>JAILYB010000047.1:1471779-2943558 GCA_021437785.1 Rhodomyrtus psidioides
TGCAACCGCTTTTGAGGTGTGCACAAGTCCTTTAGAGAACGTCTCTTGTGGTATTAAGAGATTGACAATTCTGTCCGTGTTTTTGCACCACGGCTGACATCATTTGGGGAGCAGTCTTCTTGATCTGACTCCTTTATGGGTTTTTCTCTCTTCCCAACTAGGCTTTATTGGGGATCAATCAAACAGTTTTCACGAGCATCGGCCTTGCTTTTACCAGGCACTTTGCTTTTTCTTGATGCTGGGGATTTTTTTCTTTGTTGAAATCCCGCCTTTTCTTTTCCTTTGGAACTACGATGTTCAGAAAATTGTGCTAGATATACAACTTGAATCATAGCACATTTAAACGCCGATATGAGATTTTTCTATAAATCCCATCTCTTGATTTCTTCCGTTCTTGGAGTGATGCAGTTTCCATCTTGAAACATCCCATGATCACCAACAGGGGTTTATGAAATGAATTTGCAGGCTCAACTTGGCTGTGCAAAGGATATGGTGTGTGGGATAGAGAAATGAATGCTTCTCGTCATCCTATGGCACTTGGATTACCATATAAACAACACACAAAGATTGATGTTAGTCCGAGCAAGAAAATTTCTAACCATTTTCTCCTGATACCGCTGGACTCACCTCCATTTTGCCCCGATGTGGGGTGGTTCTTGACAAGGTTAAGAATGAAAACCGTCGTTCAAAGGGTTTATCAACGGTCACCTGTAGTGTTTGAGGGATATGAAACGAATGCCTCCGTCATCCCAACCCATGTAATCGTTGCGAATAATCCCTACTTCCGTAGGTCCAGATTTTGCTATCTGATCCGTCCACTTCTCTCCAGTGTGTGTAGGACGTGTTTTGACTAGGCTTTGCCTCTTTTCTTTTGAGAAAACGTCCTTTTAAAAGTTTTGAACTTTTGATTGGAAAAAATCTCTTTCATTTTCTCCAAAAATTTTACCCGTCAAGGGGATTTTATGATGCACCATGCATGTTCTTATTCATGTTCAGATAACCTCCTGTTTTAAGACATGAATGCCAATGAAGTTTGAATTCTATGTCTTTTCTAGACATTAGATTCTGAAAGCTTTTCTTTTTCTCTCTGTTTTTTATTTAACATCTTCAATGGATTGGGGAAAGGGATACTTACCTGTCCCCCGCGGTTGGAGATCCTGAAAATGCGGAAGAAACATGTTATTGTACGTTCACGAATTTTTCAAAAAATTAGAACGATACAATTTACCCTTGGTCATGTATTCTAACGGGTAATACATGGGATGTGAAAACATGTTCGTCTGTAAGACGATTCCCCTGTCAAGGATAAATAACGAGTATCAATTCATATTCTCAAATTCAAGACAAATTGGAACGATACAACTTTACTCTTGGTTCTCATCCCGTTCTGATATTGCGTATTGATATGAACAACATCTATCAAATCCGCCTATCCATTCTTGGAGTGTTTGCAACATCAATGGTTCATCTGCCCCCAGTTAGGCAACGTCTGTTCTGTTATTCGAACAAATGGCTCCTTGAGTGATTTATCCACGTTTATCACCTGAGAAGGGAAAGAAATGAGACATTACTTCGGTATTCGATTGAAGATCGTTTAGGAACGATACATCGTTTTACCAAATAGGTGGCTTCGCGGCCAAACGTATTTCGTATTGAAGGGGTAGATCTCATTATACTCCGCGGGTGATAGTCATTGTTCGGGGAACTTGCTCCACGGATTAAGCGATTAATCCACAGCCCTCGGCTTGAAGATGCTCAAAGGGTGATGTTGACACTCACGCGCATTTAGTTCTAGACATTAATGAAAGATGTTCCCGTGGGAACCTTACAGTGCGATCAACAACATATTCAATAGGAGTGTTCCACCCCTTTCGTCTAAGCATTTTTCATCGAGTAACCATGCCTTGCATAAGACGTTTGGTCACCTGCCTTGCGTCACCACTACGATGGCCCTCCGGCTCCAAATTGATCGAGCCAAAGATTGAACTCATCGCCAAGGAAATTGCTCGGGTCTTCGAGCCATTGATGGTCAAGTTGGGTATCAACAATTGTTGGGGGCAGATTTCCTTCATCGCCTTCATTGTGAGGAACTGGAGTCTTTGAGCTGGAACCTTCATCATTGCCCTGTTGGGGTCGAGACATACATTCCTGAAGAGTATTGATCCAAGTGTCCAGCTCCTCCTCAAGGAAATCGCCTGTTCTTTCTAGCCCTTGGTGCCCAGATTGGCTGTCGTCGACTGCAGGCGAGGGATTCCTCTCTTTGCTCTCGCCGTGAGCAACTTGACCCCTCGAATTGGAACTTCCTCCAATGACCGGCAAGTTTATATGTGCACTCTCTACCAATGCCAGATCCGCTTCAGGGACAGCATTAATGACCGAATCGCGCTCAAACTGAGGAATCCCTATGTGCTGGAACTGCGGTATATACTCTTGAGGAGTATTGAGATAGCTCGGCGGAGCATTCTGATTTGGGTTAGAGGAGTCGCTGACACGACTACTGGTCCCGTCATTACTGAAACACGGTTGGGTGCTCTCGGCTCTCCAATCATCGTGGTTGTAACTCTGCCCGGCACTTGAGCTCCAACTGGCTTTATGATGGTTTAACGCTATCCTTCCATCCCTTAGCAATCTCCTATAGTACTTGAGGTGAGACTCGACGTTAATTCTAGAGAGCCCCGGCACATTCATAATCTCGAGTATGCGTAGTGGGCTAGCCGAATCAACTCCCAGCTCTCGAATTGCATCAACAAATTTGGTGTGAAGATCATAGGTCCAGTAAAACCTTGTTCTCTTATCACCCAAAATATCGTCAATACTTCGGTAGCTATTCTCTACGGGATCTAGTCGTTTCAAAAGTTGTCCAGGGAGGGACTCACCGACTTTGGATTGGCTGGCTGTGACAGCGAGTTCGTCATTGAGAGAACTCCCCCTGTGATGATTCATATCCCATTTCTCAGAGGATGTTGGTGTTGATCCTATGGTGTTCACTTGCTCATGCAGATCTCCGGCGATATCTGGCTGTGTCGGAAAATGCTGTGGAGAATACGGTAACAGCTGAGCGTTATTCGTCAACAGGGACGGTTCATCGAGGAACACCTCGCCGAGGACAACAGGATTACCACAATTAAGGCAGGTGGCCTTGGTCAGAGCTTCCTTATATCTCGCGCTTTCAGCTTGAAGCTTCTCATTCTCCTCCTTCAGGACCAGTAACTCATGGTCTGCGTATTGCTGTTTCACCCGGGTTTGTTTGTTGGCGAACCAAAACTTGACCTTCGAAAGCTCCAATCCTATTTTTCCGCTCAACTCCATTTTCTGTTGTCTGCTTGGAGTGGGGCATTCATTGAAGAAAGCTTCGAGCTCTCGGATTTGGCCTGGAGTGTGGCATTGTAGTTGCTTCCTTTTCCGACTCCGGTCATCATTGTATATTCCTTCTTCGTAGCTGAAACCTAGAATTTCATCGCTGGAGGAGTCAGTCTCCACGGCCTTCGGGCAGGATTCAGCTCCAGGATCTTCAAAGTCTCCCAGCAGTTCGTGCTCAGAAATGTCCAGGTCGGGCGTTTCTAGCAGATGGGAATAGCTTTTAAACATGATGGATTGAAGTATCTTGGGCTGATCTAGTTCACTCAGCTTTCTCTATTCGCTCTTACGTGTTTGCTCACTCTAGAAATTTTCTCAAGTGATTGTGCGTGTCCTAGAACCATCCTTCAGGCTGCATATGAAGACCAGCAAGCAAGCGCTCCTCCCGAGACACCGCAATTACTCATCGTCTGTATTCCCCTTTCTTTTTCCTCGTGATAGGATCACAAACTCTCTTGCATTGATTCGGTTTCATCGAGTAATGCGCTCGTCCCCTAGTTCAGTCTTCAAAGTGGTGGGTCTACAATCTTTCGGCGCCTTTTATGATTTGCTAGGCCCGAGAACGTGGGGAGCAGCGGTGGACCCGCAATTAATGACTCCGTTTAATTCATTTAGCTCCATTAACGCTATGATCTTCTCTCAACCCCTTTTTATCGTTCAAACGAAAGTGGCATTTTCCCTGTGCATGCTGTTACTCTTCATTTCAGCATCCCGGGCGCTTGGTGAGGAATGAGTTCGTGGCCACTCAAAATTTTAAAGACCGTCTCTGGTTTCAGACTTAATCTAACAAGGGATCATCACAACTGAGCATGACGATGTTCGTCGATAGCGTTGGTTTTAATATAGAATAAACTATAGTCATTAAAGAAAAATGTTCCCGTAGGAACTTTACAACGGATAAAATGAGTGATCTACTCGTGAACATGTTCTTCTTTCTATGGGTGTTCGTGGTGACCGACCCATTGTGCCCCGTGTCAAGTGCTAGATCATGGCTGTCCAAGCATGCCAGCTTCCCACTGATTGAACAAGGCATCGAGCCCCTCATCAAAGAAATCGTCTGTCGTGGGTTGACCAGCGGCAGGTAGAGCACCAGCCGACTGCTGCTCGAATGGAGGAGTGCGCACTCGCTGTACTTGTGACACGCGCTCTTGAGAAGTGTTGAAATGACCCGGGAGGACATTCTGATCAGCTTTCAGTTTGCCGGTGGTCGGGTTGCTAGCTTGATTGATGCTTAGATTTGGCCGGGTATCTCTTGATGCCTGAGCATTACAATGGCGGTCGCCCCTAGCTTTTGAGCTCGAGACGGATTCCTCCCGGTTTAGCTCCGCTCGACGTTGTTTTAATAGCTTTCTGTAGGCAGCAAGGTGATTCCTGACCAGTTCCTTACTAAGCCCCGGTACATTCATGGCCTTAAATATGCGCGTCGGAGTTGCTGAATCGATCCCCATTTGGTGAACCACGTCTAGGAATCTGGAATGCAGTTCAGGGGGCCAAGCGAACCTCCTCTTATCGTGGCCCAAAATTGCATCGATGGCTTGACGACTGATTAACTCATCTCCAGCGGGACCCGACCCTATCGAAAATTGTTGTGCCTGAGGCTGATATGCTTTGAGCTGGTCGGCGGTAACATCCAGCTCCTTGAAACTGTAACTCCAATCAAAGCGATGCAAATCCCATCCCCCAGGAGGCATTTGTATCATCTTTGTAGGATCATCCTGCTCATGCGTGACTCCGGCAAAATCTGGTTGAGCAGGAGATGCCCCGAGGGAGTAGGGTGGTAAATGAACGTCTTCAATCATCGCGTGAGGCTTATCGGGGAATATCTTATCGAGGGCGACGAGGTTATCGCAATGAGGGCAAACGGTAATATTGAGAGCTTTTTCATACCTCATGTTTTCTGTTCGCAGCTTTTGGTTTTCTTCCTTTAAAATCTCGACCACCTGACGTTTGCGTTGAGCCCTCGATTTGGATCTCCTATTTTGAAACCAAAACTGGATCCTCGACTGATTAATCCCCAACTCCCGACTCAATTCAATTCTCCACTTCTTTTTCATGTAATGGCTTTTACTGAAAAGGGTTTCCAGCATTTGGGTTTCCTCCTGAGAGTATTGGTGAGGACGTCTTCTTTTCCCGAGTTGAGCATTGTGGATGTCGTTGTCGTCGTCGCTGTGATCTTGATTTCCGTTGCCAGAAGTGTTGGGCTCCATGGTTTTGGCGTTAGACTTGATCTTGGAATCTTCGAGATCCCTCTGTGGTTCAATTTCTGAGATTTTTGAGTCAGTCGCCTCTAGCAGCTGACAGTAACCTCTTAAATATGTTGGATTGAGAAATGTTTGATTGGTTCTTGCCCACTCAGATCTCTACTCTTTCCTGTATGTTCACTCCCTATAAAGTTTTTTTCGAGTGACTTTGCATGTTCAGGAGACGCTCCTCAAGCATCATTAGGCAAACGTTCCCCCTCAAGACCTTGAATTTCTCGCTTAGCTTTTCAACGTGATGGGACTGCCAAACCCTGTTAGGGCTCTCTTCGATAGTTGCGCTTTCCTCCCACCTAACTCTAATAATGGTGATCCCGACAAATCTTTTACATCTTTTAATTGATGAGCCGAAAATCGCGGACCGAAACGAATCCAATGGTTCTCGTGAGGGGACCTCCTGCTTTACCCCCTAACTGGGCTCTACCAGCATTATTACTGAGACCCTTCATCATCCTCGAGTTGCTATAAAATGAGGAATTAATGTATGGAAGGTTAACGTTCTCGCATAATCAGCTTCTTCCTTCTAATCTCTCTGTTAGCCTCGTCTTATTCTCAAGCCAACCCAACGCAAATGGCCTCCTCTCCCGTACGCACTTTTTCAACTGATGTCTTGGCCTAGTGGGAAAAGCTTTATAACCTACTGGGTCGTGGTTACGCACACATAACCGATCATTCTGCGACCGAGGATGAAATCCGTGTCCTGCTCGAGGACCTTGATACCACTTCTCTCGAAGGTACTACACTGGGGAGGGAATATAGAATTTTCCCGACTCTCTTTGCACACTCCTTAGAGGCCTACCGTGCTGCTAATCGGGAGGTTCTCGTGGCTCGCGTCCTGCGAGCTCGTTATGAGGATCGATCTGATCATTTGGTGCTGACCAACTATCTGGCCGATAGTTACAAAAAGGCCGTCGAGTTTGCTAATGAGCGGGTCGCGACGTTACTTCGCGAGAGGAGAAATCTGGTGGAGCAATTGGCCCTATCCCTGACCACCGGCGAGCATGACCGCCGCAATGTCCTGTTGAGGCTTCAGAACGACTGGCAGGAAGAACGGCTCGACAAAATAACCGCGGACATAGCTCGCGGGAATGGACTGGTTCGAGACCTGGAAACAATCGCCGAAGAACATGAGGCCAAGGTCGCCGAAGTTAAGGGAGAATGCAAAAGTCTTCTCCTCAGGCTTGCCGACCATGACATGCGGAGTTGGGAGTATGAGCAGAGCATTAATAACATGGAGGGTCAGTTGGGCTCCTTCGTGTCGTTAATTAGGGCTCACTTCGGCTTTACTTTTCTACCCCGAATTGTATGACCTGCTTTTGAAAACCCTCCACTGAGCAAAATAAATGAGAACTCTTGTGTGTGTGTTTTAACTTCTGTATGGTTCATTTCTTCGAGCATCCGAACATTTTCAACTTGGGTGAGCCGAACCATAATATCAATAAGCCGAGCAAATATGTCCTGATTTTATAACTCGCTCATGATCAGATGAGAGAATAGCCTCAGACTTATCTAGGAGAAGATTTCTCTCTATTACCTATTTTTTCACCTGCAAATGAAACGACTGAATCAGAAGGAATAATTTGAAAAAGAAAGCATAAACCCCTTTCAATCTTATGCTTGCTCGTGATTAATAAGGACAAAAACTTTTACAAGGGTTTTAATCTTGCGCAAAAGTTTTTTATCAGTATTCTTCGAAGGAAAGCACATTATTGAAAGGAATGTAATTCACGATAATCGCTTTTGATCAATTTCGAGGAGAACGAATTAGTCAAAAGCGCAAGACATAATAATGTGTTTTAAATTCAATTGAAGATATGGCATCCAAATTAAGGTCGCTCGCTAAGAACGAAAGTAGTTTGGACATCTATCTCGTCATTAAATTTGAAACTACGCTGATATTCTTGATCAATTATCGTGAATTACCAGTAGTGTACAACATGCATGAACCAATTCAAGTGTGTAGTTCCTTCTAGCGAAATTGGGGTTGGATTACCTCACACGACCAAAAGGTCGTGCAAGACTTCCAATTTTAATTTCCTCTAAAGGAATTATAAACTTGACTTGGGAGTATTCGGATGATTAGAAAAAATGCCACTGTCACATTCCAATGACCCGTTAAAAGAAATACAACCAAGTTCCATCTGAATGTATACACCAATAGACCCCTAATACAATCGCTCTAAGGGGTGAGATAGAGAAAACCTCAGTAAAAATAAACCCTATACAAGAGGACTAGTAATGAAAAATGACATAAAGGAATGTGATCCTAACGTTTAAGGATGCCCCAGTTTTGATCTGTGCCTTCAGGATCACTTGCCCCAACTCGTCATCTTCATTGGACGATATCTCAATAATGTCCATAGTAGGCTCCTTTGTTGCTCACTCGGTGTTCGCCATGGGATATCATCCTCCTCGTCTTCTATCAAGGACGTTTGGGAAAAAACACACACATCTGTCCTTGAAATGGCATTTAATCTAATCACCAGAATGCAATGAATGAAATGCCTATATTTATATGAACTGTAATAGATTTGAGGGATAGAGAATCTTACCAACCAAACTCGTCGACTTATGTGCGGTTTTAGGTGTACCAACCGCCCAAAGACATGCGCATGAGACAAGTGATGGTAAACTTCTAAAAATCAGAGGGTTTGGCACCTGAGGTTAAGGTTCCCACCTCGAGTTCTAGAAAGAGCCGATTCCATTGCACAGCTATCGTTGCATCGGGACTCGATCCATAGTTCGAAGCGAGCGGAATTGAAAAGTGGATTACCCCGCATTTTTCCTCACGGAGATTCCATTTTCAATTCCTTCTATTGTGTTCCTAAAGGCGGCGCCCGGGGTTTTAGGCGCGGTTGTGTGTGTCCACGTGTTGTGATCATCACAATGCAATTCATGCAAAGCAGTTTATCAATCAGCACTTCAAATCATCCACACAACATACATTCCTGCGCCCAACCTGCATAAGACAATGTTAATCACGGACTACACCCCTTATTTCTCCAATCTGCAAAAACATATAACACCTACCATAAGCGGACTTACCTCACCTTCAAGAGCGCCTGCATGGTTAGAAAAATCACTCAGCGTTTTAATTACGGCCTAAGTCCACTTGAGGTCTAGAACCATAGGTTCTAGAACAAACGTCCCCAGCGGAGTCGCCAGCTGTCGCGACCCGTCCGAAAGGCGGACGCGGCTAATGGATTATCGATCGCGGGCCTTCCCCCGCACAAGAGTGCGGATCGCGAGCTTTGGATCGGCGCGGGCCCTCCCAGGCCCATACCAAATCGCGGCGGGAGTATTTTTTTGGGGAATTCGACGATAAGAGTCGATCGCTTTTGACCTTCAGTGTGGTCGTGGTGGCATGTGCAACTTGTGCATGCATTTGGAGTCGCCACCGGTCTTTCTTGGAGGGTAGACCGGAAACCTTACTGACCGATTGGGAGAGATCGATCAGTTCTGCGGAACCAGAGATTTTGGGTTCGGGGACTTGGTTACGCTGGTGTCATTACCAACGCCCTTTCGGTACCTAACGCGAATGATTTTCCTAGCTAAGAGTTCATGCAGGCGCAATTTTAGGTGAGGTAGGTTTGATTCAAGGTTTCAGGCAGATTGGAAGACTATTCCTATCAATCACAATCAATTTTAATGAAAAGCTCAATCAAGTGCATAAATAAATCACATCAATGCGCATCAATTCAAGTCAATGGCTTCCCAATATAGCCATAAGGGTTTAGGGAAGATGTGATTTCGGACCAGGGGTAAAATGGGAAGATTTGGGGACGATTAGCCCGAAGGGCAAAATCGTCAATTTTGGAAGGTTTGGATACCGAATTACCCAAAATAGTCCATGGCCAGTTGATTGTGGCCATTTCCTATTTTTTGAAAATATTTTTTTTTGACAACATACCACACTTAACCAAGTAAACAGGCTAACTACTAGATTGAAATAAATACATGCAAATCAAGTTTATAATGGCAATATTTAAAAAGAAAAAAAAATAACTCTGATATATGGATCGGGTACGTAGAATATACCGGATTGGACATCGACCTTCAATCGCCCGGCCTCAACCTGTAACCCTTCTTCGTGCGCTTCACCTCAATCACTAAGCTCCCTTGATCTTCCATCGCCATAGGCATCATCGTCAGTCGCCACATTGGAATATCAAAATGGTGTATCAAACCTTTGGAACGTGCACTTACTCAAAGTAGATAGTCAGCAAAGTTCAGCCAATTAAAGGATAAAACGAGTGTCTTGAATTAAATTCTAATTATCGTACTAATTTATCTACTAAGACATGCATAATATTCAGACATTCACAAGCGAAGTTAAAACTAAGTCATGTGAATTAAACATGGAGGACAAATCGACAAATCAAACACATGTAAAGCCTAATTGAGAAAATATAAGCAGATAAATGCATTTTCTATCTATTTCTTTTTCTTTTTCTTTTTTTTGATATTATACGAAATTTTATGATTTTTAATTATTTTTTTGGAATTTTTCTATTTTTTTATATTTTTTTATAATATTTATTAATAATAAATAAAAGAAATCGGGTCCGGGTCAGGTTCCCGGGCCGGGCTTGGATCAGGTCGTCGGACTTGATCAAGCCCGAGAGAGAGCCGATCCAGGCCCAGCCAGAAGCTTAGGCCCACTTTTCTTTTTTGTCCAAATAGGGCTCCGAAATCATACGCACCACCAGTTGACCCAGCCCTCACGCCCAAAGCAAAAACAAAACTAGCAGCCTTCCCTCACAAAACACAAGCCCAAATCTCGCTGGAACCGGCCCAGACTTAGTCGCCAACGCCTCAGCCCAGTACGAAATAAACAGGAAATAGGTGGGACAGCTTAATACTACTGTTCATCATCTTCTTAGTGCGTTGCTCACTGTGTTCGCAGCACTAAAAAAAGGACGTCGATGGTCAGCACGCCAGCTTCAGCAGCCCTCGCTCGCCTCGTCGCCGTAGCGACGGGATCCGCTCGTCACCGCCGCCTCTGACTCGAGTCATCAGTTGCACCGTCGAGTCGCCTGCAACCAGTGGCGAAACCGAGAAGCCAAGGCACGGCGTTGCCTCTGTTCCTCATGTATTGCACTGCCTTCGGATCTGGGATCGCGTCCGGGCACTTGTGAAGTATGTGCTCGACGTGGTCTGGGTTCAGCGCGGGGTCAACCTTTGGGTAGAGCCGGTGAACCAACTTGACGCAGTGGGTTCGGCCCACACTGTGAGATCCTAGTAAAGCAACCACTCCCGGTGCATCGATGCTCATGGCCGCGAACCTGTCGAGTACCACCGAAATACTTTCATTGTGGTCGGGAAGGTATTGTTCGAGCACCTCAGCTCGGCTCTTCCTACCATCCCTCCTCCCAGTTTTCAAGGAAATGTGAGGGCCTCCTAGCGAGACAATGCCATCTCTAGCAGACAAGACCAGGATGTCCGCACAAGAAACAACTCCAGGGCACTCTCTCTCCACAGCCTCTTTAATGGTGTCGAGGTATCTGAAGTTCCTTAGACCGAAACTGCGGTCGGTTTCTTTCTCCGACAAGCTCCTCCGTGTCGAGTCCAAGAGCAGCGAAACATCACATGACTCAACAGCACAGTCATAGAAGATGTTCTTCAGCCAGGAGAATGCAGTGTTCTTGTCGCGCTTGTATAGGAGCTTCACTTGCTCCTTGATGATGTCCTCGGCTTAAGGGCAGGTATCCTTTGCACGAATCCAAGCTTGCTTCGCCACTGCCCGTCGCCGCCCGCCCGCGAGCGTGAACGAGACTCAGCCACTCCGAACAGTGGCGGCGTGGCTGGGTTCGTGGTCCGGTGGTCGCCAGGTATGTGAACAAGAGAGCATCCCACCTTCCCAGTTCTAGTTTTCTTCGGTCATGCTTGGTCCGGTGCTGGTTGTCCGCCGCTGCCACACTACTGACCGTTCCCGATTGCCGGACCACGATCGTCAGCGAACGACCTCTCGTCGCCACGACTCAACCGGCCAAACTAGCCTTTTCTACTCCCCAAGAACGAGTGATCTATAAACCTCAACCCAGCCTTCTCCGTGGCGCTCGAAAACTGATCGCGGAAGAGCTGTGGGGTAAAGGGTTTGGCCGTTCGGACAATAAGGAATACTCACAGGTTGTCGATGAGAAAATGCGAGCGTCTGAGTGGTCTCCTGTCTCCTTCGAAATCTCCTTATTAACTCTCTGCATGCCCGAATATCTTCTGTCCTCTCTTTCTTCCTTTTTTTTCTTTTTCGGTTCTCTCCCTCTATTTTTGTTTAATCTCACTTTTTTTATTGCATGGTGGAGGACAGACTCTCTGCTGTCCTCTACTTCCTCCAAATTTTTTTATATCCCACCATCCCCATAACAACATCGTCACCTTGCCTTTTCTTTTTTTTTTTCGCGCCGCACCCTCAACTTCCTTCCTTTAGTGACTTCTTTTGTAAAAGAACTCTTGAAAGGTGGGACACTCTGATCAAGAGGACTCGAGGGTGGAGAGTATGCTTGCCTTTCGGCGATTCATTTTCATTAAAAAAATAAAATAAAATAAAATAGAATAAATAAAATAAAATAAAATAAAATAAAATAAAATAAAAATATTTTAATTTTTATGGATTTTCAAAGAATTGTTTTCAAAAATAAACTAGAAAAGACTGATCAAAATCCATGTGTCAACAACGACCCCTTACACTCGACTGGAGAAGGGTTCCCGACTGGTTATCATTGTAAAGAAGAATAGACCTTTGGGAAAAGGTAGTTTAGATCATCACATTCCATCGGCCTTTTATGGCTTTTTTGTTTGAAGAAGTCTCTTTTTACCTTTCTTTCGTCAATTGTACTGGTTGTAATAAGGGATTCATCCCATTCCACTTCCATTTGATGTATTGACCAATGGAATGTGACGTTGTTAGTTCCCTTAGTCACTAGAGTGAACCTGACTAAATTGCATAATTCACTTTCCTGAAATTTAAATTAGACTTCAAGTCAGGTCTTCAGTACCTGAAAAAGGTTCTAATTTCTATTTCTTCAATTGAACTATGCAATTAAGTTGGTCCATGCATACTTCATGGCATTTGCATAGTCACATGTTTAAAGTAATTTTTGACGGTTGACTTTTCAAAATCATTTTGCATATTTTAGACTTGATGGGAAAGAATGATAGTCAAGTGTGTAAAGTTCCTCGGTCTGAGCTCTTATCATGGTGGGATAGCATGGGCGAAGCCAGCCAGAAATACGCCAAATCACGGCTAGGGTATCTATTGGACCTGCTGAAGATTGAGTGCCCACCTGCCTTTATTCAAGCCATGGCACTTTATTGGGATCCCATCACCGCTACATTTTGGTTCGAAGGGCTGGAAGTTACCCATACTCTTGAAAAATACAGCGCCGCCATCGGAGTTGAATTCACTCACTTACTAGTTCAACCTTCCATAGGATTTGAGCCATTGAGTCAACTAGCTGAATTCCTTGACACAACCTCAACGAAGTCAAAATAAATGCCAAAAGTAATTCTGGATGAATTTCACTATCCTTCCTTCTAGATCGATTCCCCAACCTCCTTGCTGCTAAAGGGACTAAATCTGGTAGAGCCTTTGTCTTGGCCTTCTTTAGTTTTGTGCTATTCCCGATCTCATCTGTCACCTTCGACCCTATTATGGCCGTAGTAGTCAGACAAGTCCGTTGTGGGTGTGATTACTCCAACATTATCCTTGCTTAGACCTTCCTTTCCCTAAATCGCTTCAAGAAAAACAAGAAGGGAATCTTTAGAGCCTCTAGTGATCTTCTGTACCTGTGGTTCACATCTCATATCAGATAGTTTCATATCCGCATGGGTTTCACTGAGAATAGCTTTGATGCACATCCTCTTAAAACCTTTGTCAGAACCTATACACGTATTCCTAAGTTCAGCTTCGTAGAATGGAAGAATTTCCTGGGAACTCTGAAATCGGAACAGCTCCGATGGCGACTTAGATTGCCAACACTAGGCAAAGTCAGGCTCGCATGTAATGACGAAGACCCAGTCCCTTTGCTAGGATTCACAGGCGCTACTACATATTACCCGAATAGGGTTATCCGTCAATTTGGGGCACTACAGGAAATTTCTTCATCACCCCGACCTGGTATCTTTTCATTTGATATGCGAAAAGAAACACTTGCAGGAGAAGAAAAGAAACAGCTTGAAGATAAGGTGCAATTTATTATACACTCTTTGAAGAACTCTCAAGCTGAAGATATAAGGTGGCCAGAAAATATGAATTGCATGGAGAACATTCACAGAGCTACCACGGAATACATTCAACACTTTGAGGCGGTCAAACGCAACCTTGTCGAGCCTTATGTACCCGAATACATCGTACCGTACGTACCTGGAGTAGATCCGTACATATCCGAAGATATGGGGCCGTCATCGTATTCAGAAGATGAAGACTCTTAGACTGAAGAGAGGGATCCATGTTGGGATGATGAGGACACCTTAGACCTCAAGCGTCCTAGACTTGAATAGACTATTCTGTCAAGTGTAAAATAAGCAAACATCATAATGCCTTTTCATGCTTACTCACTAGTACTGAATATTACTTGGAATGCATATGCATGAGTGCGGCCATGTTTTGCAAGCGTATAAAAATCATCGTCAAAAATTACACTTTTTTAGTTTCATGAATTCTTTTTTAGAAGGATTAAAAGAACTGCCCACATGAGACTAAGGCTCACAAGGTAGTCCTTTTTCTCATTCACCAATAGAAAACACGCAGTTAAAGGGATCAAGTACTTCCTTTTACCTATACTAAAGAAATACTCACTGGAATTCCTTTTAAATAGGTACACTCTAATCACGAAATTGCCAACACATCGCTTTCGCACTCGGCTTAAGACAAGAATGGAACAACAGGAGCTGACCCCACGAGTGGGCATGCTGGAAACACAGATGACTGCAATGGCAACTATGATGGCTGATATTAAGGCGATGCTGGAAGCCTCCCACGCCAGACAGACAGTGGCCCCTAATCAGAACAACACAAGTCCATCATCTGCACCCGATATAGCTGATAAAGAGACAGCAGAAGATGCCCAATGTATAGAGGAGGATGTCCGTATCCCGAACGTCTAGACACAACAAAAGACACCCCCTGTTGTCATCAACATTGAGAAGGATGAGAAGGGGAAGCAGACCGTGAAAACTGAAGTAGAGGTTAAGTGGATAGCCAAGATTGAAGAATGCTTGAGCAGCCAAGGTTATGAGTTGGCTCGTTTCGACAAGATATATCTCTTCGCCAAAGTGGAGACCCCTCCTGACTACAAGGAACCAGACTTCGTGGGGAAGTATAATGGGACAAGCTGTCCCCGTGCTCACCTCAAATATTACCTGCGCAAGATGGCGCAATATTCAGATTATGTCCCATTGCTGATGAACACGTTCCAGGAAAGTCTGGCGGGCGGCGCTCTGGCTTGGTTCATCGAATTGGACCTTGAAGACTATGATGGGTGGGAAGATCTTGCAGAGGACTTCTTCAGACAATATAAGTTCAATACGGCTACAGCCCCGACGAGAGAGGACCTTCTACGAACCTCAAAGGCAATGGGTGAGTTGATCAGAACATACGCCTAGAGGTGGCGAGTTTTGGCGACCCAAGTAAAGCCATCAATCCCAGAAGATGAGCTGATTGACTTGTTTTTAAAAGCACTCCCCTACGAATACTTCGACAGATTGAACACCTCAGGATGTCAAACTTTTACACACTTGATAAAAGTGGCTGAAAGGCTCGAGTGGGCCTTGAGGTCGCATGAAACTTCTACCAGGAAGCAATATCCCCCGAAGAAGGAGAGAGAGGCTGGACTCGACATAGCCTTCATACCGGACCCCCATAAGCCTAAGGTGTTTAGCAATTCTAATCAGACTAAGGGAGGATCGTCATGGTTAGCACCAAAAGGGCAAGGGCCTAGAAGGAGGTAACCTCAAAAGCAATTCTCTCAGCTCCTGAGGCCTTTATCCAAGTTGCTTCCGATGCTGTTAGAGCAACACCTGGTGGCAAAGGAACCGCCTAGGGCAAATCCTATTAAATATCCTGGCTTTGATGAAAATCAGATCTGTGTCTACCACATGGGCGAAAAGGGAAACAACGTCGATAATTGCTATATCCTTAAGTTGAAGGTGCAAGCTTTGATTGACAACCAAATTCTGAAGTTCGACAACATGGCTCCAAATATACAAGAAAACTCGCTCCCTAACCACTAAGTGGTAGGGGCAATATTCACTGACAAGGAGGAGGACCACCTTGAGCTAAATGTAGACATACCTAAGCTAAGCAACATTTTGGCAATCGCTTCATTGTACCAGAAAGAAGGGAAAATCTCTGCTGATATGAAGAAAATGTGTATCACTAAGATGATGAGCTTGGGGATAATATCAAACATTACCGATGAAAGATTCGAAGGAGTCGAGGCCTCTCTAACCTTGCAAGGAAGTCAATTTATGATCAAAACTGAGCAGGGACACGCGTGGACCATCCTACACGAGAGTCTGGTAGGCGATCTTGGGCCGATCGTCCAACTAGATGAAGAACTCAAAGAGGATGAACTGGAAGCTAAGAGGCGAAGCTTAGCATATCACAGATTCATGGCTAACGCACTTGAAATGGTAGAGATCATAGATAACTTGGGTGAAGATTCCGGAGGGTATAACTTTAAAGTGAAATATTCTGCTCCTCATAACTTCTATCAGAGAATTGAGGAAATCATACCAGACGGATGGGGAGGTATGGATGATCCCGTTCAACCGGAAATCCCGAAAGAAGCAAAAAGGCCTTTTACGAAAGGTTTTGAATCATCGCTTGACCAAATGATGGATACCAAGCTTGACACAGAGCAGTATGCCGAAATAGAGAGATCAAAGCATCAACTACAAGACTCAGTTGAATTATTCAAAGGAATGAGAGGGTACCCGAAATCCTCGACGTCAGCAAAGCTAAGAAATGACGACCAGCATTGTCAACTGAAAAACGAAATTTTCTTGGAGAGCTTTGACGACACTATATCGATGATAGAAGCCACTACGACTGTGGTGATCAAGCTAGAAGAGCTTGACAGCTTAAGTGAAGTAGAAGATTGTCTGATCAAACCGGTGGTGATTCGACTACCAAGAGAAGAAGCGGACGATACAGCTGAACCCGAGGCATCCTGCCCGACGACAGTAACCATAAAAGTCCCTCCGGTAGAAGAATACAATACTAAGGCAGTTCACTGGGATTACGGGACGGAGAAAGTAGACACGGTAATGAGGTCTGGACGATTCTACGCCCCTAGGGAAGACGAGTCCGAAAAGAAGGAAGTCTCGAAGGAGGATGCAGAAAAACTCATGTCCATTATTAAAACCAGTGAGTTTGAGGCGATAGAGCAGT
Source organism: Rhodomyrtus psidioides (assembly GCA_021437785.1). Lineage (NCBI taxonomy): Eukaryota > Viridiplantae > Streptophyta > Magnoliopsida > Myrtales > Myrtaceae > Rhodomyrtus > Rhodomyrtus psidioides. The sequence goes on from JAILYB010000047.1 coordinate 1,488,787, forward strand.
CAAGGAAGATGTCGGCCCAAATATCTCTAATGGATTTATTCATCAATTCAGAGAAGCACAAAAATGCACTATTGAAGATACTGATCGAGGTGCATGTCCTTGAAACAATTAATGATGTACAGTTGGGGGACTTTGTAGGGGCGATCCTCTTGAAAGATCAATTGGGCTTCTCAGATGAAGACTTCCCCATGGAAGGGAGAGGACACAACAAGGCCTTATACATTACCGCACAGTGCAACGAAAAGAGAATAACACATGTACTGATTGATAACGGATTCGCTTTCAACATATGCCCTCTGGCTACCTTGAGGAGTTTAGGCATCAAAGAAGAAATGATTAAAACCTCCAAAATAGCTGTGAGAGCTTTCGATGGAATAAAGAAGACTGTGGTGGGCGAGATCGAGCTCGACGTACTCATCGGCCCAACAAAGTTCTCTATAAACTTCCAAGTAATGGATTTGCCTAGTGCGTTCGGGTTCCTGTTAGGAAGAACTTGGATTCATATAGCAGGAGCCGTACCTTCAAGCCTACACCAGAAAGTACGATTTGTAGTGGATGGGAAGATGATTACCGTGCATGGAGAAGTTGACCTCCAAACGTATCAAAGCAGCGCCATTCCCTACATCGAACCCGAACTAGAGTGGAAGCAAGTTATCATTCCCTAGAGTTGGTGGCAGCAGTACACACTCTCGTGGGGGGCAAGATGATGACTCCGTATATTTCTGAAGCCCCCCTCTTACCAGCCAAGATGCTACTGGCATATGGGTACAACCCTGAAGAAGGCCTAGGCAAGTATGGTCAAGGAATGAATACCCCTCTACAGTTGGAATCTAACCAGCACAGGATGGGCTTGGGATATCAGAAAAGCCACATGGGCGAGTCTGCCCCTAAGACAACAGGCCGAGGCAAGAGCTTGGGACGCCATGGAGACTAGAAAAACCAGAGAGATTCATTCATAGGTTCTCCAGCTTGGAAAGGCAAATCCAAGATGTTCAACAACCCTTTGAACGAGTACTTCAGCAAGAACTCTAGGTGGTTGTCAGAAGATTATATATCTCCAACAGCAGAACCGGATCTGGCGAACCCTTTCTTGGGAGATAACTTCGTGAACGTCATCATAGAGTGGCTGGGCGATGAAGCCACCTTTTCTGAGTAAAGAAACCTATTTCCTGCTCTCAATACTGCATTTAAAATTCCCGCATTTCATTACACCTTTAGTATTGTTGCTGGAAATGAATGTAGAAAAACGCCTTTAGATCTCCGGCCGTTGCTCCAAATAGCACAGCTTGTAATGCGACTCATTTTGCATTCACTAAAATCACACAAGTTTTGTTAAGGACATATGGAACCACAAATCAGCCCGATGATGACATTGGCCTTCCACGCAGAAGCTTGAGGCTTTATTTTTCATATGACTCCTGATTTCCAAAAGGTTTTTCAGGGACAATGATGTCCTATGATATGAGGACTAGTCTCATTTACACCTCCACTTATTTTGAAATATCTTTCGAAAGAATTTTTCACACTCATGCATGGCATTTTCATATGAAGTATAGACTAACCATGCTCATGAGATTTCAGGCATATCATCTCAAACATACATACCAGGTTGTTGTGCAATTCAGATCATCATGTCGGCTATTCCTATAATATTGAAGAAGAGGATGAGGATGAAGGTTACGCATCTATCCGCAGAGAATGGAGTGCCTTCGAAGATTCAATACCTCCCACTTCAGAGGAACTAGTTGTTATTAACTTGGGGGACTCCGCAGATATCAAGGAAATCAAGATCGGTGGACATTTGTCCCGAGATGAAAAGTTCAGGTTTACAGAATTACTAAGAGAGTATCAGGATGTTTTCGCATGGTCATATGCCGACATACCGGGTTTTGATCCTAGAATTGTGGAGCATGCACTACCTACAGATTTAGTGTTAAACCTGTCAGACAATGCAGTAGACGAATGAAAGCCGAATTGGAAGACAAAATTAAAGATGAAGTAATGAAACTTCTCAGAATGGGGTTTATTGAAGTTATCCCATACTCTGACTGGATTGCGAGCATAGTCCCCGTCATGAAAAAGGACGGTAAGGTTCAGATCTGTGTAGATTATAGAGACTTGAATAGAGCAAGCCCGAATGATGATTTCCCACTGCCCCACATTGATTTACTGATTGATAGTACCGCAGGGTACGAATTATTCTCATGCATGGATAGATTCTCCAGATACAACCAGATCCTCATGAAAAAGGAGGACAAATCAAAAACTACCTTTACCACTCCTTGGGGAAACTTTTGCTATAAGGTTATGCCATTTGGACTGAAGAATGCTGGGGCCACTTACGTTATTCCACGATATGATCCATAAAGAAATTGAAGTGTATGTTGATGACATGATCGCCAAATCCAGGAAGGGATAGGATCACATTCAGATATTAAGAAAACTATTTGAGCGACTGCGCAGATACAAGTTGAGGTTGAACCATAACAAATGTGTGTTTAGAGCAAAATCTGGAAAACTTCTCGGATTCATGGTCAGTAACCGGGGCATTGAGATTGATCCTTAAAAAATTCAAGCTATCCATAATCTAGCAACCCCATCCACAGTAAAAGAAGTAAGAAGCCTTTTGGGGAGATCGAACTATATTGCCAGATTCATCAATCAGTTATCAGATGTGGCTAAACTAATTTTCAGGCTACTCAAAAAGGGTGCAAAAATGACATGGGATGTAGAATGCAGTCAGGCATTCCAGAAGATCAAAAACTATCTGGTCACTCCGCCAGTACTTGTGCCGCCCGTCCCAGGTCATCCTTTGACCTTATATTTGACTATACAGCAAGAATCTTTGGGAGCCTTACTCGTCCAAACAAGCCTCGTGGATGGAAAAGAAAGAGCCGTCTATTACTTGAGCAAGAAATTCACCTCGTCTGAAGCAAAATACATACCTGTTGAAAGGGCTTGCGTGGCTACTGTATGGGTACTTCGCAGATTAAGACAGTATACCCTACATCACCATATTCAACTGGTAACAGAAAATGACATTGTCAAATACCTCCTGAAAAAGCCCGCTCTGATTCTTGTAAATTCTGAAGGAGAAGAATTGGGGCACCCTGTAAATTCAGATGCTGTGAAGAAATATTATCATTGAAATGAAATCAGGTGTTGAATATGTGGCTTGTCCCGAAATGATCCGAATCGCCATATCGGTCATTGCATAAGCATATCATGCATTCATGCATACACTAGCATGTGTTCAATTTTGCAGGATCCCAAGAAGCAGATTCGAAATCGGATTTATCCAAATGGAACCCTAGACAGAAGAATCATCAACATCAAGAACCAGGTGATATGTATCTGTTCCATTAAGGGTTAAACCATCTTTCACTCATAGGAATGTTTATTCTATCCTACATGCAGGAATGTCTGATGAAGACAGAAGGCAACAAAGGAAGAACACAGTAAAGTCTCTCACTTCCTGTGAGACGAAAAGAGCAAGGGAATGAACATTCACATGCCCGAACTTAGAAATAAACATTATTTTTGAAAAAATGAATCTCTGACATTTACTGCACACTTGCCAGAACCGGAGGTTATCCAAGCATGATCCAAGTATGCATGATGCATCATTGAAATCCCATGTGGTGTAAAATGCCTGGAGAAAAATAAAGTGATTTTTCTAAAAACATAGCTTGCTTAGAACTATCTAGCAGGGATGTTCCTCTAGATGGAAGGTAAACCTAATCCAAACACGTCCTACATACACTCGAGAGATGAAAGAAGTGTGAGAATAAGAAAGCCCGGATCTGATGATATAATGGCCCTTCGCATCGCTTACATAGATTGAGATGACAGAGGCATTCATTTCTCTACCCTAAACACTACAGGTGACTATTGATAACCCTTTGAACGACGATTGCATTCTTTACCCCTGTCAAGAACCACCCCACATTGGGGCTGACTAGAGGTGAGTCCAGCAGTATCAGGAGGTAAATGGTTAGAAATTCTCTTGCTCAGACTTGCATCAATCTTCGTGTGTTGCTTGTCATTTTAACTCCTATGGTAATTCAAGTGCTTTAGGATGACGAAAAGCATTCGTTTCTCTACCCTATCCGTATTTACCCTTTGCATAGCCCAGTTGAGCCTTTACGTTCGTTTCACAAACCCATTTGTGATCATTGCATATCCCAAGGCGGAAGCGACGTCACTTCAAGAGTGGAAGAGTTCAAAAAATAGGAATTATGAAAAAAATTCCTAGGTTAATGTTTGAGTGCTGAGATTCGAGTTGTACGTCTACCACACTTGTCTGAAAAGCCTGATCCCCAAAACAAAGGAAAATGTGGGACTTCAACAAAAGATGAGAAAAAGAAAAAAGAGAGAAAAACCCAATCTAGGGCATCAAGAAAAAGCCAAGTGCATGGTAAAAGCAAGGCCAATGCCCATCCAAATACTTGTACACTTATGAATCATGTGTTTGATCTTGTGAATGCCAGAAGACGGCATGATACCTTTGTATAGGTCACTAGTGAGATCTGATTGTAAAAGATACTCCCAGATTATGTCACATTCAGATATTGACGACGCGCTAACGCGAGAGAGAGGTTCTCTCAAAGACTACCAATGCACCTTAGAGACTGAGGCACTTTTTGAACCGCAAGGGACCAGATTGGCAGCAAACCTGCAGTGATCACCAATGTTAAACCCTTCACGTATTCTGAGCCAAAAACAAGCCTTTCTTTTTTGTCCCCAAACCTACCTGTGTTATAACCCTGAGAAGTCTTTTCTGATTAAAGCATTTGGGTTAAGGTAGGGTTTAATGTCTAAACTTAGCTCGAAGAAGTTCGAGCAAGATTATTTCTTTCTCATTTTTGCAGGGTTCTTGACTTGTAAACTCGGAGCAGATGAAGAAAATTTTGTGTTCAAAAGACCTGACTCAGAAAGTGAGTCCCCTTTCAGAAACTATGTCCAAGCCCAACATTACGGTCCCGTAAAGACCTCCTGATTGATCTAAATGTATGCGCTGCGAACGGCCCCGAAAACCCAGGTGCAGGGTATTAGAAATTCGAGTGCTCTTGTTATGAAAAAACCAAGTCAGAAAAATTGGTAAGGAGCCCTTTCTGACAGAGATATTCCAATAGAATGCTCGAAAGCAAGGTATGGTTGGAAACTTCAAATTATTTGATCTAAGGATTTTCCACACAAGGATCCTTGATCGTCTTCGCATGCTTAGAGATGTTTTGGATAACCTCCAATATCCTAAGTCATTTTGCATAATTGCATAGATTAAAATGAACCTTTACCTGCATTATGTTTATCATCATGTCAAAAGGAAAAATCTTTGGAATCATCTCTTCATGAGATTTCAGTTTTACAAGCTTGAACTTTCTGCAGAATGATTGGAGTCCCCAGATCCTAGAATCTCATCTCTAATGTCAAAAGGACAATTTTCGGAATCATCTCTTCATGAGATTTCAGTTTTACAGGCTTGAACTTTCTACAGGATGACTGGAGTCCCCAGATCCCAGAATGTCACCTCCAATGTCAAAAGGACAATCTTCGAAATCATCTCTTCCTGAGAGATTTCAGTTTTATAGGTACAAGCTTTCTGTAGGATGTCTGAAACCCCCAGATCCCAGAATATCACCTCCAAAGTCGAAAGGACAATATTCAAGATCGTCTTTCTGCGAGATTTCAGGTAACCCATAAATCCCAGAAAAATATTATCAAAATTTTTGTAGGTTTGAGTTTTCTGCACGATACTTGGAGTCCCCAAATCCCATAATAACGCCTGGCATATCAAAAGAATAATTTTCAGAACCAGCTTTCTGTGAAGTTCTAGGTAATCCCTAAACCCAGAATAGCTCATTTAGTAAACCTAAGAGTTAGGTACACCTCACTTGTATCAGCCCTAGTTAGTTCCTCAGAGTATAGGATCAGCTTAGTGTTCGGCAATCCCTACAGAACGGGTGCGTCACCTATAGGTTCCTAGCAGAAAGGAGTCATATTCACGGCCTGATCCCCCTGACGAATCAAAATGTTCGACAATACCTACAGAACGAGTGCGTCATCCATAGGTTCCTAGCAGAAAGGAGTCCTATTCACGGCCTGATCCTCCTGACGGATCAAAATGTTTGACAATCCCCACAGAACGGGTGCGTCATCCATAGGTTCCTAGCAGAAAGGAGTCATATTCACGGCCTAATCCCCCTGACGGATCAAAATGTTTGACAATCCCTACAGAACGGGTGCGTTACCTATAGGTTCCTAGTAGAAAGGAATCCTATTCACGGCCAGATCCCCTTGACAGATCAAAATGTTCGACAATCCCTACAGAACGGGTGCGTCATCTATAGGTTCTTAGCAGAAAGGAGTCATATTCATGGTTTGATCCACCATACGGATCAAAGCCCTTGACAATCCCTAAAGAATGGGTGCGTCATTCACAGGTTCCTGTCAAACATAGGAATCCCACTCTGGTTTGGCCTACCATACAGGCTAGAGTTTAACCGCCCTAGGATGCTCAAGAGAAGAGCCCCTAGGTATCCACTTGAATCCGCTATACACCACGCATGCCGCACGAGCATCAGGCAGGTAAGTAACAGGTGAGCATCTCTATCCCGCCTCTCTCCCTCTCGCACCGGTAAAGATAGGGCAAAACATTTACAAGCGGAACAAGAAAGATTAGATGTCAAGATTCATTTTTTTATTCCCCAATAAAGGCGATCTAGACTAAGGTGTCACCTATCTTTGAGAGAAACCTCTTGCGAGATTCCTCTCAAAGAGGGGCAGCTGTTGACACCTAATTTTGGATCAGCTTTTTTATTCATTTCTTAGAAAATTCATAAAAAAATCCATAAAAAGTCAAAAAATTGCAAAATCAAATTTAGTGGCCTTGGACAAGCCTAAGGAACCATTTTTGACAAAAAAAATAATTTTTCATATTTTTCGTATTTTTTAATATTTTCAGAAATTAGGAAAATACTAGAAAAATCAAGAAAAATAGCATTCGAGATAAATAAAATATGGAAAAATAGCCAATATTTTTATTTTAAATCCCTTGTCTTTTTGACCTCACAAAAAGTCCAAAATCAGATTCAATTTTATGTGTTCCTTCGTAACACATATGATTGAATTTGATAAAAAAAAATGTCAATTGAGTCTTTTAATTTGCAATTTTGGCATTTTTTAGGATCTTGACATTCAATCTAGTTGTCCCTTATTTCCATTTAGCCCAATTGTTCGCACAAATTGCTCAATTACATGAATTTGGCAAAATTGCATACTTAATTGTATTTTAGTCCTTGAAATTGGGCAAAATTGAAATTACTTTCAATTCGGGGACTATCATTGCAAATTAAAGTCACTGCCCAATGGTTTTCATCATTTTGAATCGATTGGTATAGGTAATTTGGTCCAATTTGATCATTTGAACCCTCAATTGCACAAATCCCCGATTTGCAATTAAATAAAATTTGGGATTTTTGTTGAAATTGACATGAACTTTTAGGCAAAATTACATTTTTGAATAAAATCCATGCCCTAGATACGATTCTGAAGTCCAATTGCAAAAATCACCCATCGATATGGGTGAGACGCAGTTCTGAGTTCTTCACTATGCATCAATGGCGACTCATTCATTTTGCGCTTTTTCTTGCAATTAATATGTGCGTTTCGTTCCTTGGATATCACTGACCACCGTCGCATCTCCATTTTGCATCGATTTTTCCTGAATACCCCGAATCGAGTCTTCGAATTTAGCCCACATCGCCGACCACTGTTCAAAGTCGCCCAGCCAAATCTGGGCCAAGCGAGCTCAATCGGAGCTCGAGGTAAGTCTTCTAAACAATGATTGATGCTATCCTGTGATTGAATTGCAATGATTTGATGTAAATCGAGCGATTGAACTCCCATGGCCGTACTCGACATTCTGCATGATGCTCGCGATTATATGAATATGATGTTCTGATTCTTAGGTATGTTAGACTAGAGACGATTGCGAGTCGATTAGCAATGGTTTCGCGCGATTTCATCAAGATCCCACCGTCAGATCATCGCCGAAGAAGCTTGGCCGTTCGTTCCATCGGAGTCGGGAGGTTGAAGACGAAGCTGACGTGGCTTAGTCAGCGGGTCAAAGTCCTAGGTGGCATTCGGCCATTGGTCCACGTGTCGATCCATTCAGCACGGCCGTTGAAGGGTTGTTATTCGAATAAGTAGATCGGACGGCTCAGATAAATCGAGCCTAAATTTTAGTGGACGTCCGATTAGTAATTAGGTTTATTCGAAAATGTTTTAAATCAAAAAATCAAATTAAACCAAAATGGTACCGTTTAGGTTAGTGGGCGGGCGACGTCGTTTAGGTTAATATGGGTGGACGGTCCAGATTGAGTCTTGAGTTCTAATCCTGACCGTAGGTTTTAGTAGGTTGATCAGACGGTCCTGGTTGAGTCCCCGTTTCATCTAGGCCGTAGATTCCAGTCAAATCATCCGATGGTAAGGGCCGCCGGATCAAGTCCGATTAATTCGAAAATAAAAAAGGCAGATACGGTGTCGTTTTAACTCGTGGGTCGCGCGGATCCGGGTCTGGGCCTGGTTTCGACCTGAGTGGGTCGGGTTGACCCGGTCCGAAACATTTTTTTTAATAAAAAAAATCATAAAATGATTTTAAAAATAAAATAAAAATCAGAAAAATCATAGAAAAATCACCGTCTGCTACCACCTTCGACCTCTGGCCACTCTCCATCGGCGGCCTGAACCTGTCCCGGCCGTCCTCAGTCGCCGGGAGCCGTGAAAATCAATCAGGAAGCTAGCCCCTGTTTTCGCACTCCCTGAACCCGAGACCTCCTCCTCCTTCTCCGGCCTTGTGTGGCGTCGCCACCGCCTACCACCACCTCACCAATGTCCACCAACCTCTTCACCACCAAGCCGGAGCCACCCCACCGCCGATTGACTTCCAGAGCCGCCGTGAACAGCCTTGAAGACCTCTGTGCTCTGTTTTTGGGTTCGGTTCTATTTTTCTTCGATCCGGCCGAACCTAACGCCACTGCTGCTCACCGCCACCCTCGACGACCTCCTCGAACCCCTCTCCAGTACCCCTGAGCTCGTGGAGGGTCGCCGCCACGCGTGGAGTTCGGAAATCAGCGTGGACCGCTCCCCTGTTTCTGCTCGCGCGAGTCCTCTGTTTGGCCGGTTCTATTCGGCCGTTGTTCAGCCGTCTCCGGCCTCCCTCCGCCGCCATCAAGCTGTCGTCGCCACTCCCTCCGACCCCTACGTGGGCCCTCTAACCCTTGCCGGCCTCGCCTCGGCCGTTGAGGCCGAGAAACACTCCGAATAGTCCTGGTTCCCCTGTTTCACTCACTGACCGCCCATGTTTTTAGCCACTGCCGCTGTTCTCCGGAGTTCCGTCGCCGGCCATCTATCCCGGCGACCTTGTTGGACCTTCTCGTGGTGTCCCTAAGGTGTTGGGTCGAGTCGTCGAGCGATAACCCTTAGGTTCGCCGAGAATCGTCGCCACCGTCGATCAACGCCATTCGTTGCCACCGCCATCGCGACGTTGATTTCAAGTCGGCCCGAGCTTAAATTGATTGTGAGTTTACCTTAATTCTTGGTTAGGACGCTAATTACGCCTAAGATTAGGAGTATGAAATCTAAGTACGTGATCGGGGCCGATTTAGATAGAAATTGGGATTTGGTTAAATGGCCACGATCGGTTAAGTTAGCCGGGTTAATTGAATTGTCTGTGGTTAATTGTTGCTAGATGAATATTGATTGATTGATTGTGGTTCGATCTCGAGCTAGCGACAGGTTAGAGACGAGCGAGCGATCGATGCTATAAATTGAATTGATTAATAAAGTCATTGCATGAATTGAGCTTGATGTTGATTAGTCAGATTTGATTGCTCGGGGTTGATTTATGACCTTATTGATTTGATCGCTTCACTGAAATGCTTGATTGAGTATATCGAATGACCATTGGTTGTTTGATTGATGATTGGGGGTTAATCGCCATGTGTGTGGTTGTGGTGACTAGTGGATAATCTACATATGCATATGACCGTATGTGAAGTCGAGAGACATATTTTAACATGAAAATGGCCTTCGACCGAGACTTTTACATGCCTGTGTAAGCATCCGGTCTTAACCGAAGATAATGAAATGGGTTGATTGGTGGATGTGTATTGTATGGTCATATGATGGAACGATGATGCTTTTCCTAGCAAGTTCGTATCATATCAATCTAATGGAACCACACGACTTGCGAAAGGCACGACAATTCTGATCCGGTGCTAACCAGTACAGATGCAGAGTTGGTGAGATGTCAGTCGTAACTTGTGATGGACTGACGCCCTGTTTAGGGATGCCTACTTGCTGGGGCCATGCTGGGTGTACTGGAGACACCTCTCGTGGTAGCCGTTGCCGAGATTAAAGGAACGTAGCCCGGTTCTGTCGGTAGAACGCCAGATCGCATTGAGGTGCTGATCACGTTATTTGTGTGAGTCGGATCACGCCCTCTTTCGCGTAGATCTTCTCATGTGCCGGTGGCATGATCATCGTTAATAAATGGACTTGTACAGTGTCCTATGCATACTTGTGGATGTGATGTTGCATTGAGTAATTGACTGATGTTGACTACTGAGTCGAGTCAAGCATTACATTATGTGTGGCTGAAGACTGGTAAGTGTGCATGTGGATGATTATCATATTGTCATTATGTTGACTGTTATACATGCCTATGTGGTCTTGTGAGCATTCTGTTAGGATGCCCTGGGTGAATCAATTTCCTAACCGAGCTTAGGCTTGATTCATTGAGATTTATTCTCACCCCGTCGTGAGATAACATTTTTAGGTCCCAAGTGATGAAGCATCGTGAACGCCAAAGATTGGCTTTTAGATTAGTCAGTTCGGAGTAGATGAGAAGTTAACCTTACCCGACCAAGGATCTATTTGAGGTCTAGTGAGCTGCCCCGAAGAGTGGGGTTATTTATGTTAGCTATAACTCATAGGGTTAAGACTCATATGCTTATGTCGAATGATTTGTAAGTGTCTTTTATGGAATGACTGTCATGACTGTCTACTTCTCTATCCCAAGTATGATTTGTTGTCAAGGAGTTAATAGGTTTCCGCATGCGTAAGTAAGTGATAGGTTGATAGTGTGCTTGGGACGTTATCTCTATGACCTCGTGGCAATTTGGCAAGGGATGTCGCGGGCTCGAGAGTTGGGGCGTGACAAGCAGTGCTTGAACTGAGCGACCAAAGAGGCCACTGATAAACCTTTATGCAGTTCAGAAACACAAACATGATGGAAGAGCAACAAAGATGAAAAAGATATCTTCAAAGGATGAATTGAATTTGAATACAAAAAGATAAAGAAAAGATACAGACATGGAAAGAAGAGCAATTTCCAAACCTATAATGAAAAGTACACCTGTGAGCAGCAATCTGGGTTTGGGATTGTCCTCCTCTCCACGTTGTCTCTCGACGTCCTAGGCGCAGCAAGGAGAAACAGAGTGATAATGTTTTCATTAAACATCATCTCTGATGCTTTCAGTTGCCTTGGCATTGCTGGCCCTCTTCGTGGCGTTGGTAAAGCTGCTGAAACCGACGAGCTGCAGTTTCCTGCTTTATCCACTACTCTCCTTCCACTTCTAAGAACCACAGACATTAGAGATAACGTTTAATGAAGAAGAACGTGGCTGACGAAGAGAGAAGAGATAGAGAGAGAGGTTTTGTAATGTTGGATACTCTAACGATTACGATAAAATTCGAGCTTGTGATGGTGTTGGGTGGAAATATATATAATATATATTTCGGTCAATAAGTTGAGATATGTTCGATCACCATTGATTGATATCTTTCCTTTGTACTTTCATCACGTGATGCATGCATTTGAATATATAATTGGTTCTACACCCAGAGAAAAAAAAAAGTAGTGATTATTTTTGTTCAAATTTGAATTGCAGTTTAGGATGCCGAAGAAAATGAATTTATCTTCACTTATTTGCAACCTAACGACATGTTTTCATAATTTAGGATGCAAATTGCAAAGACCCAACTACGCGAAAATATATAATATCTTGAGTTTTCTGATAAACCAGAACTATGAATAATATTATTCCCATGCAAGTTGTCGCATTATCGAACTTTTGGCATTCATGACATCATCATGAAAAAATTAAGCATCTAAAAGTTCAAATTCGTAGACAGGTATGATAAGAATAGGAGTGCTCGCGTACGATATTTTTATGTACAAAAAATTACTGGAGTATACATCTAACCACAATAGAAGTGTACCTGTTGCCAATAGGATTCCGAATTCTTTTTCAGCATCAACAAAAAATGTAACAAAAGTGGTCAATGTACATTGTGCCCTATCAGAAGAAGGCATGCTTTCCATAAATTCATGGGGTTAGGAAGAAAATAAGCTTTTGAGTATTTGGTCCCTTTAGGAAAATGAACCTTTGTTTTTTGTAAAAGGCTAGCCAAACACCAAATTATCTAAACGTACATTGAGAAAGTGTTACGACAATGCGGAGACTAAGACGAAATTGAGACAGAGACGAAGAACGGAACACCAAGATTTACGTGGAAACCCTTGCGGGAAAAACCACGGGAGAGAGGAGAAGCAAAATCCACTATGAGAATCAAAGGAATTACAAAAGAGGCAACGTAAGCTTCTCACTTTCTAACAGTTTGAGTAAAGAGCAATATTTATAGTATTACCCCTCAAACCCTAATATTGACCCAAGGCCCATAACTTAAGCCTATTACATATTCAAGACATACATAACAAATCTCCACCTTGACTTGAATTCCTAAGTAGACATAAATATTAAGACAATCTTCTCCTCCCACCAGCATAAAACTCAGCTGCTGCAAACATTAACCAAATCCAAGCAGTGCTTGAATTTAGTAAAGGGCAATGACTTTGTCAACATATCAGCTGGGTTGTCTTCTGTACCAATCTTCAATACCTTAATATAGCCATCAGCAAGAATGTCTCGAATATAATGATACCGCACATCAATGTGCTTTGTTCTCTCATGATACATCTGATCTTTACTAAGATGTATAGCACTCTGACTATCGCAATGCACAACAGTCACATCATCATCCACACTGAGCTCTCCAAATAAGCCTCTTAACCATATAGCTTCTTTGATTGCCTCTTTAATAGCCATATATTCTGCCTCTGTAGTAGACAAAACAATTGTATGCTGCAAAGAAGCTTTCCAACTGACTGCACAACCCCCAACAGTAAAGATATATCCTGTCAAAGACCTTCTTTTATCAAGGTCACCAGCATAATCAGAGTCAACGTATCCAATAAGAGTTTCACAAGTTTTTCCAAATTCTAATCCATGATCTGAAGTACCCTTCAAATATCTCAAAATCCACTTCACTGCTTGCCAATGAATTTTACCTGGGCATGATAAATATCTACTTACCACACTAACGGCATGTGATATGTCAGGTCGAGTGCAAACCATAGCATACATAACGCTACCAACTGCACTAAAATATGGAATATGCGACATATATTTTATTTCATCATCTGTATGTGGACATAAATCAGCTGATAATCGAAAATGAGCAGCAAGAGGAGTACTCACTGGTTTGGCATCTTTCATGCCAAAACGATCTAACACCTTCTCAATGTAGATTTTTTGGGAAAGATACAATTTTTCTCTTTTCTGATCTCGCTGAATTTCCATGCCAAGAATTTTATTCGCAGAACCTAAATCCTTCATATCAAATTCAGCGCTCAACTGTGCCTTCAAATTATGTATATCAAATTTATCTTTTGCTGCAATTAACATGTCATCAACGTATAATAGGAGATAAATATAAGATCCATTCGGAAGTTTGTACAGATATACACAACTATCATATTTGCTTCTACAATAGCCAAGTTGCACCATAAAAGAATCAAATCTTTTATACCACTGTCTCGGTGATTGCTTCAAGCCATAGATAGATCTTTTCAATAAACATACATGATATTCCTTACCTTCAAACTGAAAACCCTCAGGTTGACCCATATAGATTTTCTCTTCAAGTTCACCATGCAAGAAAGCTGTTTTCACATCGAGTTGTTCCAACTCTAAATTATGCATAGCAACTAACGCAAGAAAGACCCGAATAGAGCTGTGTTTAACGACGGGTGAAAACACATAATTAAAATCAACTCCCTCAATCTGACTATAGCCCTTAGCGACTAGACGTGCTTTAAATCTAATGTTTTCAACTCTAGGAATACCTTCCTTTCTTTTGAAAACCCACTTGCAACCCACAATCTTATTTCCTTTTGGTGGTTTGACAAGCTCCCAAGTTTGATTCTTTTCAAGAGATTCCATCTCTTCATTCATAGCAACTAACCACTTTGCTGAATCTTTGGATGAAATAGCTTCCTTGTACGTTTTAGGCTCAGCATATTCTATCAAATCTGCAGCTAAAAGAGCATAAGCAACAAAATCTGAGTATCCATACATCTGTGGAGGTTTCACTATTCTTCTCGGTCTATCTTTGGCTATGGAATAATTTTCTTCTTCGGATTCTTCAATCTCAATATTATCAGTCACTGACTGAACTGGTTGTGAAGAAGATACTTCAAACTCCACCTTCTTTGGTGCACTTTGCATATTTTCTTGGTAAGTATCTAATGATTTCTTGACATGATGAAGCATAGCAGACTCATCAAAAGTAACATCTCTGCTAATCATAATCTTAGATGAATCAGAACACCAAGGCCTATAACCTTTTACACCAGAAGCATAACCAAGAAAAATGTATTTTTTCGCTCTAGGCTCTAGTTTTCCTTCACTAACATGTGCATATGCTGGACATCCAAATATTCGAAGAGAAGAATAATCAATATGTTTACCTGACCATACCTCCTCAGGTGTTTTGTTCTCAATAGGCATGCAAGGAGAACGGTTTATTAACCAACAAGCAGTATTGACTGCTTTAGCCCAGAATTCCTTGCCCAAACCAGCGTTAGACAACATGCACCTTGTTCTTTCTAATAAGTTTCTGTTCATACGTTTTGCAATACCATTCTGCTGCGGAATATACACTGTAGTATGATGCCTCACAATTCCTTCATTCTTGCAAAACTCATTAAACTCACTTCCACAAAATTCTAGCCCATTATCTGTTCTCAGCCGCTTGATTTTCTTACCGGTCTGATTTTCAATTAATGTTTCCATTGCTTGAAAGTAACGAAAACAATTCTTTTTGCCTTGAGAAAAAATACCCAAACTTTTCTTGAAAAATCATCAATAAAAGTGAGTACATACCTGGAACCAAGGCCATTAGATGAAACTCTAGCAGGCCCCCAGAGATCAGAATGAATTAGTCCAGAGTGCCCTTTGTGCTGTGAATTCCTGTTTTGAAACTGACTCTTTTCTGTTTCCCAAAGACACAATGTTCACAGAAATCTAGTTTTCTAATTTTCTGACCACACAAGAGACCTCTTCTACTGAGCTCCTCCATCCCTCTAATACTCATATGACCTAATCTCATATGTCATAATTTTGTATTATCTGAATCTGTCATATCAGAAGAGACCGCAGCTGAACCAGTAACAATAGAGGCTTGCAGCTGATACAAAGTATCAATTTTGTGCCATTTCATCAATAAAAGTGAGCCTCTCATAATTTTCATAACTCCATCATCAACAGTAAATCTACAACCATTGGCGTCAAGTGTGCCCAATGAAATTAGATTTTTCCTCAAATCAGGCACATGCCTGACATTATCTAAAGTTCTGATCATGCCATCATGCATCTTAATATTAACAGTGCCAATCCCAATAGCTTTGCATCTAGCATCATTGCCCATGAGAATAACTCCACCATCATGTTCTTTATACGTAGAGAACCAATCTCGATGAGGACACATATGATATGAGCAGCCTGAATCAAGAATCCAACTATCACAGAATTTATCTTTATTATCTGCAATCAATAGCCAATCTTTGTCTTCTTCTTTAGCAACATCAGCTTGAGCAGGATTTTCGTTTCGCATATTCTGTCTATTCTGATAGTTGCGATTGTTATGACGATTGACATTCCCATGATTCTGTTGATTCGAATTATTTTCTCTTTGCTCCTTTGCCTTCAATTTTAGGCAATTTATCTTGATATGCCCTGGGGACTTACAATAGTTGCAAATCATATCTCTATGCTTAGATTTTGATCTGCTCCTGCCACTATTTCTTCTCTTAACAGACCTTCCCCGAGCAACTAAACCAACCCCATGATTATTACTACCAACAGAAGTCAATTCTGTATCGAGTTTCTGCTTATTTAGCAGACTAGTCTTGACATCTTCAAAATCAATAGTTTCTCTACTAACAATCATGGTCTCTCTAAAATTCTTATAAGAGGCAGGTAATGAAACTAGCAATAAAAGAGCTTGATCCTCATCTTCAATCTTAACATCAATACTTCTTAATTCAGCGATAAGAGCATTGAACTCGGAAATATGGGATTTGAGAGAAATACCTTCATTCATACGAAAAGTGAAGAGTCGTTGCTTGAGTCTCAATCGATTTGTGAGAGACTTTGTCAGAAAAATACTCTCCAACTTCGTCCATAAACCTGTGGCTGTTTTTTGATTTAGAACTTCCTGCAAAACTTCGTTCGTGAGGCACAACTAAATAGTAGACAAAGCTTTCTCATCCAATTCTTCCCATACTTCATCTGTCGTGTCCGGTTTCTTCCCTTTAGTAAACAAGATTTTCTTCAAACCCTGCTGCGTAAGAACGGCTAACATACGAACCTGTCATAGGTTGAAACTGACGCTCCCATCAAACTTTTCGATATCGAATTTCGTTGCTGAACTCGAAACCATAACTTATTCGCAAGTCGAAGAAACGCGCACGAACTCCTCGGACAACACGAATCGAAACCCCTTGAATTGAGCCAAAAAAAAAAAACCTGAACTTCAGGAGCTGTGAATTCCCCTGATTTTTTTTCACAAGCTGCAGACCACCCGAACAAAGTTGAACCAATCAGCAAAAGCCTTCTTGTCTCTCTTTCGGCAAAAGTCTGAAGGATTACACGAACAGAACTGAATCCCTTGATCGTGCGCCTGATCGTGATCTGCTCCAAAGTGCTCCAACTTGCCCCTGATTCGTTAGTGCTTCAATTCGGACTTCGAAGGAAGCGAACAGATGGGTTCGATTCTCGTGGAATTGTCTTTTGTCTTCAACTGGAAACCACCCAACAGGAACGTGGACGATTCGTTAAGGCTCGTCGAGGCGCTGAAGATGCGACAACTTCTAGGCGTAGGGATTCAACCCAAAAGAAACTCGTGGATGCTTTATTGGGTTGAATATTCAACGCATTAAAAACTTCAAAACAAGAAACTTCAAATAGGAAACTTCCTGCGCGTGGGACCAACTGGGATTGTCTCTTTCTTGCTTTCTTGGGTTGAATATTCAACACGTTAAAAACTTTCAAAACAAGAAGCTTCAAACAGGAAACTTCCTGCACGTGGGACAACTTCAAATCATCCAAATTTCTTCGCGACGCCAAGACAGGAGACGATGACCGGCTTCAAATCGTCTCGTTTCCCTTGTTGAACTTTCTGGGTTGAGAAGACCCTGGAACGAACGTCAATTCGATGACTCTGAATTTTGAACACGTAAATCACCGAAATCAAATCGTCTCGCACCGAAAACAAAATCCAAATTCCCGAACTCTCCTGTCTCTCTTTCGTCGACCGATGAACCTTAGGCTCTGATACCAGTTTGTTATGACAATGCGGAGACTAAGACGAAATTGAGACAGAGACGAAGAACGGAACACCAAGATTTACGTGGAAATCATTGCGGGAAAAATTACGGGAGAGAGGAGAAGCAAAATCCACTATGAGAATCAAAGGGATTACAAAAGAGGCAACGTAAGTTTCTCACTTTCTAACAGTTTGAGTAAAGAGAAATATTTATAATATTACTCCTCAAACCCTAATGTTGACCCAAGACTCATAACTTAAGCCTATTACCTATTCAAGACATACATAACACTCAAAATATTGGAATGCACATGGTTCGAGAACCAAGTTCTGTCCTGATTTATTTCATGCGCGCAGCAGCCCTTACTCGTCGAACTCCGCGTCGTTTTCTAAAGCCGGCTTGCACATGAGAGGGCCTATCGAAGTGCACAACTCGTGCAAAACTCGTGTACAACTCATGTCTTGAGTTCAATCTGTAAAGAGGACTTTTCGGCTTCAGCTCCTCCTCGGCCATCGTCCTTGTTGTCGCCTGTCCATGGAAGTGGAAGGAGACGCGCGGTGAGTAGAAGGTGAAACTGCAGTAGCTTTACCAGACCCACGAACATGGCTACGAGGGCCAGCAACGCTAGGGTTATGATGAGTAGTTTAATGGGAACCTAGGCCTTCTCGAACCACTGCCCCGATTCGCTAAGTTTTTTCACTCTGTATTTTCGCGGTCTGATAACTCATGTTATTTTATGATTTTTCCAATAGCAAAATAATATAACTGTTCTTAATTTGAAAGTTTTACACTATTGACAGTATGAAAATTTTGTCATGATAATATTTAATATCTACTATCATGCTGATATAAATTGTCCGAATATATTGTTGTCAACTAAGAGGGTATACGTGCTTGAAGTTCGTATATAAAAAATTAAGGTTGATAGACAAACCTGAAATCAATCGCAAATGAGTAATCTGAATACAAATGAATGATCCGAGCCCAACGAAATAATATTGTGTCCTTAAGACAAATTTGCCCCATCAATCGGTACCCGAGGACGTTGGACAATTGTCTCCCAGGATAGAACGGATCGCGTTCCTCTGAAGCGGTACTTCTTCAAAGGACTCCGGCGAACGCAACTTCACGAAATAATCGCACAAGATGGTGACGATGATGAATGAATGACAAACATAACAATTGTATCTAATGCCTGTGTCTAATCCTCGTTTCTAATGTGATGATCAATGCTTTATATTTATAGAGAGTAAAGCGAAGAGTTACGAAGACATATGGCTTCGTCGAAAGGATTCGTCAACGAAAAGGCACGATTTCATCAAAAGGATTCGACGAAACGTCACGAAGTCGCACGGTTTCATCGAAAAGATTCGACGAAACGAAACAACTCTTCATTTCTATTACGAACCGAAGCAACTTTTCATTTCTCATTCAACTTCATATGGGACTTTTGAAATCAAAGTTCCAACAATCCCCCACATGAATGAGAATTTCAACTATCAAAACTCTCCATGAATGCATGACATGCAATGTGCGAATATTCCATGAGAGATCGTTGTATCGAGATAAGTAGTCTGAAACTTTGAACTTACCTTAGTGGAGACCTATCGGACTTACTCGGTCAATCAGTAGACTTGATGTCTTTGAACTGACGACCTTTAGTGTAAGCCTAGACAATAGGAAACACACAACTTTCCCTCGAACAAAGTTGGTTCTCACTGTTGTGTTCGTTTTGGCCATGAACACAGCCTGGTCTCATGAGTGCTTTAGAGAATTCAACCTTTTCAATTCTCACAGAAGCGGCCCTCACTTCCCACTCACATAGGTGATTTCTAAAAGTGCATTATATCACATACTCGATTCAGAATCATTAAAAGCTTATGCTTAACCTTCACATATTAGTACTGTCTATGTACGGGAATGAGTAGAGAAATTCACAGTACTCTACACCACCTTCATAACTTGGTTGTCCCTTTGAACCTAGATCATGGGATCTCCAGTCAACTAGGTAGGGTTTCCGCTATGATGACTTATTTATGGCCTTAAACCCATTCCCTTGATGTTTTCACAATCATCTCTCTAGTTAGGCATTTAGTTAATGGATCCGCAACATTATCATTTGACTTTACATAGTCAATTGTGATAATTCCACTAGAGAGAAGTTGTCTTATCAATATACATAACATTTCTCGCCCCCACACTTTGAGATAATTCTTAATATCTTTTCAAGACGGTGGTTGCCTTTCAATGAAAGCAGCCATTTGAAATGATTCACTTAGAACCATATTTTTGGTATAAATGTTATGCATAATCTCTTGGAGTTTTCAGGACTTGATTTAGGACGATTATGAAATTAACCATCTTTAAGTCCAGAAATTTGCCAACGATGAATCTTTTCAATCCATCATATTATGCTTTGTATTTCTCGTTCAGACTTTCCCATAATTCCTTAGTCATTTCAGCGGCTATAAACATTATAGAGGAAATTGGCTAGACTATTGAGGATTTAGTTGTGACATAGGGAGTCAAAATGCTTCCACACATTTACAGCAACAATCCTTTCCATGTTTGTCTTTTCTTCATCCAACTTAGGAGCATCCTTATTGAGGAACCTTGCCAAATTCAATTTCGTGACATAGAACATCATCTTCTATTGCCATCTTTTGAAATCAAACGATTGAACTTTTCTGGTTTCTGTCCATAAGTCGAGATAGACGCAATATGCATCATCGACGATGAAGCCATTCCTGAAACCAAGTGAAAATAGCCCAAAATACCTTAAAAATACATGTACAAAGGGTTTCATATGCTTTCTTCCATCCACAAAGCCTCAAACATGTATACCATAATATAGAGCTTTTCAATACGAACACATAGATACCAAGAACTCGTCATTTGGAGCAGGAACGAGCCAAAAATTGAAAAACATCACGCGAGGGTAGAACAGTAAAATCACTATAGTGCATGCGCAGCGCACACCAGTAGGCCCCGCATGGGCTCGTGATTTGCACGTGCCCTCTCTTACGCGTGCCAGGCATGTGCCTGCACGGGATCCCACCACGCGCATGTAGTTGGAGCAGTGCATGCACGCACTTCTCCATTCTTGTTTGCGCGTACTAATGCAAACGTCCACTTTTTAAAAAAATAAATAAATAATGCTACTGTTCGGAACCAAAGAACAAAATTCTTCAACGTTAGTCCCACTCGACAATTCATTTCCTTTTAACGTCCACCAAAGAATTATCACCAGTCCTTTTTTTTTTCTCAACGAAATCTATCTCAACATGCGATGAAAAAAAAAATTCCATCGGATAGAATTTAATAATAATACGCGTACAACAAAAATAACTATACGAACTTAGCATAGGAAATCAAAATTTGTCTTAAGATTGTTGTCAACTAAGAGGGTATACGTGCTTGAAGTTCGTATATAAAAAATTAAGGTTAATAGACAAACCTGAAATCAATCGCAAACGAGTAATCTGAATGCAAATGAATGATCCGAGCCCAACGAAATAATATTGTGTCCTTAAGATAAATTTGCCCCCTTAATCGGTACCCGAGGACGTTGGACAATTGTCTCACAGGATAGAACGGATCGCGTTCCTCTGAAGCGGTACTTCTTCAAAGGACTCCGGCGAACGCAACTTCGCGAAATAATCGCACAAGATGGTGACGATGATGAATGAATGACAAACATAACAATTGTATCTAATGCCCGTGCCTAATCCTCGTTTCTAATGTGATGATCAATGCTTTATATCTATAGAGAGTAAAGCGAAGAGTTACGAAGACATATGGCTTCATCGAAAGGATTCGTCAACGAAAAGGCACGATTTCGTCAAAAGGATTCGACGAAACGTCACGAAGTCGCACGGTTTCATCGAAAAGATTCGACGAAATGAAACAACTCTTCATTTCTATTACGAACCGAAGCAACTCTTCATTTCTCATTCAACTTCATATGGGACTTTTGAAATCAAAGTTTCAACATATATACCATCATGATAGTATAAAAGTGCACGATCGTATAAAAGTTCCGGACCCTACTTTTGTTCTAATTCATGATTCCCATCATAAAACAGTGTATAAGTACCGATTTGGGATCACCGACTCACCCTCCACCAACGTCTAAAGAGTAATCAAATGAATTTATAAGGGACATGGGGATTTGGTCGGCGAGATGGAATTGTTCGACGTTGGTCCTTATGGTTTTATGTTTTGGTTGTCACCAATAACCATCTGTCTCGGTTTCTTTCCATCTTCTACTTCAACTTGTGAATTTGCAAATTTAACAGAGAAGAACGTGATTGCCTAAGGTTGAGACGTCGTGGCCTCGAGTCGTGCAACTTTCTGATTCTGTGATTTTTGCCTCCGATGTCTGATATCGTCCGTGGGCTGGTTGAATCTTAGGTTTGGTTAGTTAATCAATCATGGTTATTTAATTAACTAGGGTAGTTAAAAGGTTTTCACGAGAGAGAGAGAGAGAGAGAGAGAGAGAGAGAGAGAGAGAAGAAAAAAAATCGAAGTAATAAAAGTTGAATTCGGGTCTGATATTGTGCATGGGCTGGTATGTGGGCTGAGCTTAAAATCTGACCGCACTTGGGCTTTGAAATTGTGCCATTCCTTGAAATTGTTAAAAAAATGAAATTTGGATCAAGCCCAATGGGTTCGCTCCTCAAGCTCTGCAAGCACTTCTTCTTGACCCGCTTCTCTTCACTCCCCAACTCTCCGGCGACCCACCATTGCCGCGCCCTCGTCAAGCCGTGAGGTCTCGAGCAAGCACAGCAGGGATGGGGCCGATGGCCCAGCTCCGGCGGCGGAGCTCTGGCTGTTCAACGCGATGAGCAAGGAGGAGGAAGCGTTCAGGCTCAAGGTGGAGGGGCAAAGTGGGGAGGTACGTGTGCGGGGTCACTGCCTAGGATCTCAGCCACATTGGGCATGGTCGAGTTTATGTCACCTTCGACGTGTTGTGCAGGTGCTTCTCTCTTTTCTCTGAAAATGAATGCTGTGTGCATTTATGAGGGTTAGTTTTTGGAGGTGATTATGAGTATTTGTGAGTCAAACTTGAGATGCTTAATGTAGTTTCATCGAATTTGGGTGGTAATATTTACGGGGGAGGTGGAAAGTTTTGAAATTTGATGATCATTGGTGCAGAATCTGCAGTGGATGAGAACTGAATTGGACAACTCGGGCTATGAACGAAACATAAAGAAAGAGGACACCCCGAGACTAATGGCGGTGCTCGCTTATGTTGAGTAGCCCTGGAGAACTTACAAGTTATAAGACGGGCCCGCCCAGGTCGGCCCAAACATTGACTGGGCCTCATTCCAGGCCCGCCCTAGACCGGCCGAATTTTTGGTTCAAGCCCGCCCAATGAGCAGTCCCACTTTGCAGAAATCTAACTAATCTATTTATTTAGGGAGAATACATGAAAATTGTCGAGGACCATGACAATAATCAGTTTCGTTCTTGCCCGATGCTTTTTAGGAAAACAAGACTTTTTAATGGCCAGCGTGTGTATTGGATAGACACGACTTAATATCGGAAAAAGACAAAGGTAGCGCTGATATATCAAGAGAGAAAGGAAGGAAAAGAAGAATCAAATAGAAAATTAGAAATGATAATTACTGGCCAATACATGTTAATGGAAATTAGATGCTTATTTATCTCAAATTAAAGCAAATCTATTAAGATTATCAAATTAATTACGTCCACCTTACTTTCCTTATTTTATTTCTTCATCATCATTCAAGATTTCAGACAATAAAATAATTTTTTGTTGTTGTAATTTTAGATTAAACACAATGTGTTTTTTAGATAAATTTCGTACTTTATCGTAGATGTGTCAAATGGGTGGGTCGGGTTGGGTTTGGATCGGGTCGAATATGGTCTGACCCATATTGACCCGCCTAACCCATTTTGACCCATATTCAATGACTCATGCTCGTCCCGACCCGCAACTAACCCATACCTTACCTAACTCATTTTGACTCATATTACCAAACCACAATTATATTCTAATAAAATAATATTACTAAAATACTTTCATACAACAAAAAATCTAGTGAAATTTTTGTTTTTTTAAATTTTTCTAATTTTTTTGATTTTTTTTTAAAAAATTATTAACTATTCAAAAATACTTTATTATTATAAATATCTTTTATTATAAATATTTTAATGTTAAAAAATATTTTTAAATTTTTATTTTTCTCCGAAGGCGACGGCGGCAGGCGACGACCACCAGCGGTGGCAAGAGGATGATGATCGGCGACAGACTGCTTTTTATATTTTTTTTCTTTTCAAATTTATTTCATTTCACTTATAAAAAATAGAAAATTAAATAACAACAACAAAGCCTTTGAAGTGTTGGGCCCATTTGTAAGGAAGCTTTCCTTTTGGGTCGAAAATGGGTTCAATATGGATCGAAAATGAGTTTAAGTGTGTGACATATTATTGATCCATTTAATTTTACTTCAACCCTTTGGATCCATTTTTAGTGAGCTCTTTAAAAGTTAATGACTCATATAAGACCCATTTTAAACAAAATATGGGTCTATGACCCATATTAACAGCTCTATTCTATCGTACTGGTATCTAAATCTGAAAAATTAAACTAGTATTGCATGGGTAGTAGTTTGGATATTAAGCTAGGTGAATTCTTCACGTCCTCTTTTTGTTCAAGGCGATGGAGCATGCTGGGGGCTTCTTGTTGAGTGAATTTGGGGTATGCGTAGTCTCGAAACTCCTTGGCATCTCAGTTAGCCTCCTCGCATGCAAGGTGCCAGCATAGTATGGCATTATTGGTTTGGAACATAGAAGCATTTCATACCGTGGTCAACTCGTCTTGGATTCCAAGAGCGTCGAAATATTGTTCTATGCTCCAAAGGAGGTTGCCCACCTCTTTTGCGGATCGGTCGCCTTTGAATGGCTTGGGCTTCGGCACCTCTAGCTTGGCCACCGCTTGAATGGATATGGCACCGTTCGCGATACTAGTCTTGCGCAAGATTAGCTGGGTTTTGAATCGTTGGACCTCCACCTTCATATCATTATCGGCTTGGTGGGATTTGTACTTTTCTCGGACCTCCATCTTCAAGGCACCCATTGAGGCTTCGAGGGCTTCATCGTCTTGGTTTATGACAGCAGTGAAGTCTTGGCGGAGTGTTATTTCGACCTCGTTGATTTGCCCCTTTTCATCATCGAGTTCGTTATTGGACTCTAGTATGGCGTTTCTCATTCTAGTGAGCTTTTCATCAGTGGGAGACAAAGCGTCCGATGTAACTTCTCTCCCCTTGAATCTCCCACACACTATAAAAAAAACACATTTTTTGCGACGAAATTTCGCCAAAATTCGTCTCTAATGTGTTTTGCGACGAATTTTACGACGAACGAAAATTTCATCGCTAATGCGGCGTCGCAAATTTTGCGACAGAATTTCAGAGATTTGTCGCAAATTTGCGACCACTTTTGCGACGAAACACTATTCGTCACAAATTTGCGACGAAAAATTGATTCGTTGCAAATTTGCGACGAATTTTGCGACAAATAAAATTCGTCGCAAAATCTGCGACGCAGTATTAGTGACGAAATTGTTTTTCGTCGCAAAATTCATCACAAGACCCTCATTTGCGACGAATTTCTCTTTTCATCGCTAATTAGCGACCAATATACGAATTTTTCTTTATTTTTTAGCGATGAATTTTTTAAATTTTTTATTCTTCTCTAGCAATAAATTTTGTGATCGTATGATAAAATAATTTATTTTATTTTTCGATTTTAAATCTAATTAAAAGAAAAATTAATTTCTAAAATTTATAGTTACCATTGATTAAGCAAGTAATAAGATCTAAATATTATAATAATATAAAAATAAAATACATTCATATGTTTCAATTACAAGAAATTGAGAGATCTCTTAGTGCTCTAACCATACAAATGCAGTGTGATAACTCAAAAGGAGTCTTGACGAGGCAAAAAGCAAAAGATAGGGGCATCAGGGTCTTCGATCCCAAAAAGTCTCCTTAATTCGCTCAACGTCCTTCGAATCCTCGATCATAATCGTCAGCTTGACCTACAAAGAACCGAAAAAATTGCAAAAGTTAAATGACAGAGCTCAGTCATATCTTTGACCAATTAGAAGCTTCATCATATAACATTGAGAAAAGACGACGGCAAACAATTTCTCCTCCAAATAGTCAATAAATGACAAAGAAGAAAAGATGCATGATAAGAACGTTTCCCTATTGATTATGAAAAAGAATATACCTTACGACCAGCAAACCTCTCTTTGATTTCTTTCATGTGTTCCTGAACTGGTAGGGTGTCAAGTGCTCGGATGAAATGATAAGCATCTATGCCAATAGGAAACTAAAGGCGTCGAGCACACAAGAGCAAAATGTAAGTTAGCTAGCAAAATGTAAGTTAGCTTGACCTACAAATTGAGAACATATTAAACCAACCACTTGGCTGAGAGTCGTCTGGTCCAAGTGCAGATTTTGAAAATGAATCTGCATCATAATGTAAGTTAGCTTGACCTACAAATTGAGAACATATTAAACCAACCACTTGGCTGAGAGTCGTCTGGTCCAAGTGCAGATTTTGAAAATGAATCTGCATCATAATCAAGATAATGTACATAAATTAGCTAAATATGTAATTTGCGACAAAACTTCAATCCTCTTTAAGATTTACACCTGACAATAGGATCTTTAGTAATTTTTGGTCCGGTTATATAAGAAACAGCAAAAGCAAGAAAATATGTAATTGCAGGAACAAAAGCTGAGATATAAATTTCCAAGCACGTACTGCCTTTTCTCTTCGAACACTCCATAAATCAACAAGAGTGTCTCATTAAACAGAGCTTGTTTAGCTATGAACAAAAGCTAGACAAATGGAACCTAATAATAAGCTTGCCTCATTTTGCCTTTCACAAAGATGAAAGAAAGGCAGTAGCAAGACCACATAATTATCATAAGTCCCAAAAACACACAAAATAAAGTATGATGATGTGTTGCATACCATCGGCATCTCGAGGAGGACCAGAGCCACCAGATATCTTTCCTTTTGCATCGGATGGAGGGAAAGTCTGGAGGTGGGAATCTGAGAAAAGATCAATTCTATTGGGCTCCAAAGAAAACAAAATGATGTTGATGTCAAACAGTAGAGACATCAATTTCCATGAGATAATCTCAACGAAGGCTGAGTGGGCTTTGAATTCAGAACTGAACGAGCTGAAGTGATCCTTTGATCAAACCTACACAACATATCATTGACTTGAACAACAGAACTATCCTCCCGCAAGAGTTACCCAAGTCGGGCTTTCCCACGTTTTCTCTAGCCATAAAAAACAACCTAAATCTCATGAACAACAAAACACTAAGTATGACTTAGCGACGAATTTTGGTTTTCGTCGCAAAATTTAAGAAATTTCAATTAAAAATAGATATTTAGCGACGAATTCTTGATTTCGTCGCTAAATTAATTTAATAAAAATAAAGATTTTGTGACGAAACTCATTTTTCGTCGCTAAATTTGCGACGAACTTATGTTTTCGTTGATAATTTCGTAGCTAATTTGCTACAAAAGTATTGTCGTCGCTAAATTCGTGGCTAATTAGCTACGAACATTTTTTTCATAGCTAAATTCATTGCTAATTGGCCACGAATTTGTTTCGTCGCTAATTTCGTCGCAAATTAGCTATGAATTAGTTTCGTCGCTAATTTCGCCGCAAATAGCGACAAATGTTTTTTCCGTCGATGTTTTCGTCGTAAATCAGAGACGAACTTTTTTGGTCGCAAAGTTTCGTCGCTAAATCCGTGTTTTTTTTTTTTTGGGTAGTAACAGGTTTCTCTCGCGGGACCTTCTCTTGGAGAAACTTCACCATGCAGGATGACTTGAGCGGCTTCAAAGTCCAACATTCTCTCAACTACTTGAAGTGCTCCTCAATCTCATTTATAAACAATCTTCTCTACTTGCTCTAATACCACTTGTCATGGACTGACTTTTTGGGATTGATCCACGGGGACTTATTCCATGAATTGTTTGGAGCGCCTAAGAGGCCTTTCCTAGGGTTTGCTTGCATGAATCAGCTGGCTAAACCTTTCCTAGGGATCGCTTGCTTGAATCATCCGTAGACAAAGAAACCGTTTAGAGAGAAGCTTTCGGAGAGAATGCTTTGCATTGTTTGATGAAACAAATAAATTAGAGGACACCTTTATTTATACTAAAAGGCCTCTCATTACAACCGTCGATCATCTCTCGATCCAATAGCTAGGAATGCATATCCCCATCTAACCAACTACCAGCATTAGAAATGAAAGTTCTAGAATACATGACTATTACAATATCGCCTGCCCCTAAGAGTACTCTGGAAATTTTAGAGAAAACCAAGACAATTTTAAGTCTTGACGTTCACTCAGGCCATGTGATCAATCGGTTGGCTCACGAAACCTTGAGTTTGTGACACACAGCTATGACCCAAAACAATTAAATTAAACTCCATTTAATTTAACTTCAACTCAACTCAATTTGACTGTCGCAATTGCAAATACATTTGCAATATTGTTTCTCGGCAAAAGTACACTTTTAGTACTAAAAGTTATCTACGAAGATCACTTTGGTGCCAAAAATTTCAAACGGAACACTTTAGTGCCAAGCTGAAGAGAAAAAAATTACTTTTGGTGCCTCCGGCGAGAATTTCCGACCAAAAAAATACCTGGCTTTTTGAATTAAAATAATTTGCTGACCTGTTAAATATTGGAGTCGGCCGATCCACGTGGACATCAAGAAACGATGCCGTTTCATGTGATGTGGGAAGACACTCACAAACGACGTCATTTCTTGCATGAAATAGAAAGAAAAAAAAGTTTATATCAAATGGCGTTGTTTCATCGGGGGTCTTCTTCTCTATTGCGAAACAACACAGACTTCACTTGCCGGCGACGCTCCTTTTGACAGTTCCGTCGCCAAGCTAGTCATCGTCGTCTATGGCCGCCGGCGTCGCACTCCATCACCTGTATGCCCAGACGGTCAGACCATTCTTCAAACACCCTGAGTGCACCCTCCTTGTCCCATTCACATCACTTGTTTGCTTCCTTTGCCATTCCTGTTACTCAACGAACGTGGCGATCTTCCACCATTTGCCTCCCATTGTACCTCCCGACCCTCCTTCCCCAATCACCCGTAACTCTGCAACTCGAAGATGGCTGGCTAAGGATGACGGCTTCCATCGAGTATAAGAAAGGGGAACTACGATCTGTGGCACTGCTGTATCAACTCGCGAAGCCTTCCATTTCCAAGTATAAGGCGTGATTTCTTCATCCAAACCGAAATGGAGAGCTGCGGTTCGAATTTGGGGGGCTAGGGTTTGAAATTTGGGGATTTATTCTTTAATCTGCCGATTTAGTGTTAAATTAGCCTCCAAAACGATGTCGTTATGTTTATAGCTACTGACTGGACTCTCCGGCGTGCCACATTGACATCTTATATTCATAAAATAAAGCCACGTCAGCTTTTCGGTAACTCAAATCGGAGTTAGCACTAAATTGATCTTTTTTTATAACTTTTGACACTAAAGTGATCTGTTTGAAACTTTTGGCACGAAAGTGATCTCCCTACACAACTTTTGGCACTAAAAATGTACCTTTGCCATTGTTTCTCTCATTCAAACGTCTGATAATTGAAAAAAAAAAAAAAGGTGGGGTGGGTTTTTTTTTTTTTTTGGGGGGGGGGGGGGGGGTGTTGAGGCACAACTGCCGCTGCCCATTGCTGGAGGGTCCGACGGAGGTCGCTTGCCCTATACGATGAGAAAGCTCGGGAGTCTTTGATAATTGATGGCAACCATCTTTATTCAAAAGCTTAAACCAATGAATAATAAGCCTACTAGAATGTATTAACAGCTTACACCACACAAAATCTCCGATGTTGGACTAATCCAATACAATTTACATGTGTCTCTAGTAGACACATGCATAGAACTCCGTACCTTTTCATTAAATCGCAACTGTTAATTATGGGGAAAAAAAAAAAAGCTTCTTGCCAATGATTGGGATTTGACTAAGTGCCGACGAGAGTAACGTACGGAACTTAAGGGGATCTCCATCGAGATTACAGAAAGCAATGTGAAATTTGATGAGAAAAGAGTGAGGTCACAGATGAAAATATTAGCTCGGACAACGCGTTGTCGTAAAAAGATTTATACATTGCGGAGGCAACTTTATCATATCATCTTTTGCTCAAGCGACCGTTTCATGTAACGACTTGGCGTCGAAATTTCGAAGACGGAAGGCCCCCTACCAACTATTTCCCTGTCTCTTTCTCTCTACTCCCTCGTACTCGCGGCCTCTTCGTTGATTTCGTGTGCAGCAACATCGACTTATGCAACGGAAGTGGAGGGTTTTGTTTTGCAAGCTCAGAAGTTCGAAAGCTCGAGCACCTCAGGAGAAATCTGTTCGCTCGTTCGCTCCAACTCCGATGCTTACTCTACGCACACATCAAGCACTCTGCAAGTCTACGGAGCCCCTCTATTTCTATTTTCAATGTTCGAATTATCTGAAAGTGATTTTATGATCAACTGGTATCCGTTTTTTATCTTGATGTAGAATTAGATTTCGACTTGGGTGCTCTTATATTCCGATCTAGAATAAGTTCTGATATATACAAGGCGTTTTCTGTATTCATTCAACTTGTTGGTATTGTTGTTATCTATATATGGTGATGATGCTATGGAAGCCGAATATAGGCATGCACTACCATTTGGAAAATCGTAACTATTGGAGAGAGAAATCTCGGCGTGTGCTAATCACGAATATGAATGCGAGATTCGGTGATCGGCCGCTAGTTGTGCTTTGGTTATATGACAAACTCGTTTTTATGGAATAAGCAAGTCTATGCAGGTTGTACTGAGTTGATTTATCTTTCAGATTTATTTATTTTATTAGATTTACATTTTTATTTTGAAATAACGTATCTCTCTTTCATGTAAAATGAAAATTTTGCCTCCGACCCAAAAAAAAAAAAAAACTAC
Source organism: Rhodomyrtus psidioides (assembly GCA_021437785.1). Taxonomy (NCBI): domain Eukaryota; kingdom Viridiplantae; phylum Streptophyta; class Magnoliopsida; order Myrtales; family Myrtaceae; genus Rhodomyrtus; species Rhodomyrtus psidioides. Next base: position 1,519,545 of record JAILYB010000047.1, read on the forward strand.
CAACGAAGTTAGGATTAATTTGCATATATTTGATAAGTTTTAGGATATGGGTGCTTTTGGTTTAACTTTTCAAATGAGCTTTGAGCCTTTAAAGTCCCTTGAGGAAATATTGGGGTGTTTAGCAAGCCTTACAATGGGTGGGCATGGCCCCAATGCTAGTCTAGCATATGCTTTCAGCATTCTAAAAATGCTGACAGTCCCATTAATAAAAATTAGTCAGATACTTATTTTTCCCTTGAAACCTTTTTGAAATCCTTTACAAGTTGTTGTTCATCTTCTTCTTTAAGTCGGGCCAGAGAAGGGCCGGCAAAGGCCAGTTAGGGTTGCGCGACCCCCGGCGGCATTGGTCTAAGGGTAGCCAGAACCAGATCTAGCCCACGGGGGCCAGAACCGGCAAAGGGTTTTGATTATTTTCAAAATAAATAAATAAGAAAATAAGAAATAGAAAAAAAGAAATATGCAACCAAAAGCTATTTGTAATTTTTTTTTGCCAAACAATACTTAATCTGAAATTGCATTCAAAACTTTTTTTTACTAGCACCATTTGCGTTTTCCCAAAGCCACCCAGACTAGAGATGCTTGCATTTGCTCAATGCCCATTTCCAAACCGAACCAAATGCACCGCTGATCATACTTTTTCAAACGTTTACAAACCGATTACATTCACACATAATGTGAAAAAGACTGCTCGAGTGATTTTTCCTTTTGAATACAAAAATAAAATTAAAAAATACAACAAAGAGTAGCCACGTCAGCCACAGTAAATTTGTAGACATCAAACACTTTAGGAGCGATTGGTTACTAATTTGTGAGCCTAATACCCAAAAAAACCTCCAACTTCAATATTTTTGTCAATTATATCTAAAACTTTTTTTTGTCTCATAAAAAAACCCCAAACTTTTACTTTTATCCCAATTCTATCCAAAACTTTTACTTTTGTCCCAATTTTATCGGCCTAGTACTAAAAAAACCCTCAACTTTTACTTTATCACAATTCTACCTAAAACTTTTACTTTTGTCCCAACTTTATCGGCCTAGTATAAAAAAACCTCAACTTTTATTTTTATCCCAATTTTATCAATCCTCAACTTTTACTTTTGTCACAATTCTACTCAAAATTTTTACTTTTGTTCAATTTTACGGGCCTAATACCAATAAAACCTCAACTTTTACTTTTGTCCCAATTTTACCACCGTTAGCCTTCCGTCTATAATCATCTTTAACTAATCTTACATGACATTGTCATGTCATTAATGAATTACACCTCGACAAAACTGATATGAAAAAATTTCGAAATTCTCTTCTATTTTTTGTTAGCCCTATATATTACTGAGAGATATATAGTCACTAAAGACGGAGCATTTCGTATTCTTTTCGATACTTAACAGCCCAAAGAACGACTAAACATGGAGATATTCTGACTAATTTTTTAAAATTTCGTCGTCTTTGAAACCTACTGTTTCTAAATTTCGAAAATTCATTGGTAAATTCGACAAGAAAATTCAAGTCATGTAGGATTAACTAACTGTGATTATGAACAAAAGGCTAAAGGTGGTAGAATTGAGATAAAAATAAAAGTTGAGGATTTTTTTTTGTATTAGACCGGTAAAATTGAGACAAAAGCAAAAGTATTGGGACAAAAGTAAAAGTTGAGGGTTTTTTTTATACTAGGCCGGTAAAATTGGGACAAAAGTAAAAGTTGAAGGTTTTTTATGAGACAAAAAAAAGTTTTGGATATAACTGTCACAAATGCTAAAGTTGGAAATTTTTTAGGTATTGGGCCCTAGTTTATGCCAGTTTCATCCTATAATTAGGAATCGGACCGACAGGGCAGTTTCGAGGTTTTCGGGTTAGTCGGATTGGACCGGTTCGATTTAGGATTTTGGCAATTTTTTTCTTTACTCTTTAAAAGAAAAGGAAAAATTATACACAAAATATGTGTATTGTCGATTCCGCATTTGGAACCAGAAACCTAGCTGATTGTTCTCGCTTCGCCTCCTAAAGCCGTCCTCGTGCACACCTCTAATTCAGAATCCCTCGTGGATAGGAGATGGGATGAAAGTGACCCAAGTTGTAAATTTTTCCTCCATAATTTTCTCCAAAAAATCGTCAAATTTCCCCCAAATTTTCATTCCTCCCATTTTTGTAAGGGATAAGTATTAGAAAGAATCTTACACCTACCGTACATTTATCAGTTCTGTCGTACATATTTTAATTTGATTATTTACTCCTAAACATTTTGATAATTTGTCAATCTAATCATTTCGATCATTTAGTTGGAAGTCGTTGACATGATTGCCATTGACATGGATAATTTTTACAATTTTCTAATAATTTTGAGAAACTATTTTTTCTTTTTCTGTTTTTTTTAGCTGTGAGTCGTTAAGGCTCGTCGGCCACAATGAGGGCTTGCAACACCCTCGCCCAAATTTGGGCGAGGTGAGGGGGCCGTGGTCCTCACTGGTTTTAAGTGGGACCTTAACGCTCTCGCCTATTAATGTCGACCTACGTCGGTCATCCAAGGCGGGCGACCCGTGGAAGAAACAAAAGGAGCAAAAATTCAAAAAAATTAGAAATAAATTACAAAAAGTGTATACCTCAACGTCTATCATGTACGACTACATTAGCGATTTTCTATCAAAATTGACTGAAAGAACTACATTACAAATCGTCAATGAATTTAGGATTAAATCAACTAAATTAAAATAATATTGACAGAATTGACATTCACATAATAGTTTTAGATTTTAGTTTTTTGGTCATTTTACCATTTTCGTTACATTCCCAATTTTTTAAAATCTGTTAAAGCCGGGCGGTCCGGTCTTTAGTTTGGCCCTTTCACTATCCGGTCCGGTTCATTCACTAATGAGTTCGATGTCAGATGGATTTGGCTGGGATCGTTACAGTCTCGTCTCGGCCGTGTGGATAACGCCGCACGCACTGCCCCTACTTCTCTACTCTTCGAGGGCGTCGGGCGCAAACCTCCGAATGTGCAGGAGCGCTGCCCCTACTTCTCGTCTCGGCCATGTGGAGATCCTCCGAATGAGCACATGAAACTGCGACTCCGGCTCCAATGGGTTCGCTGCTCAAGCTCTGCAAGCCCTTCTTCTTGACCCGCTTCTCTTCACTCCAGAACTCTCCGGCGACCACCCATCTCGGAGCCCACCATTGCCGCGCCCTCGTCAGGCCCAAGAAGCGGCACGGCTCGTTCTGCTCCAGTTCTCTGAGCTCGTCTCGGCCGTTGGCGAGCCGCGAGTCCTCGAGCGAGCACGGCGGGGATGGGGCCGATGGCTCGTCTCCGGCGGCGGAGTTCTGGCTGTTCAACACGATGAGCAGGAAGAAGGAGGCGTTCAGGTCCAAAGTGGAGGGCAAAGTGGGGATGTACGTGTGCGGGGTCACTGCTTATGATCTCAGCCACATTGGGCATGCTCGAGTTTATGTCACCTTCGATGTGTTGTACAGGTGCTTCTCTCTTTCTCTGAACATGAATGCTGTGTGCATATATGAGGGTTAGTTTTTGAGGGTGATTATGAGTATTTGTGAGTTGAACTTTAGGTGCTTAATGTAACTTCATCGAATTTGGGTGGTAATATTTACGGGTGAGGTGGAAAGTTTTGAACTTTGATGATTATTGATTGAGGATTGGTGAATGCGAATTGAATTGGACACTCCGCATATGACTATGCTAAAAAGGGAGAAGAAGTAGGAATAATGTAAAGTTCCTCATTTTTGGTTCTGAATTTTTGATTGGATTTGTTCATTCTCTATCTTTCTGCGGGTTAGCGAAGGTGCCGCCCCATTTTCAATAGAATAATTTCCGTGTGAAACTAGACTTGAATTGCTAATCAGAATTTTGTGTTGGGTGTTTTTTGGAAACTAGGCAGATACCTTAAGAATTTGGAGTACGAAGTTTGCTATGTCCGTAACTTCACCGATGTTGATGACAAGGTGAGTTGGATTTATGGGTTGCATTATTTCTGTTGAAGACGTCACTTATCGCACAAGCTTAGGAGGTAGTTCTGTCCTGGAAAGTGAAATTTAGCCATTCCTCTCTTGATGATTTTGGAGTTTACTGATTCATATTCTGGTTATTGCGTCACTACTATAGTCATATTATTGGACATTGTGCTATTGGAGCAAAGTGTTGACTGCAAATTATCATTGTTCATTGAAACAATAGGAACCTGAATGCAGTTTCCGTATTTTGTAGATAATTGCAAGAGCAAATGAACTGGGGGAGGACCCTATCAGCTTGAGCAAGAGATATTGTGAAGAATTTCATGTCGATATGATGCATCTTCATTGCTTGCCTCCTTCTTTCGAGCCTCGTGTTTCAGACCACATGCCTCAGATAATTGACATGATCAAGAAGGTAATCTTTTGGTTTGATACGTGAGTATTGGCACCATTATCAAAACTAGCAATCATGTGTGCTTCAAGCATGTAGCGGGTGCTCATGAATGCAGAGTTTGGCTATACAAATTCACTGATCATAACCTATTTTAGTGACTTATAAGAAGGTTTCTGGAGTATTAAATGGTCAGTTTAGTTCAATTTTGTTTAGTCAAACCTTGCTACAACTGCGCCATGGCTCTAAATTTGGATTCATTATGTCCTTCCTTGACAGATTCTGGATAATGGTTGCGCATACCAAATTGATGGAGATGTGTACTTCTCGGTTGACAAGTTTCCCGAATATGGACAATTATCTGGGCGAAAACTAGAAGATAATCGAGCTGGGGAGAGAGTTGCAGTGGACTCGAGGAAGAAAAATCCTGCTGATTTTGCTTTATGGAAGGTACTGCAATTGCAAGATGCACCTTTTTATCTCAGATTGCTGTCTCCTTATTAGATTCAGTTTGCTCCTCCCAATGACTGCAGGATACACATGGTATAGGCTTGCTTTATTAGTTTAGGGATTCAACAATGCTTCATCTTGCTGATCACTCAAATCTTGTTTCAGAGTATCATATTTTGAAGCTAGTGATGACAGAATATTCTGATAATACCTATTATAGTTCTGCCATGTTTATGAGAAGAATTGCGAGAAAGCAGAGATTGTATCCTGGAATAATCATCAACCAGTAGATTTTCGAAGTAGTTTATATTTGTCTGTTTGAAATTAGGTGCTAATTTAACAAGGAATAGGGTTAATGAGCATTATGCGTAATTATGTTGCAGTCTGCAAAGGAGGGTGAGCCCTTCTGGGAGAGTCCTTGGGGTCCTGGAAGACCTGGATGGCATATAGAGTGCAGTGCCATGAGTGCCGCCTATTTGGGTTATTCATTTGACATTCATGGTGGAGGGATGGATCTTGTTTTTCCACACCATGAGAATGAAATTGCTCAGAGCTGTGCGGCATGTAGACAAAGTAATATAAGCTACTGGATACACAATGGTTTTGTCACTGTGGATTCAGAGAAGATGTCCAAATCCCTTGGGAACTTCTTCACGATTCGTCAGGTGATGACTTTGAGGCCTCTCAGATGATTGTTTGTCTGATCCTGGGTGATTGTAGTTCCTGCTGTATGAGTTTTCATCCGTATATCATGGTTTTGTCCTTTGGAATCAGATTTGATTTTGCTTCACTCTCTTTGGTAGGTTATCGAGTTATTCCATCCACTAGCTTTGAGACTTTTCTTGTTGGGGACCCACTATCGATCGCCAATAAATTATTCTGATGTACAGCTCGAGAGCGCATCAGAACGTATGTATTACATCTATCAGGTGAGGAGTCTGCTTCTAAGTGCTAGAACTCTCTCTCTCTCTCTAGAGTGTTTTGTTCAAACATGTCAAAATTGAAATGCCCGACAGGTAATTGAAGTTGCAGAAAGGAGAAGCGGGGAGGAGAAAAAGCTGAAAATCAGTTAAGGAAAGGATGAAACAAAACAACCACCGAATAGGGAAAATTTATATACCTCTATAGACATCAGACTACTTGAATAGCTATGCGTGGCTGTTTGGGTACTCTTTCCTCTCGAGTTAAATAAATCATTTAAAAGGGCCAAAATATGGATAATGGAGATGGAATGCTGCTAGTGTTAGCAATGTGGAATACAAGGTGAACAGGATAAGCCAATCTGCCATTCAAAATTGAGATGCAGTCCCATTATTCTCCACCTTTTAATGGACATTAGACATACATGTAGACATTGTATCATGTCAGTATTTAACATAGGTCCTTAGAATGTCCTTATGATAACTGCAGAGACTAGAATAGTGTGGCTTTGCATTTTGTCTTTTGCAGCACGATTGGAGCATTGGTCTCGAAGTGCATGGTTTTCTCTGCTTCTAGTGGAATTTATATTTGTATAAATTACTTCTTAAGTTGCCTTGGCACATGGAAAACTCGAACATGAGTGTATTTATCAGGAGTGTTGTCACAACTATAAAGAAGAAGATTGAATACTGAATTGCATTTTTGACACAATGAATTAAAACTTTGTTGCAGACTTTGTACGACTGTGAAAACGTTATTGGTCAGCATGCAGTCCAACAACATAACATCCCACCTGATGCATTGGATTGCATTACGAAGTTCAAGAGTGAATTTGTGGCTGCTATGTCTGATGATCTTCACACTCCTGTTATTCTGGCAGCACTTTCTGACCCGCTGAAGAACATCAATGATCTGCTGCATACCCGTAAGGTCAGGAAACCAGGGTTCATGTATATGCAATCCTTTGTTAACAAGGCAGTCCTTATAGGGTTTCTGATGTTTACCTGATGCAATCCTATTTGATGAATCCATACTTTCTCGGTTCAATTGTTTTGGTAATCATCTCAAATGAACATCTTAGCTATGTGGCGAATTTGTTGATCTGTTGCAATAATGAAATTGCGATAGATATAGTAGATCGGTATGGAAATCTGCTTGCTTTTCCTTTTTATTTATGAGTGCTACTATTTCTTTGGATTATATGGCATAATTCTGATAATGCATGCAGGGGAGGAAGCAACAACTGCGAATGGAATCACTGGCTGCTCTCGAAAAAATAATCAGGAAAGTTTTGACTGTTTTAGGACTACTACCAGGCAGTTATTTAGAGGTATGAACGCCTGCTATATATAAATGATGCTCATGATGTTATTTAGCATGCAACCGCTCCTTCTCCCGCATTCATGTCATAAATATTATATAAAGATTGCAATTCTTTTTGCTGCATAGCGCCACCTCTGCAATTATCTTGAAGAATGATGCCCTGGATAACATATGAAAATTCTGTCTCAATTATTGGCAATCGCTTCGTATATATTGTCTGTCTTCCCCCCCACCCCCATTTTGAAGGCGACACCCATGGCCTTTTCTTCAGATGTTTGCTTATTGGGAATTTGCATTGCCATTATTGAGTTGTAGTAATCAACGGTCTGTTTCTCCTTGCAGGTTTTGCAACAGCTGAAGGAAAAAGCGCTGAAGCGCGCAAAATTAACAGAAGAGGAGGTCCTGCAAAAAATCAGAGAGAGAACCGCTGCAAGGAATGCTAAAGAGTATGAGAAATCGGATGTGATAAGGAAAGATTTGGCTGCTGTAGGGATTGCTCTCATGGACAGTCCCAACGGTACGACTTGGAGACCATCCATCCCACTCGCAATGCTAGATCAGATGGCTCCTACGACATAAGCAGTTACCCAACATGCCATACTCAGCATACGTCTTCATCGAGCTGCTCGGTTTAACATCTGCTATTTTAGGTGATATCATCTGAGCATTTTTGAGACTCGAGGTAAATCAAGAATGGAATTTGCTATGTTCAGTCGAATGAATAGCTAAGTTATATATACCAAATTATTCTTACTAAGATTATTCTTGCTTGAAGCAATTGCCCAGAAAAAGGTAATGGAGACATTAAATAGCCAATCATACGAACGCGGAAAGCTTGGGGACACTAGCGTCGCCATTTTTATCAGTTAACTTGTTCATTTTCTTTGTTTCTCTTGTACTGTCATGAAATTTTTTTAAAGGGAAGCTCGTCATATATTACGTCTCTCTTCCTTATCAGTAGAAACTTTAGTTAGCTTGACAAAATCGACAAAAGGTCAAATGTGAGACGATCGGTCTGATGGAATGTGTCCATAAACTCGAGTTGCAAGAGAGGTATTCGAATGAGTGACTGCAGAGGTTCTTACTCTTCGGTCATGTGTGCCCCAAGGATTTGTTGCCTCAGAAAAGAGAAGAAATTGACTCTGTGAATGCTACATGTTCCGAACGTTTTGATCGCGCAACGGAGATGTCGAGGAGATTTCTGTCCATAAGACGTTAATCTTTTTGCCATTAATTGGTCACATTGAGTGGCGATATATGGAGGCGATGCTCTTGATGCTATTCTTTTCTCGATAAAATGCTGGAGCGTTCGTGCTTCAGTTCCATCATATCTTTCTGCACTTACAGAGGTTCAACATAGAAAAAGAACTACCATGGCTTCTATCATGAAGCTTTTGTGTGTGGCTCTGCTTCTGCTTCTCTTAAGTGAAGGTGAGCGCCTTCTTCTTGACTAGAGAAGATTAACAATGTCGCGAGACATATCTGAGTTTAGGGACCAATGCCTTGAGAGAAGCTTGGAGCACAATTTTTACTTCTTGCGGTGAATTTTTGCAGGAGCGCAGGCTTGTAGGCTGGAGAAAGTGAGCTTTGCCCAGTCCCGCACGGGTCAATATGTCCCTAAGCTGCCCGGGGTTCAAGACCCTTGAAGCCAATTGAACATTCCATCCTCGAGCCTTCCGGGGACTACTACTGCATCATCAGCTATGGCCGCCAAATCTACATAAAGGCTGCGTTTAGTCGTCTGGATTTCTAATCAGGATAGGATGGATAGGATAAGATGAAAAATCCAGAGATTTGATCAAATCCTGTCTCCTATTTGGTAAGCTGCGGATTAAAAGTCGAATATCTTTATATCCTATCCTATCTATTGTTTGGTAAAAGCTGGATATCAGTTATAATGGTTCTTAACTTGTACCATTCGGATGATGGTGCTCGATGGTAGCTTCATCATTGACCTGTTTTGCAAAATGAAATTAGATTCCTATTTCATGGATGCACTCCGAGGATGTCGATATGAGCCTATGCTCGCTGGACATAGATCCTTGCTTGGATGACACGGGAAGATGGCTTTTCTCACTTCATGAACTAACAGGCTTTGGTGAAGATGCGGACTGAGGAATTCGGTAGCCGATTTCTTTACGTTTAAGTGGGTTCTCACTTAAAATATGTTGTATGTTCAGCTGAGTGGACTCCTCTGAATGTTTCTTTACCTTAACGAATCAGTCGACAAAAATTGATGGAGTGATTAAAAAGCAGAAGCGTGGCTGGCCGGATTAGCGAGTGCAAATTCATTGGTGTAGGGACTACGACATGGACATCAGTTCATCGAGATGGTTGTTCGAGTCCATCGTTACGTCTGTAGTGGCAGTAGTGGCAATGATCAGTGTCAGAGATGGGAGTCAACTTGCGGACTGACCACAAGGAGATCTCGTCGGACGTGATGCAAAAGCCGGTTTGCTAGGTGTCCGTTGAAGAATTTGCCCATCGATGCCGAAGAGGCGGTCTTCCTAACCAGAGCGACGACCGGTCGTTGGAGAGGGCCCCTCTAACTGGAGTGGAGGCCTATCGTCGGAGAGGCGGTTAGATGTGGCGAAGAGGCGGACAAGGAGTGTCGTAGAGGGGGTGGCTTAAACAGAAATCCTATCTTGCTCTATCACATCCCCTCCCCTAGGATTATTTTATTTCCCATATATCATCCTATATCCCCTCTATATCCTATCCTAGATAACTACCAAACACATGATAGAATAAAACATATCCTATCATGAGTTTTATCCTGTCAACTAAACGCAGCCAAAGATGACGGTCAACTTCATCTACGCTTGGGTCTTTCAATACCCTTTCAAGACCGGGCATCTTGATTTCGAGTGTGCTCGGCCTTCGGAATTGGAGGAAAACGGCACGGTGGTGATGATTGTTAGATGTTGATGGACAATCTTGTTTCCAAAGGAGTGTTTCTCGCTTGTTCTTTCTTTGTCCACATGAGGCTACATGAGTAGGGGTGTGCAATATCAAATCTGAGTCAGGTCGCTGCACTGTTAGGTTCGAACTCGACCCGACTCATATATTTTTTGCTTGATGCTCGATTAGAACTCAATTGAGTTCTACATGTCAATGCTCGATCGAACATGACTTTGAAACGTAAAACTCGAAAGACTATGAGACTCTGTGCACATCTTAACAATACCTTCTATAACAATATTTTACCTCATATTACAATATATAAATTTGTTCCCTTATAGTAACTACAAATTTCACCTTTGTTGGTCTTGCTTTATTTTGACACAAGTTCCATGTTCTGGTACGGGACACGCTATGACAATATGCAAAGAATGGAGGCAACACATGCGAACTCCAAACTAGGAAACGCTACAATCATATGCCTTCTATGTTTCTCCCTTTTGTCTCTTCGTGCACCAAACTAGGAAATGTGAACCCAAAACAATGGGGGAGAGCAATTCGAGAAGTGCCAAAAGTTGTGTATGATAATCATTTTAGTGCTAAAAGTTTTCGCTAGATCACTTAAGTATCAAATAGGAAAAACAATGACCACCTTAATGCCTTTGGCGATTCTCTCTCTCAAAAAAAAAAAAAAATGCCTTCGGCGAAATGTTTCAGCCAAAATTAGTACGTAGTATTTATAATTATTTTTTTATTATAAAGTGTCATTATTTCAAAAAAGAATAAAATAAATTAAAATTAGATTTTAAAAATTTCCATTTTTAATCTTTTTTATTAAATTTTAAGCATATTTTTAAATTTAATTTCAATAAAATTTGTACTTTTAAAAAAAATTAGTTTATAGCAAATTTTTAAACATAATTTTATTTTTTATTTTTTTAACTTAAGAGAAGGATTCGATTTAATTTTTAAATCTAATTTTATTTTTGAGATTTTCATTTTCTTTATTTTTAAATCTAATTAATTTTTTATTTTTATTACGTTCCTTCAATTTTTTTTTTTGTTGCTGACAGGACCTTTGGCAAGCACGTTAGTTTTAAATATTAATAAAAAATGCTACGTCGGATATCCGACCAAGCAAATCGGAGTTGTTACTTAAGTGATCATTTTTTAAAAAAAAATGACATTTAAGTGATTCGAGGGAAACTTTTGGAAGCATTATACATAACTTTTGGCACTCCTAGTGCTCTTCTCCCAAACAAAGGTGTCCCGCCGAAATTTTTGGCAAGAAAATAATTGGATTACCATGGTTGGCATTGATTAAGGACTTAATTACCTTTCTTACCATAAGCAGGCCAAAGTTTTGTATGTTAGTACACCAAGTCCTCATAATTTTGTGAGAACATCATTTGAAATGAGGCACAAATTAAAGTAAGACATTTGAGCGTAATTCAAATGGCAACCACAGTCAAGATTATATTCCGTGTTTTTGTTATCCTTCTCGATGGCGAAGGCAAGGAATTGGCGGTGTCGTCTTCTTCTTCTTCTCTTAAGCAGATACTCGACTCTTTCATTTTTCTATAGATGCAGCTAGATTTTTTTTTTCTTTACTCGTTATACAAATGATGTGCTGATAGATGGATCATAGACATAGCCGTTCACCTTTGCTGAACTTTTTAATTGTGCCAATTTAGTTCTAAAATTTTTGTATTTGTCGGATCAGTTTTGACTGAAAATCGCTAATGAGGATGTTAGTTGTCCTACGTGGCATGACCAGCATTGACGTAGATATTTTTTAAAAAATATTCTTAAATATATATTTTTTAATTTTCAAAAGTTTTTTTGGTTTTTTTTTTCTATTTTTTTACTTTGTTTTGTTGTTGGACATAGGGCCAGTGGCCCTTGCCAACACTGGGTGATGGCCTGGCCAACGTCGGCCAGTGCTGGCGATGGTTACTGGCCCTTTGTCTCAAAACAAAAAATAAAGTAAAGGAAAAAAAAACAATAAAAAATCAATAAAAAAAACAAAATTAAAATATATTTAAAAATATCCACATCAGCACCAACAAGGGCCAAATAGGATGACTGATGTCTAAGTCAGCAATTTCTGACCAAAATTGACCGGATAGGTGCAAAAGGTTTAGGACTAAATTGGCATAACCGCAAAAGATTTATAACTAAATGGGCACAATTAAAAGGCTTAGAACGGAATTGGCACCAATGCAAAATACTCAAGACTTTCTGGACACTTTTCCCATGTGAAGTGCATACCCTTTTTTTTCCTTTTTTTCTTTTTGTACGTTTTGGTCTAAGTCTAATGAAGTCCGTCCAGCTTAAATTCGTACATAATTTGCATTATACTACCAGAGAGTATATGGTCGCAACCGGGATATCGAAACCAGCACGACAATGGTAAACACAGCCCTTGCTTTCTTGTGCTGAACCTTAGGATTTTGGGCGAAAGATCATCGTTGATAGATCTCGTCCGTTCGGCATTGCTCTTTCTCGACACCTATCCGTGATAGATTTCATTTTCCATTCGTGCTCTTCAAGATTTCTATACCTTGAGTGTTTATTACAGCACTGTTTTTTGATCAATCACCTGTTAATTGCTTTCCTAGGTGCTAGGTTAAAGATTAAGTCGGTAATTGCCTGAAAATGACAGAAAATAATTAGGTATAATCATCTGGCACTGGTTAGGTACCTGTAGGCTTTGAATAGTATGCAGAATGTGTGGTCACCTTAAGATATATCGACTGGTTAGGTCCTGAAAGGGCTCGGCTTATTTAATTAGCGTAAACAAGTTTCCGTACCTTGATGCTTTGATTGCGTAGGAATTGAGACGATAGCCTACACCATTGGCTAGTGACGATTCCTAATAACTGTTTAGGTTACTGATCATGAAAAAGAAATCCAACGTTACGTGAGGTGGGACATGGGAGAATTCACGCCACGGATTGATGGCAATGCCTCTAAACCTGATGGACTCTCGAGAAAGGGAAAAGCAGGCCGCCACAAGCATGACCATTTTTTATTTTTTGTTCTCTCCACATGGCTATAAATACACAAAATGATGTCATTTTTTTTATCTCTAACTATTAATTTTTTCCTCGAAATATAAATTAAATGAGATTAAACGCCATAATTAAAGAATGCTGAGCCGCGACCCACCTTCCCCACAAGCACCGACGATACTCGTTCAGATCTGAGAACCTTCTGGTTCAAATTCTGACCATCGACTATGCTTGACCACCGCTTCACATTCACAAATCAGATTGGTCAATTGATTGCATCAATTTGTCCAGACTGCAATGGAAGAGATTTTTGGACCAGCCCTATCTGGAGTAGAGATACAATGATTACGACAAATTGCTTCCTTTCATCTTTTCACTCATCAAATGGCCAAAAAATGTTTGAGTTCGAGCTTTCTATTCTCTTGTCTACGCTGCCCGACCTTTGGAGCTTCCTCACCTCACTTGTGCTTTTTGCCCTCAATCTCAGCCTCCTAACCACCACTGCCACCATGCAAGCTCCACACGCAGTGACGCCTGTGGCTGGGCATAAAGGCATTGATTTATCGATCGAGGGAGAAGAATCTGGAGTTGTGAATCAAAATTACGGGCTGACTCTTGGAGATGCTAGAATCAAGGGTTGACAACTTTTGTAATACGATGACCTCTTCATATATCATTTTCCATTGTTGTTTTTGTTTCCTCACGAAGTGTGACTGTTTGTTTTGTTCTTTTTGGGCATTCGTCGTACCTCACCTACAAGGTGGCAAGGGGTTTCGCACATGTTACAACTATCCTAATTCTTCCTCTTCTTCTTTTCATAAATTTCCTGAGTTTGCTAATTATGCTTCTAATATCACACTAACTTCTCTTGTAATACTCATAGTAGGCTCCGTTTGTTTCACGGAAATTTTTTTTCCCGAAATTTTTTTTCCCCAATTTCCGGTGTTTGGGGGCAGAAAACAAGTGGTCAACAAAAAATGTCCTTTTAAAACTGGGGAAAATTATTTCCGTTTCTAAAAAGTGAAAATCATTTTCTGCTTAGGCTCTCGTCCTCTTCCTACGCTTAAATCCCTCCCCACCGTCTCTCACTCCTCTCGATTACTCTCTCTTCCTTCCCGCCTCATTGCCTCCCAAACTCGCAACAGCTCCTCAGCAGCTCCTCCACAACCAATCGTTCTCATCTCTCTCTCCCTCAACCTCAAAACCCCAACTCTGCAAGGAGTCGCCGAATCCATGCTGATCTTTTGTGTTGGCAAATCATTAGCTCACAAGCAGCCGCCGTGCCTAGATTAGGAGTGTGCAAACTGGATCGGACCGGCCCGGCCCGGGCGGGTTGGTCCGGTCCTCCGGTCCCCGGTCCCAATAAACGGGACCGGTGGCTGGGCGGTCCGGTCCCCGGGTTCCATGGTTTGGGACCGGACAGGCTCGGCCCGGACCGGACAGGCAATATTTTTTTTTTTTTTTAAAAAAGCTAATCTAGTTAACCTAATGATTTTTGTTTAAAAAAATAAAATAATGAAACACCAATTGGACATACTTCTTGAGAAGGGAACAAAAAGAAAGCTAACAAACACAGGAGACATAAAAGGAGACGCAGTGGGAAACAAATGATGGATAACATACTAAAGTCTGGTCAATGTAGCTTTTAGAATGAAAAAACTCTCAACCGTCCAGTACACGCACATTTACTAGTGACATTCCTATAGCTTATATTAAAGTATAGAAAATCATCATGAAGAAAATTAAACCGGTTTTGGAGTTCAAATAAAAAGTTTATATCAGTTCTATCATTTTGAAATATTTCCTTCTAGTTGAGATTAGCCATGAGTTAATAGGAATAGCAAAAATTCTAGCATTCATGCTGTTGTATAAAAACTCCACCGAAGAAACATGCAATTTTCATAAGCAGTTAGAATTAGCGGTCCTACTGGGCCGGGATCGGAACCGGCCAGGACCAGGACCGGCCCGGACCGCCGGTCCTGGAACGGTTCGTGGTCCAGAAAATATGGGGACCGGACTACTGGTCCGGTCCCCGGTTCCATGCCGGGACCGGACCGCCCGAACCATGCACACCCCTAGCCTAGATCCGCCCATGTCGAAGCTGCAGAACCCCCTCGACCTCGAGTTGCCCTTCTCCTCGAATTGACCAAGACCGCATAATCTCGCCATGATCTCTTCTTTGATCTGTACTGGCATGAGTGGAAGAGTGTGGAGATAAAAGCTCCACTTCGAATTTTCCCAAACTGTTGAACAATGCATAAGTGACAGGTCTTTAGGGCCTGCGGAATGGGGTCTGAGGCGGCTAATTCGATTTTTCCAAAACTGTTGAGGTTACTGATTCTGCTCATAAAGCACTCGATGAATTGCCCGAGTGAGGAGAAACTAGATAAACAACGCTCAAACTTCGATAATTTGTTATGTCAAACAATAAGAAATACTCTTTTCTGTCCTTCTGTATCAAAACCTAGGCAATTGAGTTGGAAATCATGACATATGGTGACGTCATATTGTTTTGTTCCATTCATGTAAATATGTACCAATTGGTATAAGAATACGTAATGATACATGTATTGCATTCATGAGTGCTGAGTTTTGGTATAGAGTTTTGCTGAATTTTGTTTGGACTATTTAACTGTACAAAGAAAATAATGGAATTAGTGAAGGAAATAAAAAATTATTTTCCTTTTCCAAATACTGAAAAATATTTTCCTTTTTAGTTTTCACTTTCAGCCAAACACCAAAAAATGTGATCATTTTTTCTGAAAAATGACTTCATGGAAAATATTTTCCAAAAATGTCGCATTTTTCGCGAAACAAACGGAGCCAGTTTTGCTTCTTCTTCTTCTTCTTCCTCCTCTCTCTCTCTCTCTCTCTCTCTCTCTCTCTCTCTCTCTCTCTCTCTCTCTCTCTCTCTCTCTCTCTCTCTCTCTCTCTCTTATTTTAATGTCTTGCTTTATATTGACCTAAGTTCCCTGTCCTGGAATTGTATTTGCCATTTTATGCAAAAAGGTGACAATATTCTAATCTAGGTAATGTGAACCCTAACGGGAAGAAAAATTAAATTTGATGCACATGGCTTATATTGAGGAAGCTCTTAATTACCCGTCTTACCATAAGCAAGCCCTATGTTTTATATATAAGGACATCAATTCCTCATAATATTTTGAGAATATCATTCGATACAAGGCAGAAGTTAAAAGTGAGAAAGCGGAGCATTATTCAAATGGCGACCTCTGTCAAGATTTTCATCCTTGCTTTTGCTATGCTTCTCGTTTGCAAAGGTAAGGGAATTGGCGGTATTTTCGTTTTTTTCTATTTTCTCTTCAAGCAAAGGTGTGGTAAATTTCATTTTCACGCGAGCTCTTCAAGATTTACCATGTGAATTCAACCCCTCCACTTCTAACGTGATGTGCAGGCGATTGCCAGTGTTATCCGAAAGATATTGAGATCGTTCAATCCAAAACAGGAGCCATTGTGCAGAAGAAACCAGAGTGGAAGGTGACCATCAACAAGAATTGCCCTTGCAACATACTGGAGGCGAGTTTAGTCTGCCCGGGCTTTAAGACCGTCGAGCCCATCGACCCTTCGGTCCTGCAGAAACTGGGCGACAAGTGTCTCCTCAACCGCGGGCAACCCATTATAGAGTCGATCAGCTTTTCCTACGCGTGGGACGATTCTTATCCGTTCAAAATCGACCCCGGTTTCCAGGTCGCCTGTTCATAAGAGGCAAAAAGATGGGAATGCCGAATAAGAGCTCTTTGCTATGCTCATTTTGTTTTTGTTTTTGTTTTTTTTCTCATTATGGCTTTCACATTGCTAGACTTTATCGTGCTCAGTTGATCAGATGACAACAAATTCAGACAATTTATTAGCATATCGAGCTCTTCTGTAACACCTGAGAACAAGTCATGGAAGCAAAGCGGGACAACAAAGTTTTTCTACGATTTCCTCGAATTTCAATCTCCAAGTAAATAAGAAAAGTTAAAGAGCATGCTTGCGACTCAATACATTAACGAAATGAGAGTGCAAGGTTCTTGGAGATTAGGCTTTGATTGGGAATTCGACGTGATATTTTCTGCTTTCTTGTCATCGAGTAATTAAGTTGAAACAGTGAACTGCAAATCAATGCCCAAACACTGGTGACGAAGACAGATCTCATCCTTTTGGGCAATCCGTGTGTCGCCAAGGATTTGTTATTAGTTGTTTTTTTTTTTTTTGGGTAAGGTTTTTGTTATTAGTTGTTGTTTTTGAGTAATGTGATTACCTAGGTATATTTCCTCATTAGCTCGGACAATCGAACGAGTGACTCTTCGTATTTTTGGCGGTTGTCGAAAGACTGTTCGGTTCCTGATGGATGTCTTTTCGACGAGTGTGTTAAAGTGTCTTTATTGTCTTTATTGCTTTGTTGTTTTTAAGAGTCATCATTAGTTGTGTGTCTCGAGAGTCCTTTAGTATTCCGATGTGTAATTATGGCTATGTATCTAGACGTGTCCTTTCACGTTCCTAGGGTATGTCAAGAGTCATGTGTCTAGCCTATATAAAGGCGAGTCTTGTAATCGTTTCGATGAGGTGAATAAGGCGAACAAAAAGTTTATCCATCTCCCCTCTTAAGAGCTTCTCCCGTGAGTGTTATTGAGTGAGCCTTTCACCTTCGATTATCAGAGCTGCGCCTCTCTCTGATTCAACAAGTGGTATCAGAGCATACCTCCGTGAGATTCTACATTCGGTATCAGAGCCAAGTTGTTTGGGACCATATCGGAGCACGATTGTTAAGGACCGTGAATCAAGTCTTCCGGAGCGTGGTTTGTGAAGACGGTGGTCAGGGACCATTGTTTGTGAGCAAGCGGTCGAGGACCGGAGTACGTCGAAGTTCTGCCAGTGTACAGTCAGAGACTGTGATCGATTGGTCAGGGACCAAGGTTTCTTGGAGTAGTGCTGGGCATTATTTCCAGTCAGATGGCAGAGATTTCAAATTCGACGAATGGCATTGAGAAGCTCAACAGTTCCAATTGTAATAATTGGAGTACCCGTATGGAGTTTTACTTGCTGGGTCAAGGCTTATGGGATATTGTTGGCGGCAGCAACACCACGGCACCCAGAGACGATGATGAACGGAGGAGATGGAAGATCAAAGTAGGTAAGGCTCTTTATGTTCTTGCTGTAACTGTTGAAGATGACTTGTTGCAGCACATTAAGAGCGCACAGACTCCCAAGGAGGCGTGGGATAACCTAACAACGTTATTCACGAGGTCAAATGATGCCAAGTTACAAAAGTTGGAGAACGAGTTGATGTCGATGTCACAGCAAAAGATGACGGTGAGTCAGTATTTCTCCAAAGTAAAGTCTATTTGTGACGATATTTCGAAACATGATCCGAATAATGCCATCTCAGAAACGAGAATGAGAAGGATTATTATTCACAGGTTGAAGGCGGAGTATAACGGTATTGTTACGGCTACTCGTGGATGGGCAACTCAACCGACGTTGACCGATCTAGAGAATATCCTGGCTAACCAAGAGGCTTTAGATAATCAAATGTCTAAAGTGATGATCAAGGGAGACGAGAGTGCCCTCTTCAGTGACAAGAGAGGGTTCAAGGGCCAGAGGAGATTCGATGCCGACAATAGAGATGGCAAGCCAGAGAAAAGCCATGTCGAAAGGCAACATCAACCAGCACGTGAAGAATGGCAAAGGCGTCTAGGAGAGACGAGTCGCCAACTAGGGGGAGCTTGGCGGAGTCGCGACAAAAATGGCAATGACAAAAGACGTAAAGGACGTTGCTACGTTTGCGGCAAGGAATGTCATTTTGCCAGAGACTGTCGAGCCAAGAGAGCTAAAAGAAATGTTGTAGCATCATCGAAGAAGATCGATGGCTACGAGGAATGGGATTTCCATGCGTCAGTTGCAATGGAGGTGCAAGACGAGCTCGCTGCCTCGTCTATTGCTGAGATGAACGATTCGACGGCTTTAGTCACTGTAAGTGATAAGTCGATTAATTATGATGCTGATTGGATTGTTGATTCAGGATGTTCGAATCACGTGACTGGAGATCAAGGCAAGCTGTCGAATTTGCTTGATTATGCTGGTGGACGTACGTGTTGTCATTACTGCATACAATATGAGGTTGCCAATTTCTCAAATTGGTAAGACGGTGATAATGCCCCGATTCAATTCAGAGCAGGTTAAATTGAAAAATGTGTATCATGTGCCGGGAATGAAGAAGAATATGTTGTCTATGTCCCAGCTCACAGACTCGGGTAATTTTGTGGTGTTCGGTCCACGAGATGTCAAGGTGTACCAAAGTGTGAAGCCCACTAGTCGACTTATCATGGAGGGACGTCGACTAGATTCCGTTTACGTGATGTCTTCTCAAACGGCATAAGTAAACAAAACCCGAAGAAATGATACACCTGACTTGTGGCATGCGCAACTTGGGCATGTAAGTTATCACAAGCTGAAGATTATGATGGAGAAGAATATGTTGAGGGGTCTTCCCCAGTTGGAAGTTCAAAAAGACGTTATTTGTGCCGGGTGCCAGTACGGAAAGGCACATCAGCTTCCTTATGAGGAATCGTCGTTTAAAGCTCGTAGGCCTCTCGAACTCATTCATTCGGATGTGTTTGGTCCAGTGAAACAATCGTCTGTCAGCAGATTCAAATACATGACCACTTTCATCGACGACTTCTCCAGATATATATGGGTTGATTTCATAAAGGATAAAGCTGAGGCATTTATCAAATTTAGAGAGTTTAAGGAGAAGGTTGAAAGTGATATAGGCAAGAAAATTCTTTGCCTTCGTACAGATAATAGAGGAGAATATACTTCCTATGAGTTCACGAAGTATTTACGAGAGTGGAAGATACGACGACAATATACTTGTCCGTATACGCCACAGCAGAACAGAGTTGCCGAAAGAAAGAATCGGCATTTGGTAGAGACATGCAGGAGCATGCCACATGCGAAGAATGTCCCACCGAAGTTTTGGGCGGAGTGTATGAAGACAACGGCACACGTGATCAATAGATTACCACAGCCAAGGCTTGGATTTATGTCACTATATGAAAAGTTGTGGAATCGCAAGCCTATGGTAAGCCATTTCAGAGTTTTCGGATGTGTATGTCATGCTTTTGTGCCAGAACATCTTCGCATCAAATTCGACAAGAAGGCGGTTCGATGTATTTTCGTGGGATATGATGATCAACAAAAAGGGTGGAAGTGTTGTGATGAAGTGTTATACTTCGAGGAATGTTGTGTTCGACGAATTGTCATCGTGGTGGTCACCTCAAGCTGTCGAATTGCCAAATTCACAACATTTCGACGAAGAGGTCGAGGAAAGACAAAAAGAATTCGACAGGCTGATCCTTGTGGAAAATCCTTTCGAAAAAGATGTCGACAAGGATGTCGAAGCACAGTCACTAGGATCGACAAGTTCTTTTGGTGAGCGTCGAATATTGATAGAAGAACTTCGACCAAGTCAGGTCAAAGAAATTGAAGAAGAGGAGCCTCAACTTCGGAGATCGAGGAGGCAAAGGAGACCAAACCCTAAGTATGCCAATGCCGCATTGACTGAAGACATTGGTGTGATCGAGCCATCAATGTATGAGGAAGCATCGAAGGGTGCAGAATGGAGGAAGACCATGGAAGAAGAAATCCTAGCGTTGAAGAAGAATGAGACGTGAGACTTGGTACCGAAACCTGAAGAGATATGCCCTATTTCTTGCAAATGGGTCTATAAACTTAAGACTCGGCCAGATGGGTCGATAGAGAGGTATAAAGCACGTCTAGTGGCTCGAGGATTTTCGCAAAAGTATGGCATTGATTATGAGGAAACCTTTAGCCCGGTGGCAAAGGTTACCACAGTTCGAGTTCTGTTAGCACTTGCAGCAAGCAAGTCATGGAATCTGTGGCAAATGGATGTGAAGAATGCCTTTTTGCATGGAGAACTCGATAGAGATATATACATGGATGTTGACACCTGATTTTTGACCAAATCTTTTTCAGTTTTATTTTTGAAAAATCATAAAAAGTCCATAAAAAGTCAAAAAATTACAAAATCAACTTTGGTGGCCTTGGCCAAGCCCAAGGAACCATTCTTGACCAAAAAATAATTTTTCATATTTTTCACATTTTTTTAGTATTTTTAGAAAATAGGAAAATACTAGAAAAATCAACAAAAATAGAATTTGAGGTCACAAAAATATAGGAAAATAGTCAATATTTTTCTTTTAAATCCCTTGTCATTTTGACCACATTAAGAGTCGAAATTCAAGTTTAATTTTGTGTGTTTCTTTGTAACGCACAGGGTTAAATTTGTCAAAAAATATGTTTTGAGTCTTTCTATTTGCGATCTTTTGCATTTTCCGAATCTTGACATTCGAATTGATTGCCCCACGTTTCAATTGTGCGCTGATTTGATCAATTTTGGCCTTAGGGACCTAATCGCATAAAAATGTTTTAATTTTAGTCCCTATAGTGCCAATTCTGAAATTAAAATTCTCTGAGGGACACCCATAGAACTCCAATGCTTCCTCCCTATAGTATTCGATCCCCTAAATCTAACGGTCAGTTCAATTGGGGTCGATTCGTCCGTTAGGAACCTCAATTTGACAAAAGTCAATTTCGGATCTTGTCTTAGATTTGGGGCTTTTACACAAATTCAAATCAATTTAGCCCAAATTTACATTTCCTAGATGAAATTTGTGCCGTAGAACCTGATTTTCGAGTCAATTTTATGATACCTGCTCATCTTCGCACCCAATTTGAACAAAAAAAATTAAACCGGGTCAACTGGATCGGGTTGACCGACCCAGTCAACCCGGTTGACCAGACCAAGAAGAAACAGAATGCTACGTTCTGCTTCTTCGCGCACCAAGAACGAAAACAAAAAAAGGGAGGCGCATATAACAGAAAGGAGGATCAGTTGAGCAAAGGGGAAAAAAGAGATCAGTGGGCGCGAAGGCAGAGAGAGAGAGGGAGAGGACGAATAGGAGAGAGCGAAACAGAGAGAGAGAAACGGAGAGAGAGAGAGAGAGCTCGCGAAGGGTGGGGAGATAGAGAGAGAGAGGAAGACGGCGACCGAAGCTTGCCAAACTTGTACAAGCTTCGACGGACCACCTCCGGCGAAACCGAAGCCAGCGACGCCTGTCTTCGACTTCCCTGATTCCCAGAGAAGTGACCGAACCCTTCCAATCGGCCTGTCGTCTCGAAAAACGGTGAGGAACATCTTCGAGCTCGGCCTCGGCCTCTAATGGCGACTCATGATTTTGTCGACCATTGTGTGTGTTTTCGGTCTTGATTTGTTCCTTGAACTCTACTGATCTTCATCGCATTTCATTTTCGCATTTTCGTTGCATAAAACCGTCGAGTCAACCCCCGACTTCGACTAATCGGCCGTGAATGCTATGACCCCTCCTAGGTTGAACCGACGCCTCACGATCATCAGGTAAGTTCTCTCTAACTCCATGGATGTTGTTGGATGGTTTGAGATGCTTTTTTTGACGTTAGAAATAGCTAGGCCGATAGCCCGCCGGAGATTAGCGTCGGTTAGAGATGGCACATGTATGAGATGCGATTCTGCTATGTCGAGCCTCAAGTATGTCGTAGAGGAGATTCGTACGAATCGATTGGCGTTGGTCTTGTATGGTTTGGCGTCCTGAGGCCGGAGAAACCGCCTTTCGACGAGGCGTCGGCAAAACAGAGCCGGCGCCGATCGTCTTCTTCGGCGAAGCGGTTGACCGGTCAACGCCCACGTGGCGCTGACGTGGCGCCCATGTGGCAGCCACGTCAGCGCATTCGGTTAAAACCGAATAAGAATAAAATAATAAACTTGATCGGACGGTGGTAGGCTTGCCACGTGTCGCGATCTCGCTATTTTCGGGAATAAAAATGATTTTTAGAAATAAAAAAGGCCGTGGATCGGACGGTCATGGTTCAATCTCGCCCTTCAATCGTAGCCGTCGGTTGCTTCCGATAGATCAGGCCGTCCAAGAGACGACACGTGGCACAATCAGGGCCCTCGGTTCAAGTTTGGGCGGGAAATTGAAATTAGAAGCGGGAAGACCAAAATGACGTCGTTTTGGGCGCGGGTCGCGCGGGCCGGATCCGGGTCGGGCCGGTCGCCGCGGGTCGTGGGCCGGGTCACGCGACCCGGCCCGGATGACATTTTTTAAATAAAAAAAATCAGAAAATGATTTTAAAAAAATAAAAAAAAATCGGAAAAATTTCAGAAAATCCAAAAAAAATGCTAGAAAATGCCAGAAAATTCAAAAAAATTTGAAAAATTGTGGAAAATCTTAGACACTCCAGAAATCCCCTAAAATCGAGGATTGACCACAGACAACTGGTCAACCTTATTTTTGGGGTTTCTTATCCGTCCTTCCGAGACTTGACGACATTACCTTTTAGGGGTAAGTCGCCTCTGCTGTATATGCAAGATAAAACCGATAATGCCAAGGTAAGAATTAGGGTCAGGTAGGCGACCAATTCTTAGGCTTGGGTTTTCGAGTCCCGCCTCTTTTCTCAAAATGACGATTTTGCCCTTTAATGGGAAAATCGTCTTTCTTGTCTCAATCAAGTTCCGAAAATTGCTTGAAGTTAGGGTTTGGGTCAGGTGGACGACCAACCCTAATATTTGAGATTTTCAGTTCTCATCTTTGTCCAAAATGACGATTTTACCCCTCCAAGGGTAAAATCACTTTTAAATTCCAGAAAAATCCTGGAAATTCCAGAAAAATAGGAAATGGATTGGATTGATGGCCAATCCTATTTCCCATGTCTTCTGACTTCCCAATTCATCTAAAATGATAGATTTACCCCTTTAAGGGTAAATTTTCCCGAATTATTCAAAATTACGATTGTGCCCCTCATGGGCGAATTATGTCCAAATCACTCTTAAGCCTTGATTGATATTTCTCTAGGCTAATAGGGCCTCATTAGGGATACCATGCTGATTTCATGTGTTTTATCCGCATGTACTGGATCCTTGATTTGCCCACTTATTTCTATTGGTTGTGAGTGATAGGGTAGTATTTCCCATCTGCATGAACTCCTAGATTTAGGATCTGTACCCCACTCATCTGTATGAAATCCTAGGATCAGATAAACCATCCAGCTTATGTACCGAAAGGGCGTCAACTCTGACAGTTGGCGTAACTAAGTCCCCGAACCCACTTCTCTGGTTTTCGCAGAATCGAATAGACCACTCCCAACTATTCGATAGGGTTTTCGATCGTACCCTCTACGAAACGATTGGTGGCGAATCCTTGGCATGTGCACTCATCACATATCACTAGACCACACTGAAGGTCGACCACGTATATCCAGCAGTTGCGATTTGGGTAATGGGCCTTGGGAGAGGCCCGCGTCCGATCAAGCCAGCGATCGGGCGGCCCATTAGCCCGCTCCCGCCTCGCGCTCGAGAGGGTCGCGACAATGGAGCAGCCAGATGGTTTCGAGAGTAAAACTCATCCTGGGTACGTCTGCAAGCTAAAGAAAGCGTTGTATGGCTTGAAGCAAGCTCCGAGAGCGTGGTACAGCAAGATTGAAGAATGCTTGTTGAAAAACAGTTATTTTGTAGCTCCATCAGATTCGAGCCTGTTCGTGAAGGCAAAAGATAGAAAAATTGCAGTTGTGCTGGTTTATGTGGATGATCTCATCATTACTGGAGATGATTTCGATGAGATACATCAAATCAGAGACAACCTCTCTGTTCGGTTCCAGATGAAGGAGCTTAGAGAACTGAAACACTTTCTAGGACTCGAGGTTGACAGGACAAAGGAGGGATTATTCCTATGTCAGCAGAAGTATGCACGAGATCTCTTGGAAAAATTCGGGATGCTCGATTGCAAGCCTATATCTACTCCGATGGATGGGAATGCAAAGCTATGTACCGATGAAGGTCGAGAGCTAGAAGATTCGATCATGTACAGATAACTGGTAGGTAGTCTAATTTACCTTATCATAACTCGGCCTGATATTGCTTTTGCAATGGGAGAAGTGAGTCGATTCATGGAGAAGCCACGAAAGCCTCACTTGGATGCAGCCAAGTGCATCCTGAGGTATGTAAAGAAGACTTATGATTTTGGTCTTTTGTATAATAGAGAATCACCGGGTAAGTTGACGCTGACTATGCTGGAGATCAGTACACACGAAGATCAACTACTGGATACTTGTTTAATCTTGGATCAGAAGCAGTATCATGGTGCAGTAAGAGATAGCCGACTGTGTCTTTGTCGACGACAAAAGCTGAATATAGAGCAACAGCAATGGCAGCTCAGAAGAGCACATGGCTAGTGCAGTTATTGGATGATCTTCATCAACCGATAGATTATTCAACAACAATATATTGTGATAATCTATCCGCTATAAGCTTAGCAGAGAATCCAGTTTTTCATGCTAGAACAAAGCATGTGAAAGTCCACTATCACTTTCTGTGAGAGAAGTTGTTGTAGGGCGAGATCAAGATGGAGTACACCAAGACAGGTGACCAAGTTGTTGATGTCCTCACCAAAGGTCTTGGAGCTACAAGGTTTGAAGAGTTTCTAGCTCAGCTTGGTATGGTCGGGAGGACTATCCTCAGAAGGAGTAGTCGGTGAGGGGGAGTATTGAAGATATCACCGCATACTCTAGAATATTCAATAGTGTGACTCTTCGTATTTTTTGCGGTTGTCGAAAGACTGTTCGGTTCCCGATGGATGTCTTTTCGGCGAGCGTGTTAAAGTGTCTTTTTTGTCTTGATTGCTTTGTTGTTTTCAAGAGTCATCATTAGTTGTGTGTCTCGAGAGTCCTTTAGTATTCTGATGTGTAATTATGGCTATGTATTTAGACGTGTCCTTTCACGTTACTAGGGTATGTCAAGAGTCATGTGTCTAGCCTATATAAAGGCGAGTCTTGTAATCGTTTCGATGAGGTGAATAAGGCGAACAAAAAGTTTATCCATCTCCCCTCTTGAAAGCTTCTCCTATGAGTGTTATTGAGTGAGCCTTTCACCTTCGATTATCAGAGCTGCGCCTCTCTCTGATTCAACAAGTGGTATCAGAGCATACCTCCGTGAGATTCTACATTCGGTATCAGAGCCAAGTTGTTTGGGACCATATCGTTGCTTCTATTCCCCTTCTTCTCCATCGTGAACAATGTAAAAACAGAACCCACAATGGACTCACACTTCACTGAAGAGAAATTCGTGGTTCTCCTTTGACAGATTCATCGACGACGCTCACTTCATTGGCAATCGGTAGGCATCGCTTGACGTCGCTTGCCGTGTCAGTCCGTCGCACTCCATTGCCGGTATGTAGCTTCCCCTATTGCCTGCTAATTCCATTGAAAATGAAAATTAGGGCTCCAATTGAACTGAAAAATGAGGGCTTTCGGAAGTGGAGCAAAATCAAGGCTCCGTAGGCTTTAGGTATAAAAGTAGGGGTCGGTTGGACCTCGATATGAAAAAAAAAGGGCTCGGTTGTACCCCCAAGGTGTTGCGCAGAGAAGATGGGTGTCGGTGGGGACCTCGACGTACTTTTGGTGGCATTTGTGACAAATTATTGTCAATGTGCTACATTATAGGGACCTCCATGTGAAAAAGATTTGTCATGTTTTGCGTTTGGTCTTTGTTTTCGGAAGAGAAAAAATAGGTCGAGTGGAACACTTGTAGCGCAGAAAAGATAGAGTTTGTGTTTACTTGGTGGAAACCTCAATGTTATAATATGTAGTCTGTTTTAGTTGGTGGGGACCTCCAATTTGAAATTTATTTTCAGAAGTTTACTTGGTGGGGAACTATATGTTCCAATATATTTTGTTTGCTCTGTTGTCTAAACCTATTGCTCAGAAAAGTTAAGTTGTGGTCCCAACATGCAATAACTTTTTTCTTTTGTTCCTTGGTGCAGTGTTGGCATGGGGGACAAGCAGAATCTTGTGGCCATCATTGTACGGTATGGTGGGGAATTTGTTACTAGCACTAATGAGTTGGAATATGAAGGTGGGCTTGAAGTGACTATCTTTGTCGAAGTAAGCAAGGCATCCTATATTCAATTCATGAGGAACATAGTATATTATTTTAGACGCAAAGTAGAAAAGTTGCATTATTTTGTTCCTGGGAGGGCCTTACTTGAGGGGTTGCGGTTCTTGGAGGATGATAATGGTCTGAAGGATGTTATTTATCATTATCTACATGGTGAGGAAGCGACGATGTATATTGAGCAAGTCGATAGTGATGAAGATGAAGACGAAGATGATGATGAGGGCACGCAAACAGTAGAAGGAGGAGGAGAATCTGTTTTGGAGCCCGGACAATTTGAGAGGCAAGAGGGGGCAGCAAGTAATGTTGGAGAAGTTCAGCAAAATGGCAGAGGTCTGGAAATATCTTGTGAAGACATAGACGATGAAGGATTCACTGGGTTAGGCTAGGAATTTACATAAGGTAGCGAATCAGAAGATGATGAAGCTTTGGCGGTTGCCGATGGTGCTAGTGATGATGATGATGAAGAGCTTGCACGTTCAAGGCGAAAACAAAGGGATTTTGTCAGAAACAAAGTTGCAGCATTTGTTGAGTTGCATGAGCCTTAAGTTATAGACGCAGGAGGTGCAACTGCTGGTAACGAAACTGAATATGATGAAAGTGGCGATGAGGAAAATAGTGTTAGCTCTGGTAGTGAACCTGAATGTCATGAAGCAGCCTTGGTTAGAAGACATAAAAGGAAGTATCCTCACTATGATCCTACTGTCGCAGCTCCAGTTTTGTCCGTAGGAATGAGGTTTGATAATGCGAAGCATTTGAAAGAAAGTGTTGTGAAGAGCTCAATTTCTGAACAAAGGGTTGTGCAATTTTATAGACACACTAAGAAGTTTCTCAGAGCCAAGTGTTCACAGGTAAATTGTCATTGAAAAATATATGGCGCACTAAATAAGAGGACTGGGTTATTCCAGATTAGGTCATTACAGGAAGAGCACACTTGTCCCATTATATTTGACAACAAAAGGATAACAAGTTCATGGTTGTCGAAGCATTTTTTTATACTATTAAGGCGATGCCCGAGATGAAGAGTCCTCAGTTGAAGTTGTTAGTGAAGGAGCAGCTAGGGGTTAATGTGTCGAGGAATCAATGCAAAAGAGCGAAGCAGAAAGTGAAGAAGTCATTGATGGGTCGGTACAAGGAAGAGTATGCCCAGGTTTGGGATTATGCTTACGAGTGTAGGCTTCAAAACCCACCCAGTAGAATTTATGTAGAGGTTGTTGAGAGGTCACTGCCTGACTCTAGGACCAAGTTTGATAGATTTTATGTTTGTTTTGATGCATACAAACGAGGATTTTTGGCTGGCTGTAGAAGGATTATTGGATTGGATGAATGTTTTTTGAAGGGGTTATGCAAGGGGGAATTATTGGCTGCTGTTGGGAGAGATGCCAATAACCAAATGTATCACATAGCTTGGGCTGTTGTCAAGGTAGAGAACAAGGACACTTAGTCTTGGTTCTTAAAGAATTTGATCGTTGACCTTGACATAACTCATGGGGGAGGTTGGGCATTCATGAGCGACCAACAGAAGGTAACACCTACATGTTTTTTTGCCTGTTTTGTTATTATATTCTTGCAGGTAAGACATTGATGGGGGAGTTTGCTGTTGCTGCAACTTGTGCAGTAAAAATGCTAATGAAGCAGCAATGCTTGCTGCAGCTGCAGTAGATGTATTTTCAGTTGTATTTGTTGTTGCCGTTGTTGCTGATAGATTTTATATTTTTTTAAAATTATTGCAGGGACTTATTCCTGCAGTCGCTGAGTTAATGTCATATGCTGAACATAGGATGTGTGCAAGGCACATTTATGCAAATTGGGCAAAAATCTATAAAAGAGACAAGTTACAAAGACAATTTTGGCAAATCGCAAAGAGCCCGAACATGGCTAAATTTAGAATGGCTAAGAAGGGATTGTTGGAGCTAACAAAGGAGAGGTTTGAGGATTTATTTCGAACTGACCCTAAGCATTGGTGCATGGCATTCTTCAGCGAAGAATTCAAGTGCGATATTGTGGATAACAACCTCAGCGAAGCCTTTAATTGTAGAATACTTAAAGCTAGGTGCAAACCGATCATCAGCATGCTCGAAGACATGCGAATCATGGTTATGAGAAGATTGTAGACACAAAGAGATGAGGCTGCAAAGTGGACAAGGAAGTGTGGTCCTAGGATTGCCAAAAAATTGGATGACAACCTGGCTGCTACTAGATTCTGTCATGTATATTGGAATGGAGATGATGGTTTTGAGATTGTGATGTGGACATCGAACCATATCAAGGATGAGGTGCCAGGGACTCGTTGTTCTATCCGCTTGGTCCAATTACTCGAGCGAGAGCGAGGGAATTCAAGCAAGCTATCGGCATCATGGTTCAAGATCTTTGGAGTAGAGGTGATCTTGATTCGAGAATTGAAGATTCTGAAGCACCTTGGCGCAACACGATTACATTTAGTTTCGCGAATTCTGAACGGATTTAGGGCTAACGAGCTCCGAATGAGCTCAAATTTGGTCAGCTGAAGAGAAACGGTGTCCTGATCAATACTCATGGCCATATGGCCATGAGTTGCAATGAATTTCGGCCATTCAGCATCGTTTAGATGGACTTTTAGGCATTTTTCTATTTTTAGGCTAATTTTTATTAATTAAGGGTATTTTTATAATTTTTGTCTTTTAGGGTTAGCACCATATATAATGGTGCTTATGAGTTTCTAAAAACACAACATTGATTCATAATTTTACACAGAGTTTTTCTCCTCTTCGAGTTCTCTTGAAAACTAGATCCTATCAAGGCTTCCTTGTGGCGATCGATTGACTCATCGAGTAAGATTGGTTCGTCAACAGGTCACGTTCATACCGAGGTTACCAATCATAGGTTTGATTGGGAGTCAAGGTTAGCAATTCGCAACCCTTGGATCTTCATAGAACGATCAGTTTCCACAGCGATCCACATCATCTGGTATCAGAGCTGGTTGTACAAGGTCTAGTTGTCCTACTTTAACTACTTTTTATTGAGCAATCTAGGGTTTATAGAATTAAGGTTTATAGATTAGGGATTCGTTATTAATTGAATTAGGGTTCTGATTTGTTCTTTCTGCGATTTCAATTTTGATTTAGGGTTTTTGGTCCTAAGCTATTTTGATTGTAATTGAGTTCGTAAAAAAAAAATCGATGACAAAAAAAGGCCGAAAAAAAAATCAAGAGGACGACTCGTTTCTTTTTATTATTATTATTGTTAGTTGGACCAATAGAAAAAAAATAGTAGCAAACATTGAACTTGAATTCAAATCTAGCAAAAATTGCTGAATTGAGCAGTATATTGCTGAATTGATCTTGCTTGGTGGTTTAGTCGATTGTTGTGAGGAGCTTGAGAAACTGATTCTAGTCTGATAAAGAGCTTAAAGAAGAGAAACGAGAGGAAAAAGGCAAGAGTGTGTGAGTTTAATTGAGGGAAGAAAAAGCCTAGATTGAGTTAAACACGAGGGGAGTGACAAACACCTTGAGCGAAACACGTGAGGGAGTGTGGTGAGATTTCTTTTATTTCTAACATTTTCTTGCAGGTTAAAAAAAACATGGCAGACCAAGAAAGCGTAAATCAAAGAAAGGATGACACCAATCCAAGGGATAATGCGATTTTAGCAGGCATCCAGCAATTGAGCTTACAACTCGAAGCACTTAGCAACCGAGTTGTGTGGTGTGAGACGAGGCTTGATGGTGATCGAGAGCCACCACGAGGGAGGCCACAAAATCAGCGAGATGAGCCTAGGGCGCAACCCAGATGACAACGACAATTTGACGATGAATATATGTCCGATATAGAAGATGACCGAGATGGCAGGTTTGGAAGGAGAAACAGATGCCGAGAGTTCAGACATCGAGAAGATGATGAGCTTAGCAATATCAAGATGAAAATTCCATCTTTCCAAGGAAAAAATGATCCTGATGCATATCTAGAATGGGAGAAACGAATGGAGATGGTATTTGACTGGCAGCGATATTCGGAGCTCAAGAAGGTAAAAATTACAGCTGTTGAATTCACTGATTATGCTATAATTTGGTGGGATCAACTTGTGAATAGCAGGAGACGCAATGGTGAGAGATCGGTAGAAACGTGGGATGAGATGAAAGCGATGATGAGGAAGAGTTTCATACCAAGTCATTACCACATAGACTTGTTCCATAAACTGCAAAATCTCACACAAGGTAACAAGAGCGTGGAAGAGTACCATAAAGAGATAGAGATTGTCATGATCCGTACTCATATGGTAGAGGACCGTGAAGCTACTATGTCACGATTCTTATGTGGTTTGAGCCGAGATATAGCAAGAGTGGTAAAGCTGCAACATTATGTCGAGTTGGAAGAATTGGTAGACAAAGCTATCAAAGTAGACAGGCAATTTAAGTTAGACCGAAATTATAGGAGTGGTGGAGGTTCAACCTCGAATTGGAAACCCAATTGGAAGAGAGAAGAGAAGCCGAACTGAAAGGGAAACAACACCAAGGTTAAAACTTCAAGGGAGAATGAGAAAGATGGCAAAGTTGGTTCGAATCCAGCTTCAAGTAAAACTGAAAATCCTAACACTAGAATTCGTAAAATTAAATGTTTCAAGTGTTTAGGCAGAGGTCATATGGCAAATCAATGCCCTAATAGGAGGGTGATGATAATGACTGGACTTGGAGATGTTCAATCTGAAAGTGACAGGGCGGAAGAGGATGATGTCATGCCGCCATTGGAGGATTGTAGCGATGTCGAGATGCCAGTCAATAGTGAATTGATGGTGGTTAGACGTTCTCTTAGCATGCAAGTCAAGGAGGAGGAGCATCACCAGCAACGTGATAACTTGTTCCATACAAGATGCTTAGTGAACGGTAAAATTTGTAGTTTAATTGTTGATGGAGGTAGTTGTACAAATGTGATAAGTTGTACTATGGTGGAGAACTAGGATTGAAGACTACAAAGCACCCTAGACCATATAGACTTCAATGGTTGAATGATAGTGGTGAAGTGAAAGTTTCGAAGCAAGTCCTAGTTCCATTTGAGATAGGGCGATATAAGGATGAGGTGGTGTGTGATGTTGTACCTATGCAGGCGAGACATCTTTTACTTGGTAGACCATGGAAGTATGATCGGAGGGTACATCATGATGGGTACACTAACCGATATTCATTGGTGATGAATCAGAAGACTTACACTTTGGTGCCAATGACACCTACTGAGGTGTATGAAGATCAATTGAAACTACAACGTGAGGCTGAGAAAGAGAGAAAAAGTGAGAAAACTGAGAGTTTGCATAGAGAGTCTGAGACGCAAAGAAAAGGAGAGACAGAGAAAAATAGAGTGGTAAAAGCCGAGGTAAAAGCAGAGAGAAAAGAAAAGAGAGAAAAGAATTTTTATGCAAGATCGAGCGAAGTGAAGAGAATTTTGGTTCTGGACCGACTGATGCTTGTACTTTTGTACAAGGAGGCATTGTTTACTATTAACGATCTTGACTCGAGTTTGCCTAGCTCTGTCGTGTTTTTATTGCAGGAATTTGATGATGTCTTTCCTGATGAGGTTCCTGGAGGTCTACCACCGATTCGAGGCGTAGAGCATCAAATCGACTTGATACCTGGTGCGCCATTACCTAATCGACCCGCGTATCGAGGTAATCCCGAGGAGACAAAGGAACTTCAGCGGCAAGTTAGTGAATTACTGGAACGAGGATATGTGCGAGAAAGTCTTAGCCCATGTGCTGTTCCTATTTTGTTAGTGCCAAAAAAGGATGGGACTTGGAGAATGTGTGTCGATTGCCGAGCAATCAACAATATTACGATAAAGTATCGACATCCTATTCCTAGATTAGATGACATGTTAGATGAGTTACATGGAGCTTGCATATTTACTAAAATTGATCTGAAAAATGGTTATCATCATATTAGAATGAAAGAAGGGGATGAATGGAAAACTGCATTTAAGACCAAGTATGGGTTGTATGAGTGGTTAGTTATGCCATTTGGTTTAACTAATGCACCTAATACTTTCATGCGACTTATGAATCATGTTATGCGTGCTTTTATTGGTCGATTTGTAGTTGTCTATTTTGATGATATTTTGATATATAGTCGAAGCCTTGATGACCATATTGAACATGTGCGAGGTGTTTTATAGGTTTTAAGGGCTGAGCAACTATATGCTAATTTGAAGAAATGTTCTTTTGTGAATAGCAAATTAGTATTTCTAGGGTTTGTTGTTGGTGCTGATGGAATATAGGTTGACGAAGAAAATGTGAAAGCGATCCAAGAATGACCAACACCTAAGACTGTATGAGAGGTGCGCAGCTTTCATGGCTTAGCCAGTTTCTATCGCAGATTTGTGAAGGATTTCAGCACCATCGCCGCACCTTTAACCGCGGTCATCAAGAAGCACGTGGGTTTCACGTGGGGAGAAGAGCAAGAGAGAGCATTCAATCTGTTAAAGGATAAGCTAACTAATGCTCCTTTGTTATCTTTACCAAATTTCAGTGCTACTTTTGAAATAGAATGCGATGCTTCTGGTACAGGAATTGGAGCTGTGTTGATGCAAGGAGGACGTCCCATAGCTTATTTCAGCGAGAAGTTAAGCGGAGCAACATTGAATTATCCAACTTACGATAAGGAGATGTACGCTTTGGTGCGAGCTTTAGAGACTTGGTAACATTACTTGTGGCCAAAGGAATTTGTGATCCACACCGACCACAAGACATTAAAGTACTTAAGAAGACAGCAAAAGTTGAACAAAAGACATGCTAAATGGATGGAGTTCATCGAGACTTTTTTCATATGTAATCAAGTACAAGAAAGGTAAGGAAAATGTGGTAGCCGATGCACTTTCTCGAAGGTACGCAATTCTAACTACTTTAGGAGCAAAGTGCCTAGGTTTTGAGCATATCAAAGAGATATATACTGATGATGATGACTTTGGAAAAGTGTTTGAAGCTTGTGAGCATGCTGCGTTTAAAAAATTCTAGAGGCATGATGGCTATCTCTTTCGTGAAAACAAGTTATGTTTGCCTAGATGCTCTTTGCGAGAGTTATTGGTGCGAGAGGCGCATAGTGGTAGTTTAATGGGGCATTTTGAAATCAATAAAACTTATGAAATGCTGCATGAACATTTTTATTGGCCACATATGAAACGAGATGTCACACGTGTTTGTGAAAGGTGCATTGCATGTAAACAGACTAAGTCTACAACTAAACCACATGGCTTGTATACGCCTTTACCTATCCCAACGCATCCTTGGGTTGATATTTCTATAGATTTTGTGTTAGGATTACCTAGGTCTAAGCATGGTAAGGATTCTATTTATGTGGTTGTAGATCGGTTTTCAAAAATGGCTCATTTTATACCATATCATAAATCTGATGATGTATCACATGTTGCTGACTTGTTCTTCCGTGAGGTTGTGCGTTTGCATGGTATGCCTAGGTCCATTGTTTCTGATCGAGATACTAAATTTCTTAGCTACTTTTGGAAGACATTGTGGAAAAAATTAGGTACACAACTTTTATTCTCTACTGCTTGTCATCCACAAACTTATGGTCAAACCGAAGTAGTTAATAGGACTTTAGGGACATTGTTACTTGCTATTATTAAGAAGAACATTAAATCTTGGGAAGATTGTTTACCGCATGTTGAGTTTGCATATAATAGGAGTGTGCATTCTATTACTAAATTCACACCGTTTGAGATTGTCTATGGTTTTAATCTATTAACTCCATTAAATTTAACTCATTTGCCTGTTGAAGAGCGTGTGGATTTAGATGGTGCTAAGAAAGCCGAATTTGTGAAGACATTGCATGAAAAGACGCGACTGAATATTGAACACAAGATAGAGCAATATGCAAAGCAAGCCAACAAAGGGCATAATAAAGTAGTGTTTGAACCCGGCGATTGGGTTTGGGTTCATATGCGAACGGAGCGTTTTCCCGAGCAACGACGTTCTAAGTTATTACCGCGCAGGGATGGACCATTCATGATGTTGGAGAGGGTCAATGATAATGCCTACAAGCTTGATCTTCCAGGTGAGTATGGCATTAGTGCTACTTTTAATGTTACTGACTTGACTCTTTTCGTTGCAGGTGATGATTTGAGGGCAAATCCTTTGCACGGCGGAGGGAATGATGTGGACATTGAACCATATCGAGGAGGAGGTGCTAGGGACTCGTTGTTCAATCCGCTTGGTCCAATTACTCGAGCGAGAGCGAGGGAATTAAAGCAAGCTATCAGCATCATGGTTCAAGATCTTTGGAGTAGAGGTGATCTTGATTCGAGAATTGAAGATTCTAAAGCTCCTTGGCGCAACACGATTACATTTATCTTCGCGAATTCTGAAAGGATTTAGGGCTAACGAGCTCCGAATGAGCTCAAATTTGGTCAGCTGAAGAGAAACGGTGTCCTGATCAATACTCATGGCCATATGGCCATGAGCTGCAATGAATTTCGGCCATTCGGCATCGTTTAGAAGGGCTTTTAGGTATTTTTCTATTTTTAGGCGAATTTTTATTAATTAATGGTATTTTTGTAATTTTTGCCTTTTAGGGTTAGCACCATATATAAGGTTGCTTATGAGTTTCTAAAAACACAACATTGACTCATAATTTTACACAGATTTTTTCTCCTCTTCGAGTTCTCTTGAAGACTAGATCCTATCAAGGCTTCCTTGTGGCGATCAATCGACTCATCGAGCAAGATTGTGAATTCTCTTGTTCGTGGCGTCTATAGTGTGGATTGGTTGACACAGGTTCGTCAACAGGTCACGTTCATACCGAGATTACCAATCACAGGTTCGATTGGGGGTCAAGGTTAGCAATTCGCAACCCTTGAATCTTCATAGAACGATCAGTTTCCGTAGCGATTCACATCAAATTGTGAACAATGGAGATACATATGTCGTCCACTTAGAGAGGGGGAAGTGTTCATGCCGATCTTGGCAATTAACTGGAATTCCATGTGCACATGCCCTTTGTGCAATCTAGTCGAAGCAACAGAACCCAGAGGAATACCTACATGAGTATTACAAGAAAAACAAATATCTCGACTCTTACAAATTCATGTTGCAGCCTCTTTAGATCGAGCAAATTTTGGGAGCCAACAGATCGTGAAGCTACTTTGCCTTTGCCACTGAACAAGCTAATGGGAAGGCCAAAGCGAAAAAGAAGAATAGATGCGGGAGAGATTTCAAGTAAGAAGATGAGTAGAACGGGTGCAAAGATGAAGTGCTCCTATTGCCATGTCGAAGGGTATAATAAGAAAGGTTGTCAATTGAAGAAGCAACATCAACAGCAGCCTAGTGATGGAGCAAGTGTAGGGGCAGCTATAGCTGAAGGGCCTAGTGATGGACTAACAATAAAGCCAACACTCGAGCCTGATGAGGGGTCCACATTTAGGCCACTTGCGCCTGATGAGGGATCTGTGTGTCCAACCACTGAGTCAACAGTTGAACAGACGAGACAGAAAAAATACCCAGTAAGTTATGCAATTATTTATGTTATTTTTTTTCTGCACTTCACGTGACTTTGTTACTTGTTACGAATCTTTCTCAGGTGAGAAGGGGACAAACTACTCAGGTTCCTAAAAGTGAGAGACCACAATGGACAAGAGGGGCTCTTGGAAAAAGGATCAGGCAATGCGGTTATGGCATCTATACAGACGAACGTACTGGAATGACTATATTAAATGTAAGTTTTGTAGAACTCGCGGGTTCCAATTATTGTCAATTGTATTTCATATCATTAACCATGTCATTATTGTTGTAGCCCGGGCTAAGTACCGAGGTTCTTATCTCTCAACGCGGCCAAACTCAGGAGTCCAGTGCTGTGCAAAGGAAGAGTGCTCCAAAGAAGAAAAAAGCTACTGCGACTCCAAAACAGCCACCAACTACTAGAGCTCGTGCGAAAAAGTTGCATGGAACAATAACATAAGTTGAAGTACCTACTCCACTTGAAGAACCTGCACGTCAAGAAGACGAACCACCTGTAAGTCGAAGTGAAGAACCTCGACGATGGGTTAGAAAGAGTTCAAGGATCATGATTCAAATCAAAAAGCCATCGAAAGGGAGAAAATCTGGGCTACTGGTGGATGTTGACTAAGTTTGATGTTGTTA
Source organism: Rhodomyrtus psidioides (assembly GCA_021437785.1). Classification (NCBI taxonomy): domain Eukaryota; kingdom Viridiplantae; phylum Streptophyta; class Magnoliopsida; order Myrtales; family Myrtaceae; genus Rhodomyrtus; species Rhodomyrtus psidioides. The sequence goes on from JAILYB010000047.1 coordinate 1,556,618, forward strand.
TGTCTTTTTTTGTTGGTTGTTGATATGTTCATTGGGAGATTGAACAAGATGGTTAGGAGGACGTGGATGACTGATGGGAAGGCTTTTTTTTTTTTTTTTTTTGCGGATATGGGACTGATGGATGTTTTTATTTTGTAATTATAAGTTCAATGATGGCAATGATATTTTGTGGTGTTCTGAGGTGATGTAAAAACAGTTTGTAGATGGCAATGATATTTTGTGGTGTTCTGAGATGATGTAAAAGCAGTTTGTAGCAGCTACAATTTCGTGGAAATGATATTTCGTTGGTATTTTGTAGTAGCTGCATTTTGTTTTCATGTTGCTGCCGATGGCACTAAAATGGTCATAATCTAACCACTACAGTCACTAAAATGTCCATTTTTACTTAAACTTAGCACTAAAGTGATCATTTTGACAAAAAAACTTGGCACTTAAGTGATCTCTTCAGAAAATTATTGACACTGAAGTGTAAATTTTTTAACCTCGACTGGTACTGAAGTGATAATAGCAAATCATATTGATTCTTTCTATTCATCGCCAATTGTAGAAAGAAATTGCAGCAAACTCAATAATCAAAAACTTCGTTTCATTCACAAACAAGGAAGTTGACAATGCACAAACTACATCAGTTCCTACGAATTACACAAACATTCATGGTAAACTGAGAAGCTTTTTCTCATTGGTCCCACATTTGCCCATGAAATAGGCTAAACAACAAAACAGTAACAAAATCAACGCTCGAGAACAAATTCTTTCAATTTTCATGCTTGAAACTTCCTTCTTCAAATGATTGGCTAAAGATGCTAAAGCCTTATTTTCAGCTTGCATTGACTAAACATCGATATCCTCCGACTCGTCCACTGATGTCGGTAAAAGTTGACGCCGTCCTTCAAGAAGCTCCAATATCACCGCAGTCACTCGACCCAAAAATTTCGCATCGATCCATTTGAAATATTTGCACTTCATGCATTCTCTATACTTGGCGCATCCATTGAATCGTCTCTCCGGATTCAACCGAGTCCAAGATGTTCTTACTGGACTCGGTAACCCACAATAACAGTAACACTCAACTTCTTTGCTTTGGGAAGAACTGGGATTAGGGAGAGAGGCGCTGCTGAAATGGTTGCTGCTGCTTGTCTTCTCTAACTTTGACCCACTGGTGAAGCCAACCTCTGAAATTGGGGATTTTCTTGAATTGGCTGATTTTGGGTTCGTACCGCTGCTGAAGCCGCTGGTCAAGCCGTTCATTTCTAGGTATAAACGCCCGATTTCTTCTGTGAAATCGAAATTGGAGGCTGCCGTTCGAAATGGGGGGCTAGGGTTCGAGGGGAATTGTTCATCGAAGCTGAAGAGCGAAGCAAATAAATCACCTCGTTTCGATGTCATTTTGTTGTAGCTGCTGATTCAACTCTCAACGACGTCGTTCTGTTAATAGGATGCTGATTGGACTCTCCGGCGTGCCACATAGACATCTTTTATTCATAAAATATGGACACGTCAGCTTTCCGGCGATTGAAATCGGAGTTAGCACCAAACTGATCGTTTTTCAAAATATTTGGCACTAAAGTGATCCATTTGAAATTTTTGGCACCAAAGTGATCTCTGTACAACACTTTTGGCGCCAAAAGTGTACTTTTGCCATTTAACGCCCATATGTTTTGGGCGCATATAATAACTCAACCCATCAAATATAAGTTAGAAAATGGGTGTATAACCCATATTAACTGGTGTAGTCTTGCTTTATTGTGACGAAGTTTCCTGTCCTGGAATTGCGTTTGCCTTTAGGTAAACACTGATTTAATGCAAAGAACCATGGTGAAAAGACCTTTTGCGTCCCTCCTTTTTGTCTTCTCGAGCTCTATTCAAGGAATTGTGAACCCAACCCAATTTGAAAGATCACTCGGCGAAAATAACCATAAGCAGTGGCAATATTATAAGTTTCTTCATCTTGATTGAAACCGTAACCTTCGTTAGCAAATTCATTTTTTTTTTTTTTGTGATTTCTCTTATCAAAAGTAGAGGTTACCAAAGAACCAAGCATAGCACTAATAGTAAGACCCATTTTATTTGACATTTTTTAGGAGCTAGGTACAATTGGGACGGTTACTTTTTATACGCGTCACATTATGGCAGGTTATCATGGCTTACATTAGGTAAGCACTTAATTACCAACCTTGCTATAAGCAGGCCAAATTTTTATGTATAAGTACATAAGCCCCCGTTATCTTGTGAGAAGATCATTTGAAACTGTTGAAATATCGTCCCACATCGTAAGTACACTCTCGCGTGCTTCGGGGCACCATCTGTCTCGTTCTTCATTGGTTGATCAGATTGCTAATATTTTTATTAAGGCACATCCGTCCAAGCTTTCTCAAGATCTGTTCTCCAAATTCAAGTTGACTTCTTCTACATCACACCTTGAGTTTGAGGGCATGTTAGAGATATATTCTCTTGATTTTGTACATGACTCTATACATCTCTCAAGATCATAATCTAGGTTAATTTTATTTATGATCGTAACACATTGTTGTCATGGTTGTTTTGTTTACTCACGAAGTGTGACAGCTTGTTTTGTTCTTTTAGGGCGTTCATCGTACCTCACGGACGAAGGTGGACAAGGGGGTTTGTACATGTTACGGCTATCCTAATTCTTCTTCTTCTTTTCATAAGTTCCCGAGTTTTGCTAATTATGCATCTAATATCACACTAACTTCCATTTTAATACTCATCGTAAGTACAAGTTTTGCTGCTGCTGTTTCTTCTTCTTTTTGGCTTGGTTCATATTGACTGAAGTTCCCCATCCTGGAATTGCATTTGCCATTTTATCATTTTATGCACAAAAAATAAAATAAAAATGGTGGCAGTACCTTTTATGTTTCTCCTTTTTGTCTTCTAAATCTATAATTTAGGAAATATGAACCCAAAACATAATTGCCCCCAACAATTTCGGCGGGAAAAAGGAAAACAATCGGATTCCCGTGGCTTATATTGAGGAAGCACTTAATTACCTGTCTTAAAGTATGCAGGCCTAGGTTTTATATATAAGGGCATCAAGTCATCATGATTTTCTGAGAATATCAAGAGGAATAAGGCCAAAAAACATTAAAGTGAGAAATCTGAGCATGATTCAAATGGCAACCCCCGTCAAGATTGTGATCCTTGTTTTTGTTATGCTTCTCTTTTGCAAAGGTAAGGGAGTTGGCGATCTTTTTCTTTTCTTGTCTTTTTTCTCTTAAACACTGACTTTTATTTTTATTTTTTTGTCAAAACGAAAATCTTCAACTTTTTCAATTATTTTTCTAATGTGTTTTGAGGTGTTGAACTCCAGTTCTCAGTATAATTTCATTGCATTTCAAATTCTCTTTTTTCAATCGGTATCAGAAATTTCGATATCCACTGAGAATATTATTTCCATGCAGATGCAGCTAAGATTGTTTTTGGCGTTTACCAGTTATCATAGATTGATCATAGAAATAACCATTCACCTCCAAAAAAATTTATATAAAAAAAAGAGAGAAAAAAAATTGGGGTGCAATTCTTTGTGGGTTTTGCCCTAAGTCTAACCATGTTTTAGCTTTTTTACTGGATAAATCTAATGAAGTTGTTCCCGACAGTATTTTCATTATAGGCTTCAGTTAATCTGGATCTTTGATATTCACCGTGCACGCATCGCTCTTCCTTAATATTTATGCGTGGTAAATTTCATTTTTCACGTGTGCTCTTCAAGATTTAACATGCTATTTCAAAACCCTTTCACTTCTAATGTGATTTGTGCAGGGGATTGCCAGTGTTTCCCGAAGGACATTGAGATTGTGCAATCCAAAACAGGAGCCACTGTGCAGCAGAAACCTGAGTGGAAGGTGACCATCAACAAGAAATGCCCATGCACCATACTGAACGCGAGTTTAGTCTGCCCGGGCTTTCAGACCGTCGAGCCCGTCGATCCTTCGGTCATGCAGAAACAAGGGGACAGGTGTCTCCTCAACCACGGGCAACCTGTCACATCGATTAGCTTTACCTACGCGTGGGACAATTCTTATCCGTTCAAGATCGACCCCGGTTTCCAGATCGCCTGCTCATAAGAGGCAAACGGATGAGTGTTGTTGCGTCCAAGGCAATGCCGAATAAGAGCTTTCTGCTATGCTCAGCATTATTGCTTTTACATTACTGGACTTTATTGTGCTCAGTTGATCAGATGGCAACAAATTCACACATTTCTTGAGCTCTTGCTGTAATAACTGAGGACATTTTGAAGTAATGTGATGTGAAGGTCAGACAGTGTTTAATGCTTGCGACATATTCTGGCTTTCTCCTACGATCTCCTCGAATTTCAATCTTCAAGTAGATAAGAAAAGCTAAAGAGCATGACTTGTGACTCAATAAATTAAACGAAATGAGAGTGCAAGTGCAAGGGTCCTGGAGATTAGGCTTGGATTGGGAGTTCGACGTGATATTTTCGCCGCTTTCTTGTCATTGGGTAATTAAGGCTCTATTTGTTTCGCGAAAAATGAAGTGTTTCTGAAAAATATTTGTCAAGAAATTCATTTTCTAGTAAAATAATTTTATTTTTCAATGTTTGGCTCAAATCTGAAAACGAATTGAAAAATATTTTCCACCGTTTGGATTGGAAAATATTTTCTGCCTTATATAATATTTTTTATTTTTAAATAAATTTCAGACTTTTTTTTTCTTTTTCTATTTCTTCCTCCTCCGCCGCTCCTTCCTTCGCTACTGCTCCTCATCCGCCGCTTCTTTTTCCAAGAGTCCAAACGCCAACCAGAGAACAAAACGAAAGGCAAGCGTCAAACTTCGTCACCTTCACTGGAACTTCTTTCATGGGACAGCCACTGACCACGGCGACCGGCAGCCAAGCCTCCCAAGTCCCTACCAACCGGCGAGGTCGAGGCCGTTGGCGAGCTCGCAAGGCTCGGCCGAGCTCGAGGCTAGCGAGGCGAGCCTCGGCCTTGCCAGATCTGGCGAGCTCGTGGCTCGCCTCGCCTCCTCGAGCTCGCCATCGAAGAGGCCGCGAGGCAAACCGTGGCCTCACGAAGAGATACGAGCCTCGCGACTAGCGAGGCAAAGCGTGGCCTCACAAGGAGATTTGGTGAACTTGTGGCTCGCCTCGAGCTCGCCGTTGAGGCGATTGCAAGATCGCAGCTCCGTCTGGAATCGAGTGTGGAAGAGAGAACCAGCTGTGAGGAGAGAGAACGAGAAGGAGAAGAGGAGAGAGAAAGGGGGATTTTAGAGTGTGTGGGGTCCTGTGGGGATTTCGAGAGAGAGTAGAAGGAGCAAGATCCACAAACTGGATCGGGATCCTGTGACCTTGAGGAGGAAGGTTATGGGTAACCTTCACTTAATCTCAGCCGTCCGTTCCAATCGGACGGCTGAGATTACATAACTTATCAAAACGCCTCCCAAGCCTACGTTTTGCTTTGAGCGGGAAACTGAAATCTTGGCTAAAAAAGAAGGACGCAAATTTCAGTCCACTCTCCCTCCTCCTCCGTCCTCGCTCTCGCTCCTCCTCAGGATCGCACATCCACCCTTCGGCCTCCGTCTCGCTCCTCCTCCGAACGATTTGCAAATCCATCCTCGTCCTGTCGCTCCTCCTTTGAACGATTTGCAGATCCATCCTCGTCCTGTCGCTCCTCCTCCGAACGATTTGCAGATCCATCCTCCGTCCTCTCGCTCCACCTTCGAACGATTTTCAGATCCTCGGTCCTTTCGCTCCTCCTCCGAACGGATCCATCCTCCGTCCTCTCGCTCCTCCTTCGAACGATTTTCAGATCGTCGGCGGTCTCCTTCGAACGATTTTCAGATCCTCGGCGGTCCTCTCGCTCCTCCATCGAACGTCTCCAATTTCGTCTCAGCATCAATAGTGGGTTAGTAGAACTCAATTAGGAGGTGCGAGCAGGGGAGTGAAGGCGGGAGTGAAGGCGAGCCCAATCTCCTTGGGCTCGAAGCTGCCATCAAGATCTGCGGTAATCTATCATGATCTTGTCTTGTCTAATTCGATCTTTGTAGAGGAACATAGATGTGGTAGGCTGGTAGCACGACGCTCTTGATTTTGGATATTGCGGTGTTTGGTTCCTCTGTTTTGTTGTTGTGGTGCTTTTGGGCGAACTTGGTTGTTCCGATTTTTGTTTTCGGAGGCGTTGAAGAAATGCCTTCAACCTTTGGTGGAGGGGTGAGAATTTTCTGCACAATTGAGTCGATGCACCCCTAGCAATTTCGAGAGATTCAGACCATTCAGGTAGTTTGATTGTAGTTTGAAGCGTGATGATGGCGTTTTCACTGTGAAGTTACCCAAGTCGATAGAAGACTTTGTATTAGCATATAGCTTCCCTTTTTTATGTCTTTTAAAATTTACGCATGATACTAGCGAGATACAAAAAACTTTATTTCCGTATTTCCATGCTTCTAATCTTGTAACCATGTTTTGCAGGGAAATTTACCAGTTGGCACGGTATTTGGTGGCAAAGATAGCTTACAGCTAAAAGGCCATGAAATTGTTGTTGAGCTTAGATATCTCCTGAATTTGTTGACTCTCTGTTGGCATTTTTCCAAAAAGACTTTCCCTGTGTTTCTAAAGGAGACTGGGTACTCTGTAGAGCAAGTTCTTCTTCAGGAACCAAAAGCAAGAGTAAGTTACTTTGCAGCAGATAACTTTAGCATAGCTTGGCTTCATAGCGAAAACTGTACCATATGTTATGTGGTTACAATTTGTCCACATTCATTTTGCAGATTTTGAAGCCAGCTTTTACCATTTTGGTTGATCACAACAAAATATGTTTTCTTTTACTGATTCGTGGAACACATAGCATTAAAGATACTCTGAATGCTGTTACTGGAGCTGTGGTACCATTTCATCACAGTGTTGTACATGAGGGGGGAGTTAGTAACTTAGTTCTGGGATATGCGCATTGTGGAATGGTTGCAGCTGCCAGGTGGATTGCCAAGCTTGCAACTCCTTGTCTCCTCAAAGCGCTTGGTGAATATCCTGATTATAAGCTCAAGGTAAAAGTCTTACTTGTATTGATCATTCCGTTCCTTATAGAATCAAATGCAGGGTTTATAGGGGGGAAAATGAGTGTTTAGAATTTAGAACAGCGCTTGTTATTATCATGCCTTAACTTTGTAATATATGTTCTTGGTGTGATTAGGGCAATGAATCAATTTAATTGCAATATGCTTTTGTGAATTGGTAGATTGTTGGGCATTCTTTGGGTGGAGGCACAGCGGCACTTTTAACTTATGTTTTGCGCGAGCAAAAGGAATTGTCAGCTGCTACGTGCTATACATTTGCTCCAGGTTGGTTCTTCTGATGTAGAAGCCTTACGTTTTGTTGTTCTATCCTACTTGGTAATAAATTCTAATAAAACATCTTTTTTGGGATATTCCTGTTCTTCAGTACATGATTTTTGTCCACCGCATTAACCGAATATAATATTGGCAGCTGCATGCATGACGTGGGAATTGGCAGAATCTGGCAATGACTTTATCACCACTATAATAAATGGAGCTGACCTAGTGCCTACATTTTCAGCAGCTTCAGTGGATGATTTGCGAGCAGAGGTAGTCTTTTATGTGATTTGCAGTTTGTGAGAATAATATTTCTTCTGATCTTCATTGCCCTTGATCAACTTGTTTGGTGGTATTTCCAGTTGGCTGTTCCATTGCGGTGGTTATAGTAATTTCTGGCATGCAAAGTTAGAAAGGAGTTACAGACCCAAAAAAAAAAGCTAGAAAGGAGTTGATTTGTCCTTCGTATTTCATTTGTTCACTCGTATCTTACAATTGACTGAAGAAAGTTAATGAGTTATTCCATGATAGATATGAACAGTGAAAATCAAAACTGTATTCTCACGCAATCATCTGGTGTTACACCTTTGTTTAGCATTGTTTTTACTTTATGCTCTTTTTTTTGTGGTTACCTTGCTTTGAGATCACCGATCTTTGAGATTTGTCTAGGATAATGTTGATTTTGGTGGAAAATGTTCAAAGCAGTCTCTGCATTTGGTGATCTACTAATGGTTGAACAATCCTCAGTATTTGTTAGTTCGAAGTAGTTATTGATTGAATTGATTGATTCTTCATGCAAACTATAGTTGCGTGTATCTTTGGGCCTGTTTGGTTCAGCATTTGGCCAAGGGACTTTGAGAAAATGCAAATACCTTTAGGCTAAAGATCTTTTCCAAAATGCAAGTAGTGTTTGGCAAAATATTTTTTAGAAATGCATTTGAAAGCAACTTTGGCGTAAATGCCGTTTGGTGAAAAATATACTTTGTAAAATATTTTTACATTTTTTATAATAAAAAAAAAGTGGCGGCGGCGGAGGCGGCGGCGACCAGTGACCTTCGACGACGACGGCGGCGAAGGCGGCGACGTCCGGCGACCGTCGTCCGGCGATCGACGTCCAGCAACCGGCGGCCGCAGACCGACGTCCAGCAACCGGCGACCGGCGTCCCGCAACTGGCGACCGGCGGCGACGACGGCCGGCGTCCGACGATCGACGTCCGGCGTCGGCGTTTGGCGACCGGCGGCGGCGTCCGGCGACTGGGGCGGCGGTGGCATCCGGCGACCGGCAGCGGCGGCGTCCTGCGGCGGTTGCGTCCGAAGTTTGGCGGCGGTGGCGGCGTCTGGCGGCGGCGTTCGGCGACCGGCGGCGGCGGCGACCGGTGGCGGCGGTGTCCGGCAATTGGCGGCGGCGGCGGCGTCCAGCGACCGGCGGCGGCGGCGTCAGGGCGACCGGCGGCGGCGGCGTCAGGGCGACCGGCGGCGGCGGCGTCCGGCGGGCCGGCGGCGATCGGGGACCGGCGGCGGCGGCGACCGGGGACCGGCGGCGGCGACCGGCGGCGGCGGCGGCGTCCGGCGACCGGCGGCGGGGCGTCCGGCGACCGGCGGCGGCGGCGTCCGGCGACCGGCGGCGGCGACCGGCGGCGGCGTCCGGCGGCGGCGTCCGGCGTCCGGCGGCGGCGGCTTCCGGCGACCGGCGGCGGCGGCGTCCGGGGACCGGCGCCGGCGGCGTCGTCCGGGGACCGACGGTGGCGGCGGCGTCCGGCGACGACAGGCGTCCGATGACCGGCGACCGGCTATGGCGGCGGCGGACGGCGTCCGGCTGCGTCCGGCAGCCGGCGTCCGACGACAAGCGTTCGGCGGCAACCGGCGTCCGACGATCGACGTCCGGCGGCGGCGGCGTCCGGCGTCCGACGATCGACGTCCGGCGGCGGCGGCGTCCGGCGACCAGTTGCGAGGCCGGCCACCGGCGACGGGAGGCGGTGACGGCGATCGACGATGAACGGTGGCGGTCGGAGGCGGCAAGTGATTGTGATAAAGTTTAAAGAAAAATTAGTTGCATTTGAGATGCAACTTCCCAAAGTACCTCCAGAGGTACTTTGGCCTAAAGGCCTTTAGAGAGCATTTGAGATGCAATTGCATCTGTCCAAAGTGAGCCAAAAAATGAACCAAACAGCATTTGCATGGCCAAGGGACTTTAGAGCCCCAATGCTCATCTCAAATGCTGAACCAAACAGGCCCTTTGATGAGTTGTCGATTCATTTTGATTGAAAGCTAGGTTTTAGGTCTCTACTCTACATGAGAATTGAGCTTGATCCATGTGAACTTACAATATTCTGTTCTTTCTACTTCTCCGCCACAGTTCTATTGATATAAGGGGGCCACAAATTGCCATGCTTAGCACTAGCATTCAAATGGAGGCTTCCTCCCAAATGGATGATGATGGCACAAGGTAATTAATGTCTTCATTAAAGTATGTTAGTTTTTCTTATGTTTTATAGGTTTTTGTTCAAGGTTATCGTCTAAATCAATCTTGTCCACTACTTTTTGTGTGATTTTATCAGCATAAATGATTAGACTCCACAAATGGGCATGGAATTTAATGATGAAGATGAGGCATGGGAGTTTTGGAAAAGGTATGCATCAAAAATGGGTTTTGGTGTACGTAGGAGAGGTAATAACAAAGGGAAGGATGGTGCCATAACTAGTCTGCGATTTTGTTGTGCAAAAGAGGGACGTCGTGTTATAAATAAACGGATGGAATTAGTAAAAAAGCCTAGGGCTGAAACGAGGATGGATTGCCATGTCCGAATGTACCTCAAATTGGATCGAGGGAGCGGTAAATATTGTGTATGATTTTGAGCCAAAGCATTCTCATCCACTCCACTTTGCAGAGTGTACTCACTTGATACGGTCACATAGGGAAATAAGCGATGTCCAAACTCAGCAAATTATTTTGGCGGACAATGCAGGCCTCACACCGAGGCAGCAACATGACTTGTCTAGCGTACAATCTGGGGGAAGAGAAAATGTTGGTTACACAAGGGTTGATATGAAGAACTATCTTCGCACAAAACGACAGAGAGATATGGAGTTCGGAGACGCAGGATGTTTATTGAGGTACTTTGAAAAACGACAGATCTTAGACACATCTTTTTTCTATTCTGTTCAGCTTGATAGTAATGAGCAAATAACGAACATATTTTGGGCAGATTCTAGGATGGTTATAGATTATGCACTTTTTGGTGATGTTGTGACATTTGACACCACATTTTCCACCAACAAAGAGTATAGGCCACTTGGTGTATTTATTGGATTGAATCACCATAGAGAGCTTGTTATTTTTTGGGCTGCACTTTTATATGATGAAACCGCCGATTCCTTTAGATGGCTTTTCGAAACATTCTTGGGGGCACACAAAAATAGGCGGCCTGCAACAATTTTTACTGATCAAGATGCAGCAATGTCGAAGGCATTAGAGGAGGTGATTCCCGAGACGAGACACGGATTGTGTACATGGCATCTAATGCAAAATGCCATAAAAAATATTGGTCATTTGATGAAAAATGGATCTAATTTTTTGACTGATTTGAAGAAACTTGTGTATGAATATGTAGATGTGCAAAAATTTGAAGATGCTTGGAATTCATTACTTTCATCATATGAAGTTACCGACAACTCTTGGCTCCAAAATCTGTATAAGTTAAAAAATAAGTGGGCTAGATGTTATATGAAATCTACAGTGACCTTGGGGATACGTAGTACACAGCTGAGTGAGAGTTTGAATGGAGATTTGAAGGATTATCTTGCATGTACTTTAAATCTAAGTGGATTTTTCAAGAGATTTGATAAGGTGGTGAACGATAAGCGGTACAAAGAGCTACATGCTGAGTTTAATGCTAGAGAGAAATTGCCAATGATCTTTTCTCAAACATCACCTATGTTGCAGCAAGCAAGGAAGGTGTATACACCTTCTGTTTACGTTTACTAAGAAAAGGTAATTGTATTCATCAAAGAGGGATTACAAGAATATATATAATAAACAAACCCTATGACATCAAAAGACCACTTTGCCCTCACTTAAGTGTTTCCTAACACTCCCCCTCAAGTTGGGATGTAAATATCAAATAATCCCAACTTGTTACATAGAAAACTCAATCGACTTCCCCTTAGTGATTTAGTGAAGATATCAGCCAATTGATCTTCCGTCCTTGTATGTTGAAGAATGATTTCCCCTTTCTGAACTTTCTCTCGTACGAAGTGACAGTCAACCTCAATGTGTTTAGTTCGCTCATGGAAGACAGGATTATTTGCAACGTGAATAGCTGATTGATTATCACAATATAGCATCGATGGGTCTGATGTTGGCAAACCAATTTCTGATAATAACATCCTCAACCAGAACAATTCACATGTCACATGTGCCATAGCTCTATATTCTGCTTCAGCACTTGATCGAGAAACCACATGTTGCTTCTTACTTTTCCAGGCGACTAGATTACCTCCAAGGAACACATAGTACCCCGATGTAGATCTTCTATCAGTGGGACATCCAGCCCAATCTGCATCAGAGAAACCTATAGTGTCCAAATGTCCGTAATTCTTGAAAAGTAGTCCTTTACCTGGTGCTCCCTGTCGCGACCCGTCCGGAAGCGGACGCGGCTAATGGATTGCCGATCGCGGGTCTTGGATCGGCGCGGGCCCTCCCAGGCCCATACCAAATCGCGGCGGGAGTATTCTTCGACGATAAGAGTCGATCGCTTTCGACCTTCAGTGTGGTCGTGGTGGCATGTGCAAATTGTGCATGCATTTGGAGTCGCCACCGGTCTTTCTTGGAGGGTAGACCGGAAACCTTACTGACCGATTGGGAGAGATCGATCAGTTCTGCGGAACCAGAGATTTTGGGTTCGGGGACATGGTTACGTCGGTGTCATTACCAACGCCCTTTCGGTACCTAACGCAAGTGATTTTCCTAGCTAAGAGTTCAAGCAGGCGTAATTTTAGGTGAGACAGGTATGGCTCGGGTTTCATGCAGATTGGAAGACTATTCCTATCAATCACAATCCATTTAAATGAAAGCGCAATCAAATACATAAATAAATCACACTAATGCACATCAATTCAAATCAACGGTTTCCTAGTACAGCCATAAGGGCTTAGATGGGGAACGATTTGGGACCAGGGGTAAAATGGGGAGATTTGGGGGACGATTAGCCCGAAGGGTAAAATCGTCAACTTTTGGAAGACTTGGATACCGAATTACCCAAAATATTCCATGGCCAGTTGATTGTAGCCATTTCCCATTTTTGGGAATTTTTTTTGAATTTTTTTTTTGAATTTCTTGATTTTTTATTATTATTATTTTTTATTATTTTTTTTATTTTATTTTTATTTAAATAAATAAAGCCGGGTCCAGATCGGGCTTTCGGATCCGGATCCGGATCAGGCTGTCGGGCCTGATCCAATCCGAGAGGGAAGGCCCGAACCGGGCCCGGCCTGAGCAAGGAGCCTAGGCCCATTCTTCTCCCGCCGACATTAACAACGGCCCAGCTCAAGATAAACTGCACAACCCAGAATAAACTAAATGACCAAGCCCAATCATGAGAATAGATCTCACCTACTATTCATCATCTTCACGTCCGTCTCCTGCATGAAAACCAGACCGAACTCGCCGCCGCTGGGGACCTGTGTCCTGCGATCCAGACCTGCTCATCGCAACGCCGAGATCAGCTCACCACCGCCGACAGCTTACACCGCTTCTCATCTCGCCGTCGGCCAGTCACGGCCACCAACGAGGCGCCGCTCGACAACAGAAGGACGGCATCCCCACATACTCCAGTGAGCTTAGGTCTGAACGGGAGCTTCTCTGCCAATAGATCGAGGTTCTACGAGCGACAACGACGCGAAGGACCATTCGAACTAAGCTGTAAGTATGAGACCGAAGACGACAGAGGTTCCAACGGTGGTCTTTTGAACTCTTGGGCATCGATGAAACTTCCTTGGACCCTTGTGCCGCTTGCCTTGCTCCCCTCCAGCTTTCGCACTATCCTGAACCGTACTTCCTCAGCTCATCCGACATCATCTATAACCCTGTCGACTCCACATGGATGCCGTTTCGTGAGTCGCAGCTCCTGTTTAGCCGCGGGACAACTCTCCCGGCGCCCGACCGACGCCTGCCAGCCCTGTTCGGTCCTGACCCGAGCCTCCCAGCACCTCTCGGAACCAACCTCAGCCGCGACACCACTGCTCTGACGCCTTCCCGACCAACTCGTTCCTGCTCCTGCCCGTTTCGAGCCGTCCGGTCCCTGTCCAGGCCACCCTCTAGCTCCTCGACGCCTCTGGTTGTTGTCCCGACGCCGGACTATCGCTGTTCGATCGCTCGGGGCTCCTGACCAGCCACTCTCAGCCGCTATTTGGTTCCGGCGTACAATGATCCAAGGCTCCTCAGCCCACTTGAGGTCGTTTGCGGTCCCGACGAGTTTCGTTGAGTGTCGTTCTAGGAGCTAAGGCTTTGATTCCGCCGCTGCAACCTTCGGTTCTTCGCTGAGTTGGCAAGGTTCACTGATCGTTTTGGACTCTCCGTGTTCCCGACGCTACTGGTTGTTGTCCCGACGCCAGACTATCGCTTGACTGGAGGTCGCCGACGGCTTGGGGCACTCGACGACGATGCTTCGGGTACCCCCGAAGCTCGGGGAACGTCTGGTTCCCACTTTCTCTCTCACCTCTCCCTATTTCGCTCCCTGCTCTCTCTTTTTATTATTCTTTTTTTTTTGGCTTCCTTGGATGAAGATCCTGCGAAGAAAGCATCCGAGAGCTCTCCCTCTTGTGGCCATTTTTTTTAATCCCCCACGATGGCTTGTTTGCCATATTCTTCTTCTTGGACTTTGACTGCATATTAAGTATTTTCCCCCATCCCTTTACACTCTTATTTTATGCATAATGAAATGCTCATGCAGACAAAAGGAAGCAACTAGGCATCGATTTTTGTCGGATCACTATCCTCTTTTGTTATTATTTTTGTTATTTTTTTATTATTTTTTTTTGTATTTTTCAAAAATAATAAAAAAAAATAAAAATAAAAAAAATATGAAAATTATCATTATTTATTTTTTTTTTGGTCAAAATGGTTCCTTTAGCTTGGCCAAGGCTTCCAAAGTTGATTTTGTGATTTTATGATTTTTTTTTACTATTTTTAATTAATTTTTAAAAATAAAAATTAAAGTAAAAAGGAATTAAAAATCAGGTGTCAACACTCCCTTCAAGTACTTAATAATTCTAAGTACAACATCCCAATGAGTAGTACGAGGAGAACTCATGAATTGACTGACTATACTAACAGCAAATGATATGTCAGGCCTTGTGACAGTAAGATAATTCAACTTTCCCACCAATCTTCTATACTTCCCTGGATCACGTAACAATTCTCCATGTTCTGCATCAAGTTTTACATTGGGCTCCATAGGAGTATCTACTGGCTTTGCTCCAAGAAATCCAACCTCATCAAGAATATCAAGTACATATTTTCGTTGGGATAAATTGATACCTGCATGTGAATATGCAACTTCAATACCAAGAAAATATCGTAAACGTCCCAGATCCTTGGTATTAAACTCTTTGTGCAGAAACTGCTTGAGCTGTTGGATACCATCTGAATCACTGCCAGTAATAATAATATCATCTACATATACCACCAGAAGAATACAACCAGCTGAGGAGACAGAGCTAAAAACTGAATGATCTACTTGACACCGTTTTAATCCGAACCTGATAACAGCATCACTAAATCTGCCAAACCAAGCACGAGGAGATTGCTTGAGTCCATACAAAGCCTTACGTAAGCGGCATACCAAATTCTCCCCCTGAGCAACAAACCCAGGTGGTTGCTCCATGTACACTTCCTCGGACAAGTCACCATGAAGGAAGGCATTCTTAACATCTAACTGATGAAGAAGCCAACCAAAACGTGCTGCAAGGGAAATAAAGACACGAACAGATGGAATTTTGGCAACAGGTGAAAAGGTGTCGTCATAATCAACACCGTATGTTTGAGTGTATCCCTTTGCAACCAATCGAGCCTTTAATCGATCAAGCGTGCCGTCAGGATGAACCTTAACAGTAAATACCCAACGGCAACCAACAGTGTGCTTCTCCAAAGGTAATGAAGTGAGGTCCCAAGTACGGTTCTCAAGGAGTGCCGTCATCTCAGCTTCCATTGCTTGCCGCCAACCAGGATGAGCAAGAGCTTCAGCAACACTGCTAGGCACAGAAACAGAGGACAAGGACGAGACAAATATGGAGAAACTAGGAGATAAACGATCATATGACAAGAAATTGGAAATAGGATGACGAGTACGAAGACGCTCAGAAAGACCAGAATAAGGAGCATAACGATCCACTGGACGACCGACACAAGAACGTGTACCTTTTCGAGTAGCTATGGGCACATCAGGATCAAAGGATGGTGCAGCAACTGATGAGGGAACAGATGAATCATGTGGAGGTGCTGTACTGCGTCGTTGATAGGTGTGCTCAGCAAACTGAAAGCCTTGTGCGTCGTTGGAGGTAGCTTCTGGAAGTGAAGTAGGTGGAATAATTGGTATGACACAACAATTACTATCATCAGATGTTGTGGGAACATACGGAAAGGGAAAATATGACTGATCTTCAAAGAATGTCACATCTGCAGACACGAATACCCGACGACGAGCAGGGCTATAACATTTGTACCCCTTTTGAGTACGAGAGTAGCCCACAAAGATACATTTTTCGGCACGAGGATCCAACTTATCAAGACCGGGAGTAAGAGAATGTACAAAGCAAACACATCCAAATACTCGAAGAGGTAAAGAAAAGAGGGGACGATCTGGGTGTAAAGTAGTGAACGGTGTCTCCCCCTTAAGAACAGAAGTTGGAAGCCTATTTATTAAATAATACGCTGTAAGAATAGCATGGCCCCAAAAATGTTTAGGTAGATTCATGTGAAATATAAGACAACGAGCAACATCAAGAAGATGACGATTTTTACGTTCAGCAACCCCATTCTGTTGAGGGGTATATGAACAGGAAGTCTGATGAATAATACCATGAGAATCAAGGAATGGCTGAAAACCAGAAGTGGTAGCAAGATATTCTCTAGCATTGTCTGACCGTAAACATTTGATGGAGATATTATACTGATTCAACACTTCGAAGTAGAATAATTGAAAACAATGAAAAATTTCCGTACGGTCCTTTATTAAAAATAACCAAGTCATTCGGGAAAAATCATCCACGAATGTAACAAAGTATCTGAATCCAGAAATATCAGAAACACGACATGGACCCCATACATCTGAATGAACCAGCTCAAATGGACTCGACACACAACTCTGAATACGGGAAGGAAAAGACGCTCTATGATGTTTACCAAACTGACATGCTTCACATTGAAAAGAACTCACAGACTCGAACTCAGGAAATATACGACGAAGTATGTTTGGTGGTGGATGACCAGCTTGACAATGTGTTCGATATACATCAGAGGATGGACGCTGCATAGTTGCGGCAGCTAACACTTTCTTGTCAAGATAATATAAGCCATTTGATTCATGCCCCCCACCAATCGTCTGTCCAGTCCTCAGATCCTGAAAGGTACAACAAGAAGCAGAAAAAGTTATAGAGCAATTCAATTGTTTAGTCAATGAGCTAACAGAAATCAGATTATAGGGAGACTGGGATAGGTGAAGGACAGATGACAAAGAAAGAGAGGGACTCAAATGAGCAACTCCCGTACCAGTAACCTGCGATTGGGAACCATTTGCTAATGTAACCGAATTAGACAATGAAGGAGACATAGAATGAAATGAAGATAGTAAATTAGAGTTACCAGTCATGTGATTGGTAGCTCCAGAGTCTATGACCCAAGAATCAGATGTCGCAGAAAACAAACAAGACGAACTACCTTTGGAAGTTTGTGCCAAAGTAGCAGTAGGAGCTGAAGTTCCTGTCATTTGTTGAGGACGAAGCAATGCATCATACTCAGCACGTGTCAATGTAACTGAGTCTCCTACACGTTGTGTGGTGCTCGAACTAGATGGAGTCAATGAAGGAGAAACAACTTGATTCTCCACTTCAGCATAGGCAGCAAAAGTTGGTTTGAGCTCTGGGTGGAGTGAATAACAATAAGATTCCGTATGACCAGTTCTTTGACAATGGTGGCAATAGCGTGAACTGCGACTATTCCCAGAACTAACGGCACCACGACTGCTAGCCCCTCCATCACGACCTCCACGGCTACCATTATAAACAAAGCCACGTCCACGTGCTCGGTAACCTCGACCACGACTCTCACGTCCACCAGGACCATGAGAAAGCATAGCGCTCGTCTCCATAGTTGGCATGGAGGAAACTTTCTCAGTAACCGTAGAACGAAGAGCTTGAGAAAAGACTTCATCCACAGTGGGAAGCGAGCTCTGTGATGTAATGTGTTGTCGAAGAGATGAATACTGGTGCCCCAATGACTTAAGATACAATATTGTCTGTAGATCCTCTTGTCGCTTGGCCAAAACACGTGGATCATCCGATGCAGGAAGATAAGTACCCAAACGTTGACAAAGAGTAGTAAACTGAGCATAATGATCATATAAAGATTGATCTCCACGCTGAAGATCAAATAATGCTTCCCAAGTATCACAGACTCTTGTCATATTATTTTATCCAGAATAGAGCAATGCACATTTCTCCCAAACCACCTTAGCGGTCTTACACTGAATAAAGTGGGGACTAACCTTAGGATCCATTCTATTCCATAGGGGGGTTCGAATCATAGCATCTCCTGCTGTCCATTTGGCAAGTTTCTCTTTCTCAGACGGTGCCGTTGACGTAAGGAAATCAAGCTGTTCAGTGGCAGTAAGATAGACTTCAACAGCAGTAGACCACGATGGATAATTTGTGCCATCCAACTTGACAGAGGTCAATTGAATGTGACCAAAGGGGGATCCAGAACTCGATCCAATAGCCATGAATTTAAACAAGTCCAAATGCAAAATGAACTTCACAGTAATTGAGTAACTACAACCAACGCATCTACTGCCACACAAAATGGTCCAACCTAAAGGAATAACTCCACTTTACCGATCACGTCCGAACTTCCGATCTTTCTTCACACGATTCAAAACACCATTATCAATAACAACATTAATATCCACCAACCAACAGTGATCGGTAAACTCAACCAGCAGTAATCTCCAAAGCCACACCCCACAGCCAGCACCAATTTCACATCCAATAAGCCGAACCAATATACGCAATCGTAATCACCCCTTCTTCAACCATATTAGCAACAATTTCAAGCTTCAGAACACCAATTTACCTCATAGCAGTAGTAGCTATGGAATACTTACATCAGTAATCGCAAAAAGCAGTGAAAATCAGCAACGATCAGTGAAAATCAACAACAATCAGTGAAAATCAGCAAGTCTGTTCCTTGTCCAGTGACTTAGAAGACATCGACATGGGTCAAAAAGAGTGGAAACCTTCAGCCGACACCTGGGAAACTTCAATCGGCGCCGGACATGGGATCTCCAGGTCTAGGCGACCTCAATCGAAGACCTGGGTGACTTCAATAGGCGCCAGAGACTTCAATAGGCGCCGTAAATAGGATCTCCAGGTCTAGGCGACCTCAATCGGCGTCGGAAACATGTCTGCGTGGCCTGGGCGACCTCAGGTGTGGCACGCCTAAGTCGGGCGACCTTGGATCGTCTTCAAGAAGTCGGGCGACCTCAGGTTTGGCTCGCCTAAGCCTGGGCGACCTTGGATCTGGCTCTCCGGAGTCGGGCGACCACGGATCTAGGTCGCGGGAGCCAGGCGACCGCCGCCGGCCTTGTGCGACGCCGGGACTACAGTTGCCGGCCTTATGCGACTCTGAGTGTGGGTGTGGTCAAAGACGATGATGGCTGTAGACGATGGTAGCAGACGATGCCTCTCCGCGTTTACGATGCCAGAAGATGATGCTCTGATACCATGTTTACGTTTACTAAGAAAAGGTAATTGTATTCATCAAAGAGGGATTACAAGAATATATATAATAAACAAACCCTATGACATCAAAAGACCACTTTGCCCTCACTTAAGTGTTTCCTAACATCTTCGATGTTTGACAATTTTCAAACAGAAGTGATGAAAACTTTAGGCCTGGTTATCAAGGAATGCAATGAGGTAGGTCTCTTGAGGGAATATGTTGTTAGTTCATGTGGTACAAATGATCCAGAGTACAAGGTCACGGGTGGCCCAAGGAATGAAGAGGTGAATTGTTCTTGTAATCATTTTGAGACCATTGGGAACTTATGTTGCCATGCCTTGAAGGTGCTTGATTTGGTGAGCATTACGTTTATTCCTGGTGCTTACATTTTGAAGAGATGGACACGTGAAGCAAGAGATGGAATACTAGATAAGCATGGTTTAGATGCTCATGTATAAATTGTGGTTGTACTCTTTTTTATTCAATTTATTGTTTTAATTTATTGGTAACTTCTAATAAATTCTATATATTCCTTCAGGGAAATGGTGACATGGATGCTACTGATAGATATAGAGAGGTGTGTCCCGAGTTTGTGAAGATAGCAGTCAAGGGCTCACAAACTATTCAGAGATATGAATTTATCAAGAACATGATCTTGAGCATGAACAAATCTCTCGACGAAATGCCACTTGGAGGTGAGTCTCATATAAATGTGACGGGCTTAAGTGAAGAAATGAGGGTTGTTGCAAAATGTACGGGCCTCAAGAAGAAAGATACACGCAAAAGAGGAAAGCGACATAAGAGCTGTCTAGAGAAGAATAAAACAAAAAGAAAGAAGCAAGGGGACGCACTTCAAGTTTCTTCGCAAGCTTCTTGTGCACCTCAAGTTCTTGGAAGTTACTGTAATAACCCTACGGGTTTTTATAGTAATCTACTTAGTAGGTTTGAGGCACCACGAGACTTGAATATGCCTTCCATGATAGCACCACTTGGTGATGGGTAATGCATTGTCCCGAGTTTGCACTAAATTATGTGCATTTTATCATGCATGCTACTTTTTGATTTGTTATGTCTATTTGTGGAAGTTGTGAATTTGTTGTTTGGATTAATGATGTTATTATGGATGTTTAGGCATATGAGCCTGGCTATGCAGCCCCACCAACTCTACCCGAACTTAGAAGATGCAGCCCTACTTGAACTTTATCCATTTCAGAAAGATGCTACAATTTCAGGTGCTTGAGCCATGTAGTTATTGGAAGGACTGCAGTAGGCAATTTTCTGCATCTTTAGGAATTATATGCTAATGGGAGGGTTTTTCATTTTAAATTTTTGACGAGTTGATTGTGCTGGTTGTATTACTTATGCCAATTTATGTCTCTCTAAAATGTGACAGGAAAGGACTAGTATAAGTGGGAGGCTGAAGAAATTGCAGGACCTTGTCCCTAACATGGATAAGGTGATCATATGTTTATTTGTGATCTAACCATGCATTGAAGTTGATTGTGTTTGCTTTTGATCCCCTCTGCAGCAAACAATCTTAGAAGGAATGACTGAGTTGGTTGGGTGCTCCGATATTAGCATGTTTGTTAGTTCTCTTCCGATTTATTTGAGGCCTTCAATGTATTGCGGAGTCTGGAGACTTTGGTCATGTGTCATATTTGAGTGGAAATTTTAGAAGGAATGACTGAGTTGTGTTCCTGTTTGTGTTCTTGTCTGCATATTTGTATCTCTTAATGACCTCCTCTATTTTATGCCCTTATGCCACTTTAAAGGGACAGATGCTTTCCAGAATTGGCTGCTCCCAAGTAATTGTGAAGTTGGATGAGCTGATAGTTCATCTCTGTATGAGCAGGAGAGATGGACCTTAGGATGATTAAATTTGAAAGAGATGGAATGTAAAGATGCCTACTGCAATCCTGAAAATGTTTGAAAGAGATGGAATGTAAAGATGCCTACTGCAGTCCTTCCAAATAGTTCATCTCTGTATGAGCAGTAGGCAATTTTTTGCGTCTTTAGGAAGGGCTGCAGTAGGCAATTTTCACGTTGTGCATGTTATGTTTCTGCTGAGTATTATCTTGTTATTCTGTTTCAGCATCTTTGTTGCTTTAATTACTATGCCAGATGGTTCTGGCTTGGTACAACCCATGATGATTTTAATACTTGTTTTAATTTTTCTAGTCTCGTCAATATCCTTTTGACAATGTTTACAGTGAATCTACTTTGAAATTTTCAGCAAAATAAGCAGATTCTGATTGATGCTGTTGTCCATGCTGTAAATGAGGACTAAGTGGAGATGGTAAATGATTTCACCAGGCTTGGTTTCTTGTCCAGTGACACTGATGTCTCTCCAATTATTCCAGCTTTAGAAGCAATTTGGCATAACTCTGCCGGAAAAGGACTCTCTGATTTTAACTTCTGAAGCGTTACTGGTATTTTCATTTTCAACTTCTGTTACACTCACATCCCTGCCCGGACAATTTCATCTGGAGATCGTCAACTTCTTTTGTCCTTGGTGGATTGTCTCCTGTTGTAGATGATCGTCAACTTTTTTTGTTTTTTTGGTAAGGTCCTTTTCTTTTGGTCCTTTTCTTTTTGTAGATATGAACTGGGTTGGGTTGTGTCTCTTTTTGTAGATATCAACTGGTTTGTATGACGAGATCTTTTGTGAAACAAGTTAGTGATTTTTTTTTTTGCCGTTCATTTAGTTATGCTCCATTCGTACTTTTATATAAAAAAAAACGCGTTTCTAATCGTAATTACGAAACGCCAGACGAAACATCAAATATAGGGCAAGTTAGTGTTTTTTTTTTTGCCGTTCATTCAGTTATGTTCCATTTGTACTTTTATATACAAAAAAAAAACGCGTTTCTAATACCCGTTTCTAATCGTAATTACGAAACGCCAGACGAAACATCAAATATAGGACAAGTTAATGTTTTTTTTTGCCGTTCCTTTAGTTATGTTCCATTCGTTCTTTTATATACAAAAAAAAAAACGCGTTTCTAATTCCAGTTACGAAACGCCAGACGAAACATCAAATATAAGACATTTTTTATTTTTTTTTGCCGTTCCTTTAGTTATATTCCATCCGTTCTTTTATATACAAAAAAAAAACGCGTTTCTAATCGTAATTTCGAAACGCCAACGAAACATCAAATATAGGACAAGTTAGCGATTTTTTTTTTGCCGTTCATTTAGTTATGCTCCATTCGTACTTTTATATAAAAAAAAACGCGTTTCTAATCGTAATTACGAAACGCCAGACGAAACATCAAATATAGGGCAAGTTAGTGTTTTTTTTTTGTCGTTCCTTTAGTTATGTTCCATTCGTTCTTTTATATACAAAAAAAAAACGCGTTTCTAATCGTAATTACGAAACGCCAGACGAAACATCAAATATAGGACAAGTTAGTGTTTTTTTTTTGCCATTCCTTTAGTTATGTTCCATTCGTTCTTTTATATAAAAAAAAACGCATTTCTAATTGCAGTTACGAAACGCCAGACGAAACATCAAATATAAGACATTTTCGATTTTTTTTTGCCGTTCCTTTAGTTATGTTCCATCCGTTCTCTTATATACAAAAAAAAAACGTGTTTCTAATTGCAGTTACGAAACGCCAAACGAAACATCAAATATTGGACATTTTCGTTTTTTTTTTCCGTTCCTTTAGTTATGTTCCTACTAGACCTGCGCTCGATGTTGCATGCACATGGAACGTCATGAGCATTCTAATTGGAAAAGACCCACCGCTAATGGACAGCAATTATTAAAAAATAAGACAAGTTTAATCAACAACATATATAAACAACATAACATAGTGCCACTACAAGAAGTTGATTGTCAAGTCATGATGCTGGATTAATGATCTCTTTCAAACTAAAACATGAATCGATGATTGAGCCAATAACATCCCAAAGAGACAGAGAGAAAGCAAACCCAAGACAATCCTCATTGGCAGCGTCACCAGTACAACTAAGATTCTAAATAGGAGCATTTCTAATCGATATTGACATTCCCGAAACCACTAATCATATCGCGATAGCTGTTAGTCACCTCCCTTGCATTTTCTAGCTCTTGTACAGTCAACTGAAGTGCACGTTGGGTATGTTCTAACTCCCTTCGGGTTTGTGCCAACTCCCTTCGACTTTGTTCCAACTTCCTTCGAGTTTGTTCCAACTCCATTTCCAGATCTCTATTTCTACGGCTGCTTCCACTGGGACCAGCATCGTCCTGATTAGATATAACAAGAAATCATATAATTGTTACATCCAAAACCATTTAAAAATTAAAACGACTTATCACAAAGAGTAAGCAACTAACATACTTGCTTCACATTTTCTCTATTGGGACGAAATCGGCTAGGCAAATGAATTGTCGTTGGCAACTCATTCATATTGAAATGTTTCAAGTATGCCTGTTTTGCTGCTTCCCAATTTTTAAATCCTTTCTGACTAGCATTACTAAAACCTTTTACTTGGTCTTCAGTTTGGGGCCAATTGTCGTATATGTCGATATTACGACCATTGAAAACAACGTAGTATTCCTTCGGCATGTCAACAAACCTAAAATAGCATGGAGAAGAGAGAAACAACACCAAGGGCCATTAGCATTCAAAAGGCATCATTATGAATACAATATAGGATAATATCATGCAGAAACAAAATGTCGAACTAAATGTTCTTTCTTTCCTTTTTTCAGGCCACTGCAATGTACCATATGTCCATACTTCCATATTATTTTACTGTAAGGTATTTTTATGGATTAACCATTCACAAATTCCGCAGTGAAGAGTAATAAATAACGCTAATCTAGGTAGATGAATCTAGCCCGTTACAAATTTTCAGATGCAGCAAAATAAGCAGTCATGCCCCATTATTCCACCAACGTACATGAAAACAAACAACAAAACATGCTTCAATAAAAGTGAGTACATCCCAAGTAGCAGACTCAAATGAAGCCGATAACTAATCAAAAACCTATTTTTTAGAATCAGAAACATAAAACAAGAACCAAACACCAGATGAAGCATCCATTTCGATCACCTATGTTGCATCCTTCTTTTTATTCTTTTGCTAAGCAAAAGTGAACACACAATCAATTAAATAGGTGTTCCACTTACAAGAGATGATTGTAAACAGCTTTATGAGCCCTGGACCTCACTCAAAGTTCTGCATTTACCACTTCAGAAAATTTCAGATTACAAGCAAGGAAGCAAGTTTCATATAGCCACACTTGGATAAGACAGACATTGCTCAGAAACTACAAAAGCTTTGCAATCGAGAGTAGCCATTTGTTCCAGACACTATACAAACCCCATGGAAATCAACTCTAAAGCTTTCAACTAAAACTAATGGAACTATAAGCATCAGGGCTATGAAAGCACTGATCATCTAAGTCAATCCTCTCCATACTAAAACCTCGGCATGCTCTGCGAACAGGTTGCCCCGCTTCGCAGCCGCAATAATCGCAAGGTGAATAGGTCGATCCTGCCCTGCTTCGCCTTGTCAGCCCGACGTATATAAAATATTTCACATTTTCTTCTATGTTGGAGAAACGACGGCCACAACAACGACAATTAACATAATAAAAACAATTTCAATCTTGGACAGTGCGGGTAATGCAGCAAGAAGCATTCACAAATCGAAGCATGTTCTGCTCACGAATAAGGAAAAATGAAAAGATCGAACTACGGCCAAGAAGAACCTGATTTGAGCAAGCGGGGTAACCCAGTCCGAGAAGAGCAATCAGAGAGAGAGAGTACCTAAGAAGGAAGGAAAGCGAATGTACCTCAAATTGAAGGCGACGCAACTTCGAGCCTCGGCGGCGAGAGAGGTCGACGGGCTACTCGAGGGGCGGAGGGCGGCGGTTGAAAGAGGGCGGAGGCTCTGTGAACTGTGAATGGTGAACTGCGAAGAGATTGCGTCGACGGGAAGGGAAGGCTTCAGAGCCCTAAACACTTTTTTGTATTTTGGATTTGAAATACAAATCAAAATGCAAGTAACCCAGTCCGAGAAGACCAATCTAAGTAGAGGCAGAGAGAGTACCTGAGCAAGCGAACGACGGACAATTGAAGGCGACGCAACTTCGAGCCTCGGCGGCGAGAGAGGTCGACCGGTTACTCGAGGGGCGGAGGGCGGCGGTTGAAAGAGGGAAGAGGGCGGAGCGCGGCGGGCGGAGGGCGGGGGTTGAAAGAGGGCGGAGGGCGAATTGTGAATGGTGAACTGGGAAGAGTCGGCAGCGAGAGAGGTCGACCGGCTACTCGAGGGGCGGAGGGCCGCGGTTGAAAGAGGGCGGAGGGCGGCGATTGAAAGCGCGGAGAGCGAACTGTGAATGGTGAGATTGCGTCAAGGGAATGCTTCAGACCTAGACACCGTTTTGATTTTGGATTTGAAAGTCAAATTGGATTTGAAATTCAAAGCAAAACGCAGGCTTGGGAGGCGTTTTGATAAGTTATGTAATCTCAGCCGTCCGATTGGAACGGACGGCTGAGATTAAGTGAAGGTTACCCATAACCTTCCTCCTCAAGGTCACAGGATCCCGATCCTAAAAAACTTGGGAAGGGATTTCGGTATTCATGGAGACCGTGAGATAGGAAAATGATTTTCATTTTTTGAAAATGGAAATCAATTTCCTCAACTTTAAAAGGTTTTTTTGTTGACCGAAATATATTTTCCGTTGACTATCTATTTTCCGCCCTCCAAACATCGGAAATTAAGAAAAATATTTTCTGTGAAACAAACAGAGCTTAAGTTGAAGAAGATAAACCGCAAGTCAATGCCCAAACGCTTGTGACGAAGACAGATCTCATCCTTCCCGGCAATCCATGTGCCGCGGAGCTAGGATGTCCTTCCAAATTGAGATTGCCATATAATTAGGATAAATCACATTATATCGGTACATTCTTGTTAGATTAATCAGTTAGTAAACCTTAATAGTGTTATTCATTGGGCCATCTTGCAGGCCCACCAAGACTTCTCTAAACTTGAAATAGTTCGAGATGTTCATTATTTTTTCATAGAGGATGAAAAGAGAGTCATAAAGATAGGTTGGGTTTGGATAAACTGTGAATCCACTTAACGCCTATATGTTTTGGGGCTTTGCCATACTAAACATATTTATAATTCATTTACTAATACAGTTAGCCTATATAATAACTCAGCCCATCAGATATAAGTTGAAAAATGGGCGTATGACCTATATTAATAGGTGTAGGCTTGCTTTATTGAAACGAAGTTCCCTATCCTGGAATTGCATTTGCCTTTGAGGTAAACATTGACTTTATGCCAAAAAAACCATGGTGACATCACCTTCTATGTCTCTTCTTTTTGTCTTCTCGAACTCTACCAAGGAAATGTGAACCTAAAACAAAATTGGTCCCCCCCACCCCAAAGATTTTGACAAGAATTGAAAGATCTCTCGGCCAAAATAACCATAAGCAACTGCAATGTTATAAGTTTCTTCATCTTGGTCGAAACTGTAACATTCATTAGCAAATTTATTTCCTGTGATTTCTTTAATCAAAGTAGAGGTTAAAAGCATAGCACTACACATTTTATTTGACATTTTTCAGGACGTCAGATACAATTGGGTGGATCGAAGAAGAAAACGCGAATAAGAGCTCTTTGCTATGCTGTGTTGCCTTTTCTTTTCATTACTAAACTTTATTGTGCTTAGTTGACCAACAACAAGCAGATTTTTTGTTTCTTTGTTTGATATTATAATGAAAAGGGAAATTTTCACTTAATGGTCCAACGTGCTCGAATTTTTTTAAGGACCAAATAAGGGCTTGAAGCGAATCTTGTTTCAAATAAGTGCTAAAATGGTCATGACTGTTTCAAATAAGGGAAGATCTCATTGGCCGGCTAAATGTCCCGACCGATCAAGGGCATTTTCGTCAAAATATAATTTTAACATAATTTCTTTTTAAATTAAGTTAAAAATTAGAAAACTAAAAATTTCCCAAAAAAAAAAAAATAGCAGGCGAGACGGCAGCCCGGTGGGATGGCGGGGTTGCCTGCGATCACGTTGATCATAGCGAGGGCTAGAACTGGGAGAGGGCCGTGACCCTCTCGCAGACCTAAAGCGTTCCCCCTTATCAAGGTCTCAACCAATTCTGTTATCAGTTTATCTGAATCAGCATT
This sequence comes from Rhodomyrtus psidioides, assembly GCA_021437785.1. NCBI lineage: Eukaryota > Viridiplantae > Streptophyta > Magnoliopsida > Myrtales > Myrtaceae > Rhodomyrtus > Rhodomyrtus psidioides. The sequence continues at coordinate 1,584,051 of JAILYB010000047.1, forward strand.
ATCGGAATCGATCTTCTAAAAGTGAGTCTTGGTTTTTCTTCCATCTCCCGTTGGTGATGCAAATCCCGTCGCCACTACTTCCCTCATTTGCACATAAAGCCTAAGGTCCTGATTGGTTCCTGAAAATAGTTTTTGAATAGAAATGATTTTTTTTTTTAAATTCCGTTCCCGAGAAAAGAGAAGTAGATTATTATTTGCTTCTTATTTCTATTCCAAATCTATTCTCCAGACACTGATGTTGATCTTAGGAACAAAAAAAGAATAACAAACGATTTCTGTTCTTTTTCTGTTCGCGGGATCAAAAGAGTAGGAATCAGATGAACAGGAGCGTTACCGACCGAACAAGCCGTAAGATGCTCTATTCCAGCTTTAGGCTCCGTTTGTTTCACGAAAAATATTTTTTCGGAAAATATTTTCCTCAATTTCCGGTGTTTGGGAGGCGAAAAATGAACGGTCAACGGAAAATGTTATCCGGTCAACAAAAAAAAACCTTCTAAAATTAGAGAAAATAATTTTCATTTCTAAAAAGTGGAGATCATTTTCCAAATCTTCTCACGTTCCATCCTTCTCACGCGACCTCTTCTCCTCCCTCCAGATCTGCTCGTTTTCTCCCATCTTTCTCCCTCCAGATCTGCGAGCGACTCCCTAGATCTGGCAGTAGAAGTTAAGAAAATAATTTTTGCAGGTGGTGTCGATGCTGGAGGTGCCGATGAGCTTGAGCTCGGCCTCGTTCCAGTCGAAGGAGGTGAGGGGGCGACAGAACTCGCTGTTCTTGTTGCCGTTGAGTAAGGAGCGGAGTTTGACGCGGGAGAAGTCGTCGGCGACGCGCCAGATGCAGAGGAAGTCGCTGGAGGTGGCGAGGAGGTCCGCGCTGGCAGTCCTTGTCGGGGACGAAGGCGGTTTTGATAGGGGGTTAGGGGTGGTCGAAGGAGAGGTTGGGGTCGGCTCGGATCTCGCCGGTGGAGTCGTCGAGCTGGACGATCTCGACGCGGTTGGTGATGGAGGTGGGGGTGGTCGAGGAGGCTGGTGATGGCGAGGCGGTACTTCTTGTCGCGGCAGACGCTCCAGTTCATGGCGTAGATGTGCCAGGGGGCTTCGTACGTGTAGATCTCCGACCGCTTCTGGTGCTCGTCGGAGACGTTCGGGTTCGAATCGCTGCTCGCTCCCATTTTCCTGCTGGAACCGTATCCGAATTGGACTAAATGGGACTCGATTCGAGCTCTGTGAGGTGCGAGGGATGGAAATGTTAGACAAAATAGGGTTTCAGACATAAAAGTTAAAAGATAAAAAAAATAATTAAGAAAATAATTTTTTTTTAAATGAAAAAAATAATTAGGCGTGGGTACGGTGGAAGTTCATTTTTCCTTACCAAAAGGCGAAAAATACTTTACAGTTCATTTTCAGATTGCAGCCAAACAAGGGAAAATATGGTCATTTTCTCCGAAAATATTTTCCCGAAATGTTATATTTTCCGTGAAACAAACGGAGCCTTAGTTTCTGTTCATTTTCATTTTTGTTTAAATTTTATTTATTTCCTATTTTCGTGGCCATGTTTACTTGTGCGCTTTTTTTTGTATTTTATTTAAAAATTTTCAAGTCCCTTTGTTAATTCTGTTCCCATATAGTTAGCAATCAAATCTGGCATGACCTTTATTATTATTATTTTTTCCCTCTTACATGGCTATTAATGCACAAAAATACGTCCTTTTTATCTCCAAATATCAATCTTTTCCCTGAACTTTAGTTGAATAAGATTAAACACCTTAATTAAGGAATGTCGAGTCACGACCCATCTTCCCCACCACGAGCACCGATGACTAGGGTTGTGCATGGTCTGGGCCGATCCAGTCCCCATATGGAACCGGGGACCGAACCGCTAGTCCTAGTCCCCAAATTTTCAGGACTAGGGACCGAACTAGACTGAGATCGGCTTGTCCGGTCCGATCCCGGTCCCGGCCCAGTAGGACCGCTAACACTAATCGCTTAGCGGTCCCATTGGGCCGGTTCGCTCAATTTCTCATTTACATGACAAGTCGACAATGTCAATGGCTGCAAGACACGAGATGACAGATGACACCGAAGAGCGAGAGGCGGGACTGCAAGAGGAACGACAGAGAGGCAAAGGTGAGATGCAAGCGTAAAGGCAAAGGCGAGACGCAAGTGGAGAGGACTCTGAGGAGTGAGTGTCGTGGGAATTATGGGAAAAATTAGGTTAACTAGTTCAGTAGTTAATTGATTCTTTTTTTCTTTTTTATCATTGTACTATTTTGTTTGAAGTCAAACATTTCTAATTATACACACACACACACACTGGGCAGTCTGGTCCAGGCGGTCTGATCCGGTTGGACAGGACCGCCCGGTCACTAGTCTCATTTATTCGGATCGGTCACCGGACCACCCCCCTCAGGGATCGTACCGGCCGGTCCGATTCAGTTTGCTCACCCTTACCGACGACACTCACCCAGATTTGAGAACCTTCTGGTGGAAATTCTCACCATCAATTGTGCTTGACAACCGCTTCACATTTACGAATCATATTGCACATTATCAATTGCAGCTTGGCACTGATCAATTGATTGCATGAATTTTCACAATAGAGATAATCCATGCCTTCGAACAAGAACACTGGCTACAGGGAGAAATTGCTTTCTTTCATCTTTTCACTCATCAAATGGCGAAGAAATTTGAGTTCGAGCTTTCTATTCTCTTGTTTACGCTGCCCCCATCTTTGGAGCTTCCGCACCTCATCTCTACTTTTCTCCCTCGACCTCAGCCTCATAAGCGCCGCCACCACCACCACAAGAGCTCCACCTATAGTGACCCCTGTGGCCAGGCAAAATTACAAGCCGATTCTTGAAGATGCTAGAATTAAAGGGTCGACTGCTTTCGTAATACGATGATCTCTTCATTTATTAGTTATGTTTCCTCAACAAGTGTGACAATTTGTTTTGTTCTTTTTTTAAGGGCGTTCGTTGAACCGCATGGACTAAGGCGGGCAAGGGGGTTGGTACATGTTACAACTATCATAATCTTCACCCGATGGATCACACCATGGATATCATGTAGAACAAACATCCGCACTCAACAAGATAGATATTCTACCAATGATAGTTTTGAAATTATCAAAATCTTTTCGAGATGTTTGACCAATAATCTTTCCTTTTTTTATGATACAATACTACCCGCGTATGTGATAATAAATGAGTTTGATAGAAGTACAATAAAGTAAAAGATCTGCATTTGAAGATAATTTTCTTTCAAATTCAGGTACAATTGGAGATATCGGGTTCTCTATAAAGTTTATCAAGGAATTTGGAGAAAGGGACTGGAGGATCTTTTGAGATAATTATCGATATCCTTAGTCCATCTAGAAATAACTTCTCATAATGTTTATTTCGAGATGATGGATGAGATAAGGAAGAAATCATCAAAAGACAAACTTTGAGAGACAATTTTTTATCATGTAATATTTTCAACTTAAAAGCTTGTTCTATATTTCTCATAATCACCCTGACTTGATGCTATTTCTTAAGTTTGAATAATTTTCAAGGCATCAGTACGTCGCAATATCTCTCTCCCCTATTATTTCCACAATTGATTAGTACTTTTCCCCCTTTTTGCCATTAGCAGAAAAATATGAAAAATAATGTGACATTCTGATTTCCAGTCATTTTGAGACTTTTCAATGAGGATATATCTAACGATGTATTTCAGTTATATTTCGCTCGGATCTGATCAATCTCGAGTTAACTGACCAAAAGGGAAAGGCTAACGCGAGATAAGTACGTGGACCTAGGAACTCGAATAGGAAATGGCGCTTTGACCATAAGGATTGTTGAGGGAACATTTAGAACCATAAAAAGACCGATCTAAGAACGATTAAGGAATCCATTGTTAGCGTTATGTGATTGGAGCGTGGGTGATGCCGCTTAACCAATTCGTAATTTGCAAAATTTTCCTAAATCGAACGATGACGATCGAGACCGCCGAAACTAGTAATCGACCCTCGCAATTACATGACACCCAAAGTCTTCATGAACTGACGAGCCCTGAGTGTGATTTAAGTCGCAGAGTCGATACACGTAACGTCTGCAAAAGTCGCCCGTCGGTTCGAGATAGACTGCAATCGCATTCAATAGAAAATCGAGTCAGAGACGAGTCTCAAAATTTGAAAATGGTGAATCATGAATTCCAACATTTTAATTGGATTGGACGCCGCCTCATCGAAGAAAATTTGGATTGGAAAACCGAAGTTTTGGACGCCGGAGGAAAAATGACCTTTTTCGCCCTCAAGCTTTGGTCTCTTCTTTAGTTTTGGCTAGGGGCATTTTGGTCTTTTACCCCCTCTCTTGCTGCCGAAATTGGAGGAAAAATGACAGCCCTTGGATTGGGTTGGTGGACAAGAGGACACATGTCAATGGATGAAGCTAGTTGTATTTATTGTTTGCTTTTCACTAACCATTCCAAGGTTGACCAAGTGGGATTAAACAAAACTCTCTCTCTCTCTCCCTCATTTTTCTTCTGCCGAGCCCCTCCCCTAGCACGACAGCTTCTTCCTCTCCTTCGTTCTTTTTCATTTTCTCTCCCAGCCGAGAACAGCTCACCCGATCATCACTGACCGCCTGCTTTGCCGACCTCCCGCGCCGCCGCCATCAACTCCCAGCCAGGGAGCCGACCTCCACAACCTATCCCTACGTCTTGCCGAACTCCTCGAGGTGGAAGCACGGCATTTGGACCTCTGTACAGCCCCGACCAAGCCTTGGCGCGCCGGTCGACGGAAACTGCTCCAGCCTGAGGTAGGTTCGGTTTTGCCTCCTTAGGACTCCCGATTGTTGGATTTTTTCTCCCAAAATTTGTAGATTGCTAGTAGACATGTAGGTGAACGTGTAGGCAAAAGCTGAACTGAAATTGATGAAGATTCGGTGCTTTTCTATTGCTGTGTTTGCAAGGCAGAATCTGCCAGTTTGTGGACTGAGGGAGTTGGGCACCAAACAAGGAGTTCGTGGCGTCGCTTTAGTTCAAAATTTTCGGTGAGGCTTCCTTACTCCTAGAATGAACTGCTGGTGATGAGTTTGTGGTTTAATTGGTGGCCTTTGGGTGATTTGTGGGCTGTTTTGGTGAGGACGGAGCAGAACCGGCCCCTGCCCTGTGTAATTCTGTTCTGGTCGTGTGCTTTGTGGGCTGTTGGAGTTGATTTTTGACTGGAGATTCCTTATAGTGACGTGTTAAATTGTCCGTAGTTATGTCCCTAAGGTTCTTGTTTAGTGAATTGGCATTTCGATGAAAAAAATGTGACGAATTGGATGGATATTGATGTTAGGTGCTGTTGTCCTGCTGTGAGTCTTAGGAACCGAACCTTTGTGGGCTGTGGGAAGTTGCTTGCGTTGATTCTAGAGCGAGGTAAGGAATTCCTAAACTCTCGATAGGAAGATTGGACTCAATTGGATGAGTTAGTCGAGAAACATATTGGTTTTGGAACGTCGTCCCATAATATTACACTGTGTGTTCTAGACTTATATCGGAGAATTGCATATGTGCCTGGTGATTGGAATGCCGCTATGAATTATCTAAGTCGATGAATTCGCATGTTATAAATCATTAGTTCATTGCGTGAACTATATTCGATCATGAAGTCTTTCATGGGAATTGGTCCCGGATTTTCTGAGAAATGGTAAGTCCTGATGCGTATAACAACGTGGGACGGATATTGAGAAATGTGATACCCTGATGCATTTACGTGGGGTTTGCGACGGCCGAAGTCCTGATGCGTAGAACGACTAGGGACAGATATTGAGTTGTGTTGGCATTGGCCTGTGTTTGAGACTGAAAACCTGAGGCGGTTACGCGGTTTTGTCAGTGAGATGGGTCTGAGGCGTAAGTACGCGGACCGAGCCTGATGCGTTGTATACGCGGGCGAGAAAGAAATGTGAGATTGAGAAGAGCTGTGAAGTGACTTGACTTGAATTTCATATTTGATTCTTATAATAACATGTGATGGCTCGATTATGTGTTTGAGACTTATTTACTCTCCTATGCCATATGAGATTGCTGAATACTCTCTATGGTTGTCGTTGTTTTTCTGTTGTGATTGACTGCTTGTCTGACTGTACGATCGGCCTAACTTGGGGTTAGGGCCTCTTTTACTGAGATTTCGATCTCACCCCGTCTTGGGACCCTTCTTTTCTTAGATCCTAGGCCGTAATTATGTTGCCTATCCGACACGGAGACCCGCAGTGGATGACTGCTTTTTGGGAAGAGTACCCAGACGGACAGGGAACGGTTTTTGTGAGAAAGACCACAGTGGTTTGGGTGAATGAGGCTGATAGGACAGAGGTTCCTCATAGGTTTGAGGCTTGGTTCCGACGCTTAGATGAAGAGACTACTGGGCCACTTAAGCCCACTGGCGTACCTCGTGGGGGTAGTCCCCAACTTTTGTCATCCCACTCGGGATTCTTTTGAAATGGATGTTTCTGTGGTGGGTTCGACTAGTGCGCCGGTTAGGACCCCAACCCAGGAGGACTCCAATGAAGTGATTGTGCTTGAGGCCTCTGAGAGTGATTTGAGGTAGCGACCTGAAGATGCTCCCATGGAGGACACCCAGGAGGATTCGGTAGAGGTTAACTCCGAGACTTTTTCTGACTATGTTCCTTCGGAGGATGTCGATGCGACCAGGGACTCCAGCACTTCAACTTAGGGACTGCGTCTAGACTTGGTGGTTTCTTTTTGGATGTGTTTAGTGATGTCTTTTGGATGGTTGTACTTATGTGGGTTGTTGTATTAGCCGTCTACCCGATCTTCTCGTTGGTCTTGGAGACCCGAGCGTTTGTACGGACATCTCTTTTATGGAAGTAAAGTGGTCTTATTTTGGTTATCGTCTTGCTATTCAGGTTTCCCCATTAGTTATGTTTGGAGGAATTGTTTTTCCGTTTCCGCATTGCTAGTTCTCGCGTTCTTTTTCTTGGTAAGTATCCTGGGACTCCGAGAGTCGAACTCGGCAGGGATCGTCGCGCCCGCGCGTCGAGGGAAAAGCACGGGGCGTGACAAATAAAATATTAGAGAAATAGCAATATATACTCTTCCTTGAACAAAAGACAGAGAAGTACAATAGATATCACCATAAATTAGCAGGAGCACATAAAATAAGTACTAAGTATGCGGGTGTGCTTTCTTTTCAGGAGATGGGGGTGGGATCAGGTTAATGTGGGATAGATTGGAGAGGGTTATAGCAATCCAGATTCATTATGTATCATATATTTTGGGGTTAATTCCATGAAAAACCCCAAATTGGTACACCTATGACAAATTTACCCAAAATTATTTTTTTTATCACACAAAAACCTCAAACTGGTACAGTTGTGATAAATTTACTTCAAACTATTTTTTTATCACCAAAAATCCTAAACTAGTAAGCCTGTGATAAATTCACCCTAAAATAATTCTTTTACCACGAAAAATCCTAAACTGGTACACCTGTGGCAAATTTACTCTCCGTTAGATTGGGTTAATACCATGAAAATTTCCAAACTGATACATCTGTAACAAACAGAGGGTAAAAATTCCAACCTTGTACACATGTTAATGCCACGTGTCATACAAATTAGCACTTTAACGGTTAGGTTTAACAAAAACTAACGAAGGATAAATTTATCACATATGTACCGGTTTGGGATAAATTTATCATAAACGCACCAGTTTGGGATTTTTTATGATTAAAAAAAATAATTTGAGGTAAATTTGTCATAGGTGTACCAATTTGGGGTATTCCGTGGTATTAACCCTATATTTTGAGTTCTTGGCGATGGACGTTTTGAGTTCTTGAACATCAACTTGAAGTTGGGACACCACAACAAGCAAGAGTTTCCACTAGGGATGTTGATCTTTCAGGTCAAGCAGGACGAATGGATTGCTTATGCATCAGTGCCTTTCCTTTCTTCTTTCACTCATTTTCGGTCTGTTCTGCCAATCTTTCCCCCAAAATGGCATTGGCCCTTCTCTTATCACCTTGGCTAAATAGGAATCATCTCCTCCTCGACGTTTACCCAGTTAGGAGTCATCTTCTTTCCCAAAAACCTTACTCCAGAGTTTGCTAAAGCCATGGGAAGTAGAAATAAATCTTTAGGTAAATTTCCTATTATTGACACCCATATACATTAAGGTGAGCTACCGTGGAAGAAGCATCCAATTGAAGAGGTCTAGTCATAGATGACACCCCGGAGCAGGTAAATGTTTTTCAAAAATCCAACGGAGGATCTGATAATGAATCCTCTTAAATAAATAAATAGACTGATATGGAAAGATCCACATAACCTGTATTATTCTAGAACCACTCCTCCCGATATAACTTTGAAAGAGTCATCATTTAGGATCCAAAACAAATCCTACCCGGATTCAATTTATGAATGGAATATAGATGGTGTTGCTAAAAATAATATTATCAATGTATTAAACTCAAATGGTTATGGCGGCAAATGCTTATAAAACCCGACAAGAAGTTTCTGATCAACTTGTAGCCAATCTTTTAGCTACCAACTTTACTGGAGAACTAAAAACTGGGTGGGATAATTACTTAACTGACGAACAAAAAACTCAGATACTAAATGCTTATAGAATAGATGAATATGGACAACGCATTGATTATGAGAATGGGCAAAGCATCCAAGATGTTGTGGATACACTCATCTCCTCTATATCTCAACATTTTGTAGGAGAGCATCCACATATAAGGGATATGAATCAAGACCTTTTATCACATATGAAATTGTTGTCGCAAAAATTCCCTCGGTCGGGCCCGCTTGATCTTCTCAGGTTTCGGCCCAAGAGGTTGAAGCCCAAAAGGGTTGTTGATGCAGGAAAATCCCTTTATCGAACGTTAGCAGTTCATTAAGTAAGGAGGGCTCCATGCAAGTTTTGGACAGAGAGTGCCAAATGCAGGATATCTTATTGATAGGAGCGTGTCTTTCGACAGCTTTGCACAAGAATTCGACAAAATGCCTGGAGACGATTTCGATGAAACTTGTCGAATTGCTTCGACGAGATAGTAACCGAGATACAACACCGGAATTGAATCGACGATGCTGAACCTTACTGTAGGACACGATGCTGGAATTTAATCTATGACACCGGACGGGTGAAAATGTAGGACACAGCACCGAAATTTAATCAACGGTACTGGACTGGGCAAGCAGACGCCGGAATTGAATCGACGACACCTAACTCTGAATATGAAACACGTCGGAATTGAATCGACGACAGGAATCTAGAAGCTACAGCTAAGCTAAGAGCTAATTGAAAAGATAAAGACTTGTTTGTTGTGTGTTGTTGGGGGGGATTGTTGTTGGATACCCCTTGGTATTTATAGGCGTAACCTGGTAACCATCGATTAACCACTGCCTTGGACCCCAAGTACATTCTCTTTTTTATGATTAGGCTTGCTCTGGTAACCGTCGAACAGCTGTTGCCTTGGGCGCCAAGTACGTTCTCTTTCGATGACTAGGGTTGCTCTGGTAACCGTCGGACAGCTGTTGCCTCAGGCTTTTAAGAACGTTTTCCTTCAGTGACCCTTGTGGATCGTGTCTTTACGAGCCTTTTCCTTTTGGTTTTTCGGGACAAATACCGCCAAAATCACCCTCTACACATGGAGGATCCGTAGCTTGATTTTTACCTTGCTTGCATACGTCTGTCCGTAGCTGATCATTCCTTCTTCATGTGCGCATCACGTGACCCTAGGGTAATTTTAGGTGTCAACAAATGCCCCATTTAAAAGACATGAATCGAAGATTTATGTCTTTTAAATGATGTCTCTGGATTTGACGGCTGCCGTCAACAGGGATTCTGGCGTAATCATTCCAACTTTCCCTTGACGCATCGATTTTTGTTCTGTAGTGCCCCTTCGGATAGGAAGCTTTCAATTGTCGTTTTCTTTGCTGTCTTAAACCCTTAACCTTTTCTAGTTCTTTGTCTCGTCCCTTTCCATGGCGTCTTCATCTTCTCCTCCTGATCCAAAACAATTGATCGGCCGTTTCAACAAACTAAAGGACGAAAGTAAAGATGATTGCTTTTTAGATCTACTGAACACCTCCAAGGAATATTTTGGGTTTATTCTGGGACTCAGTCTTGATCCCATTTGTCCGTCCCAGCACCCCTCCAAACTTGTTTTCCACTGGTTGGAGTGAGAAACTTCCGATCCAAGCTATTCCTATGCGGGACATCTGGTCGTTTCAATCTCAGCGATTCCGAAGTTTTCTGTTGCTTGATGAAACGTGCCTGGCTTGGTTTCATCGGCTCAAATCCGACCCATTGACTACAGCTGCCTGGGCGACAGTACATATCAAGACAGCTCTTGAGGTTAGCTTGCTGTCTCATAATCTGAATAGGGGTCTACTAGGCTCCGTCACAAGCTTTTGGTCCTCATCAACCAACTGCTTCTTTTTTCCATGGGGTCCCATGTCAGTCACCCTTCTGGATGTTTTTACCAACGCCGGTCTGGCTACCCATGGTACGTCTGCCATAAATTTAGAAACTTTAGAGGATTGCTCCACTCCTCACGTTTTCGTGTCCGAACTGTTGACTGCAGAGAAAGGACAGGATCACATACAGGTGTTGAGAAAATTATTTGAACGCCTGCGCAAATATAAGTTGAGGTTGAACCCTAACAAATGTGTGTTTGGGGCAAAATCTGGGAGACTTCTTGGGTTCATAGTCAGTAACAGGGGCATTGAGATTGATCCTTCAAAAATTCAAGCTATCCACAATCTATCAACTCCCTCCACAGTAAAAGAAGTGAGAAGCCTTCTGGGGAGACTGAACTATATTGCCAGATTTATCAATCAACTGTCTGATGTGGCTAAGCCAATCTTCAAATTGCTTAAGAAAGGCGCGAAAATAACATGGGATGCTGAATGCAGCAGGGCATTCCAAATGATCAAGAACTATCTGATCACACCGCCGGTACTTGTGCCACCAATTTCTGGTCACCCATTGACCTTATATCTGACTATACAGCAGGAATCCTTGGGAGCCTTACTCGCCCAAACAAGTCCGATAGATGGTAAAGAAAGAGCCATCTATTACCTAAGTAAGAAATTCACACCATCTGAAGCAAAGTATGCACCAGTTGAAAGGGCCTGTGTAGCAGCGGTATGGGTACTTCGTAGACTGAGACAATATACCTTGCACCACCACATTCAGCTTGTAACAGAGAACGATCCTGTCAAATACCTCCTGGAGAAACCCGCTTTAATCGGGAAATTAGTAAAATGGCAAGTAATGCTATCTGAATTTGACATCAAGTGTTTTCCACAGAAGTCAGTTAAAGGAAGAGCTGTAGCTGACATGCTAGCAGAAAACCCATCAAATGGTGAGTCTCCTAAAGTAACAAGCACAGAAGGTCAAATTCTCAACTTAGCAGAGGACAAGTGGGTCATGTACTTCGATGGTGCTGTTAATCTATCAGGGGCAGGCACTGGGGCAGTACTGATATCCCCCGATGACCAACATTACCCTGTGGCGGCAAAAATAACTTTCCCGTGCACCAACAACATCTCGGAATATGAGGCGTGCATTTTAGGCCTACGATTGGCCATTTCCATGAAGATACCTAGGTTGCAAGTTTTTGGAGATTCCATACTCATCATCCTACAGACATAGGGAGAGTGGAAAACGAAAGATGCAAAGCTCATCCCTTATCACGAATACCTTAAAGAATTGATACTTAAGTTCGAAGAAGTATCGTTCGAGTACCTATCAAGATCTCACAATCAATTTGCAGATGCGTTAGCCACCCTAGCCTCGATGTTGCAAACAACTGGAGGGTTGGATATAGAACCCATAAGGATCAATATAGTTGAACGGCCAGCTTATTGCATGCTAATTGAGGAAGAGTTTGATGGGGAACCATGGTATTGCGACATCAAGAACTATCTCTCAAAAGGTGAATTCCCTGAAGGATGCCAACCAGGAGATCGAAGATACATAACCAAGATGGCCAGCAAGTTCTTTCTCAATGGACAAATTCTGTACAAAAGATCCTTTGATTCTACTCTATTGAGATGTGTAGATGCCAAGGAAGCAAATATCCTCTTGAAAGAGATTCATGAAGGAATATGTGGGCCTCACATGAACGGCCACCTCCTCGCCAAGAAGATCATGCGGCTTGGCTATTATTGGATGACCATCGAATCAGATTGCTGTCAGCACGTCCGGTCATGCCACCAGTGCCAAATATACGGTCATAGGATCAATGCACCCCTGAACGAACTGCACCAGATGTCTGAAGTTTGGCCTTTCTCTATGTGGGGCATAGACATGATAGGGCCTATTAATCCTGTGGCTTCGAATGGTCATCGCTTCATCCTGGTAGCGATTGATTATTTCACAAAATGGGTAGAAGCCAGATCTTACAAGAATGTCACTGCAAGAAATGTGGCAAGATTCATCAAAAGAGACATCATATCCTGGTATGGTACCCCTCAAGCGATCATCATAGATAACGGGTCTAACCTAAACAACAAGATTGTCGATGATCTACTGGATCACTTTAGCATTCGACATCTGAATTCATCTCCTTACCGCCCACAAATGAATGGGGCAGTGGAAGCAGCCAACAAAAACATCAAAAGAATCTTGGCTAAAACAGCAGAAAACTACAGAGATTGGCACGAAAGGCTGCCCTTCGCCTTGATGGCTTACCGAACGTCGATCAGGACTTCTACAGGGGCAACTCCCTATAGTCTGGTGTATGGGACAGAAGCAGTTCTACCAGTAGAAGTTAAGATTCCCTCTTTGAGAATCTTATCCGAAGATAAACTCTCTGAGTCATAGTATTTCAAGCACGGATATGAACAGCTGAATTTAATAGACGAGAAACGTCTTAAAGCCATTTGCCATGGACAAACTTACCAGAATAGGGTAGCCAGGCGTTCAATCGAAAGGTCAAAACCAGAAAATTCGAGGTAAATGACTTGGTAATTAGGAAAGTTTTGCCGAGTACTACCCATCCAGGGGGAAAATTCACTCCGAATTACGAAGGCCCCTACATTGTCAAGAAGATCCTCTCGGGAGGAGCATTATTTCTTGTAAACACCGAGGGAGAAGAACTGGGGCACCCTGTAAATTCAGATGCTGTGAAGAAATATTACCCTTGAAATAAAATCAGATTCCGGTCATATGACTTACCCCGAATTGAGCCTACTCCTCATGATAATCTTTGCATAAGCATATCATGCATCCATGCATACATTAGCATGTGTTCAATATTACAGGACCCAAGGAAGTAGGGTCGCGATGGATTGGAATGCATGATCAAGAGGACTTACTGTCGTGGTGATCAAATTTTCACAAGTCTATCCACTTCCGTTGGAGTACATGATCAAGGGTAAGGTGTATCGTTCTAATTTTCTAAAATTCGAGAGCATACACTGACATATTCCTTTTATGTTTTTCTGGAATCTTTAGCCACGCTGGACAGGTAAGTATTTCTTTCCCAATTTTTTAGGTTTTTAAGATTGTCAAAATCCTGATTGCTAGAACTTGGAGGCTTTTTGGAATCTAGCGTACATTCAAAGCTCATGTCTAGAAAGACGCAAAATTCTCACAGTCATCGGCATTTGTGTTTTAGATCTGGAGGTTATCTGAACATGATTGAAATATATATATATATGGTGCATCATAAATCCCCTTGGAGGGTAAGTTTTGAAGAAAACAAGATGAACTCCTCCAACAAGGGTTGTTTAAAATTGTTCAAAAGGATGTTTCCCCAGATAAGAGGCATGCCTAATCTAAACACGTCTCATACACACCTGAGAGATGAGTAGAGTGGAAAGGATAGCAAGACCTTGACCTACGGACGTAAGGGTTATTCGCAGCGATTACATGGATTGAGACGACGGAGGCATTCGTTTCTCTATCATAAACACTACAGGTGACCATTGATAACCCTTTGAACGACGGTTTCATTCTATACCCCTGTCAAGAACCACCCCATAGTGGGGCAAACTTGAGGTACGTCCAAGAGGTATCAGGAGGTAAATGGTTAGAAGTTCTCTTGCTCAGACTTGCATCAATCTTCGTGTGTTGCTTGTCATTGTAACTTCTATGATAATTCATGTGCTTTAGGATGACGAAAAGCATTCGTTTCTCTATCCTATACACTTTTACCCTTTGCACAGCCCAGTTGAGCCTATACGTTCGTTTCACAAACCCGTTGGTGATCATTGCATATTCCAAGACGGAAGCGACATCACTTCAAGAGCGGAAGAGTTCAAAACACAGGATTTATAAAAATTCCTGGACTAATGTTTGAGTGCTAAGATTCAAGTTTTACATCTAGCACACTCATTTGAAAATCATGGTCCCCAAAAGAAAAGAAAAGGTGGGACTTCAAAAAAGAAGAAGAGAAAAATCCAATCTTGGGCATCAAGAAAAAGCAAAGTGCTTGGTAAAAGCAAGGCCAATGCCCGTCCAAATACTTGTACATTCGTGAATCATGTGTTTGATCTTGTAAATGCCAAAAGGTGGCATGATACCTTTGTATAGATCACTAGTGAGATCTGGTTGTAAAAGAAAATTCCAAGGGAGCTAGACTGCGAAAGATGCTCCCAAATCATGTCACACTCAGATGATGAAAGCATAGACAAGATGTCGACACCGCCTCAACATGAAAGAGATATTCTCTAAAGACAAATGCGCGCTTCGAAGACTGACAATGCTCTTCAAAGACCATCAATGCACTTCAAAGACTGAAGATGCTCTTTGAACCGGAAGGGGCAAGATGGCGGCAAACTTGCAGTGATCACCAATGTTAAACCCTTCGCATATTCTGAGCCAAAAACAAGCCTTTTTTGGTCCCCAATCATACCTACGTTACAACCCTAAAAAGTCTTTTCTAATTAAGGCACTTGGATTGACATAGGGTTTAATGTCTAAGCTTAGCTCGAAGAAGTTCGAACAAGATTATTTCTTTCTCATTTCGCAGGTTTCTTGACTTGTAAACCTAGAGCAGACATTGAAGACTTCTCTTCGAAAGCCTTGACTTGCACGCAAGTCCCCCTTTGAAAATCGTTGACCAAGCCCAACATTACGGTCCCTGGGAAGTCCTCCTGATCGATCGAGGTGTATTCACTGCGAATGATCCTGAACCCTAGGCACAGGTTTGATAGGAAATTCGAGTGCATTCTTGGTGAAAGACCATTATCTCAAAAACGGTGAGAAGTCCTTTTTGATAAGAATACTCCAATGGACGTTTTAACCAAACTCTTTTGGTAATTTCAGATTGTTTGATTCAAACGTTTCCCACAAGGAATTTTTGATCACTTCCGTATGTTGCAAGGTGTTTTGGATAACCTCCAGCATCGTAATGTATTCATTGAAATTTTTTCATGACTATGATATAAGTCATAAAGTGCTGTCAGTTTGACATTAGATATCACTTAAAGACCATTGATATACCCTTGGTAAGAAAATTTTCAGATTGGAGCTTCTGCAAGATTCTTGATGACTTCGGCTCCTAAAACGGCTTGTATCACTCTTGGTGAGAAACGTTTAACATGTCTAAACTTCTACAGAATTCCTGGCAAGCCCAGATCTCAGAAGAACACAAACCTCTCTTGGATTCGTGGTAGCCCCAAGTCCCAGAATGACACATTTCTCTAAGAAGGGAAGTTTATATGCCTGAGCTTCTGACAGATTCTTGGTAACCCCAGATTCTACAATGCTATTGTTCTTAGTTAAACTTCTATAGGAATCATTGTAACCCCAGATTCTAGAAGGATGCCTTGTTCTATAAAGAAGAGCTTTCAAGTTTATTTTCCTGCAAGATCCTTGGTAATTCCATATCTCAGGAAAACACATTCTTATGAACAGTTTTGTAGGTCTGAACTTTCTGCAGGATACTTGGAGTCCCCAGATCCCAGAATGTCACATCTAATGTCAAAAGGACAATCTCCGAAATCGTCCCTCTGTGAGATTTCAAATTTACAGGTTTGAGCTTTCTGCAGGATACCTGGAGTCCCCAGATCTCAGAATGTCACCTTCAATGTCAAAAGGACAATCTCCGAAATCATCCCTCTGTGAGATTTCAAATTTACAGGTTTGAGCTTTCTGCAGGATACCTGGAGTGCCCAGATCTCAGAATGTCACCTTCAATGTCAAAAAGGACAATCTTCGAAATCATCCCTTTGTGAGATTTCAAATTTACAGGTTTGATCTTTCTGCAGGATGCCTGGAGCTCCCAGGTCCCAGAATGTCACCTCCCATGTCAAAAGGACAATGTTTGAAATTATCTCCCTATGTGAGATTCCAGTATTACAGGTTTGATCTTTCTGCAGGATGCCTGGAGCTCCCAGGTCCCAGAATGTCACCTCCCATGTCAAAAGGACAATGTTTGAAATTATCTCCCTATGTGAGATTCAAGTATTACAGGTTTGATCTTTCTGCAAGATGCCTGGAGTACCCAGATCCCAGAATGTCACATCCCATGTCAAGAAAACAATATTTAGAAATCATCTCTCCGTGAGATCCCAGTGTTGCAGGTTGGAACTTTCTGCAGGATACCTGGAGCTCCCAGATCCCAAAATGTCACATTCAATGTCGAAATGACAACATTCAAGATAGTCTTTCTGCGAGGTCTCAGGTAACCCCTAGATCCCAGAAGAATCTTATCAAAGTTTTTGCAGGTTTAAGTTTTCTGCAGGATACTTGGAATCCCCAAATCCCAGAATAACGTCTCGCGTGTCGAAAGGATAATTTTCAGTGTCAGCTTTCTGTGAGGTTCTAGGTAATCCCTAAACCCAGAATAGCTCATCTGGTGAAGCCTAAAGGTTAGGCACACCTCACTTGTATGAATCCTAGTTAATTCCTTAGAATATAGGATCAAAAACTGTTTTCAGAATCAGCTTTCTGTGAGGTTCTAGGTAACCCCTAAACCCAGAATAGCTCATATGGTGAAGCCTAAAGGTTAGGCACACCTCACTTGTATGAATCCTAGTTAATTCCTTAGAATATAGGATCAAAAACTGTTGACAAAATCTACTTTCTGTGAGGTTCTAGGTAACCCCTAAACCCAGAATAGCTCATGTGGTAAAGCCTCAAGGTTAGGCACACCCTACTTGTATAAATCCTAGTTAATTCCTTAGAATATATGATCAAAATGTTTGACAATCCCTAAAAGACTGGGTGCGTCATCTATAGGTTCCTAACAGAGAGGAATCCTATTCTCGGCCTGATCCCCTTGAAGGATCAAAGTGTTCGACAATCCCTAAGAGACTGGGTGCGTCATCCATAGGTTCCTAGCAGAAAGGAGTCCTATTCTCGGCCTGATCCCCCTGAAGGATCAAAGTGTTCGACAATCCCTAAGAGACTAGGTGCGTTATCCATAGGTTCCTAGCAGAAAGGAGTCCTATTCATGGTCTGATCCACCATACGGATCAAAACCTCTGACAATCCCTAAGAGACTGGATGCGTCATCCATAGGTTCCTAGCAGAAAGGAGTCCTATTCATGGTCTGATCCACCATACGGATCAAAACCTCTGACAATCCCTAAGAGACTGGGTGCGTCATCCATAGGTTCCTAGCAGAAAGGAGTCCTATTCATGGTCTGATCCACCATACGAATCAAAACCCCTGACAATCCCTAAGAGACTGGATGCGTCATCCATAGGTTCCTAGCAGAAAGGAGTCCTATTCTTGGTCTAATCCACCATACGGATCAAAACTTCTGACAATCCCTAAAAGACTGGGTGCGTCATTCACAGGTTCCTGTCAAGTATAGGAATCCCATTCTGGTACGGCCTACCATACATGCTAGAGTTTAACCACCCTAGGACACTCAAAAGACGAGTCCCTAGGTATTCACTTGAACCCGCTATACACCGCGCATGCCGCATGAGCATCAGGCATGTGATCAAACAGGTAAAAAGCAGGTGGGTCGCCCTACTTTCTCTCTCACGTCGGCAAAGAATAAGGAGCAGAGCGTTCACCAGCAGGACAAGGGAGATTGAGTGTCAAGATCCATTTTTCTTTTCCCCAGTCACGTTGGTCTAGATTCAGGTGTCACCTGTCTTTGAGAGAAACCTCTCACGAGATTCCTCTCAAAGAGGGGCAGCTGTTGACACCTGATTTTTGACCAAGTCATTTTCAATTTTATTTTTTTTTGAAAAATCACAAAAATTCATAAAAAGTCAAAAAATTACAAAATCAACTTTGGTGGCCTTGGCCAAGCCCAAGGAACCATTTTGACCAAAAAATAATTTTTGGTATTTTTTTTATATTTTTTAGTAATTTTAGAAAATAGGAAAATACTTAAAAAAAATTCAAGAAAAATAGCATTTGAGGTCACAAAAATATGGAAAAATATCCAATATTTTTCTTTTTAATCCTTTGTATTTCTGACCTCACAAAAAGTTCAAAATCAGATTCAATTATGGGTGTTCCTTTGTAACCCGTACTATTGAATTTGAGAAAAAAATATCAATTGAGTCTTTTAATTTGCAATTTTGGCATTTTCTAGGATCTTGACATCCATTCTAACTGTCCCTTATTGCAATTTAGCCCAATTTTTTGTACAAATTGCTCAATTGCACGAATTTGGCAAAATTGCATACTAAAATTGCATTTTTAGTCCTTGAAATTGAGCATAATTGAAATTACTTTCAATTCAAGGGCTATCATTGCAAATTAAACATATTGCCCAAAGGGTTTCACCATTTTGAATCGATTGGCACAGGTAATTTGACCCAATTTGATCATTTGAACCTTCAATTGCATAATTCCCCAATTTGCAATTAGAAGGAAAATTGGGGTTTTTATTGAAATTGATGTAAACTTTTGGGCAAAATTACATTTTCTGATAGAATTCATGCTCTAGATTCGATTTTGAGGTTCAATTGCAAAATTTTCCCATTAATTTGGGATTAATTTGAAAAATCCTGTTCGGAACCGGTTCAGACCGGTCAGACCGCCGGTCAGACCGGTCGAACTGGTCCGCTACAGTGTCATCGTCTTCCTCAAAGATCCTGCGCATATGAACAGTGGAAGGTTGGATTTCAAGGACAAAATTGACCAAGCAATCGGCAGCAGTTGAAGAAGCGTTGGTGGGCGTCTTACTCCTTATCTCAAGACCTTTCGATCAAGACCGGCCCCATGACAAATGACCGCCGGACGAGCTCCGGCGAGGTCAATCAAACCTTTGAACCTGCGAAAGTCAACATTCTCGAACGCAGGACAAATTCGTGTCAAATTCGCACGAAATGAAGCCCGCCGGAGGACCAAACGGAGTTGGACGGAAATGCCCGTCCTCCCCGGCGCCAATTGAACCTAAAAACACGTGCGGCCACGTGGCATTGAAGTCAGTTGGAACTCCCCAAATCGGCGCCAAAATTCAGAGATGCTATATAAGCCTACAGGGGCTTTCAGTTAAGGGGACGGTGGATTCAGTTGAGGAAAGAGAAACTGAATCGCGTAAGAGAGAGAAAACGCGAGAGAGACCTCGCTCTCCGACCCCCGTCGTCGAGAAACTGAGCTCGAATTGCGGAGCACCGGTTGGGCCTTCCCAGGCTAAACCAAAGCTCCACGAGGCCGTTAGAAGGTCGTCTGAAGCGCCAAGAAGCGATCGTCGCCGGCCGCGCCCCGTGAAATTGCAAGAACAGGTGAGTCGCAGTCTCGAGTTCTTCTTTGAGCATTCATGGCGATTCACACATTTCTTGAACATTCTTGAAATTAGTGTGTGCCTTTTATTCCCTGAACATCACTGACCATCGTCGCGTATCTTGTTTGCATCGATTTTGTCTTAACGCGCCCAATCGAGTCTTCCAATCCAACCTCCATTGTCGAGCCACTATTCATCTTTCCCCAGCCAAATCTGGGCCGAGCGAGCTCAATCGGAGCTCGAGGTGAGTCTTCTGAACCTCTACCGGTGCTGTTCTGTGATTGAATTGCTGCGATTTTAGATAAATTACGCGATCGAACTCCCACGGCCGTACTCGGCACTTTGCATGATTCTTGTGATTCTGTGAATAAAATGTTGCGATTCCTAGATATGTTAAAATAGAGATCATCGCGAGTCGATTGCCGCCGGTCTCGCTCCAATCCATTAAGATTCTATCGTCAGATCATCGCCGGGGAGTCGTGGCCGTTCGTTCAGCAATGGTTGCGAGGTTGAAGACGATGCCAACCTGGCAGGTCAACGAGTCAAAGCCTTAGGTGGCGTCCGGCCATTGGTCCACGTCAGTGTCGAGTCAGCTCGACCGTTAGTTTGTTAGGACCAGTCAGCATTAGATCGGACGATCTAGGATTATCGAGTCTAATAAATGGTGACCGTCCGATTGGAAATTAGGATTATTCGAAAATGATTTTAATCGTAAAATCAATCAGAACGGAAACGGTGCCGTTTAGACGAAGGATTAGGCGACGTCGTTTTGGGTTAATGAAAATAGACGGTTCAGATCAAGTTCCACGTTCTAATCGTGGCCGTAGATTTAAGTAGTTAGATCAGACGGCCCTGATCGAGTCTCCGTTCAATCTAGACCGTAGGTTCTAATAATCATATCTAAGGGACGCGGACAAGCCACGTTGTTCAATATAGGCCGTTAGATCAGATTAGGATAATCTGAAAAACGAAAACGCGATGCGGCGTCATTTTGGAGCCGAGAGTTTCGCGGATCCGGGTCTGGGCCGGGTTCCGACCCGAGTGGGTCGGGTCTACCCGGTCCGAATCACATTTTTTAATTAAAAAAATCAGAAAATGATTTTAAAAAATAAAAAATATAGAAAATCGAAAAAATCCTAGAAAATCCAAAAAAAATGCTAGAAAATTCCAAGAAAATCCAAAAAGTGTGGAAAAATTGTGGAAAAATCCTAGACATTCTAGAAATCCCCAAAAATCGAGGATTGACCACAGACAACTGGTCAACCCTAATTTTTGGGTTTCTTATCCAAATTTCCGAGACTTGACGATATTGCCATTTAGGGGTAAGTCGCCTCAGCTGTGTATGCAAGATAAGGCCGATAATGCCAAGGTAAGAATTAGGATCGATTAGACGACTAATTCTTAAGTTTGGGTTTCGAGTCCTGCATCTTTTCTCAAAATGAAGATTTTGCCTTTCAATAGGAAAATTGTCTTTCTCGTCTCAATCGAGTTCTGAAAATTGCTTAAAGTTAGGGTTTGGGTCAGGTGGACGACCAACCCTAATATTTGAGATTTTCTGTTCTCATCTTTGTCCAAAATGACGATTTTACCCCTCCGAGGGTAAAATCACTTTTAAATTCCAAAAAAATCCTGGAAATTCCCAAAAAATAGGAAATGGACTGGATTGATGGCCAATCCTATTTCCCCCCGTCTTTTGACTTCCCAATTCATATGAAATCATAAATTTGCCCTTTTTGAGGTGAATTGTCCCCGAATTATCCAAAATTACGATTTTGCCCCTCATGGGCAAATCATGTCAAAATCATTCCTAAGCCTTGATTGATATTTCTCTAGGCTAATAGGGCCTCATTAGGGATGCCATGCTGCTTTCATGTGTTTTATCCGCATGTACTGGATCCTTGATTTGCGCACCTTTTTTATTGATTGTGATTGATAGGGTAGCCATTCCCTTCTGCATGAACTCCTAGATTTAGGATCCGTACCCCACTCATCTGTATGAAATCCTAGGATCAGATAAACCATTCAGCTTTGGTACCGAAAGGGCGTCAACTTTGACAGTTGGCGTAACTAAGTCCCCGAACCTACTTCTCTGGTTTCCGCAGAATCGAATAGATCACTCACAAATATTCGATAGGGTTTCCGATCGTACCCTCCACGAAACGATTGGTGGCGACTCCTTGGCATGTACACTCGCCACATGTCACTAGACCGCACTGAAGGTCGATCACGTATATCCAGCAGTTGCGATTTGGGTAATGGACCTTGGGAGAGGCCCGCGTCCGATCAAGCCAGCGATCGGGCGGCCCATTAACCCTCGCCAGCCTCCGTTGGGGCGCTCGGGAGGGTCGCGACACTGTGGAGACAAATATGGAAGCTGTCAGTTCTTCCTAAGATCAGATACTTCCTATGGCGTGTGTGTCACAATGCAATTTCAACGGAAGCTAATTTATTTAGAAGAGACATTATACCTGACCCTAGCTGCATTTTGTGTCACCAGGCCCTCGAAACTGTTGAGCACTTTCTTCTGTTATACCCCTGGACAAATCAGGTTTGGTCACACTCTTTGATCAACATGACGATTAATTTGCAAATTATAACAAGAATTGAGGTTTGGTTGCTACACCTACTACAGAAACCATAAAACCAGCCGTCTATTACCCTTATTGCTTATCTTCTGTGGCAAATTTGGAAAGCCAGAAATGCTGTGATCTTCCGCCAACAATCTCCAGATCCTGAACATGCGGTGTACATTACACTGGCTAATGACACGAGCTACCGTAGATGGCAACAGAAGGAAAAACCACAAGCAGAAAACCTACCTTAGTATTGGACACCCCCTTTGACTGGGACACAGAAGCTGAATGTCGACGTGTCCTTCCTCTTAGGCGAGAAGTCGGGAGTGGTTGTCGGCATTTTTCGCGACGAGCAGGGAAAGTTTATTGATGGATTTGTGAAGCATGTCTGTGCAATGGACTCTGAGCAAGCTGAAGTGCCGGCCTGCATGAAAGGGGCAAATTTCTGAGTAAATCGACAACAAAAGCAAACAGAACATCAATCTACCTAGGCATCTCTTGTTATAGAATCCGATTGTGCCAATGTAGTAAAAGACATTACCTTTATGGATTCTCTTCCGGTGGATTGGCAAAATCTTTAGTCGTAGCAGATCTTGTTTCTTACTTTGTGGAAGACGACGCCAGTTCTCCTATAATGTCTTCACGCTCTAAACCGAGTTGGGCTAGTGGCTGGGTTTAGTCAATGCTTTAGAGATGCAAACTAGGTGGCCCATTAGGTCTGCCAAACCTATAGAAGAAAATGCTTGCCTAGTAATTGGACATCCTCTCCCCCTTTTGTACTTTGGGTTTTGCTTTCTTCGGAGGCCCATTTGCCTTGTACATTTCGCCCCCGTGATCTGCTTATATGAAGTTTCTTTCGACCAAAAAAAAGAAACAACAGAAATAATTATAATAGGTTCGGTCCAGGGTTGGTCCCCAGTTCGGTTCAGCATCTAATTTGGCCTTTTTCTATTTTAAGACTAAGAACAAATAAATTAAATTTAAATAGGACAAATAAAATTAGGTGTCAACATGTATAATGAAATTCAAGTAGGATGGGGGCGTTCGCTATCCATCGATGAAATTCAAGCCTATCCTAGCCTTTGAGCATCTAAAAATCTCAGGAAAAGTTGCGTAAATATCCAAACCATTATTGATTTTATTTGATATAATTTTTACAAGGACCATATTTTCCTCTATCATAATCTACTATAGAAATCAAGAGTGGGATCTTTTGATTCTCAAATCATGTATTCTTTGCACTATTGACCTATTACCACTCCAATTGGCCGTCCTTAGTTTCTTGTGGATTCGACAATATGATATGACGACAACTTATCTAGATCCTAACCAAAGGGTACATGAGCCAGGAGGAAGTTGAGCATAATCTTCAGTAATGCACTGCTTTCAACAAAGTAGTGACTTAGATATAGCTGTAATAAAATTTGATGACTCGAGTAGTAAAACACCAGACTCTTCTTCGTTTGTTTTATTATCATTTTAAGCTTATGTAGGAAGTTGTCCACATCTTGATATATGTTTTCCTGTTTGTGGAAGAGATCAAACCTTTGTGTTTGTTCCTCTTTCCTTCTCTTCAAGATTTTTTTTTAAACAAAAAACAAAAATCGGTCCAATTTAGGTGGTGCATGTGTGTGGTTCCACACCTGAAACCGAGAACCGGACTAAACTCTACTTGGTTCCATAATTGGATCGGTTCTCTCGGGAATTGTACAGAATCGGCTATTCAATCTGATCCGGGCGACTTTGTCCAGGCATTACTTGTTGTTGTTTTTTTTTTTTTTGGTGAAGATAAGATTTGTATTAACTTTAACCAAAGTGCAATATACAAGAGCAAGGAAACCCGACACCACAAAAAATAAGTCATGTACTTGTGATGACACTAAAGAATTTCATTACGAGTGCAAGAGTGTCGTGGATCCAAAAGAGGGACGACAGTCCCTGGAAAGAGCAAATAAATGGCCAAACAGATCAGCCAAAACCAGGAAAAAATCATAGTAGCTAGAAGGACGACCCTCTATACAAAAAATAATAATGGATCACAACCCCAGCTAGCTTGCATCCTCCTATTGCGAGGGGTATCTTCAACATATTTGAATGTGAGTGCTTTGTCCTTAACTATCTTCTATAGGTGCTTCTTTAAGGCAGGCATAAAGAGAGGTCGGTTCCGAAACAGAGTGTGATTTCTTTGCCTCCATATAATGTGGCATAATGCGGCAAAGGAGAATAGAGCAATTTGTTGATAGAGCCACCAAGGTGCTGGAGAGCCCACTGCAAGTTGTCCTCCCAACATCTATTCACCCAGATGAGATTGCATTTTGCGGCCCAAAAGGAAGCAAGAATACTCGTATAGTGTTACCCAAAGTATAGGTGATCAATAATGTCGGGTCTACCTCTACAAAAGGCACAAGAGGCCACTGAGATACGATTATAGTTGAGCAATAGTACCTGGGTTGGCAGACGTTTCAAGGTGGTCAGCCATAGATGGAAGGAATGCCGTGGCGAAAGAATTTTGTTCCAGACGAGAGAGTGCCAAAGTACCAACTGTCTCCTAGGTCGAACAGTGTTCCAGGCCGAAGCGATGGAGAAGTCACAAGACGAGTGACTAAGCTAATGAAAATTGTCAGAACGGAACTGATCCAGAGTCGGAATCTGTTCAGGCCACGACTCCATGGTAAGAGTAACCCGTAACAGTTCCGAAGAGGCAAAGAAATCTGCCACCGAAGCCTTACGGGATATGCCAAATCTATAGATATCTGTATTAGAGAAGAACTTATTAAGAGGACCCGAGAATGCCAAGGATCAAACTAGAACAAGACATTGTGACCAACGCCAAGCCGCCAAGGAAAGAGGTCTTGAAATTCTGAGTGAAGGTTTAGGATTTTCTTCCAAGACCAAGAACAAAAGGTTGGCCTTGTTGCTATCCAAAAATTAATATTCTTGAGGAACGTCGAGTGAATCCACTTACACCATAAGGATTCCTTGTCAACAAAAAGGATCCATATATGTTTGAGCATTGCCGCCTTATTCCAGTCATAGAGTCTGCGGATGCCGAGTCCTCCCTCCTCTTTAGGACGGCATGTATCATTGTCGCGACCCGGCCGAAGGCGGACGCAACTAATGGATTACTGATCGCGGGTCTTGGATCGGCGCGGGCCCTCCCAGGCCCATACCAAATCGCGGCGGGAGTATTTTTTTAAAGGATTCGACGATAAGAGTCGATCGCTTTCGACCTTCAGTGTGGTTGTGGTGGCATGTGCAAATTGTGCATGCATTTGGAGTCGCCACCGGTCTTTCTCGGAGGGTAGACCGGAAACCTTACTGACCGATTGGGAGAGATCGATCAGTTCTGCGGAACCAGAGATTTTAGGTTCGGGGACTTGGTTACGCTGGTGTCATTACCAACGCCCTTTCGGTACCTAACGCGAGTGATTTTTCTGACTAAGAGTTCATGCAGATTGGACGACTATTCCTATCAATCACAATCAATTTTTGGAAGACGATTCGCCCAAAGGGTGAAATCGTCATTTTAAGAAGGGTCGGGGTTCAAAACACCCGGAATAAGTCTTGGCCAGTTGTCTGTGACCATTTCCTATTATTTTGGGATTTTCCTGGATTTTTTAGAATTTTTTTGGAAGACGGTTTGCCGGAAGGGCAAAACCGTCATTTCTGGAAGGTTCGGGGGTCAAAAGACCCGAAACAGGTCATGGCCAGTTGAATGTGGCCATTTCTTATTTTTTTGGAATTTTTTAGAATTTTTCTGAATTTTCCAAATTTTTTGGATTTTTTTATGATTTTCTATTTTTTATTGCATTTTTGAGTTTTTTATTATTTTTTTTTTATTTTCTATTTTTTATTATTTAAAAAAATTTTCCGGGCCGGGTCTGACCCGGCCCGCGCCTCTCGGGCGCCCGGCCCGACCCTACGGGTCGAAAACCGATCTAAAACGACACCGTTTTGTATTTTAAAACATTTTTCTATTTTTTTATCAACTTTTTATATTACCCGAAAATCCACAAATCGAACGGTCCACAACGCGCCACGTGGCTGAACCACGACCGTTCGATCAGAACAATTTTATTTTATAAATTCGAAAATTAAACCTCATCCGACGGATCCAATCGTGCCACGTGGCTTATTCCGGAGCGTTCGATCATTGAGCATGATCGGACGACTCTCAGAACGCCACTTGGCAAATTCCTTGCCATCAGATTTGCATTTTTTTTATTTATCTAAAAATCAATTATTTATTCTGAAAATCTTTTTTTTATTTTCCAAAAATCCAGGATCGCGACATGTGTCACGATCCGGACCGTCCGTTCTAATTCTTTTAATTTCGCGGCGTGGCCCCACTTGGCCGACGTGGCTGCCGACGTGGCATGCCATGTCGGCGTTGACCGGTTGACCGACTTCCCCTCGCCGGAGAAGACGACCGGCGGCTCGCCGGAACAGTAATTATTCCGGCGAGCTCGCCGGAAAATGCTCAAACCGTGACTAAAACTCCACGTTTTCTTGTCCACTCTTCACCATTCGACTCCCCTAATGCCTAGAACCAATATATGAATAAAACATGGCGCCGTGCACGTCCTAGGACCGGTGAACCGAACTCCTCCGAACCCAACTCCGGCGAGGGATTTGCAAAAACTTTTTGTCCTTCAAACTCGATTTCAAGCCTTCACATAGCATCCAAGGGAGGTTTGAGGACTTACCTGAGGTCCCTTGATGGTCGGCGACCGCCGGAACTCCCTCGTCAAGCTCCCGTCCGAACCATGGCTGGCGAAGCTCCGGCCCTCGATTTTTGTCGAGTTTTAATGCAAAATAAACATCAAGCCGGGGTTAGAAGTGACTCTAATGAAGATTTAAGGTCCCTAATACGCAAATGAGGCTTGGGAAGTCCCGGCCGAGACTCGAAAAAATACAAAGCCCATTTGGGCATTTCGTCGAACACATCGGGTGCATACATGAAACGATGGTCGGAGGGGAAAAACCGACCTGTTTGGAGCTCACCGACGGCCGCCAAGCTCCGGTGATGATCTATGAGTGTCGTTGAAAGTCCGAGGTTGTCGGTTTTTCATTGTTCTTCGCCAAAACCTCTCTGAAAATCCTCTACCTCTCCCGGCCGAACTCCCCTTCAAAACCGAGCTTCCTTCTTTCTTTTGTGGCCGACTGGCGCTCTCGCGGGTCCCCGCTCGTGGCGACGCTTTCTTGAGTTTGCTGTTGTCCCCCACCGAGCTTGTCCATGCCATTTTTTTAACAAAAGCGTCGCCCCCACACGTCCTCTGATGAAAAACATAGGGTAGAGGTGTTTAATTTTAATGGGTATGCCCGTATGAAATTTAATTTCAAAAATTGTGAAACCGGGGACTAAATTGAAAGAAAATTATGCAATTAAGCCCTTTTGGTTAAAATTGGTCAAATTGGAGGTCAAATTGACCCAATTGCATTTCAATACTTTAGAGTCCAATGTCATAGCTTATAAAAAGTGAGAATTAAAAATTAAAAGACTCGAAAAGGAATTTTTTTGCTCGGTTCGGGTTTATGTTTGTGAAGAAACATAGTAACCCGAGCCGAATTTTCAAGATTTAAGGTGACACATTTGAAGAGGAAATTAAAAAAAAAATTATTAAATATTTTTGTGTATTTTTCTGACCACGAATGGTATTTTTCTGATTTTTTGGGTATTTTTAATAATTAAATAAATTCGAAAAATATTAAAAAATACCAAAAAATATTTTTTGTTCAAAATTGGTTCCTAAGGCTAAGCCAAGGCTTCCAAAGTTGATTTTGTGATTTTATGACTTTTTTGATATTTTTAATTAATTTTAAAGAATAAAAATCACAATAATAAATGGTCAAAAATCAGGTGTCAACAGCTGCCCCTCTTTGAGAGGAATCTCGTTAGAGGTTTCTCTCAAAGACAAGGTGGCACCTGATTCCTAACCGACTCAACTGGGAAAATGAGAGAAGAAATGCTATGACATCGGATCCTTAATGCTCTTGATAAAAGCTCAAATTAATCCCCGGTTTGCTCTAACAATTTGAACATGGGCCGGAGCGAGAGAGGCTTACCTGAAGCTCACCTGTTGGATGCTGCCGGTTGCGATAACTTTCAAGAAGATACCTAGGACTCGTCATTGAGAATATCCTAGGGAGATTTAGCCCTGACCTGTATGGTAGGTCATACCATTATGAGATTCCTAACTGGTAGGAACCTAAGGAAGGCGCATCCCACTCTTGAGGATCCGCCAGAGATTTTAATCCGTATGGTGGATCGGACCTTTGTGTTGATCCTTAAGGCGGTATCTACCTCGTGTTGACCCTTATGGCGGTTTCTACCTTGAGTTGACCCTTTAGGCGGTTTCTACCTTGAATTGACCCTTTAGGCGGTTTCTACCTTTGTTTTGACCCTTCAGGCGGTATCTACCATTGATTTGACCCTTCAGGCGGTATCTACCATATTTGACCATTCATGCGGTTTCTACCTTTAGTTGACCCTTCAGGCGGTTTCTACCTTTAGTTGACCCTTCAGGCGGTATCTACCTTGGTTTGACCCTTCAGGCGGTTTCTACCTTTAGTTGACCCTTCAGGCGGTTTCTACCTTTAGTTGACCCTTCAGGCGGTATCTACCTTGGTTTGACCCTTCAGGCGGTTTCTACCTTTAGTTGACCCTTCAGGCGGTTTCTACCTTTAGTTGACCCTTCAGGCGGTATCTACCTTGGTTTGACCCTTCAGGCGGTTTCTACCTTTAGTTTGACCCTTCAGGCGGTATCTACCTTGGTTTTTCTTTGAAAATGGGTCTCATGACGAGGGTTCTCCACGTCCGATGAGACTACCTAAATTTTGAAAAGGGGTCTCATGACGAGGGTTCTCCACGTCCGATGAGACTGCCTAATTTTTTAAAAGGGTCTCATGACGAGGGTTCTCCACGTCCGATGAGACTGCCTAAATTTTGAAAAGGGGTTTCATGACAAGGGTTCTCCACGTCCGATGGAACTGTTTGATATTTTGAAAATGGGTCCTGGGACGAGGGTTCTCCACGTCTGATAGGACTTTTTCTTTTAAAAGGGTTTTTCTTCCCCTCTTTTTTTAGAGATCCCGAAGTTTGTAGGGAATTCAGTTTTGAAGCAATGAAAGATTTTATCTTGACAAAGCTTCACTTGAGTTTGTTGACGCGACATTCTGGGAGATTGGTGTTTCCAACGGATCCTGCAGAAGTTCGAGCCTGAAAAATTTTTCTTCATCAAGAAAACATTAGCAATCTTAGGGAAGACGACGGTTGTCCATCTGACAAAACTGTATGATTTAAGTCTTAATCATGAAATGTGCGTTTTGATGCTGGAGGTTATCCAAAGCATTCTTGCAACATGCAAATGTGATCACAAATCCCTTGCACGGAAAATCTGGATCAAACAATTTGAAATTTCCAAAAAGAGTTCGTTCAAAACATCTATTGGAGAATTTCTCATCCAAGAGGGCTCCTCACCGCTCTGTGATAATGGTCTTTTGTAAGGAATGCGTTCAACTTCCTACTAACCTGTGTCTAGGTTTTAGGATCATTCGCAGCGCATACATTCTGATCGATCGGGAGGTCTTCCACGGACCGTAATGTCAGGCTTGGATATTGGCTTTCAAAGGGGACCCGCTTTGGAGTCGAGGCCATTGAATGAAAGTCTTCACCATCTGCTCCGGGTTTACAAGTCAAGAACCCTGCAAAATGAGATAGAAATAGTCTTGCTCGTACTTCTTCGAGCTAAGCTATATGTCAACCCAAGTGTCTTAGTCAGAGAAGACTCCTTCGGGGTCGTAACATTGGTAGGATTGGGGACAGAAAAAGGCTTGTTTTTGGCCCAAAATTCTTAGAGAGTTTGACATTTGTGATCATTGCAGATTTGCTACCTGTCCTTTCTCTTTTGCGCCTTTATTCCGCGCTTGACACCATTTGGCGAGCAGCCTTTTTGGAATTTGGCTCCTTCGGGGATTTCCTCTTTTCCCATCTAGACTTTATTGTGGGTCAATCAAACAGCTTGCACGGGCATCAGCCTTGCTTTTACCAGGCACTTTGCTTTTTCTTGATGCCGGGATTTTTTTTCTCATTTTCATCTTTCTTTCTTTTTTTTTTTATTTTTCTTTTGAAATCCCATTTCTCTCATCTTCAGGAGATCACTTTAGACATATGATCGAAAGTCTAAACATGTTTTTACCATAAATCCAGGAATTTCTTTGTAATCCCTTAGTCTTGAGCTCTTCCATTTCTAAAGTGATGCTGCATCCATCTTGAAATGTGCAATGATCACCAACGGGTTCATGAAACGGATTTGCAGGCTCAACTTGGCTGTGCAAAGGATAAACGTATGTGGGATAGAGAAATGAATGCTTCTCGTCATCCTATGGCACTTGGATTACCATATAAACAACACACGAAGATTAATGTTAGTCCGAACAACAAAATTTCTAACCATTTCTCCTGATGCTGTTGGACTTACTTCTATTCTGCCCCGATGTGGGGTGGTTCTCGACAGGGCTGATAATGAAAACCTCCGTTCAAAAGGGTTATCAATGGTCACCTGTAGTATTTGGGAATATGAAACAAACGCCTCCGTCGTCCCAATCCATGTAATCGCTGCGAATGGTCCCTACCTCCGTAGGTACATATTTTGCTATCCGATTCATTTCCCTCGTCTCTCAAGTGTATGTAGGATGTGTTTGAACTGGGCTTGCCTCTCTTTTGAGTAAACTTCCTTTTGAATGATTTGACAAATAATCATATTTGGAAAAATTCATTTCTTTCTTTCCCAAAATTTATCCATCGAGGGGATTTTGTGATGTACCGTGCATGTTCTATTCATGCTTCAGGTAACCTCCCGATTTAAATCATGAACATCGACGCATTGGAAAATCTTTATGGCGGCTGAAAGGATTCTGACATTTTTTATCTCCAGCTAACTGGGAAAAGGGATACTTACCTGTCCGTCGCAGCTGCGGATCCCTGCAAATGTAAAAGAAGCATATCATTGTATGTTCACGAATTTTCCAAAAATCGAAACGATACATCCTACCCTTGGTAATGTACTCTAACGAGTAGTACATGGGATGTAAGAACTTGTTCGTCTGCAAGGCGACTCCCCTGTCAAGGGTAAACAATAAGTGTCAATTCATATTCTCAAATTCGAGACAAGTTGGGACGATACAAATTTACTCTTGATTTTCATCACATTCTGATGTTGCGTATTGATATGAACAACATCTATCAAATCCGCCTATCCATTCTTGGAGTGTTTGCAACATCAATGGTTCATCTGCCCCTAGTTAGGCAACGTCTGTTCTGCTATTCGAACGCATGGCTCCTTGAGTGCTTTATCCATGTTTATCATCTGAGAAGGAAAAGAAAGGAGACATTACTTCGGTGTTTAATTGAAGATCGTTTAGGAACGATACATCGTTTTACCAAATAGGTGGCTTCGCGGCCAAACGTATTTCGTATTGAAGGGGTAGATCCCATTACGCTCCGCGGGTGATAGTCATTGCTCGGGGAACTTGCTCCACGGATTAAGCGATTAATCCACGGCCCTCGGCTTGAAGATGCTCAAAGGGTGATGTTGACACTCACGCGCAATTAGTTCTAGATATTAATGAAAGATGTTCCCGTGGGAACCTTACAGTGCGATCAACAACATATTCAATAGGAGTATTCAACCCCTTCTCTCTAAGAATTTTTCATCGAGTATCCATGCCTTGCATCAGACGTTTGATCACCGGCCCTGCGTCACCACGGCGATGGTCCTCCGGCTCCAAATTGATCGAGCCAAAGATTGAACTCATCGCCAAGGAAATTGCTCGAGTCTTCGAGCCATTGATGTTCAAGTTGGGTATCAACGATTGTTGGGGGCAGATTTCTTTCATTGCCTTCGTTGTGAGGGACTGGAGTCTTTGAGCTGGAACCTTCATCACTGCCCTGTTGGGGTTGAGACATACATTCCTGAAGAGTATTGATCCAAGTGTCTAGCTCCTCATCAAGGAAATCACCTGTTCTTTCTAGCCCTTGGTGCCCAGATTGGGTGTCGTCGACTGCAGGCGAGGGATTCCTCTCTTTGCTCTCGTCATGAGCAATTTGACCCCTCGAATTAGAACTTCCTCCAATGACCGGCAGGTTTATATGTGCACTCTCTACCAATGCCAGATCCGCTTCAGGGACAGCATTAATGACCGATTCGCGCTCAAACTGAGGAATCCCTATGTGCTGGAACTGTGGTATATACTCTTGAGGAGTATTGAGATAGCTCGGCGGAGCATTCTGATTTGGGTTAGAGGAGTCGCTGACACGACTGCTGGTCCCGTCATTGCTGAAACACGGTTGGGTGCTCTTGGCTCTCCAATCATCATGGTTGTAACTCTGCCCAGCACTTGAGCTCCAACCGGCTTTATGATGGTTTAACGCTATCCTTCCATCCCTTAGCAATCTCCTATAGTACTTGAGGTGAGATTCAACGTTAATTCTGGAGAGCCCCGGCACATTCATAATCTCAAGTACGCGTAGTGGGCTAGCCGAATCAACTCCCAACTCTCGAATTGCATCAACAAATTTGGTGTGAAGTTCATAGGTCCAGTAAAACCTTGTTCTCTTATCACCCAAAATATCGTCAATACTTCGGTAGCTATTCTCTACGGGATCTAGTCGTTTCAAAAGTTGTCCAGGGAGGGACTCACCGACTTTGGATTGGCTGGCTGCGACAGCGAGTTCGTCATTGGGAGAACTCCACCTGTGATGATTCATGTCCCATTTCTCAGAGGATGTTGGTGTTGACCCTATGGTGTTGGCTTGCTCATGCAGATCTCCGACGGTATCTGGCTGTGTCGGAAAATGCTGTGGAGAATGCGGTAACAGCTGAGCGTTATTCGTCAACAGGGATGGTTCATCGAGGAGCACCTCGCCGAGGACAACAGGATTACCACAATTAAGGCAGGCGGCCTTGGTCAGATCTCCGACGGTATCTGCGTGTTGCTGTTTCACCCGGGTTCGTTTGTTGGCGAACCAAAACTTGACCTTCGAAAGCTCCAATCCTAACTTTCGGCTCAACTCCATTTTCTGTTGTCTGCTTGGAGTGGAGCATTCATTGAAGAAAGCTTCGAGTTCTCGGATTTGGCCTGGAGTGTGGCGTTGCAGTTGCTTCCTTTTCCGACTCCGGTCATCATTGTATACTCCTTCTTCGTAGCTGAAACCTAGAATTTCATCGCTGGAGGAGTCAGTCTCCATGGCCTTCGGGCAGGATTCAGCTCCAGGATCTTCAAAGTCTCCCAGCAGTTCGTGCTCAGAAATGTCCAGATCGAGCGTTTCTAGCAGATGGGAATAGCTTTTAAACATGATGGATCGGAGTATCTCGGGCTGATCTAGTTCACTCAGCTTTCTCTATTCGCTCTTATGTGTTTGCTCACTCTAGAAATTTTCTCGAGTGATTGTGCGTGTCCTAGAACCATCCTTCAGGCTGCATATGAAGACCAGCAAGCAAGCGCTCCTCCCGAGACCCTGCAATTACTCCTCATCTGTCTTCCCCTTTCTTTTTCCTCGTGACAGGATCACAAACTCTCTTGCATTGATTCGGTTTCATCGAGTATTGCGCTTGTCCCCTAGTTCAGTCTTCAAAGTGGTGGGTCTACAATCTTTCGGTGCCTTTTATGATTTGCTAGGCCCGAGAATGTGGGGAGCAGCGGCGGACCCGCAATTAATGACTCCGTTTAATTCATTTAGCTCCATGGGAATTAACGCTATGACCTTCTCTCAACCCCTTTTCATCGTTCAAACGAAAGTGGCATTTTCATGTGCATGCTGTTACTCTTCATTTCAACATCCTGGGCTCTTGGTGAGGAATGAGTTCGTGGCCACTCAAAATTTAAAGACCGTCCCTGGTTTCAGACTTAATCTAACAAGGGATCATCGCAACTGAGCATGACGATGTTCGTCGATAGCGTTGGTTTTCATACATAATTAACTATAGCCATTAAAGAAAAATGTTCCCATATGAACTTTACAATGGATAAAAAGAGTGATCCACTCGTGAACATGTTCTTCTTTCTATGGGTGATCGTAGCAACCAACCCATCGCGCCCCGAGTCAGGTGCTAGATCATGGCTGTCCAAGCATGCCAGCTTCCCATTGATTGAACAAGGCATCGAGCCCCTCATCGAAGAAATCGTCTGTTGTGGGTTGACTAGCGGCAGGCAGAGCACCAGCCGACTGCTGCTCGAATGGAGGACGTCTTCTTTCCCCGCTCGTGGCGACGCTTTCTTGAGTTTGCTGCTGTCCCCCACCGAGCTTGTCCATGCCATTTTTTTAACAAAAGCGTCGCCCCCACACGTCCTCTGATGAAAAATTCCATTCTGTACGTGCGGGTCTGCAACTAAGTTGCAGACCTGGTCGGACCGGGTCGGGTCGGGTCTGACCCGACTGGCCCGGTTCGACCAATTTTATCGAATTGGGCCCCAAATCTACCCATTTTCGTGAAATTGATGGCAAAATCGGACTCCTAGACATGTTTTCTATCAAATAGGGGTATTTTTGTGAATCAATTGGTTGAAATTTAGTGAAAACCCCAAATTACCCTTAGGATCCGAAATTGATTGTTGCTTAATCGAGGGCCCAAACGACCGAATTAGTCAAAATTAAGGCCACCAATGGATTCATCATGATGAAAAACATAGGGTAGAGGTGTTTAATTTTAATGGGTATGCCCGTATGAAATTTAATTTCAAAAATTGTGAAACCGGGGACTAAATTGAAAGAAAATTATGCAATTAAGCCCTTTTGGTTAAAATTGGTCAAATTGGAGGTCAAATTGACCCAATTTCATTTCAATACTTTAGAGTCCAATGTCATAGCTTATAAAAAGTGAGAATTGAAAATTAAAAGACTCGAAAAGGAATTTTTTTGCTCGGTTCAGGTTTATGTTTGTGAAGAAACATAGTAACCCGAGCCGAATTTTCAAGATTTAAGGTGACACATTTGAAGAGGAAATTAAAACAAAATTATTAAATATTTTTTTGTATTTTTCTGACCACGAATGGTATTTTTCTGATTTTTTGGGTATTTTTAATAATTAAATAAATTCGAAAATATTAAAAAATACCAAAAAATATTTTTTGTTCAAAATTGGTTCCTACGGCTAAGCCAAGGCTTCCAAAGTTGATTTTGTGATTTTATGACTTTTTTTGATATTTTTAATTAATTTTAAAGAATAAAAATCACAATAATAAATGGTCAAAAATCAGGTGTCAACAATCATCCCAAGATACCTTAGCTCCTCCTTGACCAAGGTCTAGTCCTTTCCACAAGAACTGTCTAAGGATTCGCTAAATGCGGGCTGGTATCGACTTTGGAAGAATAAAAACGTTAGCCCAATAAACATGTATAGCATGGAGGACTGACCTGATAAGAAGTTGCAACTGACCACCAAATGATAAAAATCGATGCGTCCACGATTGTGCTCTAGCCATAATCGAGTTAACGAATGAGTTGCAGTGGTCCTTTCTGATGCGAAATCTATTAGGAATGCGTTTTTGGACCGATTGAACCGGCGAAAATCCAATCGGAAGGCGTAACGATGATGCGACTAGAACCGGCGAACCCGAAAAATGACATCGGATGGAGCTCAAATTTGGTCGGCTGAAACAAAACGGCGTGCTAATCAAAACTCATCGCCGTCTCGGGACGAACTGCAATGGATTTCGACGATTCGGGGTCGTTTAGATGATTTTTTCAATTATTTTAGTATTTTCGGATTTAATTTAATTTTAATGGTATTTTCGTAATTTTGCGATTTAGATGTCATTAGGGTTGATACCCTATATAAGCTTGTTTTAGGGTTCTTGGGGGATAGAATATACATTTTGATATTGAATTTCGAGATTTCTCTCTCTAAGCAATGATTTGCTTGTTCTCTTCGCTAAACGTTGCGTCACTTTCCCAACCTTGATGCAATGATGGGGACACCATGGTAACGGAAAGGTAACGTGCCCTCTTGGAACCCAAGAAGCCGAATGATTTGAGCATGAAGCTCATCAGTCCCTCCGAGAAGAAAACTTCACTCTTTAGCATGTTCGGCCTTAACCTTGCCCACAGGCATTACTTCTTGTTGTTTTTTTTTTTTTTTTTTGGGGGGGGGGGGGGAGTAAGTGGCCATTACTTGTTGTTCACCTCTACAATTAACGAAAGAAATGTTCAAAAAGTTTACTCGTTCTGCAACGTGCTCAAGGCTTCTTGCTCCGAAGGGTAATGTATAGGGCTTTGCAAAAGGAAAAAATGGAAATTCTCAGAAATTTATGTGGAATTTGTTGTGATTACTATTTGCAAAAGGAAACTGAGGATTGTAAGGTTAGGGCCTAACCTTCTAAGGAAATGTTAGACGATCTATTTCCCACAGAGCCTATTGTATTATTAGATCTTATCCTCACTAATCCTAGCTGCCACTAATTGCGATCTCAATCTCAAGAAAGGAAAAAGAAAATGTGAAAATTAATTATAAAAGGGAGTGGATAAAAATGAAAAATAGATGATTTTGCTTGTCAAATTATTCAAAGCAAGCAAGCATTTTTTTTTTCATCGATGAAGTTTATCCCCTGCAACATCTTACCAGATAACCATAATGAATTTATGTTGCTCATTTGTCATTGTTTAGCAAGTCATCGCCGTTTGTTTGTATTTTTTTTTTTTTTACCTTCTTTTTAAGGGTCGAAGTTTAGCAAGTCATCTACCAACCATAAATGCTGGATTTATCCATCCGCTGGAACGTTTTGGTGGAAAGAGCTGGTAGGGATTTACCTTATTCGGAAATACCGAAGAAGTCTTACTCGGAAATATCGAAGAAGTCGTCGAAAGTACCATTGAGGTCGCATCACATGTGACCGCCACCTCAAGGGGAATGGATTTCCTACCATAAAGGGATGAGTGCGATTAAATCTGGGCTGTCCAATTCAAAATGGACGGTCCAGATTAATTCACAGTTTTTAGTGGGAAATGATGTGGACTGATCTGATCTGGACCGTCCATTTTGAATTGGACGGACCAGATCGATGATGGCACCCCTACCATTGTGGTGACCTCAAGAAACGAAAATGCACTACTAATTACAAACAAAAGGGTGTGAAATAGAATATCGATAGCTTTGTTATTTGAATTGCTCAAGATAGCTTCTTCATGTAAATTTTCTATACCTTGCAATAACCTCCTGGACCTCCAAAGCTAATCATGTAGCCCATTGGATGTTTTCTAGGACGATGAAAGCTCATCAAACCATAAACATTGGATCTATCCACCCACACCGTCGTCTTATTTGAAGGAGGTGGGAATTTTCCATCTGATCGAATCGAATAGAGTCTTCGAAAGACGGTGGCATGGCTGAGAATACCATCTGGCCTGTGACCACTTCCCATCGGTGGACAAAATGAGAAAATTACCAAAAAAGTCCTAAACCTTTTACACTTATGCCAATTCAGTCCTAAACCTTTTTTTCTTGCCAATTCAGTCCTAAACCTTTTGCAATTATGCCATTTAAGTCCATCCGACGAATTTTGGCCGGCCGGCGCTGACGTGGATGCTAGCCGGCCGGCGACCTAATATTTTAATACTTTTTAAATATTTTTAATGATTTTTTTTTTATTTTTTTAAAAAATATATGATTTTTTTTCTGTTTTCCTTTTCCCCTTTTCTCTTTCCACGGTTCCACCTGCTTCTTCCTCCTTGCTGCAGATTGTCGCTGGTTCTTCCTCCTCCGCGATTCCTCCGCTCCCTCCTTCCTCCGGCCGCCCAACCATGGCCATGACTCGGCCCGGCGAGACCAAGGCAGGTGGTCCCGGCGATCTCGGGCTAGCCTAAGTCCAGCAAGCCACGAGCTCTTTCGCCTGAGGCTGGGGAGCAGATTCCATGGGAAGATGAAGGCCTCGTGTTCGACTGGAGGACTCGCGATTCGCAAGGAGAAGACGAAGGCCGTGAAGACTCCAACGGAAGAAATTGAAATTAGGGCTCGGGATTTGGGGGGTCGGCCGAACTCGAGACCCACAGGATAAGACAAACGAGTTCGGCCGAACCCGAGACCCACAGCGCTTCCTGCTATTTCTCTGCCGATGCACCCACCCTCTCCTTGTCTCCGTCTCCCGCCGCTCTCTTCTCCAAGCGAAAGATCCTTTCCCATGGAATCTGCTCCCCAGCCTCAGGAGAAAGAGCTCGTGGCTTGCCGGCCTCAAGCGAGCCCGAGATCGTCGGACCAGCTGCCTCGATCTCGTCGGGCCGAGTCATGGCCATCGCTGGGCGGCCGGAGGAATGAGGACGGAGCGGAGGACAGAGCCGCGGCGGAGGAAGAACCAGCGACTATCTGCAGCAAGGATGAAGAAGGCGATGGAACCGTGGAAAGAGAAAATGGAAAAATGAAAAAAGAAAAAAATTATAAAAATTATAAAAAATTAATAAAATATCATTAAAATATTTAGAAAGTATTAAAATATTGAGTCGCCGGCCGGCCGGCGTCCACGTCAGCACTGGCCGGCCAAAATTCGCCGGATGGACTTAAATGGCACAATTGCAAAAGGTTTAGGACTGAATTGGCAAGAAAAAAAGGTTTAGGACTGAATTGGCACAAGTGTAAAAGGTTTAGGACTTTT
Source organism: Rhodomyrtus psidioides (assembly GCA_021437785.1). NCBI lineage: Eukaryota > Viridiplantae > Streptophyta > Magnoliopsida > Myrtales > Myrtaceae > Rhodomyrtus > Rhodomyrtus psidioides. Next base: position 1,622,905 of record JAILYB010000047.1, read on the forward strand.
TTGGTAATTTTCCCTGGACAAAATCCATTGCTTCCAGCTATGCCAATTCCTCCCCAAGCTGCATGTAGTGAGCCATTGCGCAAATGCAGGAATAGCTCCTTTGGCCAGTAGCCCACTTTAATCGCTCGATTGGTCACAATCAACCACCAATTCCCAGTACTTCTATCCTGATTAGATATGAATTTTTATAACAAGTGCCAATAAAGTAGACAATTCAGAAATTATTAACACTGGTTCATTTCGAGAAACATTGTGACAATGCACAATGCTTGGTATTAGGGACAATGAGAATTATACAACATGGATGCAATGATTGATCATAGGCTTATATGGATAACTTTAGCAGGGTAGAACGATAGAAAGTTGCTGACTTTAAGAACAAAACTATTAGCCTCTAATATATGTTAGCAAAAAGCTATATCTTTAGAACCTTGAGAAAACCAAACATACCTGCTCAATATGGAATATAAGCTCAAATAGAGGTCCACCATAAGTAGAAGCAGGTTCTATTGGATAACCAGGGGAAAAAGTACACCTGGAGTGCCTTAACTTTCGTACGGTGTGCACTTAAGTGCCTTAACTTTCAAAGTGTGCACTTAAGTGCCTAATCAGAGTAAAAGTGTGCACGTGGATTTTCTTTGTATTTTTTAATAATTTCTGAAATTTTAATAAAATCCACATGTACATTAAATATTAATAAAAATAATGTTCACCGGCGCCACGTCAGCATTTCCGGCGGCCACCTCACCTTTTCCGACGGCCACGTCAGTATAGGCACTTAAGTGAACACTTTTTAAAAGTTAAGGCACTTAAGTGCACACCGTACGAAAGTTAAGGCACTCCAGATGTACTTTTCCCGATAACCAGGGGTGACTTCCCTATCCACTTGGACAAAACCCGGGACATAGTACATTGTAGCATCCATTGCGGTATCCATCACGTTATGAGGACAATGCTTTGGTCAATAAGATTCAAATTATCTTCAACTTCTAGTTTGGATTCTCGAAAATCGGTGAAAAAATGATTTAATTAAGAATTAACAATTATCTTCGTTGCTCACCTGTCCAATATGTGGACAACCTAGGACGATTATCGCCAAATAACTGTGGAGAAACCTAGGAAAATAAGATATTTTTCTTTTAGATCATTTTACCACATTTTGAACCTCGTGTAAAAGTAAAAAAAAAAGGCACTATGACGTAATCACTTACCATCCAACCGGCTACAATCATGCTAATATGCTCTGGAGGACCACTTTCAATCCACAAATTATGTGCACTGAGTTGGTCATGAGCAACGGTAAGATTGAAGACCGTCAAACTTCCACCTCCTCCATATTTAATATTTTCTACCATGTTGTCTGTTAGAGAAACCACCTGCAAATGATAATCCATAACTTACACTACTACAAAAGAAATGAAATTAAATAATCTCTTATTCACCTCTGCCCAGCGGTCTTGCTTTTAAAGATGTGTTGTTTTTTTTCTTTTTGTGCATAAAAGATGGAAAGAACAGATCCTAAGAGCTAAGTGGACATGTGAAACGTGGTCTCATGAAATTCAAATGCTCATAATCTCATTAATAGTTTTGAAAAATAAGTCACCGACAGATATGGTATGTGTGTAAATAAGCATGTGAGCACGGGAGAAAGGGGTAGTACATGTTGATTTGAAGAAACATTATTTTGTCTCATAGCCGCGACAGACGGTATGTTGGGCGTGGATCTTGCCCTCATCAAATCTTCTTTTGTTACTTGACGAGTGGGTACTGTTCCACTGGGGCAAGGTTCTCTCAGCCCAAATCTTGCCGATTTTGCATTCGGAGAAGTACTGCGAAAGCCAGTGAAATGTAGATTCGGCTTTGTCTACAGGGAAAAAAAAAGTGATTGCAGAAGTATTAGATAGATCATTTCCTCTAAATGGTCCGATATTGGTCCACATATTTACTAGTTGATTTAGGAGAAAACGACAAATGTTTACCTGAACCTTATGATTCCTCAGTAAAGGATGATCGAGTACCGGTTGTTTGTTTATATCAACACAATCAATTTTGTCTCCTTCTTCAGTCTTTTCAAAATCGAACACAGCTAGTCGTTCGATGAGCAACAACCGTGTTTCAAAGATTAACCAGATAAATTGCAATGTCTCCATGGAATTTCAATGGGATGATTGCAAACAAGGGTTTAAAAGAAAAATTACCGAAATGGTCTTGATGGATGGCTTGTTCATAGTTGTGACCTGTCTTTCCAACTCCAGATCATTCTCTTCGAAAATATATGCCATCTCACACAGAGAAATACTGAAAAACAGAAGCAGCAATGGCACAAGTTCCACATTCAGTTTCATGGTGACGAAAAGAAGCGTAAAGTGAGGCCCTCTAGCGGTAGCTACGCTTGCTTATATAATGCAAAATTTTCACCTTTTTTTTTGTCGATATTATGGGTAAAGTGAGGCCCTCAAACAAATGACTGAAAAAAAGACAAATTTATTCATTATAGAGAAAGGCAATTCAGATATGACTTAAAATTAGAGCATCGAGATGCTGAAGTTTTTCCGTAAAATAATGCATGGTTTTTCATTTTAAAAAGAGTACATACTAGCCATTTGTTTGCAAACTTCTTCCATGTTCACCACATGCATAACTAGTTTTGAGGCCAATATATCGTTTGAGACTAAAGTGTTATGTAGTAAATTGTACAAATTCAAAATGCGTATGAAATTCAAAGCAAAAAAAAAAATAGAGAAATTGAAATTGAAAGAAGAAAGTAGAGACTAATTGAAATTCAAAATGCGTATGAAATTCAAAGAAAAAAAATAGAGAAATTGAAATTGAAATCCAAAGCAAAAAAAATCATGTCAGAGAGAGGAGGGGCAAAAAAAAAAACTTAAAAAGAAACGTAGATGTTTGGATGCGTAGTTTGGTGAGGAGTAATTATGGGCCATGCACCCTCACATGGCGACCGTCCACGTGTCCCTAGACCTCGTGCTACGCATCTTGGATCAACACCCATGACACTTTGGGAAACAAATCGTCTGCCCTGATTTGATCAACAAACGCCCTGTAGCAAAAAAAAAAAAAATAGAGGGCGCCGCAATTTAACAAGATCTGTGCCGTCCGTTGTTGAACGGACGACCCTGATCAAATCAGGACATACCTGCCTCGATTGCGGCAAGGCAGGTGATCCGGATCCGACGCTTTGACTCCTCTTAATTGTTGCCATGACACTCTGCAATTTGAGTGCCGGTGAGCAAATAATTTGTTATTTAATTGTCGATTTTAGTTTTCAGTGATGTACTTTCTTTTTTTCTCTTTTCTTTGTATGTGTGTCTAGTAAAGTTGGAAGCTTTTACACTTTTAGATTGTGGATTAGTGTCTCGAAAGTACCATTGAGGTCGCATCACATCATATGTGACTGCCACCTCAACCACAAGAGGAAAAAAATGAAAATTGACACCTAATTACAAACAAAAGAATGTGAAATAGAATATCGATAGTTTTTTTTTTATTTGAATTGCTCAAGATAGCTTTCTTCATGTAAATTTCTATACCCTACAATAACCTCCTGGACCTCCAAAGCTAATCATGTAGCCCATTCCACATTTTCTATCATGATGAAAGTTCATCAAACCATAAACATTTGATCTATCCACCCACACCGTTGTCTTATCTGAAGGAGGTGGGAATTTTCCATCTGATCAAATCCATTAGAGTCTTCGAAAGACGGTGGCATGGGTGAGAATACCATATGGCCTGTGACCACTTCCCATCGGTGGACAAAATCCATTGCTTCCAGCTATGCCAACTCCTCCCCAAGCTGTATGTAGTGAGCCATTGCGCAAATACAAGAATAGCTCCTTTGGCCAATAGCCTGCTTTAACCCCTTTTTTGCCCCCAATCAACCACCAATTCCCAATACTTCTATCCCGATTAGAAATGAATTTTTATAACAAATGCCAATAAAGTAAACAATGTAGAAATTATTAACACTGGTTCATTTCGATAAACATTGTGATATCACACAATGCTTGGTATTAGGGACAATGAGAATTATACAACACAGATGCAATGATTGATCATAGGCTTATATGGATAACTTTTCATTCTATGTTTTCCTTCAAAAGAGAGATAGCCATCTTTTCATTGTTTCGCAGAGAATTTTAGGAGATATACTAGAATTGTTATCCAGTATTATCGATGTGACTTTGTTGTATCCTAAAGGGAATTTGCTAGAAACCTATAGTAACTTCGTGGGGCAAATTGATCCTAAAATAGAGTGATTACACGCCTCAAAGTCCAACTACATTGTTACTCCATTTTTCATATTTTTCCAACACTTTTTAGGATTAATTCGTGCAAGAATGGAGTCGGAGACCATCAAAATATGGTCAAGTTGGATCGGTTCGACGGCAACAACTTCTCGTGTTGGAAGGACAAAGTGATGTTTCTGCTTACAGCTTTGAAGATATCTTACATTCTGGACCCAAGTCTGACACCTATTGAAGATCATGTTCTCACTGCTGAAGGAGAAGAACCAAATGTCGAAGAAATTGAGAGGGTGGATAAGGAAAAGAAGACACGTGATGAAGATGAACTACTTTGTCGTGGACACATTCTGAATACGTTGTCCGATCGTCTGTATGACTTGTTCACGGAAATGAAATCTGCTCGGGAAATCTGGAATGCACTGGAGTTCAAATAACAAGCAGAGGAACAAGGTACGAACAAATATATGATTGTGAAGTATTTCGACTTCAAATTTATTGATACTAAACCCCTTCTAGAGCAAGTCCATGAACTACAAGTTCTAGTGAACAAAATCCGTGCTCTAAAAATCGACATTCCGAAAGCGTTTCAAGTTGGAGCAATTATTGCCAAATTACCTTCAAGTTGGAAGGACTATGGGAAAAGGCTGATGCACAAGACAGAAGACATTACTTTGGTTCAACTCTAGAAATATCTTCGCATTGAGGAAGAGTCACGCTTGCGTGAAAATTCTGGATTATATGAGACTAAAGTGAATGTCCTGTCGAGTAATGGATTTCAGTCTAAAAAAAACCTGAACTTGAAACGCAAGAGGGAGCATAACTTTAAGAAGGCACAAAAGAAAAAGAAATGAGGTTGTTTTGTTTGCGGCAAAGAGGGACATTTTGCAAGGGACTGTAGGCACCGCAAGAACAACACTTCCAAGGAGAATAATACATCAATGCCAATTGTGAAGGCAGATACCAATGCTATTCAAGAAAATTATGTGGCAATGCTTACGCATAAGTTTTCAGACTTGGAAATCTTTGCAATAGTTGATGGTATTGTGGCCACGATTACTGAAATTAATGTTACTTCTGTTCAGTCGGGTTGGTGGTTGGGTTCTTGTGCAACAGTCCACGTGTGCAAGGATAAGTCCATGATCAAGAACTTTCAAGAGGTTGTTGATATTAACTATCGAGAGGTCCAAATGACCAACAACAGTTTTGCAAAAAATAGAAGGTCAAGGCTCCGTAGAGTTAGACTTCACTTCTGGAAAGAAAGTTACCCTTCTGAATGTCTTGTACGTACCCGAGATTAGGAAGAATTTAATTTCTGTTGACTTGCTATGTAAAAGAGAGTTTCAGGTATTATTTGAATTCGACAAGGTTGTCCTGTCGAAGAATGGAATATTTGTCGGAAAGGGTTATACCAGTGAAGGCATGTATCATCTAAGTATCAATAATAAGATTGAATCTTCTGTTTACATTGCCGACTCTTCTTTTTTATGGCATAGTAGATTAGCGCATTTAAATTTTTTATATTTAAAAAATATTAAAAAAAAATTAGATTTGATCGATTTTAATGGAGAATTAGAAAAATGTGAAATTTGTGCTAAGTCTAAATTAACTAAGAGACCTTTTTCTGAGTACAAATAGGAATTCGAATTTGTTCGATTTGGTGCACAGCGATATATGTGAATTCAATGGAATGTTAACTCGTGATGGTAAAAGGTATTTTATTACCTTTGTGGATGATTGCAGTATGTATTTGTACGTTTATCTCCTGAGATCGAAAGATGAAGCATTTATCATGTTTAAGAAATATAAGGCTGAATTAGAAAATCAATTGGAAAGGAAAATTAAAGTTCTACGTTCAGATAGAGATGGTGAATAGTTCTTAAATGAATTTTCATTATTTTGTGGAGAACATGGTATTATTCATCAAACTTCAGCACCATACACTCCACAACAAAATGGTTTAGCTGAAAGGAAAAATAGATCTCTTGGAGAAATGATTAATTGTATGCTTTCTAATTCAAAGCCACCAATTAATTTATAGAGTGAAGCATTACTTATTGCATGTCATATTCATAACAGAATACCATCCAAGAAGACTAACATAAGTCCATATGAATTGTGGAAAGGAAGAAAGCCAAACTTATCATATTTTAAAGTGTGGGGGTGTTTGGCTTATTATAGAGTACCGAACCCTAAGAGAACAAAGCTTGGTCCTAGAGCAATCAAAAGTGTTTTCGTTGGATATTCTGAAAATAGTAAAGCTTATAGGCTTCTTGATTTAGAGTCAATGTCATAGTGGAATCAAGAGATGTTGAATTCTTTGAGAATAAGTATTCTACGGATTTTGAAATTATTGAGAATAATAATTCAAGACCTATAAAAATACAAGTAGATTCTCATGAGAAAGAAACAAAGAATTCGAAAATTATGACTGGACCAAGGAGAAGCACTAGAGCAAGAAAATTAAAAGATTTAGGCCCTGATTTTATTACTCATGTTTTTCTCGTTGAATGAGACAAAGACAATAATGTGGTAAATAAATACCCTTTAGTATTAAATTTAGAAGATGATCTTAAATGTTTCAGTGATGCTATGTCTTCTAGAGATGCTTCATTTTGGAAAGAAGCTATAGATGATGAAATGGACTCAATTATGTCCAATAATACTTGGGTATTAGCAGATTTACCAAAAGAGTCTAAACCTATTGGGTGTAAATGGGTTTTCAGGAGAAAATATAACTCTGATGGTACTGTTCAAACTTTTAAGGCTAGGTTAGTAGACAAAAAGAAGGAATAAATTATTTTGATACTTATTCCCATGTAGCACGTATAACATCTATTCGGATTCTTTTTGCTCTCACATCCTTTTATGATCTTTGTGTTCATCAAATGCATGTCAAAATTACTTTTTTAAATGGAGATTTAAATGAAGAAATTTACATAGAACAACCAGAAGGTTTTATACTTCCTGGAAATGAAAAGAAAGTGTGTAAATTAATTAAATCTCTTTATGGACTCAAGCAAGCTCCAAAGCAGTGGCATGAGAAATTTGATACAGTCATATTATCCAATAGTTTCAAACATAATAGTGATGACAAGTATATTTACTCTAAGTTCACTAAAGACTATGGGGTCTTGGTTTATTTATACGTTGATGATATGCTTATTTTTGGAACCAATATAAATAGAGTAAATGAGACTAAAAAATATCGGACTTCGAATTTTAAAATGAAAGACTTAGGTAAAGTAGATAATAATTTGGGTATCAAAGTTAAAAAACATAGTGAGGGTTACTCTTTAAGCCAAGGAAATTACATTGAAAAAATGTTAAATAAATTCCAACATCTTGGTTACAAAGAGGCGAGTACTCCGTTTGATCCCAATGTGAAGTTAAATTATAATTCTAATAGGGCAGTAGCACAACTTGAATATGCGAGCGCTATAGGGTCTTTAATGTATGCGATGCATTGTACAAGACCCGATATTGCATTTTCCATATGTAAGTTGAGTGGATACACTAGTAATCCAAGTATAGAACATTGGAATGATAGTACCCAGATTTTTGGCTATCTTAAAATAACCAAAAATTTAGGATTGTTCTATAATAATTATCCAACTATACTAGAAGGATACACCGATGCTAGTTGGATTACAAGCATATGAGATAAACATTACACCTCTCGATGGGTTTTCACATTAGGAGATTGTGCTGTATCTTGGTTGAGCAAGAAACATACTTGCATATCTCAAGGATGGAATCAGAATTTATTGCTTTAGCAGCAGCTGGGAAAGAGGCCGAGTGGATTAGGATTGTTGTTGGACATCAAATTGTGACCTAGTCCTATGCCTCCTATTTCTATTCATTGTGATAGTCAAGCTACTTTGTCAAGAGCGTATAGTAGCACTTATAATGGTAAGTCTAAGCATATTAGTCTAAGACATGAGTACGTAAGATAATTGATTCAAGATGGTATCATTACAATTGTCTATGTAAGGTCAAGCAAAAATCTGGCTGGCCCTTTCGCGAAGGCGCTACCAAGAGATGCAGTAATAATGAGCTCAAAAGAATTGGGGTTGAAATCATTTAATTAAAAACACCAGTAATGGTGACCCGACCAAATACTAGCACATCACTAGTAATATGGTTTAATGGGTAAGAACAAGTTACTGAAAGCGATTGTATAATACTGATATAAGCCCCAACGTGAGAATTCAATATTGTCTGTTACGTGTTAGAGGCTAATTTATTATCTTAATGAAGTATAATACATTAATGTTTCGTGTTCCTTAGTAACAGAAACACGTGAGAGATACTTCACCTATATGAGCTTAGAAGTGGTGCCGCTTCTTACAAAAATTATGGTTGCTTTCTAGAGAGCTCATGAAAAGGTACAAGCACAAGGCCATAATAGTGCTAAGCATATTATAAACTTCTTATTGAAACAAGAGGTTAGTATATGTGCGGTATGTCCGGTAGTATTACTAAAAGTAACAAGTTTAAAGCCAGCAGCTACTTGTGACTTTGATAGAACTTTGAGATACTTGCACTAAATGAAGGTTTAACTAGAAAGAGACCTTCACGTATGTATATAGATCTCATGAAAATTTTGGCTGTACTTTTGATAAATTTTATTTTACAATTTTATTTTACAAACAAAGTGGGGAATTGTTGTAATTTGTTGAAAAACAAAACAAAATAGTGCTTTTTTTGTATCCCACATAGAATAGAATGGAGAGAGAAAGTCTATTTATTAATTAGAAGGCTGTTATAGCCTTTCAGATAAAGAAATGGGCAGGTGGGCTAGACCCCACTATACCCGCGTGTAGGTACGCGTGTGATTGCGCGATTTTGATGCGGTTATTAGACGTACTTAGCACTTTGCACGCTTTCGCGCCGCAGACGTAAATAATTCTTAATTATTTTATTATTATTTTTCAAATAAATTATTTTATAATTATATTGTATATTTTTTAATTGTGACTGTTCGGATATGAACAGTTGCGTCCGAACGGCGATTGTCACTTATGAACAGTTGTGTCCGAATGACTATTATCACCACGAACGGTCATGTCAGAATTGTAATTTTTTGACATGAATTGGTGTGATGTTCCGGACATGAATTGGTGCAATATTTCGAACATGAATAGGTGCGTTCGTACGTAGACAGTTTAGACACCAAGAGGTGTGTTTATTAATTTTATATATTGACAATTTTGTTCAGTTTTATGATCAACTTTTCATTCTATGTTTTCCTTCAAAAAAGAGACAACATCTTTTCATTGTTTCGTAGAGAATTTTAGGAGATATACTGGAATTGCTATCCAGTATTCTTGTTGTGACTTTGTTGTATCTTGAAGGGAATTTGTCAGAAACCTATAACAACTTCATAGGGCAAATTGATCGTAAAATAGAGTGATTATACGCCTCAAAGTCTGACTACATTGTTACTCCATTTTTCATATTTTTCCAACTCTAGGAGCAATAAGATGTTACTGGGGGCAAAACACATGAAGAGCGTACCAACAAAGAAGAAAGCCCCTGTCAACATGATCATGCAATGGCGACCAATCTAGTCAGTGGTCCGTCCCACCACTGTTGACCCAAAGAGCGAGAACACGTTCACGATCCTTGCTAGGATGTCAACCTTGTTGGAGGTTAGGGTTTGAGAGAGTAGAAGGGGTTTTGTCTGCTTGAAGTATTACACCAAGAGACGTCAATTTTGGAACGATCAACAGTGTTACCTCCAACGTAGGAAACCCTAGAGTTATATGCAAGCTACTGGGCTCCAGCCCATATGGACCACAAATAACCATGCTTTCACCTATTGGGCTTGTATGTGAACATATTATATGGATTATATCAATAATATATCCAAAAATCTTCTCCTATGTTCACCATACAGCACAATCCAATACGGTGGTTAGTGTGATGTTCAAGCAAATATGAATCATCCACATTCAGTCCAAGACAATCAACTCGAATCGATCAAAGAGTTTTAATAATAAATATTAAACTCAATCATCATTAGCAATCAAAATAGGTGAATCATCATTATCATGAATCTGTTCTGAGATCAGCATACCAAAATAAATCTCTGAATCAGTTCACAACCAACATATGCATAACAGTCAAGTATAAGTAGGCCAATCAAAATAGTTTAAGGTCTTACAAATACAAGAAACAAGCATAATGATGTTCACAACACATGACAGAAAATATAAGTCTCAAGTAAATGGACTCCATCAAAATGGGCATTTGCAGGTAAACTGTCAAGTCCCTCACACACTTTTAATGACATATTCATTCACCAAGTTGGTCATCCTGATCAGGATCCCACTCAATAAGCTCTCCTCCATCTCTACCATCCCCTGTAGAATCTCAAATATGAATTTCATATTACCATGAATTCAATCATTTAAATAATCTACTAAAAGTGTCTAGTTCTACTAAAAGAACTTAACACCATAACACCAGGAAGAGAGGAACATATATCGATATCATAAAGCATCATAATATCATATTCATAAGCATCAAGCCAGTTTCATAAATTATGAACAAGGCCTAAACAGTTTGATTTACAAAGAGCCATCAACCCAAGTTTATTCGTAAGAGAATAACCATTGTCTAGTTTCAAAGAACCGGACCAATAGTAAAGTCACTTACAATAACTTAGTCATGTAATGTCAAGTTTCAATTAAGAACAAGACTAATAGGCTTCTTATGCAACCAACTATTTCTGTGTTCCAATTTGGAATGTCACAACTACTGATTTCTTAAAGTCAAATAGTCTCGCATCAAGTTTGGAATGAGATCATTTAACCAAAAGATAATCCAAACCTGGTTGGATTGTATCATCAAGTTTGGAATGACACAAGCTTCCCAGATAGAACCTTTGAATCAGGTTAAAGTTATCTTCATCAAGTTTGGAATGAGACAACTAACCCTTTTCAGATTTATCAGCAACCATGAACATCGATGAAACACATAAACTGTGCTTATCATTTTGGCCAACAAAAGAAGATTCGATAATTCAAAACACACAATTAGAAGGTAAGTAAATAGTAATTAAGACTTGTCTACATAGTCTTTAACCCCATTTCCCCCACTGTTTTAAATAATCGATCTTTAGGCAGACCTTTTGTGAGAGCATCGGCCAAGTTATCCTTCGATCTCACATCGATCAAGGTGATAACTCATTGTTCTCTCAGATAATTCAACAACGCATGTCTCAGTCTCACATGTCTTCTCTTTGAATTAAAGAGAGCATTCTTGACGACTTGGACAGCTGCTTGATTATCATAGAACAGGCTTAAAGAATTAATCTTTAGCCGAGTCAAATGAATATCCATAATCAGATTCTTTATCCACTCTGCCTCTTCGCCGGCTGAAGCTAAAGCAAAAAGTTCTGATTCCATAGACGACAATGCAATACAAGTCTGTCTTTTGGATTTCCAAGTAATAGCAGCTCCACCCAACGTGAATACATATCCACTTGTGGACTTACTATTCCCAATCTCTGAGCACCATGAGGCATCATAATATCCATCCACAGTTGGAGGAAAATCAGAGTAACATAGAGCATAATCTTTAGTACCTTTAAGGTATCTCATCAGCCTATTGATGGCGTCCCAATGCTCTTTACTAGGATTACTAGTGAAACGACTCAGCATGCCAATTGTAAAAGCTATGTCAGGTCTAGTACAACTCATAGCATACATGAGACTACCAATCAGTTTCGAGTACTTTAACTGATCCACGCTGGTTCCTTCATTGGGACTCAGTCTTTTATTATAATCACATGGTGTCTCAATCGGTTTACACTCACTGTATCCCAAGGTAGAAAGTATATGTTCAATATAATGAGTCTGGCTAAGGGAGATGACTTGCCTTTCAAAGCTTACTTTCATACCAAGAATGGTATTAGCAATACCAAGATCTTTCATGTCAAATTATTTAGCTAAAGTAGCTTTCACGTCACTCACTACAGAATGATCGGAGCCAAGAATTAACATGTCATCAACATACAAGCAAATGATAACTATCTTATTTGACATAGAACGATGGTAAAGGCATTTATCTGAGTAACTAGACTGGAAGCCATAACTCTTTACCACTTTTTCAAACTTAAGATGTCATATCTTAGGTGCTTGTTTAAGACCATACAAAGATTTGTTCAATTTACAAACTTTGTCCTCAAGGCCTTTCATAATATACCCTTCCGGTTGTTCCATGTAATTTTCCTCATTTAACTCTCCATTGAGAAAAGCTGTCTTTACATCCATTTGATGAACCACAAAGTGTTCAATAGATGCCAAAGCAAGAAGAATTCTTATAGTCGATAGATGACACACAGGTGAATAAACATCAAAATAGTCTATTCCACTCTGCTGTTTATAGCCTTTAGCTACTAAACGTGCTTTATATCTGCTATTGATCCATCACTATTCAGTTTTTTTTTCTTCAATACCCACTTACAGCCTATAGCCTTAGCCCCTTTTGGCAAATTGACTAGCTGCCAAGTGTGGTTCTGTAGCAAAGAGCTTATTTCATCATCTATGGCTTCTGCCCACAGTAAGGATTCCCTAGATCTCATTGCTTCCTGATAGGAGAATGGATCATCCTCTAGATGGTAAGTGGCAAAGTCCTCACCAAAACTTTTGAAAATTCTCTCTATTGTAGATACTTTAACTGGACCCGGTTTAATAACCAGCTATGTGGGATTACTGTCAGAAGGGCCTGTTTCAGATTTTACAAGAGACTTTGTAATCATATCTGTAGATCCAGAAACACTCAAGCCATGATCTCTAAGAACTTATTCTCAAAGAATTCTGCATCTCTAGATTCTATCACTGCGTTAGTAGATAGATCCAAAATTATGCCTGCAGCACTATCTTCTGCACTACCTAAATATACACAAGTAATCATTCTAGGTCCCACCTTAGGTCTCTTAGGATATTGTATTCTTACATAAGCAATGCAGCTCCAAGTCTTAAGAGTATCATATCTACAATGATGTTTATGTCATATCTCATAAGGTGTCATAGACAACTTAGAGTGCGGCAACCTGTTTAAGATGTGATTAGCAGTTAGAACTGCTTCTCCCCAGTAGGAGGAAGGCATGCCAGCTATAAGTAACATGGAATTTAGCATTTCAGTTAGCGTTCTATTCTTACGCTCGGCAACACCATTTGATTGGGGTGAGTAAGGAGCAATGGTTTCAAGTATTATCCCCTCTGAAGCACAAAATTTCTTGAACCCTGTCATTGTATATTCTCCTCTTCTATCACTCTTAAACCTCTTAATTTTCAAGTTGAATTGATTTTCTACTCTGGACTTGAAAATCTTAAACTTTTCAAAAGCCTCATCTTTCGATTTCAACAAATAGACATGACAATATCTTGAAAAATCGTCTATGAATGTTATCAAATACTTCCGACAACCTCTTGTGACGAAATTTCTAAAGTCACAAAGATTAGAATGTATTAGCTCAAGAAGTTGTGTGCTTTTAGAAACCAACTTAAAAGGTTTTCTAGTGATTTTAGCTTGTGCACACACTTCACATTTGTCAAATCGAATAGAAGTGTCCAATGAAATGTTGTGAGTTTTAGCTAGATATTGCATTTTCCTGTAGCTCACATGTCCAAGTTTATTGTGTAATAACTTTGGATCAATCAAAATAGAACTCACATGGTTTATGCTATCAGTATCTAAACTCAACCTATACATGCCATTAACCATGAATGCACAACCGAAATAACATGAGTTAACTGATAAAGTTACTCTACCATTCATAGTTAAAAAGAACATACCAGCTTTATCAAATAAACTCAAAGAAATCAAATTCTTTTTAAGTAAATGTACAACTCTGACATGTTTCAGAGTTAGTAATTTACCTGAAGAAAGCACCAAATTTGCAATTCCAACATGAGTCACCTCTGCTTCACCACCATTACAATTTTCTACAGTGTCTTTCACTTCTGTGACCTCAGTGAGTAAGTTCTTGTCATTTGTAGCACGACAAGTAACGCCACTATCCAACCACCACTCAGAAGAGACACTGGCCTTTTATTCTTCATCATTCCAATGAAGGCTTGAGGCTCAGACTCATTAACTAGCATATTAGCCTCATTTAGTGGTGTGTATTTCTTTGGCTTCTTTGGTAGTTTACACAACACAAGACCGACAAAGAGATTATCGGACAAATCAGAGTTATCCTCTTTCAACTTGTTCCTCATGTTCTCAAGTTCAACTAACTGTGAGGTGATACTCGAATTCATATTGAATTTAAAGTCAAAGAACTTCTCCGCTAAGAGAGTTTTAGAGAGCCCCTCTTGTTTTTGGAACTGAGCGTTCAAGTGATCACATATCTCTTTCGCCGTCTTACACTCACTATAAGTCATAACTAGACGAGGATTTAGAGAGGTCAACAAGTAATCTCTACAAAAAATCTTTATCTTTGTTCCATTAATATTCATCCACATCTTCAGTGGTAGATGCAAAATCACTTAATACAGTATAGAATATTTCACGTTCTTTCATGCCAAATTGAACGTGCAATTTCCAACCATGAAATTCAGTCACATCAAATGATTGCAGCTTTATAATATCATAAGAACTATATTTTGCCATTCCAATCAGAGCAAAGAGTTAGAAAGAGTGCACCTTGAAGTCCTCGGAGCTCACAAAGTCGAATGACGCCTCTAACCTTGGTCAAACTGCTCTGTTGAAATGGAATTTACCAAAACAGGCCTCAAAATTGAGTCCGGAGCGCCCAAAAACCTTAAGATGGACTGCCTTTGTTGCTGCAAATTCGCCAAAATACGCCAGAAATAGGCGAAAATACGCAAAAATATACAGAGCTACAGTACCCGTGATGCTACAGTACCCGCACGCTACAGTACCGCGATGCTACAGTACCGCGAAACTTCCGGCGGCCGTATCTCCTTCGTCCGACCTCCATTCGACTCGATTGACCACTCAAAACGTTCGTATCGACGAGTAGAACGAAACCCAAGTGGTCTCACCCTCTGAAATTGGCTATATTTTCTGGGTTCTTGATTCAAAGATTTCGGCCATCCGAATTTTAAACTCAGATCCCAGCCAAACCAACCGTCGAAATCGAAAGTAACTTATACCTGCGAGTTCGTCTCGACGATATCTTCAAGTAGACACCTTGCTCGCTCAAATCCGACACATGAACATAATACTTCAAGATTGTTGGAGGTTAGGGTTTGAGAGAGTAGAAGGGGTTTTGTCTACTTGAAGTATTACACCAAGAGACGTCAATTTTGGAACGCTCAACAGTGTTACCTCCAGCGTAGGAAATCCTAGAGTTATATGCAAGCTACTGGACTCCAGCCCATATGGACCCAAATAACCATACTTTCACCTATTGGTCTTGTATGTGAACATATTATATGGATTATATCAATAATATATCCAACAAACCTACAAGTTGATTATCCTATTGTTTTTCTTTATGTATACTGCCTCGCTTATTACTTTGTCAAAATAAAAAAGATAAAGAGTAAAAAAATATTATGTATGATCACAATGTTCCACGCGCAAAGAGAGAGAGCACTGACCAAATTAAACCGAGCAACATGGAGGTGATGGATGCCCCAATGGTGCATTTAAAGGCTTAGTTCTTCACGTACAGGTTCGACAGAGGATCGAAGTCCTGAATCGACTCCGGTTGGACATTATTATTGACTCTAGAATAAGTAGAAATGTATGTTGATAGCTGCAAAGCCAATTAGCATCTTGTATAAAAACTTCGTATCAGCTGTATTTCTATATTTGATATACGCCACTTGTTGACTTACATAAAATGCTAATTTCTTCTTTTGCAGCTATCAACAGACACATCTACTAATTCTAGTGCCAACGACAATGTCCAACCGGAATCGATTCAGAACTCCCATCCTCCGGCGAAACTGTGCATGAAGAACTACACCTTAAAATGTGTCATCGGGGCATCCATCACCTCCATGTTGCTTGGTTTTGGTCAGTGCTCTCTCTCTTTGCGCGTGGAACATTGTGATCATACATAATATTTTCTTGCTCTTATCTTTTTTATTTTGACAAAGTAATAAGCGAGGCAGTCTACATAAAGAAAAACAATAGGATAATCGACTTGCACGTTGACACCCTGCAGGAATCATGAATGTGTACTACCACACGATGCAGGATAGATCTCTAACTAGATTGGCCGCCGCTGCACAATCATGTTGACGGGGATTATGATGTTGATGGAAATTACACATTTTGACCTATATGACGTGCAAATAAAATAAAATGCGTAATCTACATGTATGACATGGAATATTCTAGACTATATGCAATGCATATGAACGAGATATTTTGGTATTTTGAATGAATTTTCAGATTCAACTATTCATGAAGTTAAAACTATCCTAAATGGGATTATCCTAAATATCTAGGAAATAATCTGAACTATACCCTAAATTATCTAGGAAATCTTTTACCCCACCTCTAAATGTTTTAAAATGCAATTATCCTGTCTAAATGAAGATGCAATCTTAATCTACATGAGAATTTTTAAAATGCACCTAATCAATTAGATATGATTTCTAATAAATTGCATCTTTCTAATAAATGCCTAGAGAAAAAAAAAACGACACCTTATTCGGCTATATCATAAAATCTTATTCGGCGATTTCTATAAAATCTTATCTATCTGAGGCAATTGAATTTTCAAGACAAGATTTCTAATAAACCTTATCTTTTTAAATCTTTTTTTCAATTTTCAAATAAAGAAACAACCAATCAAATATGCAAATAAAGATATGCATGCTTTTGAAAAAACTTTTCGATTCAAATTAGATAATAAATTAAATCGAGGAATCAAATCAAGCAGTTAAGATTAGATATCTCGATTCCCACGAAATCTCGGGGTTGAGATAATTAGTCCAAATCATTGTCAGTAGGGAATACCCAAATTTGAACCGATTTTCTAATCTAACAAAATATGCTAAAAGATAACGTTAGTTCAAAAATAGGAAATATCATTGGAAAATCAAATTAGACAAGGTTTTACCTAATCTTAAGTATCCACTGGATTATTTCCCGTTTTGAATAATGACTCAAAGATCGGACCGAAAGGGCTACGGGGGCGGGATCGCTGGGCTTCTCGGTTGAACGAAACGGAGGGGCTCGCTATTGGACTCAGCAAGAATTCACCCTCACTTGATTAGAATTGACAAAGAAACCCTGTAAGGAGCAAACAGAGATGCCAATTGATGTCCAGTCAAACAAGAGACACGGTGGTAAGCTCCAAAAGGGAAATCTGCAATGACAAAAGCCACAAAACGAGCCGTAAGTTAGATAAAACTAGGACAAGCTTGTGTTTATCTCGTGATTCCAACGTCGGGACGGGGACGCTTCGGTGGGGACTCTCGGTCCAGCTAACTTGGGCCTGATCTGTGGGCGATGGAAAGGACAGCAGCAGCTCTCGTGAGAGTGGCCAGTTAGACTTGCAAAAATTAGAGGTGAGACAGAGACGAAACTGCAGGACCGTTCGGTGATGGATGGGAGCCAGAAGGCTAAGATGAACACGCTGGAATCCTGCAGAAGATTGATCAAGAGAAAAAAACCAAAATCAGTCTTTTTTATACTGAGGAATTGTTGTCGCAAAATTTTCCCTCGATTGGGCCCGTTTAATTTTCTCAGGGCTTGACCCGAGAGGTTGAAGCCCAAAAGAGTAGTTGATGCAGGAAAATCCTTTTATCGAACGTTAGTAGTTCGTTAAAAAGAAGGGCTCTGTGCAAGTTTTGGACAGAGAGTGTCAAATGTAGAATTTTTTTATTGATAAGAGCGTGTCTTTCGACAGCTTTGTACAAGATTTCGACAAGACCTATGGAGACGAAATTCGATGAAACTTATCGAATTGCTTCGATGAAATTGTAAACCTAGGTACGGTACTGGAATTGAATCGACGGCGCTGACCTTACTGTAGGACACGATGCCGGAATTTAATCGACGGCACCGGACGAGTGGAAATGTAGGACACGACATCGGGATTTAATCGACGGTACTGGACAGGTGAATAGTGAACCAATGCAATGTCGAAATTTAATCAACGGCATCAAACTGGACGAGCAAATGTCGAAATTGAATCGACGACACTTAACTCTAAATATGAAACACGTCGAAATCGAATCGACGACGGGAATCTGAAACTACAGCTAGACTAAGAGCTAATTAATAAGATAAAGATTTGTTTGTTGTGTGTTGTGGGGGGTTTTGTTGTTGGATACCTGTTGGTATTTATAGGCGTAGCCTGGTAACCGTCGATCATCTGCTGCCTTGGACCCCAAGCGCATTCTCTTCGATGACTAGGCTTGCTCTGGTAACCGTCGAAGCTGCTACTGCCTTGAGTTCCAACTATTGCTGTCTCTTTTTAAAAGCACGTTTTCCTTCTATGACCTTTATGGATAAGGTTTTTAACAATTTCCGCGCCTTTCGCTGTGCTTGATGGGATTGCCGCCTAATTCTGTAACTGCCCCAATCGTGTCTTTTTTCGCGCGCCTTTTCCCTTGGTTTTTGAGGTAAATACGGCCAAAATCACCTTTTACACGTGGTAGATCTGCAGCTTGTCCTTTATCCTGCTTGCAAACATCTGACTGCAGCTGATCGTTCCTTCTCTATGTGTACATCACGTGATCCCTAGAGTATTTTGGGTGTTAACAGGAATATATAAAAGAACCCCTCCTGTGAATTATGTAGCCCTGTATCAGTGAGCCTTCAATGGACAACAAGTACCAACACGAAAGAAAAACATGGGCTCTTCGGATGATGGGTTTATTCTTTCAAAGCTTCGTCTCTACTAGTCTGTTCAAGAAGCTTGAGCACGGGAATTAGTGAGAGTCTTACCAGTTATCCTTCGAGGCTCCTTGGTACGTCGACAACAAAATCTTTCAGAACGGCTTTCAGGAATCATGGACTGTCATTGTAGCTCATAGACGGAGGAACAGCAAGCTCTAGGGGGGTGCTGTTCATGTGCTGATCAGCAACTACCGCGGGCGTTGTCGCCTGTCGGGGAAGCAGCAGTAACGTCGGCACTCTTGAGGCTGAGGCAACTGTTACATTGGGACAAAGGCCAAGCAGGACCTTGTCGGCACTTGTTGCTTTCATACTATTTAGCGAGCTTGGGAGATAAGAGACATCCTATGGTTCTGATCTATCTGGGCTTTCGTCTTCTTGGGTGTTTACTTACACTTTTGTCTTATGGAATTGTCACTTTCATGAACAAGGAATGTGGATTTTCCTATCAAGTTTTCTGCCTGTGGCATTTTTCCGTCAGTCATTTCTTGTAGATTTATAAGACTGATGATCCAAACCAATATCCTCATATTCGGCAATGGATGCGAACCGGTCAGTTACCAAAACATGCGTTGTGTACCCACCAGTCGATGGCGGTGGGATAGACAAAATTACTAACAAAATTTAAACCTATTGCGAATGTGCCAATTAAGTCCTCAAACTTTTAATTCTCCCAATTGAGCCCTAAACTTTTTTACATTTTGTCAATTCAGTTCATCCGGCCAAATCTGGCCAAAAATCGCTATTATGGATACCGGCTATCCTACTTGGCACGGCGAATGTTAAAATGATACATTTTTTAATTGTATTTTAGAAAATAGAACATTTTGAAATAATATTAAAATATTATTATATATTGCTCACGTTAGCGCCATCCGTGCCACAAAGGATTGCTCGATTTCTTGTCAGTGATTTTTGGTTAAAATTAATCGGATGGATTGAATTGGTACAAATGCAAAAAATTTAGGATTAAATTAGCTAAAAAATTAGGGCTAAATTGACAACAATGCAATAGGTTTAGGAATTTTTTGGTAATTTTCATATTTTTAATAGTAATAGCTTTGTGAATTTAATTTTTTTTTCTAAATAGTACTTAGCCAAAATTGTCTCCCAATACAAGTTGTAAATTATTATCTTCCAATACACCTGTTAATTACACTTTGCCAAATACTATTTGCATTTCGTAAAAAACTTTTAACCTAAATTTGTTGGAATTTTCCCAAAGATTTTATCCAAAAACCAAACCAAAGGATGAATAGCCGAGAAAAATGTTCATCATGAATAAACGTTATCATCTCCTTAATTTTCAATGGACGATGCAGGAGAGTAATTAGCCTTTGAGTTGATAGTGGCTGCTGACTAAGATGTTATCCATGACATATGATTGTTTTATCGAAAGAAACTAGAGAGTTAAGAGTTCGTAAATCAAAAGATAGTGTCAATGAGACACAATACGATGAATTTACCGTAAATATTGCTGAGTGTTGCCTGGATTTCACTTACATGTCTCTAATTTTTTGTAATTTCATTTTCTTACCTCTTTTTGAAACCTCACATTGAAAAGACCAAATTGTTTTCGTTTGTTGATACCTAAATTTTGACTATCTATTTAGGCATTTACTGCATTGAAAATCAGGGGACGACTCGACCCCGAAACAAAAATATTTAGGTAGTTTGCATATAGAAACATTCATCATGAATTTAATCGAACCGGCGATAAACGGACTTGAATCAGTCACGCGAACTGCAGGAAATTTCGGCCAAGCTATGAGGGCAAATGTGTCCGAATATTGCAAGATCAAGAAGGGTATTAAGTCTGTTCAATTAGGGCTATAATTTGTCTAATTGAGCCCATGTGATCAATTTAAGCTTTGATTAAATGGACTTTGAGTTTAACTGAGCTCATGAGACCGAAATTTGGCCTTTAAAAAAAAAAGTCAAGACCTAGTTTTGCGATATGAAAAGAGGAAAAGGCTAGCATGACCCGTCTAGTGATGGAGATCGAAGGTCATCCACAAGACTTTTTTAGGAAACTGTAAACTTTCTCAGTCGGTTTCGTTTTTATTCTATGTCCCTTTTTTTTCCTTTTTTTTTTTACTTTTATGTTTCCTTATTGCAAGCTCAAATTGAGAGACAAACTTATAAGAGGGCCACATAATCAACTTTCTTGAATATGAAGAAAGAAAAATAAATTAAGTGCTCTTTACCCAAAAAAAAAAAATTAAGGGCTTAGATATAAAAAAATTACAAGTAAAAAATTATTACAACTCACCAAAAAGAAGTCATTAATGACGTTATATAGATCTATTAAATTTAAAAGATGAAAAAGCTCTTGAAACATTAGCTTTGCAACGAATAACAAAATCTTTGTGCAATGAATTGACTTCTCTCCTTTGGCTCAAATCAAATTGCTTTAGAAGGGCTCTCCGGCAACCTAAAATTATGACTAGTGATCTCGACTATGCATAAAAAAAATTGAAGTAAAGAAAATATCAAAATAAGAATAATGAATTAGTAGAGAGAAAAATTTACCCTATTGATCCAAATCTTGGAGATGAAGATGTGCTGCAACGTAAAACATTACAAAATCAATCTTAATCCATGTGGTCAAACCTAAAGTTGAAGAAATGATTTTCGATTGATTTTATATAATTTTTTCCTAATATAGCTTCAATGTGTGAATTTGCTTTCAATATGAACTCCATCCATCTTAACGGAATTAGAAGAAAAAATTAAGCATCATATGTCGAAAATATAGACACAAACTAAAATTCGATTTGTCAAATGAAATCTTTGTGCAATGAATTGACTTCTCTCCTTTCGCTCAAATCAAATTGCTCTAGGAGGGCTCTCTGGTAATCTAAAATTATGACCAGTGATCTCGACTATGCATAAAAAAATGAAGTAAAGAAAATATCAAAATAAGATTAATGAATTAGTAGAGAGAAAAATTTACCCTATTGATCCAAATCTTGGAGATGAAGATGTGTTGCAACGTAAAACATTACAAAATCAATCTTAATCCATGTGGTCAAGCCTAAAGTTCAAGAAATGATTTTAGATTGATTTTATATAATTTTTTCCTAATATAGCTTCAACGTGTGAAATTGCTTTCAATATGAACTCCATCCATCTTAACGGAATTAGAAGAAAAAATTAAGCATCATATGTCAAAAATATAGACACAAACTAAAATTCGATGACAATTGATACCTCTTACTTGTTGGGAAAAAACAGGCAGCGGATATAATTTTCCCCCTTTGACTAAACTTGTGAGAAACCAATTCGAGCACAACCAATGAAATATGCGAATTGAAAGAAAAACAACACCAGAATTTTTTACGTGGAAAACCCCTTCAATGCGAAGGATAAAAACCACGAGACCGCTCACGGAGTCCACCCGAATCTTCACTATATATTAATCGTTTGGGTACACAACTCACTGAATACAACGACAATAAAATCCCAAAGTTATAAGTGAAGATCAAGCAACAACAACACCGTAAACGAGAGAACCGGATGAAAATCACCCCCAAAATATGCAGTCCCGAAATACCCACGAACAGTTACAGTAAATACCTCCAAATCACGATCCAACCGTACAGAATCAAGAACAACGAGTCTTGAAGATGCTATCAAAATTCCAGCCCAATCGGACCACGGGAAGACCTCCGATCGTCGATTTGATCTCAGATGAACGCCCAGAAAAATCTGCTACAGCGCCCATATTCTGTTTTTCTGCGTTTTTCTGTTCTCTTGGTGGCTGCTCTCTCTCGTGCGTACTGTATGTTTTTGTCTGCTGCTGCCCTAGGTATTGAATTAACAAAACAAAGGGCAAGTGGGCTGGACTTGGCTTTAAATAAAAAAGCCCAACAAATCTCCCCCTCCAGCCCATTAAGGAAGATCCCGACACAAAAGAATTCATTAGAAATCCATGCCGGCCTGACGCCAACAAAATTCATACTTCTCTCTAGTGAGAGCCTTCGTCATCATATCTGAAGTATTATCTTCTGTGTGTACTTTCTCAAATTCTAACCCTTTAGATTCCAGAGTTTCTCGTATCCAGTGATACCTCACATCAATATGCTTTGACCTGGCATGAAAAGTGAAATTCTTTGCAAGATGTATAGCACTTTGATTATCATAAAGTAAAACATACCTCTCTTGACTGAAACCAAGTTCCTGCGTGAACTCTTTCATCCAAAGCAATTCCTTACATGCTTCAGTTGCTGCGATGAACTCTGCCTCTGTCGTCGACAAGGCAACACATTTTTGCAACCTTGACTGCCAAGCCACAGCTCTCCCTGAGAAAGTAATCAGATAACCCGAAGTAGATTTCCTTGTGTCAATATCATCTGCCATGTCAAAATCAGTATATCCAACAAGAATCGGCTTATTACTTCCAAATGAAAGTCTCAAACTAGAAGTGCCTCGGAGATATCTCAGTATCCACTTCAATGCATTCCAGTGCTCTCTACCTGGATTTGACATAAAACAGCTAACTACTCCAACTGCATGAGCTATATCTGGTCTTGTGCAAACCATTGCATACATCAAACTACCTACTGCAGAAGCATAAGGAACTTTTTCCATCTC
This sequence comes from Rhodomyrtus psidioides, assembly GCA_021437785.1. Lineage (NCBI taxonomy): Eukaryota > Viridiplantae > Streptophyta > Magnoliopsida > Myrtales > Myrtaceae > Rhodomyrtus > Rhodomyrtus psidioides. The sequence continues at coordinate 1,646,607 of JAILYB010000047.1, forward strand.
TTTCAGATCTTTCTCAGTTGACAGACATTGTTTATGACTAAGCTTAAAGTGTGTAGCAAGAGGTGTACTTACAACTTTAGCTTTGTCCATTTTGAACCTTTGAAGTACTTTCTCTATGTACTTCTCTTGAGATAACCATAATCTCTTCGCCTGTCTGTCGCGAGTGATTCTCATACCAAGAATCTGCTTAGCCGGCCCCAAGTCTTTCATTGAAAAAGACTTGCTCAAATCTTACTTTAACTTGTCAATCCTGGAAGCATTCTGACCAACAATCAACATGTCATCAACATAGAGCAATAAGATAATAAAATCACCTTCGGAGAATTTCTGCACAAATACACAATGATCAGAAGTAGTCTTCTTATAGGATTGCTCCTCCATAAAAGACTCAAATTTTCTATACCATTGCCTCGGCGCCTGCTTTAAGCCATACAAGCTTTTCTTCAGTTTGCAAACATAATTCTCTTTACCTTTTACCTGAAAGCCTTCAGGCTGCTCCATGTATATGTCTTCCTCCAAATCACCGTGAAGGAAAGCGGTCTTCACGTCCATCTGCTCAACCTCGAGATCAAGGCTAGTTGCTAAACTCAAAACAACTCGAATTGAAGACATTTTTACAACTGGTAAGAAGATCTCATCATAGTCAATTCCCTTTTTCTGATTGAAGCCTTTAACAACCAATCTGGCTTTATATCGAGGACGTGAAGTCGTCTCATCTTGCTTCAATCTGTAAACCCATCGGTTCTTCAAAGCTCTTTTACCCTTAGGTAATGCCAACAACTCAAAAGTATGATTTTCATGCGATGACTTCATCTCATCATGCATTGCATCAAACCACTCCTTCTTGTTTTTATCTTCTACTGCTTCTTCAAAAGTTTCAGGTTCACCTGCATCTGTCAACAGAACATACTCATTAGAGGAATATCTAGTACATGAGGTGAGGTCTCTGGTAGACCTCCTCAAAGCAGTAGTTGGTGGAGCTAATGGTGCAATCTCTTGAACATCAATGTCATCTGAATGATGCTGATCACCCTGAGCCTGATTTTCAATCGACTGATCATTATGAGTCTGACCCTGAACCTGCTGATCTGTAGTGTGACCATCGTCTTCAACTTGATCATGCAATTGTTCCTGCAACTCAAAAGGTGAGATTGAGCTAGTATCAACTAACATATCAGAATCACGGGAATCTGTCTTCTTCAACTTCTCAATATTACAAATGGTCTCATTCTCAACAAATACTACATCTCTGCTTCTGACAATTTTCTTCGCAACTGGATCATAAAGCTTGTAGCCAAATTCATCAGAACCATAACCAAGAAAGATACACTCTTTTGTCTTGACGTCTAACTTGGACCTCTCATCTTTGGGAACATGAACATAAACTTTACAGCCAAACACCTTTAGATGATCATATGAAATTTCCTTTCCAAACCAAACTCTATTTGGAACATCACCATCTAAAGCAACAATGGGATAAATATTAAGAACATGTACCACTGTACTCAAAGCCTCTCCCCAAAAAGATTTTGGCAATTTGGCATCTGAAATCAAACATCTGACTCTCTCAATCAATGTTCTGTTCATTCTTTCTGCTACGCTATTTAACTCAGGCGTTTTAGGAGGTGTCTTCTGATGTCAAATTCCCTGTTGCCTGCAATATTCATCAAATGGTCCGATGTACTCACCACCGTTATCTGAACGAATGCATTTCAACTTCTTTCCAGTCTGTCTTTCAACTGAAACTTGAAACTGCTTGAATGCATCTAACACTTGATCCTTCGTCTTCAAGAAATAAACCCATAATTTTCTTGAATGGTCATCGATGAAGGTTACAAAGTAAGTTGCGCAACCAAGTGTTAGTGGTTTAATTGGACCACAAACATATGAATGCACTAGTTCTAGCAACTCTGAGTTTCTCGAAGGCGAATGACTCTTGAAAGAAACTTTTCGTTGTTTTCCTGCTAAACAATGTGCACACTTCTCAAGTCTTGCACTCTTTACTCCAGAGAGTAAACCCTTTTTAGCTAATAAGCCAATTCCTTTCTCACTAATGTGACTAAGCCTCTTGTGCCATAATGCAGTTGCATTCTCATCTTCCACAACATTACACATGTCCTTGGAAATCTTAGCCTGAAATAAATATAATGAAGATTGTTTCATACCTCTAGCCATAATTAATGAGCCTCTGGTGAGTTTCCACTGACCATTGTCAAAAGTATTGCAGAATCCTGCATCATCAAGCTTTCCAGTTGAAATCAGATTCAGACGAATATCAGGAACATGTCTAATATCTTTCAAAATTAGTTTTGCTCCTGTACTAGTCTCCAAGCACACATCTCATATGCCAACAACAGCAGCCAAACCGTCATTACACATCCTTAAGGTACCAAAATTTCCTGAACTGTAGGATGTAAAGAACTATTTCTTGAAGATAATATGAAGAGAAGCTCCACTATCAATAACCCAGTTTGAATCATCACATGCAAAATTAACATTATCATCATAGCAAACAATAACAAGTTCATTAGTAGCAGTTGCCACCCGATCATCACTACCATTATTTCTTCTCTCGTTATTTTCATTGCCATTTTTCTTCTCAGTCCTAATCTCATTTTTCAGCTGGAAGCAGTTTTTCTTCATATGACCCATCTTACCACAGTGATGACACTCAATAGTCTTCTTCCATGATCTTGACTTGCTTCGGCTCTTGTATCTACCTTTCGGACCTCTACTCTGACTTCTGCCCCTGTTTTCAACAACTAGAGCTTCTGAATGAGAGGAAGAACCATGTGTTTTTCTTCTCATCTTTTCATTCAGAACATCACTTTTTACAAAATCCATGGTAACAATACCATCAGGTGCAGCATTAATTAAAGACATACGAAAAGTCTCCCAAGATTCCGGCAAGGTACATAGCAACCAAAGTCCATGCACTTCATTATCAAATTTAATATTCATGGCAGAAAGTTGATCTATCACTCCCTGAAACTCATTCAAGTGATCTGATATAGATTGGCCATCTCTATAATGCAACTCCATAAATTGTTTAATCAAACATATTTTGTTGTTGCCAGTCTTCCGTGCATATAATGACTACAGCTTATTCCACAATGTCCTAGCATGCGATTCTTTGCTGATGTGATTCAAAACATTATCATCGACAAATTGTCAAATAAATCCACACACAATTTTGTGCTCAAGATTCCAATCGGCATCACTCATATTATCAGGTTTAGTATCAGCAAACACTGGTAAATGCCACCGTTTTACATATAGTAGATCTTCCATCTTTCCTCTCCATACATGATAATTCTTTCCATTTAAACTAACCATTCTGCTCACGTTCGGTTCCATCGTTCAGTAAAAAACAATGCTCCGATACCACTATGTTGGGAAAAAACAGGCAGCAGATATAATTTTCCCCCTTTGACTAAACATGTGAGAAACCAATTCGAGCACAACCAATGAAATATGCGAATTGAAAGAAAAACAATACCAGAATTTTTTACGTGGAAAACCCCTTCAATGCGAAGGATAAAAACCACGAGACCGCTCACGGAGTCCACCCGAATCTTCACTATATATTAATCGTTTCGGTACACAACTCGCTGAATACAACGACAATAAAATCCCAAAGCTATAAGTGAAGATCAAGCAACAACAACACCGTAAACGAGAGAACCGGATGAAAATCACCCCCAAAATATGCAGTCCCGAAATACCCACGAACAGCTACAGTAAATACCTCCAAATCACGATCCAACAGTACAGAATCAAGAACAACGAGTCTTGAAGATGCTGTCAAAATTTTAGCCCAATCGGACCACGAGAAGACCTCCGATCGTCGATTTGATCTCAGATGGACGCCCAGAAAAATCTGCTACATCGCCCCTATTCTGTTTTTCTGCGTTTTTTCTGTTCTCTTGGTGGCTGCTCTCTCTCGTGCGTACGGTATGTTTTTGTCTGCTGCTGCCCTAGGTATTGAATTAACAAAACAAAGGGCAAGTGGGCTGGACTTGGCCTTAAATAAAAAAGCCCAACATTACTTTCTTGCAATTATAATAATAATAATAATAATAACAACAACAACAATAATAATAATAATAATAAAGCAGAGATTAATGAATCTTTTCTCCACAATTATGACTTATTCAAGCTCGAAATCCTACAATAATCGGAAGTTCAAAAGTGTACAAGATATTTGACCTAAAAAAAGTGTACAAGATAATTATAGTCCTTTTCTTTTTGAGTTATTAAGTCTTTTTTGGAACAATATCCACATATTCTTTCTTTTTGGCCAGAGAATATTGTCCACCGTCTTAAAAGTTGCAACAGAGCTTTTCATATATTTCTTATTCTTTGAATATTATCACTTTGATTTGTTTCTTCATATATCGATTGGTTTTTTCTTATGATTTTGTCTTTGATCTTGCAATAAAGAATTATAGAAGTCTGGAAAAAGGAAACATTGAGTCAAAATTTGAAACCAGCTGAGGAAGTTTACTGGTTTCCTCAAGAAAATCTCGTGGCAGATACATCTCAGCATTTTCCTTATGTTTCGAAAATACCAAAACTTTTCTTTTATTGCCTGTAGGAAGTACAAATTTTTATGTTCTTTGGTCTTACTTTATTAAGACCAATTTCCCTGTCCTGGAAATGCATCTGCCATTTTAGGTAAACACTGATTTTATGCAAATAAATAAATAAACGCCACGGTGAGTCGGTGACAGCAACCTTCTATGTCGCTCCGTTTTGTCTTCTCGATCTCTAATCAAGGAAACATGAACTCAAAGGAATTTGTCCCCCCGGAAATTTCGACAAGAATTGGAAGATCATATTGAATTTTGTTTCTAAAACAAATAATAAAGCGCATTCACTTCATCCCACATAAGATGAATGCAAAATGTTAAACACGTTATTAGTTAAAAGGCTATTATAATCTTTCAAATAGAGGAATGATCGACGGTTCGAAATTAGTACTATTCAGCAATTATTTTTTGTTTATTTTTTATTTTCGAAATTATAATAATAAATTAATTGCATTGTTTCCTAGCGATAGTTGATTTTGTTAATTTAAATTTTTATTTTTATTTTTTTCCTAATGTTCATTCGACGTTCTTACAAACTTTGAAAGGCAACGATTTTTCAGATATGGCTGTTTTGGGATACGAAGAGTTGTGTCCGAATTTAACAGTCTTTAGATACAAAAAGTTGCATTCTTTTCGGACATAAAAAGTTGTTATATTTTCGGAATAACACGTCTGTTCGCAAAGGTTATCGCTTACATATATATTGTGATTCTACTCATTATTAGCTGCTACAATTTTCACTTTCGTTTTTTCTCAAAGAAATGCAACCTTCTTCTCCAATTGTTTCCCTTGAGAGATCTTGGAGAAATATCAGAATTACTATATGCTATTCTCACTTGAGATTTTATTGTATCCTGGATATTTGCCAGAAAGGATTAGAAACATTGTGGGGCAAGTAAATCCTTAAAAAGAGTGTTACCACGCCTTAAAATCTGATTCCATTTCATCCATTTCCTGATGGTATTTTCTAGGGGTGAGCAAATAGAACCACCCGGACCGGAACCGCCGGACCGGACCGGGACCAGTGGTCTGGTTCCCGATTCTAGGGACGGCGGTCCGGTTCCCGGTTCTAGGGGCATAAAAACCGGACCGGACCGATTGATTTTTTTTTTAAATTATCCCTAAACAAATTAAGACCGATTATGTTCATCACCGAAATATGTATAATCCATGGATGAAAATCCATATTCAATACACAGTGATCATTCAATACACAACCCGAACCAACTGCATCTTTCCATTCACAGATGAAAATCCATATTCACTCCCAAAATATTAAGCTGCTAACACTAATTACATATTTACTTCCACTGCCTCAATACACCATCTATAACATTCACAAATTCTAAGCAATATTACATGCTCAAATAAATTCGAAAATCGAATTTAGTCGTGCCCGAGTGTCACTAGAATTCCATGCAATAGCATTAACACAACCTTGATGTTCCCGAAAAAGAGCGACATTCGTGACATTAAAAACATTATCTACATAATGTATTGACAAAAAATATGAGAGTATATGAGTTCTAGACATTAGATGCAAACATAAATCATGATTCGTATACCGGCCTCAATGATAGTTCCATTAAAATAATGAAAACTAGAAAGCTGCTCAAATTCAGTTCATTATTGAAAATCATCGTCCATGTCCTTACTTATAACAAGTGATTGCTCAAATTTAGTTCATTATTGAAACGTGTATAATTTATTGGAATCGCCCGGGAACCGGACCGGACTGGGAACCGATCACCCCTAGTATTTTCCAACAAATCACTCGACCAAAATAATCGTGAGCAGCTACCGTATCATAACTTCCTTTATCATGGTTTCTCATATCGAACTAGAGATTACCAAAAAATCAAGCATAGCACTGAATAGTGAGACACATTCTGTTTGACATTTTTCCAACTGTTAAATACCATTTGGTGGGTTACTTTTTACCGGTATTGGAAACGTGTCGCACTGTGGCAGATTATCAAGGCTTATAGTAAGTGAGCTCTTAATTACCTGTATTAACACAAGAAGGCCGAAGTTTTGTATATATTATACTTGTGAGAACATCATCTCATCTTCACTTCATCATTCTAAATTTCTGAAAGGCGTTTTCAAGATCTTTTTTGCCAAACTCGCAGTTGACTTCTTTTAGGTCACATTGAGTTTTAGGAAAAACGAAAGAGATATAAACTCAAAGATTTGGAAAATATTTTCCAAAAAATAAACGCTTGTATCACTCATAAAAATGAATGAATGCAAAATATTTTCATTACCATGAAAATAGTTAGGCAAAAGTATTATCGATAATGAAAATATTTTTCATTGACTAATTTTTCTAAAAGATACAAGCATTGATTTTTTAGAAAATGTTTTCCAAAACTTTGATTTTCTGTGAAACAAACACAGCTATTAATTCTATATATCTCTTAGGATCGCAGTCCTGATTAATTGTAATTGATATCCTGCACAAATCGAAATTCCTCAATTACATTCTCCATTTTATCCTTCTCCGAAACAAGGCACGAATTAAATTCACAAATTGGAGCACCACTCAAATAACAACTGCCAACAAGATATTTTCCCATTTTGTTATGCTTCTCGTTGGCAAAGGCAAGGAATTGGCGGTTTTGTTTTCCGTGTCTTTTAAGTGTTAGAATCAACGCACAATTATAGCGAAATAAAACGAATGAGAAAGAAAAAATTGAGACACGAGATTTTATCTTAGTTCACCATTAAACTAGGACTATGTTCAGCAAATGATTCTACTGTAGTTAACATCCTGCACTTCTCGTTACATCACTCACTCAATTAAAAATTCACCTTAGGAAAGTGTTATCAGAAAGAAATGTAGAGTGCATGCCGTGTTGTGGATCTTGGCCCGAGTCTAACTATGTTTTAATATTTGATTGCATAAATCTAATAAAGAGAGTCCATATGATATGTTCCTTACTGGCTTCAATTAGTGTATGACGCATTATAATCTAATGGGGATAATTACATAAATGGTCCATGAACTTTGGCAGAATATGCAATCTGATCCTTAAACTTTTAATTTGTTCAATTTAGTCCCTGAACTTTGACAGAATGTGCAATTTGGTTCATAAACTTTTGACTTGTTCAATTCAATCCCTAAACTTTTAGTGCATATTCAATCTAGTCTCTGAATTATAGGAAAATGTTCAATATAGTCCCTTTGTTAATTTAAGATCAGGGTAACGTTGAACATTTTCATATAGTCCAGAGACTAAATTGAACATTTACTAAATGTTCAGGGATTGAATTGAACAAGTCAAAAGTTTAGGGATCAAATTGCACATTCTACCAAAGTTCAGGGACTAAATTGAACAAATTAAAAGTTTAAGGACCAGATTACACATTCTGCCAAAGTTTAGAGACTATTTGTGTCATTTTGCCTAATCTAATGTAAGAAAGTTTGTGGTCCCGACGCGGATATCCAAACCAGCGCGACAAAGAAGAACATAGCCTTTCTTTTCTTGTGCCGAACCCGTACATACGAGCACTTCAAGATTTCGCATGTGACTGAACAGGCATAAACAGGCGCCATGTGAAGCAGAAGCTGGATTGAAACAGGGCGAGGAAAGATTACCAAAAAAGTTATAAACCTATTGTATTTATGTCAATTCAATTATAGACCTTTTAATTGTGTCAATTGAGCCATGAACTTTTTTCATGTTTTGCCAATTGAATCTATTGATCAATTTTGGCCAAACTCGCTGCCTGAACACCAGTCATTCTATGTGGCAAGGCCGGGTTGACATAAACATGTTTTAATAATGATTTATTTTATTTTTGAGTTTTTTATTTTATTTTATTTACTTGTTTAAAAATTTGGGCCTAGCGACCCTGGCCGACACTGGCTAAGGGCACCGCCCATTGCCGGCCAAAGGGAGGGCCTGTGACGGCCTTGCCCTATTTGGGTGAGGGCGTCGCTACCCTCGCCTAGTGCCGGCGATGCGTCCCAACCCTAAGTTAAAGAAAAGTAAAGAAAAGAATAAAAAAATAAACTCAGGAAAAATTATTGAAATGTCATCAAAATGTCCCATATCAATGCCAATCGTGTCGCGTAAAATAATCAAAGTCAACATCAATAATTTTTGGCCAAAAATAGCCAAATGGACTTAATTGGTAAGATGTGAAAATGTTAAGATCTCAACTGGCATAACTAATAAGCTCAAGACTAAATTGGTATAACTGTGATAGGTTTAAGATTTTTTTTGGTAATTCTCCCAACGTGACCATCAACCTCAATTGCCCTTGCTTTACAACAAGCATTAACTTAGCCTGCTCACTGCTCAGTATTCTGAACAGTGGAGCACTTCGAACCATTGGCCTCGGAGAAAATGGACGAGTATCTACTGTCTCGTCAATGGTGGGAGAACCGTTAGAGATTCGATCAGCTTTTCCTCGTTCAAGATCGTCTACTTCGAAATTGTTATGATATTCATAAGAGGAAATTGGATTTAGTATGGTCGGATCTAAGGAAACACCTAATAAATCCATGCATAATAACGATTCTAATTTTTTTTATTCTGTTCCCTGAATGAGTTTTAAAAAATTCGTAATTATACAAAATTCATGTTCCTAAAATAAAAATGCGTTTGATAACTACACAATTTTTTTTTCTAAGAATAATCTTTCTTCCCAATTTTTGTTATTTAAGTCAAATAATTACGTAGTTACTTTGTGAAATTTCATTCTACATTTTGAATTAATTGAAGATTAATTCATATAGATTCTCTGATATAATATAATGATATTGTATATAAATTTGTTTGTGTTATTTCGTCTAATTGTCATGTCATAACGAGTGATTTTAAGCATAAAAAAAGATAGGCCATATTGGTTAGTCTGTGATTTTAGATAGCTCAGGTCCTCCTAGGCCTATACCAAATCGCAACGAGGGAATATCGGATTCAATCTTAGTGCGATCGATGGCATGTATATGTGTACATGCAAATGGATTTGCCACTAGTCTTTGAGGAAGGTAGATTAAAAACCTTATCGAGCAGTAGAGAGAAACCGTTCAAATTCTACGCAACCGGATAAATCTGGGATCCGAGACTTGGTTACGTTGGTGTTTCCACCAATCTTTTGGTACCGAAGCTGAGTGTTTTCTAAACATGTTTTATGCAAATTTTAATTCATTCTTAAACCTTAGAGGTAAGCCAATGCTAACTGTTCACGCTGGTTATTTTTGTCTTTTTTCAAATTTTCTAAAACCGGATTAAGTCTTAAGTACCTAAACCAAAGTAAAACACAATCAATAAAATCAAGTGCGCAATCAAGGAATCATAACATGGATAAATCAAATCATGAAGCCCTAAGAGCTTAGAGAAATGTGATTCGAGTTTAATTTCAAAGGTGTTTATGATTTTCTTAATAATAAAAAAACCCATAAATATATAGAAAATCTAGGCCCAAATTTTTAAAAATGAGGTCAAATTAGTCTAATCTAAGATTCTTTTTTAGGGATTATCTGGAATGTTTATGATTTTTTAGAATTTTTTGCATTTTTTATTTTTATTTTTATTTTTACTATCTTATATAGTTTTCTAAAAAATGAGACCTCATTATGTTTTAGATCGAGGGAAAAATGAAGAGAGAATTAAAAGGGAAAAGTGATAGATGTAAAACTTTATTATGTTTTGCGATTATTAATAGGGGTGTGTGTTGACACCTGATTTTTGACCAAGTCCTTTTCAGTATTAATTTTTTGAAAAATCACAAAAAACAAATTCATAAAAAGTCAGAAAATTACAAAATCAACTTTGGTGGCCTTGGCCAAGCCCAAGGAACCATTCTTGACCAAAAAATAATTTTTCACATTTTTCATATTTTTTAGTATTTTTAGAAAATAGAAAAAAACTTAAAAAATCAAGAAAAATAGAATTTGAGGTCACAAAAATATGGAAAAATAGCCAATATTTTTCTTTTAAATCCCTTGTATTTTTGACCTCACAAAAATGTTAAAATCAGATTCAATTATGGGTGTTCCTTTGTAACCCATATTATTGAATTTGAGAAAAAAAATATCAATTGAGTCTTTTAATTTGCAATTTTAGCATTTTTTAGGGTCCTGACATCCATTCTAATTGTCCCTTATTGCAATTTAGCCCAATTGTTTGTACAAATTGCTCAATTACACGAATTTGCCAAAATTGCATACTAAAATTGCATTTTTAATCCTTCAAATTGAGCATAATTGAAATTACTTTCAATTCAAGGGCTATCATTGCAAATTAAACATACTGCCCAATAGGTTTCACCATTTTGAATCGATTGGCATAGATAATTTGACCCAATTTGATCATTTGAACCTTCAATTGCATAATTCACAATTTGCAATTAAAAGGAAATTTGGGGTTTTTGTTGAAATTGATATGAACTTTTGGGCAAAATCACATTTTTTGATAGAATCCATGCCCTAGATTCGATTATGAGGTTCAATTGTAAAAATTTCCTACTAATTTGAGTTTAATTTTGAAAAATCCTATTCGGAATCGGTTCAGACCGGTCAGACCGCCGGTCGAACCGATCCGCTACAGTTTCATCATCTTCCTCAAGATCCTGCGCAGATGAACAGTGGAAGGTTTGATTTCGATGACAAAATTGACCAAGCAATCGGCGGCAGCTGAAGAAGCATTGGTGGGCGTCTTACTCCTTACCTCAAGACCTTTCGATCAAGACCGACCCCATGACAAATGGCCGCCGGACGAGCTCCGGCGAGGTCAGTCAAACCTTTAAACCTGCGAAAGTCAACATTCTCAAACGTAGGACAAATTCGTGCCAAATTTGCACGAGATGAAGCCCGCCGGAGGACTAAACGAGGGTGGACGGAATCCACATCCTCCCCGACACCGATTGAACCTAAAACCACGTGGTAGCACGTGCTATTTGGAGTCGGTTGAAACTCCCCGACTCGGCGCCAAATTCTTGAAATCCATATAAGCCTTAGAAGGGCTTTCAGTTGAAAAAAAAAAAGAAGGGATTCAGTTAGAGAAAGGGAAACTGAATCGAAACAGAGAGAAAAAACGCGAGAAAGTGCTCGTCCTCCGACCTGGGTCGTCGAGGACTTGAACTCGACTGCAAGGCACTGGTTGGGCCGTCTCCGGCCAAACCAAAGCCAAAGAAGGTCGTCACAAGCTCGTCCGAGGCTTCAGGAAGCGATCGTTGCCGGCCGCACCGCCTGAAATCACGAAAAAAGGTGAGACGCAGCTTCAAGCTCTCTACTGTGCATCAATGGCGACTTGCCTTTTTCACGATCATTCTTGCAATTTGTGTGTGCGTTTCGTTCCCTGAACACCACTGACCGTTGTCGCATCTCTATTTTGCATTGATTTCGCTCACATACCCTGAATCGAGTCTTCGAACTTAGCTATCCTAGCCGACCCATGCTCATTCTTGCCCAGCCAAATCTGGGTCAAGCGAGCTCAATCAGAGCTCGAGGTAAGTCTTCTGCACCTCCTGCCATGTCAATCTGTGAGTGAATTGATCTAATCTCGCGTGGTCTGTGTGATTGAACTTCCATGGCCGTACTCGGCGACTCGCATGATGTTCTTGATTCTGTGGATTATATGCTTCGATCCTTAGATATGTTAGGATAGAGTCGATCGCGAGTCGATTGCCGCCGGTCTCGCGCGATTCCATCAAGATCCCACCGTCAGATCGTCGCCGGAGAAGCATAGCCGTTCGTCCAGTCGCAGGCGCGAGGTTGAAGACGAAGCTGACGTGGCGAAGTCAGCGGGTCAAAGTTCCATGTGTCGCGTTACAAGTGGTCCACGTGGGTGTCGAGTCAGCTCGACCGTTAGTCTGTTAGGGTGAGTCAGCGTAGATCGAACGGTCTAGATTAATTGAGTCCGGTTTATAACGACCGTCCGATTAGAAATTAGGATGATTCGAAAATATTTTAAATCGAAAAATCAAATAGAATCAAGACGACACCGTTTAGGTTAAGAAGTAGGCGACGTCGTTTGAGTTAGTGGGGATGGACGGTCCAGATTGAGTCTCACATTCTAATCGTGGCCGTAGGTTTTAGTAAGTCAATCAAACGGTCCTGGGCGAGTCTTCTTTCAATCTAGACCGTAGGTTCTAGTCAGACCATCCGATGGATGTGGATTAACCACGCGGTTCATTAGGGACCGTCAGATTAAATCCGATTAAACCAAAAACAAAAAAAAGATGAGACGACGTCGTTTTAGAGTTGCGGTCCGCGCGGGTCCGAGTCTGGGCTGGGTTCCGACCCGAGTGGGTCGGGTTGACCCGGTCCGAATCAAATTTTTTTAATAAAAAAATTCCGAAAATGATTTTAAAAAAATAAAAAATAAAAAAAATCAGAAAAATCTTAGAAATCCCAAAAAAAATGCTAGAAAATTCCAAAAAAAATTCCAAAAAATGTGGAAAAATTGTGAAAAATCCTAGGCATTCAGAAATCCCCAAAAATCGAGGGTTGACCACAGACAACTGGCCAACCCTATTTTTGGGGTTTCTTATCCGATCTTCCGAGACTTGACGACATTACCCTTTAAGAGTAAGTCGCATTTGCTGTGCAAGTATGATAAAATCGATAATGCCAAAGTAAGAATTAGGGTTGAGTAAGCGACCAATTCTTAGGTTTGGGTTTCGAGTCCCGCCCTTTTTCTCAAAATGACAATTTTGCCCTTCAATGGGAAAATTGTCTTTCTTGTCTCAATCGAGTTCTGAAAATTGCTTAAAGTTAGGGTTTGGGTCAGGTTGACGACCAACCCTAATATTTGAGATTTTCAATTCTCGTCTTTGTCCAAATGACGACTTTACCCCTCCAAGGGTAAAATCACTTGAAAATTCCAGAAAAATCCTGGAAATTCCCGAAAAATAGGAAATGGATTGGATTGATGGCCAATCCTATTTCCTCTGTCTTTTGACTTCCCAATTCATCTAAAATGACAGATTTACCCTTTCGAGGTGAATTTTCCCGAATTGCTCAAAATTACGATTTTGCCCCTCATGGGCAAATCATGCCAAAATCATTCCTAAGCCTTGATTGATATTTCTCTAGGCTAATAGGGCCTCATTAGGGATGCCACGCTGCTTTCATGTATTTTATCCGCATGTATGGATCCTTAATTTGCGCACTTATTTCTATTGATTGTGATTGATAGGGTAATATTTCCCATCTGCATGAACTCCTAGATTTAGGATCTGTACCCCACTCGTTTGTATGAAATCCTAGGATCAGATAAACCATTCAGCTTAGGTACCGAAAGGGCGTCAACTCTGACAGTTGGCGTAACTAAGTCCCCGAGCCCACTTCTCTGGTTTCCGCAGAATCGAATAGACTACTCCCAACTTTTCGATAGGGTTTCCAATCGTACCCTCCACGAAACGATTGGTGGCGACTCCTTGGCATGTACACTCATCACATGTCACTAGACCACACTAAAGGTCGACCACGTATATCCAACAGTTGCGATTTGGGTAATGGACCTTGGGAGAGGCCCGCGTCCGATCATGCAACATCGGACGGCCCATTAACCCTCGCTAGCCCACGATACCGCTCGAGGGAGGGTCGCAACAGACTGGCGACTCCGCTGGGGACGTATTCTAAACCAGAATCTTTGGTTTTGCATTCTAGAGGACTTGAGCCGATTAAAAAGTTGCTTGGTTTATCTGACATTATTTTCTGCAGACGCTCTCGAAGGGGAGGTACGTATGCTAACCATTGTGTTAGATATTTTTGCAGATTGGAGAAATAAGGGGTGGAGTGATTGTTGACATTTTTTCCTGCAGGTTGGAGTTGGGAATGTATGTCTATTTTTATGCACATACTGAAGCGGTGTTTTGATACAAACTGCTGTGCATGACTTTGCATTGTGATGATCACGACACATTGCACACACTGGCGGTCAAACCCCGACTGCAACCACCTCTAGGTTACCTTAGATAGGGAAGGAATGCGAAAAAAATCTTGTGTTTGATGGCACTTGAGACTTTCGTATTCATTCCCGCCTACCATCTGCATTGGCGATATCTAGCCCTCTTGGGTAGGTACCCTTGGAGAGGAATCTGCCTCGTGTGGATCGTGGGAGCCTGAGCCATAGGTTCCTCACCTGATTTTTGATTTCTTAAAGTATACCCATTTGTCTCATGCGCATGTCTATGGATGGTTGGTATACCTAAAACCGCCCATTGATAAGAGGGGGACATTCCACATTCCCCCAGGTATGGTTGGTAAGGCATTTATTTTTTATGTACTTTACTACTCCCTGCTCCATAATATGACTCATACATTACATACATTCATATGCATTCACATCATGCAAATCGCTCAAGTGACTAATTGAAACAGCAATGGTAATAGGGTAGAATGTCGCTGTTCCCTAAGAGCTCGACAGAATTGATGACCTTCAAGTCACTCGCCCCGGACCAAACACAAGGCTACACTTTACTAGATTCGTGCATGGTCGGAAGCTGACTGGACGTAAGCTAGGATATGCGGAAGACTGTCAAACCCGCTATTACGTTGATAACCTCAGATTCAAGCGACAAGCGGATGAGATGTTTAAGAATTATCTGGAGATGAAGAGGCAGCGTCATAACCGGTTGGCCAGAGAGGCATGTGCCCGTCGGAAGGCTGAACTACTGGCCAGAGAAAGTGTGCCCATGGTCACTTTCTGGGGAAGAAAGAGGCGTCTCGCGACCAAGACAAAACCGAAGCGTATCACGCTTAAGAAGGCGAAACCCGAGAAGGCTCCTGAAGTCGTCGTACCATGGACCAGAGAATGGCCAGAGGAACTACAGCCTCTCGACCAAAACACTGAAGACGACTCCTTTGCACTTGATTAGAGGAAAACTCCCGACCAACTGTCATTTGGATAGACTTCTGGGAAAAGAGTTGATTTGCATCTTCGCATTCCAACGGTCTTTTACAGCTTTCTTGTTTGAAAGATCTCTTTACCTTTCTTCCATTAGGCATCTTGATTGTAATGAAAGTTCACTCCACTTTGTTCTTTTGATGTATTGACCAATGGAATGTGACATTGCTATTTCCCTTAGTCACTGAGTAAACCTGACTAAATTGCATAATTCACTTCCTTGAAATTCAAATTAGGCTTTGAGTCAGGCTTTCAAGACCTGAAAAAGGTCCTAATTCCCATTTCTTCAATTGAATTATGCAATCGAGTTAGCTCATGCATACCTCATGACATTTGCATGTTCATACGTTTAAAGTAATTTCTGACGATTGACTTTTCAAAATCATTTGCATATTTTAGACTTGATGGGAAAGAATGATATTCAGGTATTCAAAATCCCCCAGGCCGAACGCCAATCATGGTGGGACAGCATGTGCGAAGCCAGTCAAAAGTATGCTGAATCACGACTAGGATACCTACTGGACCTGCTGAAGATTGAGTGTCCACTTGCCTTTATTCAAGCCATGGCGCTCTATTGGGATCCTACCACCGCTACATTTTGCATGGAAGGACTAGAGATTACTCCCACTATCGAGGAGTACAGCGCCGTCATCGGAATTGAGTTCACTCCTACGCTCGTTCGACCCCCTATAGGATTTGAACCCTTGAGTCAGGTGACTGAATTCCTTGACACAGGCCTGAATGAAGTCAAAGCAGATGCAAAAAGCAATTCTGGACGAGTCTCCTTATCTTTCCTTATAGACCGATTTTCCCGCCTCCCTGCTACTAAAGGAACCAAATCTGGTAGAGCTTTTGTCTTGGTATTCTTTAGCTTTGTACTATTCCCGATCTCATCTATCACCTTTGACCCTATCATGGCTATAGTAGCTAGACAAGTCTGTTGTGGGTGGGACTACTCAAACATCCTCATTGCCGAGACCTTCATTTCCTTAAATCGCTTCAGGAAAAGTAAAAATGGAATCTTTAGAGCCTCTAGTGATCTTCTGTATCTGTGGTTCACTTCCCATATCAGACAATTTCACATTCGCATGGGTTTCACTGAAATCAGCCCCGATGCGCACCCTCTTAAAACCTTTGTCAGAACCCATACACGTGTTCCTAAGTTCAACTTCATAGAGTGGAAAAACTTCCTTAAAATCCTAAAACCCGAACAACTCCGATGGCGGCTAAGGTTGCCAACGCTGAGCAAAGTCAGATTGACCTGCGATGACGGGGGTCCAGTCCCTTTGCTAGGATTCACGGGCGCTACCGCATACTATCCAAGGAGGGTGATTCGATAGTTTGGAGCTCTACATGAGATCCCTTCTCCAACGCAACCTGGTATCTTTTCCTTTGACTTACCAAGCCGGACCCTCACAGAGGAGGAGAAGAGACAGTTTGAAACCAAGGTAGCATCCATCATACGCTCTTTGAAGAATTCTCAGGCTGAAGAAATAAGTTGGCCAGAAAACATGACTCGTGAAGAAAACATTCATAGAGCCACCGCAGAATACATTCAACACTTCAAAGTGACCCGACGAAGCCTTGTCGAGCCCTACATACCCGAATACATCGTGCCGTACGTACCTGGAATAGAGCCGTACATACCCGAAGACATGGGACCGCTGTCATGTTCAGAAGACGAGGAGTCCCAGACTAAAGAGGGGAATCCATACTGGGATGATGAGGATACTTTAGACCTTAAGCGTCCTAGACTTGAAGAGACTATTCCGTCAAGTGTAAAATAAGCAAACATTGTGACACCCTCTCATACATTCTCATTTCTGTTAGATACTATCTTGGACACATGAGCATGAATGTGAACATAGTTTGCGAATGCATAAAAACTATCGTCAGAAATTACGTTTCTTTTAATTTCATGAATTCTTATCAGAAAATGATTAAAAGAACTGTTTACATGAGGCTAAGGCTCACGAGGTAGTCCTTTTTCTCATCTACTGGTAAGAAGCATGCAACTAAAAGGATTAGCTACTTCCTTTTGTCAAAAACAAAAGAAATACTCACTGGGAATCCTTCTGAAACAGGTACCCTCTCATCACGGAACTACCAACACATCGTTTCCGTACCCGCTTTAAGACAAGAATGGAGCAACAAGAATTGACTCCGCGTGTGGGCATGTTGGAATCTCAGATGACCGCCTTAGCAACTATGATGGCCGACATCAAGGCCATGTTGGAGGCCACCCAAGCTAAACAAATCACAGCCCATAACCAGAACAACTCAGGCCCTTCTTCAGTACCTGATGTAGCAGATAGAGAGATAACAAGGGATACCCAACATACAGAGGAGGATGTTCATGAACCAAACAGCCGATCACAACCAAAGGCCTCGCCTGTTGTTATCAACCTCGAGAAGGAGGAGAAGGGGAAGCAGACCATGAAAACTGAAGCGGAGACTAAAAGGTTGGCCAAAATCGAGGAGTGCTTGAGCAGTCAAGGCTACGAGTTAGCCCGCTTCGACAAGATATCTCCTTTCGCTAAAGTAGAAACTCCTCATGACTATAAGGAGTCAGAATTCGTAAGAAAATACAATGGGACAGGTTGTCCCCGAGCACACATCAAGTATTACCTGCGCAAGATGGCGCACTATTCAGATTATATTCCGCTACTAATGAACACGTTCCAAGAGAGTTTGGCTGGCGCCGCTCTGGCCTGGTTCATTGAGCTAGACCTAGAAGATTACGATGGGTGGGAGGATCTTGCAGAGGACTTCCTCAGACAGTACAAATTCAACACGGCTACGACCCCTACAAGAGAAGATCTTCTGCGAACTTCAAAGGCAAGAGGTGAACTAATCAGGACATATGCCCAGAGGTGGCGAGCCTTGGCCACCCAAGTAAAGCCATCAATCCTAGAAGAGGAGCTGATTGACTTATTCCTGAAAGCACTCCCCTACGAGTACTTTGACAGGCTAAACACTTCCGGGTGTCAAACATTCGCACACTTGATTAAGGTTTCCGAAAGACTAGAATGGGCCTTGAGGGAAAGAAAGCCTCATGAAGCTTCTAAAAGACAATACCCCTTTAAAAAGGAGAGAGAAGCCGGACTCGACATAGCATTTATACCAGATCCCCGCAAGCCCAAGACGTTCGGCAATTCCAACCAGGCCAAAGGAGGATCGTCCTGGTCGACACCTAAAGTGCAAGAGCCTAGAAGAAAGCAACCCCAGAAGCAATTCTCTCAGCTCCCGAGTGTTGACACCTGATTTTTGACCAATCTATTATTGTGATTTTTACTTTTTTAAAAAAACATTAATTAAAAATATAAAAAAGGGTCATAAAATCACAAAATCAACTTTGGAAGCCTTAGCCTAGCCTCAGGAACCAATTTTGAACAAAAAATATTTTTTGGTATTTTTTAATATTTTTTGAATTTAGTTAATTATAAAAATACCCAAAAAATCATAAAAATACCATTCGTGATCATAAAAATACACAGAATTATTCAATAATTTTATTTTAATTTCCTTTTTAAGTGTGTAACTTTAAATCTTGAAAAATTCGGCTCGGGTCACTATGTTTCTTCACAAACAAAAACCCGAACCGAGCCTAAAAAAATGCCAATCGAGTCTTTTAATTTATAGATTTTTGTATTTTTTTTAGTCTTGATATTCAATTAGACCAACCACCATTTGCAACAAATGCCCATCGTTTTTTTTCTTCGTGAGGGGACTAGAAAGGATTTAAAAAAAAATGAAAAGAAGGAGGACTGGAGGACAGTCCGTTGAGCAAAAGTGGGGGGAGCGGCGCCCCAAGAACCAAAAGGAATAATATATAAAAAAAAAAGAGAGAAAGACAAGAGATGGTGCAGGTGGATCCAAGGCCAAAAAAAAGAATAGCATGGTCTTCCTCATATAGGGAGCTCGGCAAGTCTACAAAGGAAAAACAAAAAAAAAAGGGGGGCAGGAGGACATGCGCGCGGAGACGACTCCTGACCTTCCTCCGACGGCGATTTTGGCGCCACCCTCACCGCAACACCGTTAACCACCACCTCCAGCGACCTGTGGCTGTCACCATCGATCTCTCCGGCACCACCGTCAGCCGCCGGAAGCATCAAAACCGCTCGGGGAAAGCCCTGCTCTGTTTTCCAAGCCACCGACCCGAATACTCCTCCTCCACCTGGGTTGTGTTTTGCTCGGCCGCCACCTCGAGACGCCTCCTCCGTCTCTCCGCCACCTCGGTTCGACCGCTAAGCGCTGCCCCGGAGCCGTCGAACTACTGTGACACAGTTCCGTTGTCCCTTGCTCTGTTTTGGGTCTCGGAGGACTGCCCGAGCCGGGCCAACCCTGGGCGTCGCTCCCGACCACCTCTAGTGTCTTCGTCATCCTCTCTCCGACCACCGGGGCCAGCTCTAACTCTTGTCAGCCACCGTGGAGCCGTCAGGTAGTCGCGAAGGCCCGAAGACCCCTGTTCGGGGATCAGTCGCCCAGTTTCGGGCCGAAGCTATTTCGCCGTCTTCCGCCGTCTCTCGCCGCAGCTCCGCCGCTCATCGATCGTCCTCATAACCACCCCAAGAAGACCCGACGTCGTTAGACCCGAGCACGGCCGCGAATCAGCCCCGACAGATCTGCCTTGTTCGAGCCTCCTGTTCCGACGTCCGTTGCGGCTTCTGTTCGGGGCTCTCCCGCTTTCCGCCGGCCGCCACGAGCCACCTACAGCTCCCTCCGACCGCCATAACCATTGAGCCGTCGCCAGCTTGCCACCCCGACGCTGCTGGAGTCGCGAGGCCACCTCAGCCGCGCTCTGCCCTGTTTACGTCGGTGTGCCTAGTTCCACGGGCCGTGTCCCATTCTGGGCTGCGTTCATGGGCCGGTCGAACGGGCCGTGGCTCAGTTTGGTCTAGGCCATGGCCTGAGAGTGGGCCGAGCATATGGGCCTGTGTGCCAGGTATATGGGCCAATTTGGCCGAGAGCTTTGGCCCATGGGTCGAGGTATTGGACCGTCGCCCGAGAATTTTGGGGGACTCGTGGTCCGTCGGCATTCAAGGTTCGCGTCGAAGGATCTTTCTGGAGATCTCCGCCAATCTCGACTCGAGTATTTGACTTTGTCGCACATGGAAATGGTCACGCGCTGGGAATTCGGCGCCTGAAGGTCGATATTTAATCAGGTATATTTTGCGTACCCGATTCGTATATTAAAGTTTTTTTTTTAAATATGGCCATTATAGACTTGATTTGCATGTATTTGCTTCAATCTAGTTGTTAGTTTGTTTATTTGGTTAAGTGTCGTAGGTTGTCGAAGAAAGTATTTTCGGAAAATAAATCAAAAAAATCAATAAAAAATGGAAAATCATAAAACAATTCAAAAAAAATTCAGAAAATTAAGAAAAATTCCAGAAAAATCCCAAAAATAGGAAATGGCCACAATCAACTGGCTATGGAGTATTTTGGGTAATTCGGTATCCAAACCTTCCAAAAATGACGATTTTGCCCTTCGGGCTAATCGTCCCCAAAATCTCCCCATGTCACCCCTGGTCCGAAATCATATCTTCCCTAAACCCTCATGGCTATACTAGGGAAGCCATTGATTTGAATTGATGTGCATTGATGTGATTTATTTACGTATTTGATTGCGCTTTCATTTAAATTGATTGTGATTGATAGGAACAGTTTTCCAATTTGCATGAAACCCTGAATCAAGCCTACCTCACCTAAAATTGCACCCGCATGAATTCTTAACTAGGAAAATCACTCGCGTTAGGTACCGAAAGGGCGTTGGTAATGACACCAGCGTAACCAAGTCCCCGAACCCAAAATCTCTGGTTCCGCAGAACTGATCGATCTCTCCCAATCGGTCAGTAAGGTTTCCGGTCTACCCTCCCAGAAAGACCGGTGGCGACTCCAAATGCATGCACAATTTGCACATGCCACCACGACCACACTGAAGGTCGAAAGCGATCGACTCTTATCGTCGAAGAATACTCCCGCCGCGATTTGGTATGGGCCTGGGAGGGCCCGCGCCGATCCAAGACCCGCGATCGGTAATCCATTAGCCGCGTCCGCTTCCGGACGGGTCGCGACAGCTGGCGACTCCGCTGGGGAAGTTGTTCTAGAACCTATCGTTCTATACCTCAAGTGGACTTAGGCCGTAATTAAAACGCTGAGTGATTCTTCTAACCATGCAGGCGCTCTTGAAGGTGAGGTAAGTCCGCTTATGGTAAGTGTTATATGTTTTTGCAGATTGGAGAAATAAGGGGTGTAGTCCGTGATTAACATTGTCTTATGCAGGTTGGGCGTAGGAATGTATGTTGTGTGGATGATTTGAAGTGCTGATTGATAAACTGTTGTGCATGAATTGCATTGTGATGATCACAACATGTGGACACACACAACCGCGCCTAAAACCCCGGGCGCCGCCTTTAGGAACACAATAGAAGGAATTGAAAATGGAATCTCCGTGAGGAAAAACGCGGGGTAATCCACTTTTCAATTCCGCTCGCTTCGAACTATGGATCGAGTCCCAATGCAAAGATAGCTGTGCAATGGAATCGGCTCTTTCTAGAACTCGAAGCGGGAACCTTAACCTTAGGTGTCAAACCCTCTGATTTTTAAAAGTTCACCATCACTTGTCTCATGCGTATGTCTTTGGGCGGTTGGTACACCTAAAACCGCACATAAGTTGACGAGTTTGGTTGGTAAGACTCTCTATCCCTCAAATCTATTACAACTCATATAAATATAGGCATTTCATTCATTGCATTCTGGTGATTAGATTAAATGCCATTTCAAGGATAGATGTTTGTGTTTTTCCCAAACGTCCTTAATAGAAGACGAGGAGGATGATATCCCATGGCGAACACCGAGTGTGCGATAAAGGAGCATACTATGGACATTATTGAGGTATCATCCAATGAAGATGACGAGTTGGGGCAAGTGATCCTGAAGACACAGATCGAAACTGGGGCATCCTTAAACGTTAGGATCACATTCCTTTGTTTCATTTTCCATTACTAGTCCTCTTGTATAGGGTTTATTTTTACCGAGGGTTTCTCTATCTCACCCCTTAGAGCGATTGTATTAGGGATCTATTGGTGTATACATTCAGATGGAACTTGATTGTATTTCTTTTAACGGGTCATTGGAATGTGATAGTGGCATTTTTTCTAATCATCCGAATACTCCCAAGTCAAGTTTATAATTCCTTTAGAGGAAATTAAAATTGGAAGTCTTGCACGACCTTTTGGTCGTGTGAGGTAATCCAACCCCAATTTCGCTAGAAGGAACTACACACTTGAATTGGTTCATGCATGTTGTACACCACTGGTAATTCACGATAATTGATCAAGAATATCAGCGTAGTTTCAAATTTAATGACGAGATAGATGTCCAAACTACTTTCGTTCTTAGCGAACGACCTTAATTTGGATGCCATATCTTCAATTGAATTTAAAACACGTTATTATGTCTTGCACATTTGAGTAATTCATTCCTCTCGAAATTAATCAAAAGCGATTATCGTGAATTACATTCCTTTCAATAGTATGCTTTCTTTCGAGGAATATTGATAAAAACTTTTCGCACAAGATTAAAACCCTTGTAAAAGTTCTTGTCCTTATTAATCACGAGCAAGCATAAGATTGAAAGGGGTCTATGCTTTCTTTTACAGATTATTCCTTCTGACTCGGTCTTTTCATTTGCAGGTGAAAAACAAGTAGTATAGAGAAATCTTTTCTTTGACAAATCTGCAACTATTCTTCCATCTGATCATGAGCGAGTTATAAAATCAGGACGTATTTGCTCGGCTTATCGATATTATGGTTCGGCTCACCCAAGTTGAAGATGTTTGGATGCTCGAAGAAATGAACCATACAGAAGTTAAAACACACACACGAGAACTCTCATTTATTTTGCTCGGCGGAGGGTTTTCAGAAGCAGGTCATACAATTCGGGGTGGAAAAGTAAAGCCAAAGTGAGCCCTAATTAACGAAACAAAGGATCCCAACTGACTCTCCATGTTATTAATGCTCTGCTCATACTCCCAACTCCGCATGTCATGGTCGGCAAGCCTGAGGAGAAGACTTCTGCATTCTCCCTTAACTTCGGCGACCTTGGCCTCGTGTTCTTCGGTGACTATTTCCAGGTCCCGAACCAGTCCATTCCCGCGAGCTATGTCCGCGGTTATCTTGTCGAGCCGTTCTTCCTGCCAGTCGCTCTGAAGCCTCAACAGGACATTGCGGCGGTCATGCTCGCTGGTAGTCAGGGATATGGCCAATTGATCCACCAGATTTCTCCTCTCGCGAAGCAACGTCGCGACCCGCTCATTAGCAAACTCGACGGCCTTTTTGTAACTATCAACCAGATAGTTGGTCAGCACCAAATGATCAGATCGATCCTCGTAACGAGCTCGCAAGACGCGAGCCACGAGAACCTCCCGATTAGCAACACGATAGGCCTCTAAGGAGTGTGCAAAGAGAGTCGGGAAAATTCTATATTCCCTCCCCAGTGTAGTACCTTCGAGAGAAGTGGTATCAAGGTCCTCGAGCAGGACACAGATTGCATCCTCGGTTGCAGAATGATCGGTTATGTGCGCGTAACCGCGACCCAGTAGGTTATAAAGCTTTTCCCACTGGGCCAAGACATCAGTTGAAAAAGTACGTACGGGAGAGGAGGCCATTTGCGTTGGGTTGGCTTGAGAATAAGACGAGTCTAATAGAGAGATTAGAAGGAAGAAGCTGATTTTGCGAAAACGCTAACCTGCCATACGTTAATTCCTCATTTTATAGCAACTCGAGGATGATGAAGGGTCTCAGTAATAATGCTGGTGGAGCCCAGTTAGGGGGTAAAGCAGGAGGTCCCCTCACGAGAACCATTGGATTCGTTTCGGTCCGCGATTTCCGGCTCATCAATTAAAAGATGTAAAAGATTTGTCGGGATCACCATTATTAGAGTTAGGTGGGAGGTAAGCGCAACTATCGAAGAGAGCCCTAACAGGATTTAGCAGTCCCATCACGTTGAAAAGCTAAGCGCGAAATTCAAGGTCTTGAGGGGGAACGTTTGCCTAATGATGCTTGAAGAGCGTCTCCTGAACATACAAAGTCACTCGAAGAAAAATTTATAGGGAGTGAGCATACAGGAGAGAGTAGAGAACTCTGAGTGGGCAAGAACCAATCAAACATTTCTCAATCCAACATATTTAAGAGGTTACTGTCAGCTGCTAGAGGCGACTGACTCAAAAATCTCAGAAATTGAACTTCTGAGGGATCTCGAAGATTCCAAGACCAAGTCTAACACCAAAACCATGGAGCCCAACACTTCTGGCAACGGAAATCAAAATCACGGCGACGACGACAACGACATCCACGATGCTCAACTCGGGAAAAGAAGACGTCCTCACCAATACTCTCAGGAGGAAACCCAAATGCTGGAAACCCTCTTCAGTAAAAGCCCTCACATGAAAAAGAAGTGGAGAATTGAATTGAGCCGGGAGTTGGGGATTAATCAGTCGAGGATCCAGTTTTGGTTTCAAAATAGGAGATCCAAATCGAAGGCTCAACGCAAACGTCAGGTGGTCGAGATTTTAAAGGAAGAAAACCAAAAGCTGCGAACAGAAAACATGAGGTATGAAAAAGCTCTCAATATTACCGTTTGCCCTCATTGCGATAACCTCATCGCCCGCGGTAAGATATTCCCCGATAAGCCTCACGCAATGATTGAAGACGTTCATTTACCACCCTACTCCCTCGGGGCATCTCCTGCTCAACCAGATTTTGCCGGAGTTACGCATGAGCAGGATGATCCTACGAAGACGATACAAATGCCTCCTGGGGGATGGGATTTGCATCGCTTTGATTGGAGCTATAGTTTCAAGGAGCTGGATGTTACCGCCGACCAGCTCAAAGCATATCAGCCTCATGCACAACAATTTTCGATAGGGTCGGGTCCTGCTAGAGATGAGTTAATCAGTCGTCAAGCCATCGATGCAATTTTGGGCCACGATAAGAAGAGGTTCGCTTGGCCCCCTGAACTGCATCTCAGATTCCTAGACGTGGTTCACCAAATGGGGATCGATTCAGCAACTCCGACGCGCATATTTAAGGCCATGAATGTACCGGGGCTTAGTAAGGAACTGGTCAGGAATCACCTTGCTGCCTACAGAAAGCTATTAAAACAGCGTCGAGTGGAGCTAAATCGGGAGGAATCCGTCTCGAGCTCAAAAGCTAGGGGCGACCGCCATTGTAATGCTCAGGCATCAAGAGATACCCGGCCAAATCTAAGCATCAATCAAGCTAGCAACCCGACCACCGGCAAACTGAAAGCTGATCAAAATGTCCTTCCGGGCCATTTCAACACCTTTCAAGAGCGCGTGTCACAAGTACAGCGAGTGCGCACTCCTCCATTCGAGCAGCAGTCGGCTGGTGCTCTGCCTGCCGTTGGTCAACCCACGACAGACGATTTCTTTGATGAGGGGCTCGATGCCTTGTTCAATCAGTGGGAAGCTGACATGCTTGGACAGCCATGATCTAGCACCTGACTCGGGGCACGATGGGTCGGTCACTACGAACACCCATAGAAAGAAGAACATGTTCACGAGTAGATCACTCATTTTATCCGTTGTAAAGTTCCTATGGGAACATTTTTCTTTAATGACTATAGTTAATTCTGTATGAAAACCAGCGCTATCGACGAACATCGTCATGCTCAGTTGCGATGATCCCTTGTTGGATTAAATCTGAAACCAGGGACGGTCGTTAAATTTTGAGTGGCCATGAATTCATTCCTCACCGAACGCCCAAGATGTTGAAATGAAGAGTAACAGCATGCACGGGGAAAATGCCATTTTCGTTTAAACGATGAAAAGGGGTTGAGAGAAGGTCATGGCGTTAATTCCCATGGAGCTAAATGAATTAAACGGAGTCATTAATTGCGGATCCGCCGCTGTTCCCCACGTTCTCGGGCCTAGCAAATCATAAAAAGCACCGAAAGATTGTAGACCCACCACTTTGAAGACTGAACTAGGGGACGAGCGCAATACTCGATGAAACCGAATCAATGCAAGAGAGTTTGTGATCCTATCACGAGGAAAAAGAAAGGGGAAGACAGACGAGGAGTAATTGCAGGGTCTCGGGAGGAGCGCTTGCTTGCTGGCCTTCATATGCAGCCTGAAGGATGGTTCTAGGACACGCACAATCACTTGAGAAAATTTCTAGAGTGAGAAAACACGTAAGAGCGAATAGAGAAAGCTGAGTGAACTAGATCAGCCCGAGATACTCCGATCCATCATGTTTAAAAGCTATTCCCATCTGCTAGAAACGCCCGACCTGGACATCTCTGAACACGAACTGCTGGAAGACTTTGAAGATCCTGGAGCTGAATCCTGCCCGAAGGCCATGGAGACTGACTCCTCCAGTGATGAAATTCTAGGCTTCAGCTACGAAGAAGGAGTATACAATGATGACCGGAGTCGGAAAAGGAAGCAACTGCAACGCCACACTCCAGGCCAAATCCGAGAACTCGAAGCTTTCTTCAATGAATGCTCCACCCCAAGCACACAACAGAAAATTGAGTTGAGCCGAAAGTTAGGATTGGAGCTTTCGAATGTCAAGTTTTGGTTCGCCAACAAACGAACCCGGGTGAAACAGCAACACGCAGATCATGAGTTATTGGCCCTGAAGGAGGAGAATGAGAAGCTTCGAGCTGAAAGCGCGAGATATAAGGAAGCTCTGACCAAGGCCGCCTGCCTTAATTGTGGTAATCCTGTTGTCCTCGGCGAGGTGTTCCTCGATGAACCATCCCTGTTGACGAATAACGCTCAGCTGTTACCGTATTTTCCACAGCATTTTCCGACACAGCCAGATACCGTCGGAGATCTGCATGAGCAAGTCAACACCATAGAGTCAACACCAACATCCTCTGAGAAATGGGATGTGAATCATCACAGGTGGAGTTCTCTCAATGACGAACTCGCTGTCGCAGCCAGCCAATCCAAAGTCGGTGAGTCCCTCCCTGGACAACTTTTGAAACGACTAGATCCCGTAGAGAATAGCTACCGAAGTATTGACGATATTTTGGGTGATAAGAGAACAAGGTTTTACTGGACCTATGAACTTCACACCAAATTTGTTGATGCAATTCGAGAGCTGGGAGTTGATTCTGCTAGCCCACTACGCGTACTCGAGATTATGAACGTGCCAGGGCTCTCTAGAATTAACGTTGAGTCTCACCTTAAGTACTATAGGAGATTGCTAAAGGATGGAAGGATAGCGTTAAACCATCATAAAGCCGGTTGGAGCTCAAGTGCTGGGCAGAGTTACAACCACGATGATTGGAGAGCCAAGAGCACCCAACCGTGTTTCAGCAATGACGGGACCAGCAGTCGTGCCAGCGACTCCTCTAACCCAAATCAAAATGCTCCGCCGAGCTATCTCAATACTCCTCAAGAGTATATACCACAGTTCCAGCACATAGGGATTCCTCAGTTTGAGCGCGAATCGGTCATTAATGCTGTCCCTGAAGCGGATCTGGCATTGGTAGAGAGTGCACATATAAACCTGCCGGTCATTGGAGGAAGTTCCAATTTGAGGGGTCAAATTGCTCCTGACGAGAGCAAAGAGAGAAATCCCTCGCCTGCAGTCGACGACACCCAATCTGGGCACCAAGGGTTAGAAAGAATAGGTGATTTCCTTGATGAGGAGCTGGACACTTGGATCAATACTCTTCAGGAATGTATGTCTCAACCCCAACAGGGCAATGATGAAGGTTCCAGCTCAAAGACTCCAGTCCCTCACAACGAAGGCAATGAAAGAAATCTGCCCCCGACAATCGTTGATACCCAACTTGAACATCAATGGCTCGAAGACTCGAGCAATTTCCTTGGCGATGAGTTCAATCTTTGGCTCGATCAATTTGGAGCCGGAGGACCATCGCAGTGGTGACGCAAAGCCGGTGATCAAACGTCTGATGCAAGGCATGGCTACTCGATGAAAGATGCTTAGAGGAAAGGGGTTGAATACTCATATTGAATATGTTGTTGATCGCACTGTTAGGTTCCCACTGGAACATCTTTCATTAATATCTAGAACTAATTACGCGTGAGTGTCAACATCACCCTTTGAACATCTTCAAGCCGAGGGCCGTGGATTAATCACTTAATCCGTGGAGCAAGTTCCATGAACAATGACTATCACCCGCGGAGCATAATGGGATCTACCCCTTCAATACGAAATACGTTTGGCCGCGAAGCCACCTATTTGGTAAAACGATGTATCGTTCCTAAACGATCTTCAATCGAATACCGAAATAATGTCTCCTTTCTTTCCCTTCTCAGGTGATAAACGTGGATAAATCACTCAAGGAGCCATATGTTCAAATAACAGAACAGACGTTGCCCAACCGGGGGCAGCTGAACCATTGATGTTGCAAAAATTCCAAGCATGGATAGGCGGATTTGATAAACGTTGTTCATATCAATACGCAACGTCAGAACGGGATGAGAACCAAGAGTAAAGTTGTATCGTCCCAACTTGTCTCGAATTTGGGAATATGAATTGACACTTATTGTTTATCCTTGACAGGGGAGTCGCCTTGCAGAGGAACAAGTTTTTACATCCCATGTACTACTCGTCAGAGTACATGACCAAGGGTAGGATGTATCGTTTCGATTTTTGAAAAATTCGTGAACCTACAATGATATGCTTTCTTTACATTTGCAGGGGTCTGCAGCCGCGACAGGTAGGTAAGTATCCCTTTCCCAGTTAGCTGGAGATAAAGAATGTTAAAATCCTTTCAGCCGTCATGAAAATTATCCAATGCATCGATGTTCATGATTTAAATCGGGAGGTCACCCAAAGCATGAATAAAACATGCACGATACATCACAAAATCCCCTCGATGGATAAATTTTGGGAAAGAAAGAAATGAATTTTTCCAAATATGATTATTTGTCAAATCATTCAAAAGGAAGTTTACTCAAAAGAGAGGCGAGCCCAGTCCAAACACATCCTACATACACTTGAGAGACGAGGGAAGTGAATCGGATAGCAAAATCTGTACCTACGGAGGTAGGGACCATTCGCAGCGATTACATGGATTGGGACGACGGAGGCGTTCGTTTCATATTCCCAAATACTACAGGTGACCATTGATAACCCCTTTGAACGGAGGTTTTCATTATCAGCCCTGTCGAGAACCACCCCACATCGGGGCAGAATAGAAGTAAGTCCAACAGTATCAGGAGAAATGGTTAGAAATTTTGTTGCTTAGACTAACATTAATCTTCGTGTGTTGTTTATATGGTAATCCAAGTGCCATAGGATGATGAGAAGCATTCATTTCTCTATCCCACACACCGAATCCTTTGCACAGCCAACTTGAGCCTACAAAATCGTTTCATGAACCCGTTGGTGATCATTGCACATTTCAAGATGGATGCAGCATCACTTTAGAAACGGAAGAGCTCAAGACTAAGGGATTACAAAGAAATTCCTAGGTTTATGATAAAAGCATGTTTAGACTTTCGATCATATGTCTAAAGTGATCTCCTGAAGATGAGAAAAATGGGATTTCAAAAAAAAAAAAAAAGGAGAGATGAGAATGAGAAAAAAATCCCCGGTATCAAGAAAAAGCAAAGTGCCTGGTAAAAGCAAGGCTGATGCCCGTGCAAGCTATTTGATTGACCCACAATAAAGCCTAGATGGGAAAAGAGGAAATCCCCGAAGGAGCCAAATTCCAAAAAGGCTGCTCGCCAAATGGTGTCAACCGCGGAATAAAGGCGCAAAAGAGAAAGGACAGGTAGCAAATCTGCAATGATCACCAATGTCAAACTCTCCAAGAATTTTGGGCCAAAAACAAGCCTTTTTCTGTCCCCAATCCTACCAATGTTACGACCCCGAATGAGTCTTCTCTGACAAAGACACTTGGGTTAACATATAGCTTAGCTCGAAGAAGTACGAGCAAGACTATTTCTTTCTCATTTTGCAGGGTTCTTGACTTGTAAACCCGGAGCAGATGGTGAAGACTTTCATTCAATGGCCTCGACTCCAAAGCGGGTCCCCTTTGAAAGCCAATATCCAAGCCTAACATTACGGTCCCGTGGAAGACCTCCCGATCGATCAGAATGTATGCGCTGCGAATGATCCTAAAACCTAGGCACAGGTTAGGAGGAAGTTGAACGCATTCCTTACAAAAGACCATTATCACAGAGCGGTGAGGAGCCCTCTTGGATGAGAAATTCTCCAATAGATGTTTTGAACAAACTCTTTTTGGAAATTTCAAATTGTTTGATCCAGATTTTCCGTGCAAGGGATTTGTGATCACATTTGCATGTTGCAAGAATGCTTTGGATAACCTCCAGTATCAAAACCCACATTTCATGATTAAGACTTAAATCATACGGTTTTGTCAGATGGACAACCGTCGTCTTCCCTAAGATTGCTAATGTTTTCTTGGTGAAGAAAAATTTTTCAGGCTCGAACTTCTGCAGGATCCGTTGGAAACACCAATCTCCCAGAATGTCGCCTCAACAGACTCAAGTGAAGCTTTGTCAAGATAAAATCTTTCACTGCTTCAAAACTGAATTCCCTACAAATTTCGGGATCTCTCAAAAGAAGGGATGAGGATAGAACCCTTTTTCAAAATCAGGCAGTCTCATCGGACGTGGAGAACCCTCGTCATGAGACCCCTTTTCAAAATTCAATCAGTCTCATCGGACGTGGAGAACCCACGTCATGAGACCCCTTTCCAAAGCAACCAATGGTAGAAACCGCCTGAAGGGTCAAAACAATGGTAGAGACCGCCTGAAGGGTCAAAACAAAGGTAGATACCGCCTGAAGGGTCAAAACAAAGGTAGATACCGCCTGAAGGGTCAAACCAATGGTAGAAACCGCCTGAAGGGTCAAAACAATGGTAGAAACCGCCTGACGGGTCAAAACAAAGGTAGAAACCGCCTGAAGGGTCAAACCAAAGGTAGAAACCGCCTGAAGGGTCAAACCAATGGTAGATACCGCCTGAAGGGTCAACCAAAGGTAGAAACCGCCTGAAGGGTCAACCAATGGTAGATACCGCCTGAAGGGTCAAACCAAAGGTAGATACTGCCTAAAGGGTCAACTCAAGGTAGAAACCGCCTGAAGGGTCAAATCAATGGTAGATACCGCCATAAGCATCGACACAAAGGTCCGATCCACCATACGGATCAAAATCTTTGGCAAATCCCAAGGCGTGGGATGCGCCTTCCTTAGGTCCCTACCGGTTAAGAATCCCATAATGGTATGACCTACCATACAGGTCAGAGCTTAATCTCCCTAGGATATTCTGAATGACGAGTCCTAGGAATCTTCTTGAAAGTCGTCGCAACCGGCAGCGTCCGACAGGTAAGCTTCAGGTAAACCTCCCTCCCCTTAACCCAGGTTCAAACTGCAAGAACGAACCGAGGATTAATTTGAGCTTTTATTAAGAGCCTTAAGGGTCCGATGTCATAGCATTTCTTCTTTCATTTTCCCAGTTGAGTCGGTCAGGAACCAGGTGCCGTCTTATCTTTGAGAAAAACCTCTAACGAGATTCCTCTCAAAGAGGGGCAGCTGTTGACACCTGATTTTTGACCAATCTATTATTGTGATTTTTACTTTTTTAAAAAAAACATTAATTAAAAATATAAAAAAGGGTCATAAAATCACAAAATCAACTTTGGAAGCCTTAGCCTAGCCTCAGGAACCAATTTTGAAAAAAAAATATTTTTTGGTATTTTTTAATATTTTTTGAATTTATTTAATTATACAAATACCCAAAAAATCATAAAAATACCATACGTGATCATAAAAATACACAGAATTATTCAATAATTTTATTTTAATTTCCTTTTTAAGTGTGTAACTTTAAATCTTGAAAAATTCGGCTCGGGTCACTATGTTTCTTCACAAACATAAACCCGAACCGAGCCTAAAAAAATGCCAATCGAGTCTTTTAATTTATAGATTTTTGTATTTTTTTTAGTCTTGATATTCAATTAGACCAACCACCATTTGCAACAAATGCCCATCGTTTTTTTTCTTCGTGAGGGGACTAGAAAGGATTTAAAAAAAATGAAAAGAAGGAGGAGTGGATGACAGTCCGTTGAGCAAAAGTGGGGGGAGCGGCGCCCCAAGAACCAAAAGGAATAATATATAAAAAAAAAAAGAGAGAAAGACAAGAGATGGTGCAGGTGGATCCAAGGCCAAAAAAAAGAATAGCATGGTCTTCCTCATATAGGGAGCTCGGCACGTCTACAAAGGAAAAAAAAAAGGGGGCAGGAGGACATGCGCGCGGAGACGACTCCTGACCTTCCTCCGACGGCGATTTTGGCGCCACCCTCACCGCAACACCGTTAACCACCACCTCCAGCGACCTGTGGCTGTCACCATCGATCTCTCCGGCACCACCGTCAGCCGCCGGAAGCATCAGAACCGCTCGGGGAAAGCCCTGCTCTGTTTTCCAAGCCACCGACCCGAATACTCCTCTTCCACCTGGGTTGTGTTTTCCTCGGCCGCCACCTCGAGACGCCTCCTCCGTCTCTCCGCCACCTCGGTTCGACCGCTAAGCGCTGCCCCGGAGCCGTCGAACTGCTGTGACACAGTTCCGTTGTCCCTTGCTCTGTTTTGGGTCTCGGAGGACTGCCCGAGCCGGGCCAACCCTGGGCGCCGCTCCCGACCACCACTAGTGTCTTCGTCATCCTCTCTCCGACCACCGGGGCCAGCTCTAACTCTTGTCAGCCACCGTGGAGCCGTCAGGTAGTCGCGAAGGCCCGAAGACCCCTGTTCGGGGATCAGTCGCTCAGTTTCGGGCCGAAGCTATTTCGCCGTCTTCCGCCGTCTCTCGCCGCAGCTCCGCCGCTCATCGATCGTCCTCATAACCACCCCAAGAAGACCCGACGTCGTTAGACCCGAGCACGGCCGCGAATCAGCCCCGACAGATCTGCCTTGTTCGAGCCTCCTGTTCCGACGTCCGCTGCGGCTTCTGTTCGGGGCTCTCCCGCTTTCCGCCGGCCGCCACGAGCCACCTACAGCTCCCTCCGACCGCCATAACCATTGAGCCGTCGCCAGCTTGCCACCCCGACGCTGCTGGAGTCGCGAGGCCACCTCAGCCGCGCTCTGCCCTGTTTACGTCGGTGTGCCTAGTTCCACGGGCCGTGTCCCATTCTGGGCTGCGTTCATGGGCCGGTCGAACGGGCCGTGGCTCAGTTTGGTCTAGGCCATGGCCTGAGAGTGGGCCGAGCATATGGGCCTGTGTGCCAAGTATATGGGCCAATTTGGCCGAGAGCTTTGGCCCATGGGTCGAGGTATTGGACCGTCGCCCGAGAATTTTGGGGGACTCGTGGTCCGTCGGCATTCAAGGTTCGCGTCGAAGGATCTTTCTGGAGATCTCCGCCAATCTCGACTCGAGTATTTGACTTTGTCGCACATGGAGATGGTCACGCGCTGGGAATTCGGCGCCTGAAGGTCGATATTTAATCAGGTATATTTTGCGTACCCGATTCGTATATTAAAGTTTTTTTTTAAATATGGCCATTATAGACTTGATTTGCATGTATTTGCTTCAATCTAGTTGTTAGTTTGTTTATTTGGTTAAGTGTCGTAGGTTGTCGAAGAAAGTATTTTCGGAAAATAAATCAAAAAAATCAATAAAAAATGGAAAATCATAAAACAATTCAAAAAAAATTCAGAAAATTAAGAAAAATTCCAGAAAAATCCCAAAAATAAGAAATGGCCACAATCAACTGGCTATGGAGTATTTTGGGTAATTCGGTATCTAAACCTTCCAAAAATGACGATTTTGCCCTTCGGGCTAATCGTCCCCAAAATCTCCCCATGTCACCCCTGGTCCGAAATCACATCTTCCCTAAACCCTCATGGCTATACTAGGGAAGCCATTGATTTGAATTGATGTGCATTGATGTGATTTATTTACGTATTTGATTGCGCTTTCATTTAAATTGATTGTGATTGATAGGAACAGTTTTCCAATTTGCATGAAACCCTGAATCAAGCCTACCTCACCTAAAATTGCACCCGCATGAATTCTTAGCTAGGAAAATCACTCGCGTTAGGTACCGAAAGGGCGTTGGAAATGACACCAGCGTAACCAAGTCCCCGAACCCAAAATCTCTGGTTCCGCAGAACTGATCGATCTCTCCCAATCGGTCAGTAAGGTTTCCGGTCTACCCTCCCAGAAAGACCGGTGGCGACTCCAAATGCATGCACAATTTGCACATGCCACCACGACCACACTGAAGGTCGAAAGCGATCGACTCTTATCGTCGAAGAATACTCCCGCCGCGATTTGGTATGGGCCTGGGAGGGCCCGCGCCGATCCAAGACCTGCGATCGGTAATCCATTAGCCGCGTCCGCTTCCGGACGGGTCGCGACAGCTGGCGACTCCGCTGGGGAAGTTGTTCTAGAACCTATCGTTCTATACCTCAAGTGGACTTAGGCCGTAATTAAAACGCTGAGTGATTCTTCTAACCATGCAGGCGCTCTTGAAGGTGAGGTAAGTCCGCTTATGGTAAGTGTTATATGTTTTTGCAGATTGGAGAAATAAGGGGTGTAGTCCGTGATTAACATTGTCTTATGCAGGTTGGGCGTAGGAATGTATGTTGTGTGGATGATTTGAAGTGCTGATTGATAAACTGTTGTGCATGAATTGCATTGTGATGATCACAACACGTGGACACACACAACCGCGCCTAAAACCCCGGGCGCCGCCTTTAGGAACACAATAGAAGGAATTGAAAATGGAATCTCCGTGAGGAAAAACGCGGGGTAATCCACTTTTCAATTCCGCTCGCTTCGAACTATGGATCGAGTCCCAATGCAACGATAGCTGTGCAATGGAATCGGCTCTTTCTAGAACTCGAAGCGGGAACCTTAACCT
Source organism: Rhodomyrtus psidioides (assembly GCA_021437785.1). NCBI lineage: Eukaryota > Viridiplantae > Streptophyta > Magnoliopsida > Myrtales > Myrtaceae > Rhodomyrtus > Rhodomyrtus psidioides. The sequence continues at coordinate 1,681,958 of JAILYB010000047.1, forward strand.
TAGGTGCCAAACCCTCTGATTTTTAAAAGTTCACCATCACTTGTCTCATGCGTATGTCTTTGGGCGGTTGGTACACCTAAAACCGCACATAAGTTGACGAGTTTGGTTGGTAAGACTCTCTATCCCTCAAATCTATTACAACTCATATAAATATAGGCATTTCATTCATTGCATTCTGGTGATTAGATTAAATGCCATTTCAAGGATAGATGTTTGTGTTTTTCCCAAACGTCCTTAATAGAAGACGAGGAGGATGATATCCCATGGCGAACACCGAGTGTGCGATAAAGGAGCATACTATGGACATTATTGAGGTATCATCCAATGAAGATGACGAGTTGGGGCAAGTGATCCTGAAGACACAGATCGAAACTGGGGCATCCTTAAACGTTAGGATCACATTCCTTTGTTTCATTTTCCATTACTAGTCCTCTTGTATAGGGTTTATTTTTACCGAGGGTTTCTCTATCTCACCCCTTAGAGCGATTGTATTAGGGATCTATTGGTGTATACATTCAGATGGAACTTGATTGTATTTCTTTTAACGGGTCATTGGAATGTGATAGTGGCATTTTTTCTAATCATCCGAATACTCCCAAGTCAAGTTTATAATTCCTTTAGAGGAAATTAAAATTGGAAGTCTTGCACGACCTTTTGGTCGTGTGAGGTAATCCAACCCCAATTTCGCTAGAAGGAACTACACACTTGAATTGGTTCATGCATGTTGTACACCACTGGTAATTCACGATAATTGATCAAGAATATCAGCGTAGTTTCAAATTTAATGACGAGATAGATGTCCAAACTACTTTCGTTCTTAGCGAACGACCTTAATTTGGATGCCATATCTTCAATTTAATTTAAAACACGTTATTATGTCTTGCACTTTTGAGTAATTCATTCCTCTCGAAATTAATCAAAATCGATTATCGTGAATTACATTCCTTTCAATAGTATGCTTTCTTTCGAGGAATATTGATAAAAACTTTTCGCACAAGATTAAAACCCTTGTAAAAGTTCTTGTCCTTATTAATCACGAGCAAGCATAAGATTGAAAGGGGTCTATGCTTTCTTTTTCAGATTATTCCTTCTGACTCGGTCTTTTCATTTGCAGGTGAAAAACAAGTAGTATAGAGAAATCTTTTCTTGGACAAATCTGCAACTATTCTTCCATCTGATCATGAGCGAGTTATAAAATCAGGACGTATTTGCTCGGCTTATCGATATTATGGTTCGGCTCACCCAAGTTGAAGATGTTTGGATGCTCGAAGAAATGAATCATACAGAAGTTAAAACACACACACGAGAACTCTCATTTATTTTGCTCGGCGGAGGGTTTTCAGAAGCAGGTCATACAATTCGGGGTGGAAAAGTAAAGCCAAAGTGAGCCCTAATTAACGAAACAAAGGATCCCTACTGACTCTCCATGTTATTAATGCTCTGCTCATACTCCCAACTCCGCATGTCATGGTCGGCAAGCCTGAGGAGAAGACTTCTGCATTCTCCCTTAACTTCGGCGACCTTGGCCTCGTGTTCTTCGGTGACTAGTTCCAGGTCCCGAACCAGTCCATTCCCGCGAGCTATGTCCGCGGTTATCTTGTCGAGCCGTTCTTCCTGCCAGTCGCTCTGAAGCCTCAACAGGACATTGCGGCGGTCATGCTCGCCGGTGGTCAGGGATATGGCCAATTGATCCACCAGATTTCTCCTCTCGCGAAGCAACGTCGCGACCCGCTCATTAGCAAACTCGACGGCCTTTTTGTAACTATCAACCAGATAGTTGGTCAGCACCAAATGATCAGATCGTTCCTCATAACGAGCTCGCAAGACACGAGCCACGAGAACCTCCCGATTAGCAACACGATAGGCCTCTAAGGAGTGTGCAAAGAGAGTCGGGAAAATTCTATATTCCCTCCCCAGTGTAGTACCTTCGAGAGAAGTGGTATCAAGGTCCTCGAGCAGGACACAGATTGCATCCTCGGTTGCAGAATGATCGGTTATGTGCGCGTAACCGCGACCCAGTAGGTTATAAAGCTTTTCCCACTGGGCCAAGACATCAGTTGAAAAAGTACGTACGGGAGAGGAGGCCATTTGCGTTGGGTTGGCTTGAGAATAAGACGAGTCTAATAGAGAGATTAGAAGGAAGAAGCTGATTTTGCGAAAACGCTAACCTGCCATACGTTAATTCCTCATTTTATAGCAACTCGAGGATGATGAAGGGTCTCAGTAATAATGCTGGTGGAGCCCAGTTAGGGGGTAAAGCAGGAGGTCCCCTCACGAGAACCATTGGATTCGTTTCGGTCCGCGATTTCCGGCTCATCAATTAAAAGATGTAAAAGATTTGTCGGGATCACCATTATTAGAGTTAGGTGGGAGGTAAGCGCAACTATCGAAGAGAGCCCTAACAGGATTTAGCAGTCCCATCACGTTGAAAAGCTAAGCGCGAAATTCAAGGTCTTGAGGGGGAACGTTTGCCTAATGATGCTTGAAGAGCGTCTCCTGAACATACAAAGTCACTCGAAGAAAAATTTGTAGGGAGTGAGCATACAGGAGAGAGTAGAGAACTCTGAGTGGGCAAGAACCAATCAAACATTTCTCAATCCAACATATTTAAGAGGTTACTGTCAGCTGCTAGAGGCGACTGACTCAAAAATCTCAGAAATTGAACTACTGAGGGATCTCGAAGATTCCAAGACCAAGTCTAACACCAAAACCATGGAGCCCAACACTTCTGGCAACGGAAATCAAAATCACGGCGACGACGACAACGACATCCACGATGCTCAACTCGGGAAAAGAAGACGTCCTCACCAATACTCTCAGGAGGAAACCCAAATGCTGGAAACCCTCTTCAGTAAAAGCCCTCACATGAAAAAGAGGTGGAGAATTGAATTGAGCCGGGAGTTGGGGATTAATCAGTCGAGGATCCAGTTTTGGTTTCAAAATAGGAGATCCAAATCGAAGGCTCAACGCAAACGTCAGGTGGTCGAGATTTTAAAGGAAGAAAACCAAAAGCTGCGAACAGAAAACATGAGGTATGAAAAAGCTCTCAATATTACCGTTTGCCCTCATTGCGATAACCTCATCGCCCGCGGTAAGATATTCCCCGATAAGCCTCACGCAATGATTGAAGACGTTCATTTACCACCCTACTCCCTCGGGGCATCTCCTGCTCAGCCAGATTTTGCCGGAGTTACGCATGAGCAGGATGATCCTACGAAGACGATACAAATGCCTCCTGGGGGATGGGATTTGCATCGCTTTGATTGGAACTACAGTTTCAAGGAGCTGGATGTTACCGCCGACCAGCTCAAAGCATATCAGCCTCATGCACAACAATTTTCGATAGGGTCGGGTCCTGCTAGAGATGAGTTAATCAGTCGTCAAGCCATCGATGCAATTTTGGGCCACGATAAGAAGAGGTTCGCTTGGCCCCCTGAACTGCATCTCAGATTCCTAGACGTGGTTCACCAAATGGGGATCGATTCAGCAACTCCGACGCGCATATTTAAGGCCATGAATGTACCGGGGCTTAGTAAGGAACTGGTCAGGAATCACCTTGCTGCCTACAGAAAGCTATTAAAACAGCGTCGAGTGGAGCTAAATCGGGAGGAATCCGTCTCGAGCTCAAAAGCTAGGGGCGACCGCCATTGTAATGCTCAGGCATCAAGAGATACCCGGCCAAATCTAAGCATCAATCAAGCTAGCAACCCGACCACCGGCAAACTGAAAGCTGATCAAAATGTCCTTCCGGGCCATTTCAACACCTTTCAAGAGCGCGTGTCACAAGTACAGCGAGTGCGCACTCCTCCATTCGAGCAGCAGTCGGCTGGTGCTCTGCCTGCCGTTGGTCAACCCACGACAGACGATTTCTTTGATGAGGGGCTCGATGCCTTGTTCAATCAGTGGGAAGCTGGCATGCTTGGACAGCCATGATCTAGCACCTGACTCGGGGCACGATGGGTCGGTCACTACGAACACCCATAGAAAGAAGAACATGTTCACGAGTAGATCACTCATTTTATCCGTTGTAAAGTTCCTATGGGAACATTTTTCTTTAATGACTATAGTTAATTCTGTATGAAAACCAGCGCTATCGACGAACATCGTCATGCTCAGTTGCGATGATCCCTTGTTGGATTAAATCTGAAACCAGGGACGGTCGTTAAATTTTGAGTGGCCACGAATTCATTCCTCACCGAACGCCCAAGATGTTGAAATGAAGAGTAACAGCATGCACGGGGAAAATGCCATTTTCGTTTAAACGATGAAAAGGGGTTGACAGAAGGTCATGGCATTAATTCCCATGGAGCTAAATGAATTAAACGGAGTCATTAATTGCGGATCCGCCGCTGTTCCCCACGTTCTCGGGCCTAGCAAATCATAAAAGGCGCCGAAAGATTGTAGACCCACCACTTTGAAGACTGAACTAGGGGACGAGCGCAATACTCGATGAAACCGAATCAATGCAAGAGAGTTTGTGATCCTATCACGAGGAAAAAGAAAGGGGAAGACAGACGAGGAGTAATTGCAGGGTCTCGGGAGGAGCGCTTGCTTGCTGGCCTTCATATGCAGCCTGAAGGATGGTTCTAGGACACGCACAATCACTTGAGAAAATTTCTAGAGTGAGAAAACACGTAAGAGCGAATAGAGAAAGCTGAGTGAACTAGATCAGCCCGAGATACTCCGATCCATCATGTTTAAAAGCTATTCCCATCTGCTAGAAACGCCCGACCTGGACATCTCTGAACACGAACTGCTGGAAGACTTTGAAGATCCTGGAGCTGAATCCTGCCCGAAGGCCATGGAGACTGACTCCTCCAGTGATGAAATTCTAGGCTTCAGCTACGAAGAAGGAGTATACAATGATGACCGGAGTCGGAAAAGGAAGCAACTGCAACGCCACACTCCAGGCCAAATCCGAGAACTCGAAGCTTTCTTCAATGAATGCTCCACCCCAAGCACACAACAGAAAATTGAGTTGAGCCGAAAGTTAGGATTGGAGCTTTCGAATGTCAAGTTTTGGTTCGCCAACAAACGAACCCGGGTGAAACAGCAACACGCAGATCATGAGTTATTGGCCCTGAAGGAGGAGAATGAGAAGCTTCGAGCTGAAAGCGCGAGATATAAGGAAGCTCTGACCAAGGCCGCCTGCCTTAATTGTGGTAATCCTGTTGTCCTCGGCGAGGTGTTCCTCGATGAACCATCCCTGTTGACGAATAACGCTCAGCTGTTACCGTATTTTCCACAGCATTTTCCGACACAGCCAGATACCGTCGGAGATCTGCATGAGCAAGTCAACACCATAGAGTCAACACCAACATCCTCTGAGAAATGGGATGTGAATCATCACAGGTGGAGTTCTCTCAATGACGAACTCGCTGTCGCAGCCAGCCAATCCAAAGTCGGTGAGTCCCTCCCTGGACAACTTTTGAAACGACTAGATCCCGTAGAGAATAGCTACCGAAGTATTGACGATATTTTGGGTGATAAGAGAACAAGGTTTTACTGGACCTATGAACTTCACACCAAATTTGTTGATGCAATTCGAGAGCTGGGAGTTGATTCTGCTAGCCCACTACGCGTACTCGAGATTATGAACGTGCCAGGGCTCTCTAGAATTAACGTTGAGTCTCACCTTAAGTACTATAGGAGATTGCTAAAGGATGGAAGGATAGCGTTAAACCATCATAAAGCCGGTTGGAGCTCAAGTGCTGGGCAGAGTTACAACCACGATGATTGGAGAGCCAAGAGCACCCAACCGTGTTTCAGCAATGACGGGACCAGCAGTCGTGCCAGCGACTCCTCTAACCCAAATCAAAATGCTCCGCCGAGCTATCTCAATACTCCTCAAGAGTATATACCACAGTTCCAGCACATAGGGATTCCTCAGTTTGAGCGCGAATCGGTCATTAATGCTGTCCCTGAAGCGGATCTGGCATTGGTAGAGAGTGCACATATAAACCTGCCGGTCATTGGAGGAAGTTCCAATTTGAGGGGTCAAATTGCTCCTGACGAGAGCAAAGAGAGAAATCCCTCGCCTGCAGTCGACGACACCCAATCTGGGCACCAAGGGTTAGAAAGAATAGGTGATTTCCTTGATGAGGAGCTGGACACTTGGATCAATACTCTTCAGGAATGTATGTCTCAACCCCAACAGGGCAATGATGAAGGTTCCAGCTCAAAGACTCCAGTCCCTCACAACGAAGGCAATGAAAGAAATCTGCCCCCGACAATCGTTGATACCCAACTTGAACATCAATGGCTCGAAGACTCGAGCAATTTCCTTGGCGATGAGTTCAATCTTTGGCTCGATCAATTTGGAGCCGGAGGACCATCGCAGTGGTGACGCAAAGCCGGTGATCAAACGTCTGATGCAAGGCATGGCTACTCGATGAAAGATGCTTAGAGGAAAGGGGTTGAATACTCCTATTGAATATGTTGTTGATCGCACTGTTAGGTTCCCACTGGAACATCTTTCATTAATATCTAGAACTAATTGCGCGTGAGTGTCAACATCACCCTTTGAACATCTTCAAGCCGAGGGCCGTGGATTAATCACTTAATCCGTGGAGCAAGTTCCATGAACAATGACTATCACCCGCGGAGCATAATGGGATCTACCCCTTCAATACGAAATACGTTTGGCCGCGAAGCCACCTATTTGGTAAAACGATGTATCGTTCCTAAACGATCTTCAATCGAATACCGAAATAATGTCTCCTTTCTTTCCCTTCTCAGGTGATAAACGCGGATAAATCACTCAAGGAGCCATATGTTCAAATAACAGAACAGACGTTGCCCAACCGGGGGCAGCTGAACCATTGATGTTGCAAATATTCCACGCATGGATAGGCGGATTTGATAAACGTTGTTCATATCAATACGCAACGTCAGAAAGGGATGAGAACCAAGAGTAAAGTTGTATCGTCCCAACTTGTCTCGAATTTGGGAATATGAATTGACACTTATTGTTTATCCTTGACAGGAGAGTCGCCTTGCAGAGGAACAAGTTTTTACATCCCATGTTCTACTCGTCAGAGTACATGACCAAGGGTAGAATGTATCGTTTCGATTTTTGAAAAATTCGTGAACCTACAATGATATGCTTTCTTTACATTTGCAGGGGTCTGCAGCCGCGACAGGTAGGTAAGTATCCCTTTCCCAGTTAGCTGGAGATAAAGAATGTTAAAATCCTTTCAGCCGTCATGAAAATTATCCAATGCATCGATGTTCATGATTTAAATCGGGAGGTCACCCAAAGCATGAATAAAACATGCACGATACATCACAAAATCCCCTCGATGGATAAATTTTGGGAAAGAAAGAAATGAATTTTTCCAAATATGATTATTTGTCAAATCATTCAAAAGGAAGTTTACTCAAAAGAGAGGCGAGCCCAGTCCAAACACATCCTACATACACTTGAGAGACGAGGGAAGTGAATCGGATAGCAAAATCTGTACCTACGGAGGTAGGGACCATTCGCAGCGATTACATGGATTGGGACGACGGAGGCGTTCGTTTCATATTCCCAAATACTACAGGTGACCATTGATAACCCCTTTGAACGGAGGTTTTCATTATCAGCCCTGTCGAGAACCACCCCACATCGGGGCAGAATAGAAGTAAGTCCAACAGTATCAGGAGAAATGGTTAGAAATTTTGTTGCTCAGACTAACATTAATCTTCGTGTGTTGTTTATATGGTAATCCAAGTGCCATAGGATGATGAGAAGCATTCATTTCTCTATCCCACACACCGAATCCTTTGCACAGCCAACTTGAGCCTACAAAATCGTTTCATGAACCCGTTGGTGATCATTGCACATTTCAAGATGGATGCAGCATCACTTTAGAAACGGAAGAGCTCAAGACTAAGGGATTACAAAGAAATTCCTAGGTTTATGATAAAAGCATGTTTAGACTTTCGATCATATGTCTAAAGTGATCTCCTGAAGATGAGAAAAATGGGATTTCAAAAAAAAAAAAAAAAGGAGAGATGAGAATGAGAAAAAAATCCCCGGTATGAAGAAAAAGCAAAGTGCCTGGTAAAAGCAAGGCCGATGCCCGTGCAAGCTGTTTGATTGACCCACAATAAAGCCTAGATGGGAAAAGAGGAAATCCCCGAAGGAGCCAAATTCCAAAAAGGCTGCTCGCCAAATGGTGTCAAGCGCGGAATAAAGGCGCAAAAGAGAAAGGACAGGTAGCAAATCTGCAATGATCACCAATGTCAAACTCTCCAAGAATTTTGGGCCAAAAACAAGCCTTTTTCTGTCCCCAATCCTACCAATGTTACGACCCCGAAGGAGTCTTCTCTGACTAAGACACTTGGGTTAACATATAGCTTAGCTCGAAGAAGTACGAGCAAGACTATTTCTTTCTCATTTTGCAGGGTTCTTGACTTGTAAACCCGGAGCAGATGGTGAAGACTTTCATTCAATGACCTCGACTCCAAAGCGGGTCCCCTTTGAAAGCCAATATCCAAGCCTAACATTACGGTCCCGTGGAAGACCTCCCGATCGATCAGAATGTATGCGCTGCGAATGATCCTAAAACCTAGGCACAGGTTAGGAGGAAGTTGAACGCATTCCTTACAAAAGACCATTATCACAGAGCGGTGAGGAGCCCTCTTGGATGAGAAATTCTCCAATATATGTTTTGAACAAACTCTTTTTGGAAATTTCAAATTGTTTGATCCAGATTTTCCGTGCAAGGGATTTGTGATCACATTTGCATGTTGCAAGAATGCTTTGGATAACCTCCAGTATCAAAACGCACATTTCATGATTAAGACTTAAATCATACGGTTTTGTCAGATGGACAACCGTCGTCTTCCCTAAGATTGCTAATGTTTTCTTGGTGAAGAAAAATTTTTCAGGCTCGAACTTCTGCAGGATCCGTTGGAAACACCAATCTCCCAGAATGTCGCCTCAACAGACTCAAGTGAAGCTTTGTCAAGATAAAATCTTTCACTGCTTCAAAACTGAATTCCCTACAAATTTCGGGATCTCTCAAAAGAAGGGATGAGGATAGAACCCTTTTTCAAAATCAGGCAGTCTCATCGGACGTGGAGAACCCTCGTCATGAGACCCCTTTTCAAAATTCAATCAGTCTCATCGGACGTGGAGAACCCACGTCATGAGACCCCTTTTCAAAGCAACCAATGGTAGAAACCGCCTGAAGGGTCAAAACAATGGTAGAAACCGCCTGAAGGGTCAAAACAAAGGTAGATACCGCCTGAAGGGTCAAACCAATGGTAGAAACCGCCTGAAGGGTCAAAACAATGGTAGAAACCGCCTGAAGGGTCAAAACAAAGGTAGAAACCGCCTGAAGGGTCAAAATAAAGGTAGATACCGCCTGAAGGGTCAAACCAAAGGTAGAAACCGCCTGAAGGGTCAAACCAATGGTAGATACCGCCTGAAGGGTCAACCAAAGGTAGAAACCGCCTGAAGGGTCAACCAATGGTAGATACCGCCTGAAGGGTCAAACCAAAGGTAGATACCGCCTAAAGGGTCAACTCAAGGTAGAAACCGCCTGAAGGGTCAAATCAATGGTAGATACCGCCATAAGCATCGACACAAAGGTCCGATCCACCATACGGATCAAAATCCTTGGCAAATCCCAAGGCGTGGGATGCGCCTTCCTTAGGTCCCTACCGGTTAGGAATCCCATAATGGTATGACCTACCATACAGGTCAGAGCTTAATCTCCCTAGGATATTCTGAATGACGAGTCCTAGGAATCTTCTTGAAAGTCGTCGCAACCGGCAGCGTCCGACAGGTGAGCTTCAGGTAAACCTCCCTCCCCTTAACCCAGGTTCAAACTGCAAGAACGAACCGAGGATTAATTTGAGCTTTTATTAAGAGCCTTAAGGGTCCGATGTCATAGCATTTCTTCTTTCATTTTCCCAGTTGAGTCGGTCAGGAACCAGGTGCCGTCTTATCTTTGAGAAAAACCTCTAACGAGATTCCTCTCAAAGAGGGGCAGCTGTTGACACCTGATTTTTGACCAATCTATTATTGTGATTTTTACTTTTTTAAAAAAACATTAATTAAAAATATAAAAAAGGGTCATAAAATCACAAAATCAACTTTGGAAGCCTTAGCCTAGCCTCAGGAACCAATTTTGAACAAAAAATATTTTTTGGTATTTTTTAATATTTTTCGAATTTATTTAATTATAAAAATACCCAAAAAATCATAAAAATACCATTCGTGATCATAAAAATACACAGAATTATTCAATAATTTTATTTTAATTTCCTTTTTAAGTGTGTAACTTTAAATCTTGAAAAATTCGGCTCGGGTCACTATGTTTCTTCACAAACATAAACCCGAACCGAGCCTAAAAAAATGCCAATCGAGTCTTTTAATTTATAGATTTTTGTATTTTTTTTAGTCTTGATATTCAATTAGACCAACCACCATTTGCAACAAATGCCCATCGTTTTTTTTCTTCGTGAGGGGACTAGAAAGGATTTAAAAAAATGAAAAGAAGGAGGAGTGGAGGACAGTCCGTTGAGCAAAAGTGGGGGGAGCGGCGCCCCAAGAACCAAAAGGAATAATATATAAAAAAAAAAAAGAGAGAAAGACAAGAGATGGTGCAGGTGGATCCAAGGCCAAAAAAAAGAATAGCATGGTCTTCCTCATATAGGGAGCTCGGCACGTCTACAAAGGAAAAAAAAAAAGGGGCAGGAGGACATGCGCGCGGAGACGACTCCTGACCTTCCTCCGACGGCGATTTTGGCGCCACCCTTAAGCGACCTGTGGCTGTCACCATCGATCTCTCCGGCACCACCGTCAGCCGCCGGAAGCATCAGAACCGCTCGGGGAAAGCCCTGCTTTGTTTTCCAAGCCACCGACCCGAATACTCCTCCTCCACCTGGGTTGTGTTTTGCTCGGCCGCCACCTCGAGACGCCTCCTCCGTCTCTCCGCCACCTCGGTTTCGACCGCTAAGCGCTGCCCCGGAGCCGTCGAACTGCTGTGACACAGTTCCGTTGTCCCTTGCTCTGTTTTGGGTCTCGGAGGACTGCCCGAGCCGGGCCAACCCTGGGCGCCGCTCCCGACCACCACTAGTGTCTTCGTCATCCTCTCTCCGACCACCGGGGCCAGCTCTAACTCTTGTCAGCCACCGTGGAGCCGTCAGGTAGTCGCGAAGGCCCGAAGACCCCTGTTCGGGGATCAGTCGCCCAGTTTCGGGCCGAAGCTATTTCGCCGTCTTCCGCCGTCTCTCGCCGCAGCTCCGCCGCTCATCGATCGTCCTCATAACCACCCCAAGAAGACCCGACGTCGTTAGACCCGAGCACGGCCGCGAATCAGCCCCGACAGATCTGCCTTGTTCGAGCCTCCTGTTCCGACGTCCGTTGCGGCTTCTGTTCGGGGCTCTCCCGCTTTCCGCCGGCCGCCACGAGCCACCTACAGCTCCCTTCGACCGCCATAACCATTGAGCCGTCGCCAGCTTGCCACCCCGACGCTGCTGGAGTCGCGAGGCCACCTCAGCCGCGCTCTGCCCTGTTTACGTCGGTGTGCCTAGTTCCACGGGCCGTGTCCCATTCTGGGCTGCGTTCATGGGCCGGTCGAACGGGCCGTGGCTCAGTTTGGTCTAGGCCATGGCCTGAGAGTGGGCCGAGCATATGGGCCTGTGTGCCAGGTATATGGGCCAATTTGGCCGAGAGCTTTGGCCCATGGGTCGAGGTATTGGACCGTCGCCCGAGAATTTTGGGGGACTCGTGGTCCGTCGGCATTCAAGGTTCGCGTCGAAGGATCTTTCTGGAGATCTCCGCCAATCTCGACTCGAGTATTTGACTTTGTCGCACATGGAGATGGTCACGCGCTGGGAATTCGGCGCCTGAAGGTCGATATTTAATCAGGTATATTTTGCGTACCCGATTCGTATATTAAAGTTTTTTTTTTAAATATGGCCATTATAGACTTGATTTGCATGTATTTGCTTCAATCTAGTTGTTAGTTTGTTTATTTGGTTAAGTGTCGTAGGTTGTCGAAGAAAGTATTTTCGGAAAATAAATCAAAAAAATCAATAAAAAATGGAAAATCATAAAACAATTCAAAAAAAATTCAGAAAATTAAGAAAAATTCCAGAAAAATCCCAAAAATAGGAAATGGCCACAATCAACTGGCTATGGAGTATTTTGGGTAATTCGGTATCCAAACCTTCCAAAAATGATGATTTTGCCCTTCGGGCTAATCGTCCCCAAAATCTCCCCATGTCACCCCTAGTCCGAAATCACATCTTCCCTAAACCCTCATGGCTATACTAGGGAAGCCATTGATTTGAATTGATGTGCATTGATGTGATTTATTTACGTATTTGATTGCGCTTTCATTTAAATTGATTGTGATTGATAGGAACAGTTTTCCAATTTGCATGAAACCCTGAATCAAGCCTTCCTCACCTAAAATTGCACCCGCATGAATTCTTAGCTAGGAAAATCACTCGCGTTAGGTACCGAAAGGGCGTTGGTAATAACACCAGCGTAACCAAGTCTCCGAACCCAAAATCTCTGGTTCCGCAGAACTGATCGATCTCTCCCAATCGGTCAGTAAGGTTTCCGGTCTACCCTCCCAGAAAGACCGGTGGCGACTCCAAATGCATGCACAATTTGCACATGCCACCACGACCACACTGAAGGTCGAAAGCGATCGACTCTTATCGTCGAAGAATACTCCCGCCGCGATTTGGTATGGGCCTGGGAGGGCCCGCGCCGATCCAAGACCCGCGATCGGTAATCCATTAGCCGCGTCCGCTTCCGGACGGGTCGCGACACCGAGGCCTTTATCCAAGTTTCTCCCGATGCTGCTAGAGCAACACCTGGTGGCGAAAGAACCGCCTGGGGCAAACCCTGCAAGGTATCCTGGCTTTGATGAGAGCCAGACCTGTGCCTACCATATGAGCGAGAGAGGGCATAATATGGATAACTGTTATATCCTTAAGCTGAAAGTGCAAGCCCTGATTGATAGTCAGGTTCTAAAATTTGACAATGCGGCCCCAAATGTACAAGAAAATCCACTGCCAGATCATCAAGCAGTATGAGCAATATTCTCTGAAGGGGAAGAAGACTACCTTAAGCTGAAGATAAATATGCTTAAGCTGACCGACCTGCTAATAACCGCTTCATCATACCCAAAAGCAGGAGCGATCTTGACTGACCAAAAGAGACTATGCATCGCTAAGATGATGAGCTTGGGGATAATGTCTGGTATCACCAATGAAGAGTTCGAAGGAGTCAAAGCTTCTTTATCTTTGGAAGGTAGCTACTTCGTGATCAATACTGAGCAGGGTAATACCTGGGGTACCTCACATGAGAATCTGGTAAACAGTTTTGGGCCAGTCACTCAGTCAGAGCAAGAGTTCGAAGAAGACGAACTAGAAGCCAAGAGACGAAGTCTAGCAGACCTCAAATTTATGGCCGACGCACTTGGGAAGGGCGAAATTATAGACAACTGTCGCGACCCTCTCGAGGTTAGTCTGAGGCTCTCGAGGGCTAATAGGCCGTCCAGTCTGGTCGGACGCGGACCTCTCCCAAGGCCCGTTACCCAAATCGCAACGGAGGTATGCGTAGTCGACCTTCAGTGTGATCTAGTGACATGTGCTAAGTGTGCATGCCATAGAGTCGCCACTAATCATTTTTTGGAGGGTATGATTGGACCACCCTATTGAATAGTCGGGAATTTCTATTCAATTCTGCGATAACCAGAGAAATGGGTTCGGGGACTTAGTTACGTCAACTATCAGAGTTGACGCCCTTTCGGTACCTAAGTTGACTGAGTTTTCTGACTTAAGATTTCATGCGGATGAGTGGGCTACAAGTCCTGAATCTAGGAGTTCGTGCAGATAGGAATGACTATCCTAGCAATCACAATCAATAATAAAATGCACAAATCAATGAATTCAAATGTACAAATAAATCACATGGCATTCCTAATAAGGCCATATTGGCCTAGAGAAGCATCAATCAGGCTTAGGAATGATTTAGACATGATTTTGCCCATCAGGGGCAAAATCGTAATTTTGAGATAAATGGGACAATTTGCCTAAAAAGGGCAAAATCATCATTTCGGAATGAATCCGGAGTAAAATAATGTCAAAAATAGGTTTGGTCACTCAATTGACCCATTTCCTATTTTTTGTAATTTTCATGATTTTCTGGAATTTTAGAAATCGATTTACCATTCGAATGGTAAAATCGTCATTTTCTAAAAGTGGGAATGAAATGTGGAAATCTTAGACATAAGGTTTAGCCACCTATCTGGCCCATCGCCAAATTCTAAGCAATTTCCACAATTCATCAGAATATCAAAGACGATTTACCCTTTGAGGGGTGAAATCGTCATTTTGGATTAAATGGGAGAAAATCCCGAAAACGGCAACAAATCAATTTATTTTGGTCATTTTCAGCCTTGGGAATTTTTTATAATTTTTTAGGAATTTTCTGCAATTTTTCTCAATTTTTTATTTTTCCTTTGATTTTCCATTTTTTTTTAGATTTTTTTTGTTTTTTATTATTAATATTTTCTGAAAATATTTTCTTTGACAACATACCACACTTAACCAAGTAAACAAACTAACTACTAGATTGAAATAAATACATGCAAATCAAGTCTATAATGGCGATTTTTTAGAAAAATAACTCTGATATATGGATCGGGTACGTAGAATATACCGGATTGGACACCGACCTTCAATCGCCCAGCCCCAGCCTGCGACCATCTCCATGCCCGTTACCTGTCGATCGCCATTAGAATGTCAATAGCCAATTTCACAAATTAAGAATGAAATGATTTTTTTAAAAAAAAAATAAAAACAAAAAAACAAAAAAAATCGGACACTGTTAAGACACTGTTCCGACACGCTCCGACACGCTCCGACACGTTCGACACGTCCGACACGTCCGGACACGCTCCGACACGTTCGACACTCTCCGACACGCTCCGACACGCTATGACACGGCTCGACACTCTCCGACACGCCCGGACACTCCCCGACACGTTCGACACTCTCCGACACGCTCCGACACGTCCGGACACGCTCCGACACGTTCGACACTCTCCGACACGCTCCGACACGTCCGGACACGCTCCGACACGTTCGACACTCTCCGACACGTTCGACACTCTCCGACACGCTCCGACACGCTATGACACGGCTCGACACTCTCCGACACGCCCGGACACTCTCCGACACGTCCGGACACGCCTGGACGCGGGGACTGAGCGGGGCACGGCCGAAACGGGTAAATCGACGATCGGCGGACGACGGCTGACTTCGGGATCGATGACAGAGGTTTGAGGGAACGTCGGGGCGGAGGAAAACAGAGCACGGCGGCTTCAAGCCGCGTTAGCTCGCAGGGTTTCTCAACTTTGCGGCGGCTCGGGTCTTCGGATCTAGCGGCGGCAGCGAGGTGGTGGTGCGGTGGTAGCTGGCTCGACGAAGGAGGCCGGATGTGTGGTGGCGGGAAGTGGTGTCGGTGAGGTGGGGAGGTTCACCAAGAAGAAGAAAAAAAAGAAAAAAAATCAAGAAGAAGAAGGAGAGACCCGGAGGAGGAGGAGGAGGGGGAGACGAAGAAGGAGGGGAGCGGCCGATGAGAGAGGGCCGCTCGTCCCTCTCTCTCAATTGAGTGCACTCAAGTGCACTTGAGTGCACTTGAGTGCATTCGAAAAAGAGAGAGAGAGGAAAGAGCCAAAAGTGAGAGGGAGAGCGTGTGAGAAAAGAGAGGGGGGATGATGAGGGGGCGGAGAGAAGAGAGCGTGAGAGAAGAGGGAAAAGAGAGGGAAAGAGAGAATTTTTTTTATTTTTTTATTATTATTTTTTTGTTTTTTTATTATTTTATTATTCCCCATCATTACTCAAACTTTTCTTTTCTCTTTTACTTTTCTTTTGAATGATGATATTTTCACTCCTTTTCCTTTTAATCATTACTAATATTTT
Organism: Rhodomyrtus psidioides; assembly: GCA_021437785.1. Lineage (NCBI taxonomy): Eukaryota > Viridiplantae > Streptophyta > Magnoliopsida > Myrtales > Myrtaceae > Rhodomyrtus > Rhodomyrtus psidioides. Next base: position 1,697,903 of record JAILYB010000047.1, read on the forward strand.
TGCCAAATTCAATTTTATGGTGATCAGAAAACACCTAAAATCGAACCTGAATTTTACTGTTTTATGAGGTCCAAAAGTAAAGAAAATTAAAAATAAAAATACTGACTATTTTTCTATATTTTTGTGACCTCGAATACTACTTTTATTGATTTTCTTTTTATTTTTATATTTTTCGAAAATAATAATAATAAAATATGAAAAATATGAAAATATTTTTTTTTCCAAAATGGTCCCTTTAGCTTGGCCAAGGCTACCAAAGTTGATTTTGTAATTTTTCAGCTTTTTTTGGATTTTCTATGAATTTTTGAAAAATAAAGGAAAAAAAGTTGATCAAAATTTAGGTGTCAACAACAACCTTGGTCAAGATTCTGGAGGGTACAACTTCAAAGTGAAATATTCGGCCCCTCCCAACTTTTATCAGAAAATTGAAGACATCATACCGGACGGATGGGGAGGTATGGATGATCTCTCTCAACCAGAGATCTCGAAGGGCATAGAGGAACTTGACAACACCGTATCGATGGTCGAAGTCGCTACGACAGTGGTAATCAGATTGGAAGAACTTGATAGCATGAGCGGGGTGAAAGACTACCTAGTCAAGCCTGTTGTGATTCAACTGCCGCAAGAAGAAGCAGACGACGCGACTAAACCGGAGATATCTCATCAGACAACTGTAACTATAAAAGTCCCCCAGTAGAAGAATACGATCCTAAAGCAGTCCATTGGGACTATGGGACCACACAGGTAGACGCGGTAATGAGGTCCGGACGATTCTATGCCCCCAGGGAGGGCGAATCCGAAAAAAGGGAGGTCTCAAAGGAAGACGCGGAAAAGCTCACATCGATCATCAAAACCAGCGAGTTTGAGGTGATAGAACAGCTGAGGAAGTTACCCGCTCAGATATCCCTATTAGATCTATTCATCAATTCTGAAAAACACAAGAACGCACTGTTGAGGATACTTAATGAAGTACATGTCCCTGAAACAATTAATAAGGTACAATTAGGGGACTTTGTGGGGACGATCCTTTTAAAAGACCAATTGAGCTTCTCCGACGAGGACTTCCCCATGGAAGGAAAAGGGCATAACAAGGCCTTGTATATTTCCGCGCAATGTAACGGAAAAAGAGTGGCGCACGTATTGATCGACAATGGATCAGCCTTCAACATTTGCCCTTTGGCTACCCTGAGAAGATTGGAAATTAATGAAGAAACGGTTAAAACATCCAAAACGGCTGTAAGAGCTTTCAACGGGATGAAGAAGACTGTGGTGGGTGAGATTGAGCTTGACGTGTCCATCGGCCTGACAAAGTTCTCTATAAACTTCCAAGTGATGGATCTGCCTAGTGCATTTGGGTTTTTGCTGGGAAGGCCTTGGATCCATACAGCAGGAGCTGTCCCTTCAAGCTTGCATCAAAAAGTACGCTTCGCAGTAGATGGGAAGGTGATTACTGTACATGGAAAAGTCGACCTCCAGACATACCAGAACAGTGCCATACCTTATGTTGAACCCGAAGTAAAAACAGAGGCGAGCTATCATTCCCTAGAACTGGTAGCAACAGTTCATACCCCGGCAGGGACAAGGCTAAGAACCCCTTACATCTCAGAAGCCAGTCTTCTACCAGCTAAGATGCTATTGGCATACGGATTCAACCCCGAAAAAGGCCTAGGCAGACACAATCAAGGAATAAATACCCCACTGCAGTTAAAAGCTAACCCACATAAAATGGGCTTGGGGTATCAGAAATATCACATGGATGGATCTGGCCCAAAGACAATAGGCCGAGGTCGATGCAGAAGCCTGGGACGCTTGGGAGGCCGAAACAGCCCGGATGACTCATTCATCGGTTCTCCAATTTGGAAAGGCAGGTCTCAAATGTTCAATAACCCTTTGAATGCCCACTTCAACCAGAACTCTAAATGGTTGTCTGAAGAAGATGTCACTTCACCGATAGAATCAGATTTGACAAATCCTTTTCTCAAAGATGACTCTGTGAATGTCATCATGGAGTGGTTGGACAATGGAGCCACTTCCTCTGAGTAAAGAGCCTCTTCCTTTGTCTTTAAATACTGCATTTAGAACTTTCTGCATTTTGTTGTATTTTCTTTCCTTATTGTACATATAGGGAAACGCCTTTGGATCTCTGGCCGTTGGTCCAAATAGCACATCTTGTAACGCGGCCCATTTTGCATTCAATAAAACCACGCATATTTTGCTAAGGACATATGGAGCCATGAATCAGCCCAATGATGATACCAGTCTTCCACACAGAAGCTTGATGCCTGATTTGCCATATGATTCCTGATTTCCAAAAAGATTTCCTTGGGGCCAGGATATCCAATGACATGAGGATTAGTCCCGTTTATACCTGTACCTATTTCGAAAACTCTTTCGAAAAAAATTTCCATGATCATACATGTCGTTCTTATGGAATACAAACTAACCATACTCATGACATTTCAGGCATATCATCTCAAACATGCATACCAGGTTGTTACGAGATTCGGACTTCTCCAGTAACCATTCTTATAGCATTGAGGAAGATGAAGACGAGGGTTATGCGTCTATCCGCAGAGATTGGAATGCCTTTGAGGAATCGACATCTCCTACTTCAGAAGAACCAATCATTGTTAATCTGGGAGACTCCGTGAATATCAAAGAGGTCAAGATCGGCGGGCATTTATCCCGAAATGAAAGGCTCGAGTTCACAGAGTTGTTGAAAGAATATCAAGACATTTTTGCATGGTCTTACGCTGATATGCCAGGCCTAGATCCTAAGATCGTGGAGCATGCCTTACCCACAGATCCCAGTATCAAACCTGTCAAACAAGGCAGCAGACGGATGAAGGCCGAGTTGGAAGACAAAATTAAGGAAGAAGTCATGAAACTTCTTAGGGTAGGCTTTATTGAAGCTATCCCATACTCAGACTGGATTGCAAATATTGTACCCGTCATGAAAAAGGACGGTAAAGTTCGGATCTGCGTGGATTACCGAGATCTGAATAGAGCAAGCCCAAAAGATGATTTTCCACTTCCTCACATTGATGTGTTGGTGGATAGCACAGCAGGTTATGAATTGTTCTCGTTTATGGATGGATTTTCGGGATATAACCAAATCTTCATGAAACAAGAAGACAAACCAAAGACTGCTTTTACCACACCCTGGAAGAACTTTTGCTACAAAGTCATGCCTTTTGGATTAAAAAAAGCCGGGGCTACTTATCAGAAGGCCATGGTTACATTATTCTATGATATGATTGTCGCGACCCTCTCGAGGTTGTCGGGCTCTCGAGGGCTAATGGGCCGTCCAGTCTGGTCGGACGCGGGCCTCTCCCAAGGCCCATTACCCAAATCGCAACGGAGGTATGCGTAGTCGACCTTCAGTGTGGTCTAGTGACATGTGCTAAGTGTGCATGCCAGGGAGTCGCCACCAATCATTTTTTGGAGGGTATGATTGGACCACCCTATTGAATAGTCGGGAGTTTCTATTCAATTCTGCGATAACCAGAGAACTGGGTTCGGGGACTTAGTTACGTCAACTGTCAGAGTTGACGCCCTTTCGGTACCTAAGTTGACTGAATTTTCTGACCAAAGATTTCATGCAGATGAGTGGGGTACGAGTTCTAAATCTAGGAGTTCATGCAGATAGGAATGACTATCATAGCAATCACAATCAATAATAAAGTGCACAAATCGATGAATTCAAGTGTACAAATAAATCACATGGCATTCCTAATAAGGCCATATTGGCCTAGAGAAGCATCAATCAGGCTTAGGAATGATTTAGACATGATTTTGCCCATCAGAGGCAAAATCGTAATTTTGAGACAAAGGGGACAATTTGCCCAAAAAGGACAAAATCATCATTTCGGAATGAATCCGGAGTCAAAACAGGTTTGGTCACTCAATTGACCCATTTCCTATTTTTTGGCAATTTTCGTGATTTTCGGGAATTTTAGAAACCGATTTACCATTCGAATGGTAAAATCGTCATTTTCTAAAAATGGAAATGAAATGTGGAAATCTTAGACATAAGGTTTAACCACCCATCTGGCCCATCACCAAATTCTAAGCAATTTCCACAATTCATCAGAATATCAAAGACGATTCACCCTTTGAGGGGTGAAATCGCCATTTTGGATTAAATGGGAGAAAATCCCAAAAATGAAAACAAATCAATTTTTTGTCATTTTCAGCCTTGGACAATTTTTAGAATTTTTCTGCAATTTTTCTCAATTTTTTTGTTTTTCTTTAATTTTTCCATTTTTTTGGCATTTTTGATTTATTAATATTTTTTTATATTTTCAGAAAATATTTTAACAAAAAGCATGTCTTTGACAATAGATAACACTCAACCAGATAAATAAGCTAACCACTAGACTGAAACAAATACATACAAATCAAGTCTATAAAAGCAATATTTTAAAAAAATAATCCTGATATACGGATCGGGTACGTAAAACATACCGGATTGGACACCGGCCTTCAATCGCCCAGCCCCAGCCTGCGACCATCCCCATGCCCGTTACCTGTCGATCGCCATTAGAATGTCGATAGTCAATTTCACAAATTAAGACTAAAAAATAAAAAAAAATTAAAAAAAATTAAAAAAATTGGACACTGTTCATGCACTGTTCCGACACTGTTCATGCACTGTTCGGACACGGCTCCGACACGCTCCGACACGTTCGACACTCTCCGACACGTCCGGACACGCTATGACACGGCTCGACACTCTCCGACACGCCCGGACACTCTCCGACACGTTCGACACTCTCCGACACGCTCCGACACGTTCGACACTCTCCGACACGCTCCGACACGTTCGACACGCTTCGACACGTTCGACACTCTCCGACACGGCTCGACACTCTCCGACACGGCTCGACACGGCTCGACACTCTCCGACACGTTCGACACTCTCCGACACGCTCCGACACGCCCGGACACTCTCCGACACGCTCGACACTCTCCGACACGCTCCGACACGTTCGACACTCTCCGACACGCTCCGACACGTACGACACGCTCCGACACGTTCGACACTCTCCGACACGGCTCGACACTCTCCGACACGTTCGACACTCTCCGACACGGCTCGACACTCTCCGACACGGCTCGACACTCTCCGACACGTTCGACACTCTCCGACACGCTCCGACACGTTCAACACTCTCCGACACGCTCCGACACGCCCGGACACTCTCCGACACGTTCGACACTCTCCGACACGCTCCGACACGTTCGACACTCTCCGACACGCTCCGACACGTTCGACACGCTCCGACACGTTCGACACTCTCCGACACGGCTCGACACTCTCCGACACGTTCGACACTCTCCGACACGTTCGACACTCTCCGACACGTCCGGACACGCTTGGACGCGGGGACCGAGCGAGGCACGGCCGAAACGGCTAAATCGACGATCGGCGGACGACGGCTGACTTCGGGATCGATGACAGAGGTGAGGGAACGTCGGGGCGGAGGAAAACAGAGCACGGAGGCTTCAAGCCGCGTTGGCTCGCGGGTTTCTCAACTTTGCGGCGGCTCGGGTCTTCGGATCTAGCGGCTCGAAGCGATAGCGGCGGCAGCGAGGTGGTGGTGCGGTGGTAGCTGGCTCGACGAAGGAGGCCGAATGTGTGGTGGCGGGAAGTGGTGTCGGTGAGGTGGGGAGGTTCACGAAGAAGAAGAAAAAAAATCCAGAAGAAGAAGCAGAGACCAGGAGGAGGAGGAGGAGGGGAGAAGAGAGGGAGCGGCCGAAGAGAGAGGGCTGATCCTCTCTCTCCCTCCAATTGAGTGCACTCAAGTGCACTTGAGTGCACTTGAGTGCCTTCAAAAAGAGAGAGAGAGGAAAGAGGAAAAGAGAGAGGGAGAGTGTGTGAGAAAGAGAGGGAGCGGGCGCGAGAGAGAAAGGGAAAGAAAAGAGGGAGACATCGTGATGACGGTGGTCCCCTCTTCCAATCATCACGCTCCCTCTTTCGTCAATTTCGTCAGTTAGGTCGGTTGCCCAATTCGCACAATTGTACAGTCAGCGAAAAATCGGACTAAGGTGCAACATAGAGCACTCAAATTGACTGCCAAGATTCGAAAACTGTAAGAACTGCAAATAAATAAATAAATAACTCAAATGGCATTTTTTTAGCCAAATTCAACTTCATATATTACGAAGGAACACATGCGATTGAACTTGATTTTTGACTTTTTATGAGGTCAAAATAAAAAATACAATCAAAATAAAATATTGACTATTTATAAATTTTTGAGACCTCAAATTCTATTTTTTTTTATTTTTCATGTATTTTTATATTTTTCGAAAATAAAAATAAATAAAAAAAAATAAAAATAAAAATAAAAAAATATGAAAAAATATTTTTGTCAAAAACGGTTCCTTTAGCTTGGCCAAGGTTACCAAAATTGATTTTGTAATTTTTTAACTTTTTATAGATTTTTTTATGATTTTTTTTAAATAATAATAATAATAATAAACTAGAAAAAACTTATCAAAAATCAGGTGTCAACAGCTGCCCCTCTTTGAGAGGAATCTCGTTAAAGGTTTCTCTCAAAGACAAGGTGACACCTGCGTTCTGATCGACTCGATTGGAAACAAGAAAATAAAAGGAATCATGACATCCAAATTTTTTTTTTTTTCGCGCCCATCGACGTATGCTCTTTCTTAAAAGGAGGGGTGCTCATTTTGCCCTTATGATGTGAGGGAATTAGAGAGTAAGGAGATGTACCTGTCGCTCACCTGCTTGATGTCCGCGCGGCCTTCACGGTGTTTAATGGATTCAAGAGAATTTCTAGGAACTCGTTCTTAGAGTGTCCTAGGGGGTTAAGCTCTGACATGTATGGTAGGTCAAACCATAATGTGATTCGTAACTGATAGGAACCTAAAGGGTGCATTATTTCTTTGGGAATTTGCCAAGGATTTTGATCCGTATGGTGGATTAGACCATAAGCGGGTTGCCTACAATAAGGCTTACCTAGAAAAACAAATTCTCCAATATTTTGGAATTAGTCAAAGTTTCGATCCGTATGGTGGATCGGACCGTTGGGTTGACCCTTATGGCGGTTTCTACCATGAGTTGACCCTTCAGGCGGTTTCTACCTTTGGTTGACCCTTCAGGCGGTTTCTACCTCGAGTTGACCCTTCAGGCGGTTTCTACCTTGTGTTGACCCTTCAGGCGGTTTCTACCTTCATTTGGTTTGAAAAGGGGTCTCATGACGAGGGTTCTCCACGTCCGATGAGACTGTTTGATATTTGAAAAGATGTCCTAGGACGAGGGTTCTCCACGTCATGCCAGGACTGTTTGATATTTTTGAAAAAGGGATCCTAGGACGAGGGTTCTCCACGTCAAGCTAGGACTGTTTGATTTTTGAAAAGGGATCTCATGACGAGGGTTCTCCACGTCCGATGAGACTGTTTGATATTTTTGAAAAGGGGGTCTCATGACGAGGGTTCTCCACGTCCAATGAGACTGTCTAATTTTGAAAAGGTTTTTTTTTTTAAGGGTTTCTCTTTGTTAACACCTGATTTTTGATCAGTCTTTCATAGTTTATTTTTTAAAAATTCATAAAAAATCTATAAAAAATTAAAAAAAAATTAAAAAATCATCTTTGGTAGCCTTGACCAAGCTAAAGGAACCATTTTTTATAAAAAAAAATAATTTGTCATATTTTTTTAATATTTTCCAAAAATAGAAAAATACATGAAAAATGAAGAAAAATAGCGTTCGATGTCGTAAAAATATAGAAAAATAGTCAATATTTTTATTTTAATTTCCTTTTCATTTTGAACTCATAAATAGTCAAAATTCAAGTTCAATTGCATGTATTTCTTCACGACGCATAGAGTTGAATTTGGCAAAAAAATGTCATTCGAGTATTTTAATTTGTAAATTTCTACATATTTTTTAGTCTTGACGTCCAATTAGATCGACCACCATCTACAATAAATTCCCCTTGCTGAATATTTTCGTTTTTGTTTCACATGATTTCATGATGTAAAACGCCGAGTGGATCCCCAAATATAATCGGGTCGGCATGAGCTCGATAGCTCGTCCAAGACCAAACCAGGGCACGGCGAACCCCATGTGAGTACTCTCGAACTCCTTCGATGCTTCCTAATGCTTTTCTTAGGTTAGATCGTGTGTAGAATGGCTAGGACAGCTAAATCATTCTTGAGCTGTGATTGATAAATAGGGCCTTACTAGGAATGCCATGTGATTTATTTGCATATCTAGATTCTTTGAGTTGCGCATTTTATTACTGATTGTGATTGCTAGGATAATCACTCCTATCTGCATGAATTTCTAGATTTAGGGTTCATACCTTACTCATCCGCATGAATCTCAGGCTAGAAAATTCAGTCAACTTAGGTACCGAAAGGGCGTCAACTCTGACAGTTGGTGTAACTAAGTCCCCGAAACCATTTCTCTGGTTCTCGCAGAATTGAATAGAAACTCCCAACTATTCGATTGGGTGGTCCAATCACACTCTAAAAAAAATGATTGGTGGCGACTCCATGGCATGCACACTTAGCACATGTCACTAGACCACACTGAAAGTCGATCACGCATACCTCCGTTGCGATTTGGGTAATGGGCCTTGGGAGAGGCCCGCGTCCGACCAGACAGGACGGCCCATTAGCCCTCGAGAGCCCGACAACCTCAAGAGGGTCGCGACAGACTGGCGACTCCGCTGGGGACTGGTTCTTAACCATTTAGTGGACTTGAGCCGATTAAAAAGTTGATTGATTCTTCTAACCTAATTTTATGCAGATGCTCTCGAAAGTGAGGTGTATATGCTAACAAATGTATTAGATGTTTTTGTAGATGGGAGAAATAAGGGGTGAAGTGCTTGTTAACTTTGTTTTATGCAGGCAGGAGTTTTGGATGTATGATTGTGTGGATGTTTATATTGAAGCGGTGATTGTTAAATAAAATGCATGTCTATTGCTTTAGCACGACACAATGAATACACACAATTGCGCCTAAAACCCCAGGCGCCCTCTTTAGGAACACAATAGAAGGAATTGAAAATGGAATCTCCGTGGGGAAAAACATGGGGTAATCCACTTTTCAATTCCGCTCACTTCGAACTATGGATTGAGTCCCAATGCAACGATAGTTGTGCAATGGAATCGGCTCTTCCCAGAATTCGAGGTGAGAACCTTGGCTTTAGGTACCAAGCCTTATCTTTTGATTTTTAGGAGTTTTCCCTCACTTGTCTCATGCGTTTGTCTATGGAAGGTTGGTATACCTAACACTGCAAAAAATACAGAGAAGCTTGATTTTCTCTTAAGTTTGGTTGGTAAGACTTTTCTATCCCTCGAACTTGTTACAGCTCTTAATCATTATATTCATTGCATAATTCCGGTGATTGGATTAAATGCCATTTTGAGGATAGATATGTGTGTTTTCCTCCCAATGTTCTTGATGGAAGATGAAGATGGTGTCATCCCATTACGAGCGCCAAGTGGACAAGAAGAGCCTAAGTATTAAGATCACATTCCTTTGTTTTATTTTTCATTTCTAGCCTTCTTGTATAGGATTTATTTTGCTGAGATCCTCTCTATCTGATCCCTTAGATTGACTGTATTAGGGATCTATTTGTGTTTATATACATTCAGATTGAAATTTGTTGTATTTCTATTGACTTGTCATTGGAATGTGATAGTGGCATTTCTTCTAATCACTCGAATACTCCAAAATCAATTTTATAATTCCTTTGGATGAAATTGAAATTGGAAGTCTTATACAACCTTTTGGCCGTATAGGGCAATACAATCCCAATTTCGCCAGAAGGAACTATAAACTTGAATTGGTTCATGCATGTTTTGCATCATTGGTAATCCACAATAATTGATCAAGAGTATTCGTGTTTTTCAAATTTAATGAAAAGATAGATATCCAAATTACTCTCGTTCTTAGCAAACAACTTTAATTTGGATACCGTATCTTCAATTGAATTTAAAACACATCGTAATTGTGTACTTTTGAACATTCCATTGATTTTCTTGGAATTGATCAAAGGCGATTATCGTGAATTACATTCCTTTCAATGATATGCTTTCCTTTGAGGAATATTGATAAAAGCTTTTGCACAAGGCCAAAACCCTTGTAAAAGCTCTTATCCCTATTAATCACAAGTAAGCATAAAATTGAAAGGATTTATGCTTTATTTTTCAAATTCTTTCTTCTGATTCTGCCTTTTCATTTGAAACAGATTAAAAACAAGTAGAGAAGAGAAGTCTTTTTGTGGATAATCGCGGTGGGAGGTTCCTTTATCCGATCATAAGCAAGATTAAAAAATCAAGATGTACACGCTCGAATCATCAATGTCAAAGCGCAGCTTGCCTAGGTTGAGAGTGGTCAGGTGTTCGAGAAAGTCAGCCATACAGAAGTTGAGACACACACATTAGAGCTTTCATTCATTTCGCTCAATCGAGGGACCTTAAAAGCAGATCATACAAATCATCGGGGTGGAAACATAAAACCGCAATGAGCCCTAATTAGCATCACAAAGGAACCTAGTTGGCCCTCCATATTATTGATGCTTTGCTTATACTCACCACCTCGAGACTCGAGATCTGCAAGCTTAAGAAGAAGGCGTTTACATTCCCATTTAAGATCGGCAACCTTGGTCCCGTGATCTTCGGCGGCTATTTCCAGGTCCCGAACTAGTCCTCTCCCATGGGCTATATCCGCGGTGGTCAGGGATAAGGCCAAGCGCTCCACCAAATTTCCCCTCTCGCGAAGCAACATCGAGACTCGCTTGTTGGCGAACTCAACAGCCTTTCTGTGACTATCGGCCACAAGGTTGGCCAACACCAAGCAGTTGGACCGATCCTCATAGCGAGCTCGCAAAACGTGAGCCACGGTAGCTTTTCGATGAGCGACACGGTAAGTCTCTAAAAAGTTTATAAAGAGGGTTGGGAAGATTCTATATTCCCTCTCTAAATTAGTGCCCTCGATGGAGGTGGTGTCTATTTCCACGAGCAAAATACGGATTTCATCTTCAGTTTCTGGGTGATCGGCTATATGAGCATAGCCTCGACCGAGGAGGTTATAGAGTTTTTCCCACTGGGCCAAAATTTCGGCCGAGAAAGCGCGAATAGGAGAGGAGGTCATTTTCGTTGGAGTGAGGGAGAAGAAGATGAGTGTGGTAGAGTGATTAAAATACGAAAAGGCAATTATGTAAGAGTGTTAATCTTCTCTGCATTAACTCCTCCTTTTATAGCAACTCGAGAATGAAGAAAGGCATAGCAATAATGCTCGTGGAGCCAAGTTAATTGGGTAAAGCAATGGTGGCTCTTTCGGTGAACCATCAGATCTGTCCCAGTCCGCGATTTCAGGCTTGATAAACCTAAAAAAGTTGTAAAAAGATATGTCGGTGTCACCATATTAAAATTGAGCGGGAGTTAAGCGCAACTATCGAAAAAAGTTGCGAAAGGATTTGGCGGTCCCATCATATTAAAAAACTGAGCGGGAGGCGAGCGTAGTTCCACCTTTTTGAAAATAAGTGGGAGACATACATGGATATCGAGAAAAGGAAATCGATTTGGTGTCCCTCCACGTTGAAAAGAAGAAAGAAGACGACAAAGCGGGAAATACGAAATCTTGGGAGCAACGCTTGCCTGATGATCTTCATCCATGTTTAAAGAACGTTTCATGGGCATACAGAACCACTCAAAAGAAAATTTAGAGAGAGTGAGCATACATGAGAGAGTAGAGAACCCTGAGTGAGCAAAAATTGATCGAACATTTTTCGATCCAACATGTTTGAGGGTTACCATCAGTTGCTAGAGGCGACTGATCCAAAAATCTCAGAAAATGAACTACTGAGAGATCTCGAAGATTCTAGGATGGCGTCTGGTACCAGAACCACAGAACCCAACCCTTTCGGCAACGAAGTTCAGGATCTCAGCAGCGACGACAACAGCAGCAGCGATGGTCAATCCCGAAAAAGGAAACGTCGCCAGTGCCACACTCAGAATGAAATCCAAGAGCTTGAAGCTTTCTTTAGTGAATGCCCTCTCCCGAACATGAAACAAAGAAATGAATTGGGCCAGAAGCTAGGGATGAAACCTTTGAGGGTCAAGTTTTGGTTTCAAAATAAGCGAGCCAAATTGAGGGCTCAACACAGACGTCAAGAACTTGCGATTCTAAAGGAGGAAAACGAAAAGCTTCGAGCGGAGAACATGAGGTATAAGAAAGCTCCCAGCACTATCGCTTGCCTTAATTGCGGTGGCCCTATCACTCTCGGCGAAATGTTCCTTGATAAGCCTTATATGAGGATTGAAAATGCTCATTCACCACCCCACTCCCTCGAACCATCTTCGATACAATCGGATTTTGTTGGAGATATGCATGAACAAATCAATTCTACGAAGTCAATACCGATGCCTTCTAAAGGAGGTGATATGCGTCACCATGATTGGAGTTTCCTTAACGATGAGCTTACTATCACGACCGACCAATCCAAAGCTGATGAATTCCCTCCACAACAATTTCCGGCTCGATCAAATCCTACTGGAAATAGGCCAGAGAGCAATAGCCAAGTTGTCAATACTGTTCCGGGTCGCAAGAAGACGAGGGTCAATTGGTCCCCCGAGCTTCATCTCAAGTTCCTTAGTGTGGTTCAGCAACTAGGGATCAACTCAGCATATCCAACGCGCATACTTGAGATTATGAACATACCAGGACTCACTAAAGATGGAGTCGCGAGTCACCTCAAGAGCTACAGAAGGGCGCTAAGACAGCGCCACACAGCACTGAACCTGAAAGAACTCAACTTGTGCCTAAACACTAGGCATGGCTATAACTACAATGCCCCTGAAGTAAGAAATACCCTGCCGAATCTAGGCACCGACCAAGCTGGTAGCAGCACCATTGACTACTTGGGCGCTAATCAGAATATTCCCCTGAATCATCTCAGCACCCCTCAAGAGTATATGCCACAAGTGCAGCAGGTACGAACTCCTTGGTTTGAGCAGCAACTTTTCGCTAGTGCTCTTCCTATCCCCGATCAACATATTGCGCCTAGTGTTCAAAGATCTGCCCGGCTTGGGCATATGATTTCGGAAGATCAAGCGGGCGGATGCTCTGAGGATTTTTGTTTCTTCCATTCCCAAATGGAAGGTGCTTTTGATAGTGAACCGATCAATCATCCTCTTATAATCTCGAGCAACGACGAAGGTTCTAGCTCGAAGAATCAGATCGCTCACAACAGAAACAGGAATCCTTCAACGCCAAGCGATGATGGTCAACCCGAATATCAGTTGCTCAAAGAATCAAAAGATTTCCTTGATGAGGAGCTCCATATCTGGATCGATCAGTTTAAAACTGATGGACTTATGAAGTTATGATCCAAAATGACGATTATATGTCTGATTCATGGTGTAACTGGCTGATCACCGAGAATCCTCAAGGGAACTAGGCACATGTGACTGGATGTATCATTAATCTTTCTGTCATAAAGTCTTCCATGCAAGATAATCTTCCTTAATGCCTAGAGTTAATCTGGGGCAGCGATCAGTACTACCTGCGAGCATCATCATGCTTGAGTGCGACAATCCCTTGTTAGATTAGAGTCGAGGCGAATCAATTGAACGCCACGAAGAAAAACATTTAAAGGCTTCACATAGGAAAATGCGAGCAAAAGCCCGAGCGAGCTCAAAGACGGTTAGCTCTGTATCGTTCTAAGGGACCTTTAGTCGTTATGAACTCTAAATTGAGCTTGTTTCATTCTTGATGGGGGTCGCTAACTGCTTCAAGAATTTTATAACAAAAAATGAACCAGTTAGGGACGCCAATAGTGCTGTGTCCTGGAAGTCAGTGAAATGGAAGTGGTACGAAACGTCAGGAGTTCGATCTCGGGATTGAAAAATCATTTTATCAGTTGGTCTATCACCCGATGAAGTTCAAAGAGATTCGACGCAGATGACTATAGAACTTGGGGCAATTCGAAAATCATCGATTCATTTTCATCAAGCGGCGAAGTTGGTATTGTAAAATGTGAAGCATGCAAATGACAAATCCGAAGCAGAAGGAGATGAATCATGATTCGCTTATCCAAGGTCGGGATTTCAACCTTCGACTAAAGCCAAATCTAGGATGAGTTTTTGATGTTGCCCACTCGACAAAACCCATCTCCACTGAAAATGGGGGCAAACCATTCCTACATCCGGAAAGCATGTCGAAGCCGAAGACATCAAATTCATCGTTTAATCCGTGGGGCAAGTCCTTGAAGCGATAGTTATCATCCGCAGAGCGTAATGGAATCCATCCTTTCAATGTAAAACGCATTTGGCCGCGGAGCCACCCATTTGGTAAAAAGAACGTATCGTTCCTAAATGATTTTCAATCAGATGCGGGGATAATGTTCTCTCATTTTCCTCTCAGGTGATGAACAGAGACGAGGCACCCAAGAAGCCATGCATTCAAATAACATAACAGTGCATGAAACACGCCCAAAAAGATGAATGAATCTCCTCCGACGTAAATCCTCGAGGTGGATTCGTTGCCCAACCAGACGAAGAAATCATGGCCACAAGCTTGAGGGCCGGCTTCTACAATCTGCACATTGGCATGCATAATGGAATTCAAATCAAGAGTAAAGTAGTATCGTCCCAATTTGTTTTGAATTTGGAAACCCAAAATAATGCTTAATATTTATCCTTGGCAGGAGCTCGCCATCAAGGCAGACATATTTTCACAACCCTTGTACACTCGTTGGAGCATATGACCAAGGGTAAGATGTATCGTTCCAATTTTTGTAAATTTTTAGAATATACGATGACATATCCCTTTTATATTTCCAGGATCTCCAGCCTCGATGGGCAGGTAAGTATCCATTTTCCCAATTCATTGGAGATTAAAAACTTTCAGAATTAATTCGATTCTCACATCTAAAAAGACATAGAATTCTTACTTCATTGACATTCATGTTTTAAAACATGAGATTGTCTGAACATGAATTACACATGTATGGTGCATCACAAAATCCCTTTGAAGGATAAATCTTGATGAAATGAAATGAATTTTTCCAACAAGAGTCGTTTGAACTGTTCAAAAGGGTATTTTCTCATAAGAGAAGCGAGCCTAATCCAAACACGTCCCATACACACTTGAGAGATGAGGAGATTGGAAATGATAGCGAAACCTTAACCTATGGATATAAGGGTCATTCGCAACGATTACATGGATCGAGATGACAGAGGCATTTATTTCTTCATTCCAAACACTACAGATGCCCATTGAGAACCCCATTGAACGGCGATTTTCATTCTCAACCCTGTCAAGAACCACCCCACATTGGGGCAAATGAAGGTTAGTCCAACAGTATCAGAAAGTAAACGGTTTGAAATTTTCTTGCTCGGACTAACATAAATCTTTGTGTGTTGTTTATATGATAATCCAAGTGTCATAGGATGACGAGAATAATTCATTTCTCTATCCTACACACTGTTATCCTTTGCACGACCAAGTTGAGCCAGCAAATTCATTTCATCAACCTATTGGTGATCATTGCATATTCCAAAGCAAAGGCAACATCACTTTAGGAATGGAAGCGTGCCAAAGTTTAAGTTGCATATCTAGCATGATTGCCGAAAATCCAAGCTCCAAAAGAAAAGAAAAACACGGGATTAAAAAAAGGGGGAAAAGAAAAATCCCTAGACATCAAGAAAAAGCAAAGTGCCTGGTAAAAAGCAAGGCTGATGTCTATTCAAAATATCCCCAGTAAAGTCTAGATATACGATGAAAAGACCCTGCAAAGGAGTCAGATCAAGATGACTACTCTCCAAATGATGTCGTGCTCAAATTGCAAACACACAAACAGACGGTCTCTTAATGTAACAAGAGACGCTTTTAAACATCCTTGTGCGCTCTAAAAGAGGAGTGTACACTTCAAGAAATGGAGATGTTCTTCGAAGGACATGTGGCAAATTTGCAATGATCCCCAATGCCAAACCCTTCACAATTTCTGGGCAAAAAATAAGCCTTTTTCGGTCCCCAATCCTTCTAATGTTACAACCCCGAAGCAGTCTTATCTGACTAAGACACTTGGGTTAATGTATAACTTAGCTCAAAGAAGTACGAGCAAGACTATTTCTTTCTCATTTTACAGGGTTCTTGACTTGTAAACCCGGAGCAGATAGTGAAAAATTTCGTTCAACGGCCTTGACTCAAAAGTGAGTCCCCCTTGGAAACCGATATCCAAGCCTAACACTACGGTCCCGTGAAAGACCTCCTGATCGGTCGAAATGTATGCGTTGCGAATGATCCTGAAACCCAGGCACAGGTCGGTAGGAAATTGAGCACTTTCCCTATTAAAGATCATTATCACAGAGCAGTGAGGAGCCTTCTTGGATGAGAAATGCTCCAATGGATGTTTTGAGCAAACTCTTTTTGAAATTTTCAAATTGTTTGATCTAGAGTTTCCGTGCAAGGAATTTATGATCACATCTGTATATGGTAGGAATGTTTTGGATAACCTCCAGCAATCAAAATGCACATTTCATGACTAAAACTTAAGTTGTAGAATTTTTTCAGTTAGACAATTATTGTCTTCCCAAAGATTACTAATATCTTCTTGGCGAGGAAAATTTTTTCAGGTCTAAGCTTTCTGCAGGACTTTTGGCCGCCCCAAAGACTGGGTGCGTCATCCTTAGGTGAAGCCTTTTAGTAGGCAAATCTTTTCTAAGACCGATCCACAGAATGATCGAGTCTCCGACTAGCCCCAAAGAGCGGGTACGTCATCCTTTGATTCATATCAATTTGGAATCTCATAAATGGTAGAAACCGCCTGAAGGGTCAACTCAATGGTAGAAACCGCCTGAAGGGTCAATCAATGGTAGAAACCGCCTGAAGGGTCAACACAATGGTAGAAACCGCCTGAAGGGTCAACCAATGGTAGAAACCGCCTGAAGGGTCAAAACAATGGTAGAAACCGCCTGAAGGGTCAATGTATGGTAGAAACCGCCTTAAGGGTCAACCAATGGTAGAAACCGCATGAAGGGTCAATGAATGGTAGAAACCGCCTGAAGGGTCAAAGGACTGGTAGAGACCGCCTGAAGGATCAACCCAATGGTCCGATCCACCATACGGATCAAAACCTTGATGAATCCCGAATGCGGGAGGATTCGTTTTCCCTAATAAGCCTTACATTAGGCAAGCCATTTCTAGTTTAGTCCACCACACGGATCAAAACCCTTGGCAAATTCCCAAATGTGGGATGCGTCTTCCTTAGGTTCCTATCAGTTAGGAATCCCATTATGGTTTGACCTACCATACAGGTCAGAGCTTAACATCCCCAGGACACTCCGATGACAAGTCCTTAGGAATCTACTTGAACCCATCAGACACAGAAAATGCCGCAAGCATTCGACAGGTAAGGGGCAGGGAAGTCTATCTACTCCTTAACTTTCTTACATCATATCAGGGAATTGAACGAGCACATCTCTTTTTAAGGAAAAGCACACATTGATGGTCATGAAAATTGGATGTCATGATTTCTTTTCTTTTCCCAGTCGAGTCGATCGGAACACAGGTGTCACCTTGTCTTTGAGAGAAATCTCTGACGAAATTCCTCTCAAAGAGGGGCAGCTGTTGAGACCTGATTTTTTATCAGTCTTTCATAGTTTATTTTTTAAAAATTCATAAAAAATCTATAAAAAGTTAAAAAAATTAAAAAATCATCTTTGGTAGCCTTGACCAAGCTAAAGGAACCATTTTTGATAAAAAAAAAAATAATTTGTCATATTTTTTTAATATTTTCCAAAAATAGAAAAATACATGAAAAATGAAGAAAAACAGCGTTCGATGTCGTAAAAATATAGAAAAATAGTCAATATTTTTATTTTAATTTCCTTTTCATTTTGAACTCATAAATAGTCAAAATTCAAGTTCAATTGCATGTATTTCTTCACGACGCATAGAGTTGAATTTGGCAAAAAAATGTCATTCGAGTATTTTAATTTGTAAATTTCTACATATTTTTTAGTCTTGACGTCCAATTAGATCGACCACCATCTACAATAAATTCCCCTTGCTGAATATTTTCGTTTTTGTTTCACATGATTTCATGATGTAAAACGCCGAGTGGATCCCCAAATATAATCGGGTCGGCATGAGCTCGATAGCTCGTCCAAGACCAAACCAGGGCACGGCGAACCCCATGTGAGTACTCTCGAACTCCTTCGATGCTTCCTAATGCTTTTCTTAGGTTAGATCGTGTGTAGAATGGCTAGGACAGCTAAATCATTCTTGAGCTGTGATTGATAAATAGGGCCTTACTAGGAATGCCATGTGATTTATTTGCATATCTAGATTCTTTGAGTTGCGCATTTTATTACTGTCGCGACCCTCTTGAGGTTGTCGGGCTCTCGAGGGCTAATGGGCCGTCCTGTCTGGTCGGACGCGGGCCTCTCCCAAGGCCCATTACCCAAATCGCAACGGAGGTATGCGTGATCGACTTTCAGTGTGGTCTAGTGACATGTGCTAAGTGTGCATGCCATGGAGTCGCCACCAATCATTTTTTTAGGGTATGATTGGACCACCCAATCGAATAGTTGGGAGTTTCTATTCAATTCTGCGAGAACCAGAGAAATGGTTTCGGGGACTTAGTTACACCAACTGTCAGAGTTGACGCCCTTTCGGTACCTAAGTTGACTGAATTTTCTAGCCTGAGATTCATGCGGATGAGTAAGGTATGAACCCTAAATCTAGAAATTCATGTAGATAAGAGTGATTATCCTAGCAATCACAATCAGTAATAAAATGCCCAACTCAAGGAATCTAGATATGCAAATAAATCACATGGCATTTCTAGTAAGGTCCTATTTATCAATCACAGCTCAAGAATGATTTAGCTGTCCTAGTCATTCTACACACGATCTAACCTAATAAAAGCATTAGAAAGCATCGAAGGAGTTCGAGAGTACTCACATGGGGTTCGCCGTGCCCTGGTTTGGTCTTGGACGAGCTATCGAGCTCATGCCGACCCGATTATATTTGGGGATCCACTTGGCGTTTTACACCATGAAATCATGTGAAATAAAAACGAAAATATTCAGCAAGGGGCATTTATTGTAGATGGTGGTCAATCTAATTGGACGTCAAGACTAAAAAAGATGTAGAAATTTACAAATTAAAATACTCGAATGACATTTTTTTGCCAAATTCAACTCTATGCGTCGTGAAGAAACACATGCAATTGAACTTGAATTTTGACTATTTATGAGTTCAAAATGTAAAAGAAATTAAAATAAAAATATTGACTATTTTTCTATATTTTTACGACATCGAACGCTATTTTTCTTCATTTTTCATGTATTTTTCTATTTTTGGAAAATATTAAAAAATATTTAAAAATATGAAAAATTATTTTTTTATCAAAAATGGTTCCTTTAGCTTGGTCAAGGCTACCAAAGATGATTTTTTTATTTTTTTTAACTTTTTATAGATTTTTTATGAATTTTTTAAAAATAAACTATGAAAGACTGATCAAAAATCAGGTGTCAACAGCTGCCCCTCTTTGAGAGGAATTTCGTCAGAGATTTCTCTCAAAGACAAGGTGACACCTGTGTTCCGATCAACTCGACTAGGAAAAGAAAAGAAATCATGACATCCAATTTTCATGCCCATCAATGTGTGCTTTTCCTTAAAAAGAGATGTGCTCATTCAATTCCCTGATATGATGTAAGAAAGTTAAGGAGTAGATAGACTTCCCTGCCCCTTACCTGCCGAATGCTTGCGGCATTTGCTGTGTCGATGGGTTCAAGTAGATTCCTAAGGACTTGTCATCGGAGTGTCCTGGGGATGTTAAGCTCTGACCTGTATGGTAGGTCAAACCATAATGGGATTCCTAACTGATAGGAACCTAAGGAAGACGCATCCCACATTTGGGAATTTGCCAAGGGTTTTGATCCGTGTGGTGGACTAAACTAGAAATGGCTTGCCTAATGTAAGGCTTATTAGGGAAAACGACTCCTCCCGCGTTCGGGATTCATCAAGGTTTTGATCCGTATGGTGGATCGGACCATTGGGTTGATCCTTCAGGCGGTCTCTACCAGTCCTTTGACCCTTCAGGCGGTTTCTACCATTCATTGACCCTTCATGCGGTTTCTACCATTGAGTTGACCCTTCAGGCGGTTTCTACCATTGGTTGACCCTTCAGGCGGTTTCTACCATACATTGACCCTTCAGGCGGTTTCTACCATTGTTTTGACCCTTCAGGCGGTTTCTACCATACATTGACCCTTCAGGCGGTTTCTACCATTGATTGACCCTTCAGGCGGTTTCTACCATTGAGTTGACCCTTCAGGCGGTTTCTACCATTTATGAGATTCCAAATTGATATGAATCAAAGGATGACGTACCCGCTCTTCGGGGCTAGTCGGAGACTCGATCATTCTGTGGATCGGTCTTAGAAAAGATTTGCCTACTAAAAGGCTTCACCTAAGGATGACGCACCCAGTCTTTGGGGTGGCCAAAAGTCCTGTAGAAAGCTTAGACCTGAAAAAATTTTCCTCGCCAAGAAGATATTAGTAATCTTTGGGAAGACAATAATTGTCTAACTGACAAAATTCTACGACTTAAGTTTTAGTCATGAAATGTGCATTTTGATTGTTGGAGGTTATCCAAAACATTCCTGCCATATACAGATGTGATCATAAATTCCTTGCACGGAAACTCTAGATCAAACAATTTGAAAATTTCAAAAAGAGTTTGCTCAAAACATCCATTGGAGTATTTCTCACCCAAGAAGGCTCCTCACTGCTCTGTGATAATGATCTTTAATAGGGAAAGTGCTCAATTTCCTACCGACCTGTGCCTGGATTTCAGGATCATTCGCAACGCATACATTTCGACCGATCAGGAGGTCTTTCACGGGACCGTAGTGTTAGGCTTGGATATCGGTTTCCAAGGGGGGCTCACTTTTGAGTCAAGGCCGTTGAACGAAATTTTTCACTATCTGCTCCGGGTTTACAAGTCAAGAACCCTGCAAAATGAGAAAGAAATAGTCTTGCTCGTACTTCTTTGAGCTAAGTTATACATTAACCCAAGTGTCTTAGTCAGATAAGACTACTTCAGGGTTGTAACATTGGAAGGATTGGGGACCGAAAAAGGCTTATTTTTTGCCCAGAAATTGTGAAGGGTTTGACATTGGTGATCATTGCAAATTTGCCACATGTCCTTCGAAGAACATCTCCATTTCTTGAAGTGTACACTCCTCTTTTAGAGCGCACAAGGATGTTTAAAAGCGTCTCTTGTTACATTAAGAGACCGTCTGTTTGTGTGTTTGCAATTTGAGCACGACAACATTTGGAGAGTAGTCATCTTGATCTAACTCCTTTGCAGGGTCTTTTCATCGTCTCTCTAGACTTTACTGGGGATATTTTGAATAGACATCAGCCTTGCTTTTTACCAGGCACTTTGCTTTTTCTTGATGTCTAGGGATTTTTCTTTTCCCCCTTTTTTTAATCCCGTGTTTTTCTTTTCTTTTGGAGCTAGGATTTTCGGCAATCATGCTAGATATGCAACTTAAACTTTGGCACGCTTCCATTCCTAGAGTGATGTTGCCTTTGCTTTGGAATATGCAATGATCACCAATAGGTTGATGAAATGAATTTGCTGGCTCAACTTGGTTGTGCAAAGGATAACAGTGTGTAGGATAGAGAAATGAATCATTCTCGTCATCCTATGACACTTGGATTATCATATAAACAACACACAAAGATTTATGTTAGTCCGAGCAAGAAAATTTCTAACCGTTTACTTTCTGATACTGTTGGACTAACCTTCATTTGCCCCAATGTGGGGTGGTTCTTGACAGGGTTGAGAATGAAAATCGCCGTTCAATGGGGTTCTCAATGGGCATCTGTAGTGTTTGGAATGAAGAAATAAATGCCTCTGTCATCTCGATCCATGTAATCGTTGCGAATGACCCTTATATCCATAGGTTAAGGTTTCGCTATCATTTCCAATCTCCTCATCTCTCAAGTGTGTATGGGACGTGTTTGGATTAGGCTCGCTTCTCTTATGAGAAAATACCCTTTTGAACAGTTCAAACGACTCTTATTGGAAAAATTCATTTCATTTCATCAAGATTTATCCTTCAAAGGGATTTTATGATGCACCATACATGTGTAATTCATGTTCAGACAATCTCATGTTTTAAAACATGAATGTCAATGAAGTAAGAATTCTATGTCTTTTTAGATGTGAGAATCAAATTAATTCTGAAAGTTTTTAATCTCCAATGAATTGGGAAAAGGGATACTTACCTGCCCATCGAGGCTGGAGATCCTGGAGATATAAAAGGGATATGTCATTGTATATTCTAAAACTTTACAAAAATTGGAACGATACATCTTACCCTTGGTCATATGCTCCAACGAGTGTACAAGGGTTGTGAAAATCTGCACTTCACATAGTAACACAAGATTGTTGGGTGTTCTAAAGTTCTTTCGACTTCTTGGTTTTTGGAGAAAAATGAAACTTACATGTCTGCCTTGATGGCGAGCTCCTGCCAAGGATAAATATTAAGCATTATTTTGGGTTTCCAAATTCAAAACAAATTGGGACGATACTACTTTACTCTTGATTTGAATTCCTTCTGCATGCCAATGTGCGGATTGTAGAAGCCGGCCCTCAAGCTTGTGGCCATGATTTCTTCGTCTTGTTGGGCAACGAATCCACCTCGAGGATTTACGTCGGAGGAGATTCATTCATCTTTTTGGGCGTGTTTCATGCACTGTTTTGTTATTTGAATGCATGGCTTCTTGGGTGCCTCATCTCTGTTCATCACCTGAGAGGAAAATGAGAGAACATTATCCCCGCATCTGATTGAAAATCATTTAGGAACGATACGTTCTTTTTACCAAATGGGTGGCTCCGCGGCCAAATGTGTTTTACATTGAAAGGATGGATTCCATTACGCTCTGCGGATGATAACTATCGCTTCGGGGACTTGCCCCACGGATCAAACGATGAATTTGATGTCTTCGGCTTCGACATGCTTTCCAGATGTAGGAATGGTTTGCCCCCATTTTCAGTGGAGATGGGTTTTGTCGAGTGGGCAAGATCAAAAACTCATCCTAGATTTGGCTTTAGTCGAAGGTTGAAATCCCGACCTTGGATAAGCGAATCATGATTCATCTCCTTCTGCTTCGGATTTGTCATTTGCGTGCTTCACATTTTACAATACCAACTTCGCCGCTTGATGAAAATGAATCGATGATTTTCGAATTGCCCCAAGTTCTATAGTCATCTGCGTCGAATCTCTTTGAACTTCATCGGGTGATAGACAAACTGATAAAATGATTTTTCAATCCTGAGATCGAACTCCTGACGTTTCGTACCACTTCCAGTTCACTGACTACCAGGACAAAGCACTATTGGCGTCCCTAACTGGTTCGTTTTTTGTTATAAAATTCTTGAAGCAGTTAGCGACCCCCATCGAGAATGAAACAAGCTCAATTTAGAGTTCATAACGACTAAAGGTCCCTTAGAATGATACAGAGCTAACCGTCTTTGAGCTCGCTCGGGCTTTTGCTCGCATTTTCCTATGTGAAGCCTTTAAATGTTTTTCTTCGTGGCGTTCAATTGATTCGCCTCGACTCTAATCTAACAAGGGATTGTCGTACTCAAGCATGATGATGCTCGCAGGTAGTACTGATCGCTGCCCCAGATTAACTCTAGGCATTAAGGAAGATTATCTTGCATGGAAGACTTTATGACAGAAAGATTAATGATACATCCATTCACATGTGCCTAGTTCCCTTGAGGATTCTCGGTGATCAGCCAGCTACACCATGAATCAGACATATAATCGTCATTTTGGATCATAACTTCATAAGTCCATCAGTTTTAAACTGATCGATCCAGATATGGAGCTCCTCATCAAGGAAATCTTTTGATTCTTCGAGCAACTGATATTCGGGTTGACCATCATCGCTTGGCGTTGAAGGATTCCTGTTTCTGTTGTGAGCGATCTGATTCTTCGAGCTAGAACCTTCGTCGTTGCTCGAGATTATAAGAGGATGATTGATCGGTTCACTATCAAAAGCACCTTCCATTTGGGAATGGGAGAAACAAAAATCCTCAAAGCATCCGCCCGCTTGATCTTCCGAAATCTTATGCCCAAGCCGGGCAGATCTTTGAACACTAGGCGCAATATGTTGATCGGGGATAGGAAGAGCACTAGCGAAAAGTTGCTGCTCAAACCAAGGAGTTCGTACCTGCTGCACTTGTGGCATATACTCTTGAGGGGTGCTGAGATGATTCGGGGGAATATTCTGATTAGCGCCCAAGTAGTCGATGGTGCTGCTACCAGCTTGGTCGGTGCCTAAATTCGGCAGGGTATTTCTTACTTCAGGGGCATTGTAGTTATAGCCATGCCTAGTGTTTAGGCACAAGTTGAGTTCTTTCAGGTTCAGTGCTGTGTGGCGCTGTCTTAGCGCCCTTCTGTAGCTCTTGAGGTGACTCGCGACTCCATCTTTAGTGAGTCCTGGTATGTTCATGATCTCAAGTATGCGCGTTGGATATGCTGAGTTGATCCCTAGTTGCTGAACCGCACTAAGGAACTTGAGATGAAGCTCGGGGGACCAATTGACCCTCGTCTTCTTGCGACCCGGAACAGTGTTGACAACTTGGCTATTGCTCTCTGGCCTATTTCCAGTAGAATTTGATCGAGCCAGAAATTGTTGTGGAGGGAATTCATCAGCTTTGGATTGGTCGGTCGTGATAGTAAGCTCATCGTTAAGGAAACTCCAATCATGGTGACGCATATCACATCCTTTAGAAGGCATCGATATTGACTTCGTAGAATTGATTTGTTCATGCATATCTCCAACAAAATCCGATTGTATCGAAGATGGTTCGAGGGAGTGGGGTGGTGAATGAGCATTTTCAATCCTCATATAAGGCTTATCAAGGAACATTTCGCCGAGAGTGATAGGGCCACCGCAATTAAGGCAAGCGATAGTGCTGGGAGCTTTCTTATACCTCATGTTCTCCGCTCGAAGCTTTTCGTTTTCCTCCTTTAGAATCGCAAGTTCTTGACGTCTGTGTTGAGCCCTCAATTTGGCTCGCTTATTTTGAAACCAAAACTTGACCCTCAAAGGTTTCATCCCTAGCTTCTGGCCCAATTCATTTCTTTGTTTCATGTTCGGGAGAGGGCATTCACTAAAGAAAGCTTCAAGCTCTTGGATTTCATTCTGAGTGTGGCACTGGCGACGTTTCCTTTTTCGAGATTGACCATCGCTGCTGCTGTTGTCGTCGCTGCTGAGCTCCTGAACTTCGTTGCCGAAAGGGTTGGGTTCTGTGGTTCTGGTACCAGACGCCATCCTGGAATCTTCGAGATCTCTCAGTAGTTCATTTTCTGAGATTTTTGGATCAGTCGCCTCTAGCAACTGATGGTAACCCTCAAACATGTTGGATCGAGAAATGTTCGATCAATTTTTGCTCACTCAGGGTTCTCTACTCTCTCATGTATGCTCAGTCTCTCTAAATTTTCTTTTGAGTGGTTCTGTATGCCCATGAAACGTTCTTTAAACATGGATGAAGATCATCAGGCAAGCGTTGCTCCCAAGATTTCGTATTTCCCGCTTTGTCGTCTTCTTTCTTCTTTTCAACGTGGAGGGACACCAAATCGATTTCCTTTTCTCGATATCCATGTCTGTCTCCCACTTATTTTCAAAAAGGTGGAACTACGCTCGCCTCCTGCTCAGTTTTTTAATATGATGGGACCGCCAAATCCTTTCGCAACTTTTTTCGATAGTTGCGCTTAACTCCCGCTCAATTTTAATATGGTGACACCGACATATCTTTTTACAACTTTTTTAGGTTTATCAAGCCTGAAATCGCGGACTGGGACAGATCTGATGGTTCACCGAAAGAGCCACCACTGCTTTACCCAATTAACTTGGCTCCACGAGCATTATTGCTATGCCTTTCTTCATTCTCGAGTTGCTATAAAAGGAGGAGTTAATGCAGAGAAGATTAACACTCTTACATAATTGCATTTTCTTATTTTAATCACTCTACCACACTCATCTTCTTCTCCCTCACTCCAACGAAAATGACCTCCTCTCCTATTCGCGCTTTCTCGGCCGAAAATTTGGCCCAGTGGGAAAAACTCTATAACCTCCTCGGTCGAGGCTATGCTCATATAGCCGATCACCCAGAAACTGAAGATGAAATCTGCATTTTGCTCGTGGAAATAGACACCACCTCCATCGAGGGCACTAATTTAGAGAGGGAATATAGAATCTTCCCAACCCTCTTTATAAACTTTTTAGAGACTTACCGTGTCGCTCATCGAAAAGCTACCGTGGCTCACGTTTTGCGAGCTCGCTATGAGGATCGGTCCAACTGCTTGGTGTTGGCCAACATTGTGGCCGATAGTCACAGAAAGGCTGTTGAGTTCGCCAACAAGCGAGTCTCGATGTTGCTTCGCGAGAAGGGAAATTTGGTGGAGCGCTTGGCCTTATCCCTGACCACCTATGAGCATGACCGTCGTAATGTCGTGTTGAAGTTTCAATGTGAGTGGCAGGAAGAAAGGCTTGACAGTATTACCGCGGATATAGCCCATGGGAGAGGACTAGTTCGGGACCTGGAAATAGCCGCCGAAGATCACGGGACCAAGGTTGCCGAGCTTAAAGGGGAATGTAAACGCCTTCTTCTTAAGCTTGCAGATCTCGAGTCTCGAGGTGGTGAGTATAAGCAAAGCATCAATAATATGGAGGGCCAACTTGGTTCCTTTGTGATGCTAATTAGGGCTCATTGCGGTTTTATGTTTCCACCCCGATGATTTGTATGATCTGCTTTTAAGGTCCCTCGATTGAGCGAAATGAATGAAAGCTCTAATGTGTGTGTCTCAACTTCTGTATGGCTGACTTTCTCGAACACCTGACCACTCTCAACCTAGGCAAGCTGCGCTTTGACATTTATGATTCGAGCGTGTACATCTTGATTTTTTAATCTTGCTTATGATCGGATAAAGGAACCTCCCACCACGATTATCCACAAAAAGACTTCTCTTCTCTACTTGTTTTTAACCTGTTTCAAATGAAAAGGCAGAATCAGAAGAAAGAATTTGAAAAATAAAGCATAAATCCTTTCAATTTTATGCTTACTTGTGATTAATAGGGATAAGAGCTTTTACAAGGGTTTTGACCTTGTGCAAAAGCTTTTATCAATATTCCTCAAAGGAAAGCATATCATTGAAAGGAATGTAATTCACGATAATCGCCTTTGATCAATTCCAAGAAAATCAATGGAATGTTCAAAAGTATACAATTACGATGTGTTTTAAATTCAATTGAAGATACGGTATCCAAATTAAAGCCGTTTGCTAAGAACGAGAGTAATTTGGATATCTATCTTTTCATTAAATTTGAAAAACACGAATCTTGATCAATTATTGTGGATTACCAATGATGCAAAATATGCATGAACCAATTCAAGTTTATAGTTCCTTCTGGCGAAATTGGGATTGTATTGCCCTATACGGCCAAAAGGTTGTATAAGACTTCCAATTTCAATTTCATCCAAAGGAATTATAAAATTGATTTTGGAGTATTCGAGTGATTAGAAGAAATGCCACTATCACATTCCAATGACAAGTCAATAGAAATACAACAAATTTCAATCTGAATGTATATAAACACAAATAGATCCCTAATACAATCAATCTAAGGGATCAGATCGAGAGGATCTCAGCAAAATAAATCCTATACAAGAAGGCTAGAAATGAAAATTAAAACAAAGGAATGTGATCTTAATACTTAGAGATGCCCCAGTTTCGATCTTTGAGACGTGACTTCAAGATCACCTATTCCAAATCGTCATCTTCATTAGATGATACCTCAATGATGTCCATAGCAGGCTCTTCTTGTCCACTTGGCGCTCGTAATGGGATGACACCATCTTCATCTTCCATCAAGAACATTGGGAGGAAAACACACCTATCTATCCTCAAAATGGCATTTAATCCAATCACCGGAATTATGCAATGAATATAATGATTAAGAGCTGTAACAAGTTCGAGGGATAGAAAAGTCTTACCAACCAAACTTAAGAGAAAATCAAGCTTCTCTGTATTTTTAGCAGTGTTAGGTATACTAACCTTCCATAGACAAACGCATGAGACAAGTGAGGGAAAACTCCTAAAAATCAAAAGATAGGGCTTGGTACCTAAAGCCAAGGTTCTCACCTCGAATTCTGGGAAGAGCCGATTCCATTGCACAACTATCGTTGCATTGGGACTCAATCCATAGTTCGAAGTGAGCGGAATTGAAAAGTGGATTACCCCATGTTTTTCCTCACGGAGATTCCATTTTCAATTCCTTCTATTGTGTTCCTAAAGAGGGCGCCTGGGGTTTTAGGCGCAATTGTGTGTATTCATTGTGTCGTGCTAAAGTAAAAGACATGCATTTTATTTAACAATCACCGCTTCAATATAAACATCCACACAATCATACATCCAAAACTCCTGCCTGCATAAAACAAAGTTAACAAGCACTTCACCCCTTATTTCTCCCGTCTACAAAAACATCTAACACATTCGTTAGCATATACACCTCACTTTCGAGAGCATCTGCATAAAATTAGGTTAGAAGAATCAATCAACTTTTTAATCGGCTCAAGTCCACTAAATGGTTAAGAACCAGTCCCCAGCGGAGTCGCCAGTCTGTCGCGACCCTCTTGAGGTTGTCGGGCTCTCGAGGGCTAATGGGCCGTCCTGTCTGGTCGGACGCGGGCCTCTCCCAAGGCCCATTACCCAAATCGCAACGGAGGTATGCGTGATCGACTTTCAGTGTGGTCTAGTGACATGTGCTAAGTGTGCATGCCATGGAGTCGCCACCAATCATTTTTTTAGGGTATGATTGGACCACCCAATCGAATAGTTGGGAGTTTCTATTCAATTCTGCGAGAACCAGAGAAATGGTTTCGGGGACTTAGTTACACCAACTGTCAGAGTTGACGCCCTTTCGGTACCTAAGTTGACTGAATTTTCTAGCCTGAGATTCATGCGGATGAGTAAGGTATGAACCCTAAATCTAGAAATTCATGTAGATAAGAGTGATTATCCTAGCAATCACAATCAGTAATAAAATGCCCAACTCAAGGAATCTAGATATGCAAATAAATCACATGGCATTTCTAGTAAGGTCCTATTTATCAATCACAGCTCAAGAATGATTTAGCTGTCCTAGTCATTCTACACACGATCTAACCTAATAAAAGCATTAGAAAGCATCGAAGGAGTTCGAGAGTACTCACATGGGGTTCGCCGTGCCCTGGTTTGGTCTTGGACGAGCTATCGAGCTCATGCCGACCCGATTATATTTGGGGATCCACTTGGCGTTTTACACCATGAAATCATGTGAAATAAAAACGAAAATATTCAGCAAGGGGCATTTATTGTAGATGGTGGTCAATCTAATTGGACGTCAAGACTAAAAAAGATGTAGAAATTTACAAATTAAAATACTCGAATGACATTTTTTTGCCAAATTCAACTCTATGCGTCGTGAAGAAACACATGCAATTGAACTTGAATTTTGACTATTTATGAGTTCAAAATGTAAAAGAAATTAAAATAAAAATATTGACTATTTTTCTATATTTTTACGACATCGAACGCTATTTTTCTTCATTTTTCATGTATTTTTCTATTTTTGGAAAATATTAAAAAATATTTAAAAATATGAAAAATTATTTTTTTATCAAAAATGGTTCCTTTAGCTTGGTCAAGGCTACCAAAGATGATTTTTTTATTTTTTTAAATTTTTATAGATTTTTTATGAATTTTTTAAAAATAAACTATGAAAGACTGATCAAAAATCAGGTGTCAACAATTACTGATTGTGATTGCTAGGATAATCACTCCTATCTGCATGAATTTCTAGATTTAGGGTTCATACCTTACTCATCCGCATGAATCTCAGGCTAGAAAATTCAGTCAACTTAGGTACCGAAAGGGCGTCAACTCTGACAGTTGGTGTAACTAAGTCCCCGAAACCATTTCTCTGGTTCTCGCAGAATTGAATAGAAACTCCCAACTATTCGATTGGGTGGTCCAATCACACTCTAAAAAAAATGATTGGTGGCGACTCCATGGCATGCACACTTAGCACATGTCACTAGACCACACTGAAAGTCGATCACGCATACCTCCGTTGCGATTTGGGTAATGGGCCTTGGGAGAGGCCCGCGTCCGACCAGACAGGACGGCCCATTAGCCCTCGAGAGCCCGACAACCTCAAGAGGGTCGCGACACTCTTCCCCAAGAAAATATTGGTAATCTTTGAGAAGACAGCAATTGTCCAATTGACAAAATTTTATGACTTAAGCTTTAGTCATGAGATGTGCATTTTGATGCTGGAGGTTATCCAAAACATTCTTGCAACATGCAAATGTGATCACAAATCCCTTGCATGGAAAATCTGGACCAACAGTTTGAAAATTCCCAAAAAGAGTTTGCTCAAAACATCAATTGGAATATTTCTCGACAAGGAGGCCAACTCACCTGTTTTGAGGTGATGATTTTTAGGGGATGCACTCAATTCCCTACTGACCTGTGCCTAGGTTTTAGGCTCATTCGCAGCGCATACATTTTGATCGGTCGGGAGGTCTTCCACGGGACCGTAATGTTGGGCTTGGATATTGGTTTTCAAGGGGGACCCGCTTTGGAGTCGGGGCCATCGAATGAAAATCTTCACCATCTGCTCCGGGTTTACAAGTCAAGAACCCTGCAAAATGAGAAAGAAAGAGTCTTGCTCGTACTTCTTCGAGCTAAGCTATATGTTAACCCAAGTGTCTTAGTCAGAGAAGACTGTTTCAGGGTTGTAACATTGGTAGGATTGGGGACCGAAAAAGGCTTGTTTTTGGCCCAGAAATCACGAAGGATTTGACATTGGTGATCATTGCAAATTTGTCACATATCTTTTCCATCCTGCATCTTCCATTTTTGAGGTGTGCAACCGCTTTTGAGGTGTGCACAAGTCCTTTAGAGAACGTCTCTTGTGGTATTAAGAGATTGACAATTCTGTCAGTGTTTTTGCACCACGGCTGACATCATTTGGGGAGCAGTCTTCTTGATCTGACTCCTTTATGGGTTTTTCTCTCTTCCCAACTAGGCTTTATTGGGGATCAATCAAACAGTTTTCACGAGCATCGGCCTTGCTTTTACCAGGTACTTTGTTTTTTCTTGATGCTGGGGATTTTTTTCTTTGTTGAAATCCCGCCTTTTCTTTTCCTTTGGAACTACGATGTTCAGAAAATTGTGCTAGATATACAACTTGAATCATAGCACATTTAAACGCCGATATGAAATTTTTCTATAAATCCCATCTCTTGATTTCTTCCGTTCTTGGAGTGATGCAGTTTCTATCTTGAAACATCCCATGATCACCAACAGGGGTTTATGAAATGAATTCGCAGGCTCAACTTGGCTGTGCAAAGGATATGGTGTGTGGGATAGAGAATGAATGCTTCTCGTCATCCTATGACACTTGGATTACCATATAAACAACACACAAAGATTAATGTTAGTCCGAGCAAGAAAATTTCTAACCATTTTCTCCTGATGCTGCTGGACTTATTTCCTTTTTGCCCCGGTGTGGGGTGGTTCTTGACAGGGTTAAGAATGAAAACCGCCGTTCAAGTGGGTTGTCAACGGTCACCTGTAGTGTTTATGATATGAAACGAACGCCTCCGTCGTCCCAATCCATGTAATCGCTGCGAATGGTCCCTACCTCCGTAGGTCCAGATTTTACTATTTGATTCGCTCCACTCATCTCTCAAGTGTATGTAGGATGTGTTTGGATTTGAGCTTGCCTCTCTTTTGAGGAAACATCCTTTTGAGAGTTTTGAACAACTTTTGATTGGAAAAATCTCTTTCGTTTTCCCAAAAATTTTACCCGTCAAGGGGATTTTATGGTGCACAATGCGTGTTCAGACAACCTCATGTTTCAAAACATGAATGCCAATGAAGTTAGAATTCCATGTCTTTTCTAGACATCAGATTTTGAAAGCTTTTTCTTTTTCTCTCTGTGTTTTTTGGTTTAACATCTTCAATGGATTGGGGGAAAGGGATACCTACCTGTCCACTGTGGCTGGAGATCCTTGAAAATGTAAAAGAAGCATATCATTGTATGTTCACGAATTTTTCGAAAATCGAAATGATACATCCTACCCTCATGTACCCTAACAGGTAGTATGTGGGATGTAAAAACTTATTCGTCTCCAAGGCGATTCCCCTGTCAAGGATAAAAAATAAGTGTTAATTCATATTCCCAAATTCAAGACAAATTGGGACGATACAACTTTACTCTTGATTTTCATCCCATTCTGATGTTGCGTATTGATATGAACAACCTCTATCAAATCCGCCTATCCATGCTTGGAGTGTTTGTAACATCAATGGTTCATCTGCCCCCAGCTGGGCAGCGTCTGTTCTGCTATTTGAACGCATGACTCATTGAGTGATTTATCCATGTTTATCATCTGAGAAGGAAAAGAAAGAATACATTACTTCGGTATTCGATTGAAGATCGTTTAGGAACGATACATCGTTTTACCAAATAGGTGGCTTCGCGGCCAAACGTATTTCGTGTTGAAGGGGTAGATCCCATTATGCTCAGCGGGTGATAATTATGGTTCATGGAACTTGCTCCACGGATTAAGTGATTAATCCACGGCCTTCGGCTTGAAGATGCTCAAAGGGTGATGTTGACACTCACGCGCAATTAGTTCTAGATATTAATGAAAGATGTTCCCGTGGGAACCTTACAGTGCGATCAACAACATATGCAATAGGAGTATTCAACCCCTTTTCTCGAAGCATTTTTCATCGAGTAGCCATGCCTTGCATCAGACGTTTGATCACCGGCCTCGCGTCACCACTGCGATGGTCCTCCGGCTCCAAATTGATCGAGCCAAAGATTGAACTCATTGCCAAGGAAATTGCTCGGGTCTTCGAGCCATTGATGTTCAAGTTGGGTATCAACGATTGTTGGGGGCAGATTTCTTTCATTGCCTTCGTTGTGAGGGATTGGAGTTTTTGAGCTGGAACCTTCATCATTGCCCTGTTGGGGTTGAGACATACATTCCTGAAGAGTATTGATCCAAGTGTCCAGCTCCTCATCAAGGAAATCACCTGTTCTTTCTAGCCCTTGGTGCCCAGATTGGGTGTCGTCGACTGCAGGCGAGGGATTCCTCTCTTTGCTCTCGCCGTGAGCAATTTGACCCCTCGAATTGGAACTTCCTTCAATGACCGGCAGGTTCATATGTGCACTCTCTACCAATGCCAGATCCACTTCAGGGACAGCATTAATGACTGATTCGCACTCAAACTGAGGAATCTCTATGTGCTGGAACTGTGGCATATACTCCTGAGGAGTATTGAGATAGCTCGGCGGAGCATTCTGATTTGGGTTAAAGGAGTCGCTGACACGACTGCTAGTCCCGTCATTGCTGAAACACGGTTGGGTGCTCTTGGCTCTCCAATCATCATGGTTGTAACTCTGCCCAGCACTTGAGCTCCAACTGGCTTTATGATGGTTTAACGCTATCCTTCCATCCCTTAGCAATCTCCTATAGTACTTGAGGTGAGACTCAACGTTAATTCTAGAAAGCCCCGGCACATTCATAATCTCGAGTATGCGTAGTGGGCTAGCCGAATCAACTCCCAGCTCTCGAATTGCATCAACAAATTTGATGTGAAGCTCATAGGTCCAGTAAAACCTTGTTCTCTTATCACCCAAAATATCGTCAATACTTCGGTAGCTATTCTCTACGGGATCTAGTCGTTTCAAAAGTTGTCCAGGGAGGGACTCACCGACTTTGGATTGGCTGGCTGCGACAGCGAGTTCGTCATTGAGAGAATTCCCCCTGTGATGATTCATATCCCATTTCTCAGAGGATGTTGGTGTTGATCCTATGTTGTTGACTTGCTCATGCAGATCTCCGGCGGTATCTGGCTGTGTCGGAAAATGCTGTGGAGAATACGGTAACAGCTGAGCGTTATTCGTCAACAGGGATGGTTCATCGAGGAACACCTCGCCGAGGACAACAGGATTACCACAATTAAGGCAGGTGGCCTTGGTCAGAGCTTCCTTATATCTCGCGCTTTCAGCTTGAAGCTTCTCATTCTCCTCCTTCAGAACCAGTAACTCATGGTCTGCGTATTGCTGTTTCACCCGGGTTCGTTTGTTGGCGAACCAAAACTTGACCTTCGAAAGCTCCAATCCTATCTTTCGGCTCAACTCCATTTTCTGTTGTCTGCTTGGAGTGGGGCATTCATTGAAGAAAGCTTCGAGCTCTCGGATTTGGCCTGGAGTGTGGCGTTGTAGTTGCTTCCTTTTCCGACTCTGGTCATCATTGTATACTCCTTCTTCGTAGCTGAAACCTAGAATTTCATCGCTGGAGGAGTCAGTCTCTATGGCCTTCGAGCAGGATTCAGCTCCAGGATCTTCAAAGTCTCCCAGCAGTTCGTGCTCAGAAATGTCCAGGTCGGGCGTTTCTAGCAGATGGGAATAACTTTTAAACATGATGGATCGGGGTATCTCGGGCTGATCTAGTTCACTCAGCTTTCTCAATTCGCTCTTACGTGTTTGCTCACTCTAGAAATTTTCTCAAGTGATTGTGCGTGTCCTGGAACCATCCTTCAGGCTGCATATGAAGACCAGCAAGCAAGCGCTCCTCCCGAGATCCTGCAATTACTCATCGTCTGTATTCCCCTTTCTTTTTCCTCTTGATAGGATCACAAACTCTCTTGCATTGATTCGGTTTCATCGAGTATTGCGCTCGTCCCCTAGTTCAGTCTTCAAAGTGGTGGGTCTACAATCTTTCGGCGCCTTTTATGATTTGCTAGGCCCGAGAACGTGGGGAGCAGCGGTGGACCCGCAATTAATGACTCCGTTTAATTCATTTAGCTCCATGGGAATTAACGCTATGATCTTCTCTCAACCCCTTTTCATCGTTCAAACGAAAGTGGCATTTTCCCTGTGCATGCTGTTACTCTTCATTTCAGCATCCCGGGCGCTTGGTGAGGAATGAGTTCGTGGCCACTCAAAATTTTAAAGACCGTCTCTGGTTTCAGACTTAATCTAACAAGGGATCATCACAACTGAGCATGACGATGTTCGTCGATAGCGTTGGTTTTAATATAGAATTAACTATAGTCATTAAAGAAAAATGTTCCCGTAGGAACTTTACAACGGATAAAATGAGTGATCTACTCGTGAACATGTTCTTCTTTCTATGGGTGTTCGTAGTGACCGACCCATCGTGCCCCGAGTCAGGTGCTAGATCATGGCTGTCCAAGCATGCCAGCTTCCCACTGATTGAACAAGGCATCGAGCCCCTCATCGAAGAAATCGTCTGTCGTGGGTTGACCAGCGGCAGGCAGAGCACCAGCCGACTGCTGCTCGAAT
This sequence comes from Rhodomyrtus psidioides, assembly GCA_021437785.1. Classification (NCBI taxonomy): domain Eukaryota; kingdom Viridiplantae; phylum Streptophyta; class Magnoliopsida; order Myrtales; family Myrtaceae; genus Rhodomyrtus; species Rhodomyrtus psidioides. Next base: position 1,733,357 of record JAILYB010000047.1, read on the forward strand.
GGAGGAGTGCGCACTCGCTGTACTTGTGACACGCGCTCTTGAGAAGTGTTGAAATGGCCTGGGAGGACATTCTGATCAGCTTTCAGTTTGCCGGTGGTCGGGTTGCTAGCTTGATTGATGCTTAGATTTGGCCGGGTATCTCTTGATGCCTGAGCATTACAATGGCGGTCGCCCCTAGCTTTTGAGCTCGAGACGGATTCCTCCCGGTTTAGCTCCGCTCGACGTTGTTTTAATAGCTTTCTGTAGGCAGCAAGGTGATTCCTGACCAGCTCCTTACTAAGCCCCGGTACACTCATGGCCTTAAATATGCGCGTCGGAGTTGCTGAGTCGATCCCCATTTGGTGAACCACGTCTAGGAATCTGGAATGCAGTTCAGGGGGCCAAGCGAACCTCCTCTTATCGTGGCCCAAAATTACATCGATGGCTTGACGACTGATTAACTCATCTCCAGCAGGACCCGACCCTATCGAAAATTGTTGTGCATGAGGCTGATATGCTTTGAGCTGGTCGGCGGTAACATCCAGCTCCTTGAAACTGTAACTCCAATCAAAGCGATGCAAATCTCATCCCCCAGGAGGCATTTGTATCATCTCCGTAGGATCCTCCTGCTCATGCGTGACTCCGGCAAAATCTGGTTGAGCAGGAGATGCCCCGAGGGAGTAGGGTGGTAAATGAACGTCTTCAATCATCGCGTGAGGCTTATCGGGGAATATCTTACCGAGGGCGACGAGGTTATCGCAATGAGGGCAAACGGTAATATTGAGAGCTTTTTCATACCTCATGTTTTCTGTTCGCAGCTTTTGGTTTTCTTCCTTTAAAATCTCGACCACCTGACGTTTGCGTTGAGCCTTCGATTTGGATCTCCTATTTTGAAACCAAAACTGGATCCTCGACTGATTAATCCCCAACTCCCGGCTCAATTCAATTCTCCACTTCTTTTTCATGTAATGGCTTTTACTAAAAAGGGTTTCCAGCATTTGGGTTTCCTCCTGAGAGTATTGGTGAGGACGTCTTCTTTTCCCGAGTTGAGCATCGTGGATGTCGTTGTCGTCGTCGCCGTGATCTTGATTTTCGTTGCCAGAAGTGTTGGGCTCCATGGTTTTGGCGTTAGACTTGATCTTGGAATCTTCGAGATCCCTCTGTAGTTCAATTTCTGAGATTTTTGAGTCAGTCGCCTCTAGCAGCTGACAATAACCTCTTAAATATGTTGGATTGAGAAATGTTTGATTGGTTCTTGCCCACTCAGAGTTCTCCACTCTCTCCTGTATGCTCACCCCCTATAAAGTTTTCTTCGAGTGACTTCGTATGTTAAGGAGACGCTCTTCAAGCATCATTAGGCAAACGTTCCCCCTCAAGACTTTGAATTTCTCGCTTAGCTTTTCAACGTGATGGGACTGCCAAATCCTGTTAGGGCTCTCTTCGATAGTTGCGCTTACCTCCCACCTAACTCCAATAATGATGATCCCGACAAATCTTTTACATCTTTTAATTGATGAGCCGGAAATCGCGGATCGAAACGAATCCATTGGTTCTCGTGAGGGGACCTCCTGCTTTACCCCCTAACTGGGCTCCACCAGCATTATTACTGAGACCCTTCATCATCCTCGAGTTGCTATAAAATGAGGAATTAATGTATGGAAGGTTAACGTTCTCGCATAATCAGCCTCTTCCTTCTAATCTCTCTGTTAAACTCGTCTTATTCTCAAGCCAACCCAACGCAAATGGCCTCCTCTCCCGTACGCACTTTTTCAACTGATGTCTTGGCCCAGTGGGAAAAGCTTTATAACCTACTGGGTCGCGGTTACGCGCACATAACCGATCATTCTGCAACCGAGGATGCAATCTGTGTCCTGCTCGAGGACCTTGATACCACTTCTCTCGAAGGTACTACACTGGGGAGGGAATATAGAACTTTCCCGACTCTCTTTGCACACTCCTTAGAGGCCTATCGTGTTGCTAATCGGGAGATTCTGGTGGCTCGCGTCTTGCGGGCTCGTTATGAGGATCGATCTGATCATTTGGTGCTGACCAACTATCTGGTTGATAGTTACAAAAAGGCCGTCGAGTTTGCTAATGAGCGGGTCGCGACGTTGCTTCGCGAGAGGAGAAATCTGGTGGATCAATTGGCCATATCCCTGACCACCGGCGAGCATGACCGCCGCAACGTCCTGTTGAGGCTTCAGAGCGACTGGCAGGAAGAACGGCTCGACAAGATAACCGAGGACATAGCTCGCGGGAATGGACTGGTTCGAGACCTGGAAGTAGTCACCGAAGAACACGAGGCCAAGGTCGCCGAAGTTAAGGGAGAATGCAGAAGTCTTCTCCTCAGGCTTGCCGACCACAACATGCGGAGCTGGGAGTATGAGCAGAGCATTAATAACATGGAGGGTCAGTTGGGATCCTTTGTGTGGTTAATTAGGGCTCACTTTGGCTTTACTTTTCCACCCCGACTTGTATGACCTGCTTCTGAAAACCCTCCGCCGAGCAAAATAAATGAAAGTTCTCGTGTGTGTGTTTTAACTTCTGTATGGTTCATTTCTTCGAGCATCCAAACATCTTCAACTTGGGTGAGCCGAACCATAATATCAATAAGCCGAGCAAATACGTCCTGATTTTATAACTCGCTCATGATCAGATGGAAGAATAGTTGCAGATTTGTCCAAGAGAAGATTTCTCTATACTACTTGTTTTTCACCTGCAAATGAAAAGACCGAGTCAGAAGGAATAATCTGAAAAAGAAAGCATAGACCCCTTTCAATCTTATGCTTGCTCGTGATTAATAAGGACAAGAACTTTTACAAGGGTTTTAATCTTGCGCGAAAAGTTTTTATCAATATTCCTCGAAAGAAAGCATACTATTGAAAGGAATGTAATTCACAATAATCGCTTTTGATCAATTTCGAGAGGAACGAATTACTCAAAAGTGCGAGGCATAATAACGTGTTTTAAATTTAATTGAAGATACGGCATCCAAATCAAGGCCGTTTTGTTAAGAACGAGAGTAATTTGGACATCTATCTCGTCATTAAATTCAAAACAACGTCGATATTCTCGATCAATTATCGTGGATTACCAGCGACGTAAAACATGCACGAAACAATTCAAGTGTATAATTCCTTCTAGAGAAATTGAGATTGGACTACTCTATACGACCAAAAGGTCGTGTAAGACTTCCAATTTTAATTTCCTCTAAAGGAATTATAAACTTGACTTGGGAGTATTCGGATGATTAGAGAAAATGCCACTATCACATTCCCATGACCCGTCAAAAGAAATACAACCAAGTTCCATCTGAATGTATACACCAATAGATCCCTAATACAATCACTCTAAGGGGTGGGATAGAAAAAGCCTCGATAAAAATAAACCCTATACAAGAGGACTAGTAATGGAAAATGAAACAAAGGAATGTGATCCTAACGTTTAAGGATGCCCCAAGTTCGATCTGTGGCTTCCGGATCACTTGCCCCAACTCGTCATCTTCATTGGACGATATCTCAATAAGGTCCATAGTAGGCTCTTTTGTTGCTCACTCGGTGTTCGCCATGGGATATCATCCTCCTCGTCTTCTATCAAGGACGTTTGGGAAAAACACACACATCTATCCTTGAAATGGCATTTAATCTAATCACCAGAATGCAATGAATGAAATGCCTATATTTATATGAACTGTAATAGATTTGAGGGATAGAGAGTCTTACCAACCAAACTCGTCGACTTATGTGCGGTTTTAGGTGTACCAACCGCCCAAAGACATGCGCATGAAACAAGTGATGGTAAACTTCTAAAAATCAGAGGATTCGGCACCTAAGGTTAAGGTTCCCACCTCGAGTTCTGGAAAGAGCAGATTCCATTGCACAACTATCGTTGCATTGGGGCTCGATCCATAGTTCGAAATGAGCGGAATTGAAAAGTGGATTACCCCGTGTTTTTCCTCACGGAGATTCCATTTTCAATCCCTTCTATTGTTTTCCTATAGGCGGCGCCCGGGGTTTTAGGCGCGGTTGTGTGTATTTTCGGTGTCGTGCTAAAGCGATAAACATGCATCTCATTTAGCAAACACCGCTTCAATATAAACATCCACACAATCATACATCCTAAACTCCTACCTGCATAAGACAGAGTTAACAAACATTTCACCCCTTATTTCTCCAATCTGCAAAAACATTTAACACCTCAAGGGTTAAAGTACGTACCTCACCTTGAAGAGTATCTGCATAAAACATGTTAGAAAAATCAATCAACTTTTTAATCGGCTCAAGTTCTCTAAGTCCCCAGCGGAGTCGCCAGTCTGTCGCGACCCTCTCGAGGTTGTCGGGCTCTCGATGGCTAATGGGCCGTCCAGTCTGGTCGGACGCGGGCCTCTCCCAAGGCCCATTACCCAAATCGCAACGGAGGTATGCGTAGTCGACCTTCAGTGTGGTCTAGTGACATGTGCTAAGTGTGCATGCCAGGGAGTCGCCACCAATCATTTTTTGGAGGGTATGATTGGACCACCCTATTGAATAGTCGGGAGTTTCTATTCAATTCTGCGATAACCAGAGAACTGGGTTCGGGGACTTAGTTACGTCAACTGTCAGAGTTGACGCCCTTTCGGTACCTAAGTTGACTGAATTTTCTGACCAAAGATTTCATGCAGATGAGTGGGGTACGAGTTCTAAATCTAGGAGTTCATGCAGATAGGAATGACTATCATAGCAATCACAATCAATAATAAAGTGCACAAATCGATGAATTCAAGTGTACAAATAAATCACATGGCATTCCTAATAAGGCCATATTGGCCTAGAGAAGCATCAATCAGGCTTAGGAATGATTTAGACATGATTTTGCCCATCAGAGGCAAAATCGTAATTTTGAGACAAAGGGGACAATTTGCCCAAAAAGGACAAAATCATCATTTCGGAATGAATCCGGAGTCAAAACAGGTTTGGTCACTCAATTGACCCATTTCCTATTTTTTGGCAATTTTCGTGATTTTCGGGAATTTTAGAAACCGATTTACCATTCGAATGGTAAAATCGTCATTTTCTAAAAATGGAAATGAAATGTGGAAATCTTAGACATAAGGTTTAACCACCCATCTGGCCCATCACCAAATTCTAAGCAATTTCCACAATTCATCAGAATATCAAAGACGATTCACCCTTTGAGGGGTGAAATCGCCATTTTGGATTAAATGGGAGAAAATCCCAAAAATGAAAACAAATCAATTTTTTGTCATTTTCAGCCTTGGACAATTTTTAGAATTTTTCTGCAATTTTTCTCAATTTTTTTGTTTTTCTTTAATTTTTCCATTTTTTTGGCATTTTTGATTTATTAATATTTTTTTATATTTTCAGAAAATATTTTAACAAAAAGCATGTCTTTGACAATAGATAACACTCAACCAGATAAATAAGCTAACCACTAGACTGAAACAAATACATACAAATCAAGTCTATAAATGCAATATTTTAGAAAAATAATCCTGATATACGGATCGGGTACGTAAAACATACCGGATTGGACACCGGCCTTCAATCGCCCAGCCCCAGCCTGCGACCATCCCCATGCCCGTTACCTGTCGATCGCCATTAGAATGTCGATAGTCAATTTCACAAATTAAGACTAAAAAATAAAAAAAAAATTAAAAAAATTAAAAAATTGGACACTGTTCATGCACTGTTCGGACACTGTTCATGCACTGTTCGGACACGGCTTCGACACGCTCCGACACGGCTCCGACACGCTCCGACACGCTCGACACGCTCCGACACGTTCGACACTCTCCGACACGTCCGGACACGCTATGACACGGCTCGACACTCTCCGACACGCCCGGACACGCTCCGACACGTTCGACACTCTCCGACACGCTCCGACACGTTCGACACTCTCCGACACGGCTCGACACTCTCCGACACGTTCGACACTCTCCGACACGCTCCGACACGCCCGGACACTCTCCGACACGTTCGACACTCTCCGACACGCTCCGACACGTTCGACACTCTCCGACACGCTCCGACACGTTCGACACGCTCCGACACGTTCGACACTCTCCGACACGGCTCGACACTCTCCGACACGTTCGACACTCTCCGACACGCTCCGACACGTTCGACACTCTCCGACACGCTCCGACATGCCCGGACACTCTCCGACACGTTCGACACTCTCCGACACGCTCCGACACGTTCGACACTCTCCGACACGCTCCGACACGTTCGACACGCTCCGACACGTTCGACACTCTCCGACACGGCTCGACACTCTCCGACACGTTCGACACTCTCCGACACGCTCCGACACGTTCGACACTCTCCGACACGTCCGGACACGCCTGGACGCGGGGACCGAGTGAGGCACGGCCGAAACGGCTAAATCGACGATCGGCGGACGACGGCTGACTTCGGGATCGATGACAGAGGTGAGGGAACGTCGGGGCGGAGGAAAACAGAGCACGGAGGCTTCAAGCCGCGTTGGCTCGCGGGTTTCTCAACTTTGCGGCGGCTCGGGTCTTCGGATCTAGCGGCTCGAAGCGATAGCGGCGGCAGCGAGGTGGTGGTGCGGTGGTAGCTGGCTCGACGAAGGAGGCCGAATGTGTGGTGGCGGGAAGTGGTGTCGGTGAGGTGGGGAGGTTCACGAAGAAGAAGAAAAAAAAATCCAGAAGAAGAAGCAGAGACCAGGAGGAGGAGGAGGAGGGGAGAAGAGAGGGAGCGGCCGAAGAGAGAGGGCTGATCCTCTCTCTCCCTCCAATTGAGTGCACTCAAGTGCACTTGAGTGCACTTGAGTGCCTTCAAAAAGAGAGAGAGAGGAAAGAGGAAAAGAGAGAGGGAGAGTGTGTGAGAAAGAGAGGGAGCGGGCGCGAGAGAGAAAGGGAAAGAAAAGAGGGAGACATCGTGATGACGGTGGTCCCTTCTTCCAATCATCACGCTCCCTCTTTCGTCAATTTCGTCAGTTAGGTCGGTTGCCCAATTCGCACAATTGTACAGTCAGCGAACAATCGGACTAAGGTGCAACATAGAGCACTCAAATTGACTGCCAAGATTCGAAAACTGTAAGAACTGCAAATAAATAAATAAATAACTCAAATGGCATTTTTTTTAGCCAAATTCAACTTCATATATTACGAAGGAACACATGTGATTGAACTTGATTTTTGACTTTTTATGAGGTCAAAATAAAAAATACAATCAAAATAAAATATTGACTATTTATAAATTTTTGAGACCTCAAATTCTATTTTTTTTTTATTTTTCATGTATTTTTATATTTTTCGAAAATAAAAATAAATAAATAAAAAAATAAAAATAAAAATAAAAAAATATGAAAAAATATTTTTGTCAAAAACGGTTCCTTTAGCTTGGCCAAGGTTACCAAAATTGATTTTGTAATTTTTTAACTTTTTATAGATTTTTTTATGATTTTTTTTTAAATAATAATAATAATAATAAACTAGAAAAAACTTATCAAAAATCAGGTGTCAACAATGATCCACAAAGAGATTGAAGTATATGTCGATGACATGATCGCCAAATCCAAGAAAGGGCAGGATCACATACAAGTGTTAAGGAAATTGTTTGAGCGCCTGCGCAAATACAAGTTGAAGTTAAACCCTAACAAATGTGTGTTTGGGGCAAGATTTGGGAAACTTCTTGGATTCATAGTCAGTAACAGGGGCATTGAGATTGATCCTTCAAAGATTCAAGCCATCCACGATCTGCCAACTCCCTCCACAATAAAAGAAGTGAGAAGCCTTCTGGGGAGACTGAACTATATTGCCAGATTTATCAATCAGCTGTCTGATGTGGCCAAGCCAATCTTCAAATTGCTTAAGAAAGGCGCGAAAGTAACATGGGATGCTGAATGCAGCAGGGCATTCCAAATGATCAAGAACTATCTGATCACACCGCCGGTACTTGTGCCACCAATTTCTAGTCACCCATTGACCTTATATCTGACTATACAGCAGGAATCCTTGGGAGCCTTACTTGCCCAAACAAGCCCGATAGATGGTAAAGAAAGAGCCATCTATTACCTGAGTAAGAAATTCACACCATTTGAAGCAAAATATGCACCAGTCGAAAGGTCGAAAGGGCCTGTGTAGCAGCGGTATGGGTACTTCACAGACTGAGACAGTATACCTTACACCACCACATTCAGCTCATAACAGAGAACGATCCTGTCAAATACCTCTTAGAGAAACCCGCTTTAATCGGGAAATTGGCAAAATGGCAAGTAATGCTATCTGAATTTGACATCAAGTGTTCTCCACAGAAGTCAGTTAAAGGAAGAGCTATAGCTGACATGCTAGCAGAAAACCCGTCAAACGGTGAATCTCCTGAAGTAACAAGCACAGAAGGTCAAATTCTCAACTTAGCAGAGACAAGTGGGTCATGTACTTCGATGGTGCTGTTAATCTATCAGGGGCAGGTACTGGGGCAGTACTGATATCCCCTGATGATCAACATTACCATGTGGCGGCAAAAATAACTTTCCCTTGCACCAACAACATCTCAAAATATGAGGCGTGCATTTTAGGCCTATGATTGGCCATTTCCATGAAGATACCTAAGTTGCAAGTTTTTGGAGATTCCATGCTCATCATCCTACAGACATAGGGAGAGTGGAAGACGAAAGATGCAAAGCTCATCCCTTATCACGAATACCTCGAAGAATTAATACTCGAATTCGAAGAAGTGTCATTCGAATACCTATCGAGATCCCACAATCAATTTGCAGATGCGTTAGCCACCCTTGCCTCAATGTTGCAAACAACTGGAGGGTTGGATATAGAACCTATAAGGATCAATATAGTTGAACGGCCAGCTTATTGCATGCTAATCGAAGAAGAGTTTGATGGGGAACCATGGTATTACGACATCAAGAACTATCTCTCAAAAGGTGAGTTCCCTGAAAGATGCCAACCAGGAGACCGGAGATACATAACCAAGATGGCCAGCAAGTTCTTTTTCACTGGACAAATTCTGTACAAAAGATCCTTTGATTCTACTCTATTAAGATGTGTAGATGCCAAAGAAGCAAATATCCTCTTGAAAGAGATCCATGAAGGAATATGTGGGCCTCACATGAACGGCCACCTCCTCGCCAGGAAGATCATGCGGCTTGGCTATTATTGGATGACCATCGAATCAGATTGCTGTCAGCACGTCCGGTCATGCCACCAGTGCCAAATATACGGTGATAAGATCAATGCACCCCCAAACGAATTACACCAAATGTCTGAAGTTTGGCCTTTCTCTATGTGGGGCATAGACATGATAGGGCCTATTAATCCTGTGGCTTCAAATGGTCATCGCTTCATCTTGGTAGCAATTGATTACTTCACAAAATGGGTAGAAGCCAGCTCTTACAAGAATGTCACTGCAAGAAATGTGGCAAGATTCATCAAAAGAGACCTCATATCCCGGTATGGTACCCTTCAAGCGATCATCACAGATAACGGGTCTAACCTAAACAACAAGATTGTCGATGATCTACTGGATCACTTTGGCATTCGACATCTGAACTCATCTCCTTACCGCCCACAGATGAATGGGGCAGTGGAATCAGCTAACAAAAACATCAAGAGAATCTTGGCTAAAACAGTAGAAAACTACAGGGATTGGCACGAAAGGCTGCCCTTCGCCTTAATGGCCTACCGAACGTCGATCAGGACTTCTACATGGGCAACTCCCTACAGTCTGGTGTATGGGACGGAAGCAGTTCTACCCGTAGAGGTTAAGATTCCCTCTTTGAGAATCTTATCAGAAGATAAACTCTCTGAGTCAGAGTATTTCAAACACAGATATGAACAGCTGAATTTAATAGACGAGAAACGTCTTAAAGCCATTTGCCATGGACAAACTTACCAGAAAAGGGTAGCCAAGGCGTTTAATCGAAAGGCCAAGACCAGAAACTTCGAAGTAAATGACTTGGTAATTAGGAAAGTTTTGCCGAGTACTACCCATCCAGGGGGAAAATTCACTCCGAATTATGAAGGCCCCTACATTATCAAGAAGACCCTCACGGGAGGAGCATTAATTCTTGTAAACTCCGAGGGAGAAGAACTGGGGCACCTTGTAAATTCAGATGCTGTGAAGAAATAGTACCCTTGAAATAAAATCAGATTTCGATCATATGACTTACCCCGAATTGAGCCTACTCTTCATGATAGTTATTGCATAAGCATGTCATGCATCCATGCATACATTAGCATGTGTTCAATATTGTAGGACTCAAGGAAGCAAGGTCCTCGAGGGGAAATACCAAGAATGTCCGATGAAGACAGCAGACAGCAAAACGAAGAGTATGAAACTTCAAAAGAAGGGCACAGGAGCACGTTCCAAAATGAATGAAGCCAATTAGAATGCATGATCAAGAGGACTTACTGTCATGGTGACCAGGTACATGTCCTATTTCTCCAAAGACTGAGAATTTCAAGAAATTTTAGAACAACTTAATCATCTTGTGTTATTAAGAGATGATGCATATTTTCATGAATCTATCCATTTCCATTGGAGCGCATGATCAAGGGTAAGGTGTATCGTTCTAATTTTCTGAAATTCGAGAGCATGTACCGACAGATTCCTTTTATGTTTTTCAGGGATCCCTGGCCACGTTGGACAGGTAAGTATTCATTTCCCTATCTCTCAGGGTTTAAGACTGTCAGAACCCTTTTTTGCTAGAATTTGAAGGCTTCTTGGAATATAGCATGCATTCAAATCTCATGTCTAGAAAGACACAAAATTCTCACAGTCATGTCATGGCATTCATGTTTAAACTTGGAAGTTCTCTGGACATGATTGAAATATGCATTGTGCATCATAAATCCCCTTAGAGGGTAAGTTTTGAAGAAAACGAAATGAACTTTTCCAACAAAAGTTGTTTGAACCGTTCAAAAGGATGTTTCCCCAAACAAGAGGCAAGCCTGGTCCAAACACGTCCCATACACACTTGAGAGATGAGTGGAGTGGTAAGGATAGCACGACCTTGACCTATGGACGTAGGGGTTATTCGCAGTGATTACATGGATTGAGACGACGGAGGCATTCGTTTCTTTATCATAAACACTACAGGTGACCATTGATAACCCTTTGAACGGCGGTTTCATTCTTTACCCCTGTCAAGAACCACCCCACACTGGGGCAAACTGGAGGTACGTCCAGCGGTATCAGGAGAAAAATGGTTAGAAGTTCTCTTGCTCAGACTTGCATCAATCTTCATGTGTTGCTTGTCATTTTAACTTATATGGTAATTCAGGTGCTTTAGGATGATGAAAAGCATTCGTTTCTCTATCCTATACACTTTTGCCCTTTGCATAGCCCAGTTGAGCCTGTATTTCGTTCCGCAAAACCTATTGGTGATCATTGCACATTCCAAGACGGAAGCGACGTCATTTCAAAAGCAGAAGAATCCAAAATACAGGATTTATGAAAAAAAATCCATGGATTAATGTTTGAGTGCTGAGATTCAAGTTATACATCTAGCACACTCGTTTGAAAATTCCGATTCCCAAAAGAAAGGAAAAGATGGGATTTCAACAAAACAAAACAAAAAAAAAGAGAGAAAAAACCCAATCTTAGGCATTAAGAAAAAGCAAAATGCCTGGTAAAAGCAAGGCCAATGCCCGTCCGAATACATGTACGCTCGTGAATCATGGGTTTTATCTTATAAACGCCAAAAGATGGCATGATACCTTTGTATAGGTCACTAGTGAGATCTGATTGTACGAGAAAATCTCAAGGGAGCTGGACTGCGAAAGATGCCCCCAAACATGTCACACCCAGATGATGAAAGCATAGACAGGATGTTAACGCCGTCTCAGCATGAAAGAGATATTCTCTAAAGACAAATGTGCGCTTCGAAGACTAACAATGCTCTTCAAAAACTATCAATACACTTCAAAGACTGAAGACGCTCTTTGGACCAGAAGGGGGCGGATGACAGCAAATCTGCAGTGATCACCAATGTTAGAACCTTCACATATTCTGAGCCAAAAACAAGCCTTTTTTGGTCCCCAATCCTACCTACGTTACAACCTTGAAAAACCTTTTCTGATTAAGGCACTTGGATTGACATAGGATTTAATGTCTAAGCTTAGCTCGAAGAAGTTCGAGCAAGATTATTTCTTTCTCATTTTGCAGGTTTCTTGACTTGTAAACCTGGAGCAGACATTGAAGACCTCTCTTCGAAAGCCGTGACTTGCACGCAAGTCCCTCTTTGAAAACCGTTGACCAAGCCCAACATTACGGTCCCTTGGAAGTCCTCCTGATCGATAGATGTGTATTCACTGCGAATGATCTTGAACCCTAGGCGCAGGTTTGATAGGAAATTCGGGTGCATTCTTGGTAAAAGACCATTATCTCAAATCGGTGAGAAGTCCTTTTTGATGAGAATACTCCAACGGACGTTTTAACCAAATTCTTTTGGGTAATTTCAGATTGTTTGATTCAAACTTTCCTCACAATGTATTTTTTATCACTTCCGTATATTGCAAGTTGTTTCGGATAACCTCCAGCATCATAATGCATTTATTGAAATTTCTCTTGACTATAATATAAGTCATAAAGTGTTGTCAGTTTGACATTAGAGACCATTGATGCGCCTTTGGTAAGAAAATTCTCAGATTGGAGCTTCTGTAAGATCCTTGATGACTTCGGCTCCTAAAATGGCTTGTATCACTCTTGGTGAGAAACGATTTACATGTCTAAAACTTCTGATAGATTTCTGGTAACCCCATATCTCAGAAGAACACAACCTCTCTTGGTAAGAAAGAGTCTACATGTTCAAGCTTCTGTAGGATCCCTGGTATCCCCAGATTCTAGAATGCTATTGTTCTTGGTTAAACTTCTATAGAAATCATGGTAACCCCAGATTCTAGAAGGATGCCTTGCTCTATAAAGAAGAGCTTTCAAGTTTATTTTCCTGCAAGATCCCTAGTAATTCCACATCTCAGGAAAACACATTCTTGTGAACAAATTTTTAGGTTTGATCTTTCTGCAGGATACCTGGAGTACCCAGAATGTCACCTCTCATGTCAAAAGGACAATGTTTGAAATTATCTCCCTGTGTGAGATTCTAGTATTACAGGTTTGATCTTTCTACAGGATACCTGGAGTACCCAAATCCTAGAATGTCACCTCCCATGTCAAAAGGACAATGTTTGAAATTATCTCCCTGCGTGAGATTCCAGTATTACAGGTTTGATCTTTTTGCAGGATGTCTGGAGTGCCCAGATCCCAGAATGTTAACTCCCATGTCAAGAGGACAATATTTAGAAATCATCTCTCCGTGAGATCCCAGTGTTACAGGTTGGAACTTTCTGCAGGATACTTGGAGCTCCCAGATCCCAAAATGTCACCTTCAATGTCGAAAGGACAATATTCAAGATAGTCTTTCTGTGAGATCTCAGGTAGCCCCTAGATCCCCAGAAGAATCTTATCAAAGTTTTTACAGGTTTAAGTTTTCTGCAGGATACTTGGAATCCCCAAATCCCAGAATAACGCATTGCATGCCGAAAGGACAATTTTCAGAATCAACTTTCTGTGAGGTTCTAGGTAACCCCTAAACCCAGAATAGCTCATGTTGTGAAGCCTAAAGGTTAGGCACACTTCACTTGTATGGATCCTGGTTAATTCCCTAGAATATAGGATCAAAAACTATTGACAAAATCTGCTTTCTGTAAGGTTCTAGGTAACCCCTAAACCCAGAATAGCTCTTGTGGTTAAGCCTAAGGTTTAGGCACACCTCATTCGTATAAATCCTAGTTAATTCCTTAGAATATAGGATCAAAATGTTCGACAATCCCTAAGAGACTGGGTGTGTCATCCATAGGTTCCCAGCAGAGAGAAGTCCTATTCATGGTCTGATCCACCATACGGATCAAAACCCCGACAATCCCTAAGAGACCGGGTGCGTCATCCATAGGTTCCCAGCAGAGAGGAGTCCTATTCATGGTCTGATCCACCATACGGATCAAAACCCTTGACAATCCCTAAGAGACTGGTGCGTCATCCATAGGTTCCTAACAGAAAGGAGTCCTATTCATGGTCTGATCCACCATACGGATCAAAACCCCTGACAATCCCTAAGAGACTGGGTGCGTCGTCCATAGGTTCCTAGCAGAAAGGAGTCCTATTTCTCGGCCTGATCCCCCTGAAGGATCAAAATGTTCGACAATCCCTAAGAGACTGGGTGCGTCATCCATAGGTTCCTAGCAGAAAGGAGCCCTATTCATGGTCTGATCCACCAAACGGATCAAAACCTCTGACAATCCCTAAGAAACTAGGTGCGTCATCCATAGGTTCCTAGCAGAAAGGAGTCCTATTCATGGTCTGATCCACCATACGGATCAAAACTTCTGACAATCCCTAAGAGACTGGGTGCGTCATTCACAGGTTCTTGTCAAGTATAGGAATCACATTCTGGTATGGTCTACCATACAGGCTAGAGTTTAACCGCCCTAGGATACTCAAAAGACGAGTCCCTGGATATTCACTTGAACCCGCTATACACCGCACATGCCGCACGAGCATCAGGCAGGTGATCAATAGGTAAGCAACATGTGAGCATCTCTACCCCGTCTCTCTCTCACATTAGCCAAAGTAGAACAAGCAGAGCGTTCATCAGCAAGGCAAGAAAGATTGAATGTCAGGATTCGTTTTTCTTTTCCCCAGTCAAGTCGGTCTAGATTCAAGTGTCACCTGTCTTTGAGAGAAACCTCTCAGGAGATTCCTCTCAAAGAGGGGCAGCTATTGACACTGATTTTTGACCAAGTCCTTTCAGTTTTATTTTTTTGAAAAATCATAAAAAATAAATTCATAAAAAGTCAGAAAATTACAAAATCAACTTTGGTGGCCTTGGCCAAGCCCAAGGAACCATTCTTGACCAAAAAATAATTTTTCACATTTTTCATATTTTTTAGTATTTTTAGAAAATAGAAAAACACTTAAAAAATAAAGAAAAATAGAATTTGAGGTCACAAAAATATGGACAAATAGCCAATATTTTTCTTTTAAATCCCTTGTATTTTTGACCTCATAAAAAGTTCAAAATCAGATTCAATTATAGGTGTTCCTTTGTAACCCATATTATTGAATTTGAGAAACAAATATCAATTGAGTCTTTTAATTTGCAATTTTAGCATTTTTTAGGGTCTTGACATCCATTCTAACTGTCCCTTATTACAATTTAGCCCAATTATTTGTACAAATTGCTCAATTGCACGAATTTGGTAAAATTGCATACTAAAATTGCATTTTTAGTCCTTGAAATTGAGCATAATTGAAATTACTTTCAATTCAAGGGCTATCATTGCAAATTAAACATACTGCCCAATAGGTTTCACCATTTTGAATCGATTGGCATAGGTAATTTGATCATTTGAACCATCAATTGCATAATTCCCAATTTGCAATTAAAAGGAAATTTGGGGTTTTTGTTGAAATTGATATGAACTTTTGGGCAAAATCACATTTTTTGATAGAATCCATGCCCTAGATTCGATTATGAGGTTCAATTGTAAAAATTTCCTACTAATTTGAGTTTAATTTTGAAAAATCCTATTCGGAACCGGTTCAGACCGGTCAGACCGGTCGAATCGGTCCGCTACAGTTTCATCATCTTCCTCAAGATCCTGCGCAGATGAACAGTGGAAGGTTTGATTTCGATGACAAAATTGACCAAGCAATCGGCGGCAGCTGAAGAAGCATTGGTGGGCGTCTTACTCCTTACCTCAAGACCTTTCGATCAAGACTGGCCCCATGACAAATGACCGCCGGACGAGCTCCAGCGAGGTCAGTCAAACCTTTAAACCTGCGAAAGTCAACATTCTCAAACGCAGGACAAATTCGTGCCAAATTTGCACGAGATGAAGCCCGTCGGAGGACTAAACGAGGGTGGACGGAATCCACATCCTCCCCGACACCGATTGAACCTAAAACCACGTGGTAGCACGTGCTATTTGGAGTCGGTTGAAACTCCCCGACTCGGCGCCAAATTCTTGAAATCCATATAAGCCTTAGAAGGGCTTTCAGTTGAAAAAAAGATGGGATTCAGTTAGAGAAAGGGAAACTGAATCGAAACAGAGAGAAAAAACGCGAGAAAGAGCTCGTCCTCCGACCTGGGTCGTCGAGGACTTGAACTCGACTGCAAGGCACTGGTTGGGCCGTCTCCGGCCAAACCAAAGCCAAAGAAGGTCGTCACAAGCTCGTCCGAGGCTTCAGGAAGCGATCGTTGCCGGCCGCACCGCCTGAAATCACGAAAAAAGGTGAGACGCAGCTTCAAGCTCTCTACTGTGCATCAATGGCGACTTGCCTTTTTCACTATCATTCTTGCGATTTGTGTGTGCGTTTCGTTCCCTGAACACCACTGACCGTTGTCGCATCTCTATTTTGCATCGATTTCGCTCACATACCCTGAATCGAGTCTTCGAACTTAGCTATCCTAGCCGACCCCTGCTCATTCTTGCCCAGCCAAATCTGGGTCAAGCGAGCTCAATCGGAGCTCGAGGTAAGTCTTCTGCACCTCCTGCCATGTCAATCTGTGAGTGAATTGATCTAATCTCGCGTGGTCTGTGTGATTGAACTTCCATGGCCGTACTTGGCGACTCGCATGATGTTCTTGATTCTGTGGATTATATGCTTCGATCCTTAGATATGTTAGGATAGAGTCGATTGCGAGTCGATTGCCGCCGGTCTCGCGCGATTCCATCAAGATCCCACCGTCAGATCGTCGCCGGAGAAGCATAGCCGTTCGTCTAGTCGCAGGCGCGAGGTTGAAGACGAAACTGACGTGGCGAAGTTAGCGGGTCAAAGTTCCATGTGTCGCGTTACGAGTGGTCCACGTGGGTGTCGAGTCAGCTCGACCGTTAGTCTGTTAGGGTGAGTCAGCGTAGATCGAACGGTCTAGATTAATTGAGTCCGGTTTATAACGACGTCCGATTAGAAATTAGGAAAATTCGAAAATATTTTAAATCGAAAAATCAAATAGAATCAAGACGACACCGTTTAGGTTAAGAAGTAGGCGACGTCGTTTGAGTTAGTGGGGATGGACGGTCCAGATTGAGTCTCACATTCTAATCGTGGCCGTAGGTTTTAGTAAGTCAATCAAACGGTCCTGGGCGAGTCTTCTTTCAATCTAGACCGTAGGTTCTAGTTAGACCATCCGATGGATGTGGATTAACCACGCGGTTCATTAGGGACCGTCGGATTAAATCCGATTAAACCAAAAACAAAAAAAGATGAGACGACGTCGTTTTAGAGTTGCAGTCCGCTCGGGTCCGAGTCTAGGCCGGGTTCAGACCCGAGTGGGTCGGGTCGACCCGGTCCGAATCATATTTTTTAATAATAAAAATTCCGAAAATGATTTTAAAAAAATAAAAAAAAATCAGAAAAATCTTAGAAAATCCAAAAAAAATGCTAGAAAATTCCAAAAAAAATTCCAAAAAATGTGGAAAAATTGTGAAAAATCCTAGGCATTCAGAAATCCCCAAAAATCGAGGGTTGACCACAGACAACTAGTCAACCCTATTTTTGGGGTTTCTTATCCGATCTTCCGAGACTTGACGACATTACCCTTTAAGAGTAAGTCGCCTTTGCTGTGTAAGTATGATAAAATCGATAATGCCAAAGTAAGAATTAGGGTCGAGTAAGCGACCAATTCTTAGGTTTGGGTTTTCAAGTCCCGCCCCTTTTCTCAAAATGACAATTTTGCCCTTCAATGGGAAAATTGTCTTTATTGTCTCAATCGAGTTCTGAAAATTGCTTAAAGTTAGGGTTTGGGTCAGGTGGACGACCAACCCTAATATTTGAGATTTTCAGTTCTCGTCTTTGTCCAAATGACGACTTTACCCCTCCAAGGGTAAAATCACTTGAAAATTCCAGAAAAATCCTGGAAATTCCCGAAAAATAGGAAATGGATTGGATTGATGGCCAATCCTATTTCCTCTGTCTTTTGACTTCCCAATTCATCTAAAATGACAGATTTACCATTTTGAGGTGAATTTTCCCGAATTGCTCAAAATTACGATTTTGCCCCTTATGGGCAAGTCATGCCAAAATCATTCCTAAGCCTTGATTGATATTTCTCTAGGCTAATAGGGCCTCATTAGGGATGCCACGCTGCTTTCATGTGTTTTATCCGCATGTATGGATCCTTGATTTGCGCACTTATTTCTATTGATTGTGATTGATAGGGTAGTATTTCCCATCTGCATGAACTCCTAGATTTAGCATCTGTACCCCACTCGTCTGTATGAAATCCTAGGATCAGATAAATCATTCAGCTTAGGTACCGAAAGGGCGTCAACTCTGACAGTTGGCGTAACTAAGTTCCCGAACCCACTTCTCTGATTTCCGCAGAATCGAATAGACTACTCACAACTATTCGATAGGGTTTCCGATCGTACCCTCCACGAAACGATTGGTGGCGACTCCTTGGCATGTACACTCATCACATGTCACTAGACCACACTGAAGGTCGACCACGTATATCCAGCAGTTGCGATTTGGGTAATGGACCCTGGGAGAGGCCCGCGTCCGATCATGCAACATCGGACGGCCCATTAACCCTCGCTAGCCCACGATGCCGCTCGAGGGAGGGTCGCGACAGTGTGCAAACTAGACCGGACCGGGACCGAACCGGCCGGGTTGGTCTGGTCCTTGAGGTGGGCGGTCCGGTCCCTGACCCAATAAATGAGACCAATGACCAGGCAGTCCGGTCCACGGTTCCATACGTTAGGACCGGACCGCCTATAATATATAGTTATATATATATACACACACACACAATTAGAAAACAAAACAAAAATATTTGAAAACAAAACAGAATAATAATTTTAAAAAAAACTTACCTACATTTTCATTCAATCGAGGTTATAAATTGTAAATTAACATGCAATCGAAGCATATTTTATTTTAAGGGCTAGATTTTTATAAGTAGTTGGTTAGTGTTAGCGATCTTACTAGGCAGGGACCTAACCAGACCGCCGATCCCGGTCCAGTCCCTAGTCCCGAAAATATGGGGAGTGGTCCTGGCCTCGATTTCATGTCGGGACTGGACCAGTTCGGACCATGAACACACTAATTATCAAAGTTGATTCTTTTTTTTCAAAATTAACTTTTTTTGTTCTTATTTTTTGCTCCAAAAATATTTTTTGAAACAGAATCAGAATCATTTACGTTACCCAATACGATTCTCATCCTTTTTTTTTGTTTCAAAAAATAAATTCAGAGAGCCAGAATTATTGCCATGCAAGCCCTAACAGCTCTTTACTATGGTTGTAATCCTTGTTTTCATTACTACACTTTATTGTTCTTTGTTGATCACAAACCAACGTATTTTTCCTATTTCGTTTGTGATCAAAAAGAAAAAAAATTAAAGACCTAAAATATGTCACCGAAGTGTAATTGACACCTAAAATTTACAAAAAGTGTGATCAAATCCTAAAATTCGTCAAATTTGAATAATGAAATCCTTCTATTAACTCCGTTCAATTTGACTAACAAAAAATGTTGATAGTTTTTATTAATTTTTAAGATATGCTGCTATCAACCTACCTTGTAACCATCTAAGTGTGTCAATACATTAACTACCATCAAATTTTGTATGAGGAATGGAATAATAATATGATTAATTCTATCCTTATGATAAATAATTGAATCCTAACGATAATATTCTTTTTTCTTAAAGAAAGATAATGTACTCAATTTTTTTCTAGGTATTGCGTAGTGATTCCAGAATTCTAGACCCGCATGACAAGTTGACAACACTTATGAAGCAAAAATTCGTTTGGTCACGCAACTTCATTGTTCTAGAAGTAATTTTTTTTTTTTTGGCTTTTAGAATTAGTTTTGAAGCAACTTGAAAAAAATAAAAATAATTATTTTCTTCTAAAAATAGAAAAAAAATCAATTTTTAGATTTTAAAGAAGAAGTGTTGCCATGCTTGCCCCTAATTACCCTTTATTCTGCTCATCCCTCTATGATCCATCCATCGGATCCTCTATCAAGGAATTTCCATTGCAGGGGACCCCACCCTCCACATGGGGGGGTTCACCCCAATAGAGGGTGGGGATCGCCTACCAAGGAAATTTCCTTGGTAGGCGAGGACCCAGATCCCCTACTAAGGTATTTCCTTGGCTGGGGGATCCCCACCCTTCACATGGGCAGGCGATCCTGACCCGGCAGTCCTGGTGGCCATCCTTTAGGCTTTTCTCTGCCCTCTGGAAGGATGCAGGGCACAGGTCGTAGCTCTATGCTGCTCCCAGTGAACGGCTGGACGCAAACTCGTTGGGCGGAGGGCCCCGCTCACCAACTCCCATTTGATCTCAGCGGTCCCCTCCCGACGAAGCATCTCGATTCCGAACCGTCGGATACGGGTACGATCTTGGAAATTCGCCGGTCTTCGATGGGGCCAAAATCTAATTAACCACATACGTGGGGATCATAATGTAATAACTTGTCCCCACTGGGGCTTAGATGGTGGGGGAGCATGCTGATTGCTGAGCTCGTCATCTCTTCAGCACCGCACGCAACGACCCCCCTTCTTGCGAGAAAATATTGCTTCCAGCTGGCTTCCACCATCGACTTTCTTCATTTTCCTATTTTACTTTTATTTAATTTGACCATTTCTTGGAAATTTTTAATTAATATTGACCATTTCTTGGGGTTCTCTTTTTTATTTAACTCGTTTTTTTTTACCATGTTCCAGATTTTTAAGGTCCAATATCCAGGCCGCTGCTCGGGGAAAATTATGATTACAGACTCAGTCCTCCTAGTAAATTCTCGAAACTCCCCAACTTATTACCTGTCCAATTTACAAATACAAAACAGGAAAAATAAACATTAGTTCGAAAAAAAAAAAGGAACGGAATCAATTAACATAGAATAGGTTTGATCAAAAAATTAACATAGAATGGGATAGAAGAATATACCTCGCACCAAAAGCCACGCAACCCAGCACGAACGACGGCGACGTGAACGGGACGGTTAACGGGCACGTTCACGGAGGGCAACACACGGCGACGGCTAACGACGAAGTCAAACGGAACGTATCACGACGGCCATCCCAAACACTGCAAAGACGGCGAGCCCGAACGGGATTAGGGTTTTGACTTTAGATCGGAGCGATTAGATTAAAAAGCTAATTAACCAGTTGATTAGGAGTTATTAGAATTGTCTAATTGAATGTAATTAATGTCCGAAAAGAATTTCAATCTCCTTCAACATCCATCAAAATTGGCTCAGCACAGGGCTTTATGTACACAAGATGGTTCCGATCTCCGCAACCCCGTCGCCAAATATCTCGCAGGGTCGAACCGGTCTCCTGGTCCGAAAAAGCCATCCGAGTTAGCCGAGTTGACCCGATCCCCGTCGCCCGAACCGGTAGCTTCGGAATCGACTCCCTCGCTGACAAACCTGTGACCTGATAGGAGTTTCCTATCTCCGATCCTCCTCTTTCGACATCACAGAGAGCCGGCTCGGCCTAGGCTCGAACGCCGCGCGCCGCCGCAGGTGGTGCGATGACGGCCGGATCAGGGCCGTCAGGGATCTCCTCATCAGCTCTCCTTCGACGCCGCCGATCCTCACGATCGAGTTCGTCATAGCAGATCTCCTCATGTTGAGCCCATTCGAAGGGAAAGACGCCGACTGACCGTGATGGCCGTTGCCGCTACCTCCGCCGACAGAGTTCTTATGCAAGCTACAGCGAAACGAACCTGGATGAGTGGTGGGCGAGCACATGCACGTCTTCTTCGCCGGGCCGCCCTGGCTCCTGATGACGTGGTGCCTGGGGGAGACGGCGATGGACCTGCTCGGGGACGTCGACCGGTCGATGGAGAACCGCACGGAGGGGGACATCGAGGAGGAATTGAACACGTTGACGCGCGTGGGGGAGGACGACCGGTGGCTGAAGAAGGAGGAGGGAGGGGAGTAGAAGCTGGAGCTCGTGGAGGAGGCGAAGGCCGACGCGGTGGCGGAGAGCGAGGATTCCGGCGCCGCCCGCGGGGAGTAGTACCGGCCCGACGGAGAGACGGATCGCAGCACGGGCCCGCTGGATCTGGTTCTGGACGAGGTCGCCATTGCTTTGCTGCACTTGAGAGAGGAAGCTTGAGGCTAGAAAGAGAAAGTGACGAGATGTTTGGGCGATGAGAGCCGCCTAAGGGGGGCTTTGGGTGGTTGGTTTGGCAAACCTAACGAGTCTCAAAGGCTAGATTTATAGATCGGAGCGCGAGTGGCAAAGCCTGTAAATTCAGGAAACATCGTGGGGGTTTTCCTCGCCAGGCGGGCTCGGGTTAAGTGACCTGACCATGGTTAGTGGAGAGCGGTTAGGGTTTGGGTGGAGCTGGATCTTTTTGGATTGCGATCCAACGGCTGGATCGACAGGGACGGGGGAATGGAACGGCTTGTCCAACGGTCGCGCCAAAGGACGCGCTCAGGAGCTGACACGTGTCGGGGAGGGTCAGGCAGTTCGCGGGTTGTCGGGATTTCCAAGGCCGTAAATACGAGGAAAGCAGTGCTCAAGCGGCTGGAATTACGGCGGTGGCCCACTGTCGTAACCACCGTCGCGCGCGTGGATCGCCTCCGCAGGCCTCATTACGTCCAAAAATAACGCTTGCAATCGCGACCACACAAATTTTCCTTTTTCACAGAGTTTTTTAAATGGAGGATTTTTGGAAAATTATAACCATCCTAAATGACACAACAAGTTATTGAAATAACATAATATAAGTTATTGATTTATTGCAATTAAATGTGGGAAAACAAAAAAAAAAATATGAGATTGATAAATTTGTTTGATAACCCCAATCAACTTAAAGGGCTCAATTAAGTTGAAAATTCACACAACTCGAAAAGTTATGAAAGGATCATTTAATTCGTTAAGTAAAAAAAAAATTAACTATTGGTAATTAAAGTCTTGCCAACTATATCGTTAAAACCTACCAAAAGCAGTGGAGCTTCCATTTTCGGTGAAACAATGATCATAATACCCGGTCGTCAATTAATATTATCTAAAGACATTTCATTTCATTTTCAGTATCTAAATTTAACATCACTTAAAGTTTAGTGGTTAGATTTTCACCACCTGTTGTTACACTTCTAAGACAATGACTGTTTTTATAATACTGAACAAGTAAGTATACTGGACCAACTACTGTTATTACTAGACCCACGAATTAATTTACTTGAATTTTGGCGTAAGCATATATATAATCCGACGCAGAAAGTAGAGGTATCAATATCTAGCGGGACAGGTTACTAGTTTGGTCTTTTAAATTTTTACAAATGAATGACAGTAGAGTTTTCAATTTCTTTCATGTCTTGCCGCGACTGTTGCTTACGTACTGAATGGGAAGAAGATGAAGTTTTTCAATTTCATTTTTTGCATTTTTCAGGAAAGTAGATTTCTTTTATTGTCTATTTCTTTTTTAATTATTTCTTATTTCTTATGTTTTATATAATTACATTGGAAAAGTGTGTGTGGCTACTCTTGGAACATGATGAAACGTACTTACTAATTGCTAGACAGGTATACCCTGCTCCGGAATCACTTTGGACTCTTGTAAATCAACTCTTAGGGTGCGTGAGTTTCACGAAAAATGACTTATTCGAAAAAATAATTTCAAAAAATAACTGTTTATATCGCTTACAAAAATAAATAAATGAAAAAAAAAACTCATCACCTTTAAAAATAGTTAGGCATAGATTGTTATCGATGATAAAAATATTTATTTCATATGAGCACTCGTTTCTCAAAAAATATTTTCCAAATCACTTATTTTCCGATAAATGAGTGTACCCTTAAATAGTTGATAGTTCAAAAGTATAATTGTAAGTTGAACCAAACCCTCAACCTCAACGCATTTCATAATTTATGGATGGCCTCGGCGGCGCTTTCACCACTAGCTTCACACCTCCATCCATAATTAGGGGTGAGCAAATAGGACCAAACGGATCGGTGGTCCAGTTCCCGGTTCTAGAGGGTAACGGTCCAGTTCTCAGTCCTTAAAATTGGAATCGGTGGCCGGGTGGTCTGATTCCCGATTCCAAGGGTACAGGACCGGGCCAGACTGCCCGGATCGAACCGATCGATTTTGTTGTTGAGGTTTAAATATGCTTTTTGTCATTGCTTTCTCTAAGTAATTGTAAATTTTTCTCCTACAGATTTTTGTCGTTTTCAAGCTCAAAGTCAATTGTTTGTTTGTTCGTTTCATAATTCAGTGAAAGAGATAATCAAAATGGACATTTATGAAGTCTAAATTGGCTATTGCTCGCAATGTCAATGCTTATGGGCAAAAGGAGGCAAAGACACAAATGTATTTCATGAGTACGGAGAAGGCCGTCAAACTGGGTGAGCAGAAAGACTTGGAAGGCTTCGGTCTCTACTACTGGTGGCTCTGCGCAATGCCAGAAGTGCCATCGGTTGCTCATGTCATTCAGGAGCTGTCGGTAACGCCCGACTTCTCCAACCTAGCTGCACCCGCACCATTGTTAGTTAGGTGCCACAGTTCCAATAAGTTACACAGTGTGATCTTGTTGTACATAACCGGTTCCAAGGACCGTCGGTCCGATTTCCGGTTATCGGTTCTTGAAGGGAACCGAACCGGGTCGGGAATCGTTCACCCCTATCCATAATTGATTTCCAAGCTCTATTACTAACTCAACGAGCCGGTCCATGAAGCCATCCATTCTTTAAGGGTAATAATTTAAGAAAAAGAAATTGCTGATAATGGATTTAGGTCTGGTGGGTATGAGTCAGGTCAAATTATTTTCGATCCGACGCAACCGTCCTATGCGTCGGATCGAAAATAATTTTTGTCTCGATTCGATTCACCCATTTGACGGGAATACACGGAAGAGATGAAAAGGAGAGAAAGAGACATCAATGAGAAGCCAAGCCATGTTGGTGGAGGGGGGGAAACAGGGAATGTGTAGGTTGGGTTTGGAGGTGGGTCTTTGTCAATGAAGTTGCCACCCTCCACGACTTAAGTTGCTCAGTCTTGTGGTTGCGTCACTGGCACTCAAAGCTTGGAGGTGAAGCCATAGGAAGAGTATGTCCCACCTTGTTACTTATCTTACAAGTACATCCACCTGCATCTGAAAGCAAATTGATCCTTCCTAACTTCCTTAAAATCCAAAATGTCATGGAAAAGTTGAGCATGTGAGAGCTCATGCGAGAGCCTCAATCGGTCGGGTTTTGATGGGTATCGACTCGAAGGGAAAAAAGGACGGCGCCCCGAATCACAAATCATCCTAAAAGCGTGTAGAACGGTGCTTTAGTGGTATTCTTCATTCCATTTCATTTTCAATTTAGGGAGATCATCAACAGGCTACATTCCTACTCTATCCGGAATTCGTGTACTGAAGTTAAGACACGTGGCACGCCACTGTTTCTTGCCATCATTCACGTCGCAATTTCGAAGGATGCCAGCCGAGCGCACTTCTTGAGAGAGGATCCCAACTCATCGTTAATTTTTGTAAGGGCGGATGAATTATGGACATAGCTAGTCCCCTCCCCCCCCCCCCCCCCCCCCGGATGATTTCACGAATGGAGATATGATAAGAGAACCGTGGACCTTGCACATGTATGTATTATCCATGTTCCGTTTGTTTCGCGGCAAAACAAATAATTTTAAAAGACATATCACTTAGATAATTAGTTAATGAAAATCATTTTCGTTATCACTATTCGCACATTCATTTTTATGAGTGATATAAATAACTATTTTTAGGAAAATATTTTTTAAATTATTTATTTTTTACGAAATAAACGAAAATTAATCCCTTTTTTTGGCGAATTATTTGGATCCAACACTAAATCATTGAAAGTGTTATAAGGATTTCTTTATATATATATATGGAATGGTCGTTTGAAATTTGGGGACAATTGAGTAAAGAGGTTGGAGAGTGGGCCTTCCCTTGCCGACCAAAGCGTTTTCTTGTGCTACGTGCTAAGAGGATTGGAATTCTTTTGAATTCGTGTTGGAGTTGGCAATTGGCATTTGATTTGGAGGTGGATGGGTCCCGTCTTAAAGGCTACATTACCATTCTTCGGTCTTTTAGTACAAGATTCCGCGATGTCTATAATTTGTAACACGTTCATTAAAAAAACACAATTTAAGAAAGAAGAGGAAAGATGCGACCCGACCAAATTTTGTGTGCTTTTGATTAATAATACAACATTTAATTTTTTCGTAGAAATGATGTTGGATCGTCGTGCGGCGTTTATAATATCAAAATGGCGGCGGTTTTCGGAAATAATAGTAAGAGTAATGCTCCCGGCGAGTCCATGAATAAAATGATAACAATTAGCTATTGTCAAAAGTATAGGTTAAGCCCTTTTCTGATGATCATAGTGTCCCTAATATCTCATTGTCATGATGGAGTGTTCGTGACGGTGTTGAAACCTACAAAAAACGAGGCAGAAAAGCGTAGATCTTTTGCGATAACTCTTCTTTTCGTTTCTTTTTTCGTTTCTTTACTGAATCATGTGTCTTTTTCTCTAAGACGGAACCAAAAAAATTTAATGGTATATTTGAAAGAGAGATTGGGGAGGAAAGTGAGGAGAAAATGCTTGAAATTTCAACATATTTGAAGAGAGATCGGGTTCAAGCCTTATTAGGAACACTTAGTGAAGCCCGACCATTAGGCCGAGCTGGGAGAGTGCAACCTTAAGATCGTTGTCGATATGTACAAAAACCGATTCAAGCACCACACGATCGTCTTATTTTTTTTTTTAAAGGAAAAGGATAAATACAAGAGCTTTACTATACTTCGTTTCCATGAGCCTCGCCACGAGGAAACATATAGAAAAAAATATTAATTAGCACGATCGATTTTCATTTTTATTTTTGTGAGGTTAAGAGCATACTCCGTTAATCTCGTCAGAAAAGTTGACTTGAAAATCACAATTATGAAAGGCATGTTAGAAAATAATAATCAAAGGATTCTCTATTGTGGTACAAATTAATTTATAATCTTGTACAACAATTAACATGTAGACGGTGGCAAACCCTAGAGTTGCGACCACGCCGCCGCCAGGCCCGCCACCGCGGAGTCGTTCTTCTGCAGCTGAGCATGTCAACGATTTCATATGCTTCCAAATGAAGGAGAACGATCCAGAGTCAACCATGGACTTGGTCTCGCCTGTCAGAACCTTCCTGCATAATCAAAGGGTACCTACTTACCTAGTTACTTATTTTTCTAGAAGTTAGGTGCAGATCGTTTTTATTTTCATTTTTTTGGAGCTTATTAATCTCTTTAAACATAATTTATTATCAATTTTTTTTAATGTTTATGCTACCGATTACAAAAGTATTTTTCTAGAAACGTCCATGATTGGGGGTAGCTGTGAGTCATTTCCTATTGATTATGCATTGGTTGCACTGTCCACGAGACATAATTGAGAACATTGATTCTTGCACATGGTGGGACGAACTGCTTATTGATCGTGGCATGGACCCATTAAAAATGTTCGGACAAAAATGGTGCGTCGGCACAGCGTGTATCTCTGTGTTTGCTGATAATTCGAATTTCCACGGTGAACGTCGTTTGGACATGGTTTGTTGGTACTAGTCTCCAACATGTTCCGGTGATGTGATTACGTCCTAAGTAGCACCGATACGCGATACGACACGACACGACACGATACGCCGATACTCCATTTCTCAAAAATAGAAAAATTATGCATGTCGGGGACACGTTGTATTAAATATATTTTTTAAAATATAAAAAAATAAATAAAGCCAAAATAGGTATTTTATGCACTAATTCGAATCTTAGATGGCGAGCTTTCACTTATGTCAACAATTTGACAAATTCAAGAATTGTAAAAAATAGGAATATATCATATTCTGGAAAACTCAACGGTAAGTTAAAGACATGGCACTATCAAAGGATACCAAACAAAATTAGAAGGTTTTATCTTTCATAAAAGATCTGAAAGTTAGCATTGCCGAGTAGTTAGGCTAAATTTTTAGAAGACGAGTCAGTTCCACAACTCAAAGAGAAGGAAAGGGAAAAGCAACGACAGGGATCGCAGTTCTACGATATCTATGGTTCTAAAATCTAAACTGCTGATATTAAGTTTGTCCTCTTTTTTAAGGAGTTTCACGTGCCCGACACACCGGACTCGGGTGTCGGCCGCTTGACCAAGTGTCGAAATGTCGACACGAGGTCAACTCAACTGACATGAGTGTCGGGAAGTGTCGAACGAGTGTCGGTGTCCGACACGTGTCCGACACCGACACTCTCACCTTGGAGGAGTGTCGGTGCTACATAAATTACGTCTAGGCACCCCTTGAATCTTGCGAAAGAATTATCAACTTTTCGACGATTGCGTCCATACTTCTATTGTTTATTTAATTGATTGTGGTTCGTATGTAGCTTGAGTTCACGTACAAGGCGCCTCTTAAATAGGGAAAATTATCCATTCAGTTTTAAGTCTTTCAATTGTGCCAATTTAGCCCTAAAGCTTTCAGTTCTGTCAATTTGGTCTTGAACATTTTTGAAAATTTGTCAATGTAATCTGAAACTTGATATTTGGATAATTGACCAGAAGAATCACAGTAGCAAATCGGCAAAATGTTTATAACCAAATTGGCTAATTATAAAAAAAAAATATTTATGACTAAATTGATAAAATTGAAAAGTTTATAACTAAACTTCCAATAATTTTAGAATTTTTTTGGATAATTTTCCCTCCTTGCATCCGAGAGCGTTGGACGTTCAGGGTTACATTTGTGGGGCTCGTTTTCTATTAATTTATACTTATAGAAGAATGAATATTGCCAGCTGTCACTGCCATTGAATTCAATTCTAGGCGGAGAGTCATAAGCAAAGCAACAATGAACATTTACGAGGCAATGCCACTCTCGTCTGATTTGTGCTGACCTAAGGGTCGTAGTTTTGAAAGTTGAAGCCTGCATGAATATTAAGTCTTATTCACATTTCACAGAGCCATCCATATGAGACTAACTTTGCTTGATTGGAATCTTCTTTTCCCGGTGCAGGGGATTACTAGGAAAATTGACTATCCAGTTCCATATGAATAGTAGAAAATTTCAGATGTGGACATAGGTTATTTGACGCTTCTTAATTACATTTCTTGTAAGATGGAAGATGTTCTTCCAAATTAAGAGCCGCGATTTTCTTTAAGAGGTCTTTCTACCATCCCGCGTTACGGGACACGGGATCGATATCGCTTCAAAACGTAGGTTTAATCACCTTTGCGTCCCTAACTTTCCTTCAACGTTCAAAAGCTGTTACGGGAAAATCGAATTTGCAAAACATATCCAACGGACCACCTTTTTTTGCCCTTACATTTTTGTCCAACGATCCACATCGAATGTCAGATGGGTCCGGAAAAGCACATAGCGGACCGTAGAATCTCTTCAAAAGCAACCTTTTTACCTAAATTGAGAGAGTTAACTGCTAAATAAAGGACCCGCGACTACTACCCAAATCATACCTGACCATTGCCACTTGAATAAGTACCAAGTCTTGCCACGGTCGAGCCAATAAAGAACGATTCTGAAAAACACGAAACAGTATCCCTCTAAACTGCTAAAACCTCAATTCCTGCAAAAATGATAACGACACATTTACTGAGGAAGCAGAAGCCATATCGAAAGAAGCTCCTGGATCACAACAGTCTATAACCTCAACATTGGCTTTCCACCTTACTCGAACACTACTGCTGCTTCTTTCCAATGTTAGCCAAGAAACCCAGAATTTTCGAGGCCTTCTCTGAATCATTCTGAAGACCATGAGCAGATTGCTCACCAGCCTTACCACTGACAGCGCGATGTCCGTCAGCATGCTTCGTTCTTGTGTCTGTTTCGAACATAGCAGCAAATGCTAATGTTGACGACAATGCCTTCTGAGCTGAATTCGAGATGTTCCCGTATAGCCTAGGCATTGAATCTGAAGGTTGACCTGGAGTTAATGGAGAAACTGGCAGCTTCCATGTTCTCGTGCTAGAGCTCGGTGTCGTACTACTAGACGCACTTGGTCTCCCTTGTAGAGATCTGTCAATGGCATTGATATCAACAGAACTGGAGCATGATTGTTCTCTAGTTATAGAGTCGTGAAGTGAAGTCTTCCTTGAAGAGAAAAGCTTCACGTCCTGTGGTTTTACTACCGGCTCAGTCCTCTTTGTCACTTCTTTTGAATTGGGGAACATCAACATTGGTTGGCTTTCATCATTAACACTGTCAGCACTATCACCCTTCTGTTGAGTAGGGGTACTATTTTTTAGTACGTTCACCTTACTTGTATTGAAAAGGAAGTTAGCTGGTTTCTTAGTATCCGTCTGATTCAATGAAGAACCAAAAGACAGAAAATTTACTCCTTTTGGTGGCAATAGTGGTGCGGTCTTTGAGCTCGTTTTCACATTTTGAACCGTACCAGAAGCATTTTCTCCAGTATGAATCCCAATTCTGGAACCATCTTTTGCAGATGAACTGCCCATTTCTGACTTGTTGAAAGAAATCAATAAGGATTTCTCCATAGAGTAGGAGCTACCTCTTTCAGGTTTGAGCACTGGTAAATTTGTTGAAGAGCCTGTCATGTTCGGTTTTAAGTACTTGAAAGAAGCACGGGAAGTGTCTGATGCAGTATGGGCGTTATTATCGTGGGAGCCAACAATTGTGCCTGGTTGCTTCTTAGGAATCAACGGCATAACTGGATGATTTGATTCATTGTTGCAAGTGTTTGAAGCAATTGTAGAATCTTCCATCTGCAGTAATTGAGAAAAAGCATGTCAAAGATAACTAACCAAATTTAAAAGGCTTAACCCCAAGTCCACACCAATGTTCTCAGGTCAACACTTGAAATACAGTAGCTTTGTAGAAGTACCTTATGTGAAAACATACAGTTGTTGCCTCTGCTACAAAAGCCTTTGGATGCATAATTGCTACAAGGATACTTGGAGAGCTGATGATCAAATGGACAATCGTCTCCTTTCATGCATGAATTTCGTGCATAATGACAGCAAGGCTGCAACATGAAAGTCATGAGGGAGAGGAAGAGAGGAGAAAGAAAGAGAGAGGGTCGAGGGTGCATTCTCAGACAAGCATAAAAGGGATATACATTGGCCTTCCCTGCCACTTCAAACACTGAGATATTTTTCAGAGACATCTAAGAATTCCATGTTTGCTCTTTAAATAGATATCAGCCAAGCTAAAATGTCGTTGAAAATATTTAATCGCATATTCATAATGACATTAATCTGCAAAAGAGAGACCTATGAATAGAATCAGTTAGTTTAGTTTGCCTAAGGCTATTCTGCAACCAATATCAACCAGAAAATTGTCACCAAAAGAAACACTAACAATAACAAATAGTTCTGATATTACAAACAGGAAATGTAAAATATAGGCAATACCTTTGTAGATTTCGTCAAAGGCACAGTATCATGTGAAAATTTGCACTTCTCTCCCTGATAAACATTAAAGAAAGATGAAGATCAGGGGAAATGTGAAAATTTTCGGAACTTAAGACCATCATAAATAAACGTATCAAATACTAAATCCACAAAGAAGTAAAATTATAAACACAGATTACATGTGAAATACAAAGCAGAAAAACACAACTACTTATTCCAAGATAATCAACCCGTCATTATGACACGAAAAAGCGCAAGGCTGTTACATGACTATCATTCATTACATCTTAAAATGCAACTCAATATGGTCAGAAGCTAACCATAGTAAAGAATGACCTAGGGGTATTAATAGCAAAAAATTAAATAAGGAAATGCTCTCTCAAACAAATGACAACGTACATGAGCCTCAGGACTCCATGATAAAATGTACCATAGCGATGAACCATTTCTTTTTCTTGCTTTTATATATTACTGACGAGCTCAAAACGTATCCCATTAGTAAATGTTTATCTCATGAGAAAATATTATGATGAACCACCAACTAATCCAACCCAGCCACAGAAAACTGAAAGGAACATCCATAACAGAGGGCAAATTAAAGAATCTCCAGCAAAATTCACAATTGACGCAGTAGCATATCTCAAGGTTAGCAACAAGTTAAGATCTCAAGGTTTGCAGCTATTAACTGATGTTGTTTTGGGCTGAAGATTTCTCTTACCTCGGTGCATCTTCCCTGGAGATAATGGCGGCAATATGTTACTGTTTTTTGTTTCAGCACTGGTTGCAATTTCAGCCTTTTTACCCCGAGCTCTCTGTTCTTTTGTGCTCTCTTTCTTCGTTCCTTTTGCTGGAAAAAAAACCCTTATGAGCAATGCATGTGGTATGTACATTGTTTTTAATAACACTAATCGCTAAGTAAAAGTGGAAAATCATCTACATTGAGAATTTTCATGTCAGAGGAAAGGACAACCGAATCTTCATGAATATGAATCTCAAACACAAAAAACAGTGAAAGAAACTGGATAGGTGTACACACCTTTTTCTTCTCCTTCCTTTCTTTGCTAAGAGTACGTCGTTTTTTCTTATCTTGAGACTCCTGCAGCAGAACCAAATGACAGTTACATGATGCCAAATTCTCATTAAGCAACAACTTTCATGAAGAAAACTATTCCCCACATATATATGCCAAAAAACCAACGTCATAAGCTTCCTTCATACTTTTTAACAAAGACAAGCCACACTCACCACTTTATACTGTTCATCAATACAACCAGGAAAATGATGCCATAACCATGGTTGCTATACATATTTCTGATCATCACCTTCATGCTAGAGACTTTTAATCATTGCAGCACATAAATACATCTCATAAATCTATAAAAGAAATTCACCGATTTGCGGATGATCACATCCTAAGATGATATTAGTGCACCAGATACCACAAAGTCACAGTGGAAGTTATCTCTCAATATCGTGCAGGGAGGAAAAAAAAAGTGTATAGGATCAGACCTTCATGGTAGTTACAGCCCCTTGATCTTCAGATTTCTTTTCCGAATAAATATCTGCATAGGAAACTATATCGTTACATCGACCTGCATGAGGGGGCACATCTTCACTGAATACGCAACCTTGCTTTTTGGCTTTTTTATCTTCAATTGAAGGACACTGTGTACCTACTTTTTCAGCTTCCAAAGCCATCGACTTTCCATGAAAAGCCATCTGAGGTTCACAAATCTTCTTCCCCCCATTATTTTCATGGTTCTCAGCTTTTCTCACAATGGCAACATCACTGTTCATTCCGGCACTGAAAGAAGAGGCTCCAGATTCTGTTTCAATTTTTCCTTTTTGTCCTTCATGAGTGACCCTCTCCATAACTGCAATGCATTCAGACACTTGCTCATTGTTAAGCGACTTATTCGACACAGCAATATCATCCAAACGCATATTAGACGATATTCCATCCACCCTAGCGCTGTCAGAAATTTCCCCCTCCTCAACTTCTTGTTCTTCTGTCACTTCCTGAGACAAATCTAGTGTACTATCTGGGAGATGCACATCCATGTCTCTTGTACGTGGACGTTGTATTTCACACTCTCCAGTCAATCCCTTGGTTGCTGAGAGCGGGCAATTCCCATCCACAATCTGCATTGGAGTAGGAGCAGAATTAATTGCAATCTTTTGACTACAATCATTTAAATCTCCTTGCAGGTGACTCATACTTGCAGGTTCATCTACAACTGTTTGTTCACCAGAAGGCTCTTGATTTGTACTTAATGAAGCCATTATACCACTGACATGGCGTTGATCATCCGTGAGTTCTACTGTAGAATTATCCTGATGAACAGGTGCAATGACTTCATCATTCAATAGGATGCTTATATCGTCCATGTCCATGTGCTCCAATTCATATCCACTTTCTTCTATATTAATCCCTAAGACGCTCCCCACGACAATCTCATCCTTTGGCGTTGAAAGATTAACGCCAACATCGTGTTCTCTATCCGCTCTATGGGCCATCTCATCCATCATAACTTGAGCTTCACCAGATTCTCTGTCCGGAGAGCTTAGACCTTCCAAATGTCCATCAGCAACATTCAATTTCTGAACACTTTCAGATTCTCCAGCAATGGGAAAACTGTCATTCTGTGCTGATGAATGTTCAAGTGGTTTACGATTTGAACCAGCCACTTCCAACTCACCTTGGTCACAAACTACCTCTCCAGTTTTTTCTCTCCTGTCATCATGGGAATAATCTTCAAGATAGAGAGATGAATCAATAAAGAAACAAACCAAGGGACTTCATCGGAGCCATTATTAAGACTGTAGATTAATCTTGTTGAGGCTGCATTTTGCTATAACATCATAATGAGGTCCATGAAATTGAACCATAAAATCGGTCATATAATTCTACATACATTGGAAAGAAAAAAAAAGTAATATCCCATCTTTATCATTGTAGATTTTCGACAATAACGTTATAAAGAAGAAACGACCACAATACGCCTATATATCAAGTAGTTCGCCAAGGAAAAGCATTTTACCAACACAAACTAACTACATGATAGTTTCATAGTCCATAAACTTCAGCATAATACAAACCAAACAGATTCGGCAATCTAGATAACATCAAAAAGCACAAACAAAAAAAAACACTAATAACCAATGTCTCGAACAAACCTTCACATTTCTCTGAAACGTCTCGATTAACCGATTATCTCAATCATCCTCATAAATTAACAAAACCATCGTATGCACAAAGACTACTTCTTTCAGTGGGTTTGCAACGTTGTTCAAGTGCTAGAGCTTTATAGAATAAATCTGACGCTTAGCTAGAGCGAAAATCAACAAAAACAATCATTACGGCGTTTAACCTAGCTCTATCTTTGTTCCCCAACTGTGGTTCTTGCTTAGACCAGCCTCAATTTTCTCTCATTTCGACTGATAACTTAAAAAACTCTCCGACTTTACTGCTTCACGCGATTCTAGCGGCGCAAAAGATCTCGATACAGGGCAAGCAGTAAAATGGTACGACGTAGCAAGCCCAAGCCACATCATTAACCCCCAATTTCGGAGAGGGGATACAAAGAGAATGCGAATACCTGGACTTGGCAAGCGGGTATCGAACTTGACGACGCGCGGAGCATAGCTCCGGTCGCCGCAGAGGGAGAAGATGCGAACCAGGGTTTCGTAGGTCTCGCTCTGGAGACGCGGCGTCGCGCCCGGAGGAAACGGGGGCATCGCCGATTGGGACTCCGAATCCTCCATTGCAACGTTACTGGGAATCCCACGACCTTTGGCGATTCAAGGAGAGAGAAGATGGTGAACAGATGATAGAATTCAGTGATTTTCTGTTTCGAGCGCTAAGAGTGAGAGCGACGGACGGGGCTCGCCGCCATTGCGGTCCAAAGCAGAGACGTCGGCGTACGTGAATAAAACTCGCGATTGCAAAGACAAGCAAATTTGTCTCGCAAGGAAAAGAAGATTTGGAAAATATTATTTAACAACAATAATATGAATTATTCATAAAAATAAATGAATTGAAAATATTTTTATTACTCACGAAATTGTTTAAACGTGACTTATCATTGATAATGAAAACATTATGCGACGACTAACTATAATAATTGATATAAGCAATTATATTTTTTAAAAATATTTTTCAAATTATACGTATTTCGTAAGATAAAGAAAGTTGATAATCTATAGATTTTATTATGATAGTGTAAAATTATTTATTTTTTATTCGAAGTTCATTGGTAAATTGAAATTCACAAAGATATTTAGGAGCACTCATATTTAGGAGAAAATACTCTGGTTAATATTATTAAAAAAATTCAAACGGGTACACTCATGCCACGTTTACTCAAAATTAATTTTAACATCGCAAAAAATTTCGGGTACTCTCATTCTACATTTACTCCAAAGTGGTGTCTTTATTTATCTAAACTAGTTTTATGTCATAAAAAAATCTCAAACCGATGCGTCGATGCCATATTTACTCTAAACCGGTGCATCTGTACCATATTTACCTCAAGAAAATCTTAATTTTTCATAATTTGGAGTAAATGTGGCATAAGTATAATTAGTTGGGGTAAATGTTGCACGAGCTTTGCAAAATAAGAATTAATTTGAGGTACAATGCGACATGTGCGCTAGTTTTGAAACTTTATGGAAATAGCCCAAAATATAATCTCATTTGAGGGGAAATAATGGACAGAGATATAAAAAAACTAAGAGAAATTAGGAAAAGTTAGGAGGGTTTATAATGAATTCAGTTTACAATGATAGATAACTTAATTATAAAACAAATTATTTAATGGTTAATCATTTTTTAGCAAAAAAAAACGTTTTTTAAATAGATTTATTTATTTTTCGTCGTTCAAATACCAAAAAGTTGAAAAATAAATTTCCGAAAAACATTTTTCTTTGTATCATATCGCCTTAGACAGGCATACTGTTTCTCATATGTGGTAGAACCTTTTTTATAAATATATGATCATGGACACACTACATTAATTACTACTTAATCAGAAAAACACGCAATAAGCCACGAATCGAAATACTTTGAATGGAGTATAATGCAAAACATGCTATGCAAAATTCTAAATACTTTTTCCTGCATGAACTCAAAAGATATGCAAAAGATCGAAGTTAATTGAAAATCATGTATCTAATTTACATGATCATGGATATTTTTAGCATCTTGAATGGCTCTCATCTGTCTAAGTAGTTTCTTAAATAGTACTGGATAACAATGTTTAATTACTGCATATTTTTATTTTGAATGTACTACTTACGGGAAAGTCTTACATGTATTTAATACACATACCAAACTCAATTTTAACTATTAAATATGGTAGGAATCAAGTAGGGGGTGAGCGGTTTTAGGTTTTGTACAAGTTTCACTTGAAAAATAAAACTTACCGTCACAGGTTTCAGGGTTTATCTAGGTTCCAACTGTATTATTAATTGAATGATTATAGTGATTATCACCTGCTGCTACAATCTACTTGACCATAACTTACATTGAGATACATTAATAAATATGAAACATTAACGAAATAAAAATATCAAATATAAATATTGTCGAAAATAAAAACTCAAATTAGTGGCTCTAAATTACACATTCATCATCGGTCAGGCGAAGACATTGTAACAAGAAAAAAACACAAAAATTTATTATAAATTTTGGATTCCACCTATTCAGAACTTAGACCCTACCCATTGATATAGGTTCTCCAATTTTTAAAATCTGAAATCTATGAAGCCTTGAAACCTGGATCAATCATGATCACCTCTGGAATCAAGTAGGATCACATGAGATCCACTATTTTCAATAAATTCCATATTCATTCTGGGAAGTGAATAATCGATAGTCTTTATATATCTTACATTAGTTTTGATCACTCGCCCCTATTTCAGACTTTGACTAGAGCACTTATGTATAGGCTTCCAAATGAGATTCCTTTCTATACTCCTTCTAAAGGGGCCTAGAGAAAGACTCATACCTCTATGCGATACTGGAACTCAGACTCAGAATAAATTCAGCACGCAAGAGTATAGGGCCTCCACTC
Source organism: Rhodomyrtus psidioides (assembly GCA_021437785.1). Taxonomy (NCBI): domain Eukaryota; kingdom Viridiplantae; phylum Streptophyta; class Magnoliopsida; order Myrtales; family Myrtaceae; genus Rhodomyrtus; species Rhodomyrtus psidioides. The sequence continues at coordinate 1,770,802 of JAILYB010000047.1, forward strand.
ACAATCTCTAGAACAAAAAGATAACCCTCGAGCATAATTAATACTTTATGGTCATAGTTAGACCTACCCAAGGAAACTTTGACTTCCTAGGGAAAGACCTCACCGGGATAGAACTTCTTCTTGCATAAAGATTACTTAATAGATTAAGCACTTCACTTCTTTCAAACTAACTTGTCTTAGCTTACTTAATCAATCCCATCCAACAAGAGATGGATGCTTCTTTGCTTCCTTAATTAATGCAATTCCTCCTTCATCCCTCCCTCTGTCTCGGTTAGTATTCGAATATTATTCACCCGACTGTCCTTTCTCCTTTGATTGGTGCTCCTTATACTTCCATTCTTCTTTTGGTGGAATGAAGTAGTCTCACCTCCAATTAGCTTTTGACCTCTATTCCTCCTATCCTATGTAAGGTATCTCGGGCTTCATTTCGTAAGTGTTAGGGGTGAGCAAAAAAATCATATCCACCCAAACCGGACCGGACCGTATCCAACCGGCTGATTTTGGATCGTAACCGGCTGGTACAAGTCCAGTTCTCGATTCCAATTTTCTAAAACCGACAAATACGGGTTCGATTTCTGGTTTTGGATGAGAACCATCTAACTGGTCCAACCAAATCGGCCCTTTTACACAATATGAATGTATATTCTGTTTAATGAAATTATGAAACCCTTATGATGATCTAGAGCCAGCTTATCTAGCTCAAACATGCTTTAACATGGGAGGCACTTCATTGCCAATACACTCAACTGTGCCAAAAGATCAGCCTGAAAATATGATATGGTACATCCATAGTGCTCAACAGTTTCAACAATTTCATGTTCTACTCCAAAGGTTTATTGAAAACAGACCTTTCGAACAAGGTCTTCGACCAGAAATTTATGCACGTGCAAAAAAATGCTTGCCTAAACTTCTTCAAGTTTCAAATATTCAAGATAATGGCCTTGCTGGTACGCATGGAAATTAGACAACTTAGCTGGAAGACATGCATTTTATGTTTCTAAAATTTATGGAATGTGTGCTACGTGAGAAATGCAATGCCAAAGATAGGACTGTAATCAGCATCCAACTGAAAATCGGACCAGACCGGTGGTTCGGTTCTCGGGTGGATCCATGGAACGAGTGGGTGGTTCACCATTCGCATTTTGCTGAATCGATTCCTAGCGAGCGATTCTCGATTCTAGGGTGGGAACCACCTATCTTGGAACTGATCACCCCTAGTAAGTATAAGCTATCTAAATAGAGCCATTGTATGAAGGATAAGCGAAAAAAAGTGAGTTCCTTGACCCGATTCTCTATTCAATTCATCTGTATCCCTATACGAATTGATGTCAGGTGGAACCCTGAACTCCATAATTCTTTTGGAATGAACGCACCACATTGAAAGGGTCTACTTGGCTTCGGATACCACTTCCCCTCTGGAGCGCTAGACCATGGACCTGAGAGCCGAATCCATTGAATTCTCTCAACCTCGTGATCGTAGTTCCCAATTTTCTAACTAGGAAAAGTTCTATGTCTACCAGCTTTCCGAGATGAGCGAAAAAAATGAATCGATCTTTTTGCCCGCCTCAGCTATCCCTTCCCGTCTTCGTTTAGCAGCGAATTCTAGGATGGCCTTTATGTATGAGCCGTAAAGGGGGTATCCATAGATACCAACCAAACTAGCTAGTCAGGGAAGGTAGGTAAGTAAGAGGCGGATCTAGGGAGTCTTTACTTCTTAAACTTATTATTTATCGTTGAGATACTCTCAACCTCCACTAGCAAGCAGCACCGGAGTGAATCGTAACCTTTCGGTCTGTTTATAGGGGGTCAAGACTCGTCAAGAGACGAGATGTAGCTAATGTTATTTGATCACTGTCACGAGATTTGTTTGCAGCTACTCTAGCTAATCAATTTCCTGCTTTCATTCTATTTGATTGAAGACTGGAATCTTAATGCGATCTGATAGTGGATCTAAGAATCCCCTGGTAGTGGTAGCTGGGTTGGTGAAATCCGATAATCAATTGGCTTTAGAAAGGCTTTTCCAACCTAGACATTGTAATTGAAACTTGAAAGTCCTGCACACTTGTAGGCTTAGGATAGTCGTCGACAACCTTATTCTTTTACTCGGTTAAGAAAGACCCGTAGGCTATGGATCCCACTAATGGAATGGAACTATAACCATACTTCCATGGTCTAGGTTCAAGGACAATACAGATTGAGGCTTGGAGTATCTAAGGCTTCATGGACCCAATTTAGAGGGCTTTTAAGGGCGGACTCGCTAGTGTCCTAGGGATTGACCAGTGACACTACTAACTAAATTGACCTAATATATGTATTTTTCCACAAGACTGAATCCATAGAAACTTGGCTTAGTATTGATCGATTGCAACAGTTTCACATGAATATGAATCAAGAGATTGGCTTGATTGAAAGGCTTTCCAATCCAACTAGCCATTGTACCTGAGATTGCGATAAGTCCTTCTTCTTTGAAGCTTGTTCTTAATCCCAAGGGAAATGGGGTGATAAAGAGCAGCTTGCTTCTCCAATTGGATCATTGCTCGACTCGATGGGTACTTCTACTGGTTTGTTGGAGAAGTCTCGTTTTTCTTTCAAGAGTTGCTTGGTGGCATGGACACCTAGCATTTTCTTATTTATAGTATTTGTGTTTGTTTGCTGGCACAAATAGTAAAGGCATTACCCACTCCAGCAGGAGCAGATGTAGAATCAGAAAGGTGGGATTCTCAGTTGATTGGATGCTTCCGTCAGAGCTTTTTCCCCTCTTGTCATTTAAGGGCACCTAGCTTACAATCACTAGTGAAAGATTGAAAATTGACCCAACTGGGTACGTCCCACACCTATACTCCAGGTCAGGATGCCAACTTTGCTCAGTGTCTGATTATCCATCCTTACTTGGGTCGGAGCATAAAACACACAGATCACCACGAGACCGGTTCGTTATGCAGTTCCACAGAAATCCTTAACACACTCCCAAAGACACCACTCCGATATATCTGCTGGAAATTGATTACCTTGCAAGGCAATGAATGTGGCCCCAATATGCAAGCTATTAAGTCAGCCACACTACCAGGCAATCCTTAACCGAATAGCATAGTGACAGGTGGATCTCCAGTGGGGAATAATATGGATCTAGTACTTCCGTCACTAAGGACTATGGGTACACTTTCTCCTGAGTGTGAACGAGCCCTTTTTTTATACAACTGGCTGAGAAGTCATCTTTTTAGAATAGTCTAATAGGGGAATGTCCTTATTATTCCTTTGATACTTCGGTTTTCACAGGAAAGAGTTAAGAGCTTTAGCCCTTAGCGTGTGAGCTTTGATGAAGGCTTGCATCACTATTCGTTGCCTCTTGGCTCATTTGCTTCCTCCTTTGGGCATGAAGTCTTTGGTGAGGCCTTTTTTTTTTTGTCTGTTTAAAAGCTAGCCTTTGCTCCAAGATCTTTTTATTTAGCACTAGAGGAGCCCCCCGATCTTAAAAATCGATGGAATGCAATCTCATAGGCAACTTCTACGAGGGCTGGACCCCCAGCATCTGTAGAAGGGGAAACTCAATCATGAAACTTACTTTCCAAGCGGAAGGAAGATAAAAAAAAAAAAAACTCACTCTTTCCAAAAATCTTTCCTTCTTTTTTAGTAAGGAGGTCAGCCGCAAGTATTAGGGGACATTCCCTATCATACAGAAAGTAGGACAAGTTCACTTACAGAACCTATCGCCATGAGCCCCTAAGAACGAAGTGAATCAGTAACTTCCCCTGGAGAGCTAACTTGCAAGAAGCAAGAAGATTCCCAGCTAATCAGTGAGTAGTGGTCAAAGAGAGCACGGAGTGGGCAATAGGAAAAGTTTCACCTTATTCTAGAATCATTCTCCCAGTCAATTCGCTAGCTAATTCATCCTAGCCTTGAGCTTGCTTCTATTATGATGGAGATAGTGTCTTTGCAAGAGCGGATTTTTGAATGAATTACTGCGAATTCAACCATTCAATTGCAGCGGTCATCCGTACCTATAGGGGAGTAACCATTTTCTGAATTTAAAGATAGAGACGAAGTCAATGCGCAAAGTCAACTTAGTCTGCTCTTTGGTCCCCAAAAGCTACTGAAAGTCGTAATCGAAGAGCCATAAATTCTAGTCCGCATTGAGGAGCCAACTCCAAGCAAGCAAGGTGAAGCAGAAGCAACAGCTCTTTTCCAATTACATCGAACCTTGGGGGACAAGAACAAGCTCAAGAAAAACATCCTTTCGAGGTAGGCTGAAGATCTTCTTTATTTTATTTGTAATAAAACACCTATTGTGGTAAGTTAAGTCTTTCTCGCTCATGATTCTAAAGCGCATGTATTTGCCCTCGGCTCGGGCTCATAAGCTTGAACAAGCTCCAAAGAGAAGAGAAGGAAGAGTCATCGAAACCTGAAATGCCAACTTACGAGTCAGTATGAAATACTGCAATCTCATCGCGCCGCTAACCAAGGCTTGGAACCTATTTTTTTATTCTATTTTTTGCACAAGAGATCCATGCTTGAGATATCTAGGGTAAGGCGAACAATTGGGGTGGGTCTTTGGATTGGTTTGATTGGATTGAGGAAGTGCCGGAGAGTGAGTAACGGGTGGAAGGACTGTCGATAGCAGGTAGAAAATGGATGGTAGTTTGGATCCCAGGGCCAGGAGAAAGAGGTAGTCAAAGACTACCCTTCTTTTGGGAGTTGGTTCTGGAATTCCATTGATAATAGCTGCTCCTCAATCTTCGAAATCGAGTCTAGTCCAACGATAGAGGACTTGATACTTATTTTCGACAAGACTCGATCAGGACGAGATCAATAGCAAATAGGGACCATCGATCGGTTGTCCCTTTTTGGCTCTCAACTCAATGGTACCCGTCCTGTCCTCACTCTGCATATGATGCATAACTATCATATGCAGTTTTTATCATTACATGAATCACGATAAATCTTTGATATTATCTGGCAATGATTCGTTCAGCCAATTGTCCCCGTCTCCCTGCAATAACCAATCCTCCCATTCCACGTGTCAGCCTCCCCTTGGCCTGGCCCCACTTGTCAGCCAATCTCCTGTGACGCTACAGACTACAGTCTCAGTCCCAGGCACATTCAATGCCCAGCTGGTGCGCACAACCCCACGGCTCTCCAATCAGATCCAACGGTCCAGACTCAATGCTGCTCACAATCCAACGGTCCAAACTCTCTCAACCGCTCGCACCGGCATCGAACTGCAACGATCCTCCTATGCTGCTCACTGCTTTCCACTCTCGCTCTTGCCTGCTAGTGCTCGGCGTCTGCATGACCGGTGCGCTTCGTCTTCCACATCTCGTTCTCCGCACCCCTCAGCTCTGCTTCTCGATCATCTCAAGTGCATTGGTGTTGTCAGCGAGCTCTGACGGAGGGAAACCAGCGCTCCGGAGAGTTGCGGTCGATGGAGAGCGTTGTCCGACGTTGCGGTCGCCGGAACCGTTCTATGGACTCGGTCGTCGCGATGGCCTCTTGATCAGGTGACGCGATCATACGTGTCTGCTCTGGCTCGGTGTTTTTGCTCTTGCTGTTCGCTTCCATTTGGGTTCGAACTTGGTTTTCTGGTGAAACGATCTGCGTGTGTTGAACTGTATCCTCTGGCTCTGGCATTATCCCATTCCATTTCGAAATTGCGAAAAAAGAAAAGAAAAGCAGCAGTGTCTGCGTATTCGCATGTCATGCGGAAGCAAGGACGTTTATTGAAGCAAGCAATGTGATGAGTAGAGCTTGGTTTTGAGAGGGGAAAAGAATAGCTGCTGCCAATAAGATCCTCCCTCTGATCATATCCAGGAGGAGAAAAGTGCATCTTCTTATCTGGTGGCAATTTTCCTGGTTGTGTTGAATTTGATGTCCCAATGATTAATGCTGTCTGGATCATCATTATTTCCTCATTTACGCTAATTGCATGGGATCTCAATGGGTTAACGAATAAAGCGATTAAACTCCGCAATGTGCCTGATATCGTGAAATCGCTTTGGGAATATTGGAGAGGCCTTTCTGTGTCATGACATTCTTTGGTAGACACAGTATGAAGTGGACGCAATTGATCGAGATGATCTCTATTGCTGTTACTGTATTTCAACGGAAGGCTTAGTTACTCTGAAATGAAATTTACCAAGTCCGTTCATTAACCATTGAGCCAACTGGATAAGGTCACTGAGTATGAAGTCTCTGTGAGGGCCAACTGTCTCTCTGCCATGTTTAATTTAACGTCCTTGCGATTAGCGGGCTTTGTTTCTACCTTCTCTCTCTTTTATGCCAGTTGCATGCACAATAGTAATTCTGTCCTTCATTCTATACGATTTTTAATCTACTTTCATGTGAGAGGAATGTTGGACTTGTTTGTTTCGCACTTGAAAATGCATTTACTTTTTCTTTTTACCTTTGGTAATATCTTCACTTTAATTTATTGTGATCACCTCACTCTATGAAGACTATCAAATTAGAACACAAAATAGTATGAATATCTGTTAAACGTTTAAGTCAATCAGTCCAATATTTTTAAAAATGGATTGAGTACCCTCTTGAAGTTCCTCCTATTTTTCACCGAGCATCCTCTACTTTTGAATCCTAAACTTTGCCCGTTGAATTTTGTTATTGAACTAAGCTACCATGCATTTAGTTAATACAATAAACGTATTTACCAAATTAACATTCCCCCCAAGAAAGCTTCTCAAACATGTTTGGTAGCTAAGATGTAACTTTAGTAAATTAGTATAAACATCTTTACTTATGTTTATACGACTTCATTATTTGCATTATGGTGATTACCTTGACCACATTTTTATCTCTCCTGGTGGTTAAATCAAACCAGACCCTCACTTCGAGATTTAAAAGAGAAAACCTTGTACCATGGATAGGAGAACACCAGGCTTCCATCTGAGGAGTGGGATCCTGGTCTTGAGCTGTGTTTTCAAATGAAAAGGAAGCATAGAAAACTGTTTTGTATTGTTTTCAACACTAAGGCCAAATAGACTGAAATAGAGCGCCGCATTTTTGTCTGAAAATGCTTCCAATAGTCCAAATGACATGATTCCATGCGAGTATTCCTTTCCAAACCAAAACTAGAAAGCCCTAAGTCTTCCATGTTGAATATCAACGTGCTTCGAACAAGATCTATTGAAGATGTTGTGTCTTTCACCTTACCACTTCAACTTTTGGATGGTTGGATCCATCACTAGTTGTCTTGTTGTTGTCAAATGAGAATTCACATGTTTTTTGCCATTTCGATCTTTTCCTTTGAGTTCCCTTATCTGTTATGGTAATTTTCTGTCTATGACTAGTTTTTTTATGTTGATATGAGTGTACACACATAGGTGTCCATGATCTTGTCCTGGTTCTTTCTGACAATGAAGTGAGCATTTTTGTTGTATGATGGATATGACGAGGTGATTTATTCTTTTGTGACAGATAAAGATCGACATATGTTCACATTCTCTTCCATACCTTACCGGAGATTCGTGACAAATTGGACATGAAGTAATGCGAAAGGCAACCTTTTCCACTTCAACAAACTTTTGCTCAACCAGGTCATCGAATCGGGACCCAGAAAATTCAGTCTTGGCTCTAGTATCTGGAACATCATCCTTGTTGTAGTATGAATGATTGTTCAGAGCCCCAAGCTGCAAGCAAGTCCGCAAAACTTCCCTTTGAGGGATATAATGTCACTCATGGTGCTCCTTCTGTCAACATGGCACGACTGAACTTTGGTGGGTCAGCTTTAAATGTTGTAAATGGTGCGAACCTCTCAGGATATTCGTGTCCCCTCGTTTCACATATGGTTATTTCAAAACCTGAGCGTATTGTCAAGTCTCCATCTCGTCATGGGGCTCCAAATGCAGATATGGATGTCTATCAGTCTGACTTGGCCCAGGCAGTTGTCAATAACACCATTCTCAGTAAAAAGGATATGCTGAATTTTTCTTGTTCAGGCAAAGAACCATATGGAACAAGTTCCGTATACAATGACAAGCTCCATAGCTCAAACGCCCGAATTTGTCAAAGGTTACCATTGCAAGCAGATGATCGAGGGGGTCATGTTCCATCAGTTTCCTTTAGTGGGTGTCCTCGAGTGTATTGTTTAAGAACAAGTGAGTGATTATGAAACTCAAGCTTAGTTAATGGATATGAGATGCTTCTCTAGCAGAAATCGTGATCAGTTAACTTTGTTTTGGCTATTGTAAGGTGGGATTTTGCTACTCGGCAACACTGGTGCACTGGGTATTGTTTGTTCATGCCACTACTCCCATATGTCTGTCTCTAAGTTCTCTAAGGTAACTTTCAGTCATATATTGTTAAGTGTAATGCTTTCTATGTGGTAGATGTCCACACAAATGGATATTTATTTATTTATTCTGGGCATACTTGGGTGATGGCCCTCACAAGTGCTGGAGAGCTGATTCAGTTTACTGTTTCTTTTCAGCATTCAGGGTCAACTGATGCTAACCCTGGGGATGTGGTTCTTATGGATAATGGACAGACCATAGCTCAATGGCGTCAGCTGTACTTTGAAAAGTTTGGGGTAAGTTTTCTGTGGTTTCTCAATACAATTCATGCACCCGGAGTTTATCTAGTTTTGAAATGTTTCGGCTCAAAATTTTGTGCTTTCATTGGTGCAAACTTTTTGTAACTTGCAGTAAATATGGCATGAGCACTTTTAAGGTGTTTGCATGCATGTCTCTGCACTCAGATGGAGCTTCTAGAGGAAAGTGAGTGGATATGGATGGAACCTGTGAGACGAGTCTTAATGTACATGGTTATCGGGTAAAGAGTCTCTATGTACATAATAAATATTTTTCCTTTTACTCAGTATCATGATAAACCTAGCACAGCCGTAGTTTCTGGGATCATTTTGATGAGGAGTATGGAATGTGCCAAATAATGAACTTAGCTTCCTAACTCTTCTCTGTCCTGTGCTTTTTGAAAGACCGCTCAATATCCAGTTTAATTTAATCTGATGTCCAAGCATGAACTTCTTTGGATACACTATTGCTTCGACAAAGGTGCTCCTATATATTTTACAAATGCAAGTAGTACCAGATATGTAAGCAAGAGTAAATGTCGTATTTTCTATCAAGTTTTTCTTGGTGGTTCAGTCTTATTCATTAGATAGTGTATGTCTATTTTATTTTTTCCGTACTTGATGATACAGAATCCTATTCCTTTCCCATGTATGTATGTGAAAGATTTTATGAAACCATTTGCCAACTGCTATAAAAGGTTAAGCTATTAGAAGAAGGTGTGGTTTGATATTTATATATTCTAACACTCCACCTCATGCTTAGTCTGGTCTTTTGCCTAGTACTAAGTGTTGACATATTCACTGGAGAGGCAAATAGGGGCTTGGAAAGATTTGAACTGAAGATCTCCTGCTCGATACCATGTAAGATTTGGTGGGACCACTTGCCAACTGCTTTTTAAGCTTAGGCTTTTGAGTTGGAATTTCTAACATGGTTTCAGAGCCATTGTTATTCCTTTCCGCGTATGTGGGCCCACCCCAGTAGTCAATTTCCGCGTGCCGCTCGTAATCCGGCTTACACTTGTGAGGGGGTGTTGAAGTTGTTGTTATTGTCCCACATCGCTTGTGAATGGGTCTTGTATGCTCTTTATATTCATGTGGTCTCCCTCCACCTAATAGCTTAAGTTTTTAGAGTACTTGGCAAGTGGTCCCACCAAATCTTACAGTATGCATAAGCGGATTTGGGTCAAGTCATCCATGCATGTGTCTGCAGGCATGTATAACCTGATCTATCTCCTAAGCAACTCCACCTTGCTTATGGGTCTCTTCTATACTCTGCATTGTTTGAAATGAAGTCCTATATTTTCTTTTGGCATGTTTTGAAGAAACAAGACAACTGGATGGTGATATTTTCATGGTTCTTTAGATTATGTTTCCAGAAGACCAGTGTTGGTGGGACTGGCCTGAAGGGTTAGACTGGCCTGAAGGGTTATCTGGAACTACTGGCTTGGATAATTCTAGCTTGTTTATGCCCCAAAGTGGTAGCCTAAGCCTCTCTCAGTTGGCTGGTTCACGTGGATGTCTAATGGGGCCCAGGAAGCATTCTGTCAATATTGTATCATCAAATGACCAGTGTGCTGCTAAGAATTTTGTCATTGATGGGTCACAAAACAAATTGCAGAGAACCATTCAGGGTAGAAACACCCATCTTTCAGAGGGATTTCTGTACAGTTTGGACCAGAATCAGTATGCTGCAAGAGAGAATGAAAAATTGGAGAGTCAAAGATCAAGATGTTTCAGTGCATCTAGTTCTCTTGCCAGAAAACCAGATAATAGGAGCCAATCTTCCTGTTGTGTTGGCTCCGTCAGGAAAATTGCAATTGCAGCCAGCGAACTTCCTTCTTTTCAGAAATCAAGAAACCTGGCTGAAGATTCGGGGATTAGATTCAGTGGGATGAGAACTGCAAATGCTTGTGTTATGGTAAATGGAGATCCTGCTGCTTCAAAGGTTGAGTTGGGACTTGGGCAACCACATGAGCAAAATCGAGCTTCAGGAAATTCATTCAAATCTTTCATGGGCTTAGGATGTTTAGGCTCATTGTATACTAAATCAGAGACATCCCATGAGCAAATGGTACATAATTGTAAGTAAACTGTCCGTATTAATAATAATGATCAGATAGTATCAATGTTGTCCTTATAATCATGCTTTCTGCTACTTTTCCAGTTAAGCAACTGACCAACTTAGTTATGACTTTGATGCAGCGGCAACTGCTTGTGATAGGGAGGAATCTTGGAAGAGTCTTAAAAATGGCACTAGCTCATTGAGTGCCTGTGCGAGAAAAGAAAGACAGGTGGACCGAGGGAATCTCTCCTATAGTGGGGATAAAGCAGTCCATAATCATATTGAAATTGGTGAAGTAGATACAGACAAGAGCTCAGAAATTTCCTTGTTTCAACAATCTACTAATATTTTTGGGAGTGGACTATACAAAGATTCTAATGACAATATGAAAGGCCGCGAAGTAGTTAAGCCTGTGCTATGGCATTCCATCTCTGATACTGCTAAGCGTGATTCAGATGATGTTCGCCCAATTTTTTATTATGGTTCAAAAGTGCCTTTTGACAACTCTGGTGTGGATTTGCATAGAGTTGTGGACAAAGGAAATGTTGTTAAATGTCTTTCTGATTCCTCTTGCCTTCCAACAGAATCAAGGTTTACGATTCAAGGAAAGGAGGAAAATGTAGCTGCTTTTACTGGTTTTATGGTTGGAAGTTCAGCAAAGAGGAATCACTTTTCAGATAAATTACTTGATCAGCCTCAAGATGCTGCTTTTAAGAGAGGGAGTAATAGTCTCGGGGAGAAGTTCCCCTCACATGGAGGTATTCATAACGGTGACAACTTCCTCAAGCCCATGATGTCACCCATGTGCTTTAAGCTCATTTCGCCATTGCAAGCATCATCATCGGGCTTCCATCTGGAGCCAAATATGAACCCAACTTTGTCAAAACAAGAAGGCATTAACACTACCTCATGTCTACTTGATGACAATATGAGATTACTTGCACTGAGGCAAATATTAGAGTTATCTCAACAGCATCGAGAAATTTTGGGGTTAATGAGCCATGGTAATGAGGGGTACAGTGGCTCCTCTTCTTTCCAGATGCGACAGACTCTTGTTGATCCAATAAAAGTAGCCGGAGAGGAGGGGACTCAATCTACTTGTAGACAGAACGATTTTGAGGTGGACACCACCTCACTGCCTATTGTTGCTACTAACAGGACGTTCGGTGTTCCTCCTGAAACTGGCAAGCTAATTTGCGTGATTTTACATATCAGTGTTTTAAGTTTAGAGGTTTAGATGATTGTTTGTGTTCTTGGTGAGGTATCAATCATGTAAAGTTTACACTCTTCTAATTTTGTCCAGGTCAGGAGTCAATGGCTATAGCAAGTTTATTTTCACTAGAACCTAATAATACGCGGTGTCGAACTCCACAGGGGCCTCTTCAACAGAAACAGCCCATACCAAGGTCGTTCTCATGATTGAGTATCTGGTTAAGTTAGTGAGTTTGGATATCATAGAGTTGAGGCTATGCATTATGGTTTGTCAGATGAGTCAAATTGTTGAACTGCATGCCAGTACATGAGCTCTTATAAGCTAAAATAGTTGCTTTCACATGAGAAAAAAATTAAATTTTCATGGAGTAGAACCCATAGGCATCTGAAAGGTCAAGAATTGCGAGGATATTTAGCATTGGATCTGTGTTCCTCTAATTTATAATGCAACATAAGACTCTTTCCTCTAACATATCAGTTTTAATTGTCAGAAGAATATTCCCTGCACCAACCATTGTTGAGAGATGCTGTCCCATTTTGGGATCTACGTGTTCCCCGAGCATTTCTGTAGGTGCTAGGCAGATGAAACATCCAAGAGGAAGTTTTGAATTTCAAGCGGACAGAACTTCCAAAGAATGGACAGAAAGGGCTGGTGGCCAACCTCACATGTTTGTTGCTGCAGAAAATGTCAATGATAATGCTCGTTTGGAGGAGAAGCATGTTGCCTTAGATCAGACTGTTGACTTGTCAAGGAAAATTCTTGGGAGCAGTGTCAATTTGTCTGTTCAATGTAGTGATGGTCCTAGTGAGGTGGAAGGGAAGGGCAATACAACGTGCATGGACCACGTGGGACATTTGGTGGGTGGAAGAGGAAATGAAGTGCACCTTGATAGGGCTGAGCAGACAGTTGACTCTATGAAAGAACATGAAAAATCTATTGTTTCTTCTGGCTGCTCTGCCCCTGCAGTGACTCAAGCATCAATTACAGTTAGCACTGCTAGCACTTGTGCTGTTGATGGTCAACATGTTGAATGTGCAAATCAAGAACGTGAAAAATCTATTGTTTCTTCTGGATGCTCTGCCCCTGCAGTGACTCAAGCATCAGTTACAGTTAACAATGATAGCACCTGTGCTGTCGGCGCTCAGCATGTTGAATGTGCAAATCAACTTGTAGTTGATGAAGTATCAGGTGTTGATCAATGCTGCTCACCTCATTACCACTCTGAAAGCAAAGGAAGTGCTGAGTTTCATTGCACCAGTCCTCAGGCCAATGCTAAAAGATTTCCTTCAGAAGTAACTAGTGATCACTTGTCTAATAATCTTCTAGGTGAGCTGAAGTTCATGGGTTCCTTGACAGGGAACAAAGGTCGAAATCGCATCCATGATGACCTTCCTGTTCATAAAAGGTCAAAGTATCTGCATAAACCAAAGACTGTGTTGAAGATTCGGAAGAGACGGAGGGTGATGAAGTTGAGTGAACTGGGGTCATCTTTTTCCCCTGCAGAACATACTAGAAAAACAATATTAACTGGTCATGAAGACCATGAGACTTGCTTGTTCGAGGGCAAACAGATGTTTCTCCATTCTGGCCATCAAGCATCATGTTCAGATGATGATTGTTTTTGTAGAACCAATTTAAGGTGCTACCAATCTCCCTTAGGTCCCTCAAAATTATCATCCCAGAAAAGAAACCGGCAGAGAATATACAATGACGAGGAGGTAAGGAATAAACAAATAGCACTGAGAGATCACATTAATGATGGTAAAGATCCCCTAGTTAGATGTGTGAAGAAGTTCAGGGGAATAAGTGCTGGCGATGCGTCTGGGCAGCCAAAATTGAATGTGACGTGTGATGACAATGCTGAGAAGTTTCCCGATCACAAATCAGTTGGTTTCAGAAAGGCATCTCCATTGCAGGTCATTACTGGTCGAAAGACGGCAAACCCTATGGTATATGGACTAAATGGTGAAATATGTAGCGGAGACTTTGATTTATACGTGTCGAAGCCAGCAAAAATCGTCTCACTGAGCAGGATTCTCAAAAAAGCGAGAAAATGTAGAGCACCTGGAATCTGTGGGGATACGCTAGCATGCACGAGTGGGTTGAAAAAGGCTGCATATGGAGGAAGTAATGCATCGGCCAGTGAAATATCTAATTTGGTACAGAACGAAGACAGTAAAAGCCATGATGTTCGATCGTGCAAACTGTTGCAATGTTCTGCTGCAAAAGCATCAGTTATTGCGTGCCTGGAAGAAGAAGACGAGTTATGTGCTGGAAAATGGGGGAAAAATAGTGTTGTCGGTAGTCACGCTCAACAGGAATCAAAGTTTAGGAGAGTGCAGGAGCGTACGCGTAGCCTTAATGAGCTATCTTTGCCAGGTAAAAGTGCTGTCCCCACCATAGATTTTCACATTTTGGATGGGCGGATTGCTCTTTATGTTGAAAGAAGAATAAAAAGGTTTCATGGTTGAGTTCAGTGCAGTTCCTATGTAAATGCGAAACTGTGGCAGGTCTTTGCATTCCCAAAACCAGTGGGTTTATAACAAATGTACGGGTAAACAAATATTTTTTGCTTCCCCTTTTTAGTGTTGAATTCTGTGTTTTCTACTGAATAGAATGAATTTCCTTCTATCCGAGCAATACAACTAACCACGTTAGATCTGAGGTATATATCTTTGACTTAATACTATAATCCACATCATTCAGAATCAGTACATAAGCCAGTCTTCAACAGGTACCTGATAAATTTATTGGCCTGAAGGACGTACGAGTCTGTTAATATATATATATTTTTTGGTCAAAGAGTCTGTTAATATTTGATGTGGTCACTGAGCATATCTAAAAATCAATTGAGTAGAACTTTTGCCTTTTCTACTTATCTAAGCAGTTTCCAAATGATTATACTGGTGGATAGTGGCTTAAAATGTGTTTTTAACAAGTGAAGATGAGCCCTCTCTCTCTCTCTCTCTCTCTGATGATGTGCATCTTGCATGGCACTCCATGAACCATTATATTTCTTTTTTCTCTTTATTGTCTTTTCTCTTGCCAGATAGATTTTGCAGTGGGAAAAAATTGGTCGTCTTCTTATTGACTTTTGATTGATGTTATTACAAATGAGTTCTAGTTATTTAGTGAAGAGAATGCATGCAACTCCATCACTATGAAAATTAAAATAGTCATATAGGGAAAGCATAATACGTGCCTATCTGTGTCTTTGTTTGGTCAATGGAATCTACACTTTTTGCTAGTCCATATGGATGTCCAAAAGTCATTGGGAGGACTTTGCTTCTGTAAGTATATTCTAGATTGAATGGATTGTTGTCTGTTGTATGCAAGTGAGCTAATTGACATTAGGTGAAGAAGCACCTTCTAAAATTGCATCAAGATATGTCTGGGCAACCAGTGGCATTTTCCAATTCCGAAAATGATGAACGCTTAATCATGTAACAACTAAGCTCTCTCTGGTTTGCTCAAGAATAAGAATGAGGGATCTAATGCAAATACCATCAAATAAGGTTCAATTAAATTCATGGGGTGATATTCTATGCTAGGGGAAGATAAAAGTTTTGGTAGACTATAAGTGCATTGGTAGTATGAATTTGTGCATGCTCTATTAACATTATGTCTTAACTTTCCTTTTCCAAGTGACTCGTCAGTATTTTTTTTTTTTAACCAATGAAAGTTGCCTGCCTTCAGGAGTGAGCCACAGTTCCAAGAAATTTTCCCTGATGAATAGCAGAACTGTGACAACAAGGAGATTGAGTAAAATCTTGAAGGATACTGAGATAGCAAGAGCTCCTGCACATGGGATATCCGATGTTGCCACTATTAAGTGAGCAATGAAGTTGTTTGATTACATTACTCTTCTTCTGGTTTCATTGTATATTGCAATTTGGTCTCTAGATCTTCGAGATCGTATTCATTGGATGATGCAGATGCTATGCTGAGCCGGATCGGGCCTCTAATTTGGATGCTGATGCATTTTGCTGCATATGTCAAAGGTTGAAGCAAGACAAAGCTAATTGCTTGTTGGAGGGTAGCCAATGCTTGGTCCAAGTATGTTCACAGTTTACTTAATCTGTTTACATCTTACATTGATTCTGTTTATTTTTCCCATGAGATCCCCAACTTACTTTATAAATCAGACAAGACGGGAGCTCTAGCCTAGGTGGATGCATGTTGGATTGATTCTATAACACCTATTATCATTATAGTAAACAGATACATCGGTGATGATATTTTTTTCCTACGGCACGAAATAGGGATTCCTTTTCTGCCTATACAATGGTTTGTGATAAACTGTTGTAAATCTCCAAACAGATCTGCTATAATCTGTCTTTCATTTTAATTCCCAACCTTTCTGAGTTGTAGTCTTATTGAGCTTTAAAAATCATTTAGTTTTCAATCTTGTTGTGAAGCAGGAGAAAGATTTTGATTGTTTGTGATGATTTCTTGTGTCCGTTTGAGGACTTAAGTGGTGCGATCGACTCTTGAATATTGTAGTTCTATAATTTTGGAGATGGCCAGAAGTTACAGTCATAGGAAATTGTACTGACTTGGAATTTCTTTAAGGTTTCCTAACCGTATAGATAATGTAAGGATCTAATCGAGTCGACACAGTTTAATTCTTGAGCACACGTCAACTGGAATATTCAAGGCTTGACACACAACTTGAGCTTGGTTGAGCTTGACCCAATTAAGTTTTTAATAAGCTCGAATTCAACTTGACCTTATTCATCAGTAAATATTAATTCGAGCTCAAGTTAAAACTAAGCTTGAAGCCGAGCTCGAATTCTAAAGTTCTACTAACATTGATAATCACGACTAACTTTATTATGTGATGATTGCCCGACTAGGCTTGTGAGTTACTCAAGACCAGGTATTTTTAGCATAAATTCCACCCAATCAAGTGCTTGAGCTACTCCAACTTGAAATCGAGTAATTTGTGGGTCGAGCTAGCATATCTCACTCTGAGTTTGACTCAAGGTCAATTCTCTTACATTTCTAAGATGATCCATAATGATCCTCTAGTCTTTTAAGAGAAATGATGACCTTTTCTTTCCTATTTCATGGATATGCATTGTGCTTTTCACCTTTTTAATCAATGGTTGAAGAAAACAGTCTAGTCTTTGATTATTTAGAAGGTGAAGGGCATTTACAGAATTGCTTCTTTTGGACTTGTTATTTATAGAATACATGATCTGGAAAATGAAGATGCAGCACCCTTGAGCTTCTCTTTGTTTTTTGTAGGATAGATGAAAATGTGTTTCCCCGAGTTCCACCTGATAAACCCATGCTTACTTCCAATAATTAACATTTGAACTGAATATCTTTTCAAGTATTGTCTTCATTATTGGAACAATGAATAAAAATACTGTTTGACCAAAAATAAATAAATAAATAAAAATACTGGCTTTGTACATATTTATCTACTAGCAGTATCATATGGGCTATATTTCTTCGCTCAATTATTAGGTTGGAGAGTAACAGAAAGACCTCTATGATGGTAATGTAATTAATATGATGATAGGGTAAAAAATGCAATAATAATTATGAAAGAAAATTATAGTCCAGAAATATGCCTATTGACATAATGGTAGTTTCCATGAAGTTTGCAACTGGTAAGTGGTAAGCATGGCTAGGAAGTACCTACCTAAGGCTTCTCATCATTGTAGACCCAAAATAGTCATCAAGCTGGATCAACAAGAGAATTTATTCATAGGCTCTAATTGAAACCAGAAATCACTTGTTTTGTAACAGTATTGATAGAGAGATTTTTTATCGATAAGAAGTTCGACTACAGGACACTACCGCCGACCCCAACTAGTTTGGGATAAAGGTGTTGTTGATGTTGATGTTGAAGAAGTTCAACTACAGGACACTAAGGGGGTGCAAACCCATACAGAAAAAGAGCCCAAAAAAAACTAAAGCCTTGTGCAAGATAGCTCTCAAAACCAAAAAGTGTAGACCCAAAATAGTCATCAAGCCAGATAAACAAGAGAATTTATTCATAGCCTCTAATTGAAACCAGAAATACAGTATGGATAGAAAGATTTTTTATCGATAGGAAATTCAACTACAGGACTCCAAGGGGGTGCAAACCCATACACAAAAAGAGCCAAAAAAAAAAAAAAACTAAAGCCTTGTATAAAATAGCTCTCAAAAGCAGAAGGAGCTCAAATACAAGATAATCGACTATAGCAACGGAGGCATTTACATTTATATGCGAGCTTCCATTAAACCAAAAGTGTATTACTTTAAGCCAATTTTAAATGAAATAACAATGGAAGATTCCTATATCTCAGCAGCTCTCTTGTTCCGCTCCTTCCAAATCAACCAAAAAACAGGGAGGAATGGAGGTAAACCTTCTTTTTTAGGGTGCTATAAAGAATGCCTGCCAAGCCCGAAGTTCTTCCTTGATTAGACCTCCAACACCCAAGACAACCTGGTTCAAGCATAGGAACTTGTCCAAACCGTTTTCGTCCAAGAACAATGAAGGAGGAGATTCTGCATGGACTCTGCCTACTTTGGCAGAGGAAACACCTATTCACCAGTACTTCTGTCCTCATAGCATAACAGGGAGAGCTGAAGATTCATTTTGTATTCTAAATGCCGATTGTGAAAAGCTTCTGCCCTATTTGGTGGTCGATCACACTTCTATGGTGCAAGCTCATGCGGGTTCAATATCCTCCACATGCAGAAATGAACTTTGATGCTGGTGTGGAGCTTGTGGAGAGCCTATATTCTAGTCACATTGATCACCTACTCAAAATACTTAACGAAGCAGGCAGATTGATTTTTTTATTTGGACCATTTGTTTGTTCAAGTTGTGTGAGGTTGGTCCTGGCATCATTCCAGTTTCTGGGGCTACTTGACTGGACATTGGTTTCTTGTTAGTTCAGCCTGAATGGCCCTGCAGCTTTGAAATCTCCGATGTTTGTCTTCTTATGTGATCCTTTGTGAATAATCAGCATTTGGATAAACAAAATTTATAAACGCTGTCTGATTGTTTTAGAATCCCTTGCTAAGCATGTTAACTATGGATTGATAGTTAGTTCTACTGGAATTTGTATCAAAGTAACATTGACGTACTAGTAATTTATGTTCCTACAATTTCTACTTTACACTCTGTTTTTTTTCTGATGGCATGAAGGATCTACTGCAAAGTGAGGTTGAAGATGTCAATGACAAGAATGTTCATTTCCATGGGAGATGTGCACATCATGATAAAGATTTTGATTGTGGATCCACAACCATTGACGTTTCTGACATCGTCTGTTCTGGAGATATCTTAAGATGTGCTCGGACAGAGGTGCTTTCTGCATTGGTTCCGTTGTTAAGATTACTGATATAAGAGCTAGCAATTTGACATTGTATCCATAATTTAACCTTTTCTGCAGGGTTACAAGGAAAGGAAATGGTATAATCTCCATGGTCTTTACCTAGGCAAGTGTGGAAGCCTTGTTCCCCAGGACCAGATCAATGCTTGGACACACATTCATGGTCAGAAGAAATGTTCCCAGGCCATCTTACAGCTGCCACACTCAGTTTCAGAATCTGATTACCGAGTATGTTAATATATACTCCGTGTCTTGTCTCCAACTGATATAATCAATTTGCACGTATCAGATGTGGATGACACATGAGATTGTCATATCAAGTTTTTCATTCCTGTTTTATTTTCTGTTTCTTTACTGTCATCTGCTAGGTTCATGCATAATATCTGGATGCTTCAGTTGCGACTTTTAAGGTTTATGGATGTTTAGTACTTTATGCGAAGGAAGCAATTTCCCTTTGCAAGTTATCATGAGGGCTCAGTGTTACTTGTGAATGCCACACTAATGATTTCTGTTTCAAACACCTGCAGAAAGAATATGGCCGTTACAAACAGGCAAAAGGTTGGAAACGTCTAGTAGTGTACAAGTCTGGCATACATGCCCTAGGACTTTATGCCTCTCAGTTCATTTATACAGGAGAAATGGTTTGGCCTCAGGACCCTAGTTTAAATATCGTTCCTTCCCTGCTTGTGCAAGTCATGACAGTTGGGTAGGCGCTCTTGTAGGTTGTTGAGTACATTGGTGAGATTGTTGGGCTACGTATCGCTGATAAAAGGGAGAGCGACTATCAGTCTGGGCGAAGAATTCAGTGCAAGAGTGCTTGTTATTTTTTTAGGATAGATAAGGAGCATATAATTGATGCTACACGAAAGGGGGGCATTGCTCGTTTTGTCAACCATTCTTGCCAGGTGAAGTTTCCTGTTTCCCCATTTTTACTGAAGATCTGAAACTTTATCTCCTTGTTGGAATGTGGCATTATAGAACATCATTATGCATAGATTGTAATGTAACTGCAATATTTGTTCATCGAAATAAGGGATTCAATATTTGAAGCCATCGAATGGTAGTAGTAAAAGATCTAAGCCTTGTAGCATATGTTCAGGAACTGCCTAACAGGGAACATAGTTTGAAACTGAATGAGTCGGTGAAGTTGACTTGGGTTTTCACAATTACCGTGTCAACTTTGTTGAGAGCATACCTCACTCTGCAACACTGTAAGCATCAACTGACTCATCTTTGTTCTGTGCGATTTATGTGAACAGCCAAACTGCGTTGCCAAGGTGATTTCTGTGAGAGATGAGAAAAAGGTACGAAAATAGTGCCCTGGTGTATATATTTCATCTGAGAGTTACTGCCTCGAGAAGAGCCAACCCATCACACCTCACACTGATGCTAGGAAAATAATTAAAAGAAGGGAATAAGACTTTGAGGCGTGAATATATTTTCTTGAAGGAATTGTTTTCCCTACAAGGTTGCTAATGGTTACTGGTAAATGCTGAACTCTTTTTAATCCACGAGCTTGCATAGTGCTAAAAGTGCGCCATTATTCGTGCCACACTCGGATACGTATGGTCTAGTCCCGCTTAGCCCATTGTCCTTCAATTGTAAGGCTAGAAGCCTTTCACTTATATATTGGTCCACACATTCATGTCTTTTTGATGTGGGGCAAGACACCTCTTTGTTTGTTTGTACAAACAAATTATCAACACGTAGTTCATAATCAAAGGTTTCAAAATGTGGTCGTCTAAAGTTTGGAGGACTTGTTGGATTCTCTCATGGTGTGGGATTGTTAAATTTTTTCGGTCAAATGGCATTGTAACAGTTGAAAGCAGCATTCACTAAATTATCTGATCCTTGAATTGCAGGTGGTTTTCTTTGCAGATAGAGATATCCTTCCCGGGGAAGAAATCACTTACGACTACCACTTCAACCACGAAGACGAAGGCAAAAAGATTCCGTGTTATTGCAAGTCGAAAAACTGTCGGCATTATTTAAATTGATGGTCTGTAAATCATCTATATCACACTTGTAAAATTTGCAAGACGCTTAAATAACGTCACTCGTCAGCTATTTTATTTTATTTTTGTTATGTCAGGGTAATATGGTAGTCTGATCTGTCCATTTTTATCATTTCAGCAAAGTTGCCTGAATGTGCGCGATGATCAACCTGAAAATATTGTCTCGAGTTTCATACTACTGTTTCTGTCACGCGTTCGTTGTCTAGTGTGGCAAAATGAGCATGGATCCATGTTTTAACTTATTTGTCTGAGTTGGGTGAAATTGGGGTTGCCTAAAATGTAGAACATGGGTTAAAATAGATCTAATAAAGCAAAAACCAATTTAATTATAGAACAATGCCCTACGCGTGCCTGTGTACTACTGAATGCAGCGATCCAAGATACACACGTATAGATACACGAATTCCTAATCCATAGAGTTAAAGAATTAACGCACCTTATTTTGGATTCATCATTCTTGATGCGGATTGCGAGAATCCGATGCTCAAGAGCTTCTCCTCTATAAACCTCATGTATCACTGGCTTCAATGAGACGGCCCCTCACTGTCGCTTCTGACAATTCTATATGTGAGGTTATGTGGACATTAGGATTTATAGAAGGGACTTGAGCTCTATTTATAGAGAATGAAACTTATCCCCTCATCAAAGGTTAGGTTTATCTTAGCCCATACTATCCAGCCTCATATCCGACTAGAATAGAAAACTGTATATATCTTACCTTTATTAGACCAATTAATAATTACAGAAATAATTAATAAACCAACAATTGAATATATCCAAAAAGAATATATTCTAACATTCTCCCACTTGGGCTAAATTAATTGTAAATATATTGTATATGCGAATCTTTTTATTG
Organism: Rhodomyrtus psidioides; assembly: GCA_021437785.1. NCBI lineage: Eukaryota > Viridiplantae > Streptophyta > Magnoliopsida > Myrtales > Myrtaceae > Rhodomyrtus > Rhodomyrtus psidioides. The sequence goes on from JAILYB010000047.1 coordinate 1,792,824, forward strand.
GTCTAGAGATAATTCTCAATAGTCAATCCGATTCTGTAAAATCTCAAGCACCGAACCATGCCAATAACTGCATCAGAAGACACAAAGCCATCCATGATCATGAATACTCTTAACTTTACTGATATGGATTTGATACGGTAGTATGGCAAACAGATAACATCTCAAATTATAGAAACACCATATATATTATCCTCCTTATCAGTCACTATTTTCTCACTTTATGTGTCACGTAACCAGATGTGTCACGAGAGAACATCTTTACGGTTCCAACGAACCAACATATGTCTTACCTTTATAGTTAACTATGATTTATGTGTAACAAGACATATGCCTTTTGGCTAAAATAAATGCCCCAGCCATCACTCAAGGTTTACACAATTCCTTGAGATTTTCAACAGATATGTATTCAATATCACATTCAAAAAGCTTCAAAGAATGTAAAAGTTCAATACATATCAAAATCATTACTAAAAGTAATATAACAATGTAAACTTTATTAGAGCAAAAACTAGAAAACTCCTACTAAACAATGGCATCCCATGATGCTTCTAAGCCCATATTAATGACATGTCGTTCAAATACACAAGGGCGTAAACCTTTCGTCAGTGGATCAGCAATCATAGCATCTGTAGATATATGCTCTACTGCAACGTCACCATTCTGCACGGACTCCTTTATGGTCAAAAATTTGACCTTCATATGCTTAGACCCCTTGAGACCTCTATTATTGTTAATGAACAACACTGTAGAGTTATTGTCACAATACAACTATATGGGTCTATCAATAAAGTCAAACACGGTCAACTCCCTAATGAGATTCCGGAGCCAAATAGCCTGAGTAGCAGCTGTAAAGAATGCTATAAACTCCACTTGCATAGCAGAGGATGATACTATTTTCTGTTTCTCACTTTTCCATGATACTGCACCACCTGCTAGCATAAAGATATACCATGTTGTCGACTTTTTGTCATCCTCACAACCAGTATAATCTGAATATGAATATCCCACTAGCTGCAAGTTCTGAACACATATGTAAATCAGCATATAGTCTCTAGTTCTTTTTAAGTACCTCAAAACCTTCTTGGCAACGATCTAGTGATCATGTCTTGGATTTGACTGATACCTGCCTAGAAGTCCTGTTGCAAAAGCAATGTCTGGCCTAGTACAAACTTGAGCATACATGATACTACCAAGTGCACTAGCATAAGGTACATCATTCATCTGTGCTTTCTCAATTTCTGAATGATGACATTGTGAAAGATTCAATTTATCACCTTTGTAGACTAGAGCAATCCCCGGTTTGCACTCTTGCATATTGAATCTCTTTAGAACACGATCAATATAAACCCTTTGAGAAAAGCCCAATGTGCGGCGAGAACGATCCCTGTGGATCTCAATGCCAATGACAAAAGACGCTTCATCAAGATCCTTCATATCAAAATTTTGTGACAACATCCTTTTTGTCTCATGCATTAATGCAATATCGCTACTAACAAGCAGGATGTCATCAACATAAAGAATGAGAAAAATAAACTTTCTCCCACTGACCTTACAGTATATACATTGATCTAGCTTGTTCTTAACAAAACCAAAAGAAGTAACAACACTATAAAACTTCAAGTACCACTGTCTAGAAGCTTTCTTCAAATCATAGATAGACTTTTTCAATCTACAAACCAGATTACATGTATCATCTGTTGCAAAACCTTCTGGTTGTGCCATATAAACTTGTTCATCAAGATCTCCATTCAGAAAAGCAGTTTTAACATCCATCTAGTGAAACTCCATATCAAAATGAGCTATTAAAGCCATAATTACTCTAAAAGAGTCTTTAGAAGAAACTGGAGAAAATGTTGATTCATAATCAATTCATTTTCTCTGAGTAAATCCCTTAGCTACTAGTCTAGCTTTAAATTTTTCAATCTTTCCTGTGGAGTCCCTTTTGGTCTTAAAAACTCATTTACAACCAACATGTGTGTAACCTTCAGGTAATTCAACAAGCTCCTAAACATCATTATGTTTCATAGGCAACATCTCATCTTTCATTGCATCTAACCATAAATCAAATTGATGACAAGAAATCTCTTCTGTATAAGTCACTGGATCAACAACACAACTAATATCATAATCATGTTCTCCCAAATAGAATATATAGTCTGGTGGTATATCTGATCGTTTCTGCCTAACAGATATCCTTAGAGGAGCATCTTCTATCTCATTTTGTTCTTGAGAGGCTTGAGGAACTTCATCAGGAACTTCTTCTATAACAGGTTCCTGAGCCTCAACATGTTCAATCTGTGGTACTGGAACTTCCACAATTGTCTGTATAGGTATAGAAAATGACATAAGTACTCACCGTGTCGTTATCCTCAATAGTCTTTGAGCAATCACCCTTTTCTGCTACATCAAGCTCCAGGAACTTTGCTGTCTGTGAATCCACAATTCTCGTTCCTCCAATGGGATTTTAAAATCGATATCCCTTTGAATGATCTGGATAAGAGACAAAATAACAACGAATGATTTTGGGGTCCAACTTGCACAAAGTTGGGTTATACAATTTTACTTCTGCAGGGCATCCCCAAACCTTCAGATGATTCAAGCTAGGCTTCCGTCCAGTTTATGAATCCCTGTATGGTAAACGCAACATGGTTAGTTGCACCGCTATCTAGCCACCACGAACAAGATGGGGCTTCAGACAGATTAGATTCACAAACCATCGCCAAAGAACCATTACCTTTAAGCTTACGCTTAGATAACCAATTCTTATACTTAGCGTAATCTTTCTTTACGTGTCCTCCATTCTTACAGAAAAAGCAAAGACCATCCTTATCAGCACTACCGTCCCTTTTAAAGGTCGGTTTCTTTGGACCCAAGTTGTCATGCTGACCAGTAGAGGAATGAGCTCCTTTACGATTCTTGTTGCCCTTGCCCTTCTTGGCACAAGAACTGGAAGAAGCATACATAGCCATATGCACGTTACCTTTCTTCAGCTTAGTCTCTTCTGACACCACCCTTGCAATCAAGTCGTTGATTGTCCATGCTTGATCAGTAGTGTTATATTGTGTTTGGATAATACCAAACTCAGGTGGAAGGGAATTCAACGTAAAATGTATGATACAAGTATCAGGAATGGGAACATTAAGCCCATTGAGCTTTGATTGCAGATCTACCATCCTCATGACATAGTCCCTAACACCAGCAGAACCATCATACTTCAAGCTGAATAATCCTGACATATGTGTCCCAACTTCAGCATTAGGAGATTCACGATTTCTAGCCACCAAGGCCTCCATCATTTGTCTAGCAGTGATGTCAGCAGCAAAATCACTCCTAAGATGTTCCTGTATGGATCGCTTCATTGACAACAAGCAAATTCTATTGCTCTTTTCCCAAGCAGCAAACTGTGCTTTCTGAGCATCTGTACTAGCATCAGTAAGAGCTGCGGGTCTATCCACACTAAGAGCAGCATGAACATTCGTCGGTTCCATACCAAACAGAAAATCCTCTCTCCACTTCTTAAAATTACCACCAGTAAGAATCTCAATAGATATGGAGTTGCCATTCATAGAAAAGGTGACTGAAAAATACCCAATATTTTTAATTAGCATAATGCGAAATTTCACTTGAGAGATACATACATCATCATATAATCACCTTTGGGCAGAAAACATGACATACAGTTGTATACTCCCTACATTACAACGGCCATGAGAATTTATTTCAATCTTCGTTAATCACCACCTTTGGGTGTATGACAGCACTTAGACTAATCAATCCCCAATCATATGCTGTATATGTAACCCTCCATGCAAGAATGCACAATTACCTCCTTTGGGAGTATAACTACGCACTAAAAGAGGAGACATCACAATATTATTTAACATGTTCTTTATTAAACTCAACCAATCGTGCCGCTTTGGCGGTCACAACCCAAATGAATTTACCTGAAATTGGGATACAAATTTATATTTTACATTTACTGTATGCATGTAATTTCAGAAATCAGGGGCAATCATCCTCAAAGTTTCATGCTTTGCTAATTTCTATCGATACATCAACAATTCATGTCAAACCATAAACATGAAATTGATAAATCATGCTCCACATAATTGCATGTGGTATTTTCATGTAAGCTTGTACCTGTATTTTACAAAACCATATAGAAATACCATAAAATACTTCAAAAATACCCCAAAATACACCCATATTTGGTGTTTCGTACATATTTTCCATCCATAAAAATACCACACATATAAAATAAATATACCATCTTGTAGAGCATAAGCATACGAGCACGCCGATACCTGGAACTCCCCCATCGGACACCGCACGCTCCCTCACGCGCCGCCTAAAGCTTCGGTGCGTGAGGCCCACACGCAGACACGTGCGGCGCACGTGTTCTGTAATCCAGTCGGCTGTGAAACCGATCTGACTGGCTCGACAGGTCCGACCGCTCCTTAAACCGAACTTCGCGAACCGGGTCGAGGCTGTCCGGTCGAACCGGTCAACGACCGATCCGAGTCAACGAGTCGGGTCGGGTCTGCATCCGGCTGAATGATGTCAGCTGACATCATCCCGCATGTGACACGCACGTGCGGGCCCTGGTCGATGTGTGGGGCGTGTTCGGCCACGGGCCCGATGAGTCGCATTTTCTGGCCGCGCGTAGAGGCGTGTCCAGCGGTCGCCAGCGATGATTTTTGGATTATTTTTCTCGTCTTGTCGAGCCCTTTCTGAATATATAATTTTCTTTCGATTTGGACAAAAATAAAATTTCGAAAAATACCGAGAACGCGATTCGCGACCTGATACGCGCAGGCTCTAATACCACATGTAAGCTGCATATTTAATCCGTATACAGCAACCCAAGATACACACGTACAGATACACGAATCTCTAATCCATAGAGTTAAAGAATTAACGCACCTTGTTTTTTATTCATCGTTCTTGATCCGGAATTGCGAGAATCCGATACTCAAGAGTTTCTTCTCCTCTATGAACCCCCTTTGTCACTGGCTTCAATGAGACGGCCCCTCACTGTCGCTTCTGACAATTCTATATGTGAGGTTATGTGGACATTAGGATTTAGAGGAGGGACTTGAGCTCTATTTATAGAGAATGAAACCTATTCCCTCATCAAATGTTAGGTTTATCTCAGCCCATATTATCCAACCACATATCCGACTAGAATAGGAAACTGTATATATCTTACATTTATTAGACCAATTAATAATTACAGAAATAATTAATAAAGCCCACAATTGAATATATCTAAAAAAAATATATTCTAACACTGTAGACTCTGGAGGCTATGCTCGTGCACGTGCCCAAGTCTTTGGTGGTGGTGGCCATGCTCGATATTGGTTCCGAAGCCCAAGTCGCTAGCACTTGATCTAGGTCTATGGAGGCCGGGCTTGGTTCCTAGATGGTTGGGTCCAGGTCCACAAAGGATGGCCCAGGACCCTCGAGTTTAAGCTATAGACCCCGCTGCCAAATGCCCTGAAACACGGAGGCCTAACTTGAGATTTGGGTGCTTGTGTCTGAGACTCGCCTAGGAATGTTAAGGTCAAGCCCAGTTCCTCGATGATCTGGCCCGTGTCCATAGGAGGTACACATTCACAAAGGCGGTCCATGTCCCTCAAGCCAAGGCTAAGGCCATATGTATTAATTCGGTCCAACTAAGGCGTAGAGTGTTCACCAAGCCAAAGGTCCAGGACGAGAAGTCGCTCCTAGCAAGCCTTTAAAATGACGAAGAAGGTATGAATGAGTCGAACTATGCATCGAACAATGGCAAAGCATCTTGAGTATATACGTGAAACTGGAATTAACTCACAACAGGCACATTTTGACGCAATGGCAACACTTAAAATTGAAACTCTAATATTAAGCATGATAGCACTACCTAGATGGGTGACCTCTTGATAAAATGCCCACTAGTATGCCAAAGGACAAGACTATGAGAATTGGCATGGGTCGGGCGAAAGTGGACAACACCTCGAGTGAATTAATCCATGGGTTTCAGAGCGAGATCCTTTCTAGTAGGTGTAGTCTGTGGAAAAATCATGCGGAAGATGGTGGGCCCATAACAACTCAATCCAATATAGATGGAGAGTGTTTGTTGGGGCCACAAATTCTGGACAAGGAGTTACTCCTGGCAAATATCTAGGTTTCTGAAGGGAGTATGAACGGAAGTGTGCATCAAACAGAGTTCACCAAACTTGGGAAAAACATTCCTAAGATATGTGTGTGGCGCACCAAGCAGGGTTCACCGAACATGGGAAAAACATTCTTAAGATGTGTGTGTGTGTGAAATTGGACTTAAAGTTATGAGAGGCGTCTGGCTTAGCAACTCCAATATTAAGTGTGTTCGAGTAAGTGCACGATTAAGGGTGGGTTTGGTTCAACTTTGCAAATAAGCTTTTAGGAAATGCAAATACCTTCAGCCCAAGGGACTTTGAAGAAATGCAAATAGCGTTTGGTAAACAATACTTTAAAAAGCAGCTTTGGCTTCAACTAGTGTTTGGCAAAAAAAAAATTGTAAATGAGCTTTCTACCATATTTCTTTTTAAATAAAATATAATTGAAAAAGGAAAAAGGAAACTAAACCTAGGTAAAGGCCGGCAGCCGGCTGTGACGTCCTGAAAATTCGACTTCTGTAAGTTCCTAAATTCAATAAAAGGATATTAAGTGGAATTACAGTCGACAAATATTTTGGACCGTTAGGACTGAAGTGACGTTAATTTGGATAAATTCCGAAGTTTCGATTGTTTTAGATTAGGGTTCGATTTCTTAGCCTTTACAAAGTAGGTTTTCGATTTTTGCGCCCGAGCTTAATCCCAATCAAGCCTAACCAATGAAATTACAAAATTTTCTTTTCGTCCGATGGGCCAAAATTTCGTTTCAGTCCTGGCCTGACAATTGACCAAATTACCCCTACCCTTATACATATGAGACAAAGTGCCATTAAGCCAAGTGAGACAAAAATTGCCTCTAAAGTCTTCTTGGTGTGACCTCTCTCTCTCTTCCCCATACCCCCTCCCATCAGCACGTCGTCCCTCTCTCTCTCCTCTGCTCTGCCGTTGCTTCTTCTTTTTCTTCTTCTACTTTTTCTTCTTCTTGTTGGTTGAGCGACGCACGACCGAACCATTCCCCCTCTTCCTCTTGCTTCTTCGCGCGACCACCACCCCCAAGCCGACCACCAAGACCCACAGCCACCTCCTACAGTTGCCCTGAGCCGAGCCCGGCCGCCGTTCGCCGCCGAACAGCCGCGGGGAAGCTCGGAGCAGCCATGCTCTGTTTTCGAGTTTTCTGACCCGAGAACTCCAGCTCCTTCCCCGACCTCTTGTGGCGTCGCCGGACCCGACCACCACCTCACGACCGACCACCAACCTCCCATCGACCACCCCGAACCGATCCCGTCGCCCGATGTCCGCCGGAGCCGCCGCGTACAGTGTTGGAACCGCCGGTGCTCTGTTTTGAGGCCGGTTCGATTTTCTTCGACCCCGGCCGTTTCCGACGCCCCTGCCGCTCACCACCACTTCTGTTCACCTCCTTAGACTCCCATCTTGTCACTCCCAGCTCGTGGAAGACCGTCGTCGCCGGTGGAGCACGTGGGAAGCCCTGAAAGCCTCCCTTGTTTTCTGCCGCGATTTGCCCTATTTTTCGCCAGTTCTGTGCCTTGTTGTCCCGTCGCCGTCGACTGCCTTCCGCCGCCTTCCACCGGTCCCAACTGACGTCCCCCGACCCCTAGGTGAGTCTTACACCCTTGGCCGGCCTTGTCGCAGCCCATGGGACCGAGAACCACCCGAAACGGCTCTGTTTTATCTTGTTTTCTCACTGTGCCGGTTCTGTTTTAGCTGCCGACCGCAGCTCGCCGAAGCTCCGTCGCCGGCCACCTGTCCCGGCGACCTCGTGGGACCTTTCCGTGGTGTTCCCGAAGTTTTGGTTCGAGTCGCCGCGCGGTTAACCCTTTTGGTTGCCGAGAATTGCCGCCGCCATCGTCACCGCCGTCCCCGTCGACCATCGAGACCGCCCGAGCTCACTCACTCAGTGAGTTGACCCTAACCCTTGGTTAAGGCGCTAATTGCGCCTAGGATTAGATGGTTACAAAATTTAGGTACACGATCGGGACCGGTATAAATAGAAATGCGGGTTAGGTTAAATGGCCGGTCGACTAGGTTAGTCGAAGTGATTTAATTATCTGTGGCTAATTGTGGTAAAATAGAAATTGACTAGTTGATTGATTGTTCGCTGATTGTGGTTCGGTTATGAATGAGCGACAGGTTAGAGACGAGCGAGCTATTGATGTGTTAAGTCAATCTGATTAATAAAAGTCTTGGCACGAATTGAGCTTGACATTGCCTGTTGAATTGGTCACTCTTGATAGAGTGCCTTGATTGGCCGTGGGCCGAGTCTATTAGCATGTCTGTATGAATGTTTGGCATTAATCGAAGATAACTAATAGATTGATTGCCAAGTGAGAATTGTGTGGTCATATAAGGGACATATGACGATTACCTAGCAAGTTTGTTTTGTATTGTTCGTACATTTACCGTACCTATTGTATGGAATTAAACGACTTGCCAGAAGCACGATAATTCATGCCCCGTGCCAGACGTACGGTCTTAAGAAATTATCGGATGCCGGTCACTGCTTGTGATGGACCGACGCCCCGTTTAGGGATGCCTACTTGATGGTGCCGTGCTGGGTGCATTGGATACACCGCTTGTAGTAGCTGTCGTTGAGAGGGAAAAGAGACGTAGTCCGATTCTGCCGAAAGAACGCTAGATCGCACTGAGGTGCTAGATCGCGTTGTAGTTGCGTGGGTCATCTTGAATAAATGAATTTGTGTGGTGCCTGGTGTACACTTGAGTTATGATGCCTTGATGGGTTGTTTATTATATTGTGACTATATCTTATTGAGTCATGTGATTGAACTGTACAATGGTTGTGATGCTTAGTATATTCTGGGCGAATCAATATCCTAACCGAGTTTAGGCTTGATTCACTGAGATTTATTTCTCACCCCCAACTTTCAGGTCCGAAGTAATGGAAAGGCCTGTGCGATTCGATACCCATACCCACTCGTCTCACGATGTCACGTCTCATCCGGTGCCGGGTACGAATCAGGTCCGGGAGTGTCATGTCACGACTGTATGGGTCGATGAGGGGATGCCACTTCTGGTGGCTCATCACTTCTAGGCCTGGTACCTTCGTGACGGGATAGATCTCTACGGCCCGATTCGTGGGTTTGAGGGACCGCCTGTTCAGGGGGTCGCTAATGCCTCAGCCTAGGACCCGATGGACATAGACACGCCTGACGGGGAGGTAGTGGATCCCGAACCTGGCACGCAGCCTGGGGACGAGCCCGAGCAGTCTGTAGCCCCCTCTGTACATTCGAGTCAGAGTTCTTGTGACGACCCCAACGATCCAGCTGAGTTCTGAGAGGCGTTTGGAGGTTATTTTGTGGGGGTACCCTTTTGGAGTAGATGAGGGTTGACCTTACCCGACTCACGTATCTTTTTTAGAGTTTTAGAGGGCCACCCCGAAGCATGGGGTTGTATATGTTAGTTGGTAGCTCTGTAAGGTCATGGATCATCTATTATCAGCTGTATAGTGCTTGTGTTTTGTTTGTCTGGTTGTTCTTGCTTCTCTATCCCATGTGATTTTGTCGTTTGGAAGTTGCACATTCCTCATGCGCCGTCTATTAGTAGGTCGATAGTCCGCCTGGGACGCTATCCTTCGTGACCTGGTGGCGATTTGGCAAGGGATGTCGCGAGCTCGAGAGTCGGGGCGTGACACCGGCGGTCAACCAAGGCCGCCTGGGTCAATCGACCACAGGTTATCGTCGCCGGCGTCAAGCGACCATAGGCGACCATCGCCGACGTCACGCGACCCCAAGCAACCATTAGCGGTGTCGCACGACCCAAGGCAGCCGTTGGGATGGCGCGATTCCAGCTGGGTTTCGCGCGACCCAAGGTAGCCGCTGGGGTCGCGCGACACCCTGCGACGTCTCCTGGGTTCGTGCAGCCCAGGCGGTTGCCATCGGGGGTCGTGCGACCCCAGGCAACCAACGCCAGGGTCGTGCGACCTAGGGCAGCTACTGGCGTCGCGCAATCCCAGTGGTCGCCATTAGGTATTGTTTGACCCAGGGTAGCCCCCGGGGTCACGCGTTGGGGTCGCGCAACATCCAGCTGCCGTTGCCTGGGGTTGTACGGGGTTGCACGACACCTAGCGGCCTTTGCTGGGGTCGCGCGTCCCAGGCGGTTGCCGCCGGGGGTTGCTCGGTTTATTCCGGAGGTCGGACGTTGGTTCGCCGGTGATTAGGGTTTCAGTTTTCCTTTTCTTTGTAATTTTATTTTTTTAATGAATAATGAGAGACATTACTGGAATTTAAGAGAAAAAGTGAGGACATTCTTGGAAAAAAAATCTTATCTCAGCATTTGGCCAAATGCTGAAAGCTCAATGCTGGTCCCTTCAACTGAACCATGCCAATCTCATTGGAGATTTCCATAATTTACTTCCACAATTGAGATGGCTTTGGTGGAACCGTCATCAGTCAAACTTTGCAGCAACCAATTTTTATCCAAAGAAATTAGTCGCACTCCATTTGACATGGAGTATCTTTTCGGATGACTTGGGAGGATTGGCTCTACTCAAGGTAAGACGTAGAGAAGGCATACCTCTTGTGAATATAGTTATGTGATGTTGAAGGTCCAATAGCACCTATTTCTCATTTCTTTCATTTGGAAAGGTTTAACATCCTTCCTAAGATTAAGGATGTTTCCTATAAATATAATAGGAATTTGTAGGAACCTAAATATAGCATAAGCTTACGTCGTTAATATATTGAATCGATAATAACTCTCAATCCGCCGTGCTTAACATTGGACATACTGGAAAAAAGTAACTATATTAACCGAAATCTATTAAACATATAATCAAAATATTTGTGCATATCTTGATTTTTTTCAATCTAAATGGTTTATGGCTTCTAATTGAACTTCTCCCCATGTAAATAGCATGTCTTTTTAGCAACAACTCTTATATTTCTATATTAGTCTTCTTCCACGAGAAATAAAAAATCACAATTGTTTAGGTATCGTTTTTTTTTTTTTTTTTGGTAAGGAAATTGTTTAGGTATCGTTTGGTTATGCTCACACAAACATTTTAACTGCTTCATACGTGAAATACTATTTGAATGGTCATTGACAGAATCAGTTTTCGCATGGTTCAGTTCCTTGGAGGTCAGTCTCGAGTCCGTCAAGGCTTGGCCGGGACCTCAATGCTTATGCTTAAGTTCCTGGTGGCCTTGCTTGGGTACTCTCTCTCTCTCGCTTAGGTCACTAGCACTCAGACCTCGGTCCTTCAAGGCCAGGCCTAGTGCCTGTGCCATGCTTGGGCCTCAATGGTCATGCCTGGGTCACCCAAGCCACTGGTGCCCAACCCGAGTCCAGTGAGGTAGAGCTCAGTTCTTTGACAGTCTGGCCCGTATCCAAAGAGGCTGGACCCAAGCCCATTAAGGTTGAGCCCAAGACCTCCGTGCTCATGGCTGGGTTCGAGATCTCGATGCGTGGCCCCCTTAAGGCCAATTCCAAAGCCTTTTTATTTATACGGAAGTAATTTTGCATGCATGAAGAATCGAAGTATGGTCTTCAACATGAACAAAGAGCAGCATGATCACTTCGATCAATAACCTTTTTTTGTCAGTTTCAAGATCTATTCAATTCTTCTATTGCATATGAAATTTATGGTTTCCGATGAGAAAAAACTCCTCATTGATAACAAACAATTATCCATTAAGCGGGGAAATCCTATTTTCAAAGTCGAAATCTTATGCCTATACTTTTGCAAAAAATGGACTAGAAGGGTTAGCTACCCAGTCAATCTTCATAATTAAATACCGTTACAAAATGGAATCGTCATGTTAGGATCTTGGGTAGAGGCGGACAATGTTTTAATAGGTAAATTAACTCCTAGATAGAACCAGTTCGTGGTTTTAAGGCCTCTTTCTCTTTGTCCATCAGTGTGGCGCTCACCCATGTCTCGATGTTGCTCATGAACCTTGTAAAGTCGTAGCCCATGATTTGATCATAGCACCTGAGCTCCCTCACTAACTTGGCGAGCTGATCCATGGAGTCTACTCTTCATATTCAACAATTTAAGAGAAGAAGTGTTAAAATGTGGAGCCTGAGTGGGGTCGGGCATGGATCGGTCCTGATCGGATTGGATATGAGTTATTAAATTTGTATTGCATAAAAATAAGTCAATATGGGTTAGATCATCCCACTCTTTTGTCGAATTAGTACAATCAAATCCCTATGGTAGCTCCATCTTATTTGGCCATTATTACTTTCTCAGCTCGAAGTATGTGAACCATCAAGGTTCCATTAGATAATTTTTCAGACAAAATAACTATCGTTTTTATTTCACTTAATGTCATGTCAACACCGTTTTCTTTTCAGCGTCTATATAGGCAGATTTTTAACGTTGTGCATTGACGGAACCTTGACAGAGGGTAAATGTGTCACATAAGTACAAATTTAAGATTTTTTGTGTAAAAAATTTGTCGCAATGGATATAGTTTGAGATTTTGGTGGCTTTTACCCATTTCTATCAAAGCTTGTGTAATTTTAACAAATAAGTGTTGGCAAAGTATTGGAACAGTTGGTAATTTCAAATAATCAAATCAACAGTGGGAAAATGACCCAAATATGAGTTGGTAATTTCTTATAATACATCCGTAAGCTCGGCCAATAAATGTTACTAAATTATCGGAATATGGAAGAAATCAAACAAACATTGGTAAATAAAAGTTAGTAAAGCTAAAACTAGTTCCCAACGTAACAAGTGAAAAGTTGGCAAATCACCCAAATGAAGTCCGCTAGTTTTCTACAAAAGTTTGGGTGCATTTGGTTCAGCTTTCTCAAGAGCTTTAGACCTTTAAAGTCCCTTGGAAAAATACTGGAGTGTTTGTTAAGCCTTTTCAAGGGGCATTTGGTGAAATGCTAGCTTTTGGAAGGCTGAAAGTCCAATGTTGGTAAAGACCAGTATTGGACTTTTAGCATTTTTAGAATGTTGAAGGCCTCATTAATACAAATAGTGAATTTCCTATTTTGCCCTCAAAGCCTTATTAAAGTTTCAATTTTACCCCTTTAAAAAAGTGAAACCCTAGATCTACTATTTATCTTCCTTCTTAAGCAAGGTCTGCGAGAGCGGCTATGGCAGATCTGGCTGGCAAGGGCCACTTAAGGTTGCACGACCAGGTGGCCCTCACTAGGGGTCGCCCTGCCCCAAGTTGTCTAGGTTGACAATTGTCGGCACTAGATTTGGCTCGCCAGCGATTTGAGCCTTTCATCGACCGTCGAATGGTTTTGATTTTTTGCAATAAAAAAAATATGTAGCCAAAAGCCCTTTGCAATTTTGTTTTTGTGCCAAACATTACTTAATCCAAAGTTGCATTTTAAATGATTTTTTACCAAACATCATTTGCATTTCTCCAAAGCCACTTCGGCTAAATATTTACATTTGCTCAAAGCCCATTTCCAAAGCATAAGCAAACGCATTCTTAGTAACTCTAAAGCATTGGAAAATGGTAATTATTAGAACTATTGGTAGTCTCAAAACAATAGAATAAACGTTCATAAATGGGACTCATATTAGAGTCGATAATTTTCTATAAAACCTAGTAATTTTAACAGGTTGAAAGGTGCGTAGATAAATGTGGAACATCATTGAAACAGTTGATAATTTTAGATGATCTAGTAACTGTTTACTTTGTAAAAATGTTACCAATTAAACAAGTTGCCAATCAAAATTTTGTTGTCAACGGGTTTCGACAGTTATCGACTTATATATTTTATTAGCACGAAACAATGTTCCCAATTTTTGTCATACCAGACATTAGAATAGTCCCATCAGTGAAGATGGACCGTTGCATCAGTTCACTACTAAAATGCAATCCGGGTCCTTTAGCTTAATTGTTTTCCCACAGCCATACCATTTGGCATTTACCGTGTGACAATACATCCGTATAGAAAGTTGAAAATTTTATCGTGGAAAAAGCAAATTGAAGTGAATCCTGTGTATATGGTGTCATTTACATGCTTCCTAATGACATCTCCACACCGTTGGACAATAATAATACATTGGTTTTACAGCTCATACAGCGCACGTATTCATCTGCCGAATTAGGATGATTCGGAACCTTGTACTCCTGCAATTAACAAAAAGCACCCATCCTCGACAGTGCATAGGATGTTAACATGACACCAATCCGCTGTCCTTGTTAGCCGCGTAACCTCTACTATGATGAACCGCCGGTGAACCTTCTGGTGGCTGCAAAAGGCATATGATGTTTTAGGATCCCCAGTTTGGAATGTTCGCAGTCGCTTCGTTTACCATTTTCACCAGAGTCACCTGCCAGAAATCAAAGTTTTCAATGGAGATGACGAAGAACGAGGACATAAAATGGGATCAAAAAAGAGTCGCAAACAGAAGATGAAAGAAAGAACAACTCCGACAGCAAACCATTATTGAGCTTGTGACCTTCAGCTTTATGTTACATCGCTTATAATCCGAAGAGTGCTTCACATTTATCTTCAATATTATGACGCAGAAAATTCTTGGCATATTCTGTTAGGGATCACTTTATACAGGCATTGTGCAGATATATATAGTGCCTAGCTAGATTTATGTTTGATTGGGCAGAACTTCGGCATAGTGTAACTCATTGCTTTGGCATCTTTTTCGGTCATCATTTTTTTGATTGTGCATAACATTTCAAAGGGATCTCCTAGCAAATAAGAAACTACTAGAAAACCGAGTGAAAAAAGCTTATATTTAGAATCTGTTGCTACACCTCCAAACACAAAAATTGACTGCCTCACAATGCTTTCCTGACTATTCTGCTTTCAATCTATTGGTGACAAGAATCCTCTAATTTGTAAAAAGACTTCAACGAAACTAAATCAGAAAATAGAATTAGATTTGTAAATTCAACGGTCCTTCCTTTGCTTGAACTATACTCTTCTAGATCTTTTGGCTTTAATGATCCTAGCTCTCAAAACGGGGAAGCAATCTTTCAAAGATAACCTACACATACATGGAGGTTTCAACATCAACAACACCTTTATCCCAAACTAGTTGGGGTCGGCAGTCGATGAACCCCAAAGATTCATAAAATAAAAGCAAGAACAATCGAGGGAAATATATATATACTACCCCTCCACAATACTAATAGCCTTCCTCCACTCCGTCCTAAGACAAACCGTACGCCAATCTATTTCTCACTCCATTAAATCTTGTTTTACTACTTTCCCCCAAGTAAGTTTCGGCCGACCTCTTCCTTTCTTCGTGTTATGCTCTCAGTAGCAATTTCTGTTCTTACCGGAGCATCTAGGGAGAAAAAACAAAAAGCACCCCAGAACAACATGGAGGGATAATACATACCACACTTTCTGGAACACCGGGAGGAGGTAGTGGTAGGTTCTTTGGAGGAGCAACACTATCATAAGATCGCTTGTCAAACCTCCATTCTCCAATCTTTCCATAAGTCAACTCGCCCTAATTGCCAAACCAAAGTTGAACTAGAGATATGATGCAAGCGGCAAAATAATACACTGGTTCCAAAAAAAGTGAGCATCATTCTATCATTTTCAGCAGTTTCCCCTCATTTTATTACAAGTTAAAAAAGTGACCGAAATCACCTTCATATTGTAGTCACATCCATAAGTGTAATGAATTATGAACTTCTTCCCAATTTCTTTGTCCCATGGAGGCTGAATACACAAAATTGAAAGTGATCAATGCATCGGTATATTTCCCTGGTTAAATATCTAAGCGATCATATGAAAATAGATAACAACAAAGAACAACAACATCGATGGGAATTATTAGTAATGCAATCCAACAACCTGTACAAATAGAAAAAGTTGATCCCGACTGATGGTAATACCTGCTAATTAGCTAACTTATTAATGACAATATGCATGTCTCAATGACCATGACCAGTTTATTGCAGTATGACATCGTCGTTATGAATACTACCTTATAAGAAAAAAAGAAACGCCTAGGCGACAAGGCGAGCTAGAGGCCTCTAAAATGCAATAAGAATTTGCCCTTCTCTCATATCATTTATAAGCATTAATATCATAGTTGTTAAGGCGACAAGGCGAGCTAGAGGCCTCTAAAACGCCTAGGCGATTATGTGCCCGCCTAGTCGTCCGCAAGGCGATAAGGCGACAATATAGCTAATTTTTTTAAAAAATAACTGTTGTCTTTGGAGTATTTTCACACGTGAATTTAATTTGTTCGAGAGATATAAGAAATGGGTTTTATTGTTATGGAGTGAAATCATCGAAATACAAATACTACAATCGATAGAAATGGAAAAAATCATCACTTGTCAGAAATGTCCAAGGCGTCGCCTAGGCGTCCAAGGCGCCCAAGGCGTCCACAAGGCGACGCCTAGACAACCAAGGCGCCCGCCTTGAGGAGAACCAGCAAGGCGACAAGACGCCTTGGGCATCCGAGATCGTCTTGTCGCCTAGGCAACGCCTTGATAACTATGATTAATATCACGCTTGAGAACATGCAAGTACCTCCTCATTAACTATCTCTTTTCCAAACTCAGAGGTTTCCTTTGAAGAGAGATGTACAAAGATGCAAGGTGAATTTAGAAAATAGACCAGGAGATATTAATTTTAAGCCAGTGACCTAAAAACCAGTATGAAGGAACCCAATCAATGACAGAAAGCACAAGATAACAAGTAAAAGCTACCGTAAACCGGAATCTGGAAATAAACAAATCACTCTTCTTCATATTTCCAGTTCTTATAGACTTATCCTTGGGATCTTGGATGATATGGTCTGAAATGGGTAACCTGAACAACCGTTTTCTGCCCAGAATCTCAACTATGGGGAACTTTACTTCAAGATGCTTTAGCTCCATTAGTTGTAAGTCCACATGTTAAAGAGAATCTTTGTTGATATTCCTTGCTGCAGACAGTTTAGTACACCCTCACACATTAGATATGTAGAGTGCAACTGCTTGCGACATTCTTAACATTTTAGGTTGGCCAATTCATCTGGCAAAAATAGTCGGAACAAACTAATCCTTCAGGGCTACTTATGTAAATCTTATGTTGTGCAAGTTTCTTGCGTAAATTTCAACGTCAAGTCTATTTTTGTCAGCTTTAAGTTGAACCGAAAGATTTCTCACTTGTGTATTTTAACATATTATCTCAGTTGCGGTATCGGCATTATTCGACAATGCTTCAATATGTCTATTTATTTATATGTGTTATTTTGGTTTAGCACAGCAAATTGACTGATTGACAGACTAAAGCAGGGGCTGTAAGAAGTCTTAAGAACATGGTATCCAACTTTGTCATTACAATCATGAGCAGCCACACAGGCAAACACAGAACAGCAAATATGTCTAACCTAGTTGGCAAGGAAACCTGCATCAATAAGGCCTAATGTCATTGACTTACTATAGTTACCTGTTGAAAATTTAAAATTAGTGAATCAAAATACGCAACTCAACTCCCAATAATTTTTTTGCATCGTACGTTTTCTCTTATGTCTTTCAATTGAAGATATATTTTGTCTAAACTCATAATCAAATGTAACAGCAAGCAGGTTTTTTAGTGATATGATGTCAAACTTCAAATACTCGATCATTAACATGGCATCAAGACATATAGTATTCCCAACTACAACCAAGATCTTGCGCCAAGTCAGCAAAATCATTAAGAAGTAGGAGCAACGAGATGATTATCTGTAAACCTGAATCATAAAATCCTTGTATAATATGTTACCAACGCCATGAAGTGCCGATGATACAGCATAAGCATACCTACATGGAACATAAGAGATGAACTCAAAGTAAGTCCAAATTGAGTATTCAACTTCAAAAAAGTATGATGTTACAAGGCTGAGAAGAGCTCACATTTCAAGCACCCAACCGAATGCTTTATCTGTTTCAGGATCTTTCTTCATTGCCAAGGAAACATTCATCCAAGTTGGAGCAATTTTTTTAAGAGATTCCTGTAGAGAACACGAAGAAATTTAATGGAGGAAAATAAAAGGAAAAAAATGCATGGTCACTGATGGCAGTACCTTCTGAGAACTATAGTACCAAAACTTCACATAAATAGGAACTCACTAAGGAAATTCTAAACCTGACATGAAAACGAAGGGCACTTTAACTAATCAAGGTCTAAATATGCTCCAAGTGACTGAACTATCAAAGTCATACCATATTATATTTACAAAAGAACATAAGACCAAGACATATAAGAAGTAATACTATTTGCCACCTCTGACACTGGATCAGAAAACACACCTTTCCTACAATGACAGGAGAATTTCCAATCGGATCAATATTGGTTATTGGTCCTTTATCTTCAGGAAAAAATTTCCGAAGGACAGCCTCATACTTCTTAGGCTCAATATAAAAGAAAGGAAATGCAGCTCCAAGTCCATCTCTTGACAAGTTTGGTATTGGCTTGACAATGATATGATCAGGCTCTGACATTAGTATGTAACTGGACAAAAGGTAAGAGCAGCAAAGCTAAAGCCAATTGCATAAAAGAATAAAGAAGAAAGTCTCTGTTGATTCGAAATGCCACAGTATCAAGAGTTCATACTCTTCTTTAATGTCAGCTTGCTTAAGCCACTGTACAAATGCCCATGGTCTGTTGAGGACTATATAACCCTGAAAATACAAATGCGATGCCACAATGTTAACATAGGCAAACGATCAACTTATTGTAACAGAGATTATTCTCAACTTCAAGTTCGCTATTAACCATCCACAGAGTTACCTCTGGCCGAATGAATGTGGAAGCTCAACTTAAACTACGCTGCGCAGACATTTTAAATTTCAGAAACCAACTATTTGGGAAAAACAAAAAAAGACTGGTCATAAAAGCTAAGTTGCCTATCCTGCAAGGATGCAAGTCAAATCTGAGTCCAAAATCGAATTGGAGAGACCAGTTTCTCAAATTTATTCGGGTTGTTGACTGAAGGAAAGAAGAATAAAGGGGATTCCTTCACATAATATTCTAGCAAAAGTAGCTAGGCAAATAGATCCATTAGCTATTACTGGGTCTGAGTAGACTTGTTCCCTGCCATTAGCAACAGAAGAATTTTTATAGTCATATTAACATTATTTCTAAGCCCAAGTGGCACATACAGTTCAGTGATAGCAGTTGCAGAGTTCTATTCCCATAGACAAGACAAGCCATGAATACAGGTAACCAGGAGGAAGAATTTCCTTCTTTTTACATTTTATCTTCTACACCTCTGTTATGTAAGTATCCTTCATGTCTTATGATATTAGTGTATACACAATCTTTCTAGATGTTCCATTGCTGGTAAAGAAGCCCCATGTGTTTAACCAAGAGTATGTTCCTATTGCAGTAAAAGGAACCTCAATTCAACCACTCCAGCTTCTCTGTTTCATACTATTTTGCAGGACTTTTTTTATTTAACTTAGACCAACGACATGGGTGAGATCACTTTGTTTATAGAATAGAACATCATGTTTTCTGATTGTCAAACTATATGAATCTCTTTCTATTATCTCAGAGCTGGATTCTGAACGATAGGTCAACAAGCATTATCAATCTGACTAAGATGCAATAAATCATTGACACATGCAGTTTATGGAAGATCAACACAGCTGGCACAACTGTCCTAGACCAGACTTCAGTATATCAGGTTCAATTTCTTTGAGTCACTGCTTACAAAACTTTCACAGATAAAATCCTCATGTGGAGCTCGTCATATTACTTGCCAAAAGATATCGGCAAGCAATAAGGCTCTACATTGCTTTTCTCACTTCCAGTGAACATAGCTCGCAAACCGCAAAAGTGAGGTTCTACGCTCTCATTAAAATCCGCAGAACCACTGCCATTGTCCGCATCACCTCTGATTACCTTCCTTATCCCATCCAACAGACACATACACACAACACAAAAAATGCAAGACAATTCCACAGAACTAAGCACTTCACAGCACAATCAACCAACGTACTCACACAAACACCATAGCAATGGCTAGTCATTCTTTCATAAAGGGAAAACAGAAAAGCACAAGCTTTTACCTGATCCATCCCAGAAGGAAGTGGCTGAGCAACAAAAGTGGGGATCTCATCCATGTACCTATCAGGCTTCCCAGAGTGCAAGATCCTGGTGAAACCCCCCATCTCCGAATTGCGCCCGTTCTGGTGCTTTTTGAACCAGTAGTACATCACTCTACACTGCCAAGTGTTGTACACCGAATCGGAAGCCGTGACCGCCGTGTGGAACAGCCGCCTCTCCCCGCCGCCGCCGCCGCCGCCGCCGCCGAATCTTCTCGATCTATCAAGAGGCATCTTGATTACAGGGTCCACCGAGAATCTGGAATTGGAAGGGCCTGGGAGTTCTTGCTTGAGGGGAGCATTGGCGGAGATGAGGATGTTGTAGGTGATGAGTGCCACTGAGAAGGTTATCAGCAACGAGAAGAAGGTATTCCCACAACCCATTAAGCTCTAGCTCTTCAAATGGATCTTCTTTTTCACTTCTTCTTGCTCAGTTTGTGGGTTCAACCCTGTGCGTGATTTCTTGGTGGACGACGAGAAGAGGCGGAGGAAGAGGAAGACTGATTCGAGAAGTCGTCACCCCCCGGAGTCAGGACATGAGAGGGTGGTTGATGACAGTCCAGCCGACACCTTCAAAAGTAATTCTTTAATTGCAAAGTGGTCCCTGAAATTTTTGGCATGTTAGGATGCTCTCTCTCTCTCTCTCTGTCTCTCTCTCTCTCTCTGACTTTTTGAACTCTTCATTCATTTTTCCTTTTTGCAAAGCCTTAGCACGTACTTTTTCAAGAATAAAATTGTAATTTTTCTCTACCTTTTCAGTCCAATAATTATTTGGCCCACAAACTTGACAAATAAAAAATGAAAAATGCAATAATCTTTATCAATGATGACAATAATAGCGATCATTGAACTTAAATAAATTATTAAACTGCTTCATCTAAAGATCCCGTCTGAACTTCGGGATCTCTTAGATATAAAACAATTAAAGGGTATTTCCCGTGAAAGAAAAAGATATTATTGGACTATTGAGGATGCAGGGCATGTGGGCCTATTTTACACGGATACAGGACACGATATGACACGACACGATACGATACGATACGATATGTCAATACGTGAATTATAAAAAAATAGAGAATTCCGACACGCTGCGACACGTATATTTTATGTATATTTTTATATATACATAGAAGACAAAGACCTTACAGATAGTTTTCTATCAACTAACAAATACAAAATGAGTTCCATAGATTCTCGTGTGATCAACAAACAGATGATAAGAGGAAGGAGTTAGAAATTAGGTAAAAAAAATTAGGCCTTTTTTGACTATTTTAAGTGCATGACCGTAAAAAAAATTAAAGTGTCCAATCGTGTCGGACACGTGTCTGTGTTCGACACGGCAAAAATTTTCAACTGTCGTGTCCGTGTAACAGAGGTGTGGGTATGAGTACATTAAAATAAGAAACGCATCCAGGTAGCCCGCTGGGTTACCGGCGCTGAAGGCCCCTGTAGGAATGAAACCTCCCTTCTTTGGTGAGCTAACCCAATGATGATAGTAATGCTGATCATGGTTCTAATGAGAATAATGATGACATGCTTGATTTTATGAGAAAGCTTTTCAAATTATCCCAATCATCTTAAGTTATTATGGAATGTCTAAGTCTTTTGTTTCATTTTTTATATGTATATCCTCTCTTAGTCAGTTGTTTAAAAGGACCACAACCATCGGCATGACATAGTTATTAGGGGTGAGCAGTTCCCAGTCCAGTCTGGTTCCCCTAAAAATCGAGAACCGAACCAATAGTCTTGGTTCCCCTAAAAAATCGGGAATCAGACCAATAGTCCCGGTTCCCATTTTTCGAAACCGCGGACCGGACCGGACACCCCGAGAACCGAACCGGACCATCGGTCTAGTCCGGTTTCAAGGAACCAATAAAACAATCAATTAGTTTTGCTATCCAATAAGAAAAATGGCTCTAAGAGGAAACTCCATTAAGAAAAACGGCAGTATATGCATATTTTTAACTTCGACCAAAACAAAGGAGTGTTTGACCGGGGCAAAACGCAGCTCCACCGGCATCGATCGGCTTCCAGTTGCTTCGGGGTACGGCGAGGGATCTTGAGGGGTTGATTGGGGCCGGTGGTGAGCGGCGGGAGGCAGCGCAAGGCAAGCGAAGGATGTCGAAACAGTCGCGGCTCTAAAATAGAGCACCGAACCAGATCTGGGGTTCACGGCGGCTCGACGACTCTGCAGCAGCTGTTGATGGTCGGAGGGGAAGCTGAGGGATAGAGGGATGATGGCGACGTGGTGGATGGTGGTCGAAAGCAGCCGCAAGAGCCGGTGGGGCTCAAAACGCCCACTGAACCCGAAACAGGGCAAGCGGACATCCGGGCCGTTTCTTGGCTCCAACGGCGCGCGGCGGTCGGAACGGCAGCGATTGGGTGGTGGAGGAACGAATGAGGCCTGAGGTGTGGTTCGAGTTGTTGTCGCACGAAAAACTAGCAACTGAGGGATCGAGAGAGAGAGTGTGTGGGAGAAGCCTTTGGAGGTGTCGAGCAGAGGCGCTCGCATGCGTGAGACGAAGCCACAGAGCAGTCGGGTTCGTGGGACAAAGATGGGCGAGAGAAGAGGAGATGTCCGGCAGAAAGGGAAAAGAAACCCTAATGTTGGGCTAAAATCGTAAAACGTGAGGTATATATATATTCTAAAAGACCGGGCGGTCCGGTTCAGGAACTGAACCCTGGAACCAGGAACCGGACTGCCCGGTCACCGGTTCCAATTTTAGGAACCGGGGACCAGATCGAATCTCCCTAAAATCGGGAACCGGACCATCGGTCCCGGTCCGGTCCGATCCGAGCAATCCCGGTCCAGGCGGTCTTTTTTACTCATCCCTAATAGTTATTGATTATTCTTTTTTTTTTTTGGCAAAACTGAACATAATGATGCAAAACCCCCAAAAAAAAAACTATGAAAGCAAGACAATAACTAAAGAATAAGCTGATTATCCCATGCAAAGGTTAGGGTGACATTCTCTAATTATAAGTCAACCGAGTCAAGCATTTGGTAGTAAAAGATGGAAAAAGCCAATTCAAGTTGCACGTTTGGGCAGGAAAGCTAGGAGCGGCTCCGTGACTGCAAATCTTGCAAAATGAAGGAAGAGTTTGCAAAAAGTTAAAAGAAAAGTTGACAATTTCATTCATGATCATATTCTATGGAGGGGCAATTTACAATAAATTCTTTGAGATTGGCCAAACAAAATATAATGATGGAAGAATAGGTCTTCTTGTTTAGGTACTTCTGGGCCGCAATTACGGACCACCCCTCGTCCATTATCTTTGTTCTCCTCGTAGAGAGTCAACTTCGAGTTGTAATCTTGCAATGAGACGGGGAGAACAATAAATCTGGATTAAGAAGGAAAGAAGAAAAAAAAAATGAGGGACGAAACTTTAATTAGAGAAAAATACGGTGCTTATTTTATAATTTCATGAAAGTAAAACTTGCTGGGCAAGTGGTTTCTTACCCTAACTACAGAAGGAGTCGCATGAGATTAGATATTCACAGGGGACATTGTCAACGGCTAAATTGTCATCTCCATTCTGATTTATTAGTGCTAAATCCGTGCATTTGACGCAATGAGAATCATATGTAATTATTCTAAACAATCTTTGTCAATGATTAAAAAAAAGTTGTATCGTAAGTAAATCTTATCGAAAGGAGAAAAAATCGATAAGTGAAGACATTGGTATTTTACCCTTTTTGCTTGATAATGTTTAACATTCGCTTAAATGTACTTTCTCTCGCTATTAAAATATACAATAAAATAGTATATTGCCTATGTGACTTTCGCAGACTAAAGTTCAATGTCAGCAGATAATTCAAAGAGTTAATACCACGAATAACCTTAAACTGAAAACTATATTTCTACCATGATAAAACTCAAAGTACATGTATGACAAATTTATCCCAAACTATTTTTTTTTACAACAATAAATCCCAAGGTGGTACATCCGTGATTAATTTACTTCAAAATATATATATTTTTATAACCGATGTGTCCGGGTTAGCTTGCGCGCACCTCGACTATTCCTCGGGATAGACTAGCATAGCAACCTACCGCCATGGCCCCTTACTTAAATCACAAGTGCTCAACTAGGACTTCAAAATATTGTTTTGACCACTAAAAATCCCAAATTGATATACTTGTTATAAGTTTTGCTCCAAACTAATTTTTTACCATAAAAAACCCAATTTGGTACATATGTGACGAATTTATCCTCCGTCAGTTTTCGTTAAATTAAGTTAATACCACAAATTCTAAACTAATATACTTGTGATAAATAAATGGTAAAAACATCAAACTAGTACACTCGTCAATTGTAACATGTCATCCAACTCAGCAATTTAACGGTAAAATTTAATAGAAACTAACGGAGGATAAATTTGTCATATGTGTACCAGTTTGAAGTTTTTAATGGTCAAAAAAATGGTTTGAGATAAATTTGTCATGTGTACCATCAGTATAGGATTTTTCGTGGTATTAACCCTAATTTAAAAGGCTTTCCCTTATAATTTTGTATGCATAATTAACACTCTATATACTTTATACAGTATTACAGAGTTAATATCTTGTCCTATTGGGAAAGACATGTGACTTTTGGTCAAGGTATCCTTGAGATACTCATGCTTTTATGTAAAATAGTACGCACATCTCTTCCACATTATCTTGAACTTAGGAAAAAATACCCGCTCTTCTAGAGTTAAAATCACATTATACATATAAAAAATATACATATTTTATTTGGCAGAAGGACACTAGGAGTGTCAATATTTATGTACGATATTTACTTTAGTACCAATATTTTTTTAGATCACTTAAGTGTCAATTTATTTGAAAAACAGTTATTTCACTGCCAACTCTGGTGACCTTCGTCGAGAATCTGACATGGCATCTACGTGACTCGTCGAAGTTCCAAGTCAACAATAAAAAAAAAACCAAAAGCTAAAAAAAAAAAAATAAGATAAGAAACTTTAAAAAAAAATTCTATCTTGAAAGCCCGTTGTCGAGTGGGCAACACCCTCGCTAGCCGCAAGCGAGGCCTTGCCAGGGACGGTAAGGCCTCGACCTTGCTCTCGCAAATCTAGGTGAGGTTGGACCTCGCAGAACTGGGCGAGGGTGAGCCTCGCCCAGATCTACGAGGGCAAGGCCCCGCCAGACACTCGGCCACCCCGGCCAGCCATCCCCCACCCTCGCTAGGCATTACCGGCGATGGTGGGAGGTGAAGAAACATTCAGCTGTCGACGGACAAAGTTGAAAGCATTATCAGTCACTCTCTGACCCGCTTTGTCGGGGAGCCCAACAGGATCCCCCTTACTGACTTGGCCCCGACGACCTGCACAAGGAAATCTTTTTGTTTGTCAAGGATTTCACCCTATGATCAGATTAGTGGGCAACCATAAGGATTCGTTAGGAGCAGGTTAAAGTATTGACGCTTTCCCATCGGCACTATAGTGAGACGTGAAAACACCTGATGATCTCACGCTGCAACAGATCAACTTAATTTTTTTTTTAAGTTATTTAGCTAATTTTTAAATTAATTTAATTTTTTTAAAGTTATTTAGCTAATTTTTAAATTAAATTAATTTTTTTTAAAAATATTTTAGTTTATTTTGTAGAAAGATATCACACGAGGCGTCCACGTGGACTATTTTAAAAAAAAATGCCACATGGACGCCATGTGGACTGATTTTTTTAAAAAATTTCACATAATATTAAAAATTAATAAAAAAAAATATCACACGTACTGTTTGGCCGGAATTGACGCAAAAATTATCGTTTTTGGCCGGAATTGCACTTAAATGATCTTTTTTTCCTCTAATTTGATACTTTAGTGATAAAAAAAAATATTGGCATTAACGTGAGCGCCGTACAGAAATATTGGCACTCCCAGTGTCCTTTTGCCTATTTTATTCAAATAAAAAAACACTTCAATCTTTATTTTTTTTCTTAAATATTTCATAATAGCCGGTTTACAATATCATTTTTATATGCCAAGAACATCCGTCGTACTTGTATAGATTACTAAATTTTATGTTCGTGTCTCATTAAAT
This sequence comes from Rhodomyrtus psidioides, assembly GCA_021437785.1. NCBI lineage: Eukaryota > Viridiplantae > Streptophyta > Magnoliopsida > Myrtales > Myrtaceae > Rhodomyrtus > Rhodomyrtus psidioides. The sequence continues at coordinate 1,819,019 of JAILYB010000047.1, forward strand.
AGCACAGAGTGTTAACGATGTTTGAAAAGACGTTATTATTTTCACGAAAAAAATGAAGTTATTTTAATATGCTATTCATATGTTATACAATTGATGAAAACTTACAGTAACTTCTTTTTCGGAATTCTACTGCGACGGCATAGATTTTTTTGTCACGTACTTTTAAGGAAAACGACTATGAGCACACCTTTTTTTTCGGGGGGGTCAAAATGAACACACCTTATTTTGCACGAAATGAATTGCATCAGATACATTATTGGTAGAGATCGAGGTATGTCCTCATTTCGTTTCTTATAATCATGGCTAGATTAGATTTGAAAAACTCTAAATTTCGTTATATATCTCCCTCGGAGCAACTCAACACGGTTAAATGAATATAAATTTAGTTTGAAAAACGAGAATTAATTTAGATAAGTGGGGCCTCATTTTGCTTTCTATTGCTAAATGTTAATTTAGGTGATTTCAATCACACAATCAATAGGATTAGATTCGATCCCACTGAGCGTTTTAGCTTTATGAAATCTAGCAAATTTGACCTAACTCTGGTTTTTTTCTTTTTTTTTCAACAGGGACCGACCCAGTGATCTACCTGAATGCCCCAAACCTCCCCGTGCCCCGCACCATCAAAGCCTATAAATGTTACCTAACTTGCCACCTGCATTCTTGGTCCAATTCTAACATGACTTCTACCCAACTTGTTACATGCATTCTCGAGCTATAGATTTGACCTAACTCGTCACGTTTATTATAACCGTAACCTCATTACATGGTATCGGAAGAGAGGAGGGAACATCATTACATGGTATCGGAAGAGAGGAGGGAACATTACAACTATCCGGTATTACGTTTCTCCGGTAGCCCGACAAAAGGTTCTCGATTCAATTCGGGTACCCACTTCAATTAAGCACTAAATAGAACCCATCCACTACTCATCTATTGTATTTTCACGTAAATAAGGACAAGAAAGTTCTATGGAAAAAATGATGGTTCGATTCAATGTTGTACAAAGAAAAATTAGAATACCAGCGAGGGCTAAGTAAATCAATTAATAGATTTGGTGATCCTATTGATAAATAAATATATAAATCCTTCTTATTTTCACAATTAATCGATTTCTACGAGAAAAGGTCATTCCTATATTTTGAATTTGGTAATGAATTTGAAGGACAGGCACCATCTTGAACGGAGCATCACTCAATGCTTCTTTCAAGACTAAATTATACATCAGGAGAATGCAATTTAGCACTCTTAGCACGCCTAGCAGGACAAAACACGAGCATTACTAGTCAGAGAACCTGCAGGACTCTCTTTGAATATATAAAATTACAGATCTAACGCTCTTAGCCAAAGAAATCAAGATAAATTACATTGAAAGAAGAGATGCTACATGTTCCTTGGCCTCTTCATGATGACACATTCGATGTTACATAGAATTATATTTCCTGACTGCACCTAGAAACTGGATGTGATTTACCTTTAAAGAACTGCATAGGATGATTTCACTAGTAACCTGATTAAGATGGGACCAGACAGATGCAGGAAAAAAAAACGTATGGCCAGGAATTATGTTAGTGCTGGTGAAATATTCCTCTCCAACGACATTCTTTCTCCAGTTAGCCAATCTGACGATGTTGGAGATTTGGATAAAGCACTTCCACATGTACTAAGATTAAGTGAACCATGAGTCACATATGACGACCAAGCTCCCTCTCAACCGTGCCTTGTATATAAGGAAAACGATGTGACCACCGGGAAAATCCTGCACAGGATGGTGCGCGCGCAATGAAATTTGCTGTTTTAGCAATTATTCTGAAGAGATGGTAAATGAACTTTAACAAAATTAAAGTAGCAAAGCGATGGGTTTTGATGTTGGATCCAAATCTTTGAGCACCAACATCGGAACCACCAAGAAAGTCAATAATGCATGTCTCACATGTCCGACATATCTATTAGGAATTTACAACTTAGACCTACCCGATGAGATTATCTCTTGAAGATCCAAGTCTGCTCTAGCTTCGCCAACCATATCCTGAGATAAATACAGAAAGTAATCAAAGATGTAGTGTGTGAGGTGTTATCACAGGATAATGGAAAAAAAAATGAGAAAAAAAGAAAGAACAGAGGTGTTGTCATTGGATCTCAGCGTACAGTATAAGAAGTGGGATTGCACCATAGAAAACATTGCCGTCATTGCGATCAACTCTATATTCACCACGACAACCAGAGGAAATTCTCTGAACACCCTTACCGTCTCATTTGAAGCAAGACTTTTAACAATGAGCCGACACAAGCTATGAAGATTGCTGCGACTAAAATTTGGATAACCTAGAAGAGCCTCTTCTGAAGAATGATCTAATATCAGTGAACATATGCTTGAAGCCATCATCGTCACAGTTGGGTCATCAGAATTCTCTGAATCACAGCCACAAATTCAAGTGAAAAATCATTAGTTTTCCATGTTAGTATCATAGTCAGGTTAAAGAAAACAGCATGGGAAAAAAAATAAACAAGATAATTATGTATTTCCCTGATTTAGTTATCTCTATTATCAGAATCAGCTTCTTTCTGTCGCACAAATCCTTCTAGTATCTCTGTAACACTTTTAGGGCTTCGCAGATAAGGACAAAGAGACCCATGATAAGTCACTAGCAACATGCATGAGAACATTTTACATTACACTAGCATTTAATTGAAGTGCTACAAATTAAAGAGGAGAAAAGAAAGACGCAAAAAAACATCCAAAAACCACACAATAGGCTAATTCTAGTAAATAATTTCTGCCAATACTCATCATCTAACGACAATTGAAGCACCAAAAAGACCATTCCGCAGTCATTTCTAGCTCTTACAGACATAAATAGCAAAGCCAGAGCAATTCTTGTTGGTACACTAAAGTATCAGCAAAGGAGTAGCTTTTATGCATGATGATACAAAAAGCATTAGCAACAATCCTAGGGGTTTAGCTGTAGGGAATGCCCATGAAACCCAGGATAAGTCATGAACAAGAGGGTTGAAGTTTGAGGTCCTATTCCAACTCCTTGTAATCTCTTGGACCAGGCCAAGAGCAACTATAATTGCACTTGATTTCCTTAGTCCTCGTGTGGATAGTTTGCCTGTGCACCAAACTGGAAAGGTAGGCTTAGTTTAAAGTGTAAAAGCTGGGATAAGATACCACCCGGTCCCAGAATAAAGCAAAGACAGAGAAAAGAAAAAGCTTTGGCGCCAAGAGAGTAGCAAGTATGTCCATCAAGAATTCACATCAAATAGCAAAAACAGAAGATGATATAGAGGGTTGGCAACAAACAAGTGAATACACATCCCTCAAGAGTTTACATACTCTACCTGCCCAGCTTACTAATGTTCTCAACAGATTGATGTAAATGGGCTCCTTTAGTGATAATGGCACCTTCTCTTTCTGTTGTAAAGAGTTGAAACGGTCATTGCACCACAAAGATAAGAGTAATGTTCTGATGTAATGAGCAGACAGTACCTTCAGAAGGAGGTTCATGATAGTATCACAAGCCAGGAAGATGCTGTCAGTATCCTCTACCTTGTAAGAATGTGCACCAATCATTTTAATGAGGCAGTCCACAACCTGCAAAGTTGAAGGACAATAATTACTGCAAACAACTATTGATCAGTTTCCCAGATTCACAAATGGAAATTACGTGGACAATCATTTATTTTGCTGCCCGGTATAGACTCTTAACAAGCAATTTTCTGCCAATAAATAACTATTAATGAAAGAGGAGCGATGCCACCAATGATAATTGACTCTAATGTGCCTTCTTTACGCCATTGTCAGAAATATGGAGTAACATGATCTCAGAATACATGGGATAAGAATCTCGTTGCTTACAGCTTTATCCCCTCCAAAGTAGGCTAAAACTTGACATCCTTCCGTCTTCATCGTTGTTTGACACAGCATGGGTAGCAAAAAGCATACAGAATAGAATGGACTGTTGGAACAAAATTAAAGAGATGTTATTGCAGAGGATCTTTCCTTTGAGTTGAACCAAAAGTCACGGGGTGAATCCAGACCTAGGCTCATCATTGCCTTCAATTGATAGCATAAAAGGTAGGAGCTCTTGGACTCTCTCTTTGCATGCAACAGGTGTCTCTGCAAGATAGCTGAGAAGATCCGTATAAGCAGATTAAACCCAACACAATAAACATATAGAATTCTTACTAGAATAAATGATTATGGGAGCTGTCGTCCAACCATGTGTTGCTCAAGCAAATTATTTGGTCCCACTGTCTAGCACATTGGTTTGTATATCAACATCAACATCAACAACACCTTTATCCCAAACTAGTTGGGGTCGACGGTCGATGAACCCCAAAGATTCATAAAATAAAAGCAAGACCACTCGAGGGAAAAGAGACAAATATGTAAAAATAAATAAACAAAGATAAAATCACATCCCACTTAACTCTGATATAATCTCACGGAGCAACAGAATGTGAACATTAAAGTGCATTGGTTTCTCTTTAGGAGTATTCATCCTCGAGTGAACTGATATCAATTAACATTCATCTATACAATATGAGTGATTTAGACTCTTCTTACTCACATCGTACTAAGATTTTTCTCCTGTTTGAGTCAGGTCATACCAGGATTGTTTAAGAAAAGTAACTGGTGCAGGATACCTGGAGGACTAAATCAAAACTGCTTAGAGTGGTCATGCAGAGCACTCCAAGAATGAAGAGACTGTTAACTTCCAAACAAGCCCTTAAGATATTTAAATGGTATAGGTAGTTGTATCTTGTCTGTGAAAGAAAATGAAAACAGACAAGTAAGCTACCGTAATATGGACATCTAGGAGTCCAAGGATTACATGGAGTAGTATGGTATATGGTGTACATGGGATCAAGGCGCAATTTACCTAACTACCTTGAACTTCGAAATCGGTGAAACTAGCCCAGATGAAAAAAGAAAGATAAGTCTGTATTACTTGCATTCATCTTGATTTACTGAAGATATTCTTTCGAGAGTACCATGACCATGAGAATGATGGAAAAATATACCTTCCAACAACTCGCACTGACGCAAGAAGATCATCTCCCTTTTTCTCTCCATGTTCCTGCAGGATATAAGGCAAGTCAGAGCACAGGTCACAATGCTATTAACACCCAACCATAGGAAGAAAATTTAAATGTTCTGGAACCCCCGCCTTTGCGTCTTGTAAGTACTCCAGAACCACACCAATCGTCTCATTAAGTCCGTGGATCACCTTTGTGAAGGTACTCTCATCAATAAGATCTCCTGTAAGATTGAAGAACAATGTTCATAAAGATCCCACAAGATCATGGTATTAGACATGCATGATAACTATCGGTATCCATGATGTAGCTACTTACCTTCATCTGCACCCATATTTGCAACTAGTCTAATTATCTTCTCAATCAAGGAAAAGGCAATAGCCAAAGTTCGCTGCTTTGAAAGGATAGAATCCACATTGGAGGAGGAGGAACTCTTTGAGGCTTCATATTTCAAGTAGGCCACATCATTCAGCAATACAGCAATTTCAACCCTAGAAGATTCTAAGACAAGCAACAGACACCTAAAAGAGAACAAGGAACAAATTAGTGAGAAAACGAACCAAGATGCCAATATGATATCAAGTATTCCACTAAACTCACAATCAACTGAGAACAATAGGGCCAACATGCATCACCTGTCAGCTGGAATGGGCTCCCTTGCATCAGGCAAGTTTACTTGATTAATAAGCCACTTCTCACCCATTATTGAGACAGCAGACTCAGCCAAAATGAGGGCATGAAGCTTGTCAGCAGGAGCTAAATAGAAAAGGGAACTACATCAACATGCTTTTAATAGAAACCATAATTTGCCCCCACTTAAGACACTCAAAAGGACATCATCAAGAATATATTGGTAAGTGAAATAATCAGATATCAGCTTAATTTTCATCTAAACTAATGTTTAATTTAGAGATATCTTTCCTTACAGTTTTGCTAGGAAAGTTACCTTGCCGCAGGAAACCTAGAATTATAACCATTAAGTTCTAAATTAGCATAATTGACTACTAATAAATCCCTGCCTTACTTTAGGTAGTTAAAAATAACTTTGCACCTTATAATGGAAGTGCAGTCGATGATAACTTAGAAGTGAGAATTAGTTGGTTACGCCTAAGCATGTGATTTCTTGCAATATAAATGGAAATCACCTTTGCTCACATACCAACGCGGTTTTGTAGGATTGCTGTGATGCCGATCCTTAAATTATCGGACCAAATACCATTTGGCATTACACGAAGTGCCTCATGAAGCGATGCCTGCCCCAACACAACCGGAATCAGTTTCATCACTCTGAAGAACACCACAATGCTGATGGAAATATTACGTAATTGGTGGATATATAATGCCAAAGATGGCCATAAAGATTATTGTCTTCAATTATGTCCTTCCAAGGACATATACACCAGATAGGTTCAATTTGATAAGTTTAACGGATAAGGCATGAAATCGTTTTCAGAGAATCTAAAAATCACGCAAAATACAAGTAAATGCAAAAACCTTCAAAGTTTACGAGATAAATGCACTAAACTCCTCAAATTGAACATGATACTCATTTCGGTCTTTTCAATTTTCAATGCAGCAATAGATTCTTTTAACTTCAAAATCCAATGAAAATATTTTATTACGTCTTAACAAAATGGCAATAGAAAATTTGTGATGCCAATATGGGAGACCCAATGGCATTTTTGGGAGGCTTCGAGGATCTTTTTTCTTTTTGGCCAGGAGGCTTTTTTGGAGTACTGAAATTAAAGGACAGCATGAAATTAAGGTGCAGTTTTTTTTGGGATTGTAGTCCATACCTATTTGAGTATAATACGATGGAGTCCATCTTAATCAACTCAAACAAGTAGACTTGTGTTTAGTTAGGCTTTGTGTTTCTTGCAAGAATTTTAAATATTTCTCGACTACTAGATCCAAGATAAGTTTAATGACATATACATGACTCTTGATGAAAGCAATGCTTAACACAAACGAAGCTTCTTACCAAAAAAAACAAAAAAAAAAAAAACCTACAAACGAAGCTTGAAATTTGTTAAATTTGATCATTAAGAAATCCATATCTTCAAGAAATGGATCTTTTCAGCCAAATAGAGGTTAGAAAATAAGTTTACTTATTTAAGTGCCACCAGGATATCCTCAAATTTAACTAACAGAATCAACAAAAGAACTTAATTAATCAAAATTTTCTTTTCAAAATTAAGGATTTGATTGGTCATAATTTGCATTAAGACACACGTTTCAGAACTTCTTGTGCATTTATTCCAAATCTAATACAGTCAACCAAGCACCAAATTCAGCATTCAACTCTCACATCAAAATAATAAACAGGGCATGGTACAAGATCCTCCATCATTAATTTAAAACACATAGTTACTCCCCTAATGAAAACATATGGACACAGAAGCGCATAAGGGAATTATTGTTTTCAGGAAAGCATAAAAGAAACATTTGTAGAGCAAAATACAAACCGAAAGTTCTGAAGAGAAGATAGCTGATAGTATATGCAGCGCTTCGAATTTTAATGCATTGTGGAGGACAGCAAATTGCCTAGCTATAGCAGCAACCTGCTTTTAGAAGAAATTACTCTGTTACTAAAATCTAAGAGCAGAATCATATAGATATACAAACTCAATAAAAAAGGACTCAATACAAATCAAAACTCACAATTATTGAAAGCTCCTCAAGACCAGAATTGCTGATAAAGCCCAGCGACAGCTTTCCCAGCAAAAGTTGCACAAGTTTCATGGCTAGCTCCATTGGACGAGAACCTGCCAAAATTTTTGGTTCAATTAAGCTCTGACAGAAGATCCATTTTCAGTATATCAGTAAACATATAGGCTACGTTTGGCAGTCGGGACATAAGTCAGGATAGGATAAAATTTATCCTATCCTGTGTTTGGTTCTTACTCAGGATAGGATATAGCAGGATATAAGGGGGATATAGCCTGGATATAATTATCCTAGGGGGGAGGTAAGATAAAGGTGGATAGGATTTCTTTTGTTTTTTGCATAAAAACTATTTTTCTGAATAACAAACTTCTTATATAATAAAATTAAAATAATAATTACTTTTAAATAAATTTGAATTCTAATGTTAGAAAGAAAAATCAAAATAAAACTTTTATTTTTATTTTTTATAAATCATATTTATAATTTGATTTCTTTCTTCTTTATAATATATAGTTTGTATATGTACACACACACACACTTAGTATTTATATCATTAAATATTTTAAGTATAATAGTATAGTTTGTTATTTAATGAAAAATTTTATTAAGAAATGATGGAAGGGAGTCAAAATAATGATAAAAAGAGATTTATAATTAAAAATAATAAAAATGAATTAAAAGAAACTAAATTTTAAGTAAAAATATTCAAATTTGAAAATGATTTTTCTAATTCTTGAAGAGAAGGAGTAATGAAATTTCAAAAAAAACTAGCATCTCCATCTCCGTCTTCTCTATCTCTAGTTCACGTGGAAGTTTCATGATTGCTTTGTAACTTTATAGTTTATTATAAAAATTTACGAAAATAGCAAGATAGTTGAAACTTAGTCTCGTTCTTAGCTTTCTGGTTCACATAAAAAATCTAAGAAAAGCAGAAAGAGAGTCAAACCTTCTTCTCCTCCATAACCTTTTGTTTCATATTGAGGTTTAATGAATATCGCGAAAAAGGTAAAACTTTTCAGCAAAAGTTGAATGTTTATATTTTCTTTCTTTTACTAGATTCACCAATGAATTACAAGAGATTCTTATATTTTTTGCTTGTTCTTATTCAAATTTATTTTACATTGATATATCGTATATACTAAACAATGAATATGATATGATATGAACATATCCGGCTCTATTACTGCGATTCACCAAACACAGGATAGGATATGGCAAAATCCCTGGATTTTATATCATATCCTATCCAATCCTATCCTGACTAAAAATCCGGGCGGCCAAACGCAGCCATAATATATTTTGCCCGGAAAACATCGGACAAAATATTGTAGAAATATTCTCAAATGGTATCGATCAGAGCAAAACCCACAAAAGGCAAGAAAATTTCACTAGTGATTACAAAAGTCCCCACAGGAAACACAATACAGTCAAGGTGAGAACATTGGCAGTCACAACTATTCTTAAGTACTAGTTTGCAAAATCCAGTCAAGGTGAGAACACTTACCATCTGAAAATGTAGACATTTGAGGGGCTAATACCTTCAAGCCTCCGGATTCAAAGAAAGAAACAACTCCATCTTCATTTGCAGAGAGCACTAGGTATAAAAATTCATAACATTCTTCAAGTATAGAGGAACCAGATCTGTATTTGATATATAGAATCAACAAAGCACCAAAAGTATTGGGATAGGTGAAATCGTATAGATCCAAAGGAAAGAATAATGTCAGGATCAACCACCTACATTTTTTTTTGGCTCTGCAAAGACCTAAAACACGATCCTCATGACTAACATTAAAGAGCAGCTCCAAATAAATTTTCAAGGTTATGAGGAGCCCACTCACTTCTCTTCTCGAAATTCTTAAAATGTATATACATTAAGTTAAGAAAGAGAACCTTACTTGTTTGACGAAATCTCAAGTATGAGAGGGATTTTTGAAGCCATATCATTTGAAGCAGCAATCTCAATAACACGGCAGAATGCAGCTAAAACTGTTACCGACAGCTGCAAATATGCATCGCGATTTTCACTGCCATCAGTGGATCCTTGTCCCATTCCTTACCAAATTGGAGAAATTATCAGAATATAAAATGAGGAGAGAAATCTTATGACCATATCAGGGCAAAGAAAGAAAGTTAAACCGTGAAAGAATTTCCAACTAATATGATTTTGGTGTGCCTACTTAATGAAATCAACCTCTTAGTACTCAGCATGTGAAAGTGAGTTTCAGGTCTGCATAAAACTTATGGTCCAGGATTGACAAAACTTATTACATCCAGTCAGAATTGAGACACTGGCGGCCCTTAATAGACCAAATAGACATTATATCATCATAAATTGCCTCATCTATGTTCTACATCTCTAATATAACTCTTATATATATATATACGCGCGCGCGCTTTTAAACTCATCTGTATGGGCTTTTTAAGTAGCTAAACTTTTCCATAAAAAATCAGCGAAAGACTCAGAAGTACAAGCTGTAAAAACTTGCATTTTCTTTACTTAAAACTGCTAGGCTAGTCACTCATTGAGTCACTTTAGAAGCCGGTACTTCTAGACATGACTTTAAAGGAACATAACATCTAATTTTGATGGAATTTCTGTATTGACTTATATTTATCAAGTTTACATTAGACTCACCTTAGGAAGGTGCTTCAAGATCCTCAAAATCATCCACATAAACCTGTTACTACCAATTTCACCAAGCCGTTCATCTAACTGATGCTTTAATAAGGAGAAAGAGCTCCACAAATGCAAACTGATAGTCCATTCATTTTTTTTTCAGCAAATCCCCGTATTCGCAAAGGGTTCTCTTCGTCATAAACAAACCAGGAGAGCTTATAGCATCTCTTGATAAGCATGGCCTAACTTCATTGCTTGCCAAGCCAAGAAGCAAGAAACAATAAAAATTAACAACTTTTACATATTCCAACCCCTTCTCTCATCATATACACATGGTACCATAGAAAAATCTTTTCCGCACAGTTAAAATCTACCATGTCATTATCGCAAATAACATGTCCTTAAATTCATGTTGACAGGAGTTAATTCAAGTCACGTGGAACTAAAGCATTGCCTACCTTCCCAAAATGCTGATTTTTACTTGCCATCTCGCAGGTCAAATTGGTAATTGAAAAGTAACTCTTTTAGCCAAGTCATGGCAGTGCGACTCCGCTAACAGAACTGAAACAAACAAGGTGCCACCTAAATTACCGGTTCTGAGGAGGCGGTCGAGGAACTGCGTCCCGACGGCATCGTAAATCCTGCGCAGCGAAGCAAGGTCGTCCCCTTTGCAGAAATTCGTCACCAGGAGAAGGCCAGCTAGGCGCTGCTCGTCTCTCTCGCCTTTCAATAGCTTGAGGCAATCGTCGAGTGACGGCGATTGCTGGTCCGGCGCCGTCTCCTGTAAACGAGCAACACAACAAGAAAAACCAAAGGATACTATGAGCATCAAAATGTAACTTCTTTCATTCTCTGGCCATGCACCAAGACTGTAACTCGACTGTTCGATGAAATGCCACAGAGAAGCTGCTGCTCACCATCTAAACAGAAGAAGTCGAGGGTCGAGTCTGGATGCTCGACAAGATTGTGGAGACGGAGGACTTGGCAAATTGCTCGGAAGATTTTCAATTTCTGGCTGGTACTGCTTTCCACCGGTTGAGGAGACGCTTCGAGAGCAGTCTACACTCTACAGCAGGCGTGAGCAAATTGAAATCAGCAGTCTGGGACCCTGGGTGGATCGGAGTCGTGGTCCCGGTTCGGTCTTTTTTGTCAGACCCGGTTCGGTCTTCACGAGCCGGGTTCTTATGAAAATCGACGGTCGAGGAGTAGCACAAGGCCGAAACCTATCTAGCACGGACTCGCTCTTTTGAGCATTTTCGCGTGTCGGACACGGACACGCTCCGACACGCGTGTCCGAGCGTTGAACGCATGTCCGAGTATCGACACGGGGTCAAACTCAGGGACGCGACGGTCGCTCGTCTCCTCCAAGGCTCCGACTCTGAGTCTCTCTCTCGAATCTATCTCTCACTCCCTCACTTCGCTGCTCTCGCTCCGTCGCGTCGCGTTGCCTCCCCTCAACGCCGATCTGCACCTCGCGGCCGCCGGTCTCGGGTCAGGCCCTCAGCTCGCCTCGTCGCTCGCCTCGTCTCGTCGTGCCTCGCGGCTCGCCTCGCCTCGCCTCGCCTCCTGCAAGCTCTCTCGCAGGGGAAAGGCGCACAGAGTGAGGGAAATAGAGAGATAGAGAAAGGTGTGGTATCGTTGCTTGATTGATAGAGAGAGAAAGGGGGGAGTAGAAGCGGCCGAGATTGAGGTGAAAAAAATCGGGGAAGAGAGAGTAAGAAGGGGGAAAATTTATTTTTATTCTGGTAAGAACATAACTATTAGATATTTTCTCTGATTAAACGTGCACTGCAACTTTAAAATCAAAATAATCCGACCTAAAAAGATCAAAATAATCATTTTGAAAAATATATTAGGACCAATCTCGGCGTAAAAAATAGTTATTTTTATTTGTCGAATCATTTTTATTATGTATATATAAAAATATTTCTTTAATGTACAACGTGTCCTAACGTGTCGAAATTTTACATTTTTTTTAAAAAAAAATGTGTCCGCGTGTCGTGTCGTGTCGTGTCGTGTCTAGTGTCTCGTGTCGTGTCCGTGCTACATAGGCCGAAACGGCGCTTGCCGAAAACGTCCGAACGCCCAGTCCGAAAGTTGAAGCCGACTGGTGAACTGGATTGAGATGCAATCGCTATTACATATCTGCCCCTTTACATTCTCCCTCTCTGAATACGTATGTATATGTGATGTATGTTATACTATTAAATAAGATAAAAAGGACACTTTATTTTTGAGAGATTACAATTTCTTCTCACTTTGCTAAATATACTCAATTATTTATTTTTCAAATATTCTATCAGTGGACGAATATGTAAATTAAATAATCCTATTCTATTTCTTATATATTTCAATTGTGAACTATGATTCTTTTTTTTGGTAAGTAACTATGGTTCTTTTTTTTAGATCCAAAAAACAAAAACTATGATTCTTTTTTATATTATAACGGTATTATTCAAAAAGTACAGATTTGCAAACACTTTTCTCTTCACACAAAATTTTTTCTTATTGTGGCAATAATATCTTTCAAATCAATTGACAATTCAAATATTAAGAAATAGGGTTTATACCACACAAAAAAAATCTCAAATATGTATACTTGCGACAAATTTACCCCAGACTAATTTTTTTGTCATGCAATACTCCAAACTCGTATATCTATGACAAAGTAATTTACGTTAAATTTTTTCGTTAAATTGCTGAGTTAGATGACACATGGTAGTTGACGAATATACAAATTTAGGATTTAGTTTGGGGTAAATTTGTCACAAATGTACAAATTTGAATCTTTTGTGGACAAATTGAATACACTTGCCTTGTGAGATGGGAAAGCTAAATATAGGGGGGCCAGACCAAGAAAAGAAGTTACATTATTAGTTTATGGTAAATTTACCATGGGTGTATCGATTTGAAATTTTTTGTGATATTAATTCTAAGTAATAAGATAACGCAAACTCTTTTAACTGTCGATTTTACATACATAGAACTCGTTTGCAGTTTTGCTAATACAATATTCTGAGAACCTGTAAATGGTAGTATGTTATGTCATTAACAAGTGAGTAATATCTCTGAATTTACACATAAAATATATATTTATCTACATCTACAGCATAATATAAAGTAATGATAACCTCCAATTTGTAAGAGATCTCAATCATTTTTTTCCTCAAATAACCTCAATTACTTATTTCACATATATTATATCCAAGGACGAGTATGTAATGATAACTTTACATTATCTTTCAAAAGCTTCAATTTTAAAGTTTGAATATTTTCCATATTGCCTCAATCTTCCAAGAAAAGTTCAAATTTTGAAACAATTCTTTCTGTCTTATATATGCATACATTTTCTTCCAATTGTACAACTTTGTCGTGTATTTCTTTCAGTTTCACAAATATTTATTAATGGGTCATTTATCTGTTTAACTTTTCAAATGCCTCTTCTGCATACCCTAAACGGCGTGTGCATCTTTGGCAGTGTGTGATATGTAAACACACTCTTGGTCTATCTTAATCAGAATAACCATCACATTAAACAATTTTCTCCAAACGTTAGACACCTTGTGTAGTTTATGTAGAGAGAGCGTTGTGATATGGTTTGCATCCTTTTTTTCATCAATTAAAGTACTTTGATAAAGATTTTTCTCAACTTTGTAGTGGTGGATCCTTTAATTAGAATTGATCTATTTATTTTGTAAAATTTATGGACAAAAATAAAGGTCTGAAATACCATTATTTTCTTAAATAATGGGCTTGAAGTGGATCACTGGACCCTATTTCAAATAGGGCCTGATGTGCATTCATTGTTTCAAAAAAGGGTCATTAGGCCCTTGACGACCGCCAAAGGGGAAGAAAAAGAAATTGAAACAAAGAAAAAAAGAGTAAATGACAAAAAGCTTTTTGTTATTCCCTTATTTGAAATAATGATGGTACTTCGTTCCCTTATTTGAAATAATGTCAACTTCAAACTCTTATTTAAGAAAATAAAAGCACTTCAGATCTTTATTTGAAATTTTCACAAATTTATAGTACTATTTTTCCTACATAAATGTCTTGTCAGCGTCTAGAAAATAGTGAATAATGATATAAAGCGCATTATATTAGGCATAGATAGTACCACAATGAGCTACTATTCTCTAAGTAAAATTTCATGACAAAAGTTTGAGAGTGGACAACTTTGACATTCCTTATAAACCATGAAATCTTTTCCCATATGCTCAAATTCATTTTTCTATTATTATTTCTTATGATAGATAAACGATTAGTCATGGAAAATTTTCCTTTAGTTTATATAAATCATTGTTGGAAGAAATCATACTATTTGAGTAGTTGATTTGCAACATAATTCCTTTATATATAATGCAATGAAGTACTTAGAAATAATAGAAAACGGCTAACATAATTCCTTGAATTAGGGGTGTGCAACCGGATCGGGTAGAACTGAAAATTGAATCGTACCGCTCAAAAAACAAATTTGGTTTCCAGTTCCAACTTGAACAGGTATGGTTCCCGATTTCAAATTCTTGGAACTAGTTTGAACAGGTCTGGTTCCCGATTCCAAGTAAAACCCACCGGGTAACCAGGCCGATTTTGGAACCAATTCTTAGTTATAACAAAAACAACATAATTTCTCTAATTTGAGCCTAACTCTGCCTCACCTCATTGGTTTCTTCTTCATTCTTCGTATCTTGTCTCTATTTTTTTGCAGCAATGTTTTATGAATGAATGGAGAATGGGGTTTAAAATTTTATTTTGATGAATGGAGAACATATTTTTTTTTATAACTTATGTCTTGTGTTACGTGTTTGAATTTTGTATTGTGTACGTGGCTAAGTGTTTGAATTTTTCTTGTTAATAATTGTACGTGAATACGTGTTTGGCATATATGGATTTATGTTGATCATCTTTTACTTTGAGCTATTTTGTTACTCATATTATTTTGTTGTGAAAAATGAAAAAAAAAATAAAGATTTTCGGGTAGAACCTAGAACTAGATCGGAAAAATTGGGTAAGTTCTAAAACCGATTCCAAAAAAAAAAGGTAGGTTTTAGGGGGGTCAGGATCCCCTGCCATCCGGATCCGGTTTTAGGTTCTAAAAGCTGAGAAACGATTATAGCAGGGTGGGTTTGATGTTTCAGGTCTGAAACCTACTCACCTAAGAACCGATCTCCCCTACCTTGAATACTAAACAAACTCATAGAACAACTAACATCGGTGCACATATAACCTCAACATGCATCTTCCACATATATAGCTTCATAATAATTTTTATAGGAATAAACCCTTACGAATAGACGTGTATAGATACCCCAAATAACTTATATACCCAAATGATTCCAGCTTTTTCCAATATAAAGCTTGACCTAGATTGTATGTTCTTCTCTGTTAGGATGCATGTGTGACTTGTGTTAGAGAAATCCCACATAGAAGAATTAATGTAGTACTAAGCTAGTTAATATGCCTAAGTTGGCCCATAACTCATTGGCTTAAGCTTTTGAGTAAATATGGGTCCAACTGAATATATTGACGGGCTTGGACTTGGGCTCCCTCTTGGCGATCTCCCTAGTGAAAGAAAGTATCGGACTTTCGCTACGCGCTCCCAACAAATGGTATCAGAGCCGATGGTTGATTGGTGTGCCTTCGATTTGTTCCGGCGAATATCTCAAGAAGGAATTTGGTGATCACGTCTCAAGAAAAAATCTGGTGCCAATGCGGTTTCCGGGTCGGTGGACGCTGTGGTGTAGCAGTGCGGGCCCAATGGGCGTTGATGGAGATTCAGATTGAGATAGAGCCAACACGATTTCTGGGCCGGTGGACGTTGTGGTGTAGCAACGGGCCCGATGTGCGTTGATGGAGATTCAAGTTGAGATATATTGGTGCGGAAGGATACTTGGATTAAGGGGGAGCAAACTTAACACTGGAGCTCACACATGAGGGGGAGATTGTTAGGATGCATGTGTGAGTTGTGTTAGAGAAATCCCACATATGAGAATTGATGTGGTACTAAGCTAGTTAATATGCCTAAGTTGACCCATAACTCATTGGTTTAAGCTTTTGAGTAAATGTGGGTCCAACTGAATATATTGTCGGACTTGGACTTGGGCTCCCTCTTGGCGATCTCCCTGGTGAAATAAGGTATCGGACTTCTGCTGCGTGCTCCCAACATTCTCAAACTTTATAAATCGCATTGAATCGAGCACAAATATTTTATTTTATAGTCGAATTGAATTTGAGCATAAATTTTTCTTCGGTTAAGCTCGACTGAATTTTAAATATCATGTATATGGTCGAATCCAGTCGAGCTCGAGGGCATTGTATCTAGGGGTGATTGGTTGAAGTTCAATATAGGTCCTACCACCCAAGAACCAGGAACAAGACCGCTTCCTAGTTTCTGGGAACGGCAATCAGATCGGATGGTCCTGGAACTGGACATTGGTCCGTTCCGGTTCCTGAGCAATCCAATGGAATTGGTAGATTATTAGTAGGGGTAAGCAATACAGATTTTAATTTAAAAAAATTAATTAATTTAGGTTTATATTTAGGAAGTAAAAAAATCGATAGATTATTAGGTTTGTTTTTAAGCAATAAAAAAAGTAAAAAAAAAAATTAGTCCGGTCCGATCGGTCTAATTCCTCCTTGGAACCGAGAACTGAACCGAAAATCACCGATTCTTAAAATCAAGAATCGGTCCGGGCGATTCCTGATTCAATATGCTCGTCTTGTTCACCCTTAAATATATTGACTCGACAACACACGCGGAGAGACAAAATGACATTTTCCCCTATAATTTACACCAAATTGCCGGGCGAGCAAGCGTCCGGCGGCGGGCACCGAGGGTCGGATGCATGAACCTTTTCTCCGGACGCTCGCTCACCACTCCAATCCTCACCGACGCGTGGAGCGCCCTCACATGCTGGACTCGCTCTTTGAGGAACCACGCGAGAAGCTCGCCTCGTAAATGACCCAAGGTATCCAAACCAAAACATGACTGCCCCCCATCTTCTTTTAATTAATTACTAGTTAATCACAATGATTATGTCGTAGGCTACTGAGTGTTAGGGCACGTTCACCGTACTCTTGTCTCGTTCCGTTCACGCACCACCGGGAAATATCTCGTCTATTTCTAATCAGAGAGAGCAACCAATTCTAGGCATGTGCCAAAACCGGGTTCGACATCCACGAAACCACCACTGGTAAGCGAAGAGCTAGGGTCACATGAATGAGATTAAGTAAGGACGAGTGAAATAGTTTATTAAGCTAGTATTTAGCAAATTTTAAGCATTAATGCCCCATAAATATGAGTGGCGGATATCTACCTTGGTTTGAGTCGGGACGAGTTTGAGTCAAAGGCGGTACGAAACAGATCATTCAATATTACTAATTTCGATTATCGGAGTAACTCGGATTGAACCCCTCGATTGAAGAACTTTATATCCGTGTGCCCGCCGTGCGGGTCCGTTTATGTGACATGCTTTCTCAAGCTTTGGGTCAATTTGCCCATCAATACGTATATTTACGAATGCACCAATAATGAATTGGTTAGAGTTAGATAGCAAGCGAGTTTATTTCTCTCCTAGTGGTCTTGGATTCAAGTCTTATCGAGAGTAAAAAAAAATCACAAATCTGTTTGCATACGTTAGTTAATGTTTCTATTCTCCCAAATAAATCAGGGTTGGAAACAGATTTAAAACAGAAATAAAAAGTAGAAAAAAATACTTTTTTTATTCTCGGGAACAAAAAGAGCAATAAGGTCGTTTTAGAAAAATTAACTTAGCGTAACCCGACACGCATATACCTAAATCGTCGGGTTGGGTTGGGTTGGGTTTCGGGTTTATGGTATAGGATTTGGTTTATTTTCATTTTTTATTGTTACTGTGCAGAAGACCATATATATATATTTGTGGCTTCTTTTAGTGTACTTGTCATCAAAATAAGTCTGAAATAAAATCAAGATAATCAATTTGATTTATTTTAAATTTATATGTTAAGATTTTTCTTTCAACACTCTCGGATACCTTTTACGGAAGATGCGTTGAAAAATTCGTATGCAATATGAAAGAATTGACAGCAACGGAAGAACATTTAAATTCTTATTCGAATGTGTTGTATCTATACATAGTCCTATTTTTTGTTTGACAGTAATTGATGTGGTGGGAGTCGACAAGGAAGGCAGATTTATATTTTATCAATATTCGGATTGAATCTTTAAATATTGTACTTTAAATGAATTATAGTGCTCTTTTAGAATTCTTGGGAATGCAGGTGAGAATGGAAGAAGAAAAAGAAGTGCAAAAAAGAGAGAGAGAGAGATCCGAACTGGCACGACTTGACCCATATCATCCACTTCCCGAAAATCATTTATTCATTACTCAACCCAACACGAACCCAAAAATCTCGAAAATTTCATATTGGAATCGGGCTGGCTGGGGCCGGCTACGGTATTTTTGACACTCCTACTAACTATTACGTTGACTTTTTCGAGGCTATCTTAGAATATCTCGATCGATTAAGTTCTTACAAAAATCCAATTTTGTCCAAACATGAATTGTTAAAATCTCCACCGACATTTTTATAATTAAATAAAAAAATTGAGCATGGGAATTTTTAGGATCGTACTAAACACATTTAAGTTCTTTTTCTATTCTGGAAAATTTTATACAGTTATCGGACGTGTTCATCTGCTTAGAAGCTTGTTCAGGGAATAAAGATAGCAAAAAAAAAAAAACTATTTCTGAATAGAAGATGTCCCTGAAGATAGAATAAATGTTACCAAATGCACTTATTGTAACGTGAGAGCTGATCCAGGGATTCAAATATACTATTTTCGATATCATGTGAAGATATCCAACATCTCGATCCCAAGTTATACTCGTTTCAGTCCATGACATTCCAAATCTGATGCTACTCCAGCATTCCCCAGTTTGGTCTGATCACGTCCATCACAGTCCCATGATTTATGCATTCTCCAATCTCAGATAAATTAATGTCTTCCGCACTATAGCTGCTTCACGAGACTAAGGTCACGAGTCATTGACTTTGAAGTCACGACTCTGTTCTTCGCGTTGACTCTCTCTATTCATCCGGTCGTATGATTAAAAAAAAAAAACCCATTGAGAAGTTATTTATATTTGCAAATTTGGCAAACAAAGAAAAAAAAATAGATAAAAGCGGTAGCCAATGTGGTCCCTCGACTTTGCTTAATTACCAAACTGCCCAAAATGAAGTTAAGAAAAACAAAAACGAAACCCCACGCGGTATTAACGGAGGCTTCAGCACTCGGAACTCGCCCCCACGTACCTCCCACGGTTTTTCTCCATCACTCGCACCGCTGCTCCCGTCGCCGCACCACTCGTCCGCTTCCTTATCCGTCCGCCCTATAAATGCCCACCACCTCATCCTCTTCTCCATCTTCTTCCTCACCTCATCACCATTCCCTCTCTTCACTCTTCTTCACAGTCATGCACTGACCAGACCAAAGACTCCCGAGACCATCGCTCTCTCTCTCTCTCTCTCTCTCGCCCAGAATGTTGTTCAATCACAAGCTCAGATCATCCTCCCCTTGCCTCCTCTTCTGCTGCTTCCACGACAGCGGCTCCGCCGTCTACCAGAAGGCCGCCGCCTCAGGCTGCGACGACGGCAACCGCCGGAGGGCGGCTCGGTCGCCCCGCTCGTGGCTGCTCTCGACAGCCCAGGAGCTCCCGCTGCCGGAGATCCGGTACAAGTGCAGGAGCCTCATCGCCCGGATTGGGAGGTGCCGGAGGCGGGGCCAGGTCGCGGCCCCGGAGTTCGGCTACGATCCCATGAGCTACGCGCTCAACTTTGAGGACGACCGGAGCTGGGAGTCGGACGAGGAGTTCCCAGCGAGGAACTTCTCGGCGAGGCTGCCGGTGTCTCCAGATCGGTTGGCTGCCGGTGAAGATGCCGAGGGAGGTCGTAGCGTGTGGTTGAAGCCCTCTTCTCTAAAAGATCCTTTGTGATTTTTCGATCGATGGAGAAGTTGGGCTATCACTGTCCTTGGAGGGATCCACAGTGCCTGTAATCCCTACTCAATGTATATTTCGAGATCTCGAATTGACGGAAAATCTGCTTCCGAGTGACGACGACATCAGCGAATTCAAAGTGTGTCAAAAAGTTTTCACCGGAGGAATGTCGAAGTCAAGCCATAACAAGAACGATGGCAAAGCTCTCAAGGCATAAGCAGAACACGTGTGTCCAACAAGACACAAAAAAGTTAAAGAAACGAATTCCACGTTGAAGACAATATTGGTTGTGTTCTAGCAAATGTGTTATTCGGAAATTAGAAGATGAATGATGCAATGAGCTTGCCGTACCCATAAGATGTGTCAATGCCCATTGTGTTATCTAAGCCGTTTTAGGAGATGTTTTGAATCTGTCGATGTGGCGTATGAATATGAATGAAGTGCAAGTTATTTGCAATCTCCCTTGTTTCATATATGCAATCCAATTCTCAATCTCAATATCAGAGACGTGGCCAAAAAAGTACTCGTCCATTGAGTATAAAAGAGCAAATGATGGCATGCACAATCTTACTACTTGAGGAACAAAAAGTTGCAATACAAAATGTGAGTCAGACATGAGAAAAAAAAATTATCAAAAAAGTTCTAAATCAATTGCAATTGTACCAATTCAATTCCAAATTTCATCGCCCCATGGCTACGCGAGGCTTGTCTGACCTCACCCTCGCCTGGGTCGTGCGATCACAATGATGGTCATCCGGGGGTCGTGCAACCCCCGTCGACGGTCCCTAGGTCACACGACACAAGCGAGCATTGCCGAGGCTCGCTCGACCACATGCAGCCTTGGCCGACGGTCGCCGACGCCAGATATGGCTCACCGGCGGCCTGAGCCCTCCGCCGGCCGATGAAGGGTTTTGAGTTTTTTTTTAATGAAAAATAAAATAATTATTTAGAAAGGCCAAAATCTTAATTATCTTCCACATGTATAACTTCATAATTTTTTCCTAACAAATCCTCATAAAAAGAGAGACCCATAGGTATCCTCACAATTAACTTATATGCCCACAAGAATCAATTTCTTTTTTTTAGATCGAGTCACATCGTTTCGTGAATTGACTATAACCATGTCAAGTCAATCTCTGAGTATCTCAATTTTGTAGTCTAATTAAGCTGGAGCAACAATTTTAACACTATGATTAAAGACTCGAGTCGAGTTTCGAGTATCGAACATGCCAATCGAGATCGAGAGCACCGTATGGACCGAACTCGAATCGAATACAACGCTAGATACAAATGCCATATTGCCCTATTACTTATAACAAACCGCCGGGTGACCAAGCGTCCCGGCGGCGAGCACCGATGGTCGGATGCATGAACCATTTCCTTGGACGCTCGCTCCAATCCACACCGACGTGGAGCACTCTCATATGCGGGGTCGCACTTTGAGAACCCCACGAAGCTCAACAACCACGCGAGACTTTCGGCTCTGTCAAATGCCTCCAATCCAAACTAAACATGTCTCCCCATCAAATTTTCAATTATCAATTAAATTAATACTAACCATGATAGTGATTATTGTTAGAAATATGCCCTAAAGCAATTATGTAATAGTTACATATTTGGGATATTAGTTGTAATTCTGATTTCTTAGCAGTGGCAAATACGTATTTATTCATTTGTCCAAATACATAAATGAATAAAATCCATAAGATCAGTTGTGACTGGACCTATTCTTAAGACGTTAAGAATATGTGTGACGGGTTCACAGTTAGACTGAATCTTTAAACAGTTCCCGATCGATGGATCATTAAATGGATATCAATAATCCTGTTGAGATCGGTGTGTTCTTAACTTCGCAAATAAAGTATTGGATGCTTAAGAGAATGACGAGTCACAAGTCATTGGGTATTGCGATATCCGAGTTAGAACACAGGTGCTTGTATCGGACAAGTTCACTGAACGTGACACACATTGAATGATTAGCGACATGGAAGCTTTTAGCGTGGTCAATGTCTAATCGTTCATGCTTTGGTCTTGTGTAAATAATCCTTAGATCTGAGGTACAGTGTTGACTTGTGTGATAAATGGCTATGGTTCACAAGTGCGCATATTGGCGGGTCGTTGATTCGTCTCTGTACTTGATGGTCGTAGCTCAGGCACATACGAAGTCACATGTGTACGCAATATGGAATCTGTCTCCTTGCTATATGCAAGGTTTGATATCCTATGCGATTTAATCATGACAATGCATTGAAATCCTCGGCCGGGGTTGTAACCGAGAATAAAATGTTTATGTCTCGTTTAAATGCATGTCGATTGAATTTGTACATATGATCGAATTGGTGGCTTGACAAATATTCCATGGTCTTTGTTCGATCGGGATATGGTAAGACAGAAGGATTGAATTACACTGTAGCCAAAGCTGACAGGTTCATAATGTTCTTGAAGAATTCACACTGTCTGGGTAGTCATGACATATTGCTAGATGTCACTCATGGCTTGTTAGACCTAGAGATTAATCGGGACAATTGATTCTCTTGAAAGTACTAATGTGTTAGTACATGTCTTGCTGCCAGCTCGGTGATGAACCTAGGAATGTCACACACCTTAACCAATATATGACGACATTGAACGGAAAGAAAATTGTGCAAATATGTTTGCAATCATGACTATCGAGATAGTCAGTCTGAAATTAGATTAAATGAGATTTAATTTAATTTTATTTTTTGGTCATTAACGTACGTACATATAATGATATACACGTATTGTTCGGACACATATTGATGTGCCCAAATTGCACACGTGAGAATAGTGTACCTTTTTACTTTTATAATAATAACAATTGTTGTTATTATTTATCTATCCCCTCAATCAAACTTGCCGTTTGCTTCTCCCCCTCAATCAAACTTGCTTTCCCCTTTTCTCAATCAAACTTGCTTGCACAAAGTGGGTGTTGTGATTAGGGGTGATGATTGATCATTAGGGGTGATGATTGATCACTTTGTTTTTTAAAAAAAGGCATTCCCATGATGAGATCTATGGGAGAGCTAAGGGAGTGTTCCGTGTGAAATTGGCAAAAAGTGGTGGTGACCATTTTATAATAAAAAAACCTCCATTCCCTTGAAGAGGGAAAAGAGAGGAGTGTGCGTGTGTTTTTTCAAGATAGAGATCTTGAGAAGAAGAGGGAGAGCAGAAAATTGGTTTTCTCAAATTCCCTTGTGTGACGAGCGTGTGCAATTCTTCAAGGAGAGAAACATTCTGATGCTCTCTCTTTCGGGTGACCAAAAGTTCAACAAGTGAGAAAAATATCACCACGAATTGCTAGCACAATTTAGGTGACGTCTTATGCGTGTTCGTTCTTCCGTTCGTCGTCGCGATTGGTGGTGTGTCTGAACTAGAGGCCCGACACTTGTGGGGCTGAGATCGAAGAACATCGAACCGACACCTCCGTTTCAAGCACGCTACAAGAGGTAGTCTATTTACTCCCATTAAAGCTTTGTGATTTTTCGATTGAAATGCACGAAATACGCCTCTGGAGATACATGTATGGGTTGTTATTTACTTCCGCTGCGTTTACTAATTTTTATTTGCCCGTACGTGTCACGTGGATCCCAACAGTGGTATCAGAGCCAATCCTTAGGCGTTTTCGTGCATTTAATTGATTTTTTGTTCATAGTAATTTTTGCAATACTATGGCCAATTTGTATTAACGAATTGTTCGTCATACATGGCTAATAGAAGTTGATTATTTTTATATGATAAAATTAATCAACGTAGCAAAAATTGAGACTAAATCAATTTTGAATCGAAAATCTGTAGTGAGTTTTATGTTACGTATGCATTATGCAAAAATGATTCGTGGCTACGAATATATGATTGAGGATGCTACTAGCGTTTAAATTACGCACGTGAAATTTGTTTCGCCTGCGTTAATTTATTGATACGGCTTGCGTTGCTCGATTATGAATATTGATTCAATACATAATTTTTGGTGCCTTCCAAAGCTTTAAATTATGAATTTATTGCTCACGTGGAAGGGTGGTGATCATGGAAAAACCCTAATCAATGTGATTGATGTATATATGAATGTATGGTGATTATTTATATTTTTGGGGTTGTAATTATTATATGGAGGCTGCGTACTCCTTTTATTTTTCATGTAATCTTTATTTTTAGCATAGTCAATTGTTGATGTAAATGCTACGAGGATTACGTGGATGAGCCTTTTAAGCCGGTGAGCTCTTTGGGCCCGGTTCTTGAAGAGTTCAAGGAAACAAGAAGAAGTGAAGAGCGGCTCTCCGTTATTAAAATATTAAAATGATTAAATGTGGTCTCATTGGCTCGAGACCCATTAAATCATAATTCCATGATCACCACGTAGGATAGATGTTTATGTGATTGACATCTATTTATTTATTATGTTTACGTGAGCATGTTAAACCGGTTAATGTGCAAAGTGAGACCGTTAATGACTCAAAATCTCCTTCGAATAATATTAAGTCGTGACGGGTTTCGGACTCGTGGCCTTCCATCGTCGTGGTTTGATCCTATATTATAGTGGTTGATTGACCGGTTATGGATACATAGGGGTCAATTGTCATTTATAATAATGGACCACTTCATTAAGCATATGATGTTGCGGGGTTGAAACCAAACGATTTCCAATAACTGTTAGGTGAGGGGATCGTTTGCGTTTTCAATACTTACATGAGACGATGGGTTAGACTTAACTAAGATTATGAAGTCAATAACTGTCAGGTGAGACTTTCATGATCTAGAGGCCAAAGTTATGATTGGGACTCGCATATGATGCGTTGAATAAGTTGATTCACTCACTAAGTTTATAGAACACCAATAACTGTTAGGTGAGGTGGACTATGAGCTCGTGGGACTCCAATCCCCGCTAGTAATCTTTACCCGACGAAGATTACCGTTTCCCATTTAAAGGAGTATGGGATCCGTGAATAAATTTAGTGGGAGGATCTATTTCATTTAAAGGCCAAAATGAAATAGTTATTTTGAAAGACAACGGCTAACAATTTATTTTCTGCACAGATATAAATTACTCTGAAAATGGTGAATACAAACCCGCTCGCTTCAATACTCGACAAGAATTGTTTGACTGGTCCCAATTTCACCGACTGGGCAAGGAATTTGAGAATTGTTCTCAATTCTGAAAAACTCGGGTATGTGCTTGATGAAAATATGCCAACATCTTTTCCTGAGGGTGGGACCCAAGAGGAACGAATCACTTATGATAAGTGGCATGACGATGACTTAAAAGTTAGGTCATATATGCTTGCTTCAATGAACAATGATTTCCAAAAGAAATATGAAGCAATGGTAAATGCTAGGTCGATCATATTGCATCTAAAGGAATTCTTTGATGAGAATGGTCGAACCTCAAGATATGAGATATCTAAGGCATTGTACCGCATGAGGATGGCTGAGAAATCATCAGTTAATGATCATGTCCTGAAAATGATCTGGCACATAGAAGAATTGGCTAGGTTGAATCTTGTCATGGACAATGACTTAGCTGTGGATTTGATCCTCCAATCCTTACCTGATTCCTTCTCTAGTTTTGTTCAAAACTTCCACATGCATAACATGGAGAAAACTCTTGCTGAGTTACATAGCATGTTGGTAATTTATGAGAAGGAAATGCACAACACAAGGCCAAATATTGTGGCTTTGGCTAAGGCTTCTTCTTCAAATAGTAAGGCTATTTTGAAGAAAAAGAAATGGAAGAAGCCTGTGAAAGCTGTTATGCAATCAAAGCCCAAGATTGAAAAAGGGAAATGTCATCACTGTGGTGTCATGGGGCACTGGAGGAGGAACTGTAAGAAGTACCTCGCGAGCTTGAAGGTCAAGCCAAAGAACCAACCTTGCGAAGGTATGGTGTCTATGATTATTGAAACTAATCTTATGGTTAGTGCTGAATCCAGCTTATGGATTCTAGATTCTGCTGCAACCTCACATATTTGTATGTCTTTGCAGAATCTGGAAATAAGCAGGATGCTGGGGCAAAATGAGATTGTCCTGACATTTGCAAATGGGGCAAAAGTTGCTGCATTAGCTATAGGGACTTTTCGTTTATGTTTGCCTTCAGGACATATTTTGGTTTTAAAGAACTGTTTGCATTATAAGAATGCTATACAAAACATCATTTCTATACCTCGTATGGGCAAAGAAAATTATGAATTTTCTTTTGCTGATGATGTATGTTCTATTTATTATAATAGAATGTGTGTTGGTTCTGGATTATTAATGAATAATCTCTATACCATTACAATGTCCGGTAATATGATTACCAATAAGAAAAATAATCATGATGTAAATGCCATAACCAATAAACGCCCTAGAGATACTCCAAATCCAAAGTATGTTTGGCATCTTCGATTAGGTCATATTGGAGAAGATAGGATTAACAAGTTGAGTAATGATGGATATATCGATCCGATTGGTTTTGAACCATACTCGACTTGTAATGCTTGTCTTCTAGGAAAAATGACCAAAGCGCCCTTTGTAGGACATAGTGCGCGAGCTGCTAACATACTAGGATTGATACATACAGATGTATGTGGACCAATTAATGAAACTGCTAGGGGTGGTTATTCTTACTTCATTACCTTTACCGATGATTGTTCACGGTATGGCTATTTGTACTTAATGAAGTATAAATCTGAATCCTTTGAAAAGTTCAAGGAATTTAGGTATGAAGTTGAGAAACAAACAGGAAAAAGTATTAAGGCACTTCGATCTGATCGAGGAGGTGAATACCTTAGTACTGAATTCTTGGATTATCTTAAAGATAATGGCATTTTATCACAATGGACACCTCCTGCAACTCCAGAGCATAATGGTGTATCTGAAAGAAGAAATCGTACTTTATTAGATATGGTGCGATCTATGATGAGCTACACCGATTTGCCTATGTCCCTTTGGGGATATGCCCTTGAGACAGCTGCATATTTACTGAATAGAGTGCCATCCAAATCTGTTCCAACTACGCCTTATGAGATATGGCATAGTAGGAAACCAAGTCTTAATCATATCAAGATTTGGGGTTGTCCAGCTTTTGTCAAGAAGCTGAGAACAGAAAAATTGGAGGCAAGGTTTGAACATGGTCGCTTCATTGGATATCCAAAAGAAACTCTTGGATATTATTTCTATTTTCACTCTGACCAAAAAGTTTCGGTCAGCAGGCACGCTTCTTTTCTGGAGAATCAGTTCGTTCAGGAAGGTGGTGTTGGGCGAAAAATAGTCTTACAAGAAGATAATAATGAAGTATCAAATAATCAAGTTCAGACACCGATCTCTGATTCAGTGGGAGCTTCTGATACACAACCTCTTAGGAAAAGTGCGAGAACGTCTCGTATACCTATTCGCTATAGACACTCGGTTGAAAATATTGAGTCACTATTCATTATGAATGATAGTGATCAATTGAGTGATCCAAGCACCTATGAGGAGGCGATGTTGGACATCGATTCTGGTAAATGGCTAGAAGCCATGCAAACCGAAATGGATTCAATGTATTCCAACGATGTTTGGACTCTAGTTGATCTGCCTGATGGTATTGTACCAATTGGCTGTAAATGGATCTTCAAGAGGAAGATAAACGCTGATGGTCAGGTTGGAACTTACAAAGCACGACTGGTGGCAAAAGGATATCGTCAAAAAGAAGGGATCGATTATGACGAAACTTTCTCACCTGTAGCCATGCTGAAATCCATTCGGATTATGTTGGCTATAGCTGCGCACCTTGATTATGAGATATTCCAAATGGATGTCAAAACGGCTTTTCTAAATGGTTTCCTCGAGGAGGATATCTATATGGAACAACCACAGGGTTTTGAATCTAGTGGTGAAAGTCGAAAGGTGTGTAGGCTTATGAGATCCATTTATGGACTCAAACAAGCATCCAGAAGTTGGAACATCCGTTTTGATGAAGTAATCAAATCGTTTGGCTTCATTAAAAATCCGGATGAATCATGTGTATATAAGAAGGTCAGTGGGAGCGCAATTGCGTTTCTAGTTTTGTACGTCGATGATATACTCTTGATCGGGAATGATGTACCGATGATATCATCGATCAAACTATTCTTGTCACAGAAATTCTCCATGAAAGATTTAGGAGAGGCAACCTATATTTTAGGTATCAAGATCTATAGAGATAGATCGAGACGATTGATTGGCCTCTCACAATCTACGTACATAGATAAAGTGTTAACACGGTTTAACATGCAATGTTCCAAAAGAGGATTATTGCCTTTTAGGCATGGAATCCGTCTTTCTAAGGAAATGCGTCCCAACACTCCTGAAGAAAGACAGCGGATGGCAAAGATACCTTACGCATCCGCTGTTGGAAGCATAATGTATGCTATGCTATGTACGCGACTTGATATTGCGCATGCTGTAAGTGTTACTAGCAGATATCAATCTGATCCAGGGGAAGAGCACTGGATAGCAGTCAAGAATATCCTAAAGTACTTGCGAAGGACTAAGGATTTATTCTTGATATACGGAGAAGGAGAGTTTAAAGTTGAAGCGTATACTGATTCCGATTTCCAATCGGATCCAAATGACTTTAAGTCTACATCTGGGTTTGTTTTTACACTCAATGGTGGTGCAGTTAGTTGGAAGAGTTCCAAACAAAGCACAACTGCTGATTCCACTACTGAGGCAGAGTATGTAGCTGCTTCTGAAGCAGCGAAGGAAGCTGTTTGGATGAAGAAGTTCATTTCTGAACTTGGAGTAGTTCCTTCCATTGAGCAGCCGATTACATTGTTTTGTGACAACAATGGAGCTATAGCTCAAGCTAAGGAACCACGGTCTCATCAGAAATCCAAGCACATTGAGAGACGCTTCCATCTCATCAGAGAAATAGTTGGGAGAGGTGATATCGCCTTGCAGAAAATTGCCTCAGCGGAAAACGTGGCAGATCCCTTTACTAAAGC
Organism: Rhodomyrtus psidioides; assembly: GCA_021437785.1. Lineage (NCBI taxonomy): Eukaryota > Viridiplantae > Streptophyta > Magnoliopsida > Myrtales > Myrtaceae > Rhodomyrtus > Rhodomyrtus psidioides. The sequence goes on from JAILYB010000047.1 coordinate 1,848,289, forward strand.
ATTACCTCAGTCTTTGTTTGAAAGACACCTTGATAAAATGGGTTTGAGGTACCAAACTAGTTGGCTTTAGTGCAAGTGGGAGATTGTTAGAAATATGCCCTAAAGCAATTATGTAATAGTTACATATTTGGGATATTAGTTGTAATTCTGATTTCTTAGCAGTGGCAAATACGTATTTATTCATTTGTCCAAATACATAAATGAATAAAATCCATAAGATCAGTTGTGACTGGACCTATTCTTAAGACGTTAAGAATATGTGTGACGGGTTCACAGTTAGACTGAATCTTTAAACAGTTCCCGATCGATGGATCATTAAATGGATATCAATAATCCTGTTGAGATCGGTGTGTTCTTAACTTCGCAAATAAAGTATTGGATGCTTAAGAGAATGACGAGTCACAAGTCATTGGGTATTGCGATATCCGAGTTAGAACACAGGTGCTTGTATCGGACAAGTTCACTGAACGTGACACACATTGAATGATTAGCGACATGGAAGCTTTTAGCGTGGTCAATGTCTAATCGTTCATGCTTTGGTCTTGTGTAAATAATCCTTAGATCTGAGGTACAGTGTTGACTTGTGTGATAAATGGCTATGGTTCACAAGTGCGCATATTGGCGGGTCGTTGATTCGTCTCTGTACTTGATGGTCGTAGCTCAGGCACATACGAAGTCACATGTGTACGCAATATGAAATCTGTCTCCTTGCTATATGCAAGGTTTGATATCCTATGCGATTTAATCATGACAATGCATTGAAATCCTCGGCCGGGGTTGTAACCGAGAATAAAATGTTTATGTCTCGTTTAAATGCATGTCGATTGAATTTGTACATATGATCGAATTGGTGGCTTGACAAATATTCCATGGTCTTTGTTCGATCGGGATATGGTAAGACAGAAGGATTGAATTACACTGTAACCAAAGCTGACAGGTTCATAATGTTCTTGAAGAATTCACACTGTCTGGGTAGTCATGACATATTGCTAGATGTCACTCATGGCTTGTTAGACCTAGAGATTAATCGGGACAATTGATTCTCTTGAAAGTACTAATGTGTTAGTACATGTCTTGCTGCCAGCTCGGTGATGAACCTAGGAATGTCACACACCTTAACCAATATATGACGACATTGAACGGAAAGAAAATTGTGCAAATATGTTTGCAATCATGACTATCGAGATAGTCAGTCTGAAATTAGATTAAATGAGATTTAATTTAATTTTATTTTTTGGTCATTAACGTACGTACATATAATGATATACACGTATTGTTCGGACACATATTGATGTGCCCAAATTGCACACGTGAGAATAGTGTACCTTTTTACTTTTATAATAATAACAATTGTTGTTATTATTTATCTATCCCCTCAATCAAACTTGCCGTTTGCTTCTCCCCCTCAATCAAACTTGCTTTCCCCTTTTCTCAATCAAACTTGCTTGCACAAAGTGGGTGTTGTGATTAGGGGTGATGATTGATCATTAGGGGTGATGATTGATCACTTTGTTTTTTAAAAAAAGGCATTCCCATGATGAGATCTATGGGAGAGCTAAGGGAGTGTTCCGTGTGAAATTGGCAAAAAGTGGTGGTGACCATTTTATAATAAAAAAACCTCCATTCCCTTGAAGAGGGAAAAGAGAGGAGTGTGCGTGTGTTTTTTCAAGATAGAGATCTTGAGAAGAAGAGGGAGAGCAGAAAATTGGTTTTCTCAAATTCCCTTGTGTGACGAGCGTGTGCAATTCTTCAAGGAGAGAAACATTCTGATGCTCTCTCTTTCGGGTGACCAAAAGTTCAACAAGTGAGAAAAATATCACCACGAATTGCTAGCACAATTTAGGTGACGTCTTATGCGTGTTCGTTCTTCCGTTCGTCGTCGCGATTGGTGGTGTGTCTGAACTAGAGGCCCGACACTTGTGGGGCTGAGATCGAAGAACATCGAACCGACACCTCCGTTTCAAGCACGCTACAAGAGGTAGTCTATTTACTCCCATTAAAGCTTTGTGATTTTTCGATTGAAATGCACGAAATACGCCTCTGGAGATACATGTATGGGTTGTTATTTACTTCCGCTGCGTTTACTAATTTTTATTTGCCCGTACGTGTCACGTGGATCCCAACAATTATGTCGTAGGCCAGTGAGTACTAGGGAACATTCATCGTACTCTCCTACCGTTCATGCACCACGGGACAAATCTCGTTTATTATAACTGGAGAGAGCAAGCGATTCTAGGGCTGTGCAAAACCGGGCTCAAGGTCTATGAAACCGCCATTGGAAGTGAACAGCTAGGGTCACGTGAATGCGGAAAAAAATTGTCCAAAAAATCCTTGATATTTTGATCAATGCAGTCCTAAATTTTTTTAATTTTGTCAATTATTTTTTTTTTGGTCGAAAAAGGCGGCTTCCTTTATTAATCATTTTGAGTTGAAGGGGGCCAACCTCAAAGAGGGGGCATCAACACATAGCAAGTTCCAACGTATATGAGGGGGATTATACAACCAAAGAGCAGGGAGGGAATCTGAACGAATTTCCTTAGCTAACCAGTCAGTAGCCTGATTAGCTGATCGCTGATCTACCACAATGACCCAGAGAGATGTTTTGATAAAATTTGAGTTGGGCCTGGGCCTCGCGGACGAGTGGCTCTATCTCCCACGGACTGTTAATATCTCCACGTACAGCTTCCACTAGTTCCTTGCAGTCAGACACCAAGTACATCTTCTCGGCACTTCTAGATCTGAAAGTTCTCAGGGCTTCTACCAGCGCTAGCGCCTCAGTTTGGAGTGGAGATTTGTCAATTGAGTCTTGAACCTTTTCAGATTTTGCCAACCGAGTTCATTCAACCATTTTTTGCCAGAAATTGTTTTCGTGACAGTTCAGTTGGCACCGATTGTCCTGTCCTACTTAGCACGATTGGCGCACAGGTGGACAATCGTATGTTTATGTCAGTGTCGGCCGTACGACATGCCAGCCATGCTATGTAGGACAGTCGGCGTCTACATCAGCGTTTTTCCGATCAAAATTGGTAGGGTGGACTCAATCGAAAAAACGTGAAAATTCTTAGGATTCAATTTTTGGCACAATTGAAATATTTAGGACTGAATTAGCCAAAATGCAATATATTTATAAATTTTTGAATAATTTTCCCATGAATGAGATGAGTGGAGATGACTGCAAGGGTATGTAGGGAATTCCCACGCTCGTGTACTCTACTATATAAATGACTTGTCGACCCATGTTTATTAGTTTTTTTTTTGGGGGGGTCGAAAGACCCATATTAGTTCATTAAGCCAATATTTAGCAAATTGTAAGTATTAGTGCTTTATAAATATCAGTATATAATTCAGCTAATCGTGCGGGGAATGAAAGATGTTTCCATGGCAATATCTACCATAGTTGGAAGAAATTTAAGAAGAGGGTAATATGAAGAAAAATGACTCACTATGACTAATTTTAATTACTGAACAATCCGGGAATGCACGAAAGCTTACCTCGCCATTAACAAAACTCGAAGCTAGTATTAGATCGGACCTCAAAGAGAAACGTGAAAAGCGATTATAACATGAGAGGTGATAGAAAGATGAGAATATACTATCTTGATATCATGTGAAAATCCAACGTCTCAATCCCCCCTCTTCTGCCGTATTTACCTCCAAGTTATACTCGTTTTAGTCCACGATAGTCGGAATCTTATGCCGATCAATGAAATACAGTTTGCCGTCACGCGATGACGAGTGAATTCTCATTCCCCCTTGTTTGCTTTTTCTATTTGGATCTAATCGCGTCCATCACCTTCTCAAGATTTATGCATTTCTTCTCCATTTCAAATAAGTAGAATCTTTTCCGTGCCGTAGCTACTTCACGAGACTAAGGTCACGAGTCACGACTTTGGAGTCACGATTCTGTTATTGGCGTTTGCCCTCTCAATTTCCTATGGTCTTATGATAAAACCCATAAAAAAAGGCTATTTAACTTCAGAATTTTTATAAATCGAAATAGACAATGGCACGAAAAGTCTTTAAACTTTGGTCCAACATGCAATGTAGTTCATAATTTAAGGAAAAAAATAAAGCATGTATCAGAAATTCAAGAATCATATAGAAAAAATTAAAATTACTGAATCACATTGCATATTAGGCTAAGTTTAAAAAGCTGCATGGAATAAATGAAAAGTTCAAAAATTATATTACAGAAATAAAGTTGAATGATGACTTATGACATCTGCCCACGCCGAAAAAAGAAGCGGCTTTCAGGTCCCTCGACTTTGCTTAATTACGAAACTGCCCAAAACTAAAGTCGAGGGGGGAAAAAAAAAAACTCGAAACCTCTCGGGGGGATTAACGCCAAAAAAACCGCTTCCCCCACTCGCCCGCGAGCCTCCCCCGGTTTTCTGCGTTACTAGCGCTGCTCTGCCGCTCGGTGCTCACGCCCCAAGGCCACACACACACACGACGGCGTCCTTATCCTGTCCACCCTATAAATTCCCGCCACCTCATTCTCTGCTCCGTCTTCTTCCTCACCACCATTCACTCTCTTCACTCTTCTTCAGAGTCTTGCACAGACCAGACCGAGACTCAACACACAAAATGTTGTTCAATCACAAGCTCAGATCATCCTCCCCTTGCCTCCTCTTCTGCTGCTTCCACGACGGCCACGCCGCCGTTGCCCCCTACCACGGGGCCGCCTCCTCTGGCTGCGACGGCAGGGCGGCTCGGTCGCTTCCGCTGCCGGAGATCCGGTACAAGTGCCGGAGCTTCATCGCCAGGATCGGGAGGTGCCGGAGGCACGGGCACTTCGCGGCCTCGGAGTTCGGGTACGATCCGATGAGCTACGCGCTCAACTTCGAGGACGACCGGAGCCGGGAGTCGGACGAGGAGTTCCCAGCGAGGAACTTCTCGGCGAGGCTGCCGGTGTCTCCGGATCGGTTGCCGCCGGCGAAGATGCCGAGGGCGGTCGTGGCGTGCAGTTGAAGTCTTCTTCTCTAAAGATCCTTTTCGAATTTTTCGATCGACAAGTTGGGCTGTCACTATATCCCTGTAGAGATCCACAGTGCCGGTACACACACTTCTGTAGTTTTTGAGATCGCGAGTTGATGGGAAATCTGCTTCCGATGAATTAAGATACCACCGAATTCGTCGCAATCTGATCAACAACGGTGGCGTTTTGCTATTGGACGAAGAAGGACCGAGGAAGAAGTTTTTTCATTTGGGTTGATGCGGAAATCAGCCATTCGGTAAAAAGAGTGTCAAAAAAAATTTCGCTAGAGCAATGTCAAAGAAAAACCAGTGTCGAACCATAACGAGCATGGTTGCAATTCGATCAAGAAGTCAAAGCTCTCAAAGCACGAGCGAAATGTATGAAACAAGACGCAACAAAGCTAAAAAAAAAAAAAAAAAACTAGGAAACTTGTTATTCGAAAATTTGAACATTAATGATGTAATAAGCTTGTCGTAAGATGTGTTAGTAGTACCGATTGCGTTATATAAGCTATTTTAGTGGAAGTTTTGTATCACATGGAGTATGAAGATGAGTGAAGTGCAGGTTGTTTGCAATCTCCTTTGTTCCACATGCAATCCTTTTCTCAATCTCAAGATGAGAGACGTAATTAGTATGGGTCATCACAAAATTCAACTTAAGCTCCATTAAAAATAAATGATTTGATAAACTTTTTCTAAAAATTGTCCCTTGTATTTATTTAAAATAATCAATCAATGAAAAATATACTTTTCTTATCAATAATAATTTATATCTAAATGTTTTTGTAGATGATGAATTTAAATTTCATTCATTCATTTTTGTAAGTGATATAAGCGATCGTTTTTTAGAAAAATATTTTCGAAATTATTCATTCTCGATCAAACAAATGGTGCCTTAATTTTATCTGACTGCCTCCACAGAAGCCTGGGTTTTTATATATCGGCTTTGATAATGTATAAGCTTTAGATTTTTAGTTGTAGTGGTGAGTTATGATCAAAGCTAATATGTAGAAATACGTGCTTTCATTGTGCATTCGGATTCAAATTGACTTGAATTTTGCAATGCTCGAATCTGCAAATATTTTAAGTGGGTCAGTTAAATACAAATACAAATACCCAAAAACTAACTAATAATTGCCTAATATGACTTAAAAGTGCACTTCTCAAATACACAGATTAACGGATTTTCACATAATATCGACATCAGACATTATAATCAACGGATCCAAACTCATTACTCATTTCAAACATTACGGTGAAGCTTCCTCAGATGATATTGACTGAAAAACATATCATTCATGATTGAGCCCCCAAAATCGTATCGACTTTGATCAAACCTCGAAACAGGACTGGTCTTTTCATGCATATCAATCTTCCATATTGTCTCCGACCCCCCACCCCGTTTTACCCTGAAAGGAAAATGAGCTTTGCTCCTCTGGGCGCTAGGTGCTCCCGTGGTTCGCGAGCAGGAAAAAGAACTCATCCTTTGTTGCATCTGGCACGAGATGATCAAGAGAGAGCTTCGTCTATCGATGAATAAAAGAAATATACCTCACCCTAAATATGTTTCAACATATTTTTTTTCCATGCCATCTCATAATTCCTCGAATACTAAGCGGACTCGTAAAAAATATCCATGCACCTCTAACCTTAATCTTTTCCTATTTGTTTCTTCTCTTTCTTTTTCTAATGGAGAAATCGTCAAAAGAATCCTAAACCTATTGTAATTGCGTCATTTCAGCCATATAATTTTTGTCTGTCAATTCAGTCCTAAACCTTTTCTATTTGTGCTAATCAGTCCATTCAGCTAAACTTTGGCTGGTCAACACTGGTGTGAATTTTTTAATAGTTCATTGAAATTTTTAACTTTTTTTTCTTATTTTTTTTTTGACTTAGGGCCAGCAGCATTTACTGACTACCCTTTGGCCCTACGTCCAAAAAAAAAAACAATTAAAGAAAAGAAAAGAAAAAAATTATAAATGATTTAGATATGATTTAAAAATTTCACATCAGTGCCGACAGTGCCATGTCCTCGTCGGGTCGGCCAAAATTGGCCAGATAGACTGAATTAGTACAAATACAAAAGTTTTAGGAGTGGATTTACAAATAAAAGGTTTATGATCAAATTGACACAATTAAACATTAAACTAAGCCTAGAAAATATATATAACCTCAATAATAAGTTCACGTTGAAACTTCAATATACCCTCTTTTTTTTGGTCGGAACAAGCAAAACTTTTATTACTCATGATGGAAAGTTCGTACAGCTAGGCCCGTAGAAGGGGCATCAACACAAAGTAAATTCCACATAGGAATGGGTGGGTCGGAGGCCCATTGGGCTGGGAGCCGTTTCGATCGGTGTAATTTTGCCACATGATCAGCCACTTGGTTCGCACTTCTCATACAATGTGAGACAGAAACCTTTAGAAGGCAAGCAAGGATCTGTCGGGCTTGAAAAATTAGTGGGTATGCTTCCCAGCTGGCTTCCACATCCTCGTTGATCGCACGAACTAAAGTTAGGGAGTCTGTTTCCACACGAACTGAAATCAGTTCTTCCTTTTATCTCTCTCCTTCTCTCTAGAAACTTCAACCCCGCAACTAGGGCTCGAGCTTCGGCTATCAGAGGGATGCTTGAGAATATGCTTTCCACGAATCCATCTACCAGGGCGCCACGCGAGTCACGAATAACACCCGCGATCGCTCCCTCTCGATCCATTACACCACCGACGGAAGCGTCGACGTTTAGCTTCAAATCTGGAGGTTTCGAAGGCTTCCACACAATAGGTGAGTTTTCGTCTGTCTTGACAGGGTTCTTAGCTCTCCCGTTCCATCTTCTATAAGTCACAAGAGTTGATTCCGCTTCATCGATTAAAGACTCCTCATTCGATTTTGACCTCCTAAACACCCAATTGTTCCTTGATTTCCAGATACCCCCAAAAGAGTTACTGCAATCAAATCGAAGGTGGTGGCACAGCTTAGATCGCAGATAATCAATTGCAACCAGACATCCATGCGATTTGTCTGCGGAATTCGGTGGCTCATATTCAGCCTTCTCCAGATCAGTTATGTCCATAGACAGAAGAGGAATAGGTGTTCTACAGTCTCTGCTTGTTGCTTGCAAATAGGACATAGAGGGTCTTGGGTTATGTTTCGTCGATATAGATTATCCTTCGTGGATAAAGCATTTTGTGCCGTATTCCATAGAAAGATCCTGACTTTTGGAGGGATCTTGGCATTCCAAATTCCAGTCCAGAGTTTTCTTGATGGTTGGACCGAAGTAGAAGCCAAATCCTGGTTCTGCTCTGTTTCTTTTTCCCGTATAGAGTTGTAGGCGCTCTTCACTGTGTATTCCCCTTTCTCAGTTTCGATCAATATCAGCTTGTCCTCATAGGGTGTTGGGCTTAAAGGGATTGCTATGATCTCCGAAGCTGTCTCTTCATCAAATAGGAGCTTAACTTTTTTGACATCCCAGACAGCTTCCTCCCTTAGTATCAACTCTGAGACATACACTAGGTCAGATATGTTTGCCGGACCCCCAATGATACCCCTCCTAAGCCAACGATCTTCCCGGATAAGTACATCCTCCCCTGTTCAATAGACCAGCGCATTGAGTCTGCAATTATGTCCCTTCCATATAGGATGCTTATCCAACCCCAAGATGGTCTCACGCCTCTTTTAGCCCGTAAGAAGTTGCAGGTTGGGAAGTACATACCTTTCATGACTCTACTCTATAGGGAGTTTTGATTCTGAGCCAATCTCCAAGCTTGTCTTCCCAGCAACACTTGGTTGATACTTGCCATATCTCTGAAACCTAATCCTCCTTTATCCTCCCTTGATTTCAAGAGCTCTCATTTGCGCCAGTGAATACCTATTTTTTGCTCACTATTTTTCCACCAAAAGTGGGCTATTTTCCTTTCAATCGAAGTACAGATTGATTTCGAAATTTTAAAAATAGACATAGCATACTGGGGAAGAGCCTGAACAACAGCTTTGATTAGGATCTCTTTTCCAGCCTTTGAGAATAAGTTTTCCTTCTACCCTTCCAGTTTCATATCCACTCGTGCATTGATCCATGAGAACATCTATTTTTTGGTTTCACCCCAGTCAGAAGGAAGGCCCAAATACTTTCCTGTTTTCCTCATGACCGAAACTCTCAGAGCGTTAGCTAGGTTTTCATGGAGTTGCATCGGACAATTTGGACCCATGAAGAGTCCAGATTTGTTTAGGTTAATCTCTTGACCAGAGGCAAAACAATACTAATTTAGGATCATCGCCAAGTTCTGACATTCTACTAACTTTCATTGCAAGAAAAAAATTGAGTTGTCCGCAAACAGAAGGTGTGATAGAGGAGGGCTAGAACCGTTCAGTTGGACAGCCTTCTTCATCAATATAGACAAAGTATTTGCCATTAGGATGAACAGATAAGGAGAGATAGGGTCACCTTCTCTTAATCCTATCGATGGTTGGAAATAAGGCAGAGGTTCTCCATTAAAATTCACACTCAATGTGGCCAAGGTGACGCATTTCATAACTCTATCCACCCATACACCACAGAAACCCATTTTTTACCAAGCAAGCCTCTAGGAAGTCCCATTCAACTCGATCATAAGCTTTCTTCATGTCGAGTTTCAAAATCGCTCGGAACCTCTTCTTTCTCTTTCTAATTCTCACTTGATGTAGAACCTCATGCACTACCAAGATATTATCTTGGATTTGTCTACCTCCAACAAAAGCACATTGTTCTTCCGCAATTAACAAGGGCAACCAGCTTTTCAACCTGTTTGCTAGGATCTTTGAGATGATTTTATACCCAAAGTTGCACAGACTATTTGGTCTAAACTGGTCTATCCTCTCAGGATTTTTCACTTTTGGAATAAGAGTTAGCAGAGTTTTGTTCAACTCTGGGTTCATGGTCCCTTTGTTAAAAAAACTCTTAACTTCCTTAAAGATTCCGGCCTTGATACGGTGCCAATTCTGCTGGTAGAAAAGACCATTAAGGCCATCAGGCCCTGGAGCTTTTTCTGCACCTATCGTGAAAACGGCCTCCTGGATTTCTTCGAGGCTTATTTTCGCGGAAAGAGTTGCATTCATTTCGTCACTTACAAGCCTGGGACACTGTGCCAGAACTGGTTCAAAACATCTAGGCCCTGCTGAGGTGTATAAGTCGGCAAAGAAATTCGCGGTCATCTCTTTCAGGTAGTCTGGGTTTTTAACCCATGTCTCCTCCCCTATCACCTTTAACATTGAGATTCGATTTCGATTCCTCCTCTATATAGTAGTCGCATGGAAAAACTTGGTGTTTTTATCCCCCCATCTTATCCAGTTTACTCTTGATCTATGACCCCAAAACATTTCCTCCATTCGCCAATGTTTTTCAATTTGATCCGTTAACTCCCTCTGGATAATACTTGCCTCAAGTGAATTTCGGCCATTAATGTTCTGGAGCTCCATCTGCAGCTTTCGAATGTGGTTGCTGCAGTTGGGAAATTCCTGCCTACTCCACTTCTCCAACGCCACCGAGACGGATTTTAACTTTCCCACCATATCAGCTCCTTCTGTTTCTGACTTCTCCCATGTTTCTCTAACAATGCGGCTGCAATCTTGACTCTCAATCCAGAAAGATTCGAATTTAAAGGATCTCTTTCTTTTCACTTTGGCACTGGTCAGTGAGAGTAAAATGGGGCTATGGTCCGATCCTATCGCAAGTAATGCGAAAGTCTCAGCTGACGAAAAATCCACCCTCCAAGCCATGTTGCATAAGGCTTTGTCCAGTCTCTTTTTCACCAGATCATCCCCTTTTCTTTTGTTGGACCAGGTGAAGGCGCACCCCTTACTCTCGATGTCCATCATCGAACATTCCTCAAGTAACTCCCTGAAAGAAAGCATTCTATAGTTCTCAGCCTCCCTTCTGCCTACTTTCTCCCAACTATATAGGGTTTCATTAAAGTCACTAATCCAAACCCACGGCCAGTCAAGCTCCGACTTCATTTGCTTAAGTTGATCTCATAATCTAATCCTTTCCTGGTAAATAGCTGGCGCATAGCAGCAAGTTAGTCTAAATGGTCTTCCCTGTTCTGGGTTTGTGTATTTCAGATCAAAAAAGTCATTTGTAGCTGAGATGATTTCTACATTAACGCAGTCATTCCAGAATAAAGCCAAACCCCCTCCCAAACCCCTCGGGCTTACTATATGCTGGTGCTGAAACTTCAACCTCTTTCAAACACCAAGAACAAACCTGTCTTGGTTCTTTGTCTCACAAAGGAAAATTAACTTGGGCCTTTCTTGAGCCAAAATGGCTCTGAGAGCTTGAACTGTCAGAGATGTGCCCAACCCTTGACAGTTCCAAGCGAGAATACTCATTTGTCACTCGGTGGCTTATTAAGGCAAGCCACCAGTGCCCGTAGGTTGAGTCCATCAGCAGACCCAATAGGTGTATCCATCGAAATTGACTCATCCAGAAGCATGTTCTGCATGTCCTTTTTTCCAGTACTATGCAGTGTTCTTCCTTTTTTTTACTAATCTGCTTGCTAATTTTTCCTGCTCTTTGTTTTGACTGGTGCAGCCATAGAATGAAGGGAGTTCCAGCAGTAGGTGTCTCGCATCATGACGCCCAACATACTGGTTCGCCTGGTCTATCATGGGGGTATGACTCTCTGACTCGTTTGCCTTCCTCTTCTCTCTTTCCCCGCTAGATGAACCCCTCTTCTCATTATCTCTGAAAGATCTACCAGCACAATTAGACGACTGTGGGGTCTCCGGAATCATCTCCTCCTCCAAGTCTTCAACAAATTTCGTTTCATAAACGGATTTCTAGTAAGGGCTGGGAGAGTTCATTTCTGTTTTCAGCCACGTCCCATAAAAGATATTTTCATTACTTGCAAAGCGTTCTTCTTCATAGGGAATATCTGCACAATGTTGGGCGTAGTGTCCAATTTTCCCACATGAAAAGCAAAAGATGGGAAGCCGTTCATATCTGAAGTCAATCCAGAGCTCGTTCCCTTTATAGCTATATATCAACCCAGGTTCTATAGGATTTAGTAGGTTCAGAACGACCTTTGCCTTGCACGCAGTAATACCAGCATAGCCTCTAGCTTCGATTTTAACCTCCAAAACTCTCCCGACCTGCTCTGCGATACTGCTAATTACCTCATCGTTCCTCCCCTCAACATGCAATCCCACAATATGAAGCCAAAAAGCACATGAGTCAAAGCTGTAGCACTGAGTCACGAAGCTGGGTTCCCAGGGTTTAAGAATCAGGAGATGCCGCGAGAAAGACCAGGGGCCAGATTCCAGGATTCTAAGTTTCTCCTTCACAGTCTCAAATACGAAGGAGAAAAGACCCATTTCGAGGTGAGTACAGATTACCTTCTCAGTCTTCCAAGCTCTTTTCATGGTCGATTGGAAGGCTTGAAAGTTAATTTCTGGGTTGCCATAGAGCCTCCCAAAAGCCATTCTTTCTCCTTCATTTATGCTTATCTCTATGACCACTTCATCCACCACTGCTCTTTTCGTTTTTGCCCAGAGATGACCCAGTCGGGTGCAGAGGGCATTCATCCTTTGTTCCTGTTCCATCAGATTTGACTGCTCAGGCAGGGGGAGCAGAGCATACGGAGACTACTTCATTACCTCCACTGAGGTATCAATTGCTGCTGGATAGGGGAGCACAGAAGGGTGCATACAAGTTTAGGGGAAAGGGGAACTGTACGATTTGGGGAAAACTGATTTAGGGTTTTGTGGGTGTTGCGAGGATTAGAGGAGAGATTGTCATTTGAGTGGGTTTGTAGATGCAGAAAAGAGAAGCTGCAGAGGGGAGGATATCCATGGGTTAGGGTTTGGTTGGTGGAAATGAGGGTTTTGGCTAGCTCCCCGAAGGAAGGAGGAAGCTCTCATAGTGAGAGAGGAAATTTAGTCAGTCAATCAATATGCCCTTCATAAGCATCCATAATCAAAAGCATTATAAACGACTCTATTTCAATCAATAAAATATCTAAAAAGGCCAAAATCTTAATTATTCGTGGCTTCGATCTTTTCCAATAAAATCATCAACAAAGCCCAAAGTAATGTCTCTTTCTCCTTCAAGTTCACTGTTGACACCTGATTTTTGACCAAGTCTTTTTCAGTTTTATTTTTGAAAAATCACAAAAAATCCATAAAAAGTCAAAAAATTACAAAATCAACTTTGGTGGCCTTGGCCAAGCCCAAGGAACCATTCTTGACCAAAAAATAATTTTTCATATATTTCACATTTTTTAGTATTTTTAGAAAATAGGAAAATACTAGAAAAATCAACAAAAAATAGAATTTGAGGTCACAAAAATATAGGAAAATAGTCAATATTTTTCTTTTAATTTTCTTGTCATTTTGACCTCATCAAGAGTCAAAATTCAAGCTTGATTTTGTGTGTTTCTTTGTAACGCGCAGGGTTAAATTTGTCAAAAAAATATTTTTTGAGTCTTTTTATTTGCAATCTTTTGCATTTTCCGAGTCTTGACGTTCAGCTTGATTGCCCGACATTTCAATTTGGTTCAATTGTGTGCCGATTTGATCAATTTTGGCTTTATGGACCTAATTGCATAAAAAATCTTTTCATTTTAGTCCCTATTATGCCAATTCCGAAATTAAACTTTTCTGAGGGACACCCATAGAACCCCAATGCTTCCTCCCTATAATATTCAACCCCCTGAATCTAATGGTGAGCTCAATTGATGCCAATTCCTTCATTAAGCACCCTAATTTGACGAAATTTAGTTTCGGATCCTATCTCATTTTTGGGGTTTTCACATGATTCTAAGTGTTTTAGTCACAAAAAACACATTTCCAAAGAGAAATCATGCCGTGAATAACATTGGAAGCTTCAATTTTGCGAAAAAATACCAATTACCGGTTCAATTTGGCCATTATTCGTGAACCGGGTCTGACGGGTCGGACGGGCCCGACCCAGCGACCCAGTCACTGTTCATCTTCTTCCTCCACAGGCTGTTTCGCGCGATGAGAGAGGAGATTGGAGGTTGGCCGGTTCTACAACGGCCATAACAGAATTAAGGGACCCAAAAAAAAAGGAGATCAGTTAGAACGGAAGAGGGGAGGAGCCAACGAAAGAAAAGGAGGGAGAAAAGAACAGAGAAGAGAAGGGGAGAGAGAGAACAGAGAGAATACAGGGGAGATCGCCATGGTTAAAGCTGGAGATTTCCAGAGCTTCACAGGGCTCAAACGGGAATCGTTGACTCTCGCCACAACCGTTTTCAGCTTCGAGAAGACTCAATGAAGCTATTCTACCGTCTTGAGCGTGCCTACGGTCGTAGAAGGTGCTGGCGGTATTCGAGCTCGCGGAGGTTCGTTAATGGTGGACCTCCTAGATTCATTATTTCTCTACATTCTTGGTTTCAGATAACTCGTCTAGTCATACTGCGCATGCGCTTTGCTTCTTTTTCACATGAATCCTCTAATGTCACCCGATGGAAACCGCAAATCTGAGCCCGAACCGACCGAGCTTGTCGCGAGCTATGTAGATCATCGTGAACATTTTCGAGCTTCGTTCCCGGTCAGGTAAGTCACTCATTTCCTCATGGTGCTAAGTGATGGAATAGATTAGCTAGAAGGTGCTAGAAATGGCTAAGCCGTGTCTCCGCCGGAGGTAGTCTCGGTCGGGGCTAGGTTAGTGATATACGTTTCTGTTCTTGCCTTTGGATGTGTGAATGATTGATTTGGAGGTAATGAGGAGTCGGTTAGCATAAGAATAATGGAGAATAAGGCCAGTTAGAGCGTTATTTTGAACTCGCCGGAAGTTGCAGGTTTTCGCCGGACTGAGGAGGTAGAGTTAGGCTAGTTCGAGTTTGTTTTTCAGGCCAATATTGACAGAAGTTGGTGTGAAGGAAGTGACGAATCGATTGGTAGTCGAATCGCGAAGATTTTTTGCCTTTTTGACGTCGGAAAAGGGATTCCGACGAAGCGCTGATGATCTTCACCGGCGCCGGTCATCTTCAACCTTGGGAGTGTTGACCGTGTTGACCGTTGATGCTGACGTGGCGTTCACGGATTGGTCACACGGAGTCCATGTCAGCGATCCGCGTGGTAATCCAAGTGAAGAGTCCGAAAATCTGATCCTACGGTATTGGAGGAGACACGTGTCAGGATCGTAGATTTTTAAAGATAAAAATGATTTTTAGAAATAAAGAAATGTCGTGGATCGGACGGTCATGGTTTAATCTCGCCCTTCAATCGTAGCCGTCGGTTGCTTCCAATAGATCAGGCTGTCCAAGAGACGACACGTGGCGCAATCAGAACCATTGATTCAAGTTTAGGCGGCAATTGAAAATTTTGAGCGGGAGTGTCCAAACGGCGTCGTTTTGGGCGCGGGTCGCGCGGACCCGGGTCGGGCCGGACGCCCGTGGGCCGTGGGCCGGGTCACCCGACCCGGCCCGGATAACATTTTTTTTAAATAAAAAAAATCAGAAAATGATTTTAAAAAATAATAAAAAATCGAAAAATTTCAGAAAATCCTAAAAAATGATAGAAAATTCCAAAAAATTCCAAAAAAATGTGGAAAAAATGTGGAAAAATCCTAGACATTCCAGAAACCCCCAAAAATCGAGGGTTGACCACAGACAACTGGTCAACCCTATTTTTGGGGTTTTTTATCCGTTCTTCCGAGACTTGACGACATTACCCTTTAGGGGTAAGTCGTCTCTGCTGTGCAAGTATGATAAAATCGATAATGCCAAAGTAAGAATTAGGGTCGAGTAAGCGACCAATTCTTGGGTTTGGGTTTTCGAGTCCCACCTCTTTTCTCAAAATGACGATTTTGCCCTTCAATGGGAAAATTGTCTTTCTTGTCTTAATCAAGTTCTGAAAATTGCTTAAAGTTAGGGTTTGGGTCAGGTGGACGACCAACCCTAATATTTAAGATTTTCAGTTCTCATCTTTGTCCAAAATGATGATTTTACCCCCCCCCCCCCCCCGAGGGTAAAATCACTTGAAAATTCCAGAAAAATCCTGGAAATTCCCGAAAAATAGGAAATGGATTGGATTGATGGCCAATCCTATTTCCCCCCGTCTTCTGACTTCCCAATTCATCTAAAATGACAGATTTACCCTTTTAAGGGTAAATTGTCCCTGAACTGTTCAAAATTACGATTCTGCCCCCTCATGGGCGAATCATGTCCAAATCACTCCTAAGCCTTGATTGATATTTCTCTAGGCTAATAGGGCCTCATTAGGGATGCCATGCTGATTTCATGTGTTTTATCCGCATGTACTGATTCCTTGATTTGCGCTCTTATTTTTAATGATCGTGAGTGATAGGGTAGCCGTTCCCATCTGCATGAACTCCTAGATTTAGGATCTGTACCCCACTCATCTGTATGAATATCCTAGGATCAGATAAACCATTCAACATAGGTACCGAAAGGGCGTCAACTTCGACAGTTGGCGTAACTAAGTCCCCGAACCCACTTCTCTGGTTTCCGCAGAATCGAATAGACCACTCCCAACTATTCGATAGGGTTTCCGATTGTACCCTCCACGAAACGATTGGTGGCGACTCCCTGGCATGTACATTCATCACATGTCACTAGACCACACTGAAGGTCGACCACGTATATCCAGCAGTTGCGATTTGGGTAATGGACCTTGGGAGAAGCCCGCGTCCGATCTAAGCCAGCGATCGGGCGGCCCATTAGCCCGCTCCCACCTCCGCGAGCTCGGGAGAGGGTCGCGACATTCACCTACTATATTACCAGAGTGGATATGATCTCTTCCTCTTGTATAACTTCATAATTATTTTCCTAACAAATCCTTAAAAATAGAAACACGTAGATGTCCTGACAATCATCACATATGTCCACAAGATTCAATTTTTTTTTTCAAGATTGAGTCACTTTGTTGCATAAATTGATTATAACCATATCAAGTCGAGCTCGAGCATCTCGATTTTCTAGTTGAATTGAACTCAAGCATCAATTTCAGTACTTAATCTCGAGTCGAGTTCCAAGTATCGAAAATACAAACCGAGATCGAAAACTCCGTATGGACTGAAATCGACTCGAACACACCCCGAGAGGCAAAACGCCATTTCCCCCCCTATTATTTACATCACATCGCCGGGTGGAACAAGCGTCCGGCGGCGGGCACCGAGGGTCGGAATCGGATGCACGAACCAATTCCTCCGACGCTCGCTCCAATACACACAGACGTGGAGCGCTCGCATATGCTGGACTCGCGCTTTGAGGAACCGTACGAGCCCAAGAAACCACGCGAAGACGCTCGGCTCGTAAATGTCTAGGAATCCAAACCAAATCCCGCCGTTTTAAATTATTAGTTAATTGCGATGATTATGTCGTAGGCTACTGAGCATTAGGGAACATTCATCGTACTCGCGTTTCGTTCATGCACCGCGGGACAAATCTCGTTTATTCTAAACTGGAGAGAGCAACCAATTCTAGGCATGTGCAAAAACCGGGTTCGTGATCCATGAAACCACCATTGGAAGTGAAGAGCATGAGATTTAAGCTCTACTGTATAAATAACTTGTCGGCCTTAATAAGATTGGCGCACAATCACAAGGAAGTAAAACAAGCGAGGAAGAGAAAATTGAGATACAAGATTTTGTCATGATTCATCCTTAAATTAGGGATATGTGCAACATAGTATTTCACTATAATTAGCATCTCTTACCTCTCGCTACATCACTTAATTACAAGCGAAAAAGAATATATATAGTGTGACCCATGTGTTTTCCTGTCGCAAGAGAGTATGAACCACACCCAACAGACCCATATATTCTATTAAGCCAGTATTATCACTTAATGCTCTATAAATGTGACAGTTTAGTCAGTCGTGCGGGGGAATGAAAGATGTTTCCATGGCAATATCTACCTTAGACTCCATTTGTTTCACGGAAAAATAATTTTCAAGATTTTTTTTTGAATTTTTCGGTGTTTGGTTCACAGAAAACAAACTAGTCAAGAAAAATATTTTTTACCCACGAAAAAAAACACATTCAAAAGTAGGAAAAATATTCTCTTTTTAAAAAGAAAAATCATTTGCTCTGATCTTTCCTCCCCACACTTCTTCACATTCTTTTTCTTTATAATTATTTTAGAATCAATTTCGTAATTTTTAATTTTTTAATAATTGTTAAAATTTTAAATTTTAAATTTTTCTTTTAATTTTTATTTTTCCCTCTACCTTAGGCTAGCCACGGCGACGATCAACAACCAGTCATAGGCAATGAATGAGACTCGATGGCCTTGGGCGAGGTCAAGCCTCACTAGTGTCTCTCCTGAGGTTGGCGAGGCTCAACCTAGCCGGCCTTGAGCGAGCTCATCCCTTGGCTATAGCTGGTCGCTAGCCATCATCGTGACTAGCAATTGGAAGAGGAAGAAAGAAAAGAAAAGAAAAAGAAAGAAAGAGAAAAAAATTTAAAATTTCAATATATTACATAATTTTCTCTAGAAAAATCAGATCAAATCTTCCCTACGAAACGACGGAAAATACTTCTCTATTTATTTTCAAGTCACTACCAAACACCGAAAAATATTGTCATTTTCCTGAAAAATTGATTTTCCATAAATATTTTTTAAAAAATTATTCGCGAAACAAATGGAACCATAATTGGAGTTGGAATGAGTTTGAGATGACTGCGGTACGAAATAAGTGATACTAACTCTAATCATCGGAGTTACACAAACCGAACCCTCGATTGAGCAATTAATCACCATGGTTGTGCGTGTTGGTTCATGTAACCCGCTTTCTCAAGCTTTGGGTCAATTTGGCCATCAACGCAACGCATATAATTCAACAGATACGCCAATGCACCAATATTGCAACCGGATAGATGACAAGGCAAGTGAGTTCGTGTCCCTACTTGTGATATTTGGATTCGAGTATTATGTAGAGTACATAGTAAGATACTGAACGTACTAGCATTGATACGGGGGAGTGCATCCTTAGTATGGATCGAGGAGGTGGATCAGTCGAAGTGCACGAAGGTATAGCCACATCTCATTCCCAGGATTAATTATACCACTAGTGAAAAAGAGTTGTTAGCTGTTGTCATTGCCTTAGATAAATTTCGTTCCTATTTATTGAGATATAAAGTTATAATTTATACTGATCATGCAACCCTGAGACACTTGTTAGCAAAGAAAGGCACCAAACCCCGACTGATTCGGTGGATTCTTTTACTACAAGAATTCGACTTAGAGATCCAAGACAAAAAAGATGCAGCAAATGTGGTGGCAGATCACTTACCACGCATTATTGTTGGTCAATCTACTACTATCCCAATTCATGATGTTTTTCCAGATGAGCAATTGTTTGCTGTTTCTAGCTCTCTATCTCCTTG
The DNA here is from genome assembly GCA_021437785.1 of Rhodomyrtus psidioides. Taxonomy (NCBI): domain Eukaryota; kingdom Viridiplantae; phylum Streptophyta; class Magnoliopsida; order Myrtales; family Myrtaceae; genus Rhodomyrtus; species Rhodomyrtus psidioides. Next base: position 1,867,610 of record JAILYB010000047.1, read on the forward strand.
GTTTACTCACATTATTAATTATTTGGCTACAGGTCAACTCCCTATTGGATGTAGTAAGCAAGAGAAAGATCGATTCTTCTCTCAGATACGATTATATTTTTGGGAGGACTCTGACTTATTTCGACAATGTTCTGATTATATTATGCGTAGATGTGTACTAGACATTGAGTTTGCTAGTATCCTTGCTTTTTGTCACTCCTATGCGTGTGGAGGACATTTTGGGGTAAGAAAACGACATTGAAGCATAACATTTTTAGTCGGTTTGGATTCCCTCGAGCTCTTATTAGCGATGGAGGTTCTCACTTTGTTCATGGAAACTTTGGATTTCTTTTAAAGAAGTATGAGGTTAATCATAGAGTAGATACACCATACCACCCTCGAACCAGCGGTCAAGTAGACGTTTCAAACGGGGAAATCAAGAAAATCCTCGAGAGGACGGTTCGATCAGATCGCGAGTTGGTCCTTGCGTTTGGATGATGCATTATGGGCATATCGCACCGCTTACAAGACTCCTATTGGCATGTCTCCGTACCGCTTGGTATTTGGGAAAGCTTGTCACTTATCGGTGGAGTTGGAGCATCGAGTCATGTGGGTGATCAAGCAATTCAACTTTGACATGGTTCAAGCTGGTTCTCATCGCCGCCTTCAACTTGCGGAATTAGAGGAGCTACGCAATGATGCCTATGATAGTGCTAAACTTTATAAAGAGCGAACTAAAGCCTTCCGTGACAAACACATTGTCCGCAAGACCTTTGAACCTAATCAAAAGGTTTGGCTCTTCAACTCTAAGCTTCGTCCATTTCCAAGCAAGCTTCGCTCTCGTTGAGATAGACCTTACAAGTTTCTCCCTATGGTGCTATAGAAATTCAAAATATTAGCACGGGACAAATTCTTAAGGTGAATGGATAGCGCGTAAAACCTTATATTGATGGCCTTGCTAACGGTCAACTTATTGAATCCACATCCTTGGTGGAGCCTATGCTTGAGGTGTGATCCCATCCATGTCTGGCTGAAGATAATAAACTTAGCGCTTCTAGGAGACAACCCACGGTTTGAGTATTTATTTTCATATTATTTCAGCTTTACTTTTATTACGTGATTTTTTTTTTTTTGGTTTTGATTTTTAGGTTTCATCTACACAAGGCTTATGCAAATAGAGGTGTTAGCTTCTCTTCAGATTTTCACATGCAGATTCAAGCTTACTTTCCTCCGTGTTGTATTGTTCCTTCTTGTTCTTTAATTCTTCATGCCTTTGAGGATAATGTCAATTAAGTCGGGGAGGATGGATAGTCAGATAGTTTAGTTTTTTCTTTAATTCCTTAGTTTAGTTTTTGCTTGAATTCCAAAAAAAAAAATCAAATTATTTCAATTTGCACCATCCATTATTCTCTTTTTATGTGAGGTTGATGTCTTTCTATTTTTTTTATATGCTGGTGTCGCGACCCTCTCCCGGAGCTCGGAGGCGGGAGCGGGGCTAATGGGCCGCCCGATCGCTGGCTTGATCGGACGCGGGCCTCTCCCAAGGCCCATTACCCAAATCGCAACTGCTGGATGTACGTGGTCGACCTTCAGTGTGGTCTAGTGACATGTGATGAGTGTACATGTCAAGGAGTCGCCACCAATCGTTTCGTGGAGGGTACGATCGGAAAACCCTATCGAATAGTTGGGAGTGATCTACTCGATTCTGCGGTAACCAGAGAAGTGGGTTCGGGGACTTAGTTACGCCAACTGTCAGAGTTGACGCCCTTTCGGTACCTAAGCTGGATGGTTTATCTGATCCTAGGATTTCATACAGACGAGTGGGGTATAGATCCTAAAACTAGGAGTTCATGCAGATGGGAATTACTACCCTACCAATCACAATCAATGGAAATAAGTGCGCCAATCAAGGATCCAGTACATGCGGATAAAACGCATGAAATCAGCATGGCATCCCTAATGAGGCCCTATTAGCCTAGAGAAATATCAATCAAGGTTTAGTAATGATTTGGGCATGATTCGCCCATGAGGGGCAGAATCGTAATTTTGAACAGTTCGGGGAAAATTTACCTTTAAAAGGGTAAATCTGTCATTTTAGAGAAATTGGGAAGTCAAAAGACAGGGGAAATAGGATTGGCCATCAATCCAATCCATTTCCTATTTTTCAGGATTTTCCAGGATTTTTCTGGTATTTAAAAATGATTTTACCCTTGGAGGGGTAAAGTCGTCATTTTGAACAAAGATGAGAATTGAAAATCTCAAATATTAGGGTTGGTCGTCCACCTGACCCAAACCCTAACTTCAAGCAATTTTCAGAACTCGATTGAGATAAGAAAGACGATTTTCCCATTAAAGGGCAAAATCGTCGTTTTGAGAAAAGAGGCGGGACTCGAAAACCCAAATCTAAGAATTGGTCGTCTAATCGACCCTAATTCTCACCTTGGCATTATCGGCCTTATCTAGCATGCAAAGAGGCGACTTACCTCTAAAGGGTAATGTCGTCAAGTCTCGGAAAATTGGGTAAGAAACCCCAAAAGTGGGGTTGACCAGTTGTCTGTGATCAACCCTCGATTTTTGGGGATTTCTGGAATATTTAGGATTTTTCCACAATTTTCCCACATTTTTTTGGAATTTTCTAGAATTTTCTAGCATTTTTTTGGATTTTCTAGGATTTTTCTGATTTTTTTTATTATTTATTTTTTTTTATTTTTTTTAAAATCATTTTCGAAATTTTTATTAAAAAAATATTATTCGGACCGGGTTGACCCGACCCACTCGGGTCGGGACCCGGTCCAGACCCGGACCCGCGAACTCCTTGGCTCCAAAACGACGCCGCATCGCGTTTTCGTTTTTCAGATTATACTAATCTGATCTAACGGCCCCTATTGAACAACGTGGCTTGTCCGTGTCCCTTAGATTTGATTACTAGATCCTATGGTCTAGATTGAACGGAGACTCGATCCGGACCGTTTGATCTAACTACTTGAATCTACGGCCATGATTAGAACGTGGGACTTGATCTGAACCGTCTATTTTCATTAACCCAAAACGACGTCGCCTAATCCTTTATTTAAACGGCACCGTTTCCATTCTGATTGATTTTACGATTAAAATCATTTTCGGATAATCCTAATTTCTAATCGGACGGTCACCATTTATCAGACTCGATAATCCTAGACCGTCCGATCTAACGCTGACTGGTCCTAACAAACTAACGGTCGAGCTGACTCGGCACTGACGTGGACCAATGGCCGGACGCCACCTAAGGCCTTGACTTGTTGACCTGCCAGGTTCGCATCGTCTTCAACCTCGCGGCCATTGCTGAACGAACGGCCACGACTCTCCGGCGATGATCCAACGGTGGAACCTCAACGGAATCGAATGAGACCGGCGGCAAACGACTCGTCTATGCTTCGTACGCAACATATCGTGAGATTACACGATTTCATTCACAGGATCAAGCGCGAGCAAGCACGAACCAGTACGTACACATACACTCAAATCACTCGATTCATGACGCAATGAACCAATTCATTAACAGGGAAGCACCATTCAATGTTCAGGAGACTTACCTCGAGCTCCGATCGAGCTCGCTCGGCCCAGATTTGGCTGGGGAAAAATGAACAGTGGCTTGACAATGGAGGTTGGATTGGAAGACTCGATTGGGCGTGTTAAGGCAAAACCGATGCAAACAAGATACGCGACGATGGTCAGTGATGTTCAGGGAATGAAACGCCCACACTAATTGCATGAATGGTCAAGAAACGCATGAATCGCCATGAAAGCTTGAAGAAACACTCGAGACTGCAACTCACCTGTTCTCGCGGATTCCTTGTGCGCGGCCGACGGCGATCGATTCCGGGGACTTTGGGCGACCTTCTGGTGGCCTCGTGTGGCTTTGGTTTGGCCTGGGAAGACCCAACCAGCGCCCTGCAATTCGAGCTCAAATTCTCGACGACGGGGGTCGGAGAACGAGCTCTGCTTCGCGTTTTTTCTTTCTCTCTTGATTCAGTTTCAACTTTCACAACTGAATCCGCTCCCCTCCTTTCGCGAAGGTTTCTGTGGATTATATACCATTTTCAATTTTTAGCGCCAATTCTGAGGGGACCAACAGACTCGAAATGGCACGTGATTGCACATGCCATTTGGTCTAAACGGCGACGGAGATGATGGGTGTTCCGTCCATGTCCGTCTAGTTCTTCGGCAGGTCGTGATTCATGCGAATTTGGCATGAATTTGTACTGAGTTTGGGAAGTGTTGACTTTCGCAGGTCTGTAGGATTGACCGGCCGATCACTCCTTTCTCCGGCGACTATTAGCCGCGATTCCGGCGTCAATCAGCGGGGAATGGTTTGGTGAACGAAACGCCCACTAGTGCATCTCCAATTGTAGTCGATTGGTTGATCAATTTCCTTGTTAAAATCCAACCTCATACTATTCATTCGTGCGAAGGCTTAATGAAGAAGACGACACTGTAGCGGACCGGTTCGACCGGTTGGACCGGCGGTCTGACCGGTCTGAACCGGTTCCGACTTACCATTTTTCAAATTAAACCCAAATTAATGGGAAAATTTTGCAATTGAACCTCATAATCGAATCTAGGGCATGAATTCTATCTAGAAATGTGGTTTTGCCCAAAAGTTTTCATCAATTTCTACAAAATCCCCAAATTCTCATTTGATTGGAAATTGAGGATTGTGTAATTGAGGGTGCAAATGATCAAATTGAGTTAAACCACCTATGCCAATCGATTTAAAATGGCAAAATCCATTGGGTAGCATGTTCAATTTGCAATGATAGCCCTTGAATTGAAAGTAATTTCAATTATGCTCAATTTCAAGGACTAAAATGCAATTTTAGTATGTAATTTTGTCAAATCCGTGCAATTGAGCAAATTGCACAAACAATTGGGCTAAATTGAAATAGGGGATAGTTAGATTGAATGTCAAGATCTTAAAAAATGCCAAAATTGCAAATTAAAAGACTCAATTGTTATTTTTTCTTCAAATTCAATAGTACGGGTTATAAAGGAACACCTAAAATTGAATATTATTTTGATTTTTTTGAGAGGTCAAAAATAAAAGGGATTAAAAGGAAAAATATTGGATATTTTTCCATATTTTTGTGACCTCAAATGCTATTTTTCTTGATTTTTTAAGTATTTTTCTATTTTCCAAAAATACTAAAAAATATGAAAAATGTGAAAAATTATTTTTTGGTCAAGAATGGTTCCTTGGGCTTGGCCAAGGCCACCAAAGTTGATTTTGTAATTTTTTGACTTTTTATAAATTTTTTGTGATTTTTCGAAAATAAAACTGAAAAAGACATGGTCAAAAAATCAGGTGTCAACAGCTGCCCCTCTTTGAGAGGAATCTCGTGAGAGGTTTCGCTCAAAGACAGGTGACACCTGAGTCTAGACCGACTCGACTGGGGAAAAGAAAAACGAATCTTGACACTCAATCTTTCTTGTCCAACTGGTAAAGGTTTTGCTCTTCATTCTTTTGCTGACGTGAGAGAGAAAGTAGAGAGACCCACCTGTTACTTACCTGTTGATCGCCTGCCTGATGCTCGTGTGGCCTGCGCGGTGTATAGCGGGTTCTAGTGAATACCTAGGGACTCGTCTTTTGAGTATCCTAAGGCGATTAAACTCTAGTCTGTATGGTAGGCCGTACCAGAATGGGATTCCTACACTTGACATGAACCTGTGAATGACGCACCCAGTCTCTTAGGGATTGTCGGGGTTTTGATCCGTATGGTGGATCAGACCATGAATAGGACTCCTTTCTGCTAGGAACCTATGGATGACGCACCCAGTCTCTTAGGGATTGTCAAGGGTTTTGATCCGTATGGTGGATCAGACCATGAATAGGACTCCTTTCTGCTAGGAACCTATGGATGACGCACCCAGTCTCTTAGGGATTGTCGAACATTTTGATCCTATATTCTAATGAATTAACTAGGATTTATACAAATGAGGTGTGCCTGACCTTGAGGCTTTACCAAATGGGCTATTCTGGGTTTAGGGGTTACCTAGAACCTCACAGAAAGCTGATTTTGAAAATTGTCCTTTCGACATGCAAGGCGTTATTCTGGGATTTGGGGATTCCAAGTATCCTGCAGAAAACTTAAACCTGCAAAAACTTTGATAAGATTTTTCTGGGATCTAGGGGCTACCTGAGATCTCGCAGAAAGACTATCTTGAATGTTGTCCTTTCGACATTGAAGGTGACATTCTGGGACCTGGGAGCTCCAGGTATCCTATAAATTTGAAATCTCACAGAGGGATGATTTCGGTGATTGTCCTTTTGACATTGGAGGTGACATTCTGGGATCTGGGAGCTCCAGGTATCCTGCAGAAAGATCAAACCAAGAGTGCTGCAAGCCATTCTGGGAGCTGAAGTCATCAAGAATCTTGCAAAAGCTCCAACCTGAAAATTTTCTTACCAAAGGCACATCAATGGTCTTTAAGTGATATGTGATGTCAAACTGACAGCATTTTATGACTTATATCATAGTCATGAAAAATATTTCAATGAATGTATTGCGAGGTTGGAGGTTATCCAAAACACCTTGCAACATACGGGAGTGATCAAAAGTTCCTTGCGGGGAAAGTTTGAATCAAACAATATGAAATTACCAAAAGAGTTTGGTTAAAATGTCCAATGGAGTATTCTCATTAAAGAGGACTTCTCACCGTTTTGAGGTAATGGTCTTTTATCAAGAATGCACTCGAACTTCCTATCAAACCTGTGCCTAGGGTTCAGGATCATTCGCAGTGAATACACCTCGATCGATTAGGAGGACTTCCAAGGGACCGTAATGTTGGGCTTGGTCAACGGTTTTCAAAGGGGGACTTGCGTGCAAGTCAAGGCTTTCGAAGAGAAGTCTTCAACGTCTGCTCCAGGTTTACAAGTCAAGAAACCTGCGAAATGAGAAAGAAATAATCTTGCTCGAACTTCTTCGGGCTAAGCTTAGACATTAAACCCTATGTCAATTCAAGTGCCTTAATCAGAAAAGGCTTTTCAGGGTTGTAACGTAGGTAGGATTGGGGACAAAAAAAAAGGCTTGTTTTTGGCTTAGAATATGCGAAGGGTCTAACATTGGTGATCACTGCAGGTTTGCCGCCGATCTTGTCCCTTCTCGTCCAAAGAGCGTCTTTAGTCTTTGAAGTGCATATTTGTCTTTAGAGAACGTCTCTCTCATGTCAAGACGGCGTTATCATCTTGTCTACACTTTCGTCATCTGAGTGTGACATGATTCGGGAGCATCTTTCGCAGTCTAGCTCCCTTGGAATTTTTCTTTTACAATCAGATCTCACTAGTGACCTATTCAAAGGTATCATGCCACCTTTCGGCATTTACAAGATCAAACACATGATTCACAAGTGTACAAGTATTTGGATGGGCATTGGCCTTGCTTTTACCAGGCACTTTGCTTTTTCTTGATGCCCAAGATTAAATTTTTCTCTCTTCTTTCTTTTTGAGACCCCATCTTTTTTTCTTTTGGGGATCAGAATTTTCAAATGAATGTGCTAGACGTATAGCTTGAATCTCAGCACTCGAACATTAATCTAGGAATTTTTCACAAATCCTGTGTTTTGAACTCTTCCGCTCTTGAAGTGACGTCGTTTCCACCTTGGAATATGCAATGATCACCAACGGGTTTGTGAAATGAACGTATAGGCTCAATTGGGCAGTGCGAAGGGTAACAGTGTATAGGATAGAGAAACGAATGCTTTTCGTCATCCTAAAGCACCTGAATTACCATAGAAGTTAAAATGACAAGCAACACACGAAGATTGATGCAAGTCTGAGCAAGAGAACTTCTAACCATTTACCTCCTGATACCTCTGGATGTACCTCCAGTTTGCCCCACTGTGGGGTGGTTCTTGACAGGGGTATAGAATGAAATCGTCGTTCGAATGGTTATCAATGGTCACCTGTAGTGTTTATGATAGAGAAACGAATGCCTCCGTCGTCTCAATCCATGTAATCATTGCGAATAACCCTTACGTCCGTAGGTTAAGGTCTCGCTATCCTTACCATTCCACTTATCTCTTAAGTGTGTATGGGACGTGTTTGGACCAGGCTTGCCTCTTGTCTGAGGAAACATCCTTTTGAATGATTTAAACTACTTTTGTTTGGAAGAGTTCATTTTGCTTTCTCCAAAACTTACCCTTCAAGGGGATTTATGATGCACAATGCACATTTTAATCATGTTCGGATAACCTCCAAGTTTAAACATGAATGCCAATGACATGACCATGAGAATTTTGCGTCTTTCTAGACATGAGATTTGAATACATGCTAGATTCCAAGAAGCCTTCAAATTCTATCAATAAAGATTCCGACAGTCTTGTAAACCTAAAAGATTAGGGAAGGAATACTTACCTGCCCAGCGCGGCTAGGGATTCCTGAAAAACATAAAAGGAATATGTCAGTGTATGCTCTCGAATTTCAGAAAATTAGAACGATACACCTTACCCTTGATCATGCATTCCTATGGAAGTGGATAGATTCGCGAAAATCTGCATTTTTCTTAACAACACAAGATGGTTAAGTTGTTCTAAAATTTCTTGAAATTCTCAGTCTTTGGAGAAGAAGACGTGCACCTGACCACCATGACGTTAGGTCTCCTTGATCATGCGTTCCAACTTATCGCGACCCTGCTTCCTTGGATCCTGCAATATTGAACACATGCTAATGTATGCATAGATGCGTGACATGTTTATGCAAAGACTATCATGAAGAGTAGGCTCAATTCGAGGCAGGGCATATGACCAGAATCTGATTTTATTTCAAGGGTAATATTTCTTCACAGCATCTGAATTCATAGGGTGCCCCAATTCTTCTCCCTCGGAGTTTACAAGAATTAATGCTCCTCCCGCGAGGATCTTTTTAACAATGTAGGGGCCTTCGTAATTTGGAGTGAATTTTCCCCCTGGATGGGTAGTACTTGGCAAAACTTTCCTAATTACCAAGTCATTTACTTCGAAGTTTCTGGTCTTGACCTTTCGATTGAACGCCCTGGCTACCCTCTTCTGGTAAGTTTGTCCATGGCAAATGGCTTTAAGACGTTTCTCATCTATTAAGTTCAGCTGTTCATATCTGTGCTTGAAATACTCTGACTCAGAGAGTTTATCTTCGGATAAGATTCTCAAAGAGGGAATCTTAACTTCTACTGGTAGAACTGCTTCTGTCCCATATACCAAACTATAGGGAGTTGCCCCTGTAGAAGTCCTGATCGACGTTCGGTAAGCCATCAAGGCGAAGGGCAGCCTTTCGTGCCAATCCCTGTAGTTTTCTGCCGTTTTAGCCAAGATTCTCTTGATGTTTTTATTGGCGGCTTCCACTGCCCCATTCATCTGTGGGCGGTAAGGAGATGAATTCAGATGTCGAATGCTAAAGTGATCCAGCAGACCATCGACAATCTTGTTGTTTAGGTTGGACCCATTATCTGTGATGATCGCTTGAGGGGTACCATACCGGGATATGATATCTCTTTTGACAAAACTTGCCACATTTCTTGCAGTGACATTCTTGTAAGAGCTGGCTTCTACCCATTTGGTGAAGTAATCAATCGCTACCAAGATGAAGCGATGACCATTCGAAGCCATAGGATTAATAGGCCCTATCATGTCTATCCCCCACATAGAGAAAGGCCAAACTTCAGACATTTGGTGTAGTTCGTTCGGGGGTGCGTTAATCTTATCCCCGTATATTTGGCATTGGTGGCATGACCGGACGTGCTGACAGCAGTCTGATTCGATGGTCATCCAATAATAACCTAGCCGCATGATCTTCCGGGCTAGGAGGTGGCCGTTCATGTGAGGCCCACACGCACCTTCATGAATCTCTTTCATGAGAATATTTGCTTCTTTGGCATCTACGCATCTCAGTAGAGTGGAATCGAACGATCTCTTGTATAGAATTTGTCCATTGAGGAAGAACTTGCTGGCCATCTTGGTTATGTATTTTCGGTCTCCTGACTGGCATCCTTCAGGGAATTCCCTTTTCAAGAGGTAATTCTTGATGTCATAGTACCATGGCTCTCCATCACATTCCTCTTCGATTAGCATGCAATAAGCTGGCTTTTCAACAATGCTGATCCTCAGAGGTTCTATATCCAACCCTTCAATCGTTTGTAACATCGAGGCTAGGGTGGCTAATGCATCTGCGAATTGGTTGTGAGACCTTGATAGGTACTCGAATGACACTTCTTCAAACTTGAGTATCAATTCTTCAAGGTATTCATGGTAGGGGATGAGTTTTGCATCTTTCGTCTTCCACTCCCCTTGTGTCTGTAGAATAATGAGCATGGAGTCTCCAAAGACTTGTAACCTAGGTATCTCCATAGAAAGGGCCAGTCGTAGACCCAGAATGCACGCCTCATATTCTGAAATATTGTTGGTACAAGGGAAAGTTATCTTTGCCGCGACAGGGTAATGTTGACCATCTGGGGATATCAGTACTGCCCCAGTGCCTGCCCCTGATAGGTTAACAGCACCATCGAAATACATGATCCACTTATCCTCTGCTAAGTTCAGAATTCGGCCTTCTGTGTTCGCTACTTCAGGGGACTCACCGCTTGACGGGCTTTCTGCCAGCATGTCAGCTATAGCTCTCCCTTTTACCGACTTCTGTGGAGAACATTTAATGTCAAATTCAGACAACATTACTTGCCATTTTGCCAGTTTCCCAATTAAAGCGGGTTTCTCCAGGAGGTATTTGACGGGGTCGTTCTCTGTTATGAGCTGAATGTGATGATGTAGGGTATACTGCCTTAGTCTTCGTAGTACCCATACTGCTGCTACGCAGGCCCTTTCAACTGGTATATATTTTGCTTCAGATGGCGTGAATTTCTTACTCAGGTAATAAATGGCCCTCTCTTTTCCATCTATCGGGCTTGTCTGGGCAAGTAAGGCTCCCAAGGACTCTTGTCGTATGGTCAGGTATAAGGTCAATGGGTGACCAGGAATTGGTGGCACAAGCACCGGTGGTGTGATCAAATAGTTTTTGATCATTTGGAATGCCTTGCTGCACTCGGCGTCCCATGTTATTTTCGCGCCTTTCTTAAGCAATTTGAAGATTGGCTTAGCCACATCAGACAGCTGATTGATGAACCTGGCAATATAGTTCAATCTCCTTAGAAGGCTTCTCACTTCTTTTACTGTGGATGGAGTCGATAAATCGTGGATGGCCTGGATTTTTGAGGGATCAATCTCAATGCCCCTGTTGCTGACTATGAACCCAAGGAGTTTCCCGGATCTTGCCCCAAACACGCATTTGTTAGGGTTCAGCTTTAACTTGTATTTGTGCAGGCGCTCAAATAATTTTCTTAATACCTGTATGTGATCTTGTCCTTTCTTGGATTTAGCGATCATGTCATCAACATATACTTCAATCTCTTTGTGGATCATATCATGGAATAATGTGACCATAGCCTTCTGGTAGGTAGCCCCGGCGTTTTTCAATCCAAAGGGCATGACTCTGTAGCAAAAATTCCCCCATGGTGTGGTAAATGCAGTCTTGGGTTTGTCTTCTTGTTTCATGGAGATTTGGTTGTATCCCGAGAATCCATCCATGAATGAGAATAATTCATAACCTGCTGTACTATCCACCAATACATCAATGTGGGGGAGTGGAAAATCTTCTTTTTGGCTTGCTCTATTCAGATCTCGGTAATCTACGCAGATCCGAACTTTTCCGTCTTTCTTCATGACGGAGACTATATTTGCAACCCAGTCTGAATATGGGATAGCTTCAATGAAGCCTACCCTAAGGAGTTTCATGACTTCTTCCTTAATCTTGTCTTCTAACTCGGCTTTCATCCGCCTACTGCCTTGTTTGACAGGTTTGATGCCAGGATCCGTGGGCAATGCATGTTCCACAATCTTAGGATCAAGGCCTGGCATATCCGCGTAAGACCATGCGAAGATGTCTTGATATTCTTTTAGTAGCTTGGTGAACTCGAGCCTTTCATCACGGGATAGGTGTCCGCCGATCTTGACCTCTTTGACGTTCACGGTGTCTCCCAAATTAATGACAATTGGTTCTTCTGAAGTTGGAGGCTTTGATTCTTCAAAGGTGTTCCAATCCCTACGGATAGACGCGTAATCCTCGTCTTCATCTTCCTCAATGTTATAGGAGTGGTTAATGGAGGGATCCGAATTTTGTAACAACCTGGTATGCATGTTTGAGATGATATGCCTGAAATGTCATGAGTATGGTTAGTTTGTGCTCAGTAAAAATGACATGCATGCTTATGTAAAGTCTTTTTGAAAAAGTTTTTCAAAATAGATGTAGGTACAGATGGGACTAATCCTCATGTCATTGGATATCCCGGCCCTTTGAAAATCTTTTGAAGATTAGGAATCATATGGCAAATCAGGCCTCAAGCTTCTATATGGAAGACCATCATCATCATCGGGGGCTGATTCGTGGTTCCATATGTCCTTAACAAAACATGCGTGGTTTTATTGAATGCGAAATGGGCCGCGTTACAAGATGTGCTATTTGGACCAACGGCCGGAGATCCAAAGGCGTTTTCTTATGCGTTCAATAAGGAAAGAAAATACAGTGAAATGCATATCGCGACCCTCTTGAGGTTGTCGGGCTCTCGAGGGCTAATGGGCCGTCCTGTCTGGTCGGACGCGGGCCTCTCCCAAGGCCCATTACCCAAATCGCAACGGAGGTATGCGTGATCGACTTTCAATGTGGTCTAGTGACATGTGCTAAGTGTGCATGCCATTGAGTCGCCACCAATCATTTTTTTAGGGTATGATTGGACCACCCAATCGAATAGTTGGGAGTTTCTATTCAATTCTGCGAGAACCAGAGAAATGGTTTCGGGGACTTAGTTACACCAACTGTCAGAGTTGACGCCCTTTCGGTACCTAAGTTGACTGAATTTTCTAGCTTGAGATTCATGCGGATGAGTAAGGTATGAACCCTAAATCTAGAAATTCATGCAGATATGAGTGATTATCCTAGCAATCACAATCAGTAATAAAATGCGCAACTCAAGGAATCTAGATATGCAAATAAATCACTTGGCATTCCTAGTAAGGCCCTATTTATCAATCACAGCTCAAGAATGATTTAGCTGTCCTAGTCATTCTACACACGATCTAACCTAAGAAAAGCATTAGGAAGCATCGAAGGAGTTCGAGAGTACTCACATGGGGTTCGCTGTGCCCTGGTTTGGTCTTGGACGAGCCAACCCGATTATATTTGGGGATCCACTCGGCGTTTTACACCATGAAATCATGTGAAACAAAAACGAAAATATTCAGCAAGGGGCATTTATTGTAGATGGTGGTCGATCTAATTGGACGTCAAGACTAAAAAAGATGTAGAAATTTACAAATTAAAATACTCGAATGACATTTTTTTGCCAAATTCAACTCTATGCGTCGTGAAGAAACACATGCAATTGAACTTAAATTTTGACTATTTATGAGTTCAAAATGTAAAAGAAATTAAAATAAAAATATGGACTATTTTTCTATATTTTTACGACATCGAACGCTATTTTTCTTCATTTTTCATGTATTTTTCTATTTTTGGAAAATATTAAAAAATATTAAAAAATATGAAAAATTATTTTTTTTTTATCAAAAATGGTTCCTTTAGCTTGGTCAAGGCTACCAAAGATGATTTTTTAATTTTTTTAACTTTTTATAGATTTTTTTATGAATTTTTTAAAAATAAACTATGAAAGACTGATCAAAAATCAGGTGTCAACAATGCAGAAAGTTCTAAACACAGTATTTAAAGATGAAGGAAGAGTCTATTTACTCAGAAGAAGTGGCTTCACTGTCCAACCACTCCATGATGACATTCACAGAGTCATCTTCGAGAAAAGGATTTGTCAGATCTGGTTCCATCGGCGAAGTGATACCCTCTTCAGATAGCCATTTGGAGTTCTGGTCGAAGTAGGTATTTAAGGGATTCTTGAACATTCGAGACCTTCCCTTCCAGGTTGGAGAACCGATGAATGAGCTATTCGGGCTGTTTTCGCCTCCACGGCGTCTCAGGCTCTTGCCTCGGCCTCGGCCTGTTGCTTTCGGGACAGAATCATTCATGGGATACTTCTGGTACCCCAAGCCCATTTTATGTGGATTAGCCTTCAGCTGTAGCGGGGCATTTATACCCTGATTATGTTTGCCTAGGCCTTTTTCAGGATTGAACCCGTATGCCAGCAGCATCTTAGCTGGTAGAAGACTGGCTTCTGAGATGTAAGGAGTTCTCAACTTCGACCCTACTGGGGTATGAACTGTTGCTACCAACTCTAGGGAGTGATAGCTCGCTTCAGTTTTCTCTTCAGGCTCAATATAGGGAATGTCACTGCTCTGGTATGCCTGGAGGTCGACTTCCCCATGTACGGTAATTACCTTCCCATCTACAACGAAACGTACTTTTTGGTGCAGGCTCGAAGGGATAGCTCCTGCTGTATGGATCCAAGGTCTTCCTAGCAGGAATCCAAATGCACTGGGCAGATCCATTACTTGAAAGTTTATAGAGAACTTTGTCGGGCCGATGAATACGTCAAGCTCGATCTCTCCCTTTACAGTCTTCCTCATGCCGTCGAATGCTCTTACAGCTGTCTTGGATGCCTTGACCATCTCTTCATTGATTCCCAGCCTCCTTATGGTAGCCAAAGGACAGATGTTAAAGGCTGATCCATTATCGATCAATACGTGTGCCACTCTTTTGCCGTTACATTGGGCAGAGATGTATAAAGCTTTGTTGTGCCCTCTTCCTTCCATGGGGAAGTCCTCGTCAGAGAAGCTCAACTGGTCTTTTAAGAGAATTGCCCCTACAAAGTCCCCTAGTTGGACCTCATTAATTGTTTCAGGGACATGTACTTCATTGAGTACCTTCAATAGTGCGTTCTTGTGCTTCTCTGAATTGATGAATAGGTCTAGCAGGGATATCTGAGCGGGCATCTTCCTCAGCTGCTCTATCACTTCAAACTCACTGGTTTTGATGATCGATACGAGCTTTTCGGCATCTTCCTTTGAGACATCTCTTTTTTCGGATTCACCCTCTCTGGGGGCATAAAATCTTCCAGACCTCATTATTGCATCTACTTGTGTGGTCCCATAGTCCCAATGAACAGCTTTGGGATCATACTCTTCTACTGGGGGGACTTTTATCGTTACAGTTGTCTGATGAGGTATCTCTGGTCCTGACGTGTTGCTTTCTTCCTCCTGAGGTAATTGAATTACGACAGGCCTCACTGGGCAATCTTCTACCTTGCTCAGGCTATCCAGCTCATCCAATCTGATCACCACGGCCGTGGCTACTTCGATCATCAATATGGCGTTGTCGAGTTCTTCCATACCGTTCGAGGTTTTTGGTTGAGAGAGATCATCCATACCTCCCCATCCGTCTGGTATGATGTCTTCAATCTTCTGATAAAAGCTGGGAGGGGCCGAATATTTCACCTTGAAATTGTATCCTCCAGAATCTTGACCCAGGTTGTCTATAATTTCGCTCTTCTTAAGTGCGTCAACCATAAACTTGAGGTCTGCTAGACTTCTTCTCCTGGCTTCTATTTCGTCTTCTTCAAATTCTTCCTCTGACTGAGTAGCTGGCCCCAGGCTGCTTACTAAGTTCTCATGTGAGGTACCACATGTGTTACTCTGCCCAGCTGTGATCAAGAAGTGGTTTCTTTTCAAAGATAGAGATGCTTCGATCCCTTCAAATTCTTCATCAGTGATATCGGACACTATCCCCAAGCTCTTCATCTTGTCGATACACAACTTCTTTTGGTCGGTTGATATCTCCCCTTCTTTTGGGTATGATGAAGCGATTGTTAGCAGGGTGTCCAGCTTAGGCACATCTATCTTCAGTTTAAGGTAGTCCTCTTCTTCTTCAGTGAATATTGCCCCTACTGTTTGGTGATCTGGCAACGGATTTTCTTGCACATTTGGGGCTGCATTGTCAAATTTCAAAATCTGACTATCAATTAGGGCTTGCACTTTCAGCTTCAGGACATAGCAGTTATCCACATTATGCCCTCTTTCGCCCATATGGTAGGCACAGGTCTGGCTCTCATCAAAGCCAGGATATCTTGCGGGGTTTGCCCTAGGTGGTTCTTTTGCCACCAAGTGTTGCTCCAGCAGCATCGGGAGTAGCTTGGATAAAGGTCTCGGGAGCTGAGAGAATTGTCTCTGGGGTTGCTTTCTTCTAGGCTCTTGTACCTTTGGCGCTGACCAGGACGATCCGCCTTTGGCCTGATTAGAATTGCCAAATGGCTTTAACTTGTGGGGATCTGGTATAAATGCTATGTCCAGTCCGGCTTCTCTTTCCTTCCTCAGAGGATACTGCTTCCTAGTAGGAGCTTCCTGAGGCCTTCTTTCTTTCAAGGCCCATTCCAGCCTCTCAGCAACCTTAATCAGGTGTGCGAATGTCTGACATCCAGAAGTGTTCAGTCTGTCAAAGTACTCGTAGGGGAGTGCTTTTAGGAATAAGTCGATCAGCTCCTCTTCTGGGATTGAAGGCTTTACTTGGGTAGCCAAGGCTCGCCACCTCTGAGCATATGTCCTGATCGATTCGCCCCTCGCTTTTGAAGTTCGTAGGAGGTCTTCTCTTGTTGGGGCTGTAGCCGTGTTAAATTTGTACTGCCTGAGGAAGTCTTCTGCAAGGTCCTCCCATCCGTCATAATCCTCTAAGTCTAGCTCAATAAACCAAGCCAGAGCGGCTCCAGCCAAACTCTCTTGGAATGTGTTCATCAACAACGGAATGTAATCCGAGTAGTGCGCCATCTTGCGCAGGTAGTACTTGAGGTGGGCACGGGGACAGCCTGTCCCATTGTATTTTCTTACGAACTCTGGCTCCCTATAGTCAGGAGGAGTCTCTATTTTAGCGAAAGGAGATATTTTGTCGAAGCGGGCCAGCTCATAGCCTTGACTGCTCAGGCATTCTTCGATCTTGGCCAATCTCTTAGCCTCTGCCTCTGTCTTCACAGTTTGTTTTCCCTTCTCCTCCTTTTCAAGGTTGATGACAACAGGAGAGGCTTTTTGTTGTGCCCGACTATTTGGTTCATGAACGTTTTCCTCTGTATGTTGGGTATCCCTGGTTGCTTCTTTATCTGTTACATCAGGTACCATGGAAGGGCCTGAGTTGTTCTGATTGTGGGGGGTTGTCTGTCTAGCTTGGTTGGTCTCCAGCATGGCCTTAATGTCAGCCATCATAGTCGCCAGGGCAGTCATCTGAGATTCCAACATGCCTACGCGCGGAGTCAATTCCTGCTGTTCCATTCTCGTCTTTAGGCGGGTACGGAAACGATGCGTTGGCAATTCCGTGATGAGAGTGTACCTGTAAAAAGATTTCGAGTGAGTACTTCTTTCATTTTTAGCAAAGAGAAGCAGTTAATTCTTTCAGTTGCATGCTTCTTGCCAGTAGATGAGAAAAAGGGCTACCTTGTGAGCCTTAGCCTCATGTAAGTAGTTTTTTTAATCATTTCTCGACAAGAATTCATGGAATTGAAAGAAGCGTAATTTCTGACGATAGTTTTTATGCATTTGTAAAAACATGTTCACATTCATGCTCATGTGTTTAATATAGTATTCCACAGAAATGAGAATGTATGAGAAGGCATCACAATGCTTGCTTATTTTACACTTGACAGAATAGTCTACTCAAGCCTAGGACGTTTGAAGCCTAAGGTATCCTCATCATCCCAGTATAGATTCCCCTCTTCAGCTTGGGGCTCCTCGTCTTCTAAACACGACAGTGGCCCTATGTCTTCGGGTATGTAGGGCTCTATTCCAGGTACGTATGGCACGATGTATTCAGGTATGTAGGGCTCGACAAGGCTTCGTCGGATCGCTTTGAAATGTTGAATGTATTCTGTGGTGGCTCTATGAGTGTTTTCTTCTCGAGTCATGTCTTCTGGCCAACTTATTTCTTCAGCCTGGGAATTCTTCAAGGAGAGTATGATGGATGCCACCTTGGCTTCAAGTTGTTTCTTCTCCCCCTCCGTGAGGGTCTGGCTTGGTATGTCAAAGGAGAAGGTATCCGGTTGCGGTGGAGAAGGAATCTCTTGTAGTGCCCCAAACTGCCGAATCACCCTCCTTGGGTAGTATGCAGTAGCGCCTGTGAATCCTAACAAGGGAACTGGATTCCCGTCATCGCAGGTCAATCTGACTTTGCTTAGTGTCGGTAACCTTAGCCGCCATCGGAGTTGTTCGGGTTTTAGGACTTTGAGGAAGTTCTTCCATTCTATGAAGTTGAACTTAGGAACACGTGTATGGGTCGTAGCAAATGTTTTAAGAGGGTGTGCATTGGGGCTGATTTCAGTGAAACCCATGTGGATGTGGAATTGTCTGATATGGGATGTGAACCACAGATACAGCAGATCACTAGAAGCTCTAAAGATTCCCTTTTTGCTTTTCTTGAAACGATTTAGGGAGAGGAATGTTTCGGCAAGGAGGATGTTTGAGTAATCCCACCCACAACAGACTTGCCTAGCTACTATAGCCATGATAGGGTCGAAGGTGACAGTTGAGATTGGGAATAGCACAAAGCTAAAGAATGCCAAGATAAAGGCTCTACCAGATTTGGTTCCTTTAGAAGCAGGAAGGCGGGAAAATCGGTCTATAAGGAAGGATAGGGAAACTCTTCCAGAATTGCTTTTCGCATCTACTCTGACTTCATTTAGGTTTGTGTCAAGGAATTCAGCTACCTGACTTAGGGGTTCAAGTCCTATAGGGGGTCGGACGAGCGTAGGGGTGAATTCAACTCCGATGACAGCGCTGTATTCCTCGATAGTGGGAGTGATCTCTAATCCTTCCATGCAAAATGTAGCGGTGGTAGGATCCCAGTAGAGCGCCATGGCTTGAATAAAGGCAGGTGAGCACTCAATCTTCAGTAGGTCCAGTAGGTATCCTAGTCGTGACTCCGCATACTTCTGGCTGGCTTCGCCCATGCCATCCCACCACGATTGGAGTTCAGCTCGGGGGATCTTGAACACTTGAATATCATTCTTTCCCATCAAGTCTAAAATATGCAAATGATTTTAAAAGGTCAATCGTCAGAAATTACTTTAAATGTATGAATATGCAGATGTCATGAAGCATGCATGAGCTAACTTGATTGCATAGTTCAATTTGAAGAAATGGAGATTAGGACCCTTTTTCAGGTCTTGAAAGCCTGACTTAAAGCCTAATTTGCATTTCAGGGAAGTGAATTATGCAATTTAGTCAGGTTTACTCAGTGACTAAAGGGAACAGCAATGTCACGTCCCATTGGTCAACACATCAAAGGAGCAAAGTGGGATGTACTCTTATTACAGTCAAGATGTCTAATAGAAGAACGGTAAAGAAATGTTTTTCAAACAAGAAAGCCATAAAAGACAATGGAACGTGAGGGTCTAGATCACTCTTCCTTCAGAAGTCTACCCAAATGACAGTCGGTCAGAAATTCTCCTTTAATCTAGGGTAGGGGAGTTATCTTCAGTGGTTTGGTCGAGAGGTTGTAGTTCCTCCGGCCACTTTCTAGTCCAGGGTAGGATGACTTCGGAAGCCTTCTCGGGTTCTACTTTCTTGATCGTGATACGCCTTGGCTTGGTCTTGATCGCAGGGCGTCTCTTCCTACCCCAAGAAGTAATCATGGGTATGTTCTTTTTGGCCAGCAATTCAGCCTTCCTGCGAGCGTACGCTTCCCTAGCCAGCTGGTTGCGACGTTGTCTCTTCATCTCCAGATAATCCTTCATCATTTCGTCTGATTGTCGCTTGAATCTGAGATTATCAACGTAGTAGCGGGTTTAACAGTCCTCAGCATACCCCAGCTTACGCCCAGTCAGTTCCCGACCATACACGAATCTAGTAAAGTGTAGCTTCGTGTTTGGTCCGGGGCGAGTAACTTTTCTCAAGTACTCGAAAGTTACCAACTCTGTTGAACTCTTAGGAAACAGCGACATCCTACCCCATAATCATTGTTGTTTCCATTAGTCACTTGAGTAATCTTCATGATGCAAATGCATATGGATGTATGCAATGTATGAGTAATATCATGGAGCAAGAAATAAAGAACATTTAGAAATAAATATCTTACCAACCACACTTTGGGGGATGTGAAATGCCCCCTGTATCAACGGGTGGTTTTAGGTATACCAACCATTCATGGACATGCGCATGAGACAAGTGGGTATACTCTAAAGAAAATCGAAAATCAGGTGAGGAACCTATGGCTCAGGCTCCCACGATCCACATGAGGCAGATTCCTCCCCAAGGGTACCTACACAAGAGGACTAGATATCGCCAATGCAGATGGTAGGCGGGAAGGAATACGAAAGTCTCAAGTGCCATCAAACACAAGATCCTTTTCGCATCCTTTCCCTATCTAAGGTAACCTATAGGGTGGTTGCAGTCGGGGTTTGACCGCCAGTGTGTGCGATGTGTCGTGATCATCACAATGCAAAGTCATGCACAGCAGTTTGTATCAAACACCGCTTCAGTAAATGCATAAAGTAAACATACATTCCCAACTCCAACCTGCAGAAAAGATGTCAACAATCACGCCACCCCTTATTTCTCCAATCTGCAAAAACATCTAACACAATGGTTAGCATACGTACCTCACCTTCGAGAGCATCTGCAGAAAACAATGTCAGACAAACCAAACAACTCTTAAATCGGCTCAAGTCCTTTGGAATTCGTAACCAGAGATTCTGGTTTTAGAATGTCCCCAGTGGAGTCGCCAGTCTGTCGCGACCCTCTCCCGGAGCTCGGAGGCGGGAGCGGGGCTAATGGGCCGCCCGATCGCTGGCTTGATCGGACGCGGGCCTCTCCCAAGGCCCATTACCCAAATCGCAACTGCTGGATGTACGTGGTCGACCTTCAGTGTGGTCTAGTGACATGTGATGAATGTACATGTCAAGGAGTCGCCAAAAATCGTTTCGTGGAGGGTACGATCGGAAAACCCTATCGAATAGTTGGGAGTGATCTACTCGATTCTGCGGAAACCAGAGAAGTGGGTTCGGGGACTTAGTTACGCCAACTGTCAGAGTTGACGTCCTTTCGGTACCTAAGCTGGATGGTTTATCTGATCCTAGGATTTCATACAGACGAGTGGGGTATAGATCCTAAAACTAAGAGTTCATGCAGATGGGAATTACTACCCTACCAATCACAATCAATGGAAATAAGTGCGCCAATCAAGGATCCAGTACATGCGGATAAAACGCATGAAATCAGCATGGCATCCCTAATGAGGCCCTATTAGCCTAGAGAAATATCAATCAAGGTTTAGTAATGATTTGGGCATGATTCGCCCATGAGGGGCAGAATCGTAATTTTGAACAGTTCGGGGAAAATTTACCTTTAAAAGGGTAAATCTGTCATTTTAGAGAAATTGGGAAGTCAAAAGACAGGGGAAATAGGATTGGCCATCAATCCAATCCATTTCCTATTTTTCAGGATTTTCCAGGATTTTTCTGGTATTTAAAAATGATTTTACCCTTGGAGGGGTAAAGTCGTCATTTTGAACAAAGATGAGAATTGAAAATCTCAAATATTAGGGTTGGTCGTCCACCTGACCCAAACCCTAACTTCAAGCAATTTTCAGAACTCGATTGAGATAAGAAAGACGATTTTCCCATTAAAGGGCAAAATCGTCGTTTTGAGAAAAGAGGCGGGACTCGAAAACCCAAATCTAAGAATTGGTCGTCTAATCGACCCTAATTCTCACCTTGGCATTATCGGCCTTATCTAGCATGCAAAGAGGCGACTTACCTCTAAAGGGTAATGTCGTCAAGTCTCGGAAAATTGGGTAAGAAACCCCAAAAGTGGGGTTGACCAGTTGTCTGTGATCAACCCTCGATTTTTGGGGATTTCTGGAATATCTAGGATTTTTCCACAATTTTCCCACATTTTTTTGGAATTTTCTAGAATTTTCTAGCATTTTTTTGGATTTTCTAGGATTTTTCTGATTTTTTTATTATTATTTTTTTATTATTTTTTTTAAAATCATTTTCGAAATTTTTATTAAAAAAATATTATTCGGACCGGGTTGACCCGACCCACTCGGGTCGGGACCCGGTCCAGACCCGGACCCGCGAACTCCTTGGCTCCAAAACGACACCGCATCGCGTTTTCGTTTTTCAGATTATACTAATCTGATCTAACGGCCCCTATTGAACAACGTGGCTTGTCCGTGTCCCTTAGATTTGATTACTAGATCCTATGGTCTAGATTGAACGGAGACTCGATCCGGACCGTCTGATCTAACTACTTGAATCTACGGCCATGATTAGAACGTGGGACTTGATCTGAACCGTCTATTTTCATTAACCCAAAACGACGTCGCCTAATCCTTCATTTAAACGGCACCGTTTCCATTCTGATTGATTTTACGATTAAAATCATTTTCGGATAATCCTAATTTCTAATCGGACGGTCACCATTTATCAGACTCGATAATCCTAGACCGTCCGATCTAACGCTGACTGGTCCTAACAAACTAACGGTCGAGCTGACTCGGCACTGACGTGGACCAATGGCCGGACGCCACCTAAGGCCTTGACTTGTTGACCTGCCAGGTTCGCATCGTCTTCAACCTCGCGGCCATTGCTGAACGAACGGCCACGACTCTCCGGCGATGATCCAACGGTGGAACCTCAACGGAATCGAATGAGACCGGCGGCAAACGACTCGTCTATGCTTCGTACGCAACATATCGTGAGATTACACGATTTCATTCACAGGATCAAGCGCGAGCAAGCACGAACCAGTACGTACACATACACTCAAATCACTCGATTCATGACGTAATGAACCAATTCATTAACAGGGAAGCACCATTCAATGTTCAGGAGACTTACCTCGAGCTCCGGTCGAGCTCGCTCGGCCCAGATTTGGCTGGGGAAAAATGAACAGTGGCTTGACAATGGAGGTTGGATTGGAAGACTCGATTGGGCGTGTTAAGGCAAAACCGATGCAAACAAGATACGCGACGATGGTCAGTGATGTTCAGGGAATGAAACGCCCACACTAATTGCATGAATGGTCAAGAAACGCATGAATCGCCATGAAAGCTTGAAGAAACACTCGAGACTGCAACTCACCTGTTCTCGCGGATTCCTTGTGCGCGGCCGGCGGCGATCGATTCCGGGGACTTTGGGCGACCTTCTGGTGGCCTCGTGTGGCTTTGGTTTGGCCTGGGAAGACCCAACCAGCGCCCTGCAATTCGAGCTCAAATTCTCGACGACGGGGGTCGGAGAACGAGCTCTGCTTCGCGTTTTTTCTTTCTCTCTTGATTCAGTTTCAACTTTCACAACTGAATCCGCTCCCCTCCTTTCGCGAAGGTTTCTGTGGATTATATACCATTTTCAATTTTTAGCGCCAATTCTGAGGGGACCAACAGACTCGAAATGGCACGTGATTGCACATGCCATTTGGTCTAAACGGCGACGGAGACGATGTGTGTTCCGTCCATGTCCGTCTAGTTCTTCGGCAGGTCGTGATTCATGCGAATTTGGCATGAATTTGTACTGAGTTTGGGAAGTGTTGACTTTCGCAGGTCTGCAGGATTGACCGGCCGATCACTCCTTTCTCCGGCGACTATTAGCCGCGATTCCGGCGTCAATCAGCGGGGAATGGTTTGGTGAACGAAACGCCCACTAGTGCATCTCCAATTGTAGTCGATTGGTTGATCAATTTCCTTGTTAAAATCCAAGCTCATACTATTCATTCGTGCGAAGGCTTAATGAAGAAGACGACACTGTAGCGGACCGGTTCGACCGGTTGGACCGGCGGTCTGACCGGTCTGAACCGGTTCCGACTTACCATTTTTCAAATTAAACCCAAATTAATGGGAAAATTTTGCAATTGAACCTCATAATCGAATCTAGGGCATGAATTCTATCTAGAAATGTGGTTTTGCCCAAAAGTTTTCATCAATTTCTACAAAATCCCCAAATTCTCATTTGATTGGAAATTGGGGATTGTGTAATTGAGGGTGCAAATGATCAAATTGAGTTAAACCACCTATGCCAATCGATTTAAAATGGCGAAATCCATTGGGTAGCATGTTCAATTTGCAATGATAGCCCTTGAATTGAAAGTAATTTCAATTATGCTCAATTTCAAGGACTAAAATGCAATTTTAGTATGTAATTTTGTCAAATCCGTGCAATTGAGCAAATTGCACAAACAATTGGGCTAAATTGAAATATGGGATAGTTAGATTGAATGTCAAGATCTTAAAAAATGCCAAAATTGCAAATTAAAAGACTCAATTGTTATTTTTTCTTCAAATTCAATAGTACGGGTTATAAAGGAACACCTAAAATTGAATATGATTTTGATTTTTTTGAGAGGTCAAAAATAAAAGGGATTAAAAGGAAAAATATTGGATATTTTTCCATATTTTGGTGACCTCAAATTCTATTTTTCTTGATTTTTTAAGTATTTTTCTATTTTCCAAAAATACTAAAAAATATGAAAAATGTGAAAAATTATTTTTTGGTCAAGAATGGTTCCTTGGGCTTGGCCAAGGCCACCAAAGTTGATTTTGTAATTGTTTTACTTTTTATAAATTTTTTGTGATTTTTCGAAAATAAAACTGAAAAAGACCTGGTCAAAAAATCAGGTGTCAACAGCTGGATGCATTAGTTTAGTCCATTAATTACTTTGAGGCTGGATACAAATTAGTTATTAACTGGACTGTGTTGTGTTAAGCTTTGTATAAGTTTTAGTACATTCTCTACTAATAGGTTCTTATTGACATTATGAGCATCCTCATTATTGGTAAACACTAGTATGTGCAGGAATCTTTGCAAGCATTGATTGATAGATGCTTCTGCCTAATAACTAGGGCTTTGTGTCACAAACATGAAGTTTCACGTCAAACGGTTGATGTGTTGTATGGCTTAAGTGATGGCGGCTTCTTCCTAGTAATCGGAGCTTTGTGTTACAATCATGAAGTTTCGTGTCAAACGGTTGCAAGCTTAGCAAAATAAATTCCTAATGATGCTATGAATTCTTTGGTCTTGTTTTGACTTGAAGCCTTTTTGGTTCGAGCAAGTAAGTCTGAGGGGTGTTTCACCTAGTTCCTTAAAGCCATTTTGGGTTTGAGAGTAGCTGACCTAAAGCTCGTTACATGGACCATCTAGAAAGTTTAAGGGGTCAAAACATTGCACAGACTAGAGAATCTATGCAATTATGTGCAAAAACAAAAACAAAAACAAAAACAAAAACAAAAACAAAAACAAAAACAAAACAAAAACTTAAACTAAAACTAAAACTAAAACAAAAAATGAAAAAAAAATATATTTCAGGATGATGTTTATATAATCCCGTGGCTTGTGTAATTCTCAATGAAGGATGCCAAATGTCAATGATAACTTATTGGTGAATGAGAGGAATTTGTTGTTTTGATCTTAATATGACATGGTTTGATTAATAGTTGATTTGTGTATTGCCTTTTAACATATGGATGGACTTTACTAATGTATTTAGCTAAAGAAGGGTAGAAGATGTTTTCCTTTCTTTGATTGAGTTTCTGAGTATGGTGTGATTTTTTCTTTTTACTCGAGGACGAGCAAAAGTCTAATTTGGGAAGTGTGATCGGTCTATATTTAATGCCTAAAAAGTGTATCTAATTTATGGGTTTCAAATAAATATTGTTAATTAAATTAGTTCACTTGTCTAATATTTTGATCATCGGATGAGTTTTATGAGAGATCGAATTTGGAATATTCTCTAGCTGTAGAGGTTTGGTTAAACATGATATCTTCTAAAATTCGAGATCTTTAATGAATTTTTACAAAATCTTATCTTTAGCAGGCTTGGATTTCCATGAGCTCTTGATTGATAGAGAGCATATTCCAAAAAAAAAAGGGGGGGATCACAAAGAAATCCCCGACTGGAGACAGAGAGAGAAGCAACGTGAAAAAAAAAGGGGGAGACGACGAACGTGAGAAAAAGGAAGAGTAGATAGAAAGCAAGAAAAGCGACGGGCACCAAAGGGAGCAACGTGCAGAAAATTCACTTCAGCTATGGCTTCTTCTCCGACTTCTTCTTCATCAGTCAACTCTATGAGTAGCTAAATTTATTATGTCGTCTTTGAGTGTAGATGGAACGATACTTCTTGTTTGGATTCTAAACTTTCTATTTAGTTTTTCGTATTGCGCTTGATTATTTGGGAGAGACTACGTTTTCATCTATTCTATTCAAGAATTTTATTGTTAAATCCAATTTATGATTTTAGGTTCTGTGATTATAATTTCATACACAAGCAATAATTTTAATTACAATTTATGATCAAGGCTGATGATAATCTATATATGATCGAATTATGTGTGCTAAGCTTGGAAAGCGAAAGACGATAGTGATCGATAAGATATGTTATAACAAGGTTAGTTGTGAATTATCTTCGTGACTATAGCAAGCTTGTAGCTTGTTAGGTTTGATAGTGCAAACAAAAAGGCTAATCAAATAACAACGTGGATTCGAGACTCAAAGGCAATAATTTTCTCGTAATTGTTTACACTTTATTTTAATTAACTGAATTCTAGCATTAGATTAAATTACTTAGTTAAAAAAAATCCAAATTCGTCCTTATTTTTCCCTGTGGTTCGATCCTTTCTTATCACTATCTACAGTTAGTAATTAGGGTTTATTTTTTTGTCATATTACGACACGATCACTCTCGGATGAGAAGGTCAAATGAGAAAGGAGCAAGTCGATTCATATTTCAAGTCTATTTATCCCGATGCATTTTACAGGTCGATGATAGCTACTAATAATAAAGAGGTTTGCTTTTATGATGTTGCACTTTTTTAGAATGTTCAGTTTGTTCTTCAGATGTTGCTATGTTAAGTCATTGCTCTAAGTCTTTCCATAAGTTCTGCAAACTTTGTCCTTTTTATAACTATATCTACATGTATGTGAGTATGTATTGCAACTGTGTAAGTTTCTGGTTAATGGCTGTAATACACAGAGTTGAAAGAATATCACCAAAAAAAAAAATTGTGTGGTTCCTGATGGTTAAGTCTTTTAATGATTTCTCCACTACAGTGGCTCTGCAGCTTGTTCTATTTATTATGGTATTGGTTAGGGAACTGCTGACCTGGCTTTGAACCATTTTCATAATTGCTTCTACTTGAGGAGGATTATGAATTATTGCGGGGCTGGATGAGTCATCATGTATTATTATGGGGCTGGACGAGTAATGAACCCTTTTGTTATGTAGAGGTTCTCAAGGAATGACCCAAATAGGAGGGCAGATACCAGTTTGTCGGGCAGTTTTAGTTTGTAGTGTTATATTGGGTCACAAAACAAGGAAGTGCATTTATGTGGTTTGTCATATGGCAGAAGCAGCCGCACTGCTACCAATGAACCAAAGAAAGACTGTCATTGACCGACAGGCTCACTTAACACAAATAGTTGAGCTAATAACTTCATTATATATGTATCAAAGCAATCATGGTTGACCCTTACCACTATACAGTTGCTCTCTTGGGAATAGAATGTGCAAATCCAGCATACGGCCCAGGAAGGAAACAGTTGTGCCGCCGATTGGTTAGCCAACAATCCTTTTGATCAGGCCCATAGTTTCGAGTTTTATTCTAGGCCCCCTCCCGGACTGGATTTATTAAAGGACAGAATAGGTGTTTTTTAGTACCAGGAGAGCGGTCATGAATGCAATATTCAGTATATACCGTAGTCATGAATGGAGCATTCAGTATATACTGTGGTTTACTCCCCTGTTCACCTGAAAAAAAAAAACAAACAAACAAAGCAATCATGGCTAATGAACTTCTTTACTATGCCACTACAGCAACCCCTTATTGTTTGTTGAATGGAGCATTCAGTATATGCTGTGGTTTACTCCCCTGTTCACCTGAAAAAAAAAAAAAAACAAACAAAGCAATCATGGCTAATGAACTTCTTTACTATGCCACTGCAGCAACCCCTTATTGTTTGTTGAAAGGGTAATTTAGTCTTTTCCCTAGTTAGTGAACCCTAGTGCTCACTATATATATACAAGATGTATTTTGTTTTTTGGACAATATATATGACGATTATATTTTATAACATGGTATCAGAGCCATCGTTGTAAATCCTAAGTTACCATCGTCTACCACCATCGTCATCTAAGCCCGGCGACGCACAAGGCCGGCGATCTCATCCCGGCGGCGCATGAGGCCGGCGACCGTCGCTCGGCTCCGGCGACCGTCGCTCGGCTCCGGCGACCTAAATCTGAGGTCGCTCGGCTCCAGGGACGGCAAACTATCGAAGGATTTGATTTCATGTGGACGGCAAACTGCTGGTGAATAGATGGAGAGGGTATTTTTGGTTCTCATTTTCAACTTTTCGCTTTTATTCTACGAAGGAAGATGCGATGAATTGATTCTCTGCAATTGCTCTTTGATGACCTGCTTTTTGGCTATAAACTGGGCCAAACTTTGTATGCTCCCAATTACCAATTCGTGCTTGATGCTTCGGTCGGCCATCCCTTTAATGAGCTAAAAGCTCGGAACTTTGATGTGGGTCTGTTGCATATCTGGGTAAACAGAGGGTTTTTCCCGCATAGATCCATCACTCGCTCTTGTTACTTAGGCGGAAAGGCTTTGTTTTGAGACCTGGCTTTGTTAACGTGATAAATATTACGTTTGGTTTGGTGGATAAGGTGCAAGTTTATGTTAAGTTCACTTTATATTATTATTGAGTCATGGCTAGCAATTCTGGAAACACGGATACAAGCCTCAGTAATCTGAAGTTGACCTCTGTTAAGCTCGATGGGACAAATTACCCTTCTTGGTCTATGGCAGTTGAAACATTTCTTTTGGCCACCAAACAACTGAGTTATCTGACTTCATCTCCACCAACGAATAAAACGAAGATTGATGATTGGCGCTCCGGCGATGCTGCTATTCGGACATTGTTATGGAACACTATGGATTCCTAGATTAGTCCTCAGTTTATGCGGTGCACATCAGCCAAAGCTATTTAGGACAAATGTGCTCTTATGTTTTTAGGTCGTGATAACATGACCCGTGTTTGTGATGTGTGGGAGGAGCTATTTGACCTACGTATTGGAGACATGTCTGCATCTGATTACTATTCTAAGTTTACTACCCTTTGTGAGAAATTGGACACATATTTGCCTGCCACTGATGACATTAGACAGTTAGCCAAGCGCCAACAGGATATGAGAGTTGTGTTATTTCTCCGAGGACTTGGTCCTACTCATTCATCTCTTCGACAACAGATTATCTCCCAAGGTACTCTTCCATCAGTAGATGAGGTTTTTTCTCGGGTTCTTCGATGTGCGCCTGACTCATTATCATCTACACCTGTGGCAAGTGCTATAGTCTCTCAGCCCTCTGGGGGTCGTGGAGGCCGAGGGCGTGGCCCTCGGGGTCGTGGCAGGTCTGTCTTTTCATCAGGTCATGGCCAAGATGGTGGTAGGGGTGCTAGAAGTTCTCGTTTTTGCAACCATTGTCAGCGAGCTGGCCATACTGAGCCTTATTGCTATATCCTACATCTTGAGTTTCGTTCACGGGTTGCTTATGCTGAAGCAGCAGAATCTCCAGTACAGAAGATTCCCGACCAGTCACAGGAGTTATCTAGTACCGTTATGCTGACTCGCACCGAGTATGAGTCCTTAGTGCGTCCCAACCAGGTGGTTGATTCCTCTGCCCTTACAGCTACTTTGGCACAGACTTCTTCAGGTAGTCCATCTTGTTTACTCTCGTTTGCACCCACTTTCTGGGTTGTAGACTCAAGTGCCACAAACCACATGACCGGTAATTCTAAGTTGTTGTCTGATATTACTTCTATGTCATCTAATTCTGTTACACTTGCTGATGGTTCACAATCACATATTACTGGTCAAGGGAATGCAACCCTGAGTCCCTCTCTTACTCTTTCTTCTGTTTATCATTTGTCAGCTTTCCCATATAACTTGCTCCCTGTTAGTTCTCTTACTAGAGATTTGAATTGTTCCGTAACTTTTACTTCCACTCATTGCATCTTTCAGGATCAGCGGACCGGACGGATGATTGGTGAAGGACATGAGTTTAACGGGCTGTACTACCTAAACAAGGACCTTATCGCTGTAGCTGCTCAAAAGAAATCTACTTCCGATTTATTTCATATGCATTGTCGTATGGGTCATCCACCTTCTGACATTCTTCGTCATTTTTCACCTGTTTCCGAATCTAAGAGTCCTATTCAGTGTGATGCTTGCCAATTTGGCAAACATCATCGGGTGTCGTTTCCTTCTCGAGTCCAGCGTCGTGTTTCAAGTCCTTTTGAGTTGGTCCATTCTGATGTTTGGGGACCGTGTCGTGTCAGTGATATGTCTGGTTATAAATATTTTGTTACATTCGTGGATGATTATTCTCGAGTGACGTGGTTATATTTAATAAAAGATCGCACTGAAGTTTTTTTCTTGTTTTCGTATGTTTTACTTTGAAATTCTCAATCAATATCATGTTTCTATTCAATGTTTGCGTTCTGATAATGCCAAAGAATATATGGCTGTTTCTTCTAGCTTTCAATCATTTCTTATCTCTAATGGGATTTTGCATCAGACTTCTTGTTCCTATACTCCCAAACAGAATGGGGTGGCTGAACGAAAAAATCGCCATCTCCTTGATGTGGCTCGTTGCCTCCTTTTTCATATGAACCTCCCTAAAACGTACTGGGGACATGCTGTCCTTACAGCATGTTATCTCATAAATCGTCTTCCATCCTCAGTGCTTCACGGGGGCATACCTTTCTCCACTATCAATCTTAAGAGTCCACTTTTTACTTTACCTCTTCGTGTCTTTGGCTGTGTTTGTTTCGTGCATTGTCTTACTCCCGGTCATGATAAGCTCGATCCACGAGCTGAAAAATGCGTGTTTCTTGGATATTCTAGAACTCGGAAATGATATAAGTGTTATTGTCCGATTAGTCGGCAGTTGTATGTCTCAGCAGATGTCACTTTCTTTGAGGATACATCATATTACTCCTATACAGCAGGTCCTTCTGAAGATGTTCTGTCTTCGACTATGACTCAACTACCACCAGTTCCATTGGCTAGTATGCCTGAGTCGACAACTTCATCGTCTAATTTTCAGTTTGCTGACAAGACTTATCAACGGCGTCGACCTATTCAACATGAAGTAGTACAGTCACCGCCTCCATTGGATATGCATGCTTCTCCACCAGTCAATGTCCCATCTTCTGATCCACCAGTTACCTCTGAGCCTGCTTCTACTATGGATATTCCCATAGCATTGCGCAAAGGTACACGTTCTTGTGTTGGTCAACCAAATCCTCAATTTACTTCATATATTGGATTGTCTTGTCATACACATACTCGTTATCCTCTTTCTCAATTTTTATCCTACGATTGTCTTTCTCCTCAATACTCCTCGTTTGTTGCTTTTTTATTTGCTGTGTCTGTGCCCAATATCGTTGTAGAGGCTCTTGCTCATCCAGGTTGGCGATAGGCTATGGAGGATGAAATGCAGGCGCTACAGGATAATGGTACATGGCTACTTACATCTTTACCTGCTGGAAAGCAGGCTGTGGGGTGCCGTTGGATTTTCACAGTAAAGTTTCAACCAGATGGAACTGTTGAGAGTTTGAAGGCACGTCTAGTCGCTAAAGGTTACACCCAAACCTATGTGGTTGATTATGATGATACATTCTCTCCTGTAGCAAAGATGCCCTTTGTTCATGTTTTCATCTCTCTTGCTATCCATTATGGTTGGACTCTTCACCAACTTGATGTCAATAATGCGTTTCTTCATGGAGACTTGGCAGAGGAGGTCTATATGGAGCAACCCCCGGGGGTCGTTGCTCATGGGGAGTCTACTAATGTTTGTCGCATACGCAAGGCATTATATGGGTTGAAGCAGTCTCCTCGTGCCTGGTTTGGCCGTTTCAGTGATGCAGTTATTCGGTTTGGATTGCGACGTTGCACTGTTGATCATTCTGTCTTTAGCACTACTTCCCATGCTGGATGTGTTCTCCTGATCGTGTATGTGGATGATATTATCATTACTGGTAGTGATTCTTTGGGCATAAAAAAATTGAAACAGTTTTTATAAGCAGAGTTTAGCACAAAAGACATGGGATGTTTGCGATATTTCTTGGGCATTGAGGTGGCCTACTCACATGATGGTATCTCATTATCACAGCGAAAATATGTACTCGACATTCTCAGTGATGTTGGTTTTCTCGGAGCGAAGCCTGTTAATACTCCGATGAGTCCTAATGTGAAGCTTGACGCAGAGGATGGTGATCTACTTCATGATCCAAGTAAGTATCGGAGACTGGTGGGTAAGCTCAATTACTTAACTGTTACCCGACCGGATATCTCTTTTGCTGTTAGTGTTGTTAGTCAATTTATGAGTAGTCCTCGCACTACACATTGGGAGGCAGTGTTACGTATAGTTAAATACTTGAATGGAGCACCAGGAAAAGGGTTATTGTTCAAGAATCACAGACATCTTGATGTTCTCGGCTACTCTGATGCTGATTGGGCTGGCTGTCCTTTTGATAGGCGATCAACTTCTGGTTATTGTGTATTCTTGGGAGGTAACCTCGTCAATTGGAAAGTAAGAAACAACATGTGGTGTCTCGATCGAGTGCTGAGGCAGAATATCGGGCCATGGCTCATGTGACTAGTGAGTTGATTTGGTTGATGATGTTATTGTTATGAGTTATTTTATTATTCATTATCATGTGTGGAAATACCCACCGTATTACTATGTACCCTCTTTATTATTATAAATATGAGAGCATGCTAACCTAGAGGGTTAGACGATTCATTCATATCATTCTCCTCTTTTCTTCTTCTTCAGACAGGGTATCAGAGCCTAGGTTACCAACAAGTCTGGACCCAACAGTCACTCGGTAGATATACGGGTTGTCGCTCCCTCCAATCCATGGCCCGATGTGTGAGGGGGAGATTGTTGGGGTTGTCCCACATCGGTTGTGGAAGGGGCAAGTGGTCGGTTTATAAGTGTGAGGGAAAGCCTCAACCTTTGAGCTAGCTTTTGGGTTGAGAGAGGCCCAAGACCACCCAACACTGGTATCAAACACTCACCATTAGCGCCGTCACCATCACCACCATCTAGCAATTGCTTCTCTCTCTCTCTCTCTCTCTCTCTCTCTCTCTCTCTCTCGGCCACGTCCTAGGCTCACAGCCAGATTGGCCGGCCACGTCCCAGGTCTCTCGGCCATCTTGACCGGCCACGTCCCAGGTCTCTCGGCCAGATTAGCCGGCCACGTCCCAAGGCTCGCGGCCAACTTGGCCGGCCATGGCCCAGAGCTCTTGGTCAGCTTGGCCGGACATGTCCTAAGCCGTTCAGATTTGATTTACATGTCGAGGTCTGATTAGATCTAATCAGATCCATGAAACGGTGGAGCTTGTGATTTTCTGATTAATCTAGTTTCTAGATTAAGTATTCATCATGAGTAATACATACACTCAAATAGATGCCGCCAAATCCGGTAAGACTGGATTAATCATGAATAGATCTGGTGTGACTGAAGCTGATGTGATGCGATCACAAGCTCCAACCTTTATATCTACTTCATCTAAGCTCGTCGAACGTGTTTTGACGGGACAGTCTACGTATATACTTTGGAAGAAGAATGTCTTTAAGAATTTGCATGGACATCGGCTATCTCATCATCTTACCCAGCTTCCTCCGAGCGAGGATGATCCAACTTATGATGAATGGTACACTGTTGATTGTCGTATTTATAGTTAATTGTTGAATGCTATGGATATTTCTGTTCAGACTATTGTTAGCAATACTGATACTGTTAAGGAGTTATGGGATGCTTTGGAAGATTTATACTCCTCTCTGAATGATTTTTCGCGACTTTATGATGTCGTTTGTGGGTTATTGAAGCCGGCTCTTGCTAATCGGCCTCTGAACGGATATTACGAGGAATTTAAATCCTTTGCTGATGAGTTTGATCGGTTAGTCCCGTTTACATCTAATCGAGCTATTTTTCTAGAACAACGAAATCAGTTTTTGGTCATCTGCTATCTTAATGGACTGGGAGCTCAGTTTGATACTGCTCAATCACAAATTCTTTCAGATGCTCGAGTACCTTCTCTTGGAGAAGTTCATCGCCGTGTTCTTCGTACCGAAAGTCATGAGGAAGTTAGATCTGGCCCTTCAGAAGTTGGTGAACAGGCTGTTGCTCTATATATGAATAGAGGAGGTGGCCGTGGTGGCGGAGGCCGTGACCGAGGGGGAGGTCGTGGTAGCATTGCTGGTCGTGGTCGGGAGACTCGTACTTGCAATTACTATGGTATTATTGGACATCTTCGCAGATATTGCCGGAAGTTATAAGCTATATAGGCAGCTTCTGGTTCACGGACCACACCTGCTCATGTTACATCTGAGATTGTGCCTATGGACCAGAAAGTTATCACAATGAGTCTAGAGGAGTATACTCGCTACTTGGAGTTTCAGACCTCAGGGAGTGGAACTACATCTGCCTCTATTGCGAAACTACATCAATCATCTGATTATTCATCTACCTCAGCATGTGCAGCTCTTCCTTCCGCTGATTGGATTATTGATTCCGGTGCAGGTGCTCACATGGCGGGTAATAGAGATATTCTTACTGCATATAAGTCCTCGTCTCCGTTACGCCATATTACTATTGCGAATGGGTCATCCGTGACCGTTCAGGAACACGGAGCTGCACGACCTTCCAACGAGATCTCCTTATCTTCTGTTTTATGTACTCCCGGCATGCCATTTAATTTGTTGTCTGTTGGTCGTATCACAAGGGATTTGAATTGTTTCGTTACTTTCTATCCTGATTATTGTGTTCTGCAGGATCTCTCGACATGGAGGACTATCAGTAAGGGAAGCGTCAATGGTGGGATCTACCAGCTGGATGGTACTTCCATTCCAGCTACACTAGTGAAAGAGACTGATGTTTTAGACATTCACTATCGTCTAGGCCATCCCTCTTTGTCTATGTTGCAGTCATTATTTCCTCGTTTTCGTTCGGTGTCTACAATAAACTGTGAGTCATGTCAGCTTGCAAAGCATAGTCGTGTTTCTTTACCACTAAGTGTATATCAACGAGCAACTGCTCCATTTGCCTTGGTCCATTCTGATGTGTGGGAACCTAGTCCTATTGTGTCAGCTTTTGGTTATCGTTACTACATTCTCTTTGTCGATGATTTCACAAGAATGTCATTTGTTTAATTAGTAAAAGAACGTTCTGAGTTATTTTCTGTGTTTCGTGAGTTTTATTCTTCTGTCTCTACTCAATTCCATCATAATATCCAAACTTTACAATCTGATCGTGGAGGGGAATATATGTCGGATCAACTCCATCAATTTCTTCGTTCTGATGGCATTCAACATCGTCTTTCATGTGCTCGCACACCTCAACAGAATGGTGTTGCTGAGCGGAAGAATAGCCATATTATGGATACTACTCGTGCTCTTCTTATACATATGCATGTTCCATAGAAATTTTGGGGGATGCTGTTCTTACAGCATGCTATCTCATTAATCGCATGCCCCTTTCTTCTCTTGGGGGTAATACACCTCATGGGCTCCCCTTTCTCCTAAAGTGTTTGGGTGTACTTGTTTTGTCCATAATGATCGTCCAAGTGTACCAAACTAGATCCTCGTGCACTCAAATGTGTTTTTCTTGGTTACTCACGAGTGTCAAAGGGTTATCGTTGCTATTCTCCTACCTTAGGAAGAATGCTCACCTCTCGTCATGTTACCTTTATAGAGTCTCAACCTTTCTTTTCTGCATGTGGCTCTAGTTCATCTTATCCAATCCCGCAATTGTCTGAATCCACATCTTCTGACCCTGTCCTTGTTTATTCTCCACCAACGGTCTCTCATCCAATTATCTCTCCAGCATCTTCACTAGACAATGCCCCCATTGACAATTCTCTTTCTGTGCCAGTCTCTCCCGTGGAGGATCCTCCTGCTGATATAGTATCTCCTGTTGCTGACCCATTTGAGATTGATACTACTGAGCAACCTATTGCTCTTCGTAAGAGCTACCGTGCCTGCAGGGATCGCCCTCTTTATACACATTCCTATAAAGGTTTATCAGTAAGTTTGTCGGTTTTTGTGGCCAATATCGATGTTATTTCTCTACCTTCTTCGGTTTCCGAGGCTCTTCAACATGCAGGTTGGCGTTTAGCCATGGAGGAGGAAATGAGCGCCCTCCAACGCAATCGGACTTGGTCCTTGGTTAATCTTCCTTATGTGCTCAGGTTATTGGTTGTCGTTGGGTGTTTGCCGTGAAGGTCAATTCTGATGGAACTGTTGCTCGTCTGAAAGCTCGGTTGGTTGCCAAGGGTTATGCTCAAACTCATGGTCTTGATTACTTTGAGATATTTTCTCCGGTTACAAAAATGGTATCCATTCGCCTCTTCTTATCCCTTGCAGCTGTGCATTCTTGGTCTCTCCATCAGTTGGATATCAAGAATGCTTTCCTTCACGGTGATCTTGCCGAGGATGTTTACATGGAGCAGCCCCCAGGGTTTGCTACTCAGGGAGGGAAAGTCTGTAAGCTTCGTCGCTCTTTGTATGGTTTGAAGCAATCTCCTCGCGCATGGTTTGATAAATTCAGCTCAGCTGTTCGGAGTTTTGGTTTGCTTCAGTCTCAAAAGGATCATGCAGTATTCTATCGAC
The DNA here is from genome assembly GCA_021437785.1 of Rhodomyrtus psidioides. Taxonomy (NCBI): domain Eukaryota; kingdom Viridiplantae; phylum Streptophyta; class Magnoliopsida; order Myrtales; family Myrtaceae; genus Rhodomyrtus; species Rhodomyrtus psidioides. The sequence goes on from JAILYB010000047.1 coordinate 1,904,248, forward strand.
GTGCTACTACTGGGTGTATCTTTCTAGTTTTATATGTGGATGATATTGTCTTAATAGGGGATGACGAGCAAATTGCTGAATTGAAAAGATATTTGTATACTCATTTTGAGACGAAGGACCTCGGCGATTTGAGATACTTTCTTGGGATCGAGGTGGCCCGGAAGAAAGAAAGTATCTCTTTGTCACAGCGTAAGTATGTTATGGATATCTTAACTGAATTTAACATGCAGCAATCTCGGCCTGCAGAGTCGCCTATGGAACCATGATTAAAGCTTCTTCCTGATCAGGGTAACTTGTTTGAACATCCTGAAAGATACCGGCGTGTTGTTTGTAAACTAAACTATCTCACTACGATGACTAGGCCTGATCTTGCATATTCGGTTAGTGTGGTTAGTCAGTTTATGGCAGCACCTAGACAATCGCATTGGGATGCTGTTTTGAGGATTCTAAGATATCTTCGAGGTAGTCCTGGCAAGGGAATTATTTTTGCTGCTCATGGTCATGCTCGCATGAAGTGTTATACTGATGCTGATTGGGCTTGTTGCCTTATTGATAGGCGGTCTACCTCTCGATATGCTTTGTATGTTGGGGGTAATTTAGTTTCCTGGAAGAGTAAGAAACATGATATTGTAGCGAGGAGTAGTGTTGAAGCAGAGTATCGAGCCATTGCTACAGCTACTGCATAGATTATGTGGACTAGACGTCTTCTGAATGAGATTGGATATGGATCAAGTGGTCCCACTTCGTTATGGTGTGATAGGAGTTCAGCAATTCACATTGCTTCAAATCCCGTCTTTCATGAAAGAATAATGCATATCGAGATTGATTGTCATTTTGTTCGACAAGAGCTTACACGTGGTAGTCTCACTCTCTCACACATTCGCACTGGAGATCAGCTAGCAGATGTGTTTACTAAACGTTTAGCTGGGCAACGGGTTCGCTTTATATGTAACAAGCTGGGCATGGTCAATATCTATGCCCCAGCTTGAGGGAGGGTGTTATGAGTTATTTTATTAGTTATTTTATTATTCATTATCATGTGTGGCAATACCCACCGTATTACTATGTACCATATTTATTATTATAAATATGAGAGCATGCTAACCTAGAGGGTTAGACGATTCATTCATATCATTCTCCTCTTTTCTTCTTCTTCAGACAGTTATTATCTGAACTTAGTATGCCATCTTCAGCTCCCTCAGTTCTATGTTGCTATAACCAGTCTGCTATGCATATTGCTTCAAATCCAGTTTTTCATGAGCGCACGAAGCATATTGAAGTAGATTGTCATTTTGTGCGAGAAAAAATTCAAGACAAGAGCATAGCACTTCAATACACACGGACTGAAGACCAACTTGCTGATCTTTTCACTAAGTCATTGCAGAGCAGTAGGGTAATTATTTTGTGTAACAAGTTGGGGTTGTTTGATGTTTATGCCCCAACTTGAGGGGGAGTGTTGAAAGGGTAGTCTAGTCTTTTCCCTAGTTAGTGAACCCTAGTGCTCACTATATATACAAGATGTATTTTGTTTTTTGGACAATATATATGACGATTATATTTTATAACATTGTTCATAGAGACATTGTCTCATGCATGCCCAGAAATACTTGGAGGGATAAAGAATCGTCATATACTTGAAGTTCCTCCCATGAAAGTTTTGGTTATGTATCGTGACAGAGAATGTAGTCATAGTAGAACGACTTGTTTTTGTTTTTTTTTTCTTTTGATTTCCGTCCATTGAGAGGCCTCTCCTTGTGATATTTATCATGTAGGTTAACAAATTCTACGAAGAGTTGGAAGGGTGCAAGAAAAAGCTTGTGCGCGCCGAAACAATATATGCAGAATCGAAGACAACAGGCAACCCAGAAGGAACAAGACTCCCAAACAAAACCGGCTTCCTAGGTCTTATTGGGAAAAAGGTGAACAGTATAGAATACTACAGTGAGAAGATCAGGGAACTCATTCCTAAGCTTGAAGCTGAGCAGAAAGTCACCTTGAGAGATAAGCAGGAAGCAGTGGCTCTGGTCTTCTTACTAGCAGGGTCACTGCAGCCTCTGCAGCACAGAGCCTGCACGCCACAATGCTCGACACATGGAATGTGATGGAGGCACCCGAACCTCGTCAAGTCTTATGGACTAATCTTACCATTAAGTTTTTTGAGCGGCAAACACGGCAGTACATTATCTACATTATAGTGGCTTTGACCATTTACTTCTACATGATTCCCATCGCATTTGTTTCCGGCTTCACAACAATGGAAAATCTGAAGAGATATCTCCCGTTTTTAAAGCCGGTTAAGAAAATTGCAGCGATCAGGACTGTGTTGGAAGCTTATCTCCCTCAGGTTGCACTCATCGTGTTTCTGGCTTTGTTGCCCAAGTTGCTGTTGTTTCTGTCAAAGCTAGAGGGGATTCCTTCCCAGAGCCATATAGAACGTGCTGCCTCTGGAAAATACTTCTACTTCACAGTCTTGAATGTGTTTATTGGCGTTACTCTGGGTGGAACCTTGTTCGCTACATGCAAGACTATTGAGAAAGATCCCAACTCTATCCTCACAGTACTGGCGGCCAGTCTACCTGGAAATGCAACATTTTTGCTCACTTAAGTTGCTCTGAAGTAAGATATATTTGTTGATATATTTGTTCCTTCTCAGTCTTCTATTAACTTCTAACTTGCTGAGTGATACATTCTGGTTCTTTCTTGATGAGAAAGCGAACAAAATGAAAAAAGAGAGAAAGAAAAGCAATTGGAGATTGGGATAATTTGTACTTTCTATGTTCCTTAAAATTATTCCAGTTTCATATGACCATCATTTAATCAATAGTATGGTTAGGTTTCACTTCATAGTTCTTGCATGGACCTTTTCCTTTGCTTTCTTGGTATAGTGATGTTGCTAATGTCTGAACTTGGGGAAATGGCTGTCAGGTTCTTTGTTGGATACGGTCTCGAGCTTTCTCGGATTGTTACTCTGATTATTTTTCACTTGAAGAGGAAATACCTCTGCAAGACCGAAGCTGATATCAAAGAGGCATGGTATCCCGGAGATCTAGGATTCGCGACTAGAGTTCCCGGTGACATGCTGATCATCACGATTACTCTCTGCTATTCTGTCATTGCTCCTCTGATCATCCCATTTGGTGTTGTATACTTCGGTTTAGGATGGCTTATTCTTCGAAATCAGGTTGAGCACAAGTTTTCTGGGCTAACTCCACGTTGTACTTGGTTTTGAGTCAAACTTTTGCACATCTTTGCCTCATCTAGATAACACACTTAACTTCATATGATTGCTTTTTGGTTGACAGGCACTCAAGGTTTATGTTCCATCATACGAGAGTTATGGAAGAATGTGGCCGCACATGCATATACGAATCCTAGCTGCTTTTCTCCTTTACCAGCTGACAATGCTTGCCTACTTTGGGGTGAAGGAATTCTACTATGCTCCTTTACTGCTTCCGGTGATCATCGCAACCCTTATCTTTTGCTACGTGTGTAACAATAAGTTCTATGGCTTCTTCCGCTACCCGGCACCGGAAGTCGCCTCACACGAGATGAAGGAGACACCACACATGGAGTGCATTTTCCGGACATACATCCCCCCAAGATTGTGCTCGGAGAAGGTCGAAGACGACCAGTTCGAGGATGCTATGTCTCAAGTCTCGAGGGCGGGCTCATTTGCTTGATGTAAAAAATCAGTATGTCCTTTTCCCACTGGAAATATTTCTTCCCTGTGTCTATCAAAGCAGGTCAAAATGTAGGAAGTTACACTAGATTTGTTCAGTACATGTCATAGGAAGTGTTTCTATTTCTGTTTCATCTGTGTAGTTTTTAGTGTGATTTTGTGCATCTTTTGTAAACGTGTTATATGTTCAGGAAAAGATAAAAGAGTGCTTTTGGTCAAGTCTTCTCTTTCTGCACATTTAATCACGGATCCGGATCCTCTACCATTAAGGTAGAGGATCATTGAAATCCCCACCCTCCATGTGGGGGCCCCACATACATGGAGGGTGGGGATTTCAATGGGAGAGGATTTCCATGGTCACAGGTGGTAACTGTTTAAGGGATTTACCCTCTATGTGCGGCTATAATACAAAGAACACTCGTAGAGATTACACCATATAATTTAACTGAAATGACTTATTAACAACTAATTTTACAACATTAATTGTGGGGAAATATAGGGGCAAAAACACAATTTAGGTAGATACATAAAGAATAGCAGCCTGCTCTAAATTTTAAAGGATTTACATTTCTAGATCTTGCTTAATGCTCCTTAACAAGTGCCCTCGTAACGTGTTTTTATGCTAGAGTGCAAAGAGTGGAAAAAATTACCAAAAAAGTCATAATTCTATTACAATTACGTCAATTCAGTCCTATATATATATATATATATATATATATATATTTTTTTTTTTTTGGCTAATTGAGTACTAAATTTTTTGCTCTTGGGCTTGGAAAAAGATATTGGACCTCTGATCGGATTTCTACTTACAGTTTAGATGGAGGATTGGCAATGTTCACCTTACTTCTTTTTGGTTCGATCATTGGCATGACAGAGGTCCCTTGTATATGTTCTTTACTCACAGGGATATCTATCGCTCTAGGATCCCTCGTGATACCTCAGTACGGGCCTTCTTTGATTCGGTGTGGCAGGGTTCGGCTATTCTTGACACTATTATGGGTTGACTTGAGCCGGCCCCTTTCTTTGTGGAAGATAGGCCGGACAAACTCACATGGCATCCTCATTCTTCTGGGACTTTCTCGGTGGCCTCTGCTTGGGACTTCGTCAGAAGTAGAGGTGCGGTTGTGTATTGGCATTCCTTTATATGGGACCGTGTTCTTTCTCCTCGAGACGCCTTCCTATTATGTTTAGTAACTCTGAACCGCCTCCCTACTCAGGTTCTGTTGATTCAATACCGTAGAATAGAGGATGTGGTTTGTGCTTTTTGTAATTGTAGACCAGATTCGGTTGATCATTTATTTTTTGGTTGCTCTGTCACGGGTAGCATAACTTTAATTTGGGCTACGAAATGTAATTTGTCGTGGCGTAACCGGCCATGGCATGATCATGTACGTTGGGCTATGCAACACCTTAGTGATAACTCCTTCCTTCATCGGTTGGCTAGATTTTCCTTCAGTGTCTTATGTCATATCATTTGGACCGAGAGGAATCACATCCTATTTAGACGGAAGCCTCTTTTTGTGCCGGGTATTGTCAAGCATCTCATCAAGGTAGTCAAGGACAAAGCTCTTACGCTTGGTCACATTCAAGACAATCCCCGGAATAGGCGTGTGCAAAGGAATTGGGGGCTATCCCCCTCCATATTTGAAGACTGTCTCGCCGGCCCCTAGTGTCTCATTTCTCTGTTTGGCCCAGTTATATGCTGTTCTTCATGTTGTTCTTCATCCCAATTCTGTTCTGGGATGTTTATAGTGCTATCTCCCTGCTGTTCGTGAATTGTTGGGAAGGTTTTATGTTCGGCTATGTTGTGGTTCCGCCAGCAACCTGCAGAACCGTTCGATTGCTGGGTTATTTACAGGGTTGGAAGCTGCTCCTTCTTCTCATTTCCACCGCGGTGTTGTTTGTTGTCCTGCCCTTTGGCTGCTACGTCTTCCCCACGTCCGTGGAGACGAGACCTTCTGATCCTTTTTGTTGCTGTTTGGTCGTCCATTTGCTGCTTTCCTTGCAGATTGAAGACTGGGCTAGCTCGATTCTTTGTTGTAGTTTTTGGCTGCATGTTTGGCATTATTTTTCCTTTTCTCTTCTTGTTCTATGCCCTTGTTGGGCTCGCTTATGCGCATGCTTGCATCTTACAATCGGTTCACCGTTGTACCCCTTTTTGTACATAACGGTGCCATTGTGGGTTCATGATTTTTGTGTCCGGTTCTCTCTTGTATCTAGTGATTTGAAAAGTTTGAATACATACTTATCTTACAAAAAAAAATTGCTAGTGTGTTAATTTAGTCCGTTTGGCTGATTGGCGCTCATGTGATAAATTTTTACTAAATTTTTAATATATAATTTTAATTTTTAATTATTTTCTTTTTTATTAGGCCGGCGGCCTTTGCTGGCCCAAACCAAAAAAAAAAGATAGAAAAATAATTTGAAATTTTCAAAAATTTGTCACATCGAATCAAATTGTCACAATGGCTAAAGGTTTGACTCCATTAGCGCAAAAAAAAAAAAAGAGAGTGAATTGATACAAAAACAATATATTTAGGTCTTTTTGATAATTCTCTTTGCAGAGAGTGGCCTTGTAATTTGTGATTTCTCCCTCTAGTGCACGAAAGGAGATGAGAGATGGAATGATGGGATTGGATATTCCAAGAGTTATAAAATTTTCGTATTTCATTCACTTTGATGTCATAACTTTTCAATCAAATATGGTATCACAGTGAACGTTTTTTATTTTTTGAATTTACGACACTCATATGTTCGATTGAAATATAATGACATCAAAGTGAGCACCACACTCAAATTATATGACACTTGTGTTGGTGTTATTTTTTTCAAAATGGTCATGGCTACTTATTTTTTCCTTTTTCTTTTCTTACGTTTATGGTAATTTTTTTTTTAAAAATTTATCAATCAAGAGAAGTATTTTGGATATGGATCCATTTACTATTTTTCATGTTAGATGTTAAGAAAATGGAGATATTTGGAAACATGTTAAGTTAATGGGAGAAATGAATTAAAAAAAAATCAATTTGTGTTTGTCAATCAACTAAAGATGAGTGATCAAAAAGCTAAGTCGTCGTGGAATATGATTTATTTGTGTTAAATATCTACCGTCTACCACAAGTCAAAGTTTGCATAATTGTGGGGCGACAGAATTGGCAAGATTAACCTGAAAAATATATAGCAAGGCACAATTCCGTTGACTACGCTCGGTCACCACGAATAGCTTTAGTACACACGCCGATCACCACGAATAGTTTTTGTTAATCCCCTTCCAAAAGCCTTGGTCATGGAAATAAATATTTCTTTTGTACAGCTCTTGCTTGATATAAGTAATAATTGGGGAAAAAAAACCAAAAACTCCTAAACCTGGATTGGCACAAACTTAGTTTTAAACATTTTAATTGGATCAATTTAAAATGCATTCGATCCATTTTAGCTGAAAATCGCTGACGTGAACGCCGATCATCCTACGTGACATAATTGTCGCTGACATGAATTTTTTGCAAGGCTTGTAAAAAAATATACTTTATTATTATTTTTTTTCCTTTCTGTGTTTCCCTTTCCATTTCGGCCAGCGAGAGTCGTCTACCACTGAACGAGGGCCAAAAAGCCCATCGCTGACCGTGTGAAGGTCCTTGCCAGAGCTGGTGGGCCACCTCGCCCACACCTCGCCCAGAATCGGTGGGGCCACAAAGCCACTCAATAAGGACCTTCACGGCCTTGTCGGCATCTGATGAGGGATTGCTGTCCCTTGTCCAATGGCTAGCAAGGGCCGCCGAAGACTCTTGTTAGCCAAAATGAAAGTAAAAACGAAAGACAGGAAAAAAAAAATAAAACGATTGTAAAAAATTGAAGAAATTATTAAAATGCTTATGTTAGCGCCAATGTTGTCATGACCGGCATCCACATCAGCAATTTTCAGTCAAATTTGCTAGATGGATGAATTGGCACACATGCAAAAATGTTAAAGATTAAAATGATTCAATTGGAAGGTTTTAGAACTGAATTGGTGTCAATGCAATATATTTAGGATTTTTTTTATACTTTTCCCGTAATAATTGTGTTGACAAATGCGATCCTCTGGGTGTTTTGTAGTGTGTGTTCTAAAGCCGCAGCATTTTAAAACAAGAGACAGAAATTGTCGCAAACCGCTGGAACTGTGAGGATAATGCAGATGTGAGTAGCTAGCCAAACACATCGTGGCTTCACTAACGATTTTCTTACTTATAATATGCTTGCCCTAGCATTTTTTATGTTTCGTGTAATGCGATTTGGTTCATCCTGTGTTGTCGATAAGTCCTCCACGATGCTGATCCATCATCGTGCTTCTGCTGGGAATAACTGCCATACCGTACTTTGGACCATAACCTAGGCACCTCGATGCATATGTATGAAGTTGATCGATGGGGAAGTGTCTCTGATATGGGAGCATCTGGATCTACCAAACAACTCCCAAAGCTCAACCCGGGCCTCGTTGATCGATCCGGACCCAATCTCACTCCTGCAATCAAAAGCCTATTTCGGCTATAGTTTGATTCAACGTGTCCACATTTGAAGATGTCGATTCAACCTGCTGGTAGTCGAGTCGCGAGACTAGTTGCTGATTTCATGCATGTTGATGGATAAACGAGATGTCAATTTACGAGTTTGATGTCGACTTCGAGGCTACTAATCATACTAGCTAGCAACTGGAGGTTGCTCTAGTCGATGTCCAATACCGTTTGTCTATCTTCCAAGGTGGTCATTCTATTGCCAAGATCGGTGGATGAATTTGGAGAGTCTTATCTTAGTTATAATGCATTAGTCCCAGTTACTATGAGTCTTTAATTATGTGAAAATCTTTCAAGAGTCATTTCAGTTTTTAGGATTCAAAAGAATCACTTTATGGACAGATTTTTTTATCTCATTTGTAGTACAGACAAGATTTGCATTTGAATAAATGCTATTTTCGTCTAGCGCGCGAAATCGCCTTTTTTTTTTTATCGAAATTTCTTTGGTAGTGAACCAAGAAATCTTTTGTAATTGGCTGAAGGCCTTGGTGATGAACTTCTCCGGTCGCCTTTATTTTTTACATGGTGGCTTTAGTCCTTTATGCCTGAATGATGGACTTCATCTATTTGAAATCCTTTACCTTCATCTATTCTAATAATCTAATCTTTATCCTTAATTGGAGGCCTTGGTGGGGTGATCACATTATCTCTCTCTCTCTATATATATCCTAAAAATAAATAATTTTGAATATATATATATATATATATATACATATATTTAAAAAAAAATATCTCTTATGTTGCTTACGGAAATGAATGGACGAAAAAAAATATTTTCACCGTCCTCGAACGTGTTTAGTCATAAAATGTTGTCTCAGTAAAAAATTATTTATTAACTAATTAATTCAATGAAAAAAAAATAATCGCAAGTAACGATTACATCGCGAGACTTGCTTATGATTGAAATCGATTTCTAAAGTACGACATTGTTTTTGCTTGCCGTGATTATTTCCGCAGCCCTATAATTTCTATGTTGAGCACCGGATGCTGATCGTAAGCCTGATCTGAACCAAAATTCGTTGATTGTTGGGCCTCAGAAATTCGAAAGGCTGGAAGTGTCGTCGTCTCATAGGCCGCATTGCATACATAAAGATACCATGATCTAATAGGTAGGTGCGTCTTTAACTTTTGTTGTCTTAAAAGTTCCACGTCGAATCTGACAGGTCTCTTATTAAGTGATTTAAAAGATAAACACCGATCCCAAATTAGAAATAGCAATTGGACCCAATTGGAAAATTTATGTTATTCAATTTTGATTTTAGAAAAAGGGAGGGGCATAACATCTGTTAAGCATGTTATACAAAACATAAGTACGAGAATTAACAAGTTTCAAAAGGAAAGATAATGCAGAAGAGATCAGATCAACCAATCTACCCAACAAACTAGAAATAGCATGCCTCTGCGATGTTGATGAGATGAAGAAATCTTCGAAGACCGGCCTCTGCGATATTGATGAGACTAAGAGATGCACTAATGTGCATGTATTTGGTGATAATAAATCCGGCAAGCATCTTCTGGTCTGCCTTTACAAGTTCACATGCTCATCTTCACTTGAGCTCGTTTCTTTATGTGCAAGCCTCAACGAACATGCTTCTTGACACTGACGAGAGAAGTGTCCAACCAAATAGCAGATACAAGAGAACTGTCATACAAGGTCCGGAAATTATCTTAGAGATGACCCCTGAATAGAGCACAAGAATCGTCAAAATCCTTGCCTATTCCATCTGTCATGCCTTCTTGTTTCAGTTTTTCGTCAACTGCATCCAGACAATTCAATTGCAAATCTCCATAAGGAAGCAACATCATCGTATTGAAAGCCCATAAAAAGTCCCTTCCCAGCACCATCTCGCCCAAGCTCCGAGCAATTAACTTTGTCGAGTAATATGCCATTTGGTTTTGAGAGAGATAGATCCAAGAATCGTAGGACATCCCCAAAAAGGGACAGAGCTACATGTCTTTGGATTAACTCAGACCAGCAAACATGCAAGGGATGGAGAGACAAAGAGCTTCCTTTGTTTTCTGTGTTGAGTGGCTCTACTTCCTGAAAGCTTTCCCAGCCTTCACATTCCAATCGTCATTCTCCCAGTCATTTCCTGCAGCAACTAGAGCTTTAAGGTAGGAGTCCGTATCAGCTGCTCTGCATAATTTTGAGAAGCAAGAAACCGCCGTGCCAATGTCCAAGAGGTCATCCGGGGTTATCTCTAAGCTGGGGCAGATGGGTGCCATTATCTATGACGATCTAAGGGCAACAAAAGTGCTTGTAAACCTATTAGAAATATCAGGATAATCAGAAACCCCTTGATTTGAGCTAGTTACTCTCCTTTCACCTATATCATGCAACTCATCCCACCCCTCCCATGGTAGAACATTTGATTGTTGCTCCGAAAAGGCATTCTTAATAGGTCTAGCAACAATTGACTGCATAAGTTCAAGAGCATAAACTTGAACATGGCCAGGTAACTGCAAATCATTTCAACAATCGGCCATTCTTTCCCAAACCACGCATCTAACCCTTTTCTGGTTCTCCGTATCGCCTTCCAGCTTACTCAAAGACAACAACAAATTGCACAAATTCTGATATTCAGGGACTTCAATAGCTAGGCCGTGTAGAATTGGTTCCAACACGCTTACATATAAAGCAGGAAGACCTTGCATCTCTTTCTCAGCTTCCAAACTGGATGTGCACAGCGATTCTGTTTCAGAGAATACTTTTGAAATCGCTCCAAGCCCACAACCTAAAAAATCATAGCTCGGCAAAAAATTGATGATTTGACAGCAACACCCCCATAAAATCAGTGTTGCTGCAACTGAGGATGGTACCCCATCCCTGACTTGGGGAGACACTATTCTCGTAAAACTTAAGACACTTCATGAAACATGTTGGATTGAACCAAAGAGCCTCTCCTCATCTCTTGTGGCATGAAACTTCCTCAATATCTTCAGTCAATTTGATGAAGTAGTCCATGAGGAGGATTAGACATTCTTGCCAAGCTAAAGTATCCAGCAAACTTCCAGGAGTTGCAGTATTAGGTATGCTGAAGATAAAGAACCACTCCATTATTTGAAAAATATCTGAATCTGTCAAGAGCTGTGCTCAACTTGACCAATAAATCCCTGGTGTGTTTCAGGCCTTTCGACAATGAAATTAGTTCTCTCATCACCCACCAATGGCATCAACAGACTGAGGATGTAATATTTGTAAACGTCCTGCCATGACATAAGTCCCTCAGGTGGGATGCCAGCATACAAACTGACAAGAGCTTGTACCATGTTAACTAAGGCTTCCACACTATGGTCATCAATATCCCGATAGATTTCATCTCGGAAACACTCTAAATTCAAGCCACCTAATCCGACAATGTTTTTGAAGTTCAGATCTTTCACAAAAGAAATATTCCTGCATTCTTGCTCAATTACCTTGTAGAACCTTGCCAACCCAGAGGAACTTATGAGTGCTTGATCTGGGTGAATAAGTGGCAATGACTCTTTCTTTCCATCCAACTGCATGCAGCAGTCCGAGATCAGACTATATATGTAAGCAAGCCGATGTTTTTTGTGCCCCTCAATAAGAGGATAGACCATCATTGAAATAGTTTCAACAGTTCTCTGACCATAGCCAACAAGATTAGGAGCATCCGCTAGCCTTATCAATCACACATCCCAACAACAAGCAAAGACCAAGATTTTACCATCAGCTACAAATATCTTTGTTCGCCCTGGCCTACAGTTCATATTAATCTCTCTACATGTCCTCTAGGCTATTCTAATTGACAGCAAAAGTTCTGGTGTAAGGACCAAGTGAGCCATTTTTGTTCATAAAACACGTGGCTCCTACGGGCTCCGTTAACCTTAAGTTCTAGTGCTGATGCATCCAAACTTCAAGAACTGGCTCTCGTTTGAGCGCAAAGCAACTAGCAAGATCAAATTCCAACCTCAGATTGTTAATTTGCAGATCCCATCAACTAAGGATAGTATGGATAGTGCATGAATCCATTTCGCTAGGAAGATGGCAAGGATGTGGGTGCGTGGGTGCGTGAGAGAGAGAGAGTTATGGGATATACGCTAGCTAAATGCCCGAAAATCCTTGTACCAAAGCACCGGCGATATTCTACAAACACATGGACTCATTAGTATAAGTAGTCATACTATGAATGAAACTTTTATCAAAACTTATTCTATGTCACATATGATTTTAGTCAGAACAAAGGAAAAAGCAGGATAATGCATGGAATAATAGGAAGGTTTGCAATACATCCACAAACAAAAGTAAATTTCAAACTTGTTTACTCTGTGTTTCGACTAATTATTAACAAAATCCAGAAAACATCAACAGAAAAACGGAAAATTGTAAGTACAACAGGTAAGCATTATTCAAAGTACACAGTTTGGTGAATTAATTCATTCAAATAGAACAACGTCGTTATTCTAATATTGAATTGGCTACATATAGCTTTACGTAATTTGGCTCATGTTGTTGCAACAACGTAATTCAGTTTAGATCAACCATAAGTTTTTTCATACCGTACTCCATGGGAGTCCGAGTACACAGAAGCCCCATTACAACATGTACTGCATCTCAAGTGTTTTGCACAACTGTTAGTCACATCCTTCTTTTTCCCGCTCTAAAAGGTATCGAGCTCAAAAAACCAGAAAGGAGATATATATGCCCCCTTTATTCCATTAGCTTATTTACCAGTTAGTAACATTCATTTATTGGCATGCTGCTAGTGCCTTTTATGTAAAGAGAAAACTCACCTAGCCATTATAAATTTATAATGATCACTCTTTTGTTTCTCACAGATCATCTATATGAAAAGACAAAAACTCACCTCGCACCTGTGGAAGCTTTGACAATATGGTAGCCATGTTACTCCACGGATTGGTACTGGAGCATCGATATATGCATTGCATGAGTGCAATCCACAGCTTCAACCTCATCCTTGAAAAAGCCGTTAAATCCAAAATCTCTGCATCCTTCATCAATCTAACTTATTTTCCGAAGCTATCGCCCTTAGCAATCTAACCAAAAATGACTCAATCTCATCTTCATAAAACAAAGCTGCTCCATCTAACCTATTATGCATAAAGGGGATCACTCTTTTGTGTAACCTCTCTCAATCACAGTTTCAACGTTGACTCCTCTGAGCATCATTTTGAATTTCTCATATTCTGACAAGTCCTCCTATGAAAAGGCATCAGAATCATCAAAGAGTTCTGCATTTAAGGTCAAATAACAAAAGTGACAGTTCTCGTCCAAATCAGATTTACAAGAAACAAAAATACGAACAGTTACCATTAAGAATAGACAGAAATATTTAATCCAACACGAGGATACACTTAAATAATTTATAACGTCTAGATATAAAGGCTTGGCATCAAAATTGGAAAAAGATCATCCTCCATACATGATACACAATCAATGAATTCTAAAACATGTTTACATGCTGTATAATTGCTCCTGTATAGACCACATATTAAAAGACGATAGCAACTAAGCCTATTGCAAATGATTGTAACAAGATCGAGAATATCAACCTTTCGATGACCAAGAGTGAGGGAAGCATCTTCACCATCTCTAGGACTAGAAGGTGTTGGAATTTGCTCCCGTCATACTGAAGTAACAAATCAAATTAAAATCATCTACAAATCAATACAACTCAATAGTATAAAGGATTCAGGTTGATTAGACTAAACGTAAGAAAGAACAACAACAGCAAACTGATTAGAACTGCTCCAATTTCAAACTGTCCAGCAAAGAGACTGGACTAAGAGACAGCATTGGAAGATAAAAGATAGAAAACACTATATGAATAAAACAAAGGTTAAACGTCTTTAAACACTGATCCAAAAGAACACAGAAACCAAATAAACCAGCTAGCCTCTTCAGACCAAGAATATTAACAAGGGAATCAAAACCAAACAGTTCCAACTTGGATTCTTTCTGAGAGCCATTAACATCTGCATGTCTAGGAGATGATCCTTCTTCCTTTGAATCTGGACCCACATTTGCTTGTTGGCTAACTTTAATATTCCTGTGATGACAGTGAATCATGAACATGAATTATCAGATCTGGCCATATTAAGGGAAAATTACTGAATCTATTATTAACACAGAAAAAAAGATTGCTATTAGATCTCTCTCTCCCAATACTAAGCAACAAACATGGCATTGGTTTGACACCGGATGTCAAATGCAATGCGAGATGCCTAACTTGATTATTCACTGACAGAACCTTCCGAGCAAGTTCAGCAACATAGCATTCCCATATTTTAAAACTGAAGTTTGACACCTTGCATCAAGATGCAAAGTTTTTTTGGAACTTATGTAAGCATCGATTAACTCAAATACGACAGTACAAAAAGATCATCCACCAACCAATCAAACATTGCACGTTTTAGTTTCATACTCTTAGACCATCATAACCGCACGGCCTTCCTTGCCATGGATTCTAAGTATGTCAAAACTATAGACCACTGGGCGCCACAATGCTACTAAAAAGTTCAAACACCTCCATCTCCACCCCTCAAGGGAGGAAAAAACAGGAACCGGATTGCGCAAGAGCAACTGCTGCATATCCACCCCCTTTCTCTCTTACAGCAGAAAAATGCACTAAAATCTAATCCAAAATCATAATCGCGTAAAGATAGTATCAACTTCCGTACTGATGCTGCCCTCTAGAGATAGAATAACTGCATAACAACTTTGTACTTTCAAAGCAAGTCAGTCATACCATGTGAAGCTTCAAAAACCAAATTAGTTTATCAATTACATTGATATGTTCTTTTGATGCACACCCAGTGAAAAGTGATAGAACGTGGGTGATTCTTTTTAGAGTAACCTCTGCATGCCCACTCCTCAGTGAAGAAGTATCTTAAGTACTTCTGGATCCGATCCACAAGTCCAAGAATATACATCAGAAACATGTCAAGTGTTACGTTACTTTTATGATTTACTTATGTGGCTTATTTCTTTTAACTTAAATAAGGGTATTATGGTCAAGTAGGTTTTATAGTCTTATAATGATAGATAGGGTTTCTGTAATATAAAAAAACACAAAGAACTCACTACAGAATATATCGATCTATTTTTTCTTCTCCTCCTCTCTCGTTCTCCTCTCTCCTTCGCCTCTCTCCTTCTCTTCTCTCCTCTCTATTTCTTTTTCTCTTTTGACAATATACTGCAGATTCTTTAATCAGCCTTGCAACATGGTATCAGAGCAGATCTGATCGCGTAATTTTTTTTCCATCCAATTGCTGGTTTGAGAGTCCCCAAATAAGCGTTTTGCTACTTTGGTGTGCAGCCACCTAAAGCTGTAAGTTCTACTTGTTCTCTCTCCTAATCTTGATACGTTAAGGCCAGCAGATATTGGATCTACTAAAATCTGGTTGTGGCTATGGATTACAACACTTACTAATCGCGGAATCAAGAATCATAATGTTTCGTTGATTATACAGCTTGAGATTTCAGCATCCGGTATTTCGATTTCAGCTCCATTCTCTTGTTTTTGCTTCGTGAAATCGATGGAGCAAATTGCTTTGATCATACGTCAGTATTGATTATGTGGAACCTAGAGTTGTTTGTTTCCTTGTACTAAAGTTTCAGTCTTTTTGATTTGCGGTATATATTTATATCGAGATTATCACCATGAGTGATGCAAAGTCTTCTACAGACAGTGTCAATGTTCAGATTACCACCATTAAGTTAAATGGGGCCTCGAATTACTTGTTATGGGCTCAGGCTGTCAAGGTCTATATAAATGCCAAAGGGAAACTTACGTATCTTACGACAGACCCTCCTAATGTTGACGCTAAAGACTATAGTAACTGGATGAGAGAGAATGATACGCTTCTAGTATGGTTATGGAATAGCATGGAACCACACAATGCCGCTAATGTTATGTTTCACAAAACTGCCAAGGGAGTGTGGGATGATCTTAGAGAGAGCTACTCACGAGACAAAAATATGTCCAGAGTTTATGAATTGTATGAGAAAATATTCAATTTTAAACAAGGGGACAAATCTCTTGGAGAGTATTACAGTGCTTTGAAAGGCATGTGGGAAGAGCTCAATCTTTTTCATCCCATCACTATTGATCTTGAGAGATTAAAGACACAAAGAGCTGAATTTCAAGTGGCTAAGTTTCTATCTGGGCTGAGTACTGACTTGCAGCCTGTGAAAAGCCAACTTCTTGCTGGAGAGCAAGTTCCTTCTATGAATGAAGCATTTTGTCGGATTGAGCGCATTGTTCCACCATCTTCTACATCGTCTAGAGACAGTTCAGCACTTTTGGCCACTAGTGGTGGTCGTGGTCGTGGTGGATTTTCTAATAGAGGCCGTGGTTCATGGGGAGGTCGCGGTCGTGTTGGTGGACGTAGTGGACAGAATTATGATCGAGACAGCCGTCAGTGTACATACTGTGGCAAATCTGGTCATAATGTTGACTCTTGTTGGGCTAAGCATGGCAAGCCTGAGTGGGCTCAGCGGTTAGCTGCTGCAAATGTTGCTGCATCTGAAGGAAGTGCTGGAAGTGTGTCTTCTGGCGACATGAATCCATCTATTCCGACTAGAGTAGTTTATCTGAGTCTTCATCTCGAGATGATCTGGTTACACAACTTATGAAGCGGGTTCAGCAATTAGAGGCTTCTAATTCCTCATCCACTGCTACTCTTGCACGTACAGGTAACATGGCCCTTCTCTCTACTTTGTCTCCTAGCACTTGGGTCACTGACTCGGGAGCTTCTAGTCATATGACGGGTAAGCAAGAACTATTCTCTTCCCACCAAAACTCTAGTTCTGTAACTGAAGTAATTTTAGCTAATGGTTCATCTACTCAGGTGGTTGGATCAGGGGCAGTTTCACTCACACCTTCCTTGTCATTGTCCTCTGTCTTACATGTTCCCCAACTTCCATTGAATTTGTTATCTGTTAGTCAGTTAACTAAAGCTCTTGGTTGTTCTGTTACATTTTACCCCTCTTCTTGCACTTTTCAAGACCTTCAGACAAAGAAGATGATTGGTGGAGGGCATGAACGTGATGGACTCTACTATCTAGACGGTGTCTCTATTGCTGACGCCAATGGTCTAGCTGCTAGTTCTACTACTCCCATATTAAGGCATTCCCGTTTAGGACATTTATCTTTATTTAAGTTACAACAAATAATTCCCGAGTGTAAATCAGTTTCTACTATTGAGTGTGAGGCTTGCGAACTTGGGAAACATCATCGCAGTTCTTTTCCTAGACGTAGTGATTCTCGTGCATCTGCTTTACTTGAACTTGTTCATTCAGACATTTGGGGACCTTCACGTGTTGCTAGTAGGAATGGCTTTAAGTATTTCGTTACTTTTGTGGATGATTATTCTCGTCTTACATGGCTCTATATGCTTCATGATCGTTCCTAATTTTTATCTGTTTTTCATTTATTTCATCGGGAAGTTACTAATCAGTTAATGCCTCCATTAAAATTTTGCGAACTGATAATGCTCTAGAATATTCACAGAAATCAATTTCTTTGTTTTGTTCTAATTTTGGCATTATACATCAAACAAGTTGTACTTATACCCCTCAGCAGAATGGTGTGGCCGAGAGAAAGTACCGTCATCTTCTAGAAGTTGCTCGTTCACTCTTGATTTGTATGAATGTCTCAAAATCTTTTTGAAGTGAAGCTGTTCTTACTGCATGTTACCTCATAAATCGTATGCCTTCTATTGTCCTCAACAATGAGACACCGATTAGTGTTGTGTTTCCCAACAAACCATTATTCCCTCTTACCCCTCGCGTTTTTGGGTGTGTCTGTTTTGTCCATAATTTATGTTCCGGTGCTGATAAATTATCCCCTCGTGCCACTAAATGTGTTTTTCGCGGGTATTCACGTCCTCAAAAAGGATATCGACGTTATGATCCTTTGACTTGTACCCAATATATTAGTGCTGATGTTACTTTCTTTGAGGGCACACCATACTATTATGCTGAGGTTAAAGAGTATACAACTGACATTGTGGCCAATCCTCCTATCCCACAACTTATTCCCTTAGACTAGGTTAGTCCTTCTCCTGTATCTCCTCCCTTGCAGGTGTATCAAAGGCGTAAGCAGTCTATGGAACTGCCAGTCTCCAGCTCTTCTATGCCCTCTATCCAATCTTCCTCCTTGTCTTCTCGTCCAGACGATCTTCCAGTTGCCATTCGTAAAGGTACTCGTTCTTGTACACAAAAATCCTCTTTCGCTTACCCTATCAAGCGCTATGTTTCTCTCTCACATCTTCCTTCCTCATTACATAATTTTGCTTTATCATTACATACTCACACGATTCCTACTACTACCACTGAGGCCTTATCTCGTCTTGAATGGAAGAAAGCTATGGATGTGGAAATGGAAGCTCTGATTTCTCGCCAAACATGGTCTTTGGTTGATCCTCCTCCCGGGAAAGATGTGGTGAAGTGTCGATGGGTGTACACTATCAAGTACAACCCAGATGGCTCAGTTGAGCGTTTTAAGGCCAGGCTTGTTGCTAAAGGTTTCACTCAAACTTATGGGGTGGATTATTTTGAGACATTTTCTCCCGTGGCACGTCTTAATTCTGTTCGTGTTATTCTTTCCCTTGCTGTGAATTTTGATTGGCCATTATATCAATTGGATGTGAAGAATGCTTTTCTTTACGGTGATTTATCTGATGAAGTATATATGAAGCAACCTCCAGGGTATGTTGCTCAGGGGGAGAGTCATAGTAAAGTATGTCGGCTGCACAAGGCTATTTATGGGTTGAAACAGTCCCCAAGAGCATGCTTTGAAAAATTCAGTTCAGTGATTTCTAGGTGTGGCTTCCATTAGTGTTTTTCTGACCATTCTGTTTTTGTTCGCGAGAATGAGTCGGGAGTGGTCATTCTTGTAGTGTATGTGGATGATATAATTGTCTCTGGTAGTGATGTAACTGGCATTTCTGAGGTCAAGTCGTTTCTTTAGCAGCAGTTTCAAATTAAAGACTTGGGACCTCTTAGGTATTTTCTGGGCATTGAGGTCTTACGAAGTAAGAAAGGTATTAATTTGTCTCAACGAAAGTATGTTCTTGACCTTTTGTGTGAGACTGGTACTGTGACGCCCTAGAAATCCGACCTCGGTGAAGTCCCTGAATTCGATAAAATGGATTAAGATTGAAATTCAGTCGTTAAAATTATATTGGATCGAAAGGACTGAAGGGACGATGTTTGGACGAATTCTGAAATTCAGTCGGTTTAGATTAGGTTCGAAATTCCTAGTCGCCGTAAATTAGGATTTCAATCCTCGCGACCCGAGCCTAATCCCGACCGAGCCTAGCCTAGGAAATTACCAAAATACCCTTCGTCCGTTGTACCGAAAATTCGTTTCAGTCCCGAATCGCCAAAAGACCGTTTTGCCCATGGATATTTGCTAATGGAACAAAATTGCCCAAAAGTCCTTGTGGGCCCCCCCAACTCCCATCAGCCCTCTCTCTCTCTCTCTCTCTCTCTCTCTCTCTCTCTCTCTCTCTCTCCTTTCCTGCTCGCGCGACTTCCCCCTCCCCTGACCGAACGCACCTCCCTTCTTCCTCCTCCCCCGTCGGATTTTGGCGCGCCACCACCTCACCACTGGCGGCCATCACCTTCAGCAGCCCGTCACCGTCACCCTCAACCCCTCCACCGCCGTCGTTGGCCGCCGGACGGCCGTGGAACTTCTCGGGAAGCCGTGCCCTATTCGGCCCCCTGCTGACCCGAGGACGTCGGGGCTTCCCCCGGCCGTTCGCGGCGTCGCCGCCGCCACCCACCACCTCGGCCAAGTCCCTCAGCTTCCCCTCGACCAAGCCGAAGCCACCCCACCGCCGATTAGCCGCCGGAGCCGCCGTGGGAGCCGCCCGAAGCCACGGTGCCCTGTTTTAGGGCTCGGTCCGATCTTTCTTCGATCCAGCCGTTCCGCCGCCCACCGCCGTGCACCGCCACCACCATCGAGCTCCCAAGACTCCCTTCCACCTTCCCTCAGCTTGGCGGAGCTCGCCGCCGCGCGTGGTGGCCGGAAAACCGCACCGACCACCCACTGTTCTCGGCCGCACAGGCCCTGTTTCGCGCCGGTTCTGTGCCGTCGTCGTTCTGCCGCTCCCGGCCGCCGTCCGCCGCCTCAGGCCGGTTCCGTAGGTTGCTCCCGACCCCTAGGTAAGATCCCCGGCCTTGGCCGGCCTCGTCCCGGCCCGTGGGGCCGTGATTCGCCAGAAATTTTGCCGGTTCCCCTGTTTAACCCCGCCACCCGATTCTGATTCTGTTTTAGGTCGCCGCCGCTCGCCGGAGCTTCGCCGTCGCCGGCCACCTATCCCTTTGACCTCGCGAGACTTCCTAGAGGCATTTCCGAGATTTTAGGTTTTTGGGTCGCCGTCGCCACCGCCGCCGTCGCCGTTCGCCGTCGTCGGCCGTTGAGACCGCCCGAGCTCAATTTGATTGTGAGTTGACCCTAATCCTTGGTTAGGGCGCTAATTGCGCCTAGGATTAGTCATTTAGTCAATTGTGGATTTTAGGTACACGATCGGGGCCAGTCTAAATAGAAATTGGAATTAGGATAAATGGCCGATCGATTTGGTTAGCCGGACTGATTAAATTGTCTGTGGCTAGTTATTGTTAGAGAATTATTGATTGATTGATTGGGCAATGGATTGCCGCTGTTTGATCGAGAGCGAGCAATAGGCTAGAGACGAGCGAGCGATCGACGACGTTAAGGCGGATTGACTAATAAATAATTATTGCATGAACACAAGCATTTATGTGGCCTAATCGGACTGATTGTTCGTGTTCGTGTTGATTGCCTCGTTGGATGGTGTGATTGATTGGCTGGAATGACTGTTTGGCGTCGATCGTCGATTGGGGGTTAATCGCCCTGTGTGTGGTGACTAGTGGATAGTCTGCATTTGCATATGACTGTGTGCGAAGTCAAAATGCATATCTTAGCATGAAAATGGCATTTGGCCAAGATTTTTACATGCCTGAATGAGCATCCGGCCTTAACCAAAGATAATGAAAAGGGTTGATTGCTGGATGTATTATGTATGATGGCCATACGAGGGAAAAATAATGAGGTTCCTGGCAAGTTCGTGTTCTATGATTTGTACGGAACTATACGACTTGCCAGAAGCACGATAATTCATGCCCCGTGCCAGACGTACGGTTTTAAGGGATTATCGGATGCCGGTTGCAATGGATGTTGGACCGACGCCCCGTTTAGGGATGCCTACTTGCTGGTGCCGTGATGGGTACACTGGATACACCGCTTGTAGTAGCCATTGCCGAGAGTAAAGGAACGTAGACCGGTGCTGCCGGTGAGACGCTGGATCGCACTAAGGTGTTGGATCGCGTTACTGGGAGAGTCGAATCACGCCTTCTTTTGCGTAGATCCTCTCTGGTGCCGTGGGCACGATCACTGTTGATAAAAAGAATTGAATACAATGTAGCTTTGTGCATGGGTTAGTGTGAGCGCATCCCGACTACGAAGTTTGGAATGGGACAAATGGAGTAGGAAGACGGACGTTCATACTCACTTGTGTTCGAGTTATTATTGGGTCGTGTGCATTGTCCTGGTGAATGTCCTGTGCATACTGTGGATGTAATGCTGTGATTGAGTGACTGATTGACATTGACTGCTGAGTCATGTTGAGCATTGCATTATGTATGGCTGAAGTTGATAAGTGTGCATGTGGATGGTAGTTATATTGTTAACTGTGGATAATTGCTTTATGTGCCTATGTGATCTGTGAGCTTCGGTTAGGATGCCCTGGGCGAATCAGTTTCCTAACCGAGCTTAGGCTTGATTCGCTGAGATTTATTCTCACCCCGTCGTGGGATAAAATTTCAGGTCCCAAGTGACGAAGCCTCGTGGACGCCATGGATTGGCTGTTGGAGTAGTCTATTGAAGTAAGTGAGAAGTTGACCTCACCTGACCAAGTGACCTTTTGAGGTTTTGTCTAGTCACCCCGAAGTATGGGGTTGTGTTCATTCGTTAGTATGAATAAGGTCTTGATTGGTTTGCTGGTATGTATGAAACAGGGATTTTCATTCCTGCTGAATGTCGATTGTGACTGCCTACTTTGCTATCCCTGTTTGTTTATGCTGTCAAGGAGTTAGAACGTTTCCGCATGCGTAGTTAAGTGATAGGTCGATAGCGTGCTTGGGAAGCTATCTCTATGACCTCGTGGCGATTTGGCAAGGGATGTCGCGGGCTCGAGAGTCGGGGCGTGACATCCCCGCCCAAGGTGGTATCAGAGCAAGGTCAGCCTGATTCATCTGGTCATTGGCTTGGAGTGATAAAGAGCGTTGGGATTCGGGATAGTTAGTAGGATTATAAGCTTTTGCATGTGCTTGTTATCTATGCTTTTGACTGTTTATTGGTTATCTCATTACGTGTTGCCTGGGGTGGACAGGACTCCGTAAATTACCTGTATAATGAGCGACCGTAATGAGATGGTGTCTAGTGGAAGGATAGTTCAAGAAGGTCCCAGAGTGGACGGGATCCTGCAGACATTGGAAACTTTGAGAGCTGTAACTGGACAGCAAGGGTGTAGTCAAGCTAATACTACCGCTGTTTCGCATGGAGACTCATTGACTGGAAATGAGAGTGGTACGCGACCAATACCTGAGTTGATGGAAAGGTTTCTAGACCTAGGACCGCCAAAGTTTGAAGAGGTAGGAGACCCAGAGGTTGCGATCTCGTGGATTAGGGAAATCGAGAAGGCATTCGCCCTGCTGAAATGCTCCGAAGAGGACAAGGTGACGTTAGCCGTTTACCAACTTCAAGGTGAAGCTAATGCGTGGTGGAAAATCACACAAGGAAAGATTTTCCCCGAAGGTATGGTCCCGGTATGGGATGCCTTTGTGGAAGCCTTCTATGGCAAGTACTTTTTGGACAGTAGGCGAGAGAAAAAGATGGTTGAATTCCTGCAGTTTCGTCAGGACCATTTGTCAGTAGAGCAATATGAAGTGAAATTCGCCGAACTGTCTGAGTTTGCACCATGGACGAGTAGAGATCCTATGAATAGGATGAGAAGATTTTATGATGGATTGAAACCTGAGATTAAGGATCGACTGGTGTCGCTAGACATAAGGAGTTATAGAGAATTGTATGAAAGGGCCCAATCTGTGGAGAAGAGCAGAACTGACAGAGCAAGCGCATCTGGATCGCGATTCGCGCTTTATTCTAGGGATAACCGTCAGATAGAGAAGAGGCCGATGTTTGCCAACAAGTATCACATTCTGTCTAACCGGAGGAGTACAATCAAGAAGCCGATGTTCCGCCAAAGTGACAAGTGTCGCCTGTGTCATCTTAGGCATGGTTCTGGTCCCTGCCCGTATAGAGGTGGAGAATGTTTTAAATGTTACCAGCCGGGACACCAAGTGAAGGACTGCCCGATGAGAAATAAGACAGAGCAAGCATCGCTGGCGCAAGATAGACAAACTCGAGGAATTGTTCAGCAGGACAACCAGGATTGACTCGACTGGGAGTAGAGTAACTTTTGAGCCAAGATGTACTAGTTATGAACTAGCCGTGACTGGTTGGGTGGAAAAGACTTTTTGTGGATAAGGCTTATGGATATGGGTTTGTATTAAGACGAATGGTACTTTGTGGATCGCATAAGTTTAAAGTGTCGTTTGGCTTGGATTGTCTTAGCTATTCCTTTTATGTGGATCTTAATTAATGACTAAATGAATATCCGTCGAAGAGCAAGTGTGAATGGTAACATTGATCTTTAAGGTGTAATGAGCTCCCAAATATTCAGAAGGTACCATTGATAAGATCGATATGAAGGCAGCTAATGGGTGGTGAGTAATAGGGAAAAATCTTTCACTACGTGTTGAGTTGGGATGTCATGGGTAAGTGAGACTTATGTACTTTGCAGAATTCGTGAAGGATGGGTTATACCTCCAAATCTTGACCGGAGAGGGCCTTGTAGTATGTCAAAGACATTGTCGAGATGGCTTGAGGCCCGTATGGTCAAGTGGGCTAGCAACTTATTAAGGTTGTGAGGAAGTGTACACTGCCTGAAGACTATATTTGATGAGACCTTAGACGTTTGCATAGAACAAGGACGGTAAAGACGAACAAGGAAAGTTCGTAAGGACAATCTGGGGTTAGATGACATGGTAGGTCGCCAGTGGTTGCTTAGGCTATGGAGATTGGTGATACCCCTGAATAATATTAAGATTGCGAGATGTGACAATTAAGGTTGACTAGTTATCAGAGTGGCGCATTGGAAGCATCGTAGGACCGCATGATTTCTCGGAGTAATGATTATAAGGGTCTTGCTTTTGGTAAAACCGAAAATCGATCAGAACTCACCATAGTAGTTTCAGTGTTGGTCCGAATAGCTGGATGAGGCACCAAGATTTAAAGATAAGGTTACTAAGGGATTGGTAGAAAAATTGATACATCCAAGTTTATGGCGAAGAGCTAGCATATTGGTAAGTCGAAGAGCAGCGTTACAAGCCTAGCAGACTACTGCAGTCATTGGGAATTCTAAGGTCAAGGTAGGAGAAGATCACAATGGATTCGTGATGAAACTTCTTAGTAGTCGAAGGGTAAATGAATCAGTTTGGAGTGCAGTAAGCAGATTGACGATACAGGTGCAGATTTTAACAGTGTGAAGAGATTCAGTTTGGTATAAAAGTGATGCTCTAAGATCTAGAACCCACCCAAGCTTAAGACTCGGACAGTTCGCAAACAACGACCAAGGGTTGAGGAAGCCACCGAGAGTTTAGAGGTCGCCCTCGACGTGGATGATGGCCTGATTTACCAGTTGGCTGTGCTGATTGAAGTTCGACTGTGTGACGATCTGAAATCAAGCACGGAACGATTTGGGTTGATCTGACTCAACTGTAAGTCAACCATAGGATCACCCTGAAGTTGACTAGGGATTGACTCGTGGTATAATTTGCGAGCTGACATTGATCGATATTCAGGATGTCCATGGACCTAGTGAGGACGATTTATACTAGAACCCCGTACCAACCGCGCACTAGCCGAAGGGCTGATCACCCTGAGTCATGTGACGTGTTGTTGGAAGAATACGGGTCGAGTTAAACCAATCCTGCATCAATTTGAGTTGGTCATGAGAGGTGATCTCGATAGTGTTCGATTGTACCACCGGTCTAGGAACGGGTGATTCCAACCCTAAACCGGAATATTGAGGTGGTCCTCGACTCGTTAGTCGCTTGTGAGTTGACACTGTTCGACAGAATGGATGGCCTGACTCTCAGTTGGAATTGGCGTCTGAGTTCGGTAATTCGTCAGAGGTTCCTAGAAACGACAAGTGATAACTTCAGACTATAAGGAGTTGTCGGTTAAAAGGCGAATCATTAGTCGACCTTCTTCATGTAAGCAGAATGCCCAAATTGCCATTAGTGTTAGTCATGATTGACATCTTTGGATCAAGAGGGGAAGCAGCGTTAAACTCTGCTCATTGGAAGTAAGAAATAGTTAATCGAATTATGAGGAATGGATAATTACTGCGGTTACTAGGACAATCAACAGTTGAATGGGACAGTAAAGTTAGATGATCATAGTGAGTTGAATCCTTAGGGTTGAATGGTTCACCCTGCTTAAACGAATTGTGGATATGGAATTGCGGCATGTTGATAAATGAGGAGTGTAAGTTTTAAGTCTGACTTGGGTTCGTTAGTCGCATGGTGGTTTTAATTCTTTCAGTAGAAATAAAGATTGATTTGAAGCAAGCGTAGTGTGAACTCTGGGGTGATGAAAGTGTAGTTCAGTATGACCTATCATCCGAAGACGGATGGTCAGTTTGTAAGGACAAATCAGACTTTGGAGTACAGGTTTAAGACATAGAGTTGGATTTCAAGAGTAATTGGAAGGAACTGTTACACCTGTTGGAGTTGCCTAACCAACAAACAGTAGCGAAGCATTAAAGTAGTGCTTTTTGGGGCATTGTGTAGTAGAGGGTGTAGAAAGCTAATCTATTTGGACGAAGTTGGAAAAAGAAAAGAAATTACTGAATCAGAATCAGTAGATTAGTCGTTAGACGCTATCAGAGTTATCAGAAACAGACAGAGAACAGTGCAGAGTCATCAGAAAAGTTACGCCATTAAGAGGCGAAGACCTATGGAATTTTAGGTGGACAATTATATCTTGTAGAAGGTGTCCCCTATGAAGAGGGACATCTCGTTTTGGAAATAAAGGAAAGTTAAGCCCAAGGTATGTCACATCTTTTGAGATTTTGGAAAGAATTGAGAATTTGGCGTACTATCTGGTGTTGCCGCTGAGGCGTACTCAAGTGTAACATCTTCCACGTGCCGATATTAAGAAAGTGCGAATTGAACTCGCTTAGGTACTGAGTTGCGAAAATTGATCTAGATGAGTGAGCATCACATGTGGAAAGTCCAGTCAGAATCGTGAATAGGAAAGAGCGAATAAGGTGGAACAAGACGGTCCTGCTAGTCAAGGTGGTTTGGTAACACCATGAACCTGAAGGAACTATTAGAAAGATTGAGGAAGTTTTGAGGACCGATGTGGTAAGGACTAAGTATTCTTATTTGTTTGAAGAGTCATAGCAGTACTTCAATTTCGAGTACGAAATTTCCTAAGTGGGGGAGAGTTGTGACGCCCAAGAAATCCGACCTCGGTGAAGTCCCTGAATTCGATAAAATTGATTAAGATTGAAATTCAGTCGTTAAAATTATATTGGATCGAAAGGACTGAAGGGACGATGTTTGGACGAATTCTGAAATTCAGTCGGTTTAGATTAGGTTCGAAATTCCTAGTCGCCGTAAATTAGGATTTCAATCCTCGTGACCCGAGCCTAATCCCGACCGAGCCTAGCCTAGGAAATTACCAAAATACCCTTCGTCCGTTGTACCGAAAATTCGTTTCAGTCCCGAATCGCCAAAAGACCGTTTTGCCCTTGGATATTTGCTAATGGAACAAAATTGCCCAAAAGTCCTTGTGGGCCCCCCCAACTCCCATCAGCCCACTGAAGTACCGCCTCAGTAAACTTCCCGAACCAAGCTCTGGGAGATTGTTTCAAGCCATATAAAGATTTTTTTAAGCGACAAACATGAACAGACTCCTCCTGAGCAACAAACCCTGGTGGTTGTTCTATATATACCTCTTATTGTAAATCTCCATGAAGAAACACATTCTTAACATCAAGTTGAAACAAAGACCAACAAGCAGAAGCAGCCAAAGAAAGTAAAAGACAAATGGATGTCATCTTAACCATCGGAGAAAAAGTATCACCATAATCTACCACATAAACTTGTGCATACCTTTTTGCAACCAGTCTAGCCTTGAGACGAGCAAGAGAGCCATCAGAGTTAACCTTGACGGTAAATACCAATTTACATCCAATGGCCTTCTTCCTTGCAGGTAAAGAAACAAGATCCCAAGTTTGATTTTGTTCTAGGGTCAGTAGTTCCTCTTCCATAGCTGCCCTCCAGCCTGGACTAGATAACGCTTCAACAACAGTTTTAGGAATTGGATGTGTATCAATGGCCACTAGACTAGCCCGATAAGAGGCAGATAAATCAGAATATGAGATAAATTGTGCAATGGGGTGTTTGGTACAACTACAAACTCCTTTGCGATGTGCAATAGGAATATCAAGGTCAGTATGGGACTGACTTACCTCAGGTTCAGAAGATGAAGAAGACAAGGTAGGCTGAGGTACATCTTCAAGGGGCTCCACATGCTGACGAGGACGTCTACTATAAACATACTGGATGGGAGGAGAAATAGCTGGAGAGTCCGAAGTGGGTATTGATTTCGTAATAACATATGTCACTATATAAGTCTCCACTGGATTATCAGAATAAACAGTAAATTCAAAGAAAGAAACATCAGAGGTAGTGAAATACTTATACAAAGAAGGACAATAGCAACGATAACCTTTCTGTGTACGAGAATACCCAACAAAAATGCATTTAAGAAATCGATGATCAAGTTTGGAAAGCCCGGGACAATGTTCACGAATATAACATATGCAGCCAAATATACGAGGTGGCAAATGAAATAAGGGAGCAAAAGGAAAAAGAAGAGAGTGAGGAATTGCACCCTTAAGAACATAGGACGGCATGCATTTAATAAGATAACATGTAGTCATAACAGCGTCAGCCCAAAAGATTTATCAATCTTCATTTCAAACATCAAAGAACGAGTAATTTCTAACAAGTGGCGGTTCTTTCTTTCGGCCACACCATTTTGTTGTGGTGTATCTGAACAAGAAGATTGATGAAGAATGCCCCGTTGGGACATGAATTCAGAGAAAGCCTTAAAAAATACTCGGCATTATCACTTCGAAGAACACATACAGAAGCAGAAAATTGAGTATGTACTTCATTGACAAATGCACAAAAAATCGAGAATAACTCAGAACGGTTTCTCATTAGATATAGCCAAGTAACTCTTGAGTAGTCATCGACAAAAGTAACAAAGTACTTGAAACCCAACTTTGAAGTGGTAGGACTAGGACCCCAAATATCAGAATGAGCTAAAGCAAATGGCCGAGAAGCCTGTTTATTGACTCTTGGACTATAGCTAGTACGGTGCAATTTTCCAAACTGACACGACTCGCACTCAATACGAGATAAAGAATGAAAACGAGAATCTAACTTTTTTAAACTTCCTAGAGAGGGAATTCCCAAACGACAATGAATTTGATGTGGGGAGACTGCTGAACAAGCAACATTGGTGGTATCGTCAAACACATATAACCCCCCCGACATATGTCATTTACCAATTACCTTCTTCGTCTTCAAATCCTGAAAAACACAAGAATCGGGATAGAAGGTTACAGAACAATTATACTCTTTGGTAAGTCGACCCACAGACAAAAGGTTAAATGGAAAATTTGGGAGGTGTAGGACAGGAGATAAAAATATGGAGGATGTCAGTTGAACTGTGCCTATCCCTTTTACCGTGGATAGAGAGCCATCAGCTAATGTCACACTAGATGAAGACTCATGAAAGGCAGAAAAGATACATGAAGATCCATTCATATGATCAGTAGCACCTGAATCAATGACCCAAGGACGAGATGTAGATAAAAGGCACACTGTTGCATTACCTATCTGAACACTATATTTGATGCAATATGGACAGCTGCTCGATTATCACACCACAACTCCATTGGCCCAGGGTCTTCGAATCCGAGTTCGACCAATATCCGACGCATCCAGACCAGCTCACAGGTAACTTGAGCCATAGCTCTGTATTCTGACTCTGCACTTTTGTTTGTGGATATATTGCAAACCTTCCTATTATTCCATGAATTATCCTGCTTTTCCTTTGTTCTGACAATAATCATATGAAACACAGAATAAGGTTAGATAGAAGTTTCATTCATGGTAGTGTTAGACAACAAAAATATCTCTATGTATGTGAATTTGAAGATGACTACTTATACTAGTGAGTCCATGTGTTTGTAAAATATGGCCGGTGTTTTGGTACAAGATTTTCGGGCATCTAGATAGTGGTTATCCCATAATTCTCTCTCTCTCTCTCTCTCATACACCCACGCGATGGTCTGATGCATCCAGACCAGTTCACAGGTAGCTTGAGCCATAGCTCTATATTCTGACTATGCACTTTTGTTTGTGGAAATATTGCAAACCTTCCTATTATTCCATGCATTATCCTGCTTTTCCTTTGTTCTGACAATAATCATATGAAACATAGAATAAGGTTAGATAGAAGTTTCATTCATGGTAGTGTTAGACATCAAAAATATCTCTATGTATGTGAATTTGAAGATGACTACTTATACTAGTGAGTCCATGTGTTTGTAAAATATGACCGGTGCTTTGGTACAAGATTGTCGGGCATTTAGCTAGTGGTTATCCCATAATTCTCTCTCTCTCTCTCTCTCTCTCTCTCTCTCTCTCTCTCTCTCTCTCTCTCTCTCTCTCTCATACACCCGCGCACGCATGCTCACCCCACACACACACACATATCCTTGCCATGTTCCCCGCGAAATGGATTCATGCACTACTGTGCTTAGTTGATGGGATCTGCAAGCTTAACAATTTGAGGTTGGAATTTGATCTGGCTAGTTGCTTTGCGCTCAAAGCGAAAGCTGGTTCTTGAAGTTAGATGCATCAGCACTAGAACATAAGGTTAACGGAGCGCGTAGGAGCCACATGTTTTATGAACAAAAATGGCTCACTTAGGCCTTGCACCAGGACTTTTGCTGTCAACTAGAATAGCCTAGAAGACAAGTAGAGACATTAAATTGAACCATAGGCCAGGCTAACAAAGATACTTATAGCTGATGGTAAAATATTGGTCTTTGCCTGTTGTTGGGACGTGCGATTGATGAGGCGAGCGGAGGCCTCTACCCCAAGGACCCACAGCGAAGTAAAGAAAGTATGTGTCAAATTTTTACTCAGAAAATCAACTTTCATATTGTATAGGTTTTTGGTTGATGACTAGTATTGAGAGAAGGTGGATAAATATGGTGGGGTAAAGGGGCTCATTCTTATGGCTATATTCTTGACATTGGACCAGGCTGTTGGTATGCAGTCGACTTTCATATTGTTCAGCTTTTTGGTTGATGACTAGTATTGAGGGAATGTGGATAAGTATTGGTGGGGTAAAGCTGCTCATTCTTATAGCTATAATGTTGAGAGTGGACCAGGCTGTTGGTATATAGTACTGATGAATGTGCATTTTGAGTAGCCAAATTTGCTTGCGAAGGTACTACATTCTTGATGGTAAAATCTTGATCTTTACCTATTGTTGGGAAGTGCCATTGATGAGGCGAGCAGAGGCCTCGTCCCCAAGGACCCACCGTGAAGGAAAGATAGTATATTTCAAATTTTATTCAGTCGACTTTCGTATGTATAGCTTTAGAGTTGGTGACTACCATTCAGTGCGGATTAATATGGTTGTGAAGAGGCTCATTCTTATAGCTATGTTTTTTACATTGGACCAGGATGTTGGCATATTGTACTGATGAATGTGCATTTTGAGTAGCCAAATTTGCTTGCTCTTAATAATGTAGAATAATAAGGTCATAGCAGGCCTTCTAATGTCTATGAGAAACTGATTTAGGATAATGAAATAGGTAATGCTGATCTTGAGGGAAGACTCAAGCTGGCAGAAGCCCACATAGAAGCGGGGAGAATATTGGCATTTTACCCGGTCTGTCTACCTCGGTCTTTACCAATGCATTAGCCTTAGGCCTCTTACGTTTTTAATAATCAATCAGTTGTGCTGAGATTATCTGAAAAGTTCTTTGGTAGGGAACTTGCATGAGTGGCAACTTGTCATTGTGTTTAGACAGTTGGGTTTACTCCATGCAGCACATGCATCTTTCCTCCTTGAGTAATGAGCTCATTATCAAACTATTGATGAACATCTCAATTTTTAGTGCTTGTATAGACAAAATTTACGGCCATGTGTTTCTTCATCCCTAATTAGAGAATTTCCACCAAACAGTCTTCTGATTGGTGGCTGTAAATCTATATGGACATCACTCATATTTACATTTAACAGAGTTTGCATGTGGATGATATCTATAACTTGTAATCCTTCAATGAGAGGCATGGTTAGAGTAAAATATAGCCCTAGGTTTTATTGGTTAGCATTATGGTTTTCTCATCAAAGAGGAAATCTTGGTAATGTAAATGCATCATTCCCATACTTTTAAGCCTACATGACCATAACTGGCCATTTTCTTTGTCTTATATGAAAGTCTAACAAGTGTCCTCATTCATTTTAAGCATTAATTTTGTCATGATGATGGATAATCCTAACAATGCATAACAGTTGAAGCCTCAGCAGCATATATTGATATTATAGTCATCTTTATCAGGTTCCAAAGCCGATAAACTTTTTTCTGGAGGCACATTCAGATGAAAAATCTGTGAAGCAGATATTCCGCCTCATACTGTCCACATTTGTTCACCGCCAAGCCGGCCAATCAGATAATGATTGGGCAAGTATGTGGTGTGATATGCAATCATTGCGTGAGAAGGCATTTGCTTTTCTTGATGCAGAGTATATGTTGATTGAATTTTGCAAAGGACTGCTGAAGGCTGGCAAGTTCTCTCTTGCTTGAAATTATTTGAAGGGTACAAGTACAGTTGCTTTGGCACCAGAAAAGGCCGAGAACCTCGTTATTCAAGCAGCCAGAGAGTATTTTTTTCTCTGCATCCACTCTTACTTCCTCAGAAGTAAGCAAGTAGTTCGATTATTATGGAAAATTAGTGAGGCTATTTTGGTTGTGACTTGTCTGCTCCAGTTTTTCATTTACCGGTTAATTTTGGGAAAATGAAGGCAATTTTTCAAAAGGCCTGCCCCATTAATTATAGCCTACTGTTTTCTTCATTGGTTAGCAACAAACACTATACCTTCAAATGAATTTGGGAGATTGGCACATGGCATATGCAGCGGAAGAATTTGCTGTGTATTGTGTGCACTTACGATGGTTTAATCTCCAGAAAAGCTTGCCATTTCATTTATGCTATGTGACTATGTTTCCACCTATCATCTAGATGTGACGAGTCTCACAATAAGACAAAGTCATGGACAAACAACCATGTCTCTTTGTTTTTTTTTTTAATGTTCCTTGTGCGAACATATGCTAATGAGCCTCTTGTTTGAAAGTTTTTATTTCATAGCTCAGTGAGGAGTGCCTGTCAATTACATTTATATTTTTGGACCCAGCATTTCAGAGTGAAATGGAGAGCTTATTCCATGTAGATGTTCTAAAGCAATTTTTGCTACATGTCTATATTCTATCCCATCTAACTTATTAATTTGTGTAACTTTTTTCAGATCTGGAAGGCCAAGGAATGTTTGAATCTGTTTCCTGACAGCAGCGCAGTTAAAGCAGAGAATGATATAATTGATGCACTTACAACCAAGCTTCCAAGGTTTGGCGTGACTCTTCTACCTGTGCAATTCAGGCAAATATAAGATCCGATGGAGATTATTAAAATGGTGATAACAAGTCAGCCTGGAGCTTATTTAGATGTAGATGAAATAATTGAGGTCTCCAAGCTTCTTGGATTCAGGTCTAAGGATGACATATCAGCTGTTGAGGAAGCTATTGCTAGAGAAGCTGCAGTTGCTGGTGATCTGCAATTGGCATTTGATCTATGCCTTGTTTTGGTTAAGAAAGGACATGGTCTTGTGTGGGACCTATGTGCTGCTATAGCTAGAGGTCCTGGCCTTGAAAACATGGATGTTAATTCCCGAAAATTGCTGTTAGGTTTTGCTCTAAGCAACTGCGATGAGGAGTCCATTGGCGAGCTGCTCCATGCGTGGAAAGACCTAGATTTGCAAGGCCAGTGTGAAACCTTGATGACTTTGACAGGGACTGGTCCCAACTTTTCAGTTAAAACTGCCCTGGTGAACTCGAATCCAATAGAGCAGACTGAAGAAGCTTCTAGTTTGACTGCTGGCAAAATACCTATTAATAGAAGTACAACAGATGATCGATTAGGTTATCTTAGAATTACTGAAAATATAGTTGATGTTGCTAGAGACTTGCCACTTGAGACTGGGAGTATGTGGGACTCTCTTATGGAGAATGAGAGGATGTCATATTTTGCTACATCAGAACTTCCCTGGTTGATTCAATTAAGTAGGACAGTGGGATCCAATAAAAAATTGAATTCTTGCTTAATTTTCGGAGAAAATCATGTAAATGTTAGAGCATATGCTGGGGTCACCATAATATCATAGCTAGCAAAATGTGGTTTTGCTCCCAGAGATGATCTGATTGTCTCTCTAGCGAAGTCAGTCATTGAATCACAGGCAACTGAGTGGGAAGACATATTGGGATGCTCAATCCTATTGAACCTTGGGGATGCCTTTAATGGTGTAGAAGTAATTGAGGAAGAGTTGAGAAGAAGGGAGAATTACCAAGAAATATGTAGCATTATGAATGTGGGGATGAAATATGGTTTATTGCACAACTCTGGAGTGGAGTGTGAGGATTTCAATCGGAGGAGAGAGCTGCTACAGAGGTTTTTCAGGGAGAAGCACATGCCAATTACTTCAGGTAATTAACTTTATATCCTCACAAGATCAGTATCCAGAAAATGCGCGCAGAATACTTTGTGTTGTCTTTCCTTTCCTCGCTCACCAATATTATTGTCGACTTATTTGCAGATGAAATAGAAAAATTTGGAAATGTACAGTCTACATTCTGGAGGGAATGGAAACTGAAATTGGAAGAAAGAAAGCATGTGGCTGATCATTCTAGAGTGCTGGAACAAATTATTCCTGGTGTCGATACTGCACGGTTTTTGTCTGGTGATACTGGCTACATTGAAAGTGTTGTTTTTTCCTCGATTGAAAGTGTGAAATTGGAGACGAAGCACATCTTGAAGGACTTGTTGAAATTAGCAATCACACATAGCTTGAACCAGTCTGAGGTAGTCAGAGCTCATTCATTTATTAGACATGATCAAATGCATGTTTCTGTCAGTATCTTTTGTCGCGGGTATTGGGTGGGTTGGGGGAGCGGGCATTAAGAGTAATCAATTTTTAGGAACGACCCCATGCATACTTTGATCAAGAATCGCTAAATCTAAAGTTTTGTCCTTTCAATTGTGACCACCAGCTGGACCGATTCATACCCAATCGATCGGCCACGAACTTCGACTATGCCCAACTGAGGCCTACCAAAAGCAACTCGCCAAAGCTTTTGGGATGAACAAATCTCGCATCTTTTTGTTCAGGAACAAGCCACCCGAAACCCGCGTAGATTGGATCCTGACTTCTCCCAAGCCAAGGAAACCCCTCCGCTTCATTCCTAAGGTAAGAATATGTAAATGTGTGTTTTTTTTTCCTTTCTAAATGTTCGTCATTGTCTTTGTTATCTGTTTCTCAATGTGGCCCTTAAGCGCTTAACTTGGTTGATCTCTTATTAACAGAACCCACATTGGGTGCACCCGATCCTGTGATGGACGACGGCCTCAACAAATTAGACTGAGGTAGCAAAACTGTTCTTTCAATTGCCCAGGAGAATACCGTATATCGCTGGAATGCTTCTGATCGCTCTACCTCAGAACTCGTGACCATCGACCACGGAAACGGCCTAGTTACCAGTGTCAGCTAGGCCCCAGATGGTGACAAAATTGATGTCAAATTAAACAATTCGAAAGTGCAATTATGGTATTCGACTCGTAATACCCTGATCAGTGCTTTTCTCACTATGAAATTTTGATTGTATAATCATCTCATGAAACGCCTGCCTGATAATTTGTTGTGGTCCCAATTTGGGTTGAATTTTTCATTGCAGCTAACGACTTGTGGTGGCCACACATCTTCTGTTGGGTCTCTTGCATGGAACAATCACAACATCCTTACAACAGATCCTCAATTATGAAGTAAGATATCCCACTCGCATTGTTCAGACTTACAGGGGTCACAACGAGCAGAGGTTTGTGGGTTGAAATGGTCAGCATCCGAAAAGCAATTAGCTAGTGGAGGGAGCGCCGCATTTGGGAAATGTCCATGACATCTTCACTTCATCGGCTCAAAGAGCATAGAGACACTGTTAAAGCCCTTGTTTGGTGTCTTTTCTAGCGAAAATTGCTGGCTTTCGGTGGGACTCACTGGATACCGGTTCCCCGGTCTCTACGCTTCTTAGCTCTCATGGATTTCCTCGCAATCAACTCATTGTTTGGAAATATCCATCAATGGTAACGATGGCAGAGGTAGACAGACCTGGTGAAATGCTAGTCATCAACCAAAAAGCTGTACAATATGAACCCAAAAAAAAAGTACTTTTACCTGAGGAATGTATCAGCAGAGTTTCGTTGGCTTGGCAGGCTGAGCCATGGTGACGTTTCCTCTCATGGTGACGTTTCCTCTCAGCGAATGCCATTCCAGTGAGCAAAAGGCACTGGATTAGGTGTTGGAGCTGGTTTAGCCAGGTCCAGAAGACCAAAGGCGTACCAAAACATAAGCTTTTTATCCTCCGTCACCGATGCTACAGTCCAACCATATGGACTCTGACAAGAAAGAGACAATGTTACTACTTGAGGATATAACTCATCGGATAGTAGTGAATGCAGAAATGCAATTTCTAGAACCAGAAAGTACTGAATTTGCAAACATACCTGAGCCATGAAAAGCACTCTAGAACTATGACCAATCACCTCTGCCATCGTACCATTGATGTATATTTCCAAACAATGAGCTAATTGTGAGGAAATCCATGAGAGCTAAGAACCTCTCTCATTCTTGTTCCGTAGAAGCGCAGACCGGGGAACCGGTATCCAGTGAGTCTAAGCACGCGCCAGTGTGGGAGTCCCAAAATTTTATAGTGCGATCACCTCCACCGGAAGCCAGAAGGGACACCAAGCAAGGGCTTTTAACAGGTCTCTATGCTCTTTGAGCCGATGAAGTGAAGATTGCCATAGACATTTCTCAAATGTGGAGTCCCTCCACTAGCTAATTTCTTTTCGGATGCTGACCATCTCAACCCACAAACCTGCTGGGTGTGACCCCTGTAGGTCTGAACAATGCGAGAGGGATCTCTTACATCATAATTGAGGATCAGTCCATCCCCTGTTGTAAGGATGTTGTGATTGTTCCATGCAAGAGACCCAACACAAGATGTGTGGCTCGTGTTGGCCACCACTCAAAGTCGTTAGCTGCAATGAAAAGTTCAACCCAAGTTAGGACCACAACAAATTATCAGGCAGACGTTTCATGAGATGATTATACAATCAAAATTCCATAGTGAGAAAAGCACTGACCAGGGTATTACGAGTCGAATCCCATAATTGCACTTCCGAATTGTACAATCCGACAGCAATTTTGTCACCATCTGGGGCCCAGCTGACGCTGGTAACTGGGCCGTTTCCGTGGTCGATGGGAAGGTATTCTCCAAGGGCAATTGAAAGAACATTTCTGCTACCCCAGTCTAATATGTTGAGGCCATCGTCCATCACAAGATCGGGTGCACCCAATGTCCTATCTGAGTTTTGTAAGTAAGAGATCAACAAGTTAAGCGCTTAAAGGCCACCTCACCTCATGAGAAACAGATAACAAAGACAATGACGAACATTTAAAAAGGAAAAAAAACACATTTACATATTCTTACCTTAGGAATGAAGCGGAAGGGTTTCCTTGGCTTGGGAGAGTCAGGATCCAATCTACGCGGGTTTTGGGGTCTTGTTTCTGAACGAAAAGATGCGAGATCTGTTCATCCCAAAAGCTTTGGCGACCGATTGGGTATGAATCGGTCCAGCTGGTGGTCACAATTGAATGGACAAAACTTTAGATTTAGCGATTCCTGATCAAAATATGCATAGGTCGTTCCTAAAAATTTTCCTAAAAATTGATTACTCTTAACGCCCGCTCCCCCAACCCACCCAACCAATACCCGCGACAAAAAAGACTGATGAAGGAAGGTTCCTTACGTTTTCTCCAGAATTCCTGGTCGGCAGAAACCGTTGTGGAAGCGGGGACCAAGATCGCGGTGATGCAGATCCTGCAAACACCACACACAATTAAAAGAAAGAACGAAAATTCGTAAAACTCGAAAACTAGGGTTTTTGGCAGCGAGTACTCACTCGTAGTTGGATGACGCCGCGAGATAGAGAAAGACCAGCTGGATCTGTGGCGCGAGAGGGCACGAAAGCGAGCGAGCGACAGAGGGAGAGCAAGAGAGAGCGAGAGAGTAAAGGGAGCCGGATTTCCTAGCAGAGAGAGCGAGAGAGGAGAAAAGACGGAAGATCTTAATATATACCAATGGGTTAATACACAAAAAACCCTAAATTAGTACACATGTGATTTACTCCAAATTATTTTTTTGACCACAAAAAACCTCAAATCGATACACTTATGACAAATTTATCCCAAATTATTTTTTTGACCACCAAAAATCCCAAACTAGTACGATAAATTTACCCTAAATTAAATATTTTAACCATGCAAAATCCTAAACTCGTATACCCGTGACAAATTTACCATCAATTAAATTGCATTAATGCCACGAAAAAATCCCAAATTGAAACACATGTGACAAAAATAAGGTTAAAACCCCAAATTGATACATTTTGTGAACTACACGTGTCATTCGATTCAGCAATTTAACTGATACATTTAACGAAAATTAACGGATGGTAAATTTATCATAGATATATCAGTTTGAGGTAAATTTGTCACAAGTGTACTAATTTAGGGTTTTTCATGGTCAAAAAAATAATTTGGGATAAATTTCTCACAAGTATACCAGTTTAGGATTTTTCGTGGTATTATCCATATCCCAATTGGCTATCGTAAAAAAAGAGCCGTTGTTTTATCCATGTCAAATATTAGCGTATCTCCTCTGATTTTTTTTTTCTTTTCTTTTCTTCCTTGAGTTCGCCCAGCTGCTTTTATTTATTACCGCTCTCTCAATTTTCGTCTCTCTACAAAAAAAAAAAGAAAAAAAAAAAAGAAGAAGAAGACTACCGTCCGCGGCAGCAAAAATAAAAGCAATTAACACTCTGAAACCGAACCCCTAAACTTGGTGTGTGTCAATCTGGTCCAACAACGAACTCGGATTCTTCTTCAACAATCGAACCACAAAAATCATCAAATTCAACCGGAATAGAGGAAGAAAATATCAATAGACCATCTCTACTTTAGCCATTCCCTTCTATCCCGACGTCTCCTACCTAATTTCATTTCCGACAATGTGCCGATACATCCGATATCATTCACTCCTCTTATGAACCGAAATACTGAAAAAAAAAACAAACATTACGTCCTTATATCCAGTGAATATATTCCTAGCAAAATACAATGCTACTATGTCGACGGAAAAACATATCAAGGATTTTGCAGAGCGGGTCACGTCAACAGGAACGTAATAATAATAATAATAATAATAAAATTCCGAGCAACAGTTACATCACGATAGGCCCAGCTGGTGGTCACAATTGAAAGGACAAAACTTTAGATTTAGCGATTCCTGATCAAAGTATGCATGGGGTCGTTCCTAAAAATTGATTACTCTTAACGCCCGCTCCCCCCAACCCACCAAATACCCGCGACAAAAGATACTGACAGAAACATGCATTTGATCATCTATAATAAATGAATGAGCTCTGACTACCTCAGACCGGTTCAAGCTATATGTGTTTGCTAATTTCAACAAGTCCTTCAAGATGTGCTTCGTCTCCAATTTCACACTTTCAATCAAGGAAAAAACAACACTTTCAACGTAGCCAGTATCACCACACAAAAACCGTGCAGTATCGACACCAGTAATAATTTGTTCCAGCACTCTAGAATGATCAGCCACATGCTTTCTTTCTTCCAATTTCAGTTTCCATTTCCTCCCGAATGTAGACTGTACATTTCCAAATTTTTCTTTTTCATCTGCAAAGAAGTCGACAACAATATTGGTGAGCGAGAAAAGGAAAGACAACACAAAGTATTCTGCGCAAATTTTCTGGATACTGATCTTGTGAGGATATAAAGTTAATTACCTGAAGTAATTGGCATGTGCTTCTCCTTGAAAAACCTCTGTAGCAGCTCCCTCCTCCGATTGAAATCCTCACACTCCACTCCAGAGTTGTGCAATAAACCATATTTCATCCCCACATTCATAATGCTACATATTTCTTGGTAATTCTCCCTTCTTCTCAACTCTTCCTCAATTACTTCTACACCATTAAAGGCATCCACAAGGTTCAGGATTGAGCATCACAATATGTCTTCCCACTCAGTTGCCTGTGATTCAATGACTGACTTCGCCAGAGAGACAATCAGATCATCTCTGGGAGCAAAACCACATTTCGCTAGCCATGATATTATGGTGACCCCAG
This sequence comes from Rhodomyrtus psidioides, assembly GCA_021437785.1. Taxonomy (NCBI): domain Eukaryota; kingdom Viridiplantae; phylum Streptophyta; class Magnoliopsida; order Myrtales; family Myrtaceae; genus Rhodomyrtus; species Rhodomyrtus psidioides. The sequence continues at coordinate 1,944,251 of JAILYB010000047.1, forward strand.
CATATGCTCTAACATTTACATGATTTTCTCCGAAAATTAAGCCAGAAATCAATTTTTTTATTGGATCCCACTGTCCTACTTAATTGAATCAACCAGGGAAGTTCTGATGCAGCAAAAGATGACATCCTCTCATTCTCCAGAAGAGAGTCCCACATACTCCCAGTCTCAAGTGGCAAGTCTCTAGCAACATCAACTATATTTTCAGTAATTCTAAGATAACCTAATCGATCATCCGTTGTACTTCTATTAATAGGTATTTTGCCAGCAGTCAAACTAGAAGCTTCTTCAGTCTGCTCTATTGGATTCGAGTTCACCAGGGCAGTTTTAACTGAAAAGTTGGGACCAGTCCCTGTCAAAGTCATCAAGGTTTCACACTGGCCTTGCAAATCTAGGTCTTTCCACGCATGGAGCAGCTCGCCAATGGACTCCTCATCGCAGTTGCTTAGAGCAAAACCTAACAGCAATTTTCGGGAATTAACATCCATGTTTTCAAGGCCAGGACCTCTAGCTATAGCAGCACATAGGTCCCACACAAGACCATGTCCTTTCTTAACCAAAACAAGGCATAGATCAAATGCCAATTGTAGATAACCAGCAACTGCAGCTTCTCTAGCAATAGCTTCCTCAACAGCTGATATGTCATCCTTAGACCTTAATCCAAGAAGCTTGGATTAAGGTCTACATCTAAATAAGCTTGGATTAAGGTCTACATCTAAATAAGCTCCAGACCTCAATTATTTCATCTACATCTAAATAAGCTGCAGGCTGACTTGTTATCACCATTTTAATAATCTCCATCGGATCTTTTATTTGCCTGAATTGCACAGGTAGAAGAGTCACGCCAAACCTTGGAAGCTTGGTTGTAAGTGCATCAATTATATCATTCTCTGCTTTAACTGCGCTGCTGCCAGGAAACAGATTCAAACATTCCTTGGCCTTCCAGATCTGAAAAAAGTTACACACATTAATAAGTTAGATGGGATAGAATATAGACATGTAGCAAAAATTGCTTTAGAACATCCACATGGAATAAGCTCTCCATTTCACTCTGAAAGACTGGGTCCAAAAATATAAATGTAATTGACAGGCACTCCTCACTGAGCTATGAAATGTCCTAAAAACTTGCAAACACGAGGCTCATTAGCATATGTTCGCACAAGGAACATTAAAAAAAAATGGAAAAATAAAATAAAAGCAAAGAGACAGGGTTGTTTGTCCATGACTTTGTCTTATCGCGAGACTCGTCACATCTAGATGAAAGGTGGAAACATAGTCATATAGCATAAATGAAATGGTAAGCTTTTCTGGAGATTAAACCATCGTAAGTGCACACAATACACAGCAAATTCTTCTGCTGCATATGCCATGTGCTAATCTCCCGAATTCATTTGAAAGTATAGTGTTTGTTGCTAACCAATGAAAAAAACAGCAGGTTATAATTAATGGGGCAGGCCTTTTGAAAAATTGCCTTCATTTTCCCAAAATTAACCGGTAAATGAAAAACTAGAACAGACAAGTCACAACCAAAATAGCCTCACTAATTTTCCATAATAATCGAACTACTTGCTTACTTCTGAGGAAGTAAGAGTGGATGCAGAGAAAAAATACCGAGGTTCTCAGCCTTTGCCGGAGCCAAAGCAACTGTACTTGTACCCTTCAAGTAATTTCTAGCAAGAGAGAACTTGCCAGCCTTCAGCAGTCCTTCGCAAAATTCAATCAACATATACTCTGCATCAAGAAAACTAAATGCCTTCTCACGCAATGATTGCATATCACGCCACATACTTGCCCAATCATTATCTGATTGGCCGGCTTGGCGGCAAACAAATTTGGACAGTATGAGGCGGAATATCTGCTTCACAGCTTTTTCATCTGAATGTGCCTCCAGAAAAAAGTTTATCGGCTTTGGAACCTGATAAAGATGACTATAATATCAATATATGCTTCTGAGGCTTCAACTGTTATGCATTGTCAGGATTATCCATCATCATGACAAAATTAATGATTAAAAAGAATGAGGACACTTGTTAGACTTTCATATAAGATAAAGAAAATGACCAATTATGGTCATGTAGGCTTAAAAGTATGGGAATGATGCATTTACATTACCAAGATTTCCTCTTTGATGAGAAAACCATAATGCTAACCAATAGAACTTAGGGCTATATTTTACTCTAACCATGCCTCTCATTGAAGGATTACAAGTTATAGATATCATCCACATGCAAACTTTGTTAAATGTAAATATGAGTGATGTCCATATTTACAACCACCAATCAGAAGACTGTTTGGTGGAAATTCTCTAATTAGGGATGAAGAAACACATGGCTGTAAATTTTGTCTATACAAGCAGTAAAAAATGAGATGTTCATCAACAGTTTCATAATGAGCTCATTACTCAAGGAGGAAAGATGCATGTGTTGCATGGAGTAAACCCAACTGTCTAAACACGATGACAAGCTGTCACTCATGCAAGTTCCCTACCAAAGAACTTTTCAGATAATCTCAGCACAACTGATTGATTAATAAAAACGTAAGAGGCCTAAGGCTAATGCATTGGTAAAGACCAAGGTAGACAGACCTGGTAAAATGCCAATATTCTCCCCGCTTCTATCTGGGCTTCTGCCAGCTTGAGTCTTCCCTCAAGATCAGCATTACCTATTTCATTATCCTAAATCAGTTTCTTATAGACATTAGAAGGCCTGCTATGACCTTATTATTCTACATTATTAAGAGCAAGCAAATTTGGCTACTCAAAATGCACATTCATCAGTACAATATACCAACATCCTGGTCTAATGTGAAAAACATAGCTATAAGAATGAGCCTCTTCACAACCATATTAATCTACACTGAATGGTAGTCATCAACTCCAAAGCTATACATACGAAAGTCGACTGAATAAAATTTGAAATATACTATCTTTCCTTCACGGTGGGTCCTTGGGGAGGAGGCCTCTGCTCGCCTCATCAATCACACATCCCGACAATAGGCAAAGAGCAAGATTTCACCATCAGCTAGAAGAATGTAGTATCTTCGCAAGCAAATTTGGCTACTCAAAATGCACATTCATCAGTACTATATACCAACAGCCAGGTCCAATCTCAACAATATAGCTATAAGAATGAGCCGCTTTACCCCACCAATATTTATCCACATTCCCTCAATACTAGTCATCAACCAAAAAGCTGAACAATATGATAGTCAACTGCATACCAACAGCCAGGTCCAATGTCAAGAATATAGCCATAAGAATGAGCCCCTTTACCCCACCATATTTATCCACATTCTCTCAATACTAGTCATCAACCAAAAACCTGTACAATATGAAAGTTGACTCTGAGTAAAATTTGACACATACTTTCTTTACTTCGCTGTGGATCCTTGGGGCAGAGGCCTCCACTCGCCTCATCAATCGCACGTCCCAACAACAGGCAAAGACCAAGATTTTACCATCAGCTGGAAGTATCTTTGTTAGCCTGGCCTATGGTTCATATTAATGTCTCCACATGTCTTCTAGGCTATTCTAGTTGACAGCAAAAGTCCTGGTGCAAGGCATAAGTAAGCCATTTTTGTTCATAAAACATGTGGCTCCTACGCGCTCCGTTAACCTTATGTTCTAGTGCTGATGCATCTAACTTCAAGAACAAGCTTTCGCTTTGAGCGCAAAGCAACTAGCTAGATCAAATTCCAACCTCAGATTGTTAAGCTTGCAGATCCCATCAACTAAGCACAGTATGGATAGTGCATGAATCCATTTCGCGGGGAACATGGCAAGGATATGTGTGTGTGTGTGTGTGGTGAGCATGCGTGCGTGGGTCTATGAGAAAGAGAGAGAGAGAATTATGGGATAACCACTAGCTAAATGCTCGAAAATTTTGTACCAAAACACCAGCCATATTTTACAAACACATGGACTCATTAGTATAAGTAGTCATCTTCAAATTCACGTACATAGAGATATTTTTGTTGTCTAACACTACCATGAATGAAACTTCTATCTAACCTTATTCTATGTTTCATATGATTATTGTCAGAACAAAGGAAAAGCAGGATAATGCATGGAATAATAGGAAGGTTTGCAATATATCCACAAACAAAAGTAAATTTCATAAATAACTCGATCGATCCTGATAGTCAATATATTTTGTCGGTCCATCACGATGAACAATAAAACCCTCTAGAGAAGCTTTGTTTTCTCTGTACATCGTAATACACATTCAACTAAGAAAAATAACACTTAAGATATCCGTGATATGTAAATAATTCTGTCTTATTGGCTTGAGTGGGAAAAAAAAAAGGCTGATTAAAAAATTATATGGACCATTTGATACCACACAAATACCACACAGGGCAAGTTTGCCTACGAAGTTAAATCAAACTTTGCCACTAACATCTAAGTTCAAGTATCTAGCTCACGAAAGTCCGCAATATAATCCCACTAGACTACTGCAAACCGCAGTGGAACCAGTTTAGCAATCATAATAACACAAGCTTATTCTGTGATTCCACTAACAACAAAAACCAGAAAACATCATCAGAAAAACGGAAAATTGTAAGTGCAACAGGTGAGCATTATTCAGAGTACACAGTTTGGTGAATTGATTTACTCAAATAGAACAAAGTCCGTATTCTAATATTGAATTGGCTACATTTAGCTCCACATAATTTGTAGTTGCAACATCGTAATTCAGTTCAGATCGACCCTAAGTTTTTTTATACCGTGCTCCATGTGAGTCCGAGTCCATAGAAGCCCCATTACAACATGTTGTGCTGCATCTCAAGCGTTTTGCACAACTGTTGGTCACATCCTTCTTTTTCCCCCTCTAAAAGGTATCAAGCTCAAAAAACCAAAAAGGAGATAATATGCCCCCTTTTTTCCATTAGCTTATTTACCAGTTAGCAACATTCATTTATTGGTATGATACCAGTACCATTTATGTAAAGACAAAACTCACCTAGCCATTATAACGATCACCCTTTTTTTCCTCAAAAATCATCTATATGAAAAGACAAAAACTCACCTTGCACCTGTGGAAGCTTTGACAATATGGTAGCCATGTTACTCCACTGATTGGTACTGGAGCATCGATATAAGCATTGCAGAGTGCAATCCACAGCTTCAACCTCATCCTTAAAAAAAGCCATAATGTCCAAAATCTCTGCATCCTTCATCAATGACCACCAAGCAAAGATCTAACTTATTTTCCGAAGCTATCTCCCTTAGCCATCTAACCAAAAATGACTCAACCTCATCTTCAGAAAACAAAGCTGCTCCATATAACCTATTTTGCATAAAGGGCATCGGTCTGTTGTGCAACCTCTCAATCACAGTTTCAACCTTGACTCCTCTGGGCATCATTTTGAACTTCTCATAATCTGACAAGTCCTCCCAAGCAACAAGACTCAGACTAATATTCAAGTCAGTATCAACATCATCTGTGGAAATGAGCTGGTTTAAGTACGAAATATCCTCATAGAGGTGCTGCAATGCATTGATGCCTGTGCCCCGACCAACATCAACTAAGCAGAGGCAGTTGTCAAGCTGCCCACTGAAACTATCAATATCTATAGCCCTCTTCTTATACCAGCTTAAGATTTCGTCAGTTGGCAACCAACAATATGCTAGGCATCGCTTGACAATAGGTTCAGTTTTAAATTTGAAAGCAGTCTCATCATCCAACGGCAATTTCTGAATGAAGTTTACCATCTTCTCACATTCAACCCAATCTTCTTCCCTCAAAACAATATAAGCAGGAGGCCGACTCCCTGGAAGAAGCTACTTATATGTCTGCACTGGAACTGTTTCAGGAATTGCAGCTAGAATTTCCAACACGAAAGGAATTAAAGAATAAGGATGACGCTAGAACAGTAGGTTGAGGGCACCAATTTTCCCACTTTCAGCTAGTTTTACAGCTGCATCGTTCAGATGCATGTCACGGAATTTAAAATAGTCCTGCACAGAAAACATGCAGAAGAGAATGTCATTGGAAGTCAGTAGAAACCATCACAAAAATGGTGTAAAAACTATTGTGTTACAAAGATGATAACTACACGATAGCAGCCACCGGATATGGGCATCAACACAAAATTCTGGTAAAAAAAATAGAGTTTAAACCACACTAAATAAGGTGAGCATTCCACATGGTGGATTATTCCCATTTAGTGGAATCAGCAAAATAAATCCTATCATGCCATTGGTTTCTGAATGTAATTAAATAATCAAAAGTTCAAAGGACTAAGGAAAGTATCAAATAAACTACAAAAGATAGCATACAGAAGCCAGGCCCACATACATGCGACTGTGTGGTTTCTAAAGGGCAAGTAGGTACTTCTCAATTAAAGCTGACAAATCTAAGGTCTAGAGAATCTTTTCTTATTCTAGCAATCAATATGACTGGAATAGATATAGCAGCCCATGAAGCAGTGCTATGTGACAACCATTTGCATGGACAACCAAGCCAAAGAAATTCAGGGTCTTCCAACATAAGCACACAATAACTAAACACTGCCTTAGCAAGGGTTAAAAAGAACAGTAAAAATTCCTGGCTAGGCCTCCATCATCTATCTACAATAACCACACTCGTGCTACTGCTTTCAAATAGATTACTCTGAATAATATAAACACAGATAAAAGCCACATACATGGGACCCTGTAGTGTGAGGAACACGTGTCTCCAGATTCAAATTTTCTTCTGGTGGGAGCAAATTGAAATTTTTTAACCATTAGAAGCAGAAAAAGTTGGCATCATCCTCCATAATACGAAATGCAACATTAAACGTACTCAATCAAATTCCCAGCTCTTAGGTACAGAGGAAATTCCAGCCAAACATTCTCAGACAAAAGGACTCCACACTTGTTTCCCAGAATGGCCAAGATCTGAGGAGACCCTTCCAGTGGCAGACAGATATATATCAATAAGGTAGGGCTCCCACTCTTGAAGTAACAATACTCTTGACCATGCATACTGGCGTCATAACATTTGAAAGCTCAAGTTATTCTAACCATCATATTTTGCATTTAGCAAGAATTGTGAATAGTGAATCATAATATAAACAGAATACTTCGAGGAAAAAGAAAGGAGGTTAGGAGGTTATAGATTACATAATCCCCACCTCTTACAAGTAGAAACTTAAGGTTTTTAAAGAACATTTTACTTGCCCATGTTGATCCCCATTTATGTCTCTGTTGAGAGTATTTAGCCGATGAGGGCTTATTTATCTATTTTCTTTAATATTTTATGAATAGCTGCAATAAGGGCAATATTGTAATTGTTGGTCTTTTTGACTTTATTATAAATAGATAGCTTGGGGTCACATTGACCTAACCAAGCATTCGGTTCAGTTTTTTCTCTCAACATGGTATCAGAGCAAGGGCTGAACTGAAATCCTAACCCTAATTGCTTCTACCCCCATCGTTCTTCTCTCTCTCTCTCTCTCTCTCTCTCTCTCTCTCTCTCTCTCTCTCTCTCTCTCTCTCTCACACCACCGCAACTCCTTCTCACCTCTGTGCTCTCTTTCACAACATAGGGTGGCACTAATGAGGTGATTTTTTGAATCTAGTGTCTGCCCTAAATCTCACCTCTATGAGATAATTTCTTTACAATTTGCGATAGGTGGTTCAACCCCTTCTGCGATTTTTTGGATCTTCTTGTTTGAGATTGTTTCTGCCTTGCCGCTGGCCTTTCCTCTCGCGTGTGAAGACCAAAGTACTGCAGTTCATGGACCACCATATTTATTTTTTCAGATTCTTCGGGACAAAATCAGAATCGACGTATTTTTTTTTTAGGATTTTCAAAACCCTAGAAAAATCGTTTTTTGCATTCCCTTAGATCTGATTTGGCTGCTTTTTTGGAGGACAACTTCAGTCAACTATCAAAGGACTTCTACCCAATTTTTTTGGCTTTTTTCGAGTTGATTTTTGAGACACAATATCTAAGGACTCAACTGTGAACTCTGGGCCAACAGGAGATGGCCGTACATATTATATTAATTTTGCTGTGATCCCTGTGAAACTTGACGGCACAAATTATTTGATATGGTCTCGATCCACATTCTTGACCATCGCAGGCCGGGGGCTTACAGGACATATCAACGGCACTTCTGTGAGGCCGGCTACATCAGGCACTACTCAAGAAAAGTGGATCTCGAATGACTCGTTGATAATGTCTTTTTTGCTTAACTCGATGCAGTCACATATTGCAAAAGGATATTTGCTTCTTGATACTACGACACAAATTTGGTCGGCTGCAAGGGATACTTATGGTTAAGTTGGGAATGATGCACAGGTGTACGAACTTCGGAAAAGAGTTCATGACACCACTCAGAAAGAGATTACTATATCCCAATTTTATGCTGAGCTTCGGAGTTTGTGGCAAGAGCTAGATCATTATATCGATTATCACCCAACCAATAATGTGCACGTTGCTGCCTACAAGAGACATGTGGACAAGATCAGAGTTTATGATTTCTTGGCAGGATTAACCGTTGAATATGATCATATACGTGTTCAACTCCTTAGCCGGTCTCCATTCCCTTCTCTGGAATAGTCCTATGCCCTAGTTTACTCTGAAGAAAGCCGTAGGACAGCAATGCTTCACCCTCTACTGTTGATCGATCTGCTTTACAAACCAGTGCCGGCACTATTGTAAAATTTGGTTCACCATTTCGGTCTGATACCTCTAAGGAGGTTGTGAAGTGTGAACATTGTCATAGGCCGTATCACACTAAGTTTACCTGTTAGAAGTTACATGGAAAACCTGCAGATTTTGAGGCAAAAAGGGCACAAAAGAAGAGAAAAAACATGGAAAACCATACTGAAATTGTTCCTGCTGCACCTACTACCGATATCGGTTTATCCCAGGAAGAACTTTAGGCATTTCGACGTCTATTGAAAGCTTTTGCTGTTGCTGCCTCTCCCACGGTTGCCAATTCATCTTCTTTTGCTTCAAACCTAGCCACTTTAGGTATTTTCTTTGGAGGGTTTAATACCTCTGTTGTTTTCAACCCCTGGATCATTGATACAGGGGCTACATATCACATGACAGGTTCTTCTAATCTCTTTCAGCAATATACCCCTACTTCCGGTAGAGACAAAGTTCGCGTAGCTGATGGAACCCTCTGTTCCATTGCTGGAAAAGGGTCTATCCATTGCTCTCCTACTCTTCCATTATCAAATGTTTTACATATTCCATCATTCTCTACTAATCTCCTTTCTATCAGTAGTCTGACTCGAGATTTAAACTGCAAAGTAACCTTTTTCACTTCTTATTGTGTTTTCCAAGATTTGGTAATGGAGAAGGAGATTGGACATGGTAGATTGGATGGTGGTCTTTATCTGATCGAGGGTAGTGGTGTTTCTACTTCAACTTTGTCTTCTACGCCTCATCAAGTTAATTCGGCATTGACAGATCTTCATCAGTGGCATTGCAGATTAGGTCATCCTCTTTAGAAACTTTAGAAAAAAAAATTTCTAGTCTCGTTTCATCTTGTAATAAAGATAATTTTTTTGTGAAGCCTGTGTTTTGGCTAAACAAACTCGTTCAATATATTCATTTTAAAATAATAAAAGTCGTTTCCCTTTTCATGTGATTCATACTGATGTGTGGGGTCCTTCGCGGCATACTTCTATTTCCGGTCACCAATGGTTTGTCACTTTTATCGATTGTCATTCTCGTACAACATGGGTTTATTTGTTGAACCATAAGAGTGACGTTTTTCACTATTTTCAAATTTTTCACAAAATGGTTCAAACCTAGTTTAATGCCACTTTGAAAATTCTTCGCGGTGACAATGGCACTGAATACACTGAGTGTCAATTTCAACGGTATCTTTCTGATCATGGCATTATTCATCAGACCAGTTGTGTTGATACCCCCACACAAAAATGGTGTTGCCGAAAGAAAGAACTGACATTTGTTAGAGGTCACTAGGTCTCTTATGTTTGCCCGCCATGTCCCAGCTCAGTATTGGAGTGATGCTATCTTAACTGCTGCCTATTTAATAAATCGGATGCCTACGAGAATTCTTGATTTTCGCACACTTATTGATGCCTTGCAGGGATCATCGACTTTTATTCTTTCCCCAAAAAATTTTTGTTGTGTTTGTTATGCTCGTAACACCACCTCTAAGAGTAAGTTGGAACCCCGTGGTCTCCGCTGCATTTTTCTTGGGTATTCACCTACTCAAAAGGATTAATTGACATACCATAGAATGTCAACAAAACATTAATCCTAGCCTGCGCCCAAATATGGGAAAGATCTCCCCTCAAGCGTTGATACTAGTCACAGAATTGATGGTCGAAAGATGGGTAAGATCAACATCAACATCAACAACACATTTATCACAAACTAGTTGGGGTCAGCAGTCGATGAGCCCCAAAGATTCATAAAAATAAAGCAAAAATAATGAAAGATGGATAAGATGAAAACTGATAATTATTCGACAACTAGGCAAAAGCACATATGGTTGATTGCTCAATGGGCAAAGTTTCTTCGGAACAGTGAGGAAAATAGTTCGCCAGCATTGAGGGAGGCAGTAAATGTTAGAGGCATGGACCCAAGATAATATGGTCATTTTCAGGACGATGGTCCTGAAAGACAATGAGACACGTTTCTCGCCTTGATAACGCGAAAGAGCGTCAAGACGCGATTGGTATAGAGCTGTGCGGACGTCTATGTTATTCGAAGAATAGTTCGCCATGATAAGTTGGTGTGAGAAGACGCTTGGGACCAAGTCTTATATATAAGAGCTGGCTCAGGCAGTTAGTCAGTTATGCAAACGTGGAAGAGTCACGTCGTACGAGTTGGCGGAAAATTTTGGCTCGAACAAGAAGAAGAGAAAGAAAAAATGACTTCATTAAGAGCTGTTTGGAACAAGTTTTCCTTCTCCAACCTAAGAAAACCATAAAGTATGTTCTCAAATCTCTTATTACGGTTAAGGCTGACACTTCTAGCTCGGCGACGTTCTGCTTTTGCTCGCAACATTCTTGTGTGATCAGCATGCTTCTTGTCCTCGAAGGAGGCGACATATGCTTTAAGCTGTTCTTCAGCAGTAGCGTGACGAGAAAGTATGGCCAGGCGTTGGCATCACACCTCCTCAATTTCCCTTTCTATTTCCAATCTTTGCCGTTCAAGAATGCTTTCTTTGTCGCTCAATACAGTCAGCTCATTGGCAATAGATTCGAGAGATTGCCGCTCTTGGTTCACGAGGTTTTTTGCCTCCTGAGTCTCAGCACTCGATGTGGAAGGTTGGTTAGCAGATTTGGCCAGAGCAATCACTTGATCTTGGTGTCGTCGAAAATGCTCAAAACCTGCCGGGAAATGCTTCAAGAAAATCCTGAGTTGCTGGCCAAGCTCGCAGAGAGCCTAGCGCTAGCCTCCCCCTCGACTAATTCATCCATTACAGACCTGACCTCCTGAAGAGTCGTTAGATCATTGACGAAATAGGCAATCCCAGAATAAGCAAGGTCCAAGGAACAAGCCAACATAACTTCTAGCTTGCTAAAGGTCTCTACTATATGAGGAATATCGATATGAGGTGTATCAGAAGATCGGGATAAGTCATCAAAATAAGTTTGAACGTCTTCCACAGATGCCGAAGCGAGATCTTGCATAACCCTCGCAGATAGAGGATTGACAACTGACGGTGTCTGAGCTAGGGTCGGGGCTAAAGAAGAAGGTCCACCATAGGCAATCGGTGTAGTAGAAGGCTCACCTTGAGTTTTCAAGGGCAATGAGATTGGAACCATCGCCGAAACTACAGGAGCAAATGATGTCTCGGCAACAAAAGTGGTGTCAAGCTCTTCAACAGATTGCCTCGTACCCTCTAAAAGGTTTCCCGAGGGAATGGTCTCGGAAGTTTCATCAAGGATAATTGGAGACCCCGTCGAGGACTTATGTATTTTTGCCGTTGAAGGAGAGCCTCTCATCCGTCATTTAAATGAGGAAAGAGTCTCTCCATCAACTTCCTCATCCGAATCATCATATGACAGAAGATTACAAGTAAGTCCTCTTTGGTCTATTACCAGATTCTGAAATTACAAAAAGTAGACACTTACCTGCGGCAAAAGTTGTCGAACGCCTGGGACTATCAATCCAAAGGGTCTTCATCGCAATCTTCTTCCCGGTCTTCTTCGCCATAGAATCAAAAGGTCTTATTCTACCACCCCTGAGGATCGACGAAGTAGCCTCCTCAAACGGGTTGTTAAAAGCAAAGAATGTCCACCAAGCTTTATAGACATCACCCCAAGATGCGATAGAAGGGTTGCAGGAATGTCTTCAGAAAACTGTCTATACATCAAGATAGTGATTTGAGCACAGCAATCGTACGATTTCCTGCGCATTGAAGGGTAATCCATGAGGTAAGGAATATGCATAGGCATTGCTTGTCGAAGACCAAACTGATGAGCACAGTACTGAGGAAAATATGTTCAAACCCAGGGTAAAACCTACCCTTAATACAAAGCCGAATTGGAAGATCCCTTAAAAAGAGTAAGAATGTCCAAAAATCACAGTGATTGAACCGCTTCAACGATCTGGAGCCAAAAAGAGGGCTGAATTCGCCAGAACGGTAGGGGAAGAATTCAAGATTTGCTGAGAAAGAAGCGCAGAGATGGAGTGTCAACAGGGATCTTTAGTGGAGTAGCTCAAAGCAATCGCGTGCCAAGACTAGAAGGTGCCCCGGCGGTGTCATAACTAGGGATGCTCTCGAATAGAAAAGGAAGATAGAGGGCTATCCAAGCCTGAAGTATCCAGCGTGGACCCACCAACAAGCAATCCTCCTCAGACGTTCCCATCAGTAAGGCAGCATGGGTCATGCTTTTGTATAGGGAAGCCAGAACTAGAGGGCCAAGAGCAATGCTCTTTCCCCGAGCTAAATTAGAAGTAAGCGCAAGGTAATCCTTGGATACCTTCACAGTTGGACTGAAGAATAGATATTTTGACAACCAAAAGAGAAGAAAGTTGTTCGTTCGGACGGTGTGACAGCACCAGCAGTTTTACAATGGGCTTCCAAGAATTTCCCGTAGGCAAGAGTATTATCAAGAATAGAGATATCGATCACATTTTCAAGGTTGGCAACATGAGTCCCATAATGAGGAAGTCTAGCAATGGTAAATGTATCCAAAAGGGTCACGAACATAGGACCCTACTGAAAGAAAAAGCAGTTGGTCGAAGAGGGCCAGAAGCTTACAACAGAACCAAGCAAACCTCTATTCAAATCATGGGACAACAGACCGACTTCAAGAGCGATCTTTATGTTCGCCGTTGCCCAAGAAGAAGCAGTCGATACATCGCTTTCAAGCCGATTGAACCAGGCATAGAATTTATCATCATATAAGGGGAGACTCCTGAAACGTTGGGATGGCAGTGACCAAATATCCCTCAAAGGAGTAGCTTGAATAGGAAGTTTTTCATCTTCCAGCGTTGGAAAATAAGGTAGAAGAGACGCGGGGACATGGTGATGACTTTGGAGGTCAGGACCGAGGATGAACCCGGCATACTCCCGTTGAGTATTCAGTAACCTGAAAAAGCAGTGATCAACATCTCTACTATTGACTAAATGGTCGAAACGATCAACAACCTGGCTCGAGTGAATTCAGAAGTTTCGGTTGCCATGAGAAAACGCGGAAGAGCTCGGAGGACCCAGATAAGAAGAACACGATGATTCACAGCTTTTACCTAAAGTGAAAAAGATGATTTGGGAGACCAACGCATCATGGGAAGTTGAGACGATCACGCTTTGGAAAGGGAAATCAGGGGAAAGCGTAATCATTACATACGGCTAGCAGCTGTCAAATCAGGAAAAACCTTTTAAAAGATATAAATCTTCGATTTATTTCTTTTAAAGGGGGCATTTGTTTACACCCAAAAGTTACCCCAAAAGAGTCACGTGGCGAATACGAGCAAGGGTTATGATCATCTACGGGCAGCTCTACCAGAACTAGACGAGGGTTGACTCTGAGGACACCACGTGGCAAGACGAAGTTTTGACGGTATTCTCCTCGAAAATAAAGAGAAAAGGGTGCGCAAAAAGAGCTACGATTGAGGCAGTTACGAAGATTGGCGATAATCCCCAAAAGCTGAGAAGAAAAAGACGCGAAGAGCCAAGAAAACCACCAAAGGATTTATCCATAAAAAGAATGTGCTTGAAGCCCACGGCTTTAACCGTTCGAGAATTACCAAGATTAAGCCTATAAAAATCCAGGGTCATCCAGTACACAAACACACACAACACAACAAAACCAGTCTCTATCTTTCAAATTAGTCTTTAAACTTAACTGTAGTTTTCAAATTCTCGTCGTTGATTCAATTCTGACGTGTTTCATATCCAGAGTTAGGTGTCATCGATTAAATTCCAACGTCTGCTCACCCAGTCCAGTACCGTCGATTAAATTTCGGTGTTGTATTGGTCCATCCACCTGTCCAGTACTATTGATTAAATTCCGGTGTTGTGTCATTTATTTTCATTTGTCCGGTGTCGTAGATTAAATTCTGGCATCATGTCCTACAGTAAAGTCCAGCATCATCGATTCAATTCCGGTGTTGTATCTTGGTTACATTTATGTCGAAGCAATTCGACAAGTTTCATCGAGGTGTCACCAAGAGGTCTGTCAAAAGTTTGTACAAAACTGTCGAAAGACGCATCTCTATCAATACATATCCTGTTTGACACTCTCTGTCCAAAACTTGTTCGGAACCCTTCTTACTTAACGAACTGCTAACGTTCGATAAAACATTTCCAGCGTTATCAACCCTCTTGGGCCTGCTCCCTTTTGGGCCAAACCTTGAGAAGTCAACCGGGCCCAGCCGAGGGAATTTGACGCGCAATAATATTTTTTTGCACGCCAGGTAGGTCTAAGGTGTCAAGTTCGAGAGAGTGCTATGCCTCGAACAAAAAGTCGCAACAACCTAAAAGGCAACAAAATCATGGAAGAAATACCACGAGCAGAGTCCTCAACCATCCGAGGAGCCCAAGAGCAGGCTCAGGTTGAAGATGGCGAGATTCTTCGGCATCACGCCGGAGAAACAAGGAGGGATGCTGAGATAACGCCGGTGATGCTATCATCGATAAGACGTACCATTGAAGAAGCTCAACATCAGTATCTCTCTTCTCCAACACTTGCATTGGTTGTTCTGGTTGGACTTCTTCTCTTCTTGATTGCAAAAGAGAATGCCTAATTGACACTATGTCAGACGTTATTTATGGTTTACCTTCTCTTCGAATGAATGACCCTGATCTATACCTTCCTCTAGTACCTCTCATAAACTGAAACCTAGGAACTTCCCGATTTTGATTCCTCAATTCTTGTTGCCATCGAGCACACTGTCTTTTGTCATCATATCTTGGTGATTCATGGACGTTAACAATGCTGATCATCTTCGAGAAAGGGTCTATGTCTATTTCCATTGGAGTTTTTCCTTTGTCTTCAGCGAATTTGATCTTGCCTTGACGAAATGCCTCTTGAAATGTCTTTCTAAAGACAATGCATTTCGCTGTGTCATGAGTCATAGAATGATGTCACTTGCACTACTTTTTTCTAGCCCACTCCCCTTTAGACGGAATTACCTATCTTTCAGCTAATTTGATCAGCCCACATTTCAACAATAAATCAAATATCTCATCAGATTTAAAGATATCAAAAGAGTAGTTATTTTTCTCCTTAGCTTTAAACTTAGATACATTTCTCACTCTAACTGGCTTAAGAGCCTGGTATACATATGGCTTCTCAAGCACCATGGTTGCCATTGTTATCTCATTCTCTTCTTCAGCAAGATCACTAAATTCAGTACTTTCAGCAAGGGCCACTGTCTATCAATTATCCTTCGTCCGCATCTTGTCTTTTTCCTTCACCAGATGTTCATACTTGAAGACTCAACCAGTTAAATGAAAGAGGTCATCAAAGGCTTGTCCTTCAAATCTTTCTCTGAGATTGAATTTAAGCCCGTTGAAAGCCAAATCAGGAAATTCTTTCTCGGTGAGAGAAGTCAAACATCTGTTCTTGGACTTCTTAAATGAGCAATAAACTGATTTGCGATTTCTGTACTATATTGGTACATCCTTGTCAAATCAGCTACCATTACCTCAGGTTCCGATCGGTAAAATTGAGAATGAAATTGTCTTTCCATCTCAGCCCATGTCTAGATGGATTTCACAGGCAAGTTCGTGTACCAAGTAAATGTTGTCTTTGACAAAAATAATGGAAACAACCCCAATCTCAAGTATTCATTAGTCTCAGCCTCTCCACGTTGTACTAGGAAACGACTTACATGCTCCACAATTGACTAATCTTCTTCTCTTGTGAACATAGAAAAGTCTGGTGTCTTGAAACCCATTGGGTATGGGATGGTGTTTACCCAGATGGGATGTGGTTTCATGTACATAGTCTTGGAGTTCCCTTTTCGGCTCTCAATTGCTGCATTACCAACTCAGCCACTCCATCTGGATTCCATGGCCTAAAATTTTGTTGGCCCATCCAAAGATCCTACCCCCTAGGGTTAACTTGTTGATGTATATTCATCCCTTGATGTTCCACATTGAATTTAATGGGTGGCGGTGGCTTGTAGATAGGGTTCTCTACTATGTGTGGGTATGGTTGGGCTGCAAGAGGCCTTATAGGTTCGACATTCGGCACATTTATTGGTGGTGGTGGTGGTGGTATATTCAACACTGATTGTGGAATGGGAAGAGTGGGGTTAACCGCATTAACTTTAATAGGAGCAGTTTGAGGGAAGTTATAACCACTCACTCCATTCACTAGGTTTGTGGGTATTGGATTCTCTAGCTTTGGTACAATTCTCAAAGGAGGTTGCAAATTCTGTTCCCCACTACCATTATACCCAACATTGGGAACTCCCAACACAAGAGGAAATGGCATAGTGCCTAGAGAATTTGCATAAAATGGTGAAATTTGAGAGGAAGTACTTGGACGAGACATGATAAAGCCCATTGTGATCAATGCCATAAACGAAATTATCTCGTTTATGGCATTGATCACAATGGGCTTTATCATGTCTGTAACATGCCTCACCATGTGGTTAGTGAGATCATTCTGTTGTTCTTCAAACATCTTCTTTATCGTGGCTACCAATATAGCGTCGGGTGCCAACGTGCGAGTCCGTTCCTCAGTTAATTGCCGTGGTATGTTGGAATTACGATGAGCTACTTCTTCAGCCTGATTGGCCATTGAGTGCTCTGATCGTGCATCGTCTCGGTTGTTGACATTATCAACTTATGCTCATTCTGGTTAGTTTCTGGTTCTCGCCACGAAAAGTCCCATTAGGCTTGCCAAAAAGATGTTCGCTCGTTTTACAACAAGGACTATCTTTCACCGAAATTCGTTCTTCGATTTTTATTATAAGGGTCATGTGGCTTAATTACCAAAGAAACTTGTGGCAAAGAACAAATCATAAGGAGTGGGTTTGGAAATGGATGGATTGTAGATAGCTTTGAAATCAACAAAGGGTCTGATTTACATTACAATACTCCTAAGAAAGCTGCAAATGGCTTGGAAAAAAACTGGTTTACAAAAATTGAAAGTGCAGAAAACTCAAAGTATGACGAAAGTTAAATTGCAAAGGAAATTGGATGTTTTTGCATGTATTGGTGATCTGCCTTCCCCTTTTTCTTTCTGAATATTTGTATTTTCTTGCACTTTGCAACTGCTCGGACGGTTATCTCTGTATTTTCAAATCTTGGATCTTGGCTCCTTCAATAACCACCCTTTCTTGCCTATGTTCTTCATTGCTTTTGTCCGTCAAAACTGATCTTCAATTGCCACGATGACTTTGAATTTGAACCTTTTGAGCAACTTCTCATACTCTGCTCATACCCATTACTTTCGCTTCCTTCTCATAACTTCCTATTGACGTGGCTAACTTATTTGATCCATTGGCTTTTATGTTCGTGACCATTCTTCATTGGCTTTCTGTGATTTTCGAAAAGTTACCGATTTATGACTACTTATGAACTTCGGGACTGAATAGCCTTACTGCCCACTTCCCAAATATCGAGTTCTTGCAGTTCTCAGAGTGCCGCTGCCGATTTGCCGAACCTCAATAAGTCATTGCCATTCTTTTACTTCACTGAATCGAGATCAAATCGGGACTTAATGACCTTGATGCCCGTTCGGTACTTGTATTTATTATTTGGTGTCAACAGCAGGATAGTATCTTCTTTCACAAATTTTTATAAATCGTGTGGAGTTGAGCTAGAGTATCTCGATATTCTAGTCAAATCGAACTCGAGCATAAGCTTTTGTACTCAGATTAAGCTCATGTCGAGTTTTAAACACCATGTAGATGGATGGAGTCAAACCGAACTAGAAGGCACTGTATCGACACGACTCGACTCGACTCGAATACGTCCCAAGAGACAGACGGCCAATCTTTACCCTATTTTTTACACCAAATTGTCGGGGGCGAAAGCGTCCGGCAGCGCGCACCGAGGGTCGGATGCATGAACCATTTCCTCGGACGCTCGCTCACCACTCCGACGCGTAGAGCGCTCTCACATGCTGGACTCGCGCTTTGAGGAACCACGCTGACCCAACAATCACGCGAGACGCTCGCGTCGTAAATGACCAAGAATTTAAATCAAAACGTGACTCACCCACCCAATCCCACCCCCCCACGCCCCCACACACACACAAAAAAAATTATTTTAATTAATTACTAGTTAATCACCATGATTATGTCGTAGGCTACTGAGTGTTAGGGCACATTCATCGTACTCTCGTCACGTTCCGTTCATGCACCACCGGGAAAAATTTCGTTTATTCTAACCGGAGAGAGCAACCGATTCTAGGCTTGTGCCAAAACCGGGTTCGAGATCTATGAAACCACCATTGGAAAGTGAAGAGCCAGTATTTATTAAGTTGGCACAAGTGAAATAGTTTATGCCAGTATTTAGCAAATTTTAAGTATTAATGCTCCATAAATATGAGTCAATTAAGTTTAGTTAATCGTGCGGGGAATGGAATATGTTTCCATGGCGATGTCTACCATAGTTGGAGTTGGAATGAGTTTGAGACGAAGGTGGTACAAAATAAATGATTCACTATTACTAATTTTAACTATCGGAGTAACTCAGATACGGAAGACGTGTCGAAATATTCGTATGCAACATTGACAACAACGAAAGAACATTTAAATTCTTATTCGAATGCGTTATATCTACACATAGGAATCATGTTAAAACTTGAGTTTTATTAAGTCCTATTTTTTATTTATCGTTTATCGGTGTGGTGGGAGTAGATGAGGAAGGCATAGTTATACATTATCAATTCTTGGATTGAATCTTTAAATATCATATTTTGGTAAATTATAGTGTTCTTTTAGAATTCTTGGGAATGCAGGTGCGAATGGAAGAAGAAAAAGAAGTGCAAAAAAAAAAAAGGGGGGGGGGGGGGGGGGGGGGGGGGGACTTGAGCCGTTACGGTTTGACCCTAATCATCCACTATCCGAAATCATTTACTCATTACTCAGCACACTCGAACTAAAAAAATTGGGTTGGGTAGGGCTGGATACGATATTTTTGACACCCCTACTAACTATTACGTTGAATTTTCTGAGGCCATCTTCGAATATCTTGATCAGTTAAATTCTTACAAAACTCCATTTTTATCCAAACATGAATTATTAAATCTCCGCTCACTTTTTTTTTATAATAAATTGAAAAAAAAAATTGAGAATGAAAATTTTTAGGATTGTACCAAACGCATTTTTATTCTTTTTCTATTCTGAAAAATTTTATGTAGTTAACAAATGTGTTTTTCTACTCAGAAGCTTGTCCAGGAGTAGAAATAGAAAAAAAAAATTAATAGAAATTGTTCCCAAAGCCAGAAATGTTACCGAACGCACTTACAAAATGATTATAACGTGAGAGATAATCGAGGGATTCGAATATACTATTTCGATACCGTGTGAAAATATCCACCATCTCGATCCCTTCACTACTGCCGTCTTTCCTCCAAGTTATACTCGTTTTAGTCCAAAATATTCCAAAATCTTATGCTGATTGACAAAGATATGGTTTGCCATCACGCGATGACGAAGGGTGGACGTGTCCACGAGCCTGGAATCGCCGATTCGGCAGTTTCGGTTCCTGAAAAAGGTGGAACCGCCGGTTCCAAGCTGGTTCCGATTTCCTTTTTTTAATTTAATTTTTAAAATAATAAGTAATGAAATAAAAATTATAAATTATAATCAAATTATACATTATAATAAAATTTGGGAGGAAAAAAGAGAGGATAAATGGCTTGAACTTAATGAATTATTAACAGCTCTTTCCTCAATTATATATATATTTGCGGTTCGCCGGTTCCGAACCATGGGCTCGGTCAATGGGCCGGTTCCGATTTGGTTAACGGGTCGGTTTCGAGCCCACAGTTTATTTTGGCCATGTCTAACGAAGGGTACTCTGCTTTCCTCCGTTTAATGTTCTATCAAGTTCTAATCACGTCCATAACCATAACATTCCCAGAACTATGCATTCTCCAATCTCAAATAAATTAATGTCTTCCGCACTGTAGCTGCTTCACGAGACTAAGGTCACCAGTCATGACTTTGAAGTTTGAAGTCAACGATACTCTCGATTCATACGGTTGCACGGTAAAACGGTTTTACCTTTACTTGTGGCTAGCCACGGCGACGGTCAGCAACTAGCCAAAGGCAATGAACGAGGCTCGATGGCCTTGGGCGAGGTCAAGCCTCACCAGTGTCTCGCCTGAGGTTGGCGAGGCTCAACCTAGTCGGCCTTGAGCGAGCTCATCCCTTGGCTATAGCTGGTCGCTAGGTAGCCATCATCGTGACCAGCAATTGGAAGAGGAAGAAAGAAAGAGAAAAAAATTTAAAATTTCAATATATTACATAATTTTCTCTAGAAAAATCAGATCAGATTTTCCATATGAAACGACGAAAAATACTTCTCTATTTATTTTCAAGTCATTGCCAAACACCGAAAAATATTGTCATTTTCCTGAAAATTTGATTTTCCATAAATATTTTTTAAAAAATTATTCGCGAAACAAATGGAACCATAATTGGAGTTGGAATGAGTTTGAGACGACTGCGGTACGAAATAAGTGATACTAACTCTAATTATCGGAGTTACACAAACCGAACCCTCGATTGAGCAATTAATCTCCATGGTTGTGCGTGTTGGTTCATGTAAACTGCTTTCTCAAGCTTTGGGTCGATTTGGCCATCAACGCAACGCATATAATTCAACAGATACGCCAATGCACCAATATTGCAACCGAATAGATGACAAGGCAATTGAGTTCGTGTCCCTACTTGTGATATTTGGATTCGAGTATTATGGAGAGTACATAGTAAGATACTAAACGTACTAACACCGATACGGGGGAGTGCGTCCTTAGTATGGATCGAGGAGGTGGATCAGTCGAAGTGCACGAAGATATAGCCACATCTCATTTCCGGGATTAATTATACCACTATTGAAAAGAGTTGTTAGATGTTGTCTTTGCCTTAGATAAATTTCGTTCCTATTTATTGGGATCCAAAGTTATAATTTATACTGATCATGCAACCCTAAGACACTTGTTAGCAAAGAAAGACACCAAACCCCGACTGATTCGGTGCATTCTTTTACTACAAGAATTTGACTTAGAGATCCAAGACAAAAAGGGTGCAGCAAATATGGTGGCAGATCACTTACCACGCATTATTGTTGGTCAATCCACTACTATCCCAATTCATGATGTTTTTCCAGATGAACAATTGTTTGCTGTTTCTAGCTCTCTATCTCCTTGGTTTACTCACATTATTAATTATTTGGCTATAGGTCAACTCCCTATTGGATGTAGTAAGCAAGAGAAAGATCGATTCTTCTCTCAGATACGATTATATTTTTGGGAGGACCCTGACTTATTTCGACAATGTTCTGATCAGATTGTGCGTATATGTGTACTCGACATTGAGTTTGCTAGTATCCTTGCTTTTTGTCACTCCTATGCGTGTGGAGGACATTTTGGGGGTAAGAAAACGACATTGAAGCATTACATTTTTAGTCGGTTTGGATTCCCTCGAGCTCTTATTATCGATGGAGATTCTCACTTTGTTCATAGGAACTTTGGACTTCTTTTAAAGAAGTATGAGGTTAATCATAGAGTAGCTACACCATACCAACCTCGAACAAGCGGTCAAGTAGAGGTTTCAAACCAGGAAATCAAGAAAATCCTCGAGAGGATGGTTAGATCAGATCGCAAGGATTGGTCCTTGCGTTTGGATGATGCATTATGGGCATACCGCATTGCTTACAAGACTCCTATTGGCATGTCTCCGTACCGCTTGGTATTTGGGAAAGCTTGTCACGTATCAGTGGACTTGGAGCATTGAGCCATGTGGGCGATCAAGCAATTCAACTTTGACATGGTTCAAGCTGGTTCTCATCGCCGCCTTCAACTTACGGAATTAGAGGAGCTACGCAATGATGCCTATGATAGTGCTAAACTTTATAAAGAGCGAACTAAAGCCTTCCGTGACAAACACATTATCCGCAAGACCTTTGAACCTAATCAAAAGGTTTGGCTCTTCAACTCCAAGCTTCGTCTATTTCCAAGCAAGCTTCGCTCTCGTTGAGATGGACCTTACAAAGTTCTTCAAGTTTCTCCCTATGGTTCTATAGAAATTCAAAATATTAGCTCGGGACAAATTCTTAAGGCGAATGGACAGGGCGTAAAACCTTATATTGATGGCCTTGCTAATGGTCAACTTATTGAATCCACATTCTTGGTAGAGCCTATGCTTGAGGAGTGATCCCATCCATGTCTGGTTGAAGACAATAAACTTAACGCTTTTGGGAGGCAACCCACGGTTTGAGTATTTATTTTCATATTATTTCAGCTTTACTTTTATTAAGTGATTTTTTTTTTTTGGTTTTGATTTTTAGGTTTCATCTACACAAGGCTTATGCAAATAGAGGTGTTAGCTTCTCTTCATATTTTCACATGCAGATTCACGCTTACTTTCCTACGGGTTGTATTGTTGCTTCTTGTTCTTTAATTCTTCATGCCATTGAGGACAATGTCAATTAAGTTAGGGAGGATGGATAGTCAGATAGTTTAGTTTTTGCTTGGATTCCTTAGTTTAGTTTTTGCTTGAATTAAAAAAAAATCAAATTATTTCAAATTACACCATCCATTATTCTCTTTTTATGCGAGGTTGATGTCTTTCTATTTTTTTTATATGCTGGATGCATTAGTTTAGTTCATTAATTACTTTGAGGCTGGCTATAAATTAGTTATTAACTGGACTGTGTTGTGTTAAGCTTTGTATAAGTTTTAGTACATTCTCTACTAATAGGTTCTTATTGACATTATGAGCATCCTCATTATTGGTAAACACTAGTATGTGCGGGAATCTTTGCAAGCATTGATTGATAGATGCTTTTGCCTAATAACTAGGGCTTTGTGTCACAAACATGAAGTTTCACGTCAAACGGTTGATGTGTTGTATGGCTTAAGTGATGGCGGCTTCTTCCTAGTAACCGGAGCTTTGTGTTACAATCATGAAGTTTCGTGTCAAATGGTTGCAAGCTTAGCAAAATAAATTCCTAATGATGCTATGAATTCTTTGGTCTTGTTTTGACTTGAAGCCTTTTTGGTTCAAGCAAGTAAGTCTGAGGGGTGTTTCACCTAGTTCATTAAAGGCATTTTGGGTTTGAGAGTAGCTGACCTAAAGCTCATTACATGGACCATCTAGAAAGTTTAAGAGGTCAAAACATTGCACAGACTAGAGAATCTATGCAATTATGTGCAAAACAAAAACAAAAACAAAAATAAAAACAAAAAATGAAAAAATATATATTTCAGGATGATGTTTATATAATCCCGTGGCTTGTGTAATTCTCATTGAAGGTTGCCAAATGTCAATGATAACTTATTGGTGAACGAGAGGAATTTGTTGTTTTGATCTTAACATGACATGGTTTGATTAATAGTTGATTTGTGTCTTGCCTTTTAACATATGGATGGACTTTACTAATGTATTTAGCTAAAAAAGGGTAGAAGATGTTTTCCTTTCTTTGATTGAGTTTCTGAGTATGGTGTGATTTTTTCTTTTTACTGGAGGACGAGCAAAAGTCTAATTTGGGGAGTGTGATCGGTCTATATTTTATGCCTAAAAAGTGTATCTAATTTATGGGTTCAAATAAATATTATTAATTAAATTAGTTCACTTGTCTAATATTTTGATCATCGGATGAGTTTTATGAGAGATCGAATTTGAAATATTCTCTAGCTGCAGAGGTTTGGTTAAACATGATATCTTCTAAAATTCGAGATATTTAATGAATTTTTACAAAATTTTATCTTTAGCAGGCTTGGATTTCCATGAGCTCATGATTGATAGAGAGCATATTCCAAAAAAAAAGGGGGGGATCACAAAGAAATCCCTGATTGGAGACAGAGAGAGAAGCAACGTGAACAAAAAAAGGGGAGACGACGAACGGGAGAAAAAGGAAGAGTAGACAAAAAGCAAGAAAAGCGACGGGCACCAAAGGGAGCAACGTGCAGAAAATTCACTTCGGCTATGGCTTCTTCTCCGACTTCTTCTTCGTCAATCAACTCTATGAGTAGCTAAATTTATTCTGTTGTCTTTGAGTGTAGATGAAACGATACTTCTTGTTTGGATTCTAAACTTTTTATTTAGTTTTTGGTATTGCGCTTGATTATTTGGGAGAGACTACGTTTTCATCTATTCTATTCAAGAATTTTATTGTTAAATCCAATTTATGATTTTAGTTTCTGTAATTCTAATTTCATACACAAGCAATAGTTTTAATTGCAATTTATGATCAAGGCTGATGATAATCTATATATGATCGAATTATGTGTGCTAAGCTTGGAAAGCGAAAGACGATAGTGATCGACAAGATAGGTTGTAACAAGGTTAGTTGTGAATTATCTTCGTGACTATAGCAAGCTTGTGGCTTGTTAGGTTTGATAGTGCAAACAAAAAGGCTAATCAAATAACAACGTATCGTGGATTCGAGACTCAAAGGCAATAGTTTTCTCGTAATTGTTTACACTTTATTTTAATTAACTGAATTCTAGCATTAGACTAAATTACTTAGTTAAAAAAAAATCCAAATTCGTCACTGTGGTTCGATCCTTTCTTATCACTATCTACAGTTAGTAATTAGGGTTTATTTTTTGTCATATTACGACACGATCACTCTCGGACCAGAAGGTCAAATGAGAAAGGAGCAAGTTGATTCATATTTCAAGTCTATTTATCCCGATGCATTTTACAGGTTGATGATAGCGACTAATAATAAAGAGGTTTGCTTTTATGATGTTTCATTTTTGTAGAATGCTCAGTTTGTTCCTCAGATGTTGCTATGTTAAGTCTTTGCTCTAAGTCTTTCCATAAGTTCTGCAAACTTTGTCCTTTTTATAACTATATCTACACGTATGTGAGTATGTATTGCAACTATGTAGGTATCTGGTTAATGGCTGTAATACACAGAGTTGAAAGAATATCGCCAAAAAGAAAAAAAAATGTGTGGTTCCTGATGGTTAAGTCTTTTATTGATTTCTCCACTACAGTGGCTCTGCAGCTTGTTCTATTTATTATGGTATTGGTTAGGGAACTGCTGACCTGGCTTTGAACCATTTTCGTAATTGCTTCTATTTGAGGAGGATTATGAATTATTGCGGGGCTGGATGAGTCATCATGTATTATTGTGGGGCAGGACGAGTAATGAACCCTTTTGTTATGTAGAGGTTCTCAAGGAATGACCCAAATAGGAGGGCAGATACCAGTTTGTCGGGCAGTTTTAATTTGTAGTGTTATATTGGGTCACAACACAAGGAAGTGCATTTATGTGGTTTGTCATATGGCAGAAGCAGCCGCACTGCTACCAATGAACCAAAGAAAGACTGTCATTGACAGACAGGCTCACTTAACACAAATAGTTGAGCTAATAACTTCATTATATATGTATCAAAGCAATCATGGTTGACCCTTGCCACTATACAGTTGCTCTCTTGGGAATAGAATGTGCAAATCCAGCATACGGCCCAGGAAGGAAACAGTTGTGCCGACTAAGGTTGTCAAGATCGAGATCCTACTTAGGATCGGGAGGGGTGGTAGGATCGTAAATCGTGAGATCGACACGGATCGTACAATCCTACTAATATATTACCTAAAAGTTAAAAAATTATATTCAAACATAAATATGCATATAAAAAATATATATGCCAACTCATAACATGATATAAAAGACAAAAATCACTATTGAGGAAGGGGAGAAAAAACTCCTTATAAAAAATTATATTTAAAAATGAATGTGCAGTACCGCACGTAGGAGGAAATTGCGAAAAATTTGCTTGAAATAATGGTGGGACACATGTGTCCGAGACGTGTCCTAGCGTGTCCCCGTGTCGGACACACGTCAGACACCGACGCGGCAGGAACGGTGGGATCGTGCGATCCCACCGATTTTAGGAGTAAAATCGGCGATCCCATGCGAGTTGGGCTAATTTGCGATCTTAGTAGCGATTCGAATTGCTGGTGACGAAAAAATCGTAGGATCGTACAATCCTACAATTTAGATGGCGATTTTAACAACCTTGGTGCCGACTGGTTAGCCAACAACCCTTTTGATCAGGCCCATAGTTTCGAGTTTTATTCTAGGCCCCCTCCCGGACTGGATTTATTAAAGGACGGAATAGGTGTTTTCTAGTACCAGGAGAGCGGTCATGAATGCAGCATTCAGTATATACCGTAGTCATGAATGGAGTATTCAGTATATAATGTAGTTTACTCCCCTGTTCACCTGAAAAAAAAAAAAAAACAAAGCAATCATGGCTAATGAACTTCTTTACTCTGCCACTGCAGCAACCCCTTATTGTTCATAGAGACATTATCTCATGCATGCCCAGAAATACTTGGAGGGATAAAGAATCGTCATATACTTGAAGTTCCTCCCATGAAAGTTTTGGTTATGTATCGTGACAGAGAATGTAGTCATAGTAGAACAACTTTTTTTTTTCCGTCCATTGAGAGGCCTTTCCTTGTGATATTTATCATGTAGGTTTCCAACAAACTCTACGAAGAGTCGGAAGGGGGCAAGAAAAAGCTTGTGCGCGCCGAAACAATATATGCAGAATCGAAGACAACAGGCAACCCAGAAGGAACAAGACCCACAAACAAAACCGGCTTCCTAGGTCTTATTGGGAAAAAGGTGGATGGTATAGAATACTACAGTGAGAAGATCAGGGAGCTCATTCCAAAGCTTGAAGCTGAGCAGAAAGCCACCTTGAGAGATAAGCAGGGAGCAGCGGCTCTGGTCTTCTTTACTAGCAGGGTCACTGCAGCCTCTGCAGCACAGAGCCTGCACGCCACAATGCTTGACACATGGAACGTGATGGAGGCACCCGAACCTCGTCAAGTCATATGAACTAATCTTGCCATTAAGTTTGTTGAGCGGCAAACACGGCAGTGCATTATCTACATTATAGTGGCTTTGACCATTTTCTTCTACATGATTCCCACCGCATTTGTTTCCGGCTTCACAACAATGGAAAATCTGAAGAGATATCTCCCGTTTTTAAAGCCGGTTGTGAAAATTGCCGCGATCAGGACTGTGTTGGAAGCTTATCTCCCTCAGATTGCACTCATCGTGTTTCTGGCTTTGTTGCCCAAGTTGCTGTTGTTTCTGTCAAAGCTAGAGGGGATTCCTTCCCAGAGCCATATAGAACGTGCTGCCTCTGGAAAATACTTCTACTTCACGGTCTTGAATGTGTTTATTGGCGTTACTCTGGGTGGAACCTTGTTCGCTACATTCAAGACTATTGAGAAAGATCCCAACTCTACCCTCACAGTACTGGTGGCCAATCTTCCTGGAAATGCAACATTTTTCCTTACTTATGTTGCTCTGAAGTAAGATATATTTGTTCCTTCTCAGTCTTCTATTAACTTCTAACTTGCTGAGTGATACATTCTGGTTCTTTCTTGATGAGAAAGCGAACAAAATGAAAAAAGAGAGAAAGAAAAGCAATTGGAGATTGGGATAATTTGTACTTTCTATGTTCCTTAAAATTATTCCAGTTTCATATGGCCATCATTTAATCAATAGTATGGTTAGGTTTCACTTCATAGTTCTTGCATGGACCTTTTCCTTTGCTTTCTTGGTATAGTGATGTTGCTAATGTCTGAACTTGGGGAAATGGCTGTCAGGTTCTTTGTTGCATACGGTCTCGAGCTTTCTCGGATTGTTCATCTGATTATTTTTCACTTGAAGAGGAAATAACTCTGCAAGACCGAAGCTGATATCAAAGAGGCCTGGTATCCCGGAGATCTAGGATTCGCGACTAGAGTTCCCGGTGACATGCTGATCATCACGATTACTCTCTGCTATTCTGTCATTGCTCCTCTGATCATCCCATTTGGTGTTGTATACTTCGGTTTAGGATGGCTTATTCTTCGAAATCAGGTTGAGTACAAGTTTTCTGGGCTAACTCCACGTTGTACTTGGTTTTGAGTCAAACTTTTGCACATCTTTGCCTAATCTAGATAGCATACTTAACTTCATATGATTGCTTTTTGGTTGACAGGCACTCAAGGTTTATGTTCCATCATACGAGAGTTATGGAAGAATGTGGCTGCACATGCATATACGAATCCTAGCTGCTTTTCTCCTTTACCAGCTGACTATGCTTGCCTACTTTGGGGTGAAGGAATTCTACTATGCTCCTTTACTGCTTCCGGTGATCATCGCAACCCTTATCTTTTGCTACGTGTGTAACAATAAGTTCTATGGCTTCTTCCGCTACCCGGCACTGGAAGTCGCCTCACACGAGATGAAGGAGACACCACACATGGAGTGCATTTTCCGGACATACATCCCCCCAAGCTTGTGCTCGGACAAGGTCGAAGACGACCAGTTCGAGGATGCTATGTCTCAAGTCTCGAGGGCGGGCTCGTTTGCTTGATGTAAAAAATCAGTATGTCCTTTTCCCACTGGAAATGTTTCTTCCCTGTGTCTATCAAAGCAGGTTAAACATGTAGGAAGTTACACTAGATTTGTTCAGTACATGTCATAGGAAGTGTTTCTATTTCTGTTTCATCTGTGTAGTTTTAGTGTGATTTTGTGCATCTTTTGTAAACGTGTTATATGTTCAGGAAAAGATAAAAGAATGCTTTTGGTCAAGTCTTCTCTTTCTGCACATTTAATCATAGGTGGTAACTGTTTAAGGGATTAACCCTCTATGTGCGGCTATAATACAAAGAACACTCGTAGAGATTACACCATATTGGGTTAATACCGCGAAAAACCCCAAACTGGTACATTTGTGACAATTTTACCCCAAATTATTTTTTTGATTACCAAAAACCCCAAACTGGTATACTTGTGACAAATATACCCCAAACTGTTTTTTTAACCACAAAAAATCATAAACTGGTATAACTGTGACAAATTTACCTCAAACTACTTTTTTTTACCATGAAAAATCTCAAACTGGTACACATATGACAAGTTTACCCTTTGTTAATTTTCGTTAAATTGAGTTAATACCACGAAAAATTTCAAATTGATACACATACAGCAAACATAGGGTAACGTGCACACCCGACAATAGCTACGTGTAATCCAACTTTGCAATTTGACTGCAAAATTTAACGAAAACTAACGGAGGGTAAATTTATCACAGTTATACCAGTTTGGGGTAAATTTGTCACAGAAGTACTAGTTTGGGGTTTTTCATGATCAAAAAAATAATTTGGGGTAAAATTGTTACAGGTGTACCAGTTTGGGGTTTTTGGTGGTATTAACCCCATAATTTAACTGAAATGACTTATTAACAACTAATTTCACAACATTAATTGTGGGGAAATATAGGGGAAAAAACACAATTTAGGTAGATACTTAAAGAATAGCAGCCTGCTCTAAATTTTAAAGGATTTACATTTCTAGATCTTGCTTAATGCTCCTTAACCAGTGCCCTCGTAACGTGTTTTTATGTTTTTTATGCTAGAGTGCAGAGAGAGGAAAAAATTACCCAAAAAGTCATAATTCTATTACAATTGAGTCAATTCAGTCCTAGATTTTTTTTTGGCTAATTGAGCACTAAAATTTTTTGCAATTGTATCAATTTAGTCCGTTTGGCTGACTGATGCTCATGTGATAAATTTTTATTAAATTTTTAATATATAATTCTAATTTTTAATTTTTAATTTTTTTTAATTTTTTTTATTTTTTTGTCTTGGGTCGGTAGCCTTTGCCGGACCAAACCAAAAAGAAAAGAAAAAGAAAGAAAAATAATTAAAATTTTCAAAAATTTGTCACATCGAATCGAATTGTCACAATGGCTAAAGGTTTGACTCCATTAGCGCAAAAAAAAAAAAGAGACTGAATTGACACAAATACAATATATTTAGGTCTTTTTGATAATTCTCTTTGCAGAGAGTGGCATTGTAATTTGCGATTTCTCCTCTAGTGCACGAAAGGAGATGAGAGATGAAATGATAGGATTGGATATTCCAAGTGTTGTAAAATTTTCGTATTTCATTCACTTTGATGTCATAACTTTTCAATCAATTATGGTATCACAGTGAACATTTTTTTTTTAATTTTTTGAATTTACGACACTCATGTGTTCGATTGAAATATAATGACAACAAAGTGAGCGCGACACTAAAATTATAGGACACTTGTGTTGGTGTTATTTTTTTCAAAATGGTCATGGCTACTTATTTTTTCCTTTTTCTTTTCTTACGTTTTTGGTAAAAAAAATTTCAAAAAATTTATCAATCAAGAGAAGTATTTTGGATATGGATCCATTTACTATTTTTCATGTTAGATGTTAAGAAAATGGAGATTTTTGGAAACATGTTAAGTTAATGGGAGAAATGAATTTAAAAAAAATCAATTTGTGTTTGTCAATCAACTAAAGATGAGTGATCAAAAAGCTAAGTCGTCGTGGAATATGATTTATTTGTGTTAAATATCTACCGTCTACCACAAGTCAAAGTTTGCATAATTGTGGGGCGACAGAATTGGCAAGATTAACCTGAAAAATATATAGCAAGGCACAATTCCGTTGACTACGCTCGGTCACCACGAATAGCTTTAGTACACACGCCGATCACCACGAATAGATTTTGTTAATCCCCTTCCAAAAGCCTTGGTCATGGAAATAAATATTTCTTTTGTACAGCTCTTGCTTGGTATAAGTAATAATTGGGGAAAAAAAAACCAAAAACTCCTAAACCTGGATTGGCACAAACTTAGTTTTAAACATTTTAATTGGATCAATTTAAAATGCATTCGATCCATTTTAGCTGAAAATTGCTGACGTGAATGCCGATCATCCTACGTGGCATAATTGTCGCCGACGTGAATTTTTTGGTAAGGCTTGTAAAAAAATGTACTTTATTATTATTTTTTCCTTTCTCTGTTTTCCTTTCCATTTTGGCCGGCGAGAGTCGTCTACCACTGGATGAGGGCCAAAAAGCCCATCGCTGACCGTACGAAGGTCCTTGTTAGAGTTGGTGGGCCACCTCGCCCACACCTCGCCCAGAATCAGCAGGGCCACGAAGGCCCTCAATGAGGACCTTCACGGCCTTGTCGGCATTTGATGAGGGCTTGCTATCCCTTGTCCAATGACTAGCAAGGGCCGTCGGAGACTCTTGTTAGCCAAAATGAAAGTAAAAATGAAAGACAGAAAAAAAAAATAAAACGATTGTAAAAAATTGAATAAATTATTAAAATGCCTATGTTAGCCCCAGTGTTGTCACGATCGGCATCCACATCAGCAATTTTCAGTCAAATTTTGCTGGATGGATGAATTGGCACACATGCAAAAATGTTAAAGATTAAAATGATTCAATTGGAAGGTTTTAGGACTGAATTGGTGTTAATGCAATACATTTTGGATTTTTTTTATACTTTTCCCGTAATAATTGTGTTGACAAATGCGATCTCTGGGTGTTTTGTAGTGTGTGTTCTAAAGCCGGAGCATTTTAAAACAAGAGACAGAAATTGTCGCAAACCGCTGGAACTGTGAGGATAATGCATATGTGAGTAGCTAGCCAAACACATCGTGGCTTCACTAACGATTTTCTAACTTATAATATGCATGCCCTAGCATTTTTTATGCTTCGTGTAATGCGATTTGGTTCATCCCGTGTTGTCGATAAGGAAGTAGGCGTTAAGTCCTCCATGTTCTGCTAGGAATAACTGCCATACCGTACTTTGGACCATAACCAAGGCACCTCGATGCGTATTTATGAAGTTGACCGATGAGGAAGTGTCTCTGATGTGGGAGCATCTGGATCTACCAAACAACTCCCAAAGCTCAACTTGGGTCTCGTTGATCGATCCTCACCCAATCTCACTCCTGCAATCAAAAGCCGATTTCGGCTATAGTTTGATTCAACGTGTCCACATTTGAAGATGTCGATTCAACCCGCTGGTTGTCGAGTCGCGAGACTAGTTGCTGATTTCATGCATGTTGATGGATAAACAAGATGTCAATTTACGAGTTTGATGTCGACTTCGAGGCTACTAATCATACTAGCTAGCAACTGGAGGTTGCTCTAGTGGATGTCCAATACCGTTTGTCTATCTTCCAAGGTGGTCATTCTACTGCCAAGATCGGTGGATGAATTTGGAGAGTCTTATCTTAGTTATAATGCATTAGTCCCAGTTACTATGAGTCTTTAATTATGTGAAAATCTTTCAAGAGTCATTTCAGTTTTTAAGATTCAAAAGAATCACTTTATGGACAGATTTTTTTTATCTCATTTGTAGTACAGACAAGATTTGCATTTGAATAAATGCTATTTTCGTCTAGCGAGCGAATTTCTTATCGCCTTTTTTTTTATCGAAATTTCTTTGGTAGTGAACCAAAAAATCTTTTGTAATTGGCTGAAGGCCTTGGTGATGAACTTCTCCGGTCGCCTTTATTTTTTACATGGTGGCTTTAGTCCTTTATGCCTGAATGATGGACTTCATCTATTTGAAATCCTTTACCTTCATCTATTCTAATAATCTAATCTTTATCCTTAATTGGAGGCCTTGGTGGGGTGATCACATTCTCTCTCTCTCTCTCTCTCTCTCTCTCTCTCTCTCTCTCTCTCTCTCTCTCTCTCTCTCCATATATATATATATAATTCCCATCACGCACATAAATCAATCTCTTGCATTGCTTAGGCTCTATTTGTTTCGTAAAAATAAATAATTTCGAATATATATATATATTTAAAAAAAGATCTCTTATATTGCTTACGGAAATGAATGGACGAAAAAAATATTTTCACCGTCCTCGAACGTGTTTAGTCATAAAATGTTGTCTAAGTAAAAAATTATTTATTAACTAATTAATTCAATGAAAAAAAATAATCGCAAGTAACGGTTACATCGCGAGACTTGCTTATGATTGAAATCGATTTCTAAAGTACAACATTGTTTTTGCTTGCCATGAGTATTTCCGCAGCCTATAATTTCTATGTTGAGCACCGGATGCTGATCATAAGCCTGATCTGAACCAAAATTCGTTGATTGTTGGGCCTCAGAAATTCGAAAGGCTGGAAGTGTCGTCGTCTCGTAGACCGCATTGCATACAGAAAGATACCATGATCTAATAGGTAGGTGTGTCTTTAACTTTTGTTGTCTTAAAAGTTCCACGTCGGATCAGATAAGTCTCTTATTAAGTGATTTAAAAGATAAACACTGATCCCAAATGATCACTATTTTAGGTGGTCATCAGAGCATTTCTTTTGAGGTTTGACCTACATGAACGGGCCCAAGTTGTTAGAAATGATACTACAGTAGGATGCTTTCCATGTAAAAGAAGGTGCAGAAATGTACGCGACGACTAGGGGAAGTATCATTGGATAATACATGCCAGCAGTGACGAGGACATCGGTTCAAGTGAGGGAGCACGGGGCATCAAATGGGGTGAGGCCTTGTTGGGTGATTCGTAGCTATACTTATTCCAAGGGCTTGACCTAAGTAGAGCGAGTCGTAATTAATCACGGTATGCCTGCTATATTACTTCATTTCATTACACTAATACCACAAGGACAGTTGCGTGTCCGCATATGAAATGCATTCAATTAGAGTGAAATTGGAAGGAAGAGTCACTTTTCTAGGAATCTTTCCAAAAAGAACGACATCCCATTACCATGCTTGACTGGGAAATCTTAGCGAGTTGAGGCTTTGATCTGTCTTTTTTTCTTTCTCGATCTCTTTAAGCTTTGCTTGGCTTTGAACTCGTTGTAACCGCAGCAACTTCCTACTCGATTTTATCAAGCCATAGCTATTTTCTCAGCTTGGTGTTCGCATAATCAATTGAGCCATACTAACAATTGGACCCAATTGGAAAATTTATGTTATTCAATTTTGATTTTAGAAAAAGGGAGGGGCATGACATCTGTTAAGCATGTTATATAAAACATAAGTACGAGAATTAACAAGTTTCAAAAGGAAAGGTAATGCAGAAGAGATCAGATCAACCAATCTACCCAACAAACTAGAAATAGCATGCCTCTGCGATATTGATGAGATGAAGAAATCTTCGAAGACCGGCCTCTGCGATATTGATGAGACTAAGAGATGCACTAGTGTGCATGTATTTGGTGATAATAAATCCGGCAAGCATCTTCCGGTCTGCCTTTACAAGTTCACATGCTCATCTTCACTTGAGCTCGTTTCTTTATGTGCAAGCCTCAACGAACATGCTTCTTGACACTGACGAGAGAAGTGTCCAACCAAATAGCAGATATAAGAGAACTGTCATACAAGGTCTGGAAATTATCTTAGAGATGACCCCTGAATAGAGCACAAGAATCAGGACGTCAAAATCCTTGCCTATTCCATCTGTCATGCCTTCTTGTTTCAGTTTTTCGTCAACTGCATCCAGACAATTCAATTGCAAATCTCCATAAGGAAGCAACATCATCGTATTGAAAGCCCATAAAAAGTCCCTTCCCAGCACCATCTCGCACAAGCTCCAAGCAATTATCTTTGTCGAGTATATGCCATTTGGTTTTGAGAGAGATAGATCCAAGAATCGTAGGACATTCCCAAAAAGGGACAGAGCTACATGTCTTTGGATTAACTCGGACCAGCAAACATGCAAGGGATGGAGAGACAAAGAGCTTCCTTTGTTTTCTGTGTTGAGTGGCTCTACTTCCTGAAAGCTTTCCCAGCCTTCATTCCAATCGTCATTCTACCAGTCATTTCCTGAATCAGTCGCTTTTGCAGAATTCTTGCCGTCTTTTCCAACCAGGAAAAGCCCTTCCCAATCTCCCAAAACAGCAACTAGAGCTTTAAGATAGGAGTCCGTATCAGCTGCTCTGCATAATTTTGAGAAGCAAGAAACCTCCTTGCCAATGTCCAAGAGGTCATCCGGAGTTATCTCTAAGCCGGGGCAGATGGGTGCCATTATCTATGACGATCTAAGGGCAACAAAAGTGCTTGTAAACCTATTAGAAATATCAGAATAATGAGAAACTGTTGGAGTCATGCGTGAATCAATTCTGCTGCATGTTTTGTCCTTATGCTATTCAATTGGGTTTTACTTTTGTTATTTTAATCAAGTAATGATGAAAGGGGTTGTCATGTAATGATGATGGGTGCTGCATGTTTGATTAGTTTCATTAGGGGTTGATTTGTTTATTATATTCTAGGGAGACAAGGTGTTGCAAGAAATTAAATGTGGTTTCAAAAGGGAGTTCCCTTGTGCGTGTATAAAACCAAATCTGCAACCAAGTAATGATAACTTTTCTTATTCTATCATCTCTCTCTCCCTTTTTGCTACGCAACTTGAAAGGCTTCTCTCTGAAGCTTGAAGTTTGAGAAAATATTGCTGAACATCTCTCAGCAACAACAGTGGTATCAGAGCTCTTCTGAAGGATCTTAAGGGACTGTGAAGTGAAGGTAAGCGTGCGTGATGGAGGCAGGTTCAAGTGGTTTCTCTGCTATGGCTACTCCAGTCTTTACTGGGGAAAATTATCAAGCTTGGGCTGTCAAGATGACAGCATTCTTGGAGGGTCATGATTTATGGGAGGCTGTGGAGAATGATTATGAGGTTGCTCCACTTCCAAACAATCCGACCATGAATCAGATAAAGTACCATAAAGAGAGAACCACAAGGAAGGCCAAGGCAAAGTCTTGCCTGTACGCTGCTGTCTCAGCCCCAATCTTCACAAGAATCATGAGATGTGATTCTGCGAAGGCAATATGGGATTTCTTGAAGACTGAATACGAGGGAGATGAAAAGATAAGAAGCATGAAGGTGCTGAATCTCTTGAGGGAGTTTGAGAGACAGCAAATGAAGGATTCAGAGTCAGTGAAGGAATATTCTGATAGGCTGATTGAGATAGCCGAAAAGATCAGAGTCTTGGGGACTGACTTGAAGGATGAAAGGCTGGTTCAGAAGGTCCTAGTGTCTCTTCCAGAGAAGTTTGAAGCTACCATAGCTTCTTTGGAAAATACAAGAGACATAGCCGACATAAAGCTTGCAGAATTGTTAAGTGCCTTGCAGGCACAGGAGCATAGAAGAATGATGAGAAGAGAAGAGCACGTAGAGGGTGCACTGCAAGCTAAAGTGAAGTTTAATGATGGGGGCAAAGGGAAGAAATGGAATCAGTCAAAAGGGAATGCACGTGACTCCAAGTTTGAAGCAAAAGAAGGAAGTTCTAGTGGGTCTGGCAACTGGAAGAAGAATAAGAATAAGAAACCTTGTCAACACTGTGGTGGAATTAATCACCAGTCCTTTAGATGCTGGAGAAAGCCTGATGCCAAGTGCAGAAGATGTCACAAGTTTGGTCACATGGAAGCTATTTGCAAAGAGAAAAATCACCAGCAAGCAGGAGAAGCACAGATTGCAGTAAATGAGGCTGAGGAAGAACACTTGTTTGTAGCTTCCTGTTCTAGCTCTTCTGTTGTGAATGATGCATGGCTGGTGGATAGTGGCTGTACAAATCATATGACTGGCAATTTGAAGCTGTTTAGGAGTCTAGACAGGTCAGTTAGGTCCAAAGTCAGAATTGGCAATGGACAGTATATCGAAGTGCAAGGGAAGGGTATAGTGGCTATTGAAGGAAATCATGAGGTGAAGCTGATAAATGATGTTCTCTTTGTGCCAAAAGTTGACCAAAATTTGTTGAGTGTTGGTCAATTAGTTGAGAAGGGCTATAAGGTGAAGTTTGACGGGAATGAATGCCTTATTGATAATGCAGATAGCAAGGAAGTGCTGAGAATACCAATGAAGGATAAGTGCTTTCTATTCAAGCCACAGGAGATGCAACAAATGGCTTTGAAGTGCAAAGAAGAAAATGCAGAGCTATGGCATAAAAGGCTTGGGCATGTTCACAGGAAGAACATGTTATTTATGCAGAGGAATAGCTTGGCAGATAACTTGCCAAGTTTGGAGGAGGAATTTCCACAATGCAAAACTTGTCTTCTGGGCAAGCAAGCCAGATTACCTTTCAAAGGAGGAGGCTGGAGAGCACGTGAGAAGCTGCAATTAGTCCACACAGATTTATGTGGACCTATGTCAGAACCATCTCTCACTGGTAGCAGGTATTTCATTACTTTCACAGATGATATGACTAGTTAGAGCTGGATTTATTTTCTGCAAGCCAAGTCTGAAGTTGCTGATGTGTTTGTAAAGTTTAAAGCCTTAGTTGAAAATCAGAGTGGGAAGAAAATTCAAATGCTCAAGTCTGATAATGGTACTGAGTATACTGCCCACAAGTTTAAGTTAAATTGTGAGCAAGCAGGCATTGTGCAGCAGTTCACTGCTCCCTATTCACCTCAACAGAATGGGGTCAGTGAGAGGAAAAATAGAAGCATTATGGAGATGGCTAGATGTATGATGCAGGAGAAGATGTTACCTAAGAAGTTGTGGGCCGAGGCAGCTAATACTGCAGTGTTCTTGTTGAACAGATTACCCACAAAGGCCTTAGAGAGGTCAACACCTTTTGAAGCCTGGTATGGTGTTAGACCTTCTGTGAAGAATTTGAAGATTTTTGGGTGTTTGTGTTATACTCATGTTCCACAGGTTAAGAGGGACAAGCTGGATCAAAGAGCTGAGCCTGGAATCTTCATTAGGTACAGTCTCCAATCAAAGGCTTACAGGATTTTTCAGCCTATAACAGGGAAGGTGACTGTGAGCAGAGATGTTGTTTTTCTAGAGGAAGAAGAGTGGAATTGGACAGAAGAAAAGAATGTAGGACTACAGCAATCTGCAGAACAACAACCTGCAACAATTGTACAGGTTGATGAAGTTGTGGATGGATTGGAAGATACTATGGATGGTCTTCCAGTAAGAGGCACAAGGTCACTTGCTGAAATTTATGAAAGAAACAATGTGGCAGTGCTTGAACCAGCTAACTTTGTGGAAGCTAATGAGAATCAGAGATGGATTGCAGCAATGCAGGAGGAGTTGGCAATGATTCAGAAGAACCACACATGGGAGCTTGTTAATAGACCATCTGATAAGAACGTGATTGGGGTTAAGTGGGTGTTCAGAACAAAACTTAATCTTGATGGTTCTGTCAATAAACACAAAGCCAGACTAGTTGTGACAGGTTATGCTCAGATATGGGGAGTAGACTATTCTGAGACTTTTGCTCCAGTTGCAAGACTTGATACAATCAGGCTACTATTAGCTGTTGCAGCAAAGAATGAGTGGCCTATATTTCAATTAGATGTCAAGTCTGCATTTCTGAATGGAGAGCTTGAGGAGGAGATTTTTGTTGAACAACCTGAAGGTTTCAGTATCAAAGGGCAAGAAGAGAAGGTATACAGATTGAGGAAAGCTCTATTTGGACTGAAGCAGGCTCCAAGAGCTTGGTATGAGAAGATAGACAGATATTTGCAAGATTTTGGCTTTGTAAGAAGCTTGAGTGAATTCACTCTTTATGTCAAGAGGGTGAATCATAGTATTGTAATTCTGTCACTCTATGTAGATGATTTGTTGGTGACAGGGAATGATGTGGATCTGATAGAAACGGTGAAGCAAGGTCTGTTTGCAGTTTTTGAGATGTCAGACTTGGGAAAGATGGCTTAATTCCTGGGTCTGGAAATCAAACAAGATTCACATGAGATCTTCATCAGTCAGAAAAAATATATGAAGGAAATTCTGAAGAAGTTTCAGATGGAAGATTGTAGAAGTGTCAGCACTCCTATGGCTGCTAAGGAGAAGGTGCAGAAGAATGATGGAACAGATGCAGTAGATGCCTCTATGTATAGAAGTTTGATTGGATGTCTCATGTATCTTACAGCAACTAGACCAGATATTCTATTTGCTGTGAGTGTTCTATCCAGGTTCATGAGTAGTCCGAGTCAGTTACATTTTGTAGCTGCAAAAAGGGTCTTGAGATACCTCAAAGGAACATTGTTCTTTGGTGTGAAGTTTAGGAAATGCCAGAAGTTTAAGTTGCAGGGCTTTTCTGATAGTGATTGGGCTGGCTCTGTGGATGACATGAAGAGTACATCTGGATACTGTTTTACTCTTGGTTCTGCCTGTTTCTCCTGGTGTTCCAAAAAGCAGGAGATTGTAGCTCAGTCCACAGCTGAAGCTGAGTTTATAGCAGCTACTGCAGCTGCAAATCAAGCTTTGTGGCTGAAGAAAATAATGAAGGATCTATGGTTGAATTCTGGTGATTGCATTGAAGTGTATGTGGACAATCAGGCTGCATTAGCAATATCACAGAATCCAGTTTTCCATGGCAAAACCAAGCACTTTAAGATCAAATTCTTCTTTCTGCGTGAAGTGCAACAAAGTGGTGAAGTTAAGTTGGTCTATTGTAGGTCAGAAGATCAGCTTGCAGACATATTCACAAAGCCACTTCAAGCTGGAAGATTTGAACTGTTAAGAGAGAAAATAGGAGTTTGCAGCAGTAACTGATCCAAGGAGGAGTTTGTTGGAGTCATGCGTGAATCAATTCTGCTGCATGTTTTGTCCTTATGCTATTCAATTGGGTTTTACTTTTGTTATTTTAATCAAGTAATGATGATAGGGGTTGTCATGTAATGATGATGGGTGCTGCATGTTTGATTAGTTTCATTAGGGGTTGATTTGTTTATTATATTCTAGGGAGACAAGGTGTTGCAAGAAATTAAATGTGGTTTCAAAAGGGAGTGCGTGTATAAAACCAAATCTGCAACCAAGTAAT
Organism: Rhodomyrtus psidioides; assembly: GCA_021437785.1. Taxonomy (NCBI): domain Eukaryota; kingdom Viridiplantae; phylum Streptophyta; class Magnoliopsida; order Myrtales; family Myrtaceae; genus Rhodomyrtus; species Rhodomyrtus psidioides. The sequence goes on from JAILYB010000047.1 coordinate 1,984,411, forward strand.
GATAGCTTTTCTTATTCTATCATCTCTCTCTCCCTTTTTGCTACGCAACTTGAAAGGCTTCTCTCTGAAGCTTGAAGTTTGAGAAAATATTGCTGAACATCTCTCAGCAACAACAGAAACCCCTTGATTTGAGCTAGTTACTCTCCTTTCACCTATATCATGCAACTCATCCCATCCCTCCCATGGTAGAACATTTGACTGTTGCTCCGAAAAGGCGCTCTTAATAGGTCTAGCAACAATTGACTGCATAAGTTGAAGAGCATAAACTTGAATGGCCAGGTAACTGCAAATCATTTCAACAATTGGCCATTCTTTCCCAAACCACGCATCTGACCCTTTTCTGGTTCTCCGTATCGCCTTCCAGCTTACTCAAAGACAACAACAAATTGCACAAATTCTGATATTCAGGGACTTCAATAGCTAGGCCGTGTAGAATTGGTTCCAACACACTTACATATAAAGCAGGAAGACCTTGCATCTCTTTCTCAGCTTCCAAACTGGATGTGCACAGCGATTCTGTTTCAGAGAATACTTCTGAAATCACTCCAAGCCCACAACCTAAAAAATCATAGCTCGGCAAAAAATTGATGATTTGGCAGCAACACCCCCCATAAAATCAGTGTTGCTGCAACCGAAGATGGTACCCCATCCCTGACTTGGGGAGACACTATTCTCGTAAAACTTTTAAGACACTTCATGAAACATGTTGGATTGAACCAAAGAGCCTCTCCTCATCTCTTGTGGCATGAAACTTCCTCAATATCTTCAGTCAATTTGATGAAGTAGTCCATGAGGAGGATTAGACATTCTTGCCAAGCTAAAGTATCCAGCAAACTTCCAGGAGTTGCAGTATTAGGTATGCTGAAGATAAAGAACCACTCCATTATTTGAAAAATATCTGAATCTGTCAAGAGCTGTGCTCAACTTGACCAATAAATCCCTGATATGTTTCAGGCCTTTCGACAGTGAAATTAGTTCTCTCATCACCCACCAATGGCATCAACAGACTAAGGATGTAATATTTGTAAACGTCCTGATATGACATAAGTCCCTCAGGTGGGATGCCAGCATACAAACTGACAAGAGCTTGTACCATGTTAACTAAGGCTGCCACACTATGTTCATCAATATTCCGATAGATTTCATCTCGGAAACACTAAATTCAAGCCACCTAATCCGACAATGTTTTTGAAGTTCAGATCTTTCACAAAAGAAATATTCCTGCATTCTTGCTCAATTACCTTGTAGAACCTTGCCAACCCAGAGGAACTTATGATTGCTTGATCTGGGTGAATAAGTGGCAATGACTCTTTCTTTCCGTCCAACTGCATACAGCAGTCTGAGATCAGACTATATATGTAAGCAAGCCGATGTTTTTTGTGCCCCTCAATAACAGGATAGACCATCATTGAAATAGTTTCAACAGTTCTCTGACCATAGCCAACAAGATTGGGAGCATCCGCTAGCCTTATCAACCACACATCCCAACAACAGGCAAAGACCAAGATTTTACCATCAGCTACAAATATCTTTGTTCGCCCTGGCCTACGGTTCATATTAATCTCTCCACATGTCCTCTAGGCTATTCTAATTGACAGCAAAAGTTCTGGTGTAAGGGCTAAGTGAGCCATTTTTGTTCATAAAACACGTGGCTCCTACGGGCTCCGTTAACATTAAGTTCTAGTGCTGATGCATCCAAACTTCAAGAATTGGCTCTCGTTTTGAGCGCAAGATCAAATTCCAACCTCAGATTGTTAATTTGCAGATCCCATCAACTAAGCATAGTATGGATAGTGCATGAATCCATTTCGCTAGGAAGATGGCAAGCATGTGTGTGTGTGTGGGTGCGTGGGTGCGTGAGAGAGATTTTTATGGGATATACGCTAGCTAAATGCCCGAAAATCCTTGTACCAAAGCACCGGCGATATTCTACAAACACATGGACTCATTAGTATAAGTAGTCATACTATGAATGAAACTTTTATCGAAACTTATTCTCTGTCACATATGATTTTAGTCAGAACAAAGGAAAAGCAGGATAATGCATGGAATAATAGGAAGGTTTGCAATACATCCACAAACAAAAGTAACTGTGTTTCGAGTAATTATTAACAAAATCCAGAAAACAGCATTATTCAAAGTACACAGTTTGGTGAATTAATTTATTCAAATAGAACAAATTCGTTATTCTAATATTGAATTGGCTACATATAGCTTTACGTAATTTGGCTCATGTTGTTGCAACATCGTAATTCAGTTTAAATCAACCGTAAGTTTTTTCATACCGTACTCCATGGGAGTCCGAGTCCACAGAAGCCCCATTACAACATGTACTGCATCTCAAGTGTTTTGCACAACTGTTAGTCACATCCTTCTTTTTCCCGCTCTAAAAGGTACCGAGCTCAAAAACCAGAAAGGAGATATGTATGCCCCCTTATTCCATTAGCTTATTTACCAGTTAGTAACATTCATTTATTGGCATGTTGCTAGTACCTTTTATGTAAAGAGAAAACTCACCTAGCCATTATAATGATCACTCTTTTGTTTCTCACAGATCACCTTTATGAAAAGACCAAAACTGACCTCGCACCTGTGGAAGCTTTGACAATATGGTAGCCATGTTACTCGGCTTAAGTACACCCCGAGTGCCATAAGTTGTGTATAGCGTTCACTTTAGTGCCAAAACTTTCAAATCGATCACTTTAGTGCTAAGTTTTTGTAACTTCGATCATTTAAGTGCCAACTTCTTTTAAAAACGATCACTTTAGTGCCAACTCCGATTTAAGATGGCATGGCTCGCTGAAAATCCGACACGTGTATTTTTTATTATTATTTAAGCTGAGGTGACTCATCGGACTTGGCACTGAAGTGGTCGTTTTTAAAAGAAGTTAGCACTTAAGTGATCGAAGTTACAAAAACTTAGCACTAAAGTGATCGATTTGAAAGTTTTAGCGCTAAAGTGAGCGCCGTACACAACTTATGGCACTTGAGGTGTACTTAACCCCATGTTACTCCACGGATTGGTACTGGAGCATCGATATATGCATTGCAGAGTGAAATCCACAGCTTCAACCTCATCCTTGAAAAGGCCGTTAAATCCAAAATCTCTGCATCCTTCATCAATCTAACTTATTTTCCGAAGCTATCGCCCTTAGCAATCTAACCAAAAATGACTCAACCTCATCTTCATAAAACAAAGCTGCTCCATCTAACCTATTTTGCATAAAGGGGATCGCTCTTTTGTGTAACCTCTCGATCACAGTTTCAACGTTGACTCCTCTGAGCATCATTTTGAATTTCTCATATTCTGACAAGTCCTCCTATGAAAAGGCATCAGAATCATCAAAGAGTTCTGCATTTAAGGTCAAATAACAAAAGTGACAGTTTTCGTCCAAATCAGATTTACAAGAAACAAAAATACGAACAGTTACATTAAGAATAGACAGAAATATTTAATCCAACACGAGGATACACTTAAATAATTTATAACGTCTAGATATAAAGGCTTGGCATCAAAATTGGAAAAAAAATCATCCTCCATACATGATACACAATCAATGAATTCTAAAACATGTTTACATGCTGTATAATTGCTCCTGTATAGACCACATATTAAAAGACAATAGCAACTAAGCCTATTGCAAATGATTGTAACAAGATCGAGATTATCAACCTTTCGATGACCAAGAGTGATGGAAGCATCTTCACCATCTCTAGGACTAGAAGGTGTTGGAATTTGCTCCCGTCATACTGAAGTAGCAAATCAAATTAAAACCATCTACAAATCAATACAACTCAATAGTATAAAGGATTCAGGTTGATTAGACTAAACGTAAGAAAGAACAACAACAGCAAACTGATTAGAAGTATGTTCTTTTACATTGATATGTTCTTTTGATGCACACCCGGTGAAAAGTGATAGAACGTGGCTGATTCTTTTTAAAGTAACCTCTGCATGCCCACTCCTCAGTGAAGAAGTATCTTAAGTACTTCTGGATCCGATCCACAAGTCCAAGAATATACATCAGAAACATGTCAAGCTTTGACCCAACTGGACAGTAAGTAACCTTTGTGCAAAACAAATTTTCTTCTACTCTTAGCTTTGACCCAACTGGACAGTAACCTTTGTGCAAAACAAATTTTCCTTCTACTCTTACATACTCCCAAGGCTTATTTCCGCAAAAGAATAAACTCACCCTTCTTTACTATAAAGACGGTGCATGAGTGAAATTCAGACAGCAAAGAGCAGGAGACACTGTGCTTGCATTGAACTCCAAATTCGAAAATGAAGATTCCACCAAACATCAATTCGCTTAGCAAATCAATGCAATGCACTGAAACGAAGCTAAGCCACTCGTCCCATTTCCAATTTCTGCACTTTAAGGCTCACTTCTCAACACAAACGGCACTCGAAACGAGAAATGAACATCCAACCACAGTTCCTACTTTTTCCCACTCGACTCGATTGCAGCGCGAAAACGAAAGCCAGAGCAGAGAACATGAGAGGCACGTCGCGGTGGGGAAGAGACGAGGAGGAGGAAGAAGATCCAGGATCCATGGACGACATCTCGAGTACCGCCCGGTCGTGAGCCACCACGGGCCTGTACTTCCTCCTACCCTGCTGGGGGAACTCGTCCTCCGCGCCGCTCTCGATGTCGCCATTGTCCATCTCGCACCGAATTAAAACCCTGCCGGATCTCGAGACTCCTTCCGGGAGCCTTGATTCCAGGAACGAAGATCCCCCAAAACTGGGCACGGCGGAGATCTGATCGAATCGGAGCCGGGAGGATTCACGGGAGAGCGCACTAACGCAACGCGAAATCGATGAAATGACGAACAAGCAACTAGGGGTGGCAGAACCGAACCAAGAACCGAATCGAACCGAACCGAACCAAAAAAAAAAATAAGGTTCGAACCGAACCGAACTGAGTTTTTCAGTTCGGTTCGGTTCCGTTCGGGATAAATTTTGATTCAGTTCAGACATATTTTCTAATGGTTCAATTCGATTCAATTTTTCAAAAAATCGAACCGAACCGAACCGAACCATTGACACCCCCTACAAGCAAGAGCTAGAGAGACGTCTTTGAATGGGAATGATCGAAGGCTGGAAAAGGAGAAGTTTTTTTGAGTTCGGCAGAGGAAACGCAGAGAAAGATGGCTACATGTTGACGGTCTTTAACACCGACATTATTCATTTCTTTCTCTTTTCCTTTTTCCTTTTTGTTATAAAATTCATGAAAATCATATAATAAATGAGAATTTTTCTTAATTTATTGAAAATAATATGAGACTTTTCTCAACAGTCTGTTCGACTTCTACAAGATATTTTCTCGTGATCGACCATTGTTTATATGCTTGGAATAGTGCACTCTAGATCCAGACTATGGTCATTGCCCATACTATAAACTAGCAAAATTCAATTTATAGGAAAATATAATGCTCGGAGATATAGCTGCGAGGGTTCGCGATACTCTCCGACGGAAGCTGCAGCACACCCCCCCTCCCCATCTCTAACGCATGCGCGTGCACAGGGAGAGAGATCGATACGGTTCCTCCTCGTGCTCTAGGCCACCGTCAATCGCCACCGATCCAGGCAAAGGACCCCCTCATCAGGTTGTTCTCACCCCAATTTGTCAAGAGGGTTGCGGCCCTCTTGGTTTGAAGCGCTGAGGCTGTGGCGGACCTCGGCGGCAAGTTTGAGAGGACGGTCAACCTTACCTAACTCGCTCATGACGTGCACAAATTCTTACTCTATTTTCCCTTCTAAATAGTGAAGGTGGCGATGCTGCCCGGGAGCTGGCTTCGTCGAAGTCGGAGGAGGGAGGCCATCCCATGTTGGTGCCGCCGGTGTCCCTCTTATCCTTTTTTTTCCTTCTTTTTTATTTTGAGGTTAATATTTTTCCAGACCTTTTATTTTTTTTTCACGTGTCTAATTACTATATAAGATGTCGCGAAATGTAATATGTCAAATTTTTACGGGAATAAAAGGCCACATGGATATTTTCATTCATAATTTTAATAACGAAATGACCAATTCGAACGAAAAAGTATATCCTTGAAAGCCTCAATCGCACAAAAGAACTGCCCATTAATCGAACATTATGAATGTCTTACTGGTGGCCTTTACCATTTCTCAATAATGAGGTTGTTAGAGAACTCTTTTCATGCTGTTTTATCACACCATCTACATAATTTTCCATAATATACAAGCACTCAATACGAGGAAATTAGAATTCTAAACTTGGTGATTTTTGAGTGTGCCAGTGTGACTAAATTTCTCCAAACGTGGTTGCTCCCTCTCTTTCTCTCGCGCGGATCGATATACCTGAAAAATCGTTCAGGTTTATGCTTTCAGTTGCATCTCAAGAAAATACGTATATTCGGCGATTCGTAAATTAAAAAGGCAAATAATTTGATGGTTAAATCAACCATGGGATTTATAAATGGTTCTCATTACTTACGCTATCAGGTCAAATCGCGTGAAAATTGTCTAATTCTTTACTTTAGATATATTTTTTTGGGGAAAATTCAAAATAAAGGGTTGAAGTGCGACATAGCTTAAAGTGGGTTTGTGTCGATTTGGTCCGACAAAGCTTCTTCCCATTGGATATTTGAAACCTATTCATGTAACAACAATGATCTTGCGTCCTTCAACAATCGAACCACAAAATCATTAAATTGAACCGGAACAGAGGAAGAAAGGACCACTCTAGAAGTAGGAAAGGGATCAAATTAGCAGATCTATGCTTTAGCCGTTCGCTTCGATGCCAACATCTCCTGCCTAATTTCCTCTCCGATCAATGCCGAACACCTATGCATCTGATGTCGTTCACTCCCCTTACGAGCCGAGATGGGGAAAAGAGCCATTATGCCCCAATTTCCAGCCACACTCCAAACTTCGGTTCGCGTTACTTCTGACGGAAATCAGAGGTTCAGCTCAAGCAGAACAGTATCTCATGTGTTTTTTTTTTTTTCACAATCTATAAATAACACCAATGTGGTGGTGTTCATTACTAATAAACTAACAACGCATTTTGGCACATCATTTCAATTTACTGCTCTTGCATGTCATTTCTCAAAGCACGAGGTGAATCCTAATTGTGGATGAACATTACAACTACCTTTTATTTAAACCCAAGGACAGAGAGTGTAGAATCCCAGCTACTCGGCGGTCCATGCACTGCATTGCAAGCCCCGTGAAGAATAGTGCAAACGATGCTTTTATAGTCTACGAGACTCATTTCTGGTCAACATCATCCATTAACGAAATGATTTAAGTTCAGAATATCCTGTTCTCTGCCATTTCTTATCAAAGTTTCTGTTACAACAGTAGAAAATATGTGAATGCTCGACCAAAAGAAGCTCAGTAAATTGAAGCACTAGTACAGCTAAGTACAAGGGGATTGGGTCGATGAATGCAGTGTTCGAAAAGGGTCTCTTAATAGGACGATTGACTGCGTAAGAAGTTCAAGAGCATAAACACGAACATGGCCAGGGAACTGCAAATCATTTGAGTAGTCGGCCATTCTTTCCCAAACCACGTGTCTGACCCTTTTCTGTTTCTCCATATTGCCTTTCAGCTTACTCGAGGACGACAACAAATTGCACAAATTCTGATATTCAAGGACTTCACTAGCCAGGCCCTGTAGAATTGGTTCCAATATACTTAAATATAAAGCAGGAAGGCCTTGCATCGCTTTCTCAGCTTCCAAAACTGGATGAGGACGGGGATTCTGCTTCGGAGAATACTTCTGAAATCACTCCAAATCCACAACCTGAAAAAATCATAGCCTAGCAAAAAATTGATGATTCGGCAGCGACACCAATAAAATCAGCTTTGTGGCAACCAAGGATGGTACCCCATCCCTGATTTGGGGAGACACTATCCTCAATTATTGGCCTCGTAAAACTTTTAAGACACTTCATGAAACATGTTGTATTGTACCTAAGAATTTCTCCTGATCTCTTGTGGCATGAAACTTCCTCAATATCTTCAGTCAATCTGATAAAGAAGTTCATGAGTATTAGACATTCTTGCCAAGCAGAAGTATCCAGTAAACTTCCAGGAGTCGCAGTATTAGGTATGCTGACAATAAAGAACCGCTCCATTATTACAAAAATATCTGAATCTGTCAAGAGCTTTATATACTTTCTGCACGTTTCATAGTTGTGATCAACCTGACCAATAAATCCCTGATATGTTTCAGGCCTTTCGACGGTGAAATTGGTTCTCTCATCACCCACAAATGGCCTCAACAGCTGAGGATGTAATATTTGTAAACGTCCTGCCATGATATAAGTCCCTCAGGTGGGATGCCAGAGACCAATAAATCCCTGATATCTTTCAGGCCTTTCGACGGTGAAATCAGTCCTCTCATCACCCACCAATGGCATCAACAGCTGAGGATGTAATATTCGTAAACGTCCTGCCATGATATAAGCCCCTCAGGTGGGATGCCAGCATACAAACCGACAAGAGCTTGTACCACATTAGCTAAGGCTTCCATACTATGTTCATCAATATGCCGATAGACTTCATATTGGAAACACTCTATATTCAAGCCACCTAATCCAGCAATGTTTTTGAAATTCAGATCTTTCACAAAAGAAATATCCCTGCATGCTTGCTCGATTACCTTGTAGAACCTTGCCAACCCAGAGGAAGTTATGATTGCTTGATCTGGGCGAATCAGTGGCAATGACTCTTTCTTTTCGTCCAACTGCATGCAGCAGTCCGAGAGCAGACTATAAAGGTAAGCAAGCCGATGTTTTTTGTGCCCCTCAATAACAGGATAGACCATCATTAAAGTAGTTTCAATAGTTCTCTGACCATAACCAACAAGATCAGGAGCATCCGCTTGCCTCATCAATCGCACATCCCAACAACCGACAAAGATCAGCTGGTAATATTGAATTGGCTTCATATAGCTTCACGTAATATGGCTCATGTTATTGCAACATTGTAATTCAGTTTAGATCAACCGTAAGTTTTTTTGTACCATACTCCATGGGAGTCCGACTCCACAGAAGCCCCGTTACAACATGTGCTACATCTCAAGTGTTTTGCACCACTATTAGTCACATCCTTCTTTTTAGCCTCTAAAAGGTATCGAGATCAAAAAACCAAAAAGGAGAACATATGGCCCCTTTTTTTCCCATTAGATTATTTACGACTTAGCAACATTCATTTATTGGTGTAGGGGAATAACTTAATTATTATTGATGAAAAGAAGGGTATATATACATATCAAGCATTCAGACCATTATACCCTTCTACTCTAAGACTCCCCCTCAAGCTGGAGCATGGACATCAAGCATGCCCAGTTTGTTACAAATATACTCAATCCTGCTACTCCCTAGAGATTTGGTGAAAATATCATCTAGTTGTTCACCGGTCCTAACATAACTAGCAGAAATAACTCTAGCTTGAAGTTTATCTCGAACAAAGTGGCAATCAACTTCGATATGCTTGGTACGCTTATGAAATACTAGATTTGATGTAATATGGACAGCTTCTTGATTATCACACCACAACTCCATTGGCGCAGGGTCTTCGAATTCGAGTTCGACCAATATCTGACGCATCCAGACCAGCTCACAGGTAGCTTGAGCCATAACTCTGTATTCTGACTCTATACTTGATCTAACCACAACAATTTGCTTCTTACTCTTCTTCCAAGATATTAAGTTTCCTCCGACAAAAGTACAAACCCTGATGCAGACCTCCTATCCATAGGAGACCCTGCCCAATCAGCATCCGAGAAGGCTTCTACCCTTCTGTGACCATGATCCTGATAAATGAGACCACGACCAGGGGCTTTCTTCAAGCATCTCAAAATTCTGACTACAGCATCCCAATGTGAGGTACAAGGAGAAGACATTGTTGGAAAACATAATCCTCATTAAAAATTAAATCAAAATACATCATCTTGTATATATAGTGGGCTCTAGGGCTCACTAACTATGGAAAAGACTAGACTACCCTTTCAATACTCATCCTCAAGTTGGGGCATAAACATCAAAGAGCCCCAACTTGTTGCACAAAGTAATTACCCTATTGCTCTGCAATGACTTAGTGAAAAGATCAGCAAGTTGGTCTTCAGTCCGTGTGTATTGAAGTGCTATGCTCTTGTCTTGAATCTTTTCTCGCACAAAATGACAATCTACTTCAATATGCTTTGTGCGTTCATGAAAAACTGAATTTGAAGCAATATGCATAGCTGATTGGTTATCGCAACATAGAAGTAATATCAGACAACAACGTAAAATTACCAGTCATATGATTTGAGGCGCCTGAGTCTACAACCCAGGAAGTGGGCGCAGACAAGAGTGAACAAGATGGACTACCTGAAGAAGTCTGTGCCAAAGTAGCTGTAGGAGTAGAGGAATCGACCATCTGGGTAGGACGCACTAAGGACTCGTACTCGGTGCGAGTTAGCATAATGGTACTAGATAACTCCTGTGACTGGTCAGGAACCTTCTGTACTGGGGATTCTGCTGCTTCGGCATAAGCAGCCCGTGGACGAAACTCAGGATATAGGATATAGCAACAAGGCTCAGTATGACCAGCTCGCTGACAATGGTTACAAAAACGAGAACTTCCAGCACCCCTACCACCATCTCGGCCACGACCTAATGAAAAGACAGACCTGCCACGACCCCGAGGGCCACGTCCTCGGCCTCCACGACCCCCAAAAGGCTGAGAGACCATAGCACTTGCCATAGGTGTAGATGAGAATGAGTCAGGCACACATCGAAGGACCCGAGAAAAAACCTCATCTATTGATGGAAGAGTACCCTGGGAAATAATCTGTTGTCGAAAAGATGAATGAGTAGGACCAAGTCCTTGGAGAAATAACACAACTCTCATATCCTGTTGGCGCTTGGCTAACTCTCTAACGTCATCAGTGGCAGGCAAATATGTATCCAATTTCACACAAAGGGTAGTGAACTTGGAATAGTAATCAGATGCAGACATGTCTCCAATACGTAGGTCAAATAGCTCCTCCCACACATCACAAACACGGGTCATATTATCACGACCTGAAAACATAAGAGCACATTTGTCCCAAATAGCTTTGGCTATTGTGCACCTCATAAACTGAGGACTAATCTTGGAATCCATAGTATTCCATAACAATGTCCGAATAGCAGCATCGCCGGAGCGCCTATCATCTATCTTTGTTTTATCCGTTGGTGGAGATGAAGTCAGATAACTCAGTTATTTGGTGGCCAAAAGGTAAGTTTCAACTGCCATAAACCAAGAAGGGTAATTTGTCCCATCGAGCTTAACAGAGGTCAACTTCAGATTAGTGAGGCTGATATCCGTGTTTCCAGAATTGTCAGCCATGACTCAATAATAATATAAAAGGTGAATTGAACAGAAATTTGCACCTTGTGCACCAAACGTATTAATTATCACCAATTACCACCAAACGCAATAATTCATTAGAATAGAAGCACAAACATGGGGCGTTAACAAGCCCAATAATCAACCATTGCGAGAAAACTTCAACAACCAGCAATGGGACTCGGTGCCTACGGAATACCGACTTCTATGGAAAATCCAGATTCAACTGTGGTGCTTCCTCGTTAATGTTCTGTGGTAGCAACTTAAGTGGTAATTTGCACAAGACAAATACTTGTATGGAGTATTGATATAGAGGCAACAGCTCATCAATCCATCAATGGACTCTTATCATCTGGCAAAAAAATCACGAATACCAAACAAAACCACCCTCGATCCTCTACTGGTGTTTACAATCAGAATAACACAAAAAAAAAAAAACCTGAAATTCAAGCGACAGCAACGGGCAGTGGCTTCGAGAGCTCCATTCCACACACTCCCAATCAATTACTTTTTTTTTTCACATTGAGTCGCATTGCAAGGGGGTCATGCGACTCTCGTGAGTTTGGCTATCAGTAGTTTTTTTTTATTCCACTTCAACAGCGACAACCTGTGGAAGCCGCTCCTCGTCGATTGATGTCAGAAGGCGTCGAATGGGTCGCCTGGCCTGGGAACCTTCAGTCGATGCCTAGTGGAGAGCTGCCGGACCTAGACAACTTCAGTCGGCGCCGGAATTAAGTCCGCCTGGCTTGGGCGACTTCAGATCTGGCTTGCTGGAGCCGAGCGACCTCAGATCTGAGTTGCCGGAGCTAGGCGACAGTCGCCGGCCTCGTGCGACGCCAGGATGAGATCGCCGGCCTTGTGCGACTCCGGGCTGCGGGGTAGTCGACAATGGTGGTAGACGATGATGATGGCCGTAGAAGACAATGGTGATAGACGGTGGTAATTGAGGATTTACGATGACGGCTCTGATACCATGTTGGAAAACATAATCCTCATTAAAAATTAAATCAAAATACATCATCTTGTATATATAGTGAGCACTAGGGCTCACTAACTATGGAAAAGACTAGACTACCCTTTCAACAGACATAAACTGACTCACAATGCTCACCGGAAAGGAAATATCAGGTCAAGTAATAGTAAGATAATTTAATTTTCCAACAAGTCTTCGATACCTTTCCGGATCATCTAATGGCTCACCATCCTCTGCCATCAATTTCGAGCCCACTTCCATTGGTGTATCTAGTGGTTTGGCTCTTAGCATACCTATCTCTGTAAGCAAATCCAGAACATATTTTCGTTGTTAGATACAAATACATTTCTTAGACCGTGCCACTTCAATGCCCAAGAAATATCTAAGAAGTCCCAAATCCTTTGTATGAAACTGCTGTTACAAATACAATTTCAACTCTTCAATCCATGTTGAATCATCTCCAGTTATGACAATATCATCCACATAAACGACAAGGAATATCCAACCAGCTTTAGAAACCCGATAAAACATAGATAGATCTCAAGTACATCTACACAGCCCAAATTGAAGTACCGCCTCAGTAAACTTCCCGAACCAAGCTCTGGGAGATTGTTTCAAGCAATATAAAGATTTTTTTAAGCGACAAACATGAACAGACTCCCCCTGAGCAACAAACCCTGGTGGTTGTTCTATATATACCTCTTCTTGTAAATCTCCATGAAGAAACACAGTCTTAACATCAAGTTGAAACAAAGACCAACAAGCAGAAGCAGCCAAAGAAAATAAAAGACGAATGGATGTCATCTTAGCCACCAGAGAAAAAGTATCACCATAATCTACCACATAAACTTATGCATACCTTTTTGCAACCAGTCTAGCCTTGAGACGAGCAAGAGATCAATCGGAGTTAACCTTGACGGTAAATACCCATTTACATCCAATGTCCTTCTTCCCTGCAGGTAAAGAAACAAGATCCCAAGTTTGATTTTGTTCTAGGGCCAGTAGTTCCTCTTCCATAGCTGCCCTCCAGCCTGGACTAGATAACGCTTCAGCAACAGTTTTAGGAATGGGATGTGTATCAATGGCCACTAGACTAGCCCGATAAGAGGCAGATAAATCAGAATATGAGATAAATTGTGCAATGGGGTGTTTGGTACAACTACAAACTCCTTTGCGATGTGCAATAGGAATATCAAGGTCAGTATGGGACTGACTTACCTCAGGTTCAGAAGATGAAGAAGACAAGGTAGGATGAGGTACATCTTCAGGGGGCTCCACATGCTGACGAGGACGTCTACTATAAACATACTGGATGGGAGGAAAAATAGCTGGAGAGTCCGAAGTGGGTATTGATTTCGTAATAACATATGTCACTATATAAGTCTCCACTGGATTATCAGAATAAACAGTAAATTCAAAGAAAGAAACATCAGAGGTAGTGAAATACTTATACAAAGAAGGACAATAGCAACGATAACCTTTCTGTGTACGAGAATACCCAACAAAAATGCATTTAATAGATCGATGATCAAGTTTGGAAAGCCCGGGACGATGGTCAAGAATATAACATATGCAGCCAAATATACGAGGTGGCAAATGAAATAAGGGAGCAAAAGGAAAAAGAAGAGAGTGAGGAATTGCACCCTTAAGAACATAGGACGGCATGCAATTGATAAGATAACATGTAGTCATAACAGCGTCAGCCCAAAGGATTTATCAATCTTCATTTCAAACATCAAAGAACGAGTAATTTCTAACAAGTGGCGGTTCTTTCTTTCAGCAACACCATTTTGTTGTGGTGTATCTGAACAAGAAGATTGATGAAGAATGCCCCGTTGGGACATGAATTCAGAGAAAGCATTAAAAAAATACTCGGCATTATCACTTCGAATAACACATACAGAAGCAGAAAATTGAGTATGTACTTCATTGACAAATGCACAAAAAATCGAGAATAACTCAGAACGGCTTCTCATTAGATATAGCCAAGTAACTCTTGAGTAGTCATCGACAAAAGTAACAAAGTACTTGAAACCCAACTTTGAAGTGGTAGGACTATGACCCAAATATCAGAATGAGCTAAAGCAAATGGCCGAGAAGCCTGTTTATTGACTCTTGGACTATAGCTAGTACGGTGCAATTTTCCAAACTGACACGACTCGCACTCAAAACGAGATAAAGAATGAAAACGAGAATCTAACTTTTTTAAACTTCCTAGAGAGGGAATTCCCAAACGACAATGAATTTGATGTGGGGAGACTGCTGAACAAGCAACATTGGTGATATCGTCAAACACATATAACCCCCCCGACATATGTCATTTACCAATTACCTTCTTCGTCTTCAAATCCTTAAAAATACAAGAATCGAGATAGAAGGTTACAGAACAATTATACTCTTTGGTAAGTCGGCCCACAGACAAAAGGTTAAATGGAAAATTTGGGAGGTGTAGGACAGGAGATAAAGATATGGAGGATGTCAGTTGAACTGTGCCTATCCCTTTTACCGTGGATAGAAAGCCATCAGCTAATGTCACACTAGATGAAGACTCATGAAAGGCAGAAAAGATACATGAAGATCCATTCATATGATCAGTAGCACCTGAATTAATGACCCAAGGACGAGATGTAGATAAAAGGCACACTGTTGCATTACCTGTCTGAACACTAGATTTGATGCAATATGGACAGCTGCTCGATTATCACACCACAACTCCATTGGCCCAGGGTCTTCGAATTCGAGTTCGACCAATATCCGATGCATCCAGACCAGCTCACAGGTAACTTGAGCCATAGCTCTGTATTCTGACTATGCACTTTTGTTTGTGGATATATTGCAAACCTTCCTATTATTCCATGCATTATCCTGCTTTTCCTTTGTTCTGACAATAATCACATGAAACATAGAATAAGGTTAGATAGAAGTTTCATTCATGGTAGTGTTAGACAACAAAAATATCTCTATGTATGTGAATTTGAAGATGACTACTTATACTAGTGAGTCCATGTGTTTATAAAATATGACCGGTGCTTTGGTACAAGATTTTCGGGCATTTAGCTAGTGGTTATCCCATAATTCTCTCTCTCTCTCTCTCTCTCTCTCTCTCTCTCTCTCTCTCTCTCTCTCTCTCTCTCTCATACACCCGCGCACGCATGCTCACCCCACACACACACACATATCCTTGCCATGTTCCCCGCGAAATGGATTCATGCACTATCCATACTGTGCTTAGTTGATGGGATCTGCAAGCTTAACAATTTGAGGTTGGAATTTGATCTAGCTAGTTGCTTTGCGCTCAAAGCGAAAGCTGGTTCTTGAAGTTAGATGCATCAGCACTAGAACATAAGGTTAACGGAGCGCGTAGGAGCCACATGTTTTATGAACAAAAATGGCTCACTTAGGCCTTGCACCAGGACTTTTGCTGTCAACTAGAATAGCCTAGAAGACAAGTAGAGACATTAAAATGAACCATAGGCCAGGCTAACAAAGATACTTCTAGCTGATGGTAAAATATTGGTCTTTGCCTGTTGTTGGGACGTGCGATTGATGAGGCGAGCGGAGGCCTCTACCCCAAGGACCCACAGCGAAGTAAAGAAAGTATGTGTCAAATTTTTACTCAGACAATCAACTTTCATATTGTACAGGTTTTTGGTTGATGACTAGTATTGAGAGAATGTGGATAAATATGGTGGGGTAAAGGGGCTCATTCTTATGGCTATATTCTTGACATTGCACCAGGCTGTTGGTATGCAGTCGACTTTCATATTGTTCAGCTTTTTGGTTGATGACTAGTATTGAGGGAATGTGGATAAATATTGGTGGGGGTAAAGCTGCTCATTCTTATAGCTATAATGTTGAGATTGGACCAGGCTGTTGGTATATAGTACTGATGAATGTGCATTTTGAGTAGCCAAATTTGCATGCGAAGGTACTACATTCTTCTAGCTGATGGTAAAATCTTGCTCTTTACCTATTGTTGGGATGTGCCATTGATGAGGCGAGCAGAGGCCTCCTCCCCAAGGACCCACCGTGAAGGAAAGATGGTATATTTCAAATTTTATTCAGTCGACTTTCGTATCTATAGCTTTAGAGTTGATGACTACCATTCAGTGCGGATTAATATGGTTGTGAAGAGGCTCATTCTTATAGTTATGTTTTTTACATTGGACCAGGATGTTGGCATATTGTACTGATGAATGTGCATTTTGAGTAGCCAAATTTGCTTGCTCTTAATAATATAGAATAATAAGGTCATAGCAGGCCTTCTAATGTCTATGAGAAACTGATTTAGGATAATGAAGTAGGTAATGCTGATCTTGAGGGAAGACTCAAGCTGGCAGAAGCCCACATAGAAGCGGGAAGAATATTGGCATTTTACCAGGTCTGTCTACCTCGGTCTTTACCAATGCATTAGCCTTAGGCCTCTTACGTTTTTATTAATCAATCAGTTGTGCTGAGATTATCTGAAAAGTTCTTTGGTAGCGAACTTGCATGAGTGGCAACTTATCATTGTGTTTAGACAGTTGGGTTTACTCCATGCAGCACATGCATCTTTCCTCCTTGAGTAATGAGCTCATTATGAAACTATTGATGAACATCTCATTTTTTACTGCTTGTATAGACAAAATTTACGGCCATGTGTTTCTTCATCCCTAATTAGAGAATTTCCACCAAACAGTCTTCTGATTGGTGGTTGTAAATATGGACATCACTCATATTTACATTTAACAGAGTTTGCATGTGGATGATATCTATAACTTGTAATCCTTCAATGAGAGGCATGGTTAGAGTAAAATATAGCCCTAAGTTCTATTGGTTAGCATTATGGTTTTCTCATCAAAGAGGAAATCTTGGTAACGTAAATGCATCATTCCTATACTTTTAAGCCTACATGACCATAATTGGTCATTTTCTTTATCTCATATGAAAGTCTAACAAATGTCCTCATTCTTTTTAAGCATTAATTTTGTCATGATGATGGATAATCCTGACAATGCATAACTGTTGAAGCCTCAGCAGCATATATTGATATTATAGTCATCTTTATCAGGTTCCAAAGCCGATAAATTTTTTCTGAAGGCACATTCAGATGAAAAAGCTGTGCAGCAAATATTCCGCCTCATACTGTCCAAATTTGTTCGCCGCCAAGCCGGCCAATTAGATAATGATTGGGCAAGTATGTGGTGTGATATGCAATCATTGCGTGAGAAGGCATTTGCTTTTCTTGATGCAGAGTATATGTTGATTGAATTTTGCAAAGGACTGCTAAAGGCTGGCAAGTTCTCTCTTGCTTGGAATTATTTGAAGGGTACAAGTACAGTTGCTTTGGCACCAGAAAAGGCCGAGTACCTCGTTATTCAAGCAGCCAGAGAGTATTTGTTTCTCTGCATCCACTCTTACTTCCTCAGAAGTAAGCAAGTAGTTCGATTATTATGGAAAATTAGTGAGGCTATTTTGGTTGTGACTTGTCTGCTCCAGTTTTTCATTTACCGGTTAATTTTGGGAAAATGAAGGCAATTTTTCAAAAGGCCTGCCCCATTAATTATAGCCTACTGTTTTCTTCATTGGTTAGCAACAAACACTATACCTTCAAATGAATTTGGGAGATTGGCACATGGCATATGCGGCGGAAGAATTTGCTGTGTATTGTGTGCACTTACGATGGTTTAATCTCCAGAAAAGCTTGCCATTTCATTTATGCTATATGACTATGTTTCCACCTTTCATCTAGATGTGACGAGTCTCGCAATAAGACAAAGTCACGGACAAACAACCATGTCTCTTTGTTTTTTTTTCTGTTTTTTTTTTTTAATGTTCCTTGTGCGAACATATGCTAATGAGCCTCTAGTTTGAAAGTTTTTATTTCATAGCTCAGTGAGGAGTGCCTGTCAATTACATTTATATTTTTGGACCCAGCGTTTCAGAGTGAAATGGAGAGCTTATTCCATGTAGATGTTCTAAAGCAATTTTTGCTACATGTCTATATTCTATCCCATCTAAGTTACTAATTTGTGTAACTTTTTTCAGATCTGGAAGGTCAAGGAATGTTTGAATCTGTTTCCTGGCAGCAGCGCAGTTAAAGCAGAGAATGATATAATTGATGCACTTACAACCAAGCTTCCAAGGTTTGGCGTGACTCTTCTACCTGTGAAATTCAGGCAAATATAAGATCCGATGGAGATTATTAAAATGGTTATAACAAGTCAGCCTGGAGCTTATTTAGATGTAGATGAAATAATTGAGGTCTCCAAGCTTCTTGGATTCAGGTCTAAGGATGACATATCAGCTGTTGAGGAAGCTATTGCTAGAGAAGCTACAGTTGCTGGTGATCTGCAATTGGCATTTGATCTATGCCTTGTTTTGGTTAAGAAAGGACATGGTCTTGTGTGGGACCTATGTGCTGCTATAGCTAGAGGTCCTGGCCTTGAAAACATGGATGTTAATTCCCGAAAATTGCTGTTAGGTTTTGCTCTAAGCAACTGCGATGAGGAGTCCATTGGCAAGCTGCTCCATGCGTGGAAAGACCTAGATTTGCAAGGCCAGTGTGAAACCTTGATGACTTTGACAGGGACTGGTCCCAACTTTTCAGTTAAAACTGCCCTGGTGAACTCGAATCCAATAGAGCAGACTGAAGAAGCTTCTAGTTTGACTTCTGGCAAAATACCTATTAATAGAAGTACAACAGATGATCGATTAGGTTATCTTAGAATTACTGAAAATATAGTTGATGTTGCTAGAGACTTGCCACTTGAGACTGGGAGTATATGGGACTCTCTTCTGGAGAATGAGAGGATGTCATCTTTTGCTGCATCAGAACTTCCCTGGTTGATTCAATTAAGTAGGACAGTGGGATCCAATAAAAAATTGAATTCTGGCTTAATTTTCGGAGAAAATCATGTAAATGTTAGAGCATATGCTGGGGTCACCATAATATCATGGCTAGCGAAATATGGTTTTGCTCCCAGAGATGATCTGATTGTCTCTCTAGCAAAGTAAGTCATTGAATCACAGGCAACTGAGTGGGAAGACATATTGGGATGCTCAATCCTATTGAACCTTGGGGATGCCTTTAATGGTGTAGAAGCAATTAAGGAAGAGTTGAGAAGATGGCGGAATTACCAAGAAATATGTAGCATTATGAATGTGGGGATGAAATATGGTTTATTGCACAACTATGGAGTGGAGTGTGAGGATTTCAATCGGAGCGGGGCGCTGCTACAGAGGTTTTTCAAGGAGAAGCACATGCCAATTACTTCAGGTAATTAACTTTATGTCCTCACAAGATCAGTACCCAGAAAATGTGCGCAGAATACTTTGTGTTGTCTTTCCTTTTCTCGCTCACCAATATTATCGTCGACTTATTTGCATATGAAATAGAAAAATTTGGAAATGTACAGTCTACATTCTGGAGGGAATGGAAACTGAAATTGGAAGAAAGAAAGCATGTGGCTGATCATTCTAGAGTGCTGGAACAAATTATTTCTGGTGTCGATACTGCACGATTTTTGTCTGGTGATACTGGCTACATTGAAAGTGTTGTTTTTTCCTTGATTGAAAGTGTGAAATTGGAGACAAAGCACATCTTGAAGGACTTGTTGAAATTAGCAAACACACATAGCTTGAACCGGTCTGAGGTAGTCAGAGCTCATTCATTTATTAGAGATGATCAAATGCATGTTTCTGTCAGTATCTTTCGTCGCGGGTTTGGGTGGGTTGGGGGGAGTGGGCATTAAGAGTAATCAATTTTTAGGAACGACCCCATGCATAATTTGATCAAGAATCGCTAAATCTAAAGTTTTGTCCTTTCAATTGTGACCACCAACTGGACCGATTCATACCCAATCGGCCGGCCACGAACTTCGACTATGCCCACTACGTGCTAGCCAAAGCGAGGGAGGGGAAGAAGGAGCGACAGATTATTTCCGCCTCAACTGGGGCCTACCAAAAGCAACTCGCCAAAGCTTTTGGGATGAACAAATCTCGCATCTTTTCGTTCAGGAACAAGCCCCCCGAAACCCGCGTAGACTAGATCCTGACTCCTCCCAAGCCAAGGAAACCCCTCCGCTTCATTCCTAAGGTAAGAATATGTAAATGTGTTTTTTTTTTCCTTTCTAAATGTTCGTCATTGTCTTTGTTATCTGTTTCTCAATGTTATCTGTTTCTCAATGTGGCCCTTAAGCGCTTAACTTGGTTGATCTCTTATTAACAGAACCCACATTGGGTGCACCCGACCTTGTGATGGACAAATTAGACTGAGGTAGCAGAAATGTTCTTTCAATTACCCAGGAGAATACCGTATATCGCTGGAATGCTAGGCCCCAGAACTCGTGACCATCGACCACGGAAACGACCTAGTTACCAATGTCAGCTAGGCCCCAGATGGTGACAAAATTGATGTCAAATTAAACAATTCGAAAGTGCAATTATGGGATTCGACTCGTAATACCCTGATCAGTGCTTTTCTCACTATGAAATTTTGATTGTACAATCATCTCATGAAACGCCTGCCTGATAATTTGTTGTGGTCCCAATTTGGGTTGAATTTTTCATTGCAGCTAACGACTTGTGGTGGCCACACATCTCCTGTTGGGTCTCTTGCATGGAACAATCACAACATCCTTGCAACATCCTTACAACAGGGGGAATGGACTGATGTACTCGCATTGTTCAGACTTACAGGGATCACAACGAGCAAGTTTGTGGGTTGAAATGGTCAGCATCCGAAAAGCAATTAGCTAGTGGTGAGAGCGCCACATTTGGGAAATGTCCATGACATCTTCACTTTATCGGCTCAAAAAGCATAGAGACACTGTTAAAGCCCTTGATTGGTGTCCCTTCTAACGGAAATTGCTGGCTTTCGGTGGAGGTGACCACACCATAAAGTTTTGGGACTCCCACACTAGCGCGTGCTTAGACTCACCGGATGCTCTCATGGATTTCCTCGCAATCAACTCATTGTTTGGAAATATCCATCAATGGTAATGGTAACGATGGCAGAAGTAGACAGACCTGGTGAAATGCTAGTCATCAACCAAAAAGCTGTACAATATGAACCTAAAAAAAAAGTACTTTTACCTGAGGAATGTATCAGCAGAGTTTCGTTCGCTTGGCAGGCTGAGCCATGGTGACGTTTCCTCTCAGCGAATGCCATTCCAGTGAGCAAAAGGCACTGGATTAGGTGTTGGAGCTGGTTTAGCCAGGTCCGGAAGACCAAACGCGTACCAAAACATATGCTTTTTATCCTCCGTCACCGATGCTACAGTCCAACCATCTGGACCCTGACAAGAAAGAGACAATGTTACTACTTGAGGATATAACTCATCGGGTCAGTAGTGAATGCAGAAATGCAATTTCTAGACCCAAAAAGTACTGAATTTGCAAACATACCTCGGCCATGAAAAGCAGAACTATGACCAGTCAGCTCTGTCAATCGTTACCATTGATGAATATTTCCAAACAACGAGTTAATTGCGAGGAAATCCATGAGAGCTAAGAACCTCTCATTCTTGTTCCATAGAAGCGCAGAGACCGGGGAACCGGTATCCAGTGAGTCTAAGCACGCGCCAGTGTGGGAGTCCCCAAAACTTTATAGTGCGGTCACCTCCACCGGAAGCCAGCAATTTCCGCTAGAAGGGACACCAAGCAAGGGCTTTAACAGTCTCTATGCTCTTTGAGCCGGTGAAGTGAAGATTGCCATGGACATTTCTCAAATGTGGAGTCCCTCCACTAGCTAATTTCTTTTCGGATGCTGACCATCTCAACCCACAAACCTACTGGGTGTGAGGTCTGAACAATGCAAGAGGGATCTCTTACATCATTCTTACATCATAATTGAGGATCAGTCCATCCATTCCCTTTCCCCCTGTTGTAAGGATGTTGTGATTGTTCCATGCAAGAGACCCAACACGAGATGTGTGGCCACCACTCAAAGTCGTTAGCTGCAATGAAAAGTTCAACCCAAGTTAGGACCACAACAAATTATCAGGCAGACGTTTCATGAGATGATTATACAATCAAAATTCCATAGTGAGAAAAGCACTGACCAGGGTATTACGAGTCAAATCCATAATCGCACTTCCGAATTATTCAATCCGACAGCAATTTTGTCACCATCTGGGGCCCAGCTGACGCTGGTAACTGGGCCGTTTCCGTGTTCGATGGTCACGAGTTCTGAGGTAGAGCGATCAGAAGCATTCCAGAGATATATGGTATTCTCCAAGGGCAATTGAAAGAACATTTCTGCTACCCAGTCTAATATGTTGAGGCCGTCGTCCATCACAAGATCGGGTGCACCCAATGTCCTATCTGAGTTTTGTAAGTAAGAGATCAACAAGTTAAGCGCTTAAAGGCCACCTCACCTCATTAACAAAGACAAGACAATGACGAACACTTAAAAAGAAAAAAAATAACACATTTACATATTCTTACCTTAGGAATGAAGCGGAGGGGTTTCCTTGGCTTGGGAGAGTTACGCGGGTTTCGGGGGTCTTGTTCCTGAACGAAAAGATGCGAGATCTGTTCGTCCCAAAAGCTTCGGCGAACCTTCTTCCCCTCTCTCGCTTCGGCCAGCACGTAATGGGCATAGTCAAAGTTCGTAGCCGACCGATTGGGTATGAATCAGTCCAGCTGGTGGTCACAATTGAAAGGACAAAACTTTAGATTTAGCGATTCCTGATCAAAATATGCATAGGTCGTTCCTAAAAATTGATTACTCTTGACGCCCGCTCCCCCAACCCACCCAATACCCGCGACAAAAAAGACTGATGAAGGGAAGGTTCCTTACGTTTTCTCCAGAATTCCTGGTCGGCAGACACCGTTGTGGAAGCGGGGACCAAGATCGCGGCCTCATATGCAGATCCTGCAAACACCACACAATTAAAAGAAAGAACGAAAATTCGTAAAACTCGAAAACTAGGGTTTTTGGCAGCGAGTACTCACTCGTAGTTGGATGACGCCGCGAGAGAGAGAAGGAGAGGGAAAGCCCAGCTGGATCTGCGGCGCGAGAGGGCACGAAAGCGAGCGAGCGACAGAGAGAGAGCGAGAGAGAGCGAGAGAGTGCAGGGAGCCGGATTTCCTAGCAGAAAGAGGAGAAAAGACGGAACATCTTAATATATACCAATGGGTTAACACCACAAAAAACCCTAAATGAGTACACATGTGATAATTTTACCCGAAATTATTTTTTTAACCACGAAAAATCTCAAACTGATACATTTATGACAAATTTATCCCAAACTATTTTTTTGATCACCAAAAATCCCAAACTAGTACATCTATGACAAATTTACCCTAAATTAAATATTTTAACCATGAAAAATTCTAAACTGGTATACCCGTGACAAATTTACCATCAATTAAATTGCATTAATGCCACGAAAAATCCCAAATTGAAACACATGTGACAAAAATAAGGTTAAAACCCCAAATTGATACATTTTGTGAACTACACGTGTCATTCGATTCAGCAATTTAACTGATATATTTAACGAAAATTAACGGAGGGTAAATTTATCATAGATATACCAGTTTGAGATAAATTTGTTACAAGCGTACCAGTTTAGGATTTTTCATGGTCAAAAAAATAATTTGAGGTAAATTTGTCACAAATATACCAGTTTAGGATTTTTCGTGGTATTATCCCTATCGCAATTGGCCATCGTAAAAAAAGAGCCGTTGTTTTATCCATGTCAAATATTAGCGTATTTCCTCTGATTTTTTTTACTTTACTTTTCTTTTCTTCCTTGAGTTCGCCCAGCTGCTTTTATTTATTACCGCTCTCTCAATTTTCGTCTCTCTACAAACAATCGCAAAAAAGAAAAAAAAATTACAATCTTCTGTTAAATAAAATTTCTGCTTTGAATTTTTTCTTTTTTGCTTATGCACAATCAAAGATAGCTGAAAGTCAATTCCATAGTATCAATTGACTCTTCACTATTAAAATTATGAGCGCACTATTATTATGATCAATTTTTTTCTTTGAAGATCTTTATGATGATATCGATTTTCGCCAACTTTAAATGTCAATCTCTTTCTCGTAACAACTTATGCCCCGATATTTATTTATTCATACATATTAAAATTAGAAAAATCATTTTTACTAAGTTGTTTTTTTTTTTTTTTTGCAAGCAGAGTATATTCAGATGTTGCGAAAACCAATATGTTGATGTTCTATATAAGACATGTAATGTCGATAAACTCTCAATGCATTTTCATCAATGCAGACTACTCGTTGCCCCATCAATTTAATTCGCATTCTTATATACCACGGCTCCCGAAATAAAGTTTTCAGAAAAATTTCTCAAGTTAACAAATTAATGATAATGTCGTAGTTTGCCGAAGATATCGAATAATTCATGCAAACCACAGTTGTCATCTTAATATCCAAAAAAAAAAAAAATCAGAAAATGACGAGACTTCAAGATGTCATGGCAAATGTGTTTCCTCCCCTAAGATTGGGCATCCAAAAAAATGATTCAAATTTTAATAATGTACAAGTGCATGCAAAATTATATGCAAATATCTAATGTGTAAGATGAATACAAGTCAAATTCGAAACTTGGGAAATAGAAGAAAAGATCAAATACAAATATCAACATCAAAATCATTTCATAATTTACTAACAAAAAAAAAAAAGACTACCGTTCGCGGCAGCAAAAATAAAAGCAATGAACACTCTGAAACCGAACCCCTAAACTTGGTGTGTGTCAATCTGGTCCAACAACGAACTCGGATTCTTCTTCAACAATCGAACCACGAAAATCATCAAATTCAACCGGAATAGAGGAAGAAAATATCAATAGACCATCTCTACTTTAGCCATTCCCTTCTATCCCGACGTCTCCTACCTAATTTCATTTCCGACAATGTGCCGATACATCCGATATCATTCGCTCCTCTTATGAACCGAAATACTGAAAAAAAAAAAAAACATTACGTCCTTATATCCAGTGAATATATTCCTAGCAAAATACAATGCTACTATGTCGACGGAAAAACATATCAAGGATTTTGCAGAGCGGGTCACGTCAACAGGAACGTAATAATAATAATAATAATAAAATTCCGAGCAACAGTTACATCACGATAGGCCCAGCTAGTGGTCACAATTGAAAGGACAAAACTTTAGATTTAGCGATTCCTGATCAAAGTATGCATGGGGTCGTTCCTAAAAATTGATTACTCTTAACGCCCGCTCCCCCCAACCCACCCAATACCCGCGACAAAAGATACTGACAGAAACATGCATTTGATCATCTATAATAAATGAATGAGCTCTGACTACCTCAGACCGGTTCAAGCTATATGTGTTTGCTAATTTCAACAAGTCCTTCAAGATGTGCTTCGTCTCCAATTTCACACTTTCAATCAAGGAAAAAACAACACTTTCAATGTAGCCAGTATCACCAGACAAAAACCGTGCAGTATCGACACCAGTAATAATTTGTTCCAGCACTCTAGAATGATCAGCCACATGCTTTCTTTCTTCCAATTTCAGTTTCCATTCCCTCCCGAATGTAGACTGTACATTTCCAAATTTTTCTTTTTCATCTGCAAAGAAGTCGACAATAATATTGGTGAGCGAGAAAAGGAAAGACAACACAAAGTATTCTGCACAAATTTTCTGGATACTGATCTTGTGAGGATATTAAGTTAATTACCTGAAGTAATTGGCATGTGCTTCTCCTTGAAAAACCTCTGTAGCAGCTCCCTCCTCCGATTGAAATCCTCACACTCCACTCCAGAGTTGTGCAATAAACCATATTTCATCCCCACATTCATAATGCTACATATTTCTTGGTAATTCTCCCTTCTTCTCAACTCTTCCTCAATTACTTCTACACCATTAAAGGCATCCACAAGGTTCAATAGGATTGAGCATCCCAATATGTCTTCCCACTCAGTTGCCTGTGATTCAATGACTGACTTCGCCAGAGAGACAATCAGATCATCTCTGGGAGCAAAACCACATTTCGCTAGCCATCATATTATGGTGACCCCAGCATATGCTCTAACATTTACATGATTTTCTCCGAAAATTAAGCCAGAATTCAATTTTTTATTGAATCCCACTGTCCTACTTAATTGAATCAACCAGGGAAGTTCTGATGCAGCAAAAGATGACATCCTCTCATTCTCCAGAAGAGAGTCCCACATACTCCCAGTCTCAAGTGGCAAGTCTCTAGCAACATCAACTATATTTTCAGTAATTCTAAGATAACCTAATCGATCATCTGTTGTACTTCTATTAATAGGTATTTTGCCAGCAGTCAAACTAGAAGCTTCTTCAGTCTGCTCTATTGGATTCGAGTTCACCAGGGCAGTTTTAACTGAAAAGTTGGGACCAGTCCCTGTCAAAGTCACCAAGGTTTCACACTGGCCTTGCAAATCTAGGTCTTTCCACGCATGGAGCAGCTCGCCAATGGACTCCTCATCGCAGTTGCTTAGAGCAAAACCTAACAGCAATTTTCGGGAATTAACATCCATGTTTTCAAGGCCAGGACCTCTAGCTATAGCAGCACATAGGTCCCACACAAGACCATGTCCTTTCTTAACCAAAACAAGGCATAGATCAAATGCCAATTGCAGATCACCAGCAACTGCAGCTTCTCTAGCAATAGCTTCCTCAACAGCTGATATGTCATCCTTAGACCTGAATCCAAGAAGCTTGGAGACCTCAATTATTTCATCTACATCTAAATAAGCTCCAGGCTGACTTGTTATCACCATTTTAATAATCTCCATCGGATCTTATATTTGCCTGAATTGCACAGGTAGAAGAGTCACGCCAAACCTTGGAAGCTTGGTTGTAAGTGCATCAATTATATCATTCTCTGCTTTAACTGCGCTGCTGCCAGGAAACAGATTCAAACATTCCTTGGCCTTCCAGATCTGAAAAAAGTTACACAAATTAATAAGTTAGATGGGATAGAATATAGACATGTAGCAAAAATTGCTTTAGAACATCTACATGGAATAAGCTCTCCATTTCACTCTGAAATGCTGGGTCCAAAAATATAAATGTAATTGACAGGCACTCCTCACTGAGCTATGAAATAAAAACTTTCAAACAAGAGGCTCATTAGCATATGTTCGCACAAGGAACATTAAAAAAAAAAACAGAAAAAAAAACAAAGAGACATGGTTGTTTGTCCATGACTTTGTCTTACCGCGAGACTCGTCACATCTAGATGAAAGGTGGAAACATCCTGCACTCTTTGTAAGACCGAGATACTATATGCAGGATCACTCTCACTTTACACTTAAACCATTTGTCACATCAATCATGGTGGTTACTCCACCCCTTTTTGTAAGAGTAACCACGTAATCGGACCACCAAGTAAAATCCACTATACCACTGAGGAGTTCCTGTACTTCACTTCTTCCGCCGAGAGAGCTATTCACCAAAGAAAGCCCCTGAGTATCCCGCCTAAAAATGTGAATCTCTCCAGTCACGTCCAGAGCAGCTGCAAATGTGCCTCGCGGTGAAATCAACACCTTTGGATATGATTGGTGACATTGGTAACCTTTCGGTAATGAATAGACACCTTTAAACTCAGTAGAGTATAGATGTTCCAGATCTGACGTGGCATTTCTACGCCAGAAAGAGAGCACATAGCATCCTGCAATTTAAGGGTTTCCAAGTTATTAAAGAGACTTAGCATGAAACAATCAGAATGCGCAAGCAAGCTGTCTGGGAGTGACTGGTAATGTGATTCATGATTAAGAGTTCCACAATTTCATTAAGCAAGAAGAAAGCTATACTTTGAACCCAAACCTCATTTTAAAGATTTTTAACGGCTGCTCTATACTTCTACAGGGACCCATCAATCTTTCTCGCCAAAAAGTCAAGACAAGAGTCAGGTTTAGCAAGGTTCAGGACTCTCATCATTGGCATGAAAAGTAAAAGCAATCATCAGAACAAATGGCTGATCCAAATTCATAAATTATGTTTTGCCTTCTTGGATACAGATGTGCAGGACAAGTTACAGCCTTTTCTTTTGGATGTGAATAATATGTGCATCAAGTATGACTAGAGGATATTGAACAAAAATAATGGTCATAGAAAATATACCAGAGCTACCCTTGGACAGAGACAAGCCCCCAACATCTCTACCCGCCGATGGTAGTCGAGATAGATGATATCATGCAACCGCCCCTTTAGTGTTGAACTAGTATTCAAGTATTGTGTGGAAAAAGCAGAGGCAGTTGAATCTTGACAAATCTCAATATGCTGAAAGGAACCATCACATGTAACAACCATAAAGCCGCACCTGGATAAATATCTGTTAAACCTGAGATGTCAAACTTCAACAGAGCTGTTCAACAACAAGGAAGTACTTACAATGAAGATTTCTGCATATCGTGATCGTCAGGTGCAATCAAGCTAATTATTGGTAGAGGCACTCTCAGGTGTCTTCTCATAATTCTCCCTATCTCATCACCATTTGATTTGATAAAGTACAGTGTCCCAGAGTCATCAGCAACTCCAAGAACATCATGATAATCTGACCAGGCTCCAGCAGTAAAGGTACAGAAGCTTCTATCTAATGCATGGAGTAGAAGTTAGAGGAAACAGGTTTATCATTCATTATATTGCTAAAGTACTGTCAAGCTTCAAACCGACACGACAATCATGTTAAATTGGCCGTAGAAAAAACATTAGTAGGAAGACAAAAACCATTTACTTTCATGTTGCTAAAGTCGCTGATCAGGAGCTTGAGCAACAAAACCACATTGAAATAGCCACGGTAAATATTTATTAGGAACACAGAGATTGGCCCTATCAAACCAACAGTAAACCAGCTTCATCAAGAAATAACAAATCTTAGAGGATGTCCCGCTTCATAATGTTGAGTTCATAAGATGTGGTCTGTTCCCTCTTCTCAATGAGATATTGTTTGTCAGATGTGACAAAGGAAAAGTGCTGGAGTAACAAACATTGGTCCAAAAATTGTGCTCTGTGCTAACTAAACCCTACACGCCCTTTCTGATTGCCATCAATTCACATGACAGAATAACCCGACCTCCAAATCAGGACCTTTTGACACTAGAAAAGCATGTATCCTGAACATCAGAATTCCTGAACAAATGTTTTGTCAACGGGGAAAAAACTAAGTAGCTGCTTTACTCTATCAACATAGCCGAAAATAGAATCTAAGAGGCATCTTACTGATAAAGATTCCACAAGGTTCCCGGTAATCGTCCTTCTTGCACAGAATGGTTATGCGATTTCCGACGGCCACGGCGACGCGCTCGCCACTCGGTGAGACGAACAGCGAAATCAGTCTTTTCAGTTTCCTGGGCTCTCTGTACTCGATCCATTTCTGTTTACGTCGGCTCACGCCTCCACGACACAAAAAAGAAAAGAAGGAACAGTAATTAACCCTCGCAATATCCCAACACAGCCAACCTAGAACTCGAAATGGATAGCAATGCATCAAACCTCAATGGACGACCACCCTCAGTCACTCTCACAACAGCTAAGAAATCCATTAAATTAGACTTCTGGTACCTGAAATTAAAGAGAGGAAGCTCCCGGTCGAAGCCTCATTCACCTGAATTCAGAAGCAAACGAGGAAGAAGATCAGGAACCCCGAAAAGGAGTAGAATTCACGAGAAATGGGGATGCGAGAATCATCGCATGGGACCTGCTGAGGAGGATAATTGGAAACGCAAGGCCCTGACGCGTGACGACGAATCTCGTAGAGCACTTCTCCTTCGTTCTCGTCCATGGTTGAACGTCTCCTCGTGTCTCAAATCGCAAACCGAAGACGAAGACGATGCTGCATCCAAGCAAAGCAAGGAGCAACTGCGATCCGATTCAGTTCGAGCCAAGCCAACAAGAGAGAGAGACGATTTTTCTTTTCTTAATTTTTGGGCAATCCAAGGCTTTTTCTTATTCAACTCACGGAATTAAGAACGGTTGATGCCACCAAAATATATATGTATGATCCTAAAATATTTTTTTATCACAAAAAATCTTAAATTGATATAACTATCACAAATTACCTCAAACTATTATTTTAGAAAAAATTCTAAAATAATAATCTCAAGTGCTCTCATTTTCTCAAATAAGAATTTGAAGTGATTCTTATTTCAAATAAAGGCCTGTGGTTGCCATGACCGTTTCAAATAAGGGTCTCACCTTGCCGATCGACTAAAAATTCCAGCCAATTAGAGATATTTTTTTTTCAAAATACATTTTTGATGTAATTTTTAGTTAAATTAAATTAAAAAAAATTAAATGAAAAAAAAAAAGACAAACATGATTGAGAGGGCTGGCAATCGAGGTCACCGACGCCTCGGCAAGGGCCGGCGACCCTGCCAAGCAGAGACAAGGGGTGGCACTTGCCTTTGCAAGGAGAGAACCCTGACCCTCTCCTAGATCTAGGCGAGGGTCGCCACCCCTCCCCCAGGTCCGAGTGACGGCTGCGGCCCTCGTCGAGGCACCGGTGATCCCGTCGGCCAAAGTCGCCGCCCCACCGACATTGGAGAAGCAGCCACAAGCGAGAGGGTAGCCTCTTTCCGCCTGTGTTTTCATCCCTTTTTTATTTTTCATTTTTATTTTTTTATAATTTTTGAAAAAGGAAAAAATAATAAAATAATAAAAGTTATTAAATGACTAAAATACACCTATTAACTAGTGAGTCAAGCCCCTTTTTGAGATTGCTAAGGTCACTTCAGCCCTTAATTGAAACAATATCCACTACATGCCCTTATTTAAAACAAGGTCAATTTCACGCTCTTATTTAGAGAAAATGAAGGCACTTCGGGCCTTTTTTGAATTTTTTTTTATCACAAAAAATCCAAACTAGTACACATGTAGCAAATTACCCTAAAATGATACACTTGTGATAGATTTATCCTTTATTAGTTTTTATTAAATTTTATCATCAAATTTTGAGTTGGATGACATGTGGCAGTTGACAAGTGTGTCATTTTGGATTTTTACCATATGTTTGTCACAAAAATATCAATTTGGAGTTTTTCATAATATTAACTCGATTAAACGGAAATTAACGAATTGTCATGTGTACCAGTTTAGAGTTTTTTATGGTAAAAAAATTTAGTTTGAGTAAATTTATCATATGTATACTAGTTTACACGGATACGCACTCCTGGAATTTTTTTGCGTACCCGATACGTGTCCGTGTCCGACACGCTCCGGACACGCGAGGATACACTCGGACATGCGGTCAACACGTGTCCGAGATTCCGACACGTGGTCAACGGGAGGGACACGCTGGGACACCCGTGTCCCAAGGGCAATCTTGAAAAATGACAAAAACTTTAAGGGTAAAAATGGAAGTGAAATAAAACCCTAGACCTAATCTGAGCGAAGGAGAAAAAAGCAGCCCACTTCTCGCCCTTTTCAAGGCGACGAGCCCTCTCCCCCCGACGTTGACTCTCGACTCATTGAATCGCGACGGCAGATCGAAGTCCGACAGCCATCTCTGCAACGCCGACGCGTTTTCCATGGAGTTGACGTCTCTTTCTCTCACGACGTTGCCTCTCGGTCACTGCGTCACGGCCCTCGCTTCACCTCGCGTCGTCGCTCGCTGTCTCGCCTCGCCTAGCCTCCCCAGTCGCAACCTCTAATCGAAGCATTGATGGAATGAAATGCGTTTTTCATGTAGTTGAATTTTTCAATTCGAAACATTGATGGAATGAAATGCTGCTCTTTAGCCTTACATGGATTTATTATGTTATTTATCATGATGTTATTATTATTGAAATCATACAACTTATTATATATATAAATGTACATATAATATATAATGTATCCTAACGTGTCAAAATTTGCTACTTTTTTAGAATTCATGTATCAGCATATCGTGTCGTGTCGTGTCGCGTGTCACGTCGGTGCAACGTAGGTCAACAAAACAGTTTGGAATAAATTTATCACATGTGCACCAATTTAAGATTTATTGTGATTAAAAAAATGGCTTGAGGTAAATTTGTCATAAGAGTAGCAGTTTGAGATTTTTTGTGATCAAAAAAATAATTTGAGATAAATTTATTATAGATGTATCAATTTGAAATTTTTTATGATATTAACCCAATTAAGAATGTTGTTTGGAAATTCAAAATTTGGGATTCAAAGTTGTATCAAAGAAATGAATTTTCGTGCTTTCCTCGACGAAATAAGGGAAATGAAAAATTGAGTGGAGAAAAAAAGTAAAGGAATGGAACATAACGAAGGATATCATTTTCTTATGATAAGATGTACAAATGGAAGTGAGAAAAACTTTACGTGAGGTTACCACAAAGTAATTTAATATAGAATTTATTGCAGTCGTAACAAATAAGAATCGTAATCATAGTAAATAGTACATTACTTAAAGTGAATAAATAAACTGAAAATTATACAGGAATAATGGAGATAAATATTAGATATAATTAGTTTAATAAATTTATTTTCATCTAATGTCTGTAACGCTAAAATACTCATTTATAATTGATCCACTCAAATTCATTTGCACATTATTAATTTAGTAAGATAATTGTCACTCAAGATCTGTTATTAATGTTAACGTTGGACCGATATCCATATTTAATTTAATCCATACGTTTACAATAAATAACTGAATCTAACAATATATTTACAATTATAAATTACATTAATTGATGTTTCATAATACAAGTGGACTGATAAGAAATTCTTATGATAAAATGGACAAATGGAAGTGAGAAAAGCTTTACGTGTGGTTATCACAAAGTGATTTAATACAGAATTTATTACAGTCGTAACAAATAAGAATCGTAATCATAGTAAATAGTACATTACTTAGAGTGAATAAATAAACTGAAAATCATACAGGAATAATGGAGATAGATATTAGATATAATTAGTTTAATAAATTTATTTTCATTTAATGTCTGTAATGCTAAAATACTCATTTATAATTGATCTATTCAAATTCATTTGCACATTATTAATTTAGTAAAATAATTGTCACTCAAGATCTGTTATTAATGTTAACGTTCATATTTAATTTAATCCATACGTTCACAATAAATAACTGAATCTAACAATATATTTACAATTATAAATTACATTAATTGATGTTTCATAATATAAGTGGACTGATAATTTTTTTTTAAAAAAAGTTGAATGGTTGATTTTTTTGAATGGTGGAGAGTTGCTCCTATTAAATTAGTTCATAGAAAAAGTCTCGTATCTTCAATAGGGTTCTTAAAAGTACTAAAAGCACACAAGCCAATTGATTTCATTTTACAAAAAAATTGAAAGTGATTTTTTTTGGGTCAAAAAATAGCAATTGCATTACCAGATAATTAAGGGTCCTTACATAAAAGGCCCAACAAACGAGCATCAACATAAAGCAAATTCCAAAGGGGTTGGGGAGAATAAAAAACTCAAGACAACAGAACACTATATGAATGGTAGGGCATTCGGACCAGAATGGCTTCAGCTTCTCTGATATGTAGGGTATTCGGACTAGTCGCAACTAGGTTGCCTTTTCTATTGCAATGGGCTAAGGAGATGTAGGGTAGGGCATTCGGACTAGAATGGCTTCAGCTTCTCTAATATGGGCTTCGGCCTCCCAGCAAATCTCTTTCGTACCGTTGATTGCATCAACTAACGTACAACAATAAGATTCTATATAGATTTTCCTTCTTTCCTTTTTCCATGACACCAACTCTCTCCACGTTCTAGAGAAGTCATGAATTTTAGAGGTTAATTTCGTTGGTAATTCAGGCTTTTAGGACAATCCACTTCAAGTGCTACATTAACACTTTTAGCAGCATTTCAGTTTCATGCCCTTGTCGGAGTTCTGTCCTACATCACTTGATTAAGCGCACGCTTTGTGTTGTGATTGGATTTTGAGTGTCTAGGTCAAATATTTATCCTCTTATTTAAGCATATAGACTGCGTTTGGTCGTTCGGATTTCCAGTCGAGTTAGGACTGGATAGGATAAGATAAGAAATCTATGGATTTGAATACATCCTATCTGCCGTTTGGTAACTAGCAGATTTAAAGTTGGATATTTTTTTATACTGTCTTATCTATTATTTTGTAGAAGTTAGATATCAATATGATGATTCTTGACTTGTATCATCCGGAGGCCTTTCTCCATATCCGGGCGCGACGGATCTCCTGCCACCAACCTGAGCAAATTGTTATTATTATTTTTAAATATAGCAAATTAAGTTGAGAAGAATTTAAACAAGCTCATTTCTGAGGCATGACTTTGCAAAAATAAGTGACAATGCGAGGATCGCAGTTACTTGTGCAATCGTGACCTGGTCATGGCTGTTGGGGGGGAGGGGGTTAGCGCATTCTTTTTTTTTTTTTCGCATTCGCAGCGACAATAGTGTTCTGAGATTCGTGAATGTCAATCGTAATATGTCTCTAGTTATTTCCTGCATCGAACTCGTGTGTCTTTGATTTGTTCATCGCTGAGTTACTAAATTGCTGCAGCCCTTCCATTTTCAAATCATCAATCCGGTGGAACTTTGGCAGCAACTGGAAAGGACTGCTACCAGCTGCACTAGCTTGCAACTTTGTGGCCTCTAGTACTACTCGAATTCTATTAGGATCTCCTTTTATTAATCAAAATTTGATTCATCTTCATGGACGCTGTCGCTTTTCTGGAAATCTCTTTGTTTGCTGCAAAGGAATTTTCAGACTTTGTGAAGTTGCAAATTGAGGAAGACAAACGTGAAATAGAGTTTGATGAGTTTGAGAAGCTTCTCAGTGAGATTCCTAACGTTACCTCTGGAGATTCACCCACTATGAAATCTAGACTGAAAAGGGCGTACTTGGATGACAGCTCGTTGCGTTTCACGTCGCTAATATAATGGTTCTAGATTTGGAAGGGCTCCCTCTCTTGGGTAAAGCCCTGCCAGAAATTCTCAATGGCATCTTTGCGCTTGGGGCAACGACGCAGCTAGTGAGGTACTAACTGAGGCACGTCTATTGCTGGTTGAAAACTATTTCCAAACCCCCTCCTCATCGGCAACCTCGCTTTCGTCGGAGTGGCGGCCCGCTGCCACCAGAGACTTGGCCCGCAGCAGCCGGAGCAGCCTAAATCTGTTTTCTTTTGCTTCTTGTTTGCGTATTCTCTACGATCACTTGATTATGGCATACGTATCCGTATCAAGCTCTCCCCTGGATGGTTAGAACTCTCCTTTGCATGTTCGAGAATCCGTACTTTGTGGAAGCTTTTGCTTTAGTTTTTCGTGTTGTTATCAATGAACACTTGTGCTTTATATTTGAAACAGTCCGCCATCTGTGGAAGTGAAAAATTCTGAAGAGTTTTCCTCCTTTTACTCTGTGACAGTGTTGGGGATATTGGTTTTATCCGGCATTGTGCTTCTGCCGGTTCTTCTACCTGTCGCTGCCACTGACAAAACTCCACACACATCTTCAGACACAACTAGCAATGGGACGTTCAGTGATCTTGACAAGTTGCCGTAAGTTTTTAGAACTCTTGTACAAGGATTTTCTTTTTCCTTTTCTTGTCAATGAATTCTAGGAAATTGATTGAAGTAATTTTGGAAACTACGGAGGTTTCCACACTCATTACTGATCATATCATACTTGGTAGAGAAGGAATTGGTGGACACTACTGTTGTGTAGGGAAAATCTGTGCTAAATTTCTAAATCGCATCGTTTTGTATGTACAGGAGAAAAGTTCTGGGATGTGGGCATTCCTGATATAGCTACGTACTGGGTCTCTATCATTGCATACTTCCTGTTATGGAAGGCATACACACACGTTTCTGCTTTGAGAGCAGCTGCTTTAATGTCTCCTGAAGTGAGAGCAGAACAATTTGCTGTCCTTGTGAGAGACATGCTGGGAAAAACAGACAAGCAGCGGATATAACTTTCCCCCTTTGACTAAACCTGTGAGAAACCGATTCGAGCACAACCAATGGAAATATGTGAATTGAAAGAAAAACAACACCAGAATCTTTTACGTGGAAAACCCCTTCAA
This sequence comes from Rhodomyrtus psidioides, assembly GCA_021437785.1. NCBI lineage: Eukaryota > Viridiplantae > Streptophyta > Magnoliopsida > Myrtales > Myrtaceae > Rhodomyrtus > Rhodomyrtus psidioides. Next base: position 2,020,698 of record JAILYB010000047.1, read on the forward strand.
TGCGAAGGATAAAAACCACGAGACCGCTCACGGAGTCTACCCGAATCTCCACTATATATCAATCGTTTGGATACACAAACTCGCTGAATACAACGACAATAAAATCCCAAAGCTATAAGTGGAGATCAAGCAGCAACAACACCGTAGACGAGAGAACCGGATGAAAATCACCCCCAAAATATGCAGTCCCGAAATACCCACGAACAGCTACAGTAAATACCTTGAAATCACGATTCAACCGTACAGAATCAAGAACAACGAGTCTTGAAGATGCTGTCAAAATTTCAGCCCAATCGGACCACGGGAAGACCTCCGATCGTCGAGTTGAAAACTACTAGACAGACTGATTTTCCAGAAAAATCTGCTCGAGCCCTTCTTTGCTTTGCTGCGTTTTCACTCTCGGTGTGTGTCTATTTTCTGCTGCCGTTGCTGCTGCTGCCCTAGGTTTTTAACAACCTAATGGGCTGGATTGGGCCCAAAGCCCAACAAATCTCCCCCTCCAGCCCATTAAGGGAGATCTCGACACAAAAGAATTCATCAGAAATCCATGCCGGCCTGACGCCGACAAAATTCATACTTCTCTCTAGTGAGAGCCTTCGTCATCATATCTGAAGCATTATCTTCAGTGTGTACTTTCTCAAGTTCTAACCCTTTGGATTCCAGAGTTTCTCGTATCCAGTGATACCTCACATCAATATGCTTTGACCTGGCATGAAAAGTGGAATTCTTTGCAAGATGTATAGCACTTTGATTATCACAAAGTAAAACATACCTCTCTTGACTGAAACCAAGTTCTTGCGTGAACTCTTTCATCCAAAGCAATTCCTTGCATGCTTCAGTTGCTGCGATGAACTCTGCCTCTGTCGTCGACAATGCAACACATTTTTGCAGCCTTGACTGCCAAGCCACAGCTCCCCCTAAGAAAGTAATCAGATAACCCGAAGTAGATTTCCTTGTGTCAATATCACCTGCCATGTCAGAATCAGTATATCCAACAAGAATCGGCTCATCACTCCCAAATGAAAGTCTCAAACTAGAAGTGCCTCGGAGATATCTCAATATCCACTTCAATGCATTCCAGTGCTCTCTACCTGGATTTGACATAAAACGGCTAACCACTCCAACTGCATGAGCTATATCTGGTCTTGTGCAAACCATTGCATACATCAGACTACCCACTGCAGAAGCATAAGGAACTTTTTCCATCTCTTTCAGATCTTTCTCAGTTGACGGACATTGTTTATGACTAAGCTTAAAGTGCGTAGCAAGAGGTGTACTTACAACTTTAGCTTTGTCCATTTTGAACCTTTGAAGTACTTTCTCTATGTACTTCTCTTGAGATAACCATAATCTCTTCGCCTGTCTGTCGCGAGTGATCCTCATACCAAGAATCTGCTTAGCCGGCCCCAAGTCTTTCATTGAAAAAGACTTGTTCAAATCTTGCTTTAACCTGTCAATCCTAGAAGTATTCTGACCAACAATCAACATGTCATCAACATAGAGCAATAAGATAATAAAATCACCTTCAGAGAATTTCTGCACAAATACACAATGATCAGAAGTAGTCTTCTTATAGGATTGCTCCCCCATAAAAGACTCAAATTTTCTATACCATTGCCTCGGCGCCTGCTTTAAGCCATACAAGCTTTTCTTCAGTTTGCAAACATAATTCTCTTTACCTTTTACCTGAAAACCTTCAGGCTGCTCCATGTATATGTCTTCCTCCAAGTCACCATGAAGGAAAGCGGTCTTCACGTCCATCTGCTCAACCTCGAGATCAAGGCTAGCTGCTAAACTCAAAACAACTCGAATTGAAGACATTTTTACAACTGGTGAGAAGATCTCATCATAGTCAATTCCCTTTTTCTGATTGAAGCCTTTAACAACCAATCTAGCTTTATATCGAGGACGCGAAGTCGTCTCATCTTGCTTCAATCTGTAAACCCATCGGTTCTTCAAAGCTCTTTTACCCTCAGGTAATGCCACCAACTCAAAGGTGTGATTGTCATGCAATGACTTCATCTCATCATGCATTGCATCAAACCATTCCTTCCTATTCTTATCTTCTACTGCTTCTTCAAAAGTTTCAGGTTCACTTGCATCTGTCAACAGAACATACTCATTAGAGGAATATCTAGTAGATGAGGTGCGGTCTCTGGCAGACCTCCTCAAAGCAGTAGTTGGTGGAGCTAATGGTGCAATCTCTTGAGCATCAATGTCATCTGAATGATGTTGATCACCCTGAGCCTGATCTTCAATCGACTGATCATTATGAGTCTGACCCTGAACCTGCTGATCTGTAGTCTGACCATCGTCTTCAACTTGATCATGCAACTGTTCCTGCAACTCAAAAGGTGAAATTGAGCTAGTATCAACTAACATATCAGAATCACGGGAATATGTCTTCTTCATCTTCTCAATATCACAAATGGTCTCATTCTCAACAAATACTACATCTCGACTTCTGACAATTTTCTTAGCAACTGGATCATAAAGCCTATAGCCAAATTCATCAGAACCATAACCAAGAAAGATGCACTCTTTTGTCTTGACATCTAACTTGGACCTCTCATCTTTGGGAACATGAACATAAACTTTGCAGCCAAACACCTTTAGATGATCATATGAAATTTCCTTTCCAAACCAAACTCTGTCTGGAACATCACCATCTAAAGCAACAATGGGAGAAATATTAAGAACATGTACCACTGTACTCAAAGCCTCTCCCCAAAAAGATTTTGGCAATTTTGCATCTGAAATCAAACATCTGACTCTCTCAATCAGTGTTCTGTTCATTCTTTCCGCTACACCATTTAACTCAGGCGTTTTAGGAGGTGTCTTCTGATGTCGAATTCCCTGTTGCCTACAATATTCATCAAATGGCCCGATGTACTCACCACAGTTATCTGAACGAATGCATTTCAACTTCTTTCCAGTCTGTCTTTCAACTGAAACTTGAAACTGCTTGAATGCATCTAACACTTGATCTTTCGTCTTCAAGAAATAAACCCATAATTTTCTTGAATGGTCATCAATGAAGGTTACAAAGTAAGCTGCACCACCAAGTGTTAGTGGTTTTATTGGACCGCAAACATCTGAATGCACTAATTCTAGCAACTCTGATTTTCTCGAAGGCGGATGACTCTTGAATGAAACTCTTCGTTGTTTTCCTGCTAAACAATGTGCACACTTCTCAAGTCTTGCACTCTTTACTCCAGAGAGTAAACCCTTTTTAGCTAGTAAGTTAATTCCTTTCTCACTAATGTGACTAAGCCTCTTGTGCCATAATGCAGTTGCATTCTCATCTTCCACAACATTACACATGTCTTTGGAAATCTTAGCCTGAAACAAATATAAGGAAGATTGTTTCATACCTCTAGCCACAATTAATGAGCCTCTGGTGAGTTTCCATTGACCATTGTCAAAAGTACTGCAAAATCCTGCATCATCAAGTTTTCCAGTCGAAATCAAATTCAAACGAATATCAGGAACATGTCTAACATCTTTCAGAACTAGTTTTGCTCCAGTACTAGTCTCCAAGCATACATCTCATATGCCAACAACAGTAGCCAAACCGTCATTACCCATCCTTAAGGTACCAAAATTTCCTGACCTGTAGGATGTAAAGAATTCTTTCCTGGAGGTAATATGCAGAGAAGCTCCACTATCAATAACCCAGTTTGAATCATCACATGCAAAATTAACATTATCATCATAGCAAACAATAACAAGTTCATCAGTAGCAGTTGCCACCCGATCATCACCACCATTATTTCTTCTCTCGTTATTTTCATTGCCATTTTTCTTCTCATTCCTCATCTCATTTTTCAGCTGGAAACAATTTTTCTTCATATGACCCATCTTACCACAGTGATGACACTCAATAGTCTTCTTCCATGATCTTGACTTGCTTCGGCTCTTGTATCTACCTTTCGGACCTTTACTCTGATTTCTGCCCCTGTTTTCAACAACTAGAGCTTCTGAATGAGAGGAAGAACCATGTGTTTTTCTTCTCATCTCTTCATTCAGAACACCACTTTTTGCAAAATCCATGGTAACAATACCATCAGGTGCAGCATTAATTAAAGACATACGAAAAGTCTCCCAAGATTCCGGCAAGGTACATAACAACCAAAGTCCCTGCACTTCATCATCAAATTTAATATTCATGGCAGAAAGTTGATCTATCACTCCTTGAAACTCATTCAAGTGATCTGATATAGATTGGCCATCTCTATAATGCAACTCCATAAATTGTTTAATCAAACATATTTTGTTGTTGCCAGTCTTCCGTGCATATAATGACTCCAGCTTATTCCACAATGTCCTAGCATGCGATTCTTTGCTGATGTGATTCAAAACATTATCATCGACAAATTGTCGAATAAATCCACACACAATTTTGTGCTCAAGATTCCAATCGGCATCGCTCATATTATCAGGTTTAGTATCAGCAAATACTGGTAAATGCCACCGTTTCACATATAGTAGATCTTCCATCTTTCCTCTCCATACATGATAATTCTTTCCATTCAAACTAACCATTCTGCTCACGTTCGGTTCCATCGTTCAGTCAAAAACAATGCTCTGATACCACTATGTTGGGAAAAACAGACAAGCAGCGGATATAACTTTCCCCCTTTGACTAAACCTGTGAGAAACCGATTCGAGCACAACCAATGGAAATATGTGAATTGAAAGAAAAACAACACCAGAATCTTTTACGTGGAAAACCCCTTCAATGCGAAGGATAAAAACCACGAGACCGCTCACGGAGTCTACCCGAATCTCCACTATATATCAATCGTTTGGATACACAAACTCGCTGAATACAACGACAATAAAATCCCAAAGCTATAAGTGGAGATCAAGCAGCAACAACACCGTAGACGAGAGAACCGGATGAAAATCACCCCCAAAATATGCAGTCCCGAAATACCCACGAACAGCTACAGTAAATACCTTGAAATCACGATTCAACCGTACAGAATCAAGAACAACGAGTCTTGAAGATGCTGTCAAAATTTCAGCCCAATCGGACCACGGGAAGACCTCCGATCGTCGAGTTGAAAACTACTAGACAGACTGATTTTCCAGAAAAATCTGCTCGAGCCCTTCTTTGCTTTGCTGCGTTTTCACTCTTGGTGTGTGTCTATTTTCTGTTGCCGTTGCTGCTGCTGCCCTAGGTTTTTAACAACCTAATGGGCTGGATTGGGCCCAAAGCCCAACAAGACATACCTCCCGGACCAGAAGGTCAAACGAGAAAGGAGCAAGTCGATTCATATTTCAAGTCTATTTATCCCGATGCATTTTACAGCTCAAATTAATTATGTTTTAGGTCAAAGGCTAGACAAAAAGCTTTCCGTCATATATTATGTTAGCAAAACTCTTTCTACAGCTCAAATTAATTATGCCACTATTGAAAAAGGGTTATTAGCTGTTGTCTTTACCTTAGATAAATTTCGTTCTTATTTATTGGGATATAAAGTTATAATTTATACTGATCATGCAGCCCTAAGACACTTGTTAGCAAAGAAAGACACCAAACCCCGACTGATTCGGTGGATTCTTTTGCTACAAGAATTCAACTTAGAGATCCAAGACAAAAAAAAAAAGGCGTAGCAAATGTGCTAGCATAATATATGACATCAAGCTTCTTGTCTAGCATAATATATGCATTTTACGGTCAGCAACCAGCCAAAGGCAATGAATGAGACTTGATGACCTTGGCGAGGTCAAGCCTCACCAGCGTCTCGCTTGAGGCCGGCGAGGCTCAACCTAGCCGGCCTATCAGAAGAGGAAGAGGAGGAAAGAAAAGAAAATTAAATAAAGATAAAAAAAATTAAAAATTTCATTATATTACGTAATTTTCTCCAGAAAAATCAAATTATATTTTCCATACAAAATGACGGAAAATATTTTGCTATTCATTTTTAGGTTGCTGCCAAACACAAAAAAATATTATCATTTTCCTGAAAAATTGATTTTCCGTAAATATTTTTCAAAAAATTATTTGCGGTACAAACGGAGCGTTATTTGGAATTGGAACGAGTTTGAGACGACTGTGGTGCGCAACAAGTGATACCAACTTTAATTATCGGAGTTACCCAAGCCGAACCCTCGAATTGAACAATTTATCTCTATGCTGGTTCGTGTTGGTTCATGTAACGCGCTTTCTCAAGCTTTGAGTCAATTTGGCCATCAACAAGGCAAGTGAGTTCGTGTCTCTACTTGTGATATTTGGATTCGAGTATTATGGAGAGTACATAGTAAGATACTGAACTTACTAGTACCCCGATATGGGGGAGTGCGTCCTTACTCCTTAGTATGGATCGTGGAGGAGGTGGATCAGTCGAAGTGCACGAAGGTATAGCCACATCTAAATCGCAGGATCATGCACTCTCTCTCATTTTATTTATGGTCGTATGATAAGAATTAAGACCCATTAGGTAAAAAAAAAAAAAAGAATTCATTCAATTTCAACATCCGGTCCCTCTACTTTGCTTAATTACCAAGCTGCCCAAAATTAGAATTTGAGAAAAAAAAAATAATAAAAAGGACACCTCACGCGGGATGAACGCAAGAAAACCGCTCCGCCGCTCGCCCTACGAACCTCCCACGGTTTTTCTTCATCACTCCCCCACTGCTCTGAGTCTGATCCTTATCCCGTCCGCCCTATAAATACCCGCCACCTCATCCTCTTTTCCATCTTCTTCCTCATCGCCATTCACTCTCCACTCTCTACGCAGTCTCGCACAGACCAGACCATCTCTGTCTCTGTCTCTCTCTCGCTCTCCCTCTCGCCCAAAATGTCGTCCAATCACAAGCTCAGATCATCCTCCCCTTGCCTCCTCTTCTGCTGCTTCCATGACCGCGACGCCGCCTACCACGAGGCCCCCTCCTCGGGCTGCGACGGCGGCGACCGCCGCAAGCGGGCTCGGTCGCCCCGCTCCTCGGCCGCTCAGGAGCTCCCGCTGCCGGAGATCCGGTACAAGTGCCGGAGCCTCATCGCTCGGATCGGGAGGTGCTGGAGGCAGGGCCACGTCGCGGCCCCGGAGTTCGGGTACGATCCGATGAGCTACGCGCTCAACTTCGAGGACGACAGGAGCCGGGAGTCGGACGAGGAGTTCCCGGAGAGGAATTTCTCGGCGAGGCTGCCGGTGTCTCCGGATCGGTTGCTGCCGGCGAAAATGCGGAGGGAGGTCGTAGCGTGCAGTTGAAGTCTTCTTCTCTGAAAGGTCCCTTTTCATTTTGATCCACAGTGGCTGTACAAACTGTAGATTCCGAGATCTCGAGTTAATGGAGAAATCTGATTCGATATGTCCTCATCGTCTCCCTTTTGCTTTTCGCCTTTTTGTTCTAAAGCGTTGCGCGTTCCGAGCATTTTAGCTCAGTCAGTGTCGCGTCACCGAAGTGCGAACCGCGACAAGAAGTAAACATTGCCATTGGATTGAATGAATTTTCTTTATTGGATAACGCGGACGCAACTTCCTTTTTCTTGTGTGGACAGGGATGGGTAGTGGCCCGCGCCGACCAGGGACCGGTACGGGGCCCGCATCCAGGCATGGCCCCTACGGTGGTGACCCGTGTCATGTTCTGTGCCTAGGTCCGGTCAGACCCATGCACCCTAATGGGCCGACCTACATCTAAGAGTCGACACGGCACGACTCGGCACTTTTGGCCCTATTATGAGACACAGTCCATAATCATTCTGGTTCTGATTTCTGATTCTGATTAAAATGATTTTTCTGATTCTGTTCCTGAATAACTTTTAGAGAATGAGAATGCGTTTGATAACTGCATAACATTTCTATTACTGGATGAGAAACGCGTTTGATAACTGCATAAAGTTTCTATTTCTAAAAACTGTTTCTCTTCCTAATTTTTTACATTTAAGTCAAATAAATATGTAATTGTCATAAATTAAAGATTAATTTTGAATGCATACGAAAATAATTAAATATATATTATTTTTTAGCATATCATAAATGAAACACAAATTTGAATACACGACATTTAAAGTTCAATTGAAAAGAATAATTTAATTTTTTTCCCCTTAGATTTAATTGGCAACGTGCTCACTACAACAAATGAAATCAACATTATCATTGCTCAACTATTTCAAATGCGAACACGAATGAACAATTTGATGGATTTAATGAAAGGTGGACGCAATTTCTTTGTTTAGGTTGTTCGGCTATTGGCGTCGTGCAATTACGTTTGTATGTCCGCGACGCACATATTTTCAAACCATTTAATCTGAAATGCGGGTCAAACAGTTTGATCGAAAGTAAAATTATGTGCTATCCAATTGTTAATAGACCAAAGTGGACGCCCAACTTCAACTAATCCAAAGAAGAGAAAAGGCAAGACTTTTTCTATTGAAAAAAAATGGCATGGTCAGTGGGACACCATGCTTTGAAGTCATTATTTGCAATATTGAACAGTCAACCAGATAATAAGTAATTAATTGCACTATTCTTCCAGATTCCCATCCACACTTGTTGATGCATGTTCCTCAGATTGAGTATCTATTCTGGCAGGCTCTTCAACACTAAATCTCGAAGACAGTTCCCAGCCACTCCCACTGACCTCTATTCTTGGCATTTGATCATTCACCTCATAAGAACTGTAATAGGAATTACTCCCCTCGCTAGCTGCGCCAAATTTGCATGCATTCATGCTCATCGGCCTGTACATGCTTTCCTGACAGAGAAGAACATATTAAAGCATTAGCATGAGTACAATGAGAAGCTTCTACAACATCTGACTGCTTAATGGTACAGCATACTTCCTAGCCCTTCAAAATCCCTTCAACATCTTATTTATTTAAGGTTTCCTGCATAACCTAAAGTAAGATTTAACAGAATATAACGCAAATCTACCTTGGAGTCACCTAATTGCTTTAAAAGGAGAACATGTGAATTCAAAGCCTTTTTCTTTATTGGAAGAGGTAAACCAAGCAAACAGATGATGACGATTTGGCTAACATGGATTTTATTGTTCACCTTTTAACCATACAGTTCCATGGAACGAAAAACAGTACCGAGGTAACCAGAACAGATATATGAAACATGCAGCAACCAACATTATAGACGACCACAGATTGATACAACCAACAGTGCAGCGCTCATCAAGGAGTTCGCATCAATCAGTGGTGAAAGCATGAAGAGACAACTGGTTTTTGTAAAAGTTCTTTGTACATACACAACAGAGAGAAAGACAATCTCCCATCCCACCCTAATCGGGCTTGGCAAGGAGACGAAGGGTCGTGCGAAACTCACCGGAAACGTGCTCGAAGAGGTGGACGACGGAGGTCGAGCTGAGGCGCGGCTGGATGCAGGAGCGGAGCTGAGGCGCGGCGGATGCAGGAGCGAGGGAGTTGCAACGAGCGAGAATGAGCGAGTTGAGGAGTCTGTTGTGTTTTTCTCTTATTTGAAGAGAATGACTTTCTTAGGAGTGGGATGAGTTTTAAGAAGCTACTTTTTTCTGCTTTTTTTTTTTTTAAGTTTTAAAAGTGATTCTGATTCAGAATAAGAATCACTTTTATTTGGATTACCAAACGCCATTCTCAGTCTTTTTTATTCCAGAATCAGAATCACAGAATGAGAATGGTTACCATGCAGGCCCTAAGGTGCTGGGTTGTGTCATGTTTTGTTTCTAGGCCCGATCAGGCCCATGGGCCAACCTAGATTCAAGGGTTGGCACGGCACGCTTGGGCCCATTCACAGACATGGCCCATAAGGTGGTGGGTCGTGTCATGTTCTATGCCTAGGCTTGATCAGCCCATGCACCATAATGGGCCAAATAGAGGCATGTAAAGATTTCCTCAGGCCGAGCCGAAGGGAGATTGGCCCTCGCGTATAAAGGCAGAAGGGATCTTGACTGCAAGACGCACCCGTGGAGCAGGGACGAAAGTCGGTCTTAGTCGTCTAACGGTGCCAAGTGGAAGGGTCATCGCTCAACGGATAAAAGTTACTTTAGGGATAACAGACTGATCTTTCTCAATAGTTCACATCGACATGAATTTTTGGTACCTTGATGTCGGCTCTTTGCCACCTTGATTTGGCCTTGGAGGTAGTGGTGGCTGGTTCGGTGGAACTGCCGGTTCCAGTTCCGATAAAAGTTGGAACCGGCGATTCCGAGCCGGTTTCGGTTCCAACTTTGAAATTTTATTTTTAAAATAATAAATAATGGAATAAAAATACTAAATTATCAATTATAAATTACAATCAAATTGCACATTGTAATAAAAATTGGGAAAAAAAAGAGAATGAATGGATTTGAGCTTAATGAATTATCATTAAGTGCATATATATCTTCTTGGGGATAGAAGAATCAAAGCTCATATAGCTCTTTTACCTTTGATAACTCCAACCTACCTCATCGTCAATCGTCGCTGCTCGTTGTGGTACCCATGCCAGTGGTATCTCCACAATCCTCACTGAAAAAATTCGTGTTCTCGATCCAGCTCTTGATGTCGATATCTAGCCTTTGTCCAATTATCGACATAAGCTTGAGCCTCCACAGATTCCAGATTTAATCTTGAATGGCGGTCGTCCCAAATTAATCCTTCAGTGCTAAATGCTTGTTCAACTGTAACTGTTGAAGAATGCGTTGCTAATATCTGTCTTGCGATAAGAGCGAGAACTGGGACTTGAGTTGAATTGTTCTTCCATCACTCTAGAATTTTGAAATCTTTGTTGCGTTCGAAATCATTGAACTTAAAAAGTAATGATTAAATAGTTTTCTAATTCGGAAATAGTACCTCCTGTTGTCCCCCCCCTTTTTTTGCCTAATTATGAGCATTTTATACCCTCTACTAATTGAACCATTCGAATCGCTTTGTGAGGCACTAGGTTGGAAAGATCCATTATCACTTAAACCATATCTACTGCAATATTCATTATATAATTCTACTATAGTGTGTTTAACCTCACTTTGTATAATTGAAATATCTATTGCTTCATCCAAATGTAAACAAGCATAATAATAATCATTTAGATATTCTAATAAACCATCTAATTTAGTACGTGGGTCAAAAACAATACCAACCAAATAAATAAGATGAATGTTGAAATAATAATGCAACCATTTATCTCGCATTACTAAAATAGTCGGAGTTAAGTGAGTATCTTTTTCATAATCACTAAAAACACCAGCAATATTAATACAATCTATTAAAAATAAATACGTAATAAGATAATAAACACCAAATAAAGTATTAGTAGCATCATTAAAAACTTTCAAAAAAATTATTTTATTTTTTTGTAAACGTCTCAATGTTACGGGAGTAAAGTAACATCGTGAACATTATTCGAAATAAATGCACGTAATGAATCTTTGTACTCAAAAGATTGGCGAAGCAACTCATGGGTAGAATTCCAACGAGTCGGAATATCTTTTGGAAATCTTTTTGCCGTTCTCCCATTTTCTTTATAAAATTTGCCTCATGCTTTCATAAATGGGGGACGGCTCCATAAAAATTTAATTGCTTTCTTTATTGGGGCGAGAGCATTCTTAAGAGTTCGTAAACCATCTTGTACACATAAATTTAAAACATGGCAAGAACATCTAATGTGAAAGAATTATCCGTCAAAAGTGGGTACAAATATTTTTTAATTAGGGAATGGAAGCGGTATTTACCGTGGAATTATCAAAACCAATTGAAAAAAATTTATTAATCAAATTATATTATTCTAAAATTTGTCTAATTATTTTATAAATATTAATGATCGTATGTTTTTATCAAAAACTCGAAATGCAAGAAGTCTTTTTTGAGTGGTCCAATCGTCACCTATCTAATGAGATGCGAGGCCCATATAAGAATGAATTTGCTAAGGATCAGTCCAAATATCGATACCTATATATATGCACACGTTCATTGAAATACTTTAAAAAATTTGCCAAACCTTTTTATTTTTTATTTTTTATAAGCCTTCAAGGGAGGGGGGTGTTTGGCCGGCCATTACAATAATCTGACCGTTGCATGCAACGGCTCGAAGGGGGCCCCTGGCCCCGAGCCAAAGGGCCCCATAGGGGAAAGCGGCTCTTTCCCCCAAAAACCATTTTTTTTTTTACAGTTTGGAATCGGCTCGGAGCCGGTTCCCAAAATTATGGAACTGGAACCGGCCCTTGAAGGGTGATTCTGGTTCCGATTTTTGGTTTTGAACCGTGGGCCCGGTCAACGGTCTAGTTATGGGCCCACGGTTCAAAATGGCCACGTCTATTTGGGGGGTTAAGTCCGGAGGTTGGGCCCATACCCAAGCACTGCCCTAAATAGTCATGACCCTTGCCGTGGACCATGACATTTATGGGCCGCTTGAATATTACCAAAATATTTTGACCAAATAAAAAATATTACCAAAACATACATATGTCAATATCAGCTACTTTAAAAATTTCAAACCCGAATAACTTTTTCTTCTCTCAGAATTTCGGCAAAGAGCTCTCCTGCATATGCTTTAAAGCATAAAGCATTTTTTCTGAAGTACTATTGGTCGGTTTAATTTATCTTGTGACCGATGGTTTGACGAATAAATTAAAACCGGACGTAAGTACATAAGTCAATATTAGTGGCAAAAAGTAGTATATATAAAAAAAGAGAAAAAATTATCCAAAAAATTCTAAACCTATTGCACTTTTGTCAATTCAGTCGTAGACATTTTCATTGTGCTAATTGGGTCTTAAACCTTTTCACGTTTGGCCAATTGAGTCCATCTAGCCAATTTTGACAGAAATCACTAACACGAACGTCGACCATCCTATGTAACATAGCTGACGCTGACATATATATATATATATATATATATATATATATATATATATATATATATATATTTGGGAATTTTATATTAATATTAGTATTTTTGTTTTGTTTTGTTTTGTTTTGTTTTCTTCCTCCTTTACCTTTTGTCTACTGTGGCCAATGAGGGTCACTGAGCTCTCGCCCATTCTAGGCAACTTGGCCTCGCCCGCGGCAATGATGATCTAGGCAAAGCTGGCCTCGCATAGATCTAGGCATGGCCGCCTCGCTCAAGCCGTGATGGCCTTAACGGGCCATAGTAGAAGAAAAGAAAACAAAAAGGAAAAAAGGAAATAAATAATAAAAAATTTTAAAAGAAAATATGTTGAAATATTGTCTACATAAGTGATTTCCGACCAGAATTGACTGAATGGACTCAATTGACAAAATCTGAAAAGATAGAAGACTTAGTTAACATAATTAAAATGTATATGACTGAACTGACAAAAGTATAATAAGTTTACGATTTCTTGGATAATTTTTTCAGAAAGAGGAGGGCTTCGTTACTTTGATGTTTATTCTCCAGTAACAAGGCATACAACAATCTAGAACAATGACGGCTTTATCTTCAATATAACTTGGTAATTCGTCAAGGACGTTAAAACTGCATTTCGAAGTAACAATTGAGATGAAGAAATTCATATTCATCAACAAGATAAATTGGTCCAGAAGGTAAAGTCTTTGTATGGACTTAAATAAACACCCCGACAATAGTACAAAAAGTTCATGGGAGATTTTTTTTTTAAATGGCATTAAAACTAATGAAGCTGAAGATTGTGTTTTATCAAAAGCCACAACTAATGGTTGTCTCATTTTTACTTTTTACGATGATGTCATACTTATATCTTGATTGAACTTTGATGTGAGGAGACTAAATGTCATATTAGGAAATTGTTTTGACTTTGAAGATATTGGTCCTATGGATGTGATTTTGGGAATTACGATCATTGGAAAAGGTCAACATTTTTTAGCCAATCACGCTATATAAAACAAAGGGCCTAATTCCAAAAAAAAACCTCAAACTTTGACGTTTGTCCCAAAAATATCCATAACTTTTTTTTGTCCCCTAAAAAACCTTCAACTTTTGGTTTTGTCCCAAAAAAACCTCAAACTTTGGTCTTTGTCCCAAATATACCCACAACTTTTTTTGCCTCATAAAAAACCTCAAACTTTTGATTTTGTCCCAAATTTACTACAGTTATTAAAAAAAAAAGAGTGTTTCACGCCCAGTTGAACAGAACCCATGATTGTTCGACAAAGATCAAAATGTATTTCCAATTGTTTCAAGGAAGAATGTTTGACACATTGCAGCTGCATTAATTCATTTCTAGACATAATTAAGTTACCCGAGATTCACATACAAATTTCAGTGGGAACAAGATATTAACAAATCTTCTTCTTATACTTCAAATTTTTACCGAAATGATGATCACAAGAAAGCATTGGGGGCAGCAATTTTTCGTCACAGAGGCAGGGTCGGCAGCAGCTTGTTGTCACAGATGCAGGGTCGGCACGATGGTCCTTGGCGGAAGGCTCGATTGGCATTGAGGACTATCAACGGGTAAGGAGCCGATGACGAGGGTTTCTATTGTCTCAGGATAAGGCCACACCATCGGGCGACGGTTGAGAATCACTTGGAGTTTCGACAGAAGCTAAACGGACGACGTCGGGTCGTCGAGAATTCTACGAGATGGGTTTTGAGGGTTTTTTTGTGATTGAACTAGTAGATTTGGGACAAATTCAAAAGTTGAAGGTTTTTTAAGAGACAAAAAAAAGTTGTGGATATTTTTGGGATAAAGGCCAAAATTTGAGGTATTTTAAGGATTGAATTGGTAGACTTGGGACAAAATCAAAAGTTGAAGGTTTTTTATGAGACAAAAAAAGTTGTGGATATTTTTAGGACAAAGGCTAAAGTTTGAGGTTTTTTTTGGGATTGGGCCTAAAACAAAGTGCTTAATAATTTGGTTTTTCTAGCTTGGACAACTGACCATTGGGTCTTATTTGGGAAAATTGTCAAAAAAGTCCCAAACCTTTTGCGCTTTTGCCAATTCAGTCCTAAATATTTTAATTTTGCCAATTCAGTTATAAATCTTTCGTATTTATGCCAATTCAGTCCTAAACCTTTTTTTGTTTCAATTTAGTCCTAAACCTTTTGCATTTTTGCCAATTCAGTCCATCCGACCATCGTCGGCCGGTCGGTGTTGACGTGGATTCAACCGGTACTGACGTGGCATTTTCAAAATTATTTTTAATTTTTAATTTTTTATTACTCTTTATTCTTTTTGTTTTTTCCTTTCACTGTTCATCTTCACCCTTATTAGCAGCTGGCCTCATCTTCTTCCTCCTTCTTCATAGCGACCGGCTGTCCCTCGCAGGCCACTTGCGCCACCACTGAGCGAGGATGGGCCGCCGTTGGTGGCCAAGCCCGGCCTCGTCCAGATCCGGCAAGGCCGAGCCACCCTCGCAATAAAAGTTCAAAATAAACAACGATCTGTCTCTCTGAAGCTATAGCGGACCGAAAGACGCAGACAAAAAAAATGGGATCCCCCTTTCTCACTCTATTATTCTCTTCTTCTTCGATGGGTGACGGTCATTTCTTCTTCTCTGAAAAATAAATTCGAAGAAATTTATGGATCTTTTAACTCATCACATTTCATCCATGTGAAGACAAACCCTTCTGCAACCCCTCCCCCCCAAAAAAAAAAAAAAAAACATACAAAACAAAACAAAACAAAAAAGAAAAGACAACCCCTCTTGTGCCCCAGCAGGTTGCCCAGGATGTCGAGCATTAATGGCGGCTTTGCTTGTACCAGACGCTCCTTCCTCCTCGCGATTTGTCACCTTGCCATTTAAAGATCAATCGATTAAGCATAACAGAGATGACCCTGCCCAAAAGCCGGGAGGACCCAATTCTCACCTCCTACCATTGGCTCCATCGCCGTCACTGGACGAAGCCAAGCTCCTCCAGCGACGGCTACGGCAATGCCATGGCTGGCGAGGCTAAGTCGTTCCATGGCTCGGCAAGGCTCGGCCTCGCCAGATCTGGGCAAGGACGGCGCTGCTGCCATTGCTTTGGGCAAGGCCGAGTTGGCCCAGCGCCGATAGCGTCGTCCTTGCCCAGCGGCGGCGCTAGTGGCCTGCAAGGACCTTCCTCCAGCCGGTCACTACGAAGGAGGAAGAAGACGAGGCTAGCTGCTAGTGAGGGAGAAGATGAACAGTGAAAAGAAAAGAAAAACAAAAAGAATAAAGGATAATTAAAAATTAAAAATTAAAAAAGTATTAAAATATTATTAAAAAGTGCCAAGTCAGCACCGGTCGAGTCCACATCAGTACCGACCGGCCAACGATGATCGGATGGACTGAATTGACAAAAACGCAAAAGGTTTAGGACTGAATTGGAATAAAAAAAAGGTTTAGGATTAAATTGGCACAAATACAAAAGATTTAGGACTGAATTGACAAAATTATAAGGTTTAAGACTGAATTGGCAAAAGTGCAAAAGGTTTAGGACTTTTTTGACAATTTTCCCGGTCTTATTTTGTTCGTGAAAAATAAAGATGAATCAATTGATCAAGAACAATATACCAGGATTAGAGTATACCTTACGTATACGATGAATGCAACAAGATGCGGTAGGAAAATTCACTTAGATTTACTAAGCCTTTTTTTAATACTGTTAATTTAGTCATAAACCTTTTTTTAATCATGCCAATTCAGTCCTAAATCGTTTTCACATTCTGCCAATTGAGTCCATACAGCCAGTTTAGTCAAAAATTGATGACTGTACCCCGGCCGTCTTACGTGGCATTGTCGGCGCTGACGTAGAAATTTTTAAATTTTTATTAATTTTTTTCTTTTCTTTTCCTGATATGAAATAAAAATTCCGCCAAGATACGAAATCAAAAGGAAAAAATGTACCACAGAACTATTATTTGAATGTGGAGAACTGGTCGGCCAAGAATTTCTAAGCGTGGCGTGGAAAGAATTGAATTTACTTAAATTGTTAAAACTCGATTAATTTTAAGGAGAGAGACAAAGCGACTCGGGCGAGATGGTGATGACTAGATAAATCTTTAGGCATGACGTGGCACAAAAGAAAGTCACATTGTGGGTTGAAAATAATTAAGCTTCCTTTACTTAAAAATCTTAATCATTTGTCTTGCAGATATTTGATAGCTTTCTTTTCTATTTTCCCAGTAATAGAAAAAGCAAGCCATGTCAAGAAGCACCTCCCTAGGTTCCAGGCATTAATTTTCTTCTGTGGAGCTCCAAACTGAGTTCCGAGAGACATTTCTGCTATTTCCCGATCTATAGATGGCAAGAGAAGAACCCGCTCATTCAGAAGATTGGATGTCCGGGGGCGTCTTCCTTGCCGACCTCTCCACATGTGGGTGGCGACGAAGGCGGAACCGAAAAGCCCAAGGGAAATAATTACGAAGTTTTCTTGAGCTTCAGAGAGAAGGACACTCGCAAAGGCTTCATCGATTATCTCTATAACAGCCTCGTCGATGTGGGAATTCACGTGTTCAAAGATGACAACGAGCTTCGTGTTGGTGAAGAGATCGGTCCGGAGCTTCTCCGTAGTATTACACAGTCCAAGATCTCGATCCCAATTATCTCTAGGGATTACACTTCCAGCAAATGATGCCTTCGCGAGCTGGCTCAGATGTTGAAGTGCAAGAGAAGCAGAGGGCAAATAGTGTTGCCAATATTTTACAAAGTGAAGCCGCCTAGGAGCTTGGGAGATGCTGTCAATACGCATGAAGAGGATTTGGATTGGTAGACTTAGGACAAAACCAAAAGTTGAAGGTTTTTTATGAGACAAAAAAAGATTGTGGATATTTTTAGGACAAAAGCTAAAGTTTGAGGTTTTTTTTTGGGATTGGGCCTAAAACAAAGTGCTTAATAATTTGGTTTTTCTAGCTTGGACAACTGACCATTGGGTCTTATTTGGGAAAATTGTCAAAAAAGTCCCAAACCTTTTGCGTTTTTGCCAATTCAGTCCTAAATATTTTAATTTTGCCAATTCAGTTATAAATCTTTCGTATTTATGCCAATTCAGTCCGAAACCTTTTTTTGTTTCAATTTAGTCCTAAACCTTTTGCATTTTTGCCAATTCAGTCCATCCGACCATCGTCGGCCGGTCGGTGTTGACGTGGATTCAACCGGTACTGACGTGGCATTTTTAAAATTATTTTTAATTTTTAATTTTTTATTACTCTTTATTCTTTTTGTTTTTTCCTTTCACTGTTCATCTTCACCCTTATTAGCAGCTGGCCTCATCTTCTTCCTCCTCCTTCATAGCGACCGGCTGTCCCTCGCAGGCCACTTGCGCCACCACTGAGCGAGGATGGGCCGCCGTTGGTGGCCAAGCCCGGCCTCGTCCAGATCCGGCAAGGCCGAGCCACCCTCGCAATAAAAGTTCAAAATAAACATCGATCTGTCTCTCTGAAGCTATAGCGGACCGAAAGACGCAGACAAAAAAATGGGATCCCCCTTTCTCACTCTATTATTCTCTTCTTCTTCGATGGGTGACGGTCATTTCTTCTTCTCTGAAAAATAAATTCGAAGAAATTTATGGATCTTTTAACTCATCACATTTCATCCATGTGAAGACAAACCCTTCTGCAACCCCTCCCCCCCCAAAAAAAAAAAAAAACATACAAAACAAAACAAAACAAAAAAGAAAAGACAACCCCTCTTGTGCCCCAGCAGGTTGCCCAGGATGTCGAGCATTAATGGCGGCTTTGCTTGTACCAGACGCTCCTTCCTCCTCGCGATTTGTCACCTTGCCATTTAAAGATCAATCGATTAAGCATAACAGAGATGACCCTGCCCAAAAGCCGGGAGGACCCAATTCTCACCTCCTACCATTGGCTCCATCGCCGTCACTGGACGAAGCCAAGCTCCTCCAGCGACGGCTACGGCAATGCCATGGCTGGCGAGGCTAAGTCGTTCCATGGCTCGGCAAGGCTCGGCCTCGCCAGATCTGGGCAAGGACGGCGCTGCTTCCATTGCTTTGGGCAAGGCCGAGTTGGCCCAGCGCCGATAGCGTCGTCCTTGCCCAGCGGCGGCGCTAGTGGCCTGCAAGGACCTTCCTCCAGCCGGTCACTACGAAGGAGGAAGAAGATGAGGCTAGCTGCTAGTGAGGGAGAAGATGAACAGTGAAAAGAAAAGAAAAACAAAAAGAATAAAGGATAATTAAAAATTAAAAATTAAAAAAGTATTAAAATATTATTAAAAAGTGCCAAGTCAGCACCGGTCGAGTCCACATCAGTACCGACCGGCCAACGATGATCGGATGGACTGAATTGACAAAAACGCAAAAGGTTTAGGACTGAATTGGAATAAAAAAAGTTTAGGATTAAATTGGCACAAATACAAAAGATTTAGGACTGAATTGACAAAATTATAAGGTTTAAGACTGAATTGGCAAAAGTGCAAAAGGTTTAGGACTTTTTTGACAATTTTCCCGGTCTTATTTTGTTCGTGAAAAATAAAGATGAATCAATTGATCAAGAACAATATACCAGGATTAGAGTATACCTTACGTATACGATGAATGCAACAAGATGCGTTAGGAAAATTCACTTAGATTTACTAAACCTTTTTTAATACTGTTAATTTAGTCATAAACCTTTTTTTAATCATGCCAATTCAGTCCTAAATCGTTTTCACATTCTGCCAATTGAGTCCATACAGCCAGTTTAGTCAAAAATTGATGACTGTACCCCGGCCGTCTTACGTGGCATTGTCGGCGCTGACGTAGAAATTTTTAAATTTTTATTAATTTTTTTCTTTTCTTTTCCTGATATGAAATAAAAATTCCGCCAAGATACGAAATCAAAAGGAAAAAAATGTACCACAGAACTATTATTTGAATGTGGAGAACTGGTCGGCCAAGAATTTCTAAGCGTGGCGTGGAAAGAATTGAATTTACTTAAATTGTTAAAACTCGATTAATTTTAAGGAGAGAGATAAAGCGACTCGGGCGAGATGGTGATGACTAGATAAATCTTTAGGCATGACGTGGCACGGAGAAATCTGATTTGAGGAAATTATTTTCGAGGAATTCTTTTTGAGAGACATTTCTAGAGGAATTTATAGATGGCAAGAGAAGAACCCGCTCATTCAGAAGATTGGATGTCCGGGGCGTCTTCCTTGCCGACCTCTCCACATGTGGGTGGCGACGAAGGCGGAACCGAAAAGCCCAAGGGAAATAATTACGAAGTTTTCTTGAGCTTCAGAGAGAAGGACACTCACAAAGGCTTCATCGATTATCTCTATACCAGCCTCGTCGATGTGGGAATTCACGTGTTCAAAGATGACAACGAGCTTCGTGTTGGTGAAGAGATCGGCCCGGAGCTTCTCCGTAGTATTACACAGTCCAAGATCTCGATCCCAATTATCTCTAGGGATTACACTTCCAGCAAATGATGCCTTCGCGAGCTGGCTCAGATGTTGAAGTGCAAGAGAAGCAGAGGGCAAATAGTGTTGCCAATATTTTACAAAGTGAAGCCGCCTAGGAGCTTGGGAGATGCTGTCAATACGCATGAAGAGGATTTGGATGTAATGAAGGAATGGGAAGCAGCACTCAAAGAAGTTAGTACGTTAAAAGGATGGGAATCAGAGAAAGTTGATAATGGGTACACTATTCTCAACTAAGACATTGTTTATTTTCTCATAATTAGATCTTTTTTTTGGGAAAATAATTTAAATATTGCCATCATCTACTGACATTCATTTCTTAGACAGGCATGAAGGGGCGTTGGTTAAAATTGTTGTCAAAAAAGTTATAAGCGAGTCGAAAAGAACTTTTCAACTAATTGTTCCCCAAGAGTTGGTTGGAGTAGATGATCGTGTGGAAGAGATTATGAGCTTGATAGATGCTAAATTTAATGACACACGGATTATTGGATTTTATGGAATGCCGGTATCGGCAAGACAACTCTTGCAAGGGTCCTGTATAACAATCTTTACAGTCATTTCGAACATCTTAGCTTCGTGCCAAATATTCGAGAAACATCTCAGCGTAAGGGTATGGAATGCTTACAAAAGTAGCTCATTCACGATATACTAGGAAGTCCATATGATGTGTCTAACGTCGACGATGGAATCAGTGTCATCAAATCTCGATTTACAAACAAGAAAGTCCTCATTCTTCTCGATGATATGGACGATAGTACTCACTTGAATGCTTTGGCCGGAAATGATAGCTGGTTTAAAGCTGGAAGTATAATCATCACAACAACTAGAAACAAGAGTATTCTTGACAAGGCTAGGGCAGGCTACATGTACCAACTCAGCGAGTTGCCTTTGGATCAATCATTGATTTTATTTAGTAGACATGCATTTCAAAAGGATTCTCCGCAGAGTGGTTATGTGGATATATCTCATGATGTTGTATTTACTACCGGGGGGTTTCCATTGGCTCTTGAAGTTATAGGCTCATTTTTATGTGGAAAGAGAAAAGAAGTGTGGAAAGATACATTAAAGAAGTTAAACAGGGTGCCTGACAAGAAAGTGCAAGCGAAGTTGAGGATAAGTTACGAAGCATTGGATTATGAAGAACAACAAATATTTTTGGATATTGCATGCTTGTTTATTGGTTCATCTAAAGAAAATCCGACTTATATGTGGGACGCCTGTGCTTTTTTCCCGGAAAAGGGGATTGAAGTCTTAAGTCTTATGTCCTTGATTAAAATTGATGAATATGGCAATTTAATGATGCATGATCAATTGAGAGATCTTGGAAGAGAAATTGTTCGTCTAGAAAATCAAAAGAAGCCTCAAAAGCGTAGCAGATTATGGATTTATGAGGAAGCTGAAGATGTGCTTGATGGCAACAAGGTAAGAGATTTCTCTACTTATCTTAGTGAATATGTTTTTTTGTTTTTTTTGGGGGGGGGGGTGTCGCGACCCGTCCGAAAAAAAACGGACGCGGCTAATGGATTACTGATCGCGGGCTTTGGATCGGCGCGGGCCCTCCCAGGCCCATACCAAATCGCGGCGGGAGTATCTTTTGAGGGATTCGACGATAAGAGTCGATCGCTTTCGACCTTAGTGTGGTCGTGGTGGCATGTGCAACTTGTGCATGCATTTGGAGTCGCCACCGGTCTTTCTTGGAGGGTAGACCGGAAACCTTACTGACCGATTGGGAGAGATCGATCAGTTCTATGGAACCAGAGATTTTGGGTTCGGGGACTTGGTTACGTCGGTGTCATTACCAACGCCATTTCGGTACCTAACGCGAGTGATTTTCCTGACTAAGAGTTCATGCAGACGCAATTTTGGGTGAGATATGTATGAGTCAGGGTTTCATGCAGATTGGAAGACTAGTCCTATCAAATCACAGTCAATATAATGAAAGCGCAAGTCAAATGCATAAATAAATCATGTCAATGCACAT
Organism: Rhodomyrtus psidioides; assembly: GCA_021437785.1. NCBI lineage: Eukaryota > Viridiplantae > Streptophyta > Magnoliopsida > Myrtales > Myrtaceae > Rhodomyrtus > Rhodomyrtus psidioides. The sequence goes on from JAILYB010000047.1 coordinate 2,042,912, forward strand.
CAATTTCAATCATGGGCCTCCTAGTATAGCCATAAGGGCTTAGCGAAGATGCGATTTAGGACTAGGGGTAAAATAGGAAGATTCGAGGACAATTAGCCCGAAGGGCAAAATTGTCATTTTTGAAAGGTTTGGATACCGAATTACCCAAAATATTCCATGGCCAGTTGATTGTGGCCATTTCCCATTTTTGAGATTTTTTTGGAATTTCTTGATTTTTCTTCAATTTTTGGAAGACAATTCGCCCAAAGGGCGAAATCGTCATTTTAAGAAGGGTCGGGGTTCAAAACACCCGGAATGAGCCTTGGCCAGTTGTTTGTGGCCATTTCCTATTTTTTGGGATTTTCCTGAATTTTTTAGAATTTTTTGGAAGACGGTTTGCCGGAAGGGCAAAATCGTTATTTCAGAAAAGATCGGGGGTCGAAAGACCCGGAACAGGTCATGACCAGTTGAATGTGGCCATTTCCTATTTTTTGGAATTTTTTAGAATTTTTCTGAATTTTCCGAATTTTTTGAATATTTTCATGATTTTTCATTTTTTATTGATTTTTTGATTATTTATTATTTTTTTGAATTTTTTAATACTTAAAAATATTTTCCGGGCCGGGCCTCTCGGGCGCCCGGCCCGACCCTAGGGGTCGACACCGGCCTAAAACGACACCGTTTTATATTTTTAAATGTTTTTTCCTATTTTTTAACAATTTTTTTGATTTTTTATCTATTTTATTTAATTATCCGAAAATTCCCCGGATCCGACGGTTCTCATTGCGCCACGTGGCCTGTTCTCGTGCGTCCGATCTCTCGCTCGATCGGAAGACCCACAGAGAGCCACGTGGCTCAATTATAGCCGTCGGATCAAAAATTAATTTATTTTCCTTTTTTAGAAAACCATTCAAATCGGACGCTCCAGATTGTGCCACGTGGCCACCTTCGGCGCGTCCGATCTAACCTTAGATCGGACGGTCCACAGCGTGCCACTTGGCACAATCTCGTCTGCCGGATTGATTTTAATTTATTTATTTTCCAAAATTCTAGGATCGCGACACGTGTCGCGATCGTGGCCGTTAATTCCGTTTGATTTAAAAATAAGCGGACCGGACCCCACCCGGCTGACGTGGCTGCCTACGTGGCACGCCACGTCGGCCGTTGACCGGCCGGAGGGTCGCCGGAGAAGACGATGAACAGTGAAAATTCCGGCGACCCTCGCCGGAATAGTAAAAAGTCCGGCGAGGTCGCCGGAAAATTGCGAAACGGGCCCGAAACTTGGTATTTTTCGCCCGTTCTTGCGGCATTCGACTCCTTAGACTCTCGGCATCAATATACAACAAAAAACGCAGCCATGAATACGTCAAAAGCCGGCGAAACGGACCTCCACAGTGGCGGCTCCGGCGAAGGATTTGCAGAAAAATTTTGTACTTCAAACTCGATTTCAAGCCTTCACATAGCATCCAAGGGAGGTTTGAGGACTTACCTGAGGTCCCTTGATGATCGGCGACCGTCGGAAATCCCTCGTCAAGCTCCCGGTCCGGATCAAGGCCGGCGAAGCTCCGAGCCGTGTTTCGTCGCGGTTCAATGCAAAACAAAGGTCAACACAAGCTTAGAGTCGGTTCTAGGATTAACTTAGGGCCCTAACCGAACATATGCCACTCGAATCACGCACGGCCGGGGACGAAACCGAGTTGAAACATGCATCGGCATTTCCCCGAACACATGGCGTGCATAAGAAAATATGGAGATCCGGCGAGATACCGACCTGTCCAAGGGTCGCCGGTGACCAAGAATGATTTGATGATGATCGGTGAGGGTTGCTGAAGGTCCGGGGAAGCTCCTCCAGTGCCGGTTTTGCCCGAAACATCCTCCTCTCTCTCTCTTCGAACTCGGTATAAAACCGAGACTCCCCGCCTGTTTCGCGTGGCCGACCGCCCGCCTCGACACCCATGCCCTTGCCAGAACGAACATGGGGCTCTGCTGGAAGTGTCCCCCACGCCCGCTCTCTTTTTTTCTTCCCGAAACCGCGCGCCCCCATGCTCCCCTGTTCTGCCCACGTTTTTTTTTTTCTGTTCTGTGCATGCTGTCCACGGGTCTGCAACATTGTTGCAGACCCGGGTCGGATCGGGTCGGGTCGGACCCGACCGACCCGGTTCGACCAAATCGTCAAATTGACCCCCCAAATGACCTCTTTTCATGAAATTGATGGCATAATCGGACTCCTTGACACATTTTCTATCAAATAAGGGTATTTTCGCGAATCAATTGATTGAAATTTTATGAAAACCCCAAATTGTCCCTAGGATCCGAAAATGAGTTTTGGCTAATCGAAGCTCCAAACGATCGAATTATTCAAAATTGAGCCCACCAATGGATTCAGAATGATGAAAACTATTGGGTAGAGGTGTTTAATTTTAATGGGTGTGCCCGTGTGAAATTTAATTTCACAAATTGTAAAACCGGGGACTAAATTGAAAGATTTTTATGCAATTAAGCCCTTTTGGCTAAAATTGATCAAATTGGAGGGCAAATTGACCCAATTGCATTTCAATACTCTAGAGTCCAATGTCATAGCTTATAAAAACCGAGAATTGAAAATTAAAAGACTCGAAAGGGATTTTTAGGCTCGTTTCGGTTTTAGGTTTGTGAAGGAACCCCATGAATCGAGCCAAATTTCCCTGATAAAAAGTGAAAATATTAAAGAGGAAATTAAAATAAAATTTCTGAATATTTTTGTGTAATTTTCTGACCACGAATGGTATTTTTCTAATTTTTTGGGTATTTTTATAATTAAATAAATTCCAAAAAATATTAAAAAATACAAAAAATATTTTTTGTTCAAAATTGGTTCCTAAGGCTAGGCTAAGGCTTCCAAAGTTGATTTTGCAATTTTTTTGACCTTTTTTGCTATTTTTAATTAATTTTAGAAATAAAAACTAAAATAACGGATGGTCAAAAATCAGGTGTCAACAGCTGCCCCTCTTTGAGAGTGAGCTCGTCAGAGGTTGCTTTCAAAGACAAAATGACACCTGGATCTTGACCGACTCGACTGGGGGGAAAGAAATGCTATGACATCGGACCTTCAAGTCTTTTGATGAATGCTCAAATTAATCCCCGTTTGAAACAGTAATACATCGATAGTCCTCGGTCCTCCAAAACTTGCTGCTTGAACTAGCAAAAGTGCTCTTTCAATTAATTGTTGTTCTCGCCTGATTTTAGGACATAAGCCATCTTTCATATGGGCTATGTCGTCATATAACAAATGATACGTTTTATATCAGTTGGGTGACATCTCATCATTCAAAACTTACATTCCACAACATTTCCTAGTTGCAGGGCACTAGAAAGATTGAGGCCCTTCGTCTTGGCAAATACGGTAGGGGAAGAAGATGCACGGCTGAACAATTTAAGGAACTAACCAACTTGAGGTTCCTTCAAGTGAATGGTGCGAATCTCACCGGCGATTTTCAGAACTTGCTTCCTCAAGTAAGATGGCTTCGGTGGGAGGATTGTCCTTCGGATTTCACAGCGGCCAACTTTCATCCGAAGAGATTAGTTGTGCTCGATCTGTCGTGGAGTGGGATTTCAGAGGGCTGGGGAGGATGGAGCCCACTCAAGGTAAGATGTAGATGAGGCATTTCTCTTGTAAAAATAATCACCCGTTGTCGAAGGTTCAATGGCACCAACTCCTCCTTTCTCTATTTTTTTTTTCTTTCATAAAGGTTTAACATCCTTCCTCAATTTCAATTAAAGGATTTTTTTCCTCCAAATATTAGAGTAATAAAATTGGCCTTCCAATGGAATTTAATATTTGTTGACATAACTTTTTTTTTCCTATCATTTACATGTAACATTGGAAAACTGTTTCTCATAGTTAACTTGCCGTTTCTCTTTAATTTCATACTATTGAAGAAACACATGGCGCCCAATGGATGCATCTGTCTTCCATTTGAATTCGTCATCTTCTGATGATAAAATTTGCTTATGTCTAGTCAATAAAGAACTGCATCGCCATAACTTGCAATTATTAAAAAAGATTCTTCTTTGAAATGTTGTCCTAAAATAGATACAGTTAGCACTTGTACATCCCACCATTCTTTTTACAAGGGATGGTAGCCAAACAGTGCTAGAAGAAACATTTAGAATAAACGAGATAACTATGAAGGAGTAGTAGAAAAACACACTTTGCAGCTGTCCAATCTCACTGAGGTATCCTCTTTTTCTTTCAGATGGCAAACGAGCTCAAAGTTCTCAACCTTTCACATTGTCATTCTTTAAGAAGCACTCCTGACTTGTCCGCTTTTGAAAGCTTGGAGATTTTGATTCTTGAAGAATGTCGGGATCTAGAAGAGATTCATCCTTCTATTGGGGATATCAAGACTCTCATCTCGTTGAGTGTCAGGAGATGTTGGAGACTCCAGGAGCTACCAGCAACAATAGGTAAAATGGAAGAATTGAGGGAGCTTCTCTTAGATCAAACCGCGATACAAGATGTTCCCGTTACAAGAGGTTGTCTGATGAAGCTGGAGACTCTGCGCGCCTCGTTTTGTGAAGAACTTGCTCAACTTCCAGAATCCTTGGGCTCCCTTGTCTCGTTAACTCAGCTAGACCTATCTCAGACAGGAATTGAAGAATTACCTGAATCCATTGGTTTGCTGAAGAACCTTGAGACTCTTGATGCTTCTTATTGTGCATCATTAGCCCGTATACCCAGCTCCATAGGCGATCTAGCATCTCTGTCTCTCCTTGACCTAACGAAATGCAATAAACTTGCTCAACTTCCGGATTCTCTAGGCTTGCTCGTGTCTCTGCATCGCTTACTGTTACAAGGATGCCGCTCGTTGAGAAAAATCCCTCATTCGATCGGAAAGTTGGCATCATTGACTGAACTGCCTCTGGCAAGGGCGTCGATTGCGGAGTTGCCAGAAAGCATCGGGAATCTGCAGAATTTGAGGATCTTGGACATTCGTGGAACTCACGTAACAGAATTGCCAAGGGCCGTCGGAATGTTGGCTCGGCTTGTGTTCTAATTTTAGGCCTAGGTCGCTCCTAAGATATCCGTGCTTTCTCTTTTTTGCCGAAGATGTGTGTTAAGAGAATAGTTGGATATAGCAAGAATAGAAGAGAGAGAAGGAGGAAGAAGAGAAAAAGAGGTTGGAGTAGAATTGTAATTGCTTGGTTTCTTCGTGTAACCTAATGGCCCATTTAAATAGCCGAGTACATATATGGATATCAATTATAAATGGAACTAATAGATGGCTATCCTTATAGAGTGAACTAATTGATGGCTATCCTTATTAATGTTGATTACTATCCTCATCATAAATGGAATGCGAATCTCATTGGCCTTGTTTAGGCAAGTTTTGGCGCCGTGAATATACTTGCGGTCCTTGGGACGTAACATTCCTTTCCCCATAGAGAGACGACTTGTCCTCAAGTCGAATAGTATCCAAGAGGTGTCATCCTTCATCATTGTCGCGACCCGTCCGAAAGAGGACGCGGCTAATGGATTACCGATCGCGGGCCTTTCTGCCGTACCGGAGTGCGGATCGCAGGCTTTGGATCGGCGCGGGCCCTCCCAGGCCCATACCAAATCGCGGCGGGAGTATTTTTTTAGAGGGATTCGACGATAAGAGTCGATCGCTTTCGACCTTCAGTGTGGTCGTGGTGGCATGTGCAACTTGTGCATGCATTTGAAGTCGCCACCGGTCTTTCTTGGAGGGTAGACCGAAAACCTTACTGACCAATTGGGAGAGATCGATCAGTTCTGCGAAACCAGAGATTTTGGGTTCGGGGACTTGGTCACGTCGGTGTCATTACCAACGCCCTTTCGGCACCTAACGCGAGTGATTTTCCTATTCAAGATTTCATGTAGGCGCAATTTTAGGTGAGGTAGGCTTGATTCAAGGTTTCATGCAGATTGGAAGACTATTCCTATCAATCGCAATCAATTTAAATGAAAGCGCAATCAAATGCATAAATAAATCATATCAATGCACATCAATTCAGATCAATGGCTTCCTAGTATAGCCATAAAGGGCTTAGGTAAGGTGTGATTTCGGACCGGGGTAAAATGGGAAGATTTGGAGGCGATTTAGCCCGAAAGGCAAAATTGTCAATTTTTGGAAGACTTGGATACCGAATTACCCAAAATATTCCATGGCCAGTTGATTGTGGCCATTTCCCATTTTTGAGAATTGTTTTGAAATTTCTTGATTTTTCTTATATTTTTGGAAGACAATTCGCCCAAAGGGCGAAATTGTCATTTTAAGAAGGGTCGGGGTTCAAAACACCCGGAATGAGTCTTGGCCAGTTGTTTGTGGCCATTTCCTATTTTTTTGGGATTTTTCTAGAATTTTTAGAATTTTTTTGGAAGACGGTTTGCCGGAAGGGCAAAACCGTCATTTTTGGAAAGACCGGGGGTCGAAAGACCCGGAACAGGTCATGGCCAGTTGAATGTGGCCATTTCCTATTTTCTGGAATTTTTTTAGAATTTTTCTAAATTTTCCGAATTTTTTTGAGTTTTTTATGATTTTCTATTTTATTTTATTGATTTTTGGATTTATTATTATTATTTTTTATTATTTATTCGGATCCGGATCAGGCTATCGGGCCTGATCCAATCCGAAGAGGAAGACCCGAACTGGGCCCAGTTTGAACAAAGAACTCGGGCCCGTTTTTTTTTAACCTGCTGGACCCAACTCGCCTAAGCCCAATCACATCCCACCAACATTAACGCCGGCCCGGTTCTAAAAGAAAAAGCCCACAGGACCCAATAAAACACACAACCAACCCAACATGAAAATAAAACTTACCTACTGTTCATCATCTTCAACGTAAGACACCCGCTCCTCCCCCGTGAAAACAGGAACGAGCTAGAGTCGGCTTTGGCTCCCGTCATCTACGCCCTCGGGATGTTGCCACCGAAACCGCTGACTTCCACCGATGTCGATCATGAATGGAGGAGCGTCGACCGCTCTCTTGTCGTGCTCCACTCGTGACGCGGTTCCTCCTCCGCATGCGGCTTGAAGCCGCTCGTCAACAACCGTCGACGACCACCACACTCCACTCAAGACTCACTCGTCAGACCGCCGGGATTCACTCGTGAAGACGACACCTAGCCAACTCACCACCGGCGTCATTCTCAGGTTCGGCAGGTTAGGACTGATTCATGCTGCTTATAGACCTGCGGTTAAGCCCGGAAAGACTTGCAGCTTCCCGGCGTCGGATGATGGTTGTCATAGCGGCGGTGTTCGAGCAAGGTGGTGTCGGGGTTACGGTTTCTAGGTCTGCTCGGCTAGCTCGGCTGTGATTCGAGATCGTAGGACTGGTACAGGATACTGCCGCGCGGGACGCCTTGGTCCTCGGCTTCGTCGATAGAGGGCGTCCGCAGATGGTGAGCTCGGGCTCAACCAGAAACGCGACGGCTTCAATGGAGCGCGACCGAAGGTGAAAGGTGACGGGAGGAAGCCGAGATGGGAGAGAGAGGATCGGACGCGAAGTGGAGGAGTGGCGGTATGGGCTGGCGCGACTCGATTTGCCCACTAATGTCGAAACAAGGCAGGAGACTTCTCAGCGGCTCCGACGGTTGGCGGCGGCGTTGGAGGGTCGTCGGAAGTGGTGAGCGGCGGATAAAGGCGGAGGTGGTCAAAAATGGCTCGCAGAAAACAGAAGGGAGGAGGAGGAGGTCGGGAACAGGTTTCAGAGAATTCTAGGGATTGTTTCACGGCGACTCTCGACGGGGGAATGGTTGGATGGGGTTTGAGGGTCCTCAGGGTGACTCTGGGAGGTGAGGACGGTAGCTGGAGGCGGCGGAACTCAGCTGAATATCAACCGGCTGCGAAGGCGACAACTCGCAATGGCTGAGCTGGGTAGTCAAAGGTTCAACGGCTTAGGTGTAGTGTGACCGGAAGTGAACGGGATCAGAGCATGGCGGCGTTAGCCGCGTTGGCTCCCGATCTCGCGAGTTCGGCCATGGTCTGGTGGGGTTGTTCGGCTGAAACGATCAGCATTGGGACACGGAAAACAGCAGGTACTCCAAAATGATTGGATTCTTAGTGTAGTAGCGACGAACGACAAGGACCCGCCGTGGTCGTCGACGGAGACAACAGCCTCGACACCTTGGATCGGGGAACAAGGCCGGCGGCTCGTGGAGCAGCAGTTGGTTTCGTCATGGGCGAGGGGATTAGCAGCTCGTCTCGATGGAATCACTTCGCACGGTGCAGGAGCGGTCGGACACCGTGGTGCGGCTCAACAGCCAAGGTGACGATGTCAATGGCACTCATCAAACTTGAAGCCCGTCGCCACTCAACGTTGTACAATAGCAACTCGTTGATAACCCTATATCGCCCGAGAAGGTTCAAAAGACTCTCTTTTTGTGCTGGAAATTCTCGGTCAGAGAACAACAACTTGTCTCCTTGTTAATCTCTCTGCCTGATGGAGACCTCTCTGGCGTCTTGCGTAAAGTGATGGACTTGAAGGAGAGCGTGGATCCCTTTTTTTTTTTTTAAAAAAAACTCATCTTCTTCTTTCTTTTATGGCGCCGTTCGTTCCACTATCCATTCATCCCACTATTGTCGGCCAGTTCTCATTTTTTTAACCATCCCAATGCATCACATGTTGATTGACAAAATGAATAAGGAATGGCCAACTTCGCAGTTGATATTGAATGCTATTTATTTATTTATTTTGTCAAAAAGGGTTGATCAAGAATTAGATGTCAACAGTGACCCAAGCCGAATTTTCAAATTTTAAAGTAACAAGCTTGAAGAGAGAATTAAAAAATTATTGACTATTTTTATGTATTTTTCTGACCACGAATGGTATTTTTCTGATTTTTTTGGGTATTTTTATAATTAAATAAATTTGAAAAATATTATAAAATACCAAAAAATATTTTTTGTTCAAAATTGGTCCCCGAGGCTAGGCTAAGGCTTCCAAAGTTGATTTTGTGATTTTATGACTTTTTTTTTATATTTTTAATTAATTTTAAAGAATAAAAATCACAATAATATAGATGGTCAAAAATCAGGTGTCAACAGCTGCCCCTCTTTGAGAGGAATCTCGTCAGAGGTTTCTCTCAAAGATAAGGTGGCGCCTGATTCCTAACCGACTCGACTGGGAAAATGAGTGAAGAAATGCTACGACATTGAATCTTTAAGGCTCAAAAAACCAAAATTAATCCCTGGTTTGCTCTAACCATTGGAACATGGGCTGGGATGAGAGAGGCTTACCTGAAGCTTACCTGCCGGATGCTGGCCGCTGCGACGACTTTCAAGAAGATACCTAGGACTCGTTCAGGATATCCTAGGGAGATTTAGCCCTGACCTGTATGGTAGGTCATACCATTATGGGATTCCTAACTGGTAGGAACCTAAGGAAGGCGCATCCCACGCTTGAGGATTTGCTAGTGATTTTAATCCGTATGGTGGATCGGACCTTTGTGTTGATCTTTAAGTATCTCGTGTTGACCCTTATGGCGGTTTCTACCATGAGTTGATCCTTCAGGCGATTTCTACCTTGGTTTTGACCCTTCAGGCGGTATCTATCCTGAGTTGACCCTTCAGGCGGTATCTACCTTGAGTTGACCCTTCAGGCGGTTTCTACCATTGTTTTGACCCTTCAGGCGGTTTCTACCATTGGTTGACCCTTCAGGCGGTTTCTACCATAAGTTGACCCTTCAGGCGGTATCTACCATTGTTTTGACCCTTCAGGCGGTTTCTACCATTGTTTTGACCCTTCAGGCGGTTTCTACCATGAGTTGACCCTTCTGGCGGTATCTACCTTGAGTTGACCCTTCAGGCGGTTTCTACCATTGTTTTGACCCTTCAGGCGGTTTCTACCATTGGTTGACCCTTCAGGCGGTTTCTACCATAAGTTGACCCTTCAGGCGGTATCTACCATTGTTTTGACCCTTCAGGCGGTTTCTACCATGAGTTGACCCTTCAGGCGGTATCTACCTTGAGTTGACCCTTCAGGCGGTTTCTACCATTGTTTTGACCCTTCAGGCGGTTTCTACCATTGGTTGACCCTTCAGGCGGTTTCTACCATAAGTTGACCCTTCAGGCGGTATCTACCATTGTTTTGACCCTTCAGGCGGTTTCTACCATTGTTTTGATTTGAAAAGGGGTCTCATGACGAGGGTTCTCCACGTCCGATGAGGCTGCCTGAATTTGAAAAGGGGTCTCATGACGAGGGTTCTCCACGTCCGATGAGGCTGCCTGAATTTGAAAAGGGGTCTCATGACGAGGGTTCTCCACGTCCGATGAGGCTGCCTAAATTTGAAAAGGGGTCTCATGACGAGGGTTCTCCACGTCCGATGAGACTGCCTGAATTTGAAAAGGGGGTCTCATGACGAGGGTTCTCCACGTCCGATGAGACTGCCTAAGTTTTGAAAAGGGTGTCCTAGGACGAGGATTCTCCACGTCCTGCTGGGACAGTTTGCTAACTTCTTTTGAAAAAGGGTTCTATCCTCACCCCTTCTTTTGCAAGATCCCGAAATTTGCCGGGAATTCAATTTTGAAGCAGTGAAAGATTTTATCTTGACAAAGCTTCACTTGGGTCCGTTGAGGCGACATTCTGGGAGCTGGGTTCTCCAGGTATCCTGCAGAAGTTTGAGCCTGAAAGATTTTTCTTCACCAAGAAAACGTTAGTAATCTTTGGGAAGACCACGGCTGTCCATTTTAACAAAACCGTATGATTTAAGTTTTAATCATGAAATGTGCATTTTGCTGCTGGAGGTTATCCAAAGCATTCTTGCAACATGCAAATGTGATCACAAATCCCTTGCGCGGAAAATCTGGATCCAACAATATGAAACTTCCAAAAAGAGTTTGTTCAAAACATCAATTGGAATATTTCTCGACAAGGAGGTCTTCTCACCTGTTTTGCGATAGTGGTTTTTTTTTATAGGGGATGCACTCAATTCCCTACTAACCTGTGCCTAGGTTTTAGGCTCATTCGCAGCGCATACATTTTGATCGGTCGGGAGGTCTTCCACGGGACCGTAATGTTAGGCTTGGATATTGGTTTTCAAAGGGGACCCGCTTTGGAGTCGAGACCATTAAATGAAAGTCTTCACCATCTGCTCCGGGTTTACAAGTCAAGAACCCTGCAAAATGAGAAAGAAATAGTCTTGCTCGTACTTCTTCGAGCTAAGCAATATGTTAACCCAAGTGTCTTAGTCAGAGAAGACTGTTTCAGGGTTGTAGCATTGGTAGGATTGGGGACCGAAAAAGGCTTGTTTTTGGCCAAGAAATTATGAAGGGTTTGACATTGGTGATCATTGCAAATTTACCACCTGCCCTTTTCCTCTCTGCGCCTTCAGGTTTTGGGATGCGCAACCGATTTTGAGGTGTGCACCAGCTCTTCAGAGAGCGTTTCGTCGCATTAAGAGACTGATGACTCTGTCTGCGTCTCTACTCCACGCTTGACATCATTTGGGGAGTAGTCCTTTTGATCTGACTCCTTTAGGGATTTCTTCTTTTCCCATTCGGCTTCATTGTGGATCAATCAAACAACTTACACGAGCATCGGCCTTGCTTTTACCAGGTACTTTGCTTTTTCTCGATGCCGTGAATTTTTCTCATTCATTTTTTTTGAAATCCCATTTTTTTTCATGGGATCGTGTTAGACCTACTATCAAAGGTCTAACAAGGTTAAGCATTAACTTAGGAATTTTTTTGCAAACCCTAAGTCTTGAACTCCTTCGTTTCTGAAGTGATGCTGCATCCGTCTTGGAATGTGCAATGATCACCAACGGGTTTATGAAATGATTTTGCAGGCTCAACTTGGCTATGCAAAAGGATTCAGTGTGTGGGATAGAGAAATGAATGCTTCTCATCATCCTATGGCACTTGGATTACCATATAAACAACACACAAAGATTAATGTTAGTCCGAGCAAGAAAATTTCTAACCATTTTCTCCAGATGCTGCTGGACTCACCTCCATTTTTCCCCGATGTGGGGTGGTTCTTAACAGGGTTAAGAATGAAAACCGCCGTTCAAAGGGGTTATCAACGGTCACCTGTAGTATTTGGGGATATGAAACGAATGCCTCCGTCATCCCAATCCATGTGATTGCTGCGAATGATCCCTACTTCCGTAGGTCCAGATTCTGCTATCTGATCCGCTTCACTCCTCTCTCAAGTGTGTATAGGACGTGTTTCGACTTAGGCTTTGCCTCTTGTCTTTAAGAAAACGTCCTTTTGAAAGTTTTGAACTTTTGATTGGAAAAAATCTCTTTCATTTTCTCCAAAAATTTTACCCGTCAAGAGGATTTTATGATGCACCATGCATGTTCTTATTCACGTTCAGACAACCTCCTGTTTTAAAACATGAATGCCAATGAATTTTGAATTCTATGTCTTTTCTAGACATTAGATTCTGAAAGCTTTTCTTTTTATTTAACACCTTCAATGGATTGGGGAAAAGGATACTTACCTGTCCCCCGCGGCCGAAAATCCCTGAAAATGCGGAAGAAACATGTTATTGTAGGAACGATACGTCTTACCCTTGGTCATATACTCCAACGAGTATACCGGGTTTGTAGGAAATCTGCCCGCCTTGATGACGAGTTCCTGTCAAGGATAAATGATAAGTGTCAATTCATGTTCCCAAATTCAAGATAAATTGGGACGATACAACTTTACTCTTGGTTCTCATCATGTTCTGATGTTGCGTTTTGATATGAATAACATCTATCGAATCCGCCTATCCATGCTTGGAGTGTTTGTAACATCAATGGTTCCTCTGCCCCCAGTTAGGCAACGTCTATTCTGTTATTTGAACGCCTGGCTCTTTGAGTGCTTTATCCATGTTTATCATCTGAGAAGGGAAAGAAATGAGACATTACTTTGGTATTCGGTTGAAGATCGTTTAGGAACGATACATCGTTTTACCAAATGGGAGGCTTCGTGACCAAACGTATTTCGTGCTGAAAGGGGTAGATCCCACTATGCTCCGCGGGTGATAGTCATCGTTCATGGAACTTGCTCCACGGATTAAGTAATTAATCCACGGCCCTTGGCTCTAAGATGTTCAAAGGGTAATACCGACACTCAGAGCTGTTAGCTTTAAGCGTTAATTAAAATGTTCCCGCGGGAACTTTACAACGAGATCCGTAACACATTCATTCGACGTATTCGCCTCTCACTCTCCTGAGCCTTCTAATGATTTTGCACACGAGCTTAGAACCAGACGTCTGGTCGCCGGTACCGGTCACGACTGCGAAGATGCACTTGTTCCAAAATGCTTGACCCATAGGCTGAGTTGCTCATTCAGGAGATCGTCTGACTGTTTGAGTCGTTCAAGTTGAGCATCCTTAATTGCGGGTGACGGACTTCTCTCATTTTCGGCATGAACAACCCGGTTCATCGGTTTATGCGTGATCCACACGCCGAGTTGCTCACTGAGGGACTCACTTGAAATTTCAAGCCATTGACGCCCAAGTCGGGCATCCTCAACCGTTAGCGATGGATTCCTCACACTACTTTCGGCATGAACAACCTAACTTCTCGAGTTGGTATTTTCATCGTTGTCCAGTAGGTTTGTATCCAATGCTGGATTCGCCGTAGGAATAACACTAACGATCGGTTGGTGCTCAAATTGGGGAGTCCATACCTGCTGAAATTGTTGTACATACTCTTGAGGAGTACCGGGGTAACTCAGGGGGGAATTCAGCCGATCGAACCAAGAATAGATGTTTTCAAGGAGATCGTCTGAACCATCGAGCGACTGACACTCAGGTTGAGTATTGTCGACTACTGGAGAAGGAATCTTTTCGCCATTTTCGTCATGGACCACCCGATTCTTCGAGCCGGAATCTCCGTAATTGTCTGGCAAGATTGTATGTGCATCTCCTGCCAATGTTAGATCCGCTGTAGGACTAGCATTAACGGCCAGTCGGTGCTCAGACTGGGGAGTCCCGATTTGCTGAAATTGCGGTATATACTCCTGAGGAGTACTAGGATAACCCAGGGGAGTGCTCTGATTGATGCCTGAACAATCGACCGTGTAATTGCCAGTCCCATCGGTGTTAAGAGGTGATTGGATGCTTCCTGCTTCATGAGGATTGCGATCACAGCCATGCTCATCGTTTAAACTTGAACCGCTTCTATCTTGGTCTAGCGCCACTCGTCCATTTCTCAGTAGTCTTTTGTAGCACCAAAGGGGGTTCCTGACTTTATTTCTATCCAGTTCCGGCATGTTCATGATCTTGAGTATGCGCGATGGGCGAGCCAAACTGATCCCTAACTGTTGAACTGCATCAACAAATTTGCTATGAAGCTCCGAGGTCCAATAAAACCTTGTTTTCTTGCTAGCCGAAGTAGTTTTGGCAACTCGGCGGCTACTCTTCGCGGAATCTGGTCGTGTTGAACCGCCTCTATCTTGGTCTAGCGACGCTCATCCATCTCTCAGTAGTTTCTTGTAGCGCCAAAGGTGATTCTTGACCATATTTTTAGCCAGTCCCGGCACGTTCATGATTTCGAGTATGCGCGATGGGCGAGCAAAACTGATCCCTAACTGTTGAACTGCATCAACAAATTTGCTATGAAACTCCGGGGTCCAACGAAATCTTATTTTCTTGCTAGCCGGAGTAGTGTCAGCAACTTGGCGGTCACTCTTCTCGGAATCTGGTCGTGTTGGAGGTTGCTCTGGAGGGGATTTAGTGGTCTCAGATCGGCTGGTCAAGATGGTGAGTTCATCATTGAGCGGACCCGACTTGTCATGACGCATGTTCCCTTCCACAATGGGCGTCGACTTTGACCTTATAGCACTAGTTTCCTCTTGTAGATCCTCGGCGGTACCCGCCTGTTCCGAAAGATGTTGCGAAGGGCATTGCAACAAATGAGCATTATAAACCCCCAGATCTGGCTCTTCAGTGAATACTCCGTCCGTGGGAACATGGTTACCGCACTCAAGGCAAATAGCGATGCTTAGAGCTTTTTTGTACTGAATGTTTTTTATTCGAAGCTTTTCATTTTCCTCCCTCACAATCGCTAACTCGTGCCGATCGTGTTGCTGCTTCATCCGGGTTCGTTTGTTTTCAAACCAACACTTGACCTTCCGAGGCTCCCACCCTATCTCCTGGCCCATTTTGATTCTCTGTTCCATGTCCGGATAGGGGTATTCCCTGAAAAACAATTCGAGTTTATGGACTTGACCTGAAGTGTTGCGTTGGAGACATTCCCCTTTCTGACGCTGATCACCGTCGCGGGTACTGTTCTCGTTAACCAAGTCGCGGGTTTCATCATTAGAAGGATCGGTCTCCATGGCCCTCGTGTCAGGTTCGGTCCTGAGATCTTCAAATTCTTCCAGCAGCTCAAGCTCGGAGACCTCCAAGTCTGGCGCTTCCAGTAAATGACAGAACCCCTTGAACATTTTGATCGAAATATCACTGCTTGATTTTTCGTTAACTCAGCTTTCTTTGTTCCTCCTTGGATCCTCACTTTCTCTGCAAATTCTGAAAGGTTAAAGGAGTCGGATCACCGTTCTTTGATCAAAGGTGATGGCTACCCGACGAGCGCTCTTCTCAATGCTTCGAGATTCCCACTTCGTCCTTTTGTGATGGCTACCTGACGAGCGCTCTTCTCAAGGCTTCGTAATTCCCACTTCGTCTTTTGTGATGGCTACCTGACGAGCGTTCTTCTCAAGGCTTCGTAATTCCCACTTTGTCCTTTTTTGCTCTTTTCTACGTGAACGGAGCATGAAGATCTCTTGCGTTGATTTCGCTCTGTCGAGCACTACGCTTGTCCCCCTGGCCCAGTCTCTAGAGCAACAAGCCTGCCCACCTTTCGGCGCCATTATGTTTCGTAAAACCCGAGATCACAGGACGGTGGTGGATTCGTGACTCATCGGGGATGCATTAACGAAACCC
Organism: Rhodomyrtus psidioides; assembly: GCA_021437785.1. Taxonomy (NCBI): domain Eukaryota; kingdom Viridiplantae; phylum Streptophyta; class Magnoliopsida; order Myrtales; family Myrtaceae; genus Rhodomyrtus; species Rhodomyrtus psidioides. The sequence continues at coordinate 2,058,775 of JAILYB010000047.1, forward strand.
GCTTGGCTCTACTGCACCTAAACTATTATTACCACTTCTCCTTGCTTACTCGAGCATTTATAAGGTGATAGATTGACGTCAAGAAGATTAACACTTTAGCCTTATCAGACTCAGCCTCTCAAACACTCTTCACATTCCCACCCTCCTCTCCGTCATTCCATCACATATGGATTCCTCCTCTGTGTCTGCTGCCTTAGCTGAAGCTTCGACCCAATGGGAGAGATTTTACCACCTCTTGGGTAGAGGTTATGGCTACATAAACAATCATCCTGAAGCTGAGGTTGAAGTTCGTACTCTGATTCCGGCCCTGGATACTGTGTGTATTGAAGGTACGAAACTGCAAAGGGAGTTTGTGATCTTCCCAACTCTCTTCAACAATTTCCTGCAGGCTTACGAAGTTGCTAGCCGGGAGGTCACTTTGGCTGGTATCGTGCGAGCCCGTTATCAGGACCGAACTGAGTCCCTGATGTTGGCCATGCTGACGGCCGATAACCATAAAAGGGCTGTTGAATACGCCCACGCCCCGGTTTCGATGCTGGTCTGTGAGAGGGACAACTTGGTGGAGCGTCTGGCTCTTTTTGACACCGCCTTTGAGCAAGACCGGCACAACCTCGTGCTGAGGTTCCAGTGTGCCTGGTTAGAGGAAAGGCTTGAAGACCTGAGCATGGATATAGCTCGCGGGAGGGTGCTGACTCGGGACTTAGAGCTTGAGTTCGAGTACTATGAGATCAAGGTGAACGAACTTAAGGAGAAATGTCGTCTCCTTTTCTTCAAGCTTGTAGACCTCGATTCCCAGAGTGTGGGTTGTAAGCAAGGCATGGATAGCATGGAGAGTCAGTTAAGCTTTTTTGTGATGCTTGTCAGAACTCATTTTGGGTTTACTGCTCCTCCTCAGTGATCCATTTGTAAACTTTCCTACTGAATGAAATAAATGCGAGTTTGTTTATATACGCTCTTTCATTCTGCATTGTTGACTAGCCAAGAAAGGTTTTTGCTTTCGGATCTACGCGACTCCTTTTCCGCATGTGTCAACAGCTTGACTACGCATCATTCTCACAGCCCGATGTTTTATATTTGATTGACTTGAATGCCTCGTGAGAAATAGATTTGTGGTTGCTCGAAACTTAAAGATTGCCCCTGATTTTGTGGTCATAGCGTTTGGGGCAGCTAGCAATCTTTCACTTTCGAGTTCGATCACATTCTGCTAGTAACTCATGCTATCAATTCTGCCTTCACGCGTCGGGGCTGATTTTACCTTGAACTTAATAACAAGGAATTACCGTATACACATGAGATGACGTTCGCAGAAAACATTATGCAAAATCAACTCTAGCTATTGAAGAAACAAACGCATGCACCGATGAGAACTTTAAAATAGGAGATACATCTTTCTCGCGTACATCCCCTTCTTTCTTTGGACATGTCCAATGACCAACCAATCTGGCCTTGGCTTAGGTATGCCATTACCGACTGCAGATCATGGTTGCCAACCTTTAATAGCTTCCAACTGATCGAACCAGTTATCAAGTCCTTCATCGAAGAAATCATCTGACCCCTCGAACGATTGATGTGTAGGTTGAGCCGCATTGCCCGACGGGTTCTTCGAACTGGAACCCCCATCCTTGTTTGGGATTATAAGAGGAGATTTGATCGATTGACTACCACAAGCATCTCCCACTTGGGAATTAGGGAAATAAAAATGCTCCAAGCCTTCTCTCATTAGATCATCTGAAGCCACATGCTCCGATTGGGCAAACCCTTGAGCACTGGGCGTGGTGGGCTGATCTGCGACATGATGAACACTGGCTAGCTGCTGCTCGGACGGAGGAGTGCTTACTCGCTGCACTTGTGATGTGTGCTCATGAGGAATATTGAAATGACTCGTGAGGATGTCCTGATCAAATCCCCAATAGTCATCTAGATTCGACCGGGCCTCCTTTGACATAAGGGTGTTGGGTTCGCAGCCGAGTCTACTGTTCGGATTCAGCTCTGCATAACGTTGTCCTAACGCCCTTCTGTAGCAACCAAGGTGATTCGCGACTAATTGCTTGGTAAGTCCCGGTACCTTCATGACCCTAAGTATGCTCGTCGGACCTATGAAGTCGAGTCCTATCTGTCGAACTGCGTCTAAGAACTTGAGATGAAGCTCCGGGGGCCAAATGAATTTATTCTTCTCGTTGTCCGAAATAGCGTCAATAGCCTGCTGACTAATCTCTAACCCCTCTTGAATCGTATCTGATCTTACTAGAAGTTGTTGTGAAGGAGATTCATGGGCTTCGTTATTGTGACCCAAATCATAACGACACGTATCCTCTTCCTCCGAAGACACTGGTATAATTTCTGTAGGATCGATCTGCTCATGCGCGCCATTAGCAGGATCTGATTGTACCAGAGATGGCTCAAGGGAGCAGGGGGATAAATGAGCACCTTCCATCCTCGTAGAAGGCTTACCGGGGAACAATTTACTGAGGGTGGTAGGGCCACCGCAGTCAGGGCAGGTAATAGTACTGAGGATTTTCTCATACCACATGTTTTCCATTTGAAGGTTTTGGTTCTGCTCTTTTAGGGCCGTGATCTCCTTACGCCTGTGTTGGACACCTAGTCTGAAACGTTTATTCTGAAACCAAAAATGGATTCTCATAGGATTCATTCCCAGCTTCCGGCCCAATTCAATCTTTTGTTCCTCGCTTGGGTAAGGGCATTCATCGAAGAAAGCTTCAAGCTCCTGGATTTCTTTCCGAGCGTAGCGCTGGCGACTTTTTCTTTTCCAGGGTTGAGCGTCGTGGCCACTGCCGTCGTCACCACTGCGATCTTGATGTTCGTCACGGGCAATGTTGAGTTCCATGGCTTCGATGTCGAATTTGATTCTAGAGAATTTGAGGTCTTTCAACGAACTCGTCACTCGGGGTTCTCTGTTCTCTTTTGTATACTCGCTCTTTCAATTTGTTGCCTCCTTTTCCTCGAAAGCTAGGTCTGTTCAGCGTTCTGTTTTTGAAACGACGGAACTGTTTACCTCTTGCTCAGCTTTTCGACACGAAGGGGTAACCAAATCCTTCCGCGGCTTCTTCGATAGTAGCGCTCGCCTTTCACTTTTCCTCAATAGTCATACCTGTTCAGCACTGTCTTCTCTTTTTAAGTGGCAGAGCTGTTCACTCGCCGCCCAGCTTTATGCGTGATGGAACAACACAATCCTTTTGCGGCTTCTTCGATAGTTGCGCTCGCCTCCCTCCCAGCTTTAATAATGGCGAGACCGAATTTGTCAGGCCTGAAATTACGGATCAGGACATGTCTGATGATTCACGGGAGGAGCAGCCCTCGCTTTACATTAATTAACCCGGCTCCACAAGCATTATTGCTGCAACTTTTCTCCACTCTCGAGACGCTATAAAATGCGGAGTTGGTGTTTGGGGGGATTAACGCTCTCATATAATTTGCTTCCATCTTCTAATCGCTCAATTACACATCTCTCCGTCGAAAATGGCCTCTTCCCATGCTCCCACTTTCCCAGCCGAAGCTTTGGCTCGATGGGAAGAGTTCTATAACCTCTTGGGTCGAGGCTATGCTCACATAGCTGATCATCCCGAAACCGAGGATGAAATCCGAGTCATGTTCGGGGACCTGGACATCACCTCCCTCGAGGGTACCGCGTTGGGGAGGGAATACAGTATTTTTCCAACGCTCTTTACAAACTCCTTGGAGATCTACCGCGCTGCTCATCGGGGAATTACCGTGGCTCGTGTCTTGCGAGCCCGTTATGAGGATCAGTCCGACCGCCTAGCGTTGGCTGACTACCTGGCCGATAGTCACAAAAAGGCCGTTGAGTTCGCCAAAGAGCGGGTTTCGACATTGCTTCGTGAGAGGAGGAATCTGGTGGAGGACTTAGCTCTATCCCTGGCTACCTATGAGCGCGATCGTCGTAATGCCTTGCTAAGGAATCGAAGCGAGTGGCTGGAAGAAAGGCTCAACGGCATAAACGAGGATATAACTCGTGAGAATGGACTTGTTCGGGACTTGGAAATAGTCGCCGAAGATCACGAGACTCAGGTTGTTGCAGTCAATGATGAACGCAAACGTCTTCACCTCAGGCTTGCGGACCATGATACCCGGAGTGGTGCGTATAAACAAAGCATCCATAACCTGGAGGGTCAGCTGGGCTCATTTGTGTCGTTGATTAGGGCTCACTTCTGCTTTACTTTTCCACCCCGCTAATCTGTGTTAATCTGCTTTGGAAGTCTTTCGATTGAACAAAAATGAATGAAAGCTCCCGTGTGCGTGTTTTTACTTTTGTACAGTTCATTTCTTCGAACACCCGAATACTTTTAACTTGGGCGAGCTGAATCAATAAATCGGGTGAATACGTCTTGAGTTTCTAACTCGTTTATGATCAGATGGAAGAAAAGTTGCAGATTTGTCCAAGAAAAGATTTCTCTATACTACTTGTTTTTTCACTTGCAAATGAAAAGACCGAGTCAGAAGGAATAATCTGAAAAAGAAAGCATAGACCCCTTTCAATCTTATGCTTGCTCGTGATTAATAAGGACAAGAACTTTTACAAGGGTTTTAATCTTGTGCGAAAAGTTTTTATCAATATTCCTCGAAAGAAAGCATACTATTGAAAGGAATGTAATTCACGATAATTTCTTTTGACCAATTTTCAGAAGAGCGAATTAGTCAAAAGTGCAAGGCATAACGACGTGTTTTAAATTTAATTGAAGATACGGCATCCAAATCAAGGCCGTTTTGTTAAGAACGAGAGCAATTTGGACATCTATCTCGTCATTAAATTCGAAATAACGCCAATACTCTTGATCAATTATCGTGGATTACTAGTGACATATGACATGCATGGACCAATTCAAGTGTATAATTCCTTCTAGCGAAATTGGGGTTGGATTACCCTGTACGACCAAAAAGGTCGTGCAAGATTTTCAACTTTAGTTTCCTCTAAAGGAATTATAAACTTGACTTGGGAGTATTCGGATGATTAGAGAAAATGCCACTATCACATTCCCATGACCCGTCAAAAGAAATACAACCAAGTTCCATCTGAATGTATACACCAATAGATCCCTAATACAATCACTCTAAGGGGTGAGATAGAGAAAGCCTCGATAAAAATAAACCCTATACAAGAGGACTAGTAATGGAAAATGAAACCAAGGAATGTGATCCTAACGTTTAAGGATGCCCCAAGTTCGATCTGTGACTTCCGGATCACTTGCCCCAACTCGTCATCTTCATTGGACGATATCTCAATAATGTCCATAGTAGGCTCCTTTGTTGCTCACTCGGTGTTCGCCGTGGGATATCATCCTCCTCGTCTTCTATCAAGGACGTTTGGGAAAAACACACGCATTTATCCTTGAAATGGCATTTAATCTAATCACCAGAATGCAATGAATGAAATGCCTATATTTATATGAACTGTAATAGATTTGAGGGATAGAGAGTCTTACCAACCCAACTCGTCGACTTATGTGCGATTTTAGGTGTACCAATCGCCCAAAGACATGCGCATGAGACAAGTGATGGTGAACTTCTAAAAATCAGAGGGTTTGGCACCTAAGGTTAAGGTTCCCACCTCGAGTTCTAGAAAGAGCCGATTCCATTGCACAACTATCGTTGCATTGGGACTCAATCCATAGTTCGAAGCGAGCGGAATTGAGAAGTGGATTACCCCGTGTTTTTCCTCACGGAGATTCCATTTTCAATTCCTTCTATTGTGTTCCTAAAGGCGGCGCCTGGGGTTTTAGGCGCGGTTGTGTGTGTCCATGTGTCGTGATCATCACAATGCAAGTCATGCACAACAATTTATCAATCAGCACTTCAAATCATCCACACAACATACATTCCTACGCCACACCTGCGTAAAATAAAGTTAATCACAGACTACACCCCTTATTACTCCAATCTGCAAAAACATATAACACCTATCGTGAGCGGACTTACCTCACCTTCAAGAGCGCCTGCAGGGTTAGAAAAATTACTCAATTTTTTAATTACGGCCTAAGTCCACTTGAGGCCCAGAACCAAGTGTTCTAGAACAATGTCCCCAGCGGAGTCGCCAGCTGTCGCGACCCGTCCGAAAGAGGACGCGGCTAATGGATTACCGATCGCGGGCCTTTCTGCCGTACCGGAGTGCGGATCGCAGGCTTTGGATCGGCGCGGGCCCTCCCAGGCCCATACCAAATCGCGGCGGGAGTATTTTTTTAGAGGGATTCGACGATAAGAGTCGATCGCTTTCGACCTTCAGTGTGGTCGTGGTGGCATGTGCAACTTGTGCATGCATTTGAAGTCGCTACCGGTCTTTCTTGGAGGGTAGACCGGAAACCTTACTGACCAATTGGGAGAGATCGATCAGTTCTGCGGAACCAGAGATTTTGGGTTCGGGGACTTGGTTACGTCGGTGTCATTACCAACGCCCTTTCGGCACCTAACGCGAGTGATTTTCCTATTCAAGATTTCATGTAGGCGCAATTTTAGGTGAGGTAGGCTTGATTCAGGGTTTCATGCAGATTGGAAGACTATTCCTATCAATCGCAATCAATTTAAATGAAAGCGCAATCAAATGCATAAATAAATCATATCAATGCACATCAATTCAGATCAATGGCTTCCTAGTATAGCCATAAAGGGCTTAGGTAAGGTGTGATTTCGGACCGGGGTAAAATGGGAAGATTTGGAGGCGATTTAGCCCGAAGGGCAAATCGTCAATTTTTGGAAGACTTGGATACCGAATTACCCAAAATATTCCATGGCCAGTTGATTGTGGCCATTTCCCATTTTTGAGAATTGTTTTGAAATTTCTTGATTTTTCTTATATTTTTGGAAGACAATTCGCCCAAAGGGAGAAATCGTCATTTTAAGAATGGTCGGGGTTCAAAACACCCGGAATGAGTCTTGGCCAGTTGTTTGTGGCCATTTCCTATTTTTTTGGGATTTTTCTAGAATTTTTAGAATTTTTTTGGAAGACGGTTTGCCGGAAGGGCAAAACCGTCATTTTTGGAAAGACCGGGGGTCGAAAGACCCGGAACAGGTCATGGCCAGTTGAATGTGGCCATTTCCTATTTTCTGGAATTTTTTTAGAATTTTTCTGAATTTTCTGAATTTTTTGAGTTTTTTATGATTTTCTATTTTATTTTATTGATTTTTGGATTTTTTATTATTATTTTTTTATTATTTATTCGGATCCGGATCAGGCTGTCGGGCCTGATCCAATCCGAAGAGGAAGACCCGAACTGGGCCCAGTTTGAACAAAGAACTCGGGCCCGTTTTTTTTTAACCTGCTGGACCCAACTCGCCTAAGCCCAATCACATCCCACCAACATTAACGCCGGCCCGGTTCTAAAAGAAAAAGCCCACAGGACCCAATAAAACACACAACCAACCCAACATGAAAATAAAACTTACCTACTGTTCATCATCTTCAACGTAAGACACCCGCTCCTCCCCCGTGAAAACAGGAACGAGCTAGAGTCGGCTTTGGCTCCCGTCATCTACGCCCTCGGGATGTTGCCATCGAAACCGCTGACTTCCACCGATGTCGATCATGAATGGAGGAGCGTCGACCGCTCTCTTGTCGTGCTCCACTCGTGACGCGGTTCCTCCTCCGCATGTGGCTTGAAGCCGCTCGGCAACAACCGTCGACGACCACCACACTCCACTCAAGACTCACTCGTCAGACCGCCGGGATTCACTCGTGAAGACGACACCTAGCCAACTCATCACCGGCGTCATTCTCAGGTTCGGCAGGTTAGGACTGATTCATGCTGCTTATAGACCTGCGGTTAAGCCCGGAAAGACTTGCAGCTTCCCGGCGTCGGATGATGGTTGTCATAGCGGCGGTGTTCGAGCAAGGTGGTGTCGGGGTTACGGTTTCTAGGTCTGCTCGGCTAGCTCGGCTGTGATTCGAGATCGTAGGACTGGTACAGGATACTGCCGCGCGGGACGCCTTGGTCCTCGGCTTCGTCGATAGAGGGCGTCCGCAGATGGTGAGCTCGGGCTCAACCAGAAACGCGACGGCTTCAATGGAGCGCGACCGAAGGTGAAAGGTGACGGGAGGAAGCCGAGATGGGAGAGAGAGGATCGGACGCGAAGTGGAGGAGTGGCGGTATGGGCTGGCGCGACTCGATTTGCCCACTAATGTCGAAACAGGGCAGGAGACTTCTCAGCGGCTCCGACGGTTGGCGGCGGCGTTGGAGGGTCGTCGGAAGTGGTGAGTGGCGGATAAAGGCGGAGGTGGTCAAAAATGGCTCGCAGAAAACAGAAGGGAGGAGGAGGAGGTCGGGAACAGGTTTCAGAGAATTCTAGGGACTGTTTCACGGCGACTCTCGACGGGGGAATGGTTGGATGGGGTTTGAGGGTCCTCAGGGTGACTCTGGGAGGTGAGGACGGTAGCTGGAGGCGGCGGAACTCAGCTGAATATCAACCGGCTGCGAAGGCGACAACTCGCAATGGCTGAGCTGGGTAGTCAAAGGTTCAACGGCTTAGGTGTAGTGTGACCGGAAGTGAACGGGATCAGAGCATGGCGGCGTTAGCCGCGTTGGCTCCCGATCTCGCGAGTTCGGCCATGGTCTGGTGGGGTTGTTCGGCTGAAACGATCAGCATTGGGACACGGAAAACAGCAGGTACTCCAAAATGATTGGATTCTTAGTGTAGTAGCGACGAACGACAAGGACCCGCCGTGGTCGTCGACGGAGACAACAGCCTCGACACCTTGGATCGGGGAACAAGGCCGGCGGCTCGTGGAGCAGCAGTTGGTTTCGTCATGGGCGAGGGGATCAGCAGCTCGTCTCGATGGAATCACTTCACACGGTGCAGGAGCGGTCGGACACCGTGGTGCGGCTCAACAGCCAAGGTGACGATGTCAATGGCACTCATCAAACTTGAAGCCCGTCGCCACTCAACGTTGTACAATAGCAACTCGTTGATAACCCTATATCGCCCGAGAAGGTTCAAAAGACTCTCTTTTTGTGCTGGAAATTCTCGGTCAGAGAACAACAACTTGTCTCCTTGTTAATCTCTTTGCCTGATGGAGACCTCTCTGGCGTCTTGCGTAAAGTGATGGACTTGAAGGAGAGCGTGGATCCCCTTTTTTTAAAAAAAAAAACTCCTCTTCTTCTTTCTTTTATGGCGCCGTTCGTTCCACTATCCATTCATCCCACTATTGTCGGCCAGTTCTCATTTTTTTAACCATCCCAATGCATCACATGTTGATTGACAAAATGAATAAGGAATGGCCAACTTCGCAGTTGATATTGAATGCTATTTATTTATTTATTTTGTCAAAAAGGGTTGATCAAGAATTAGATGTCAACAGTGACCCAAGCCGAATTTTCAAATTTTAAAGTAACAAGCTTGAAGAGAGAATTAAAAAATTATTGACTATTTTTATGTATTTTTCTGACCACGAATGGTATTTTTCTGATTTTTTTGGGTATTTTTATAATTAAATAAATTTGAAAAATATTATAAAATACCAAAAAATATTTTTTGTTCAAAATTGGTCCTCGAGGCTAGGCCAAGGCTTCCAAAGTTGATTTTGTGATTTTATGACTTTTTTTTATATTTTTAATTAATTTTAAAGAATAAAAATCACAATAATGTAGATGGTCAAAAATCAGGTGTCAACAATCATCCGACACTTGAATCGACTGACCTCGCACCGTTCCCATTATGCGCATGGATTTCGTCGAGCGTTGGCCCAGGAGAGCGTTGAGGCTGGTTTCGGGTTCCGGTGGAGTGATTGCGATGGTCTCACTTCCGATTGGTAGCGAGATGTCGTCCGGGTCGTCGAAACCCTCCAAATATAAAAGGGTTGGACGCCCCTTACAATGATGCCCGCGGACGTATTTTTCTTCACAGTTGAAGCATAGACCTTTGTCGCGTCGTACTTGCATCTCTTCTACGGACAGATGTTTAATGGGAAGCCGTGGAAGCGATGGTTGTGCAGTTATAGATGCAGAAGGGTGGGGTGATGCGAAAGGGCGCGGTGAAAACAACCGGTTGTATGGCTCGCTGAATTGGTTCTCATACATGCGTGCCAAGGAGAAGGCATCGTGCAAGTCCACTGGGCGTGCGCACCCGAGGCTGCAGGCCTGAAATAAAGAAGCTACGTAAGTGTGCCGGCGTGAGTCCATGTACCTTGCTGGCAAGATTTTCGAAGGCGGCTTGGTAATCAAGGACGGAACCCGTTTGAGATAACTTGGCAAGGAGGGCAGTTGCATCGTCGTACTCGGAGGGGCCAAAATGATGGCAGATAGCACTGGTAAATGCATCCTAATCTGACAAAAGATTTTCAGCCACCAATCCTTGATACCAAGTGGCGGCGGGAGCATCGAGGTGCATTGCCGCTAGCAGTAGGCGATCCTCGGGGTGTGTATGATAATATTGAAAAAAAATTGCTTACGTTGAAAAGCGAAATAGATGGATCGCTCGAAGAGAAACGCGAAAATATGAGTCGTGGTGTCGAGCCCTGGGTTGGCCTCTCATCCGTACAGGTGGGTTTTGATGGGCCACTCCCGAGAATGCCGATCGCCATAGGATTGGATGAGGTGGGCAGTAGTGATGGTTCTGCCCAGATGATAGCGGTGAGATGTTGGTCACGTTTATCCAGGAGAGTCATGAGGCTCTCGGCAGTTAGTTGATTGGCTTGAGAGGTAATGAGATCTTGGCGCAATTGTTCAACAGCTGCAGCAGTATCATTGGCTAGTTGTTGCACCGCGTGCAATTGGGCTTCCTGTTCTTGAGAACGTGTTGCAGGCATGGTGGAGGTGTGAGTCGAATGAGAGCACCAATTGTTAAGAGAATAGTTGGATATAGCAAGAATAGAAGAGAGAGAATGAGGAAGAAGAGAAAAAGAGGTTGGAGTAGGATTGTAATTGCTTGGTTTCTTCGTGTAACCTAATGGCCCATTTAAATAGCCGAGTACATATATGGATATCAATTATAAATGGAACTAATTGATGGCTATCCTTATAGAGTCAACTAATTGATAGCTATCCTTATTAATGTTGATTACTATCCTCATCATAAATGGAATGCGAATCTCATTAGCCTTGTTTAGACAAGTTTTGGCGTCGTGAATATACTTGCAGTCCTTGGGACGTAACAATGTGGCTTTTGAGCTCCAACTTAAATGGGCATCTACTACAGTAACTTAAAAGAAGCATTACATTTAGGCTCCGTTTGTTTCACGAAAAATGTGACATTTTTAGAAAATATTTTTCAAAAAGTTATTTTTCAAGAAAATGACAGTATTTTTCGGTGTTTGGTTAAAAGCTAAAACTCAAAAGGAAAATATTTTCCGGCCTTTGGAAAAAAATAATTTTTTATTTGCTTCCTTAACTCCATTGTTGTCGTTGTAGAGTTTAAGCAATCCTTCAACCAGAAAAAAAAATCCAAACCAAAACTCAGCAGTCATCGTCTAAGTTCAAGAGACAATTGAGCGAAGCCGAGTCGGAGAACCCCCTGTTAAGCACGCCGGCGCTGAGGAACTAATCGTCCGATTTGGTGGAAGACTCGAGGATCGGGCCAATCGACTGTGAGGAATCGGGCTTAGAAGGGAAGAGGAAGAGCCTCAGTCGGGAGGGTTTCGAGCAGCCGGAGGCGAGGTCCTCGCTGGTACTTGAGGGTGAAGGGCCGGTTGTTGAGCAAGGTTTTCGAGAGGTGTGCGGAGAGGGAGGAGAGGGTGGCCACGTTGCGGTCGAGGACAACGATGCAGGTGTCGCCACCGACGTAGCAGAGGGACTTGTCGTGGGGGCGCGGGACGATGTGATCGTCGTAGTTGCACATCAGCCGGAGCTTCGGAGGGAGCGGGTCCGTCGCTGTCGCCGCCGCGGCCGGTGTCTCCCAGGAGTCGATGGCTGCGCGTGAGAGCGAGGACGAGTCCGCTGAGTCGGGGTAGCTGAGGTGGCCCGACGGCGCGGCAGAGGCAGCGGCGAGGGACTGCGCCGGGGGGGGGGGGGGGGGGGGGCTGAGGGAGCGACTCCATGGTGACGGAAGTGGTTCTCCTTCGAGAGAGAGAGAGAGAGAGAGAGAGATAGAGAGAGAGAGAGAGAGAGAGTAGGGCACGAGAGAGAGAGATAGAGAGAGAGAGAGAGAGAGAGTAGGGCACGAGAGAGAGAGAGGAGGAAGAGGACAAAAGACGTAAGAAAAGGTGAAAAATGATCTCCGTTTCTCAAAAGTGGAGATCATTTTCCCCAATTTTAAGAGGACATTTTTTGTTGATCGAAAATCATTTTCTTTGACCTTACATTTTCCGCCTCTCAAACATCAGAAATTAGGGAAAATATTTTCTAGAATTTTTTTTTCCATGAAACAAACGGAGTCTTAATGAAAAACCATGGTCTTCTTCACTCACATCAATTCACATCTGTTAATTCGGCAAAAGTATACTTTTAGTGCTAAAAATTATATATGGAGATTACTTTAATGTCAAAAGTTTCAAACAGATTACTTTGGTGCCAAGTTTTTTTAAAAACGATCAGTTTAGTGCCAAGTCACATTTGGTCCGCCGGAAACCTGATGTGGTATTATTTTATTATTATTTAAAGCTGACGTGTCGCCGGCGAGGTCCAGTCAGCAATTTATTAATGACACGTGGCAATTTTGGCCGGAAATCCTCGCTAGAGGCACTAAAGTGATCATTTTATCTCCGATTTAGCACTAAAGTGATCCGGTTGAAACTTTTGACATTAAAGTGATCTCCGTACATAACTTTTGGCACTAAAAATGCACTTTTGCCCTATTAATTGTCCCAGCTCATCTCCCTTTTCTGGACAGGAGAGGTCAAGGTCTAAAATCTTGGACTACAAGATGAGGTGAGGAAAAAGTTATCCGATGAGTAAACCTAGGAGCTGTTTAAACCACCGATATTTGGTTAGAAATTTGTACTTTGAGCGTGTGAACTTTGTCTTGATTTGTCTTGTTTTCTAGAGGTTGTTCTGCTTTGAAACTGTTTGGGAACTGTCTGGTTTGTTTATCTCTTATTTTTTTGGAGGAATAAATGAAATGTTATTTTGACCGAGTTGTTTAAAGAGATCTAAGAGCAGAAAAAAAAAAAAGGGAATTGCAGTTATCCGGTTCAGGAATTGGGAGTAGGTGGCGCAAACGTTACGAGATCCTGTGAAGTTGTGCATCAGATGATTGAACAGATTGTATAATAGCGCGTATGGTACGCATGCCCAGAAGTCGACGATGGGAATAGCGAAATATAATTACAAAAAAAAAAGATAGATGGAGACATACGAAATAACGGAGAAATCATCAGACAGTTCATTAGAAAACGTTTTGCAAAACCAGGACAAGAGGGCGGTTCAAATGAAGCAATGTTTTTATATGCCCAAGTTGCATCAGAAAATTCGAATGCTCGACTTTTTTAATGCCCCATTCTTTCTAGGATTCATCCTGCCAGTGAGCATCAGCTGACTCGGAAATGGCCGGCCGAAGCAAATTCCCAATACTTTGTTATAGGTCGTCTTGAAGAAAAGCTGAGGAAATTTCTGGTGATTATTGTATAGTATAGCCTGTTTTTCTGGATTCCCTACGGACAAGCTCAAATAGGTAACTTCTAGGTTGCATTTGGACCGACCCCTGAGACCGTTTCCTGCTATTCGGAGCTTGGTTTGTCAAGAAACAGAACTTCGTATGCGACATAAGCCACGCTAGAGGTGATCACTCTAGGTTTAGGAGTTCATGACAGGCAGAATTTTTCATGTCAGTGAAGTTGTTTTTCGTTACATAGGAGGAGAAACATGAGGCGTTATTCTCACGTGCATGAAGCTGTGTGATATGAATATAACTTTTCTGCTGCAGTCATCATAATGCACAACCAATGCAGAATGAATGAAATGTGTAGCCACGATATGAAGCGGCTAAATCATCACAAGAGCCGGCAGGCGATCTTTGAGGGTTGTAATATCGTACTGTTTTCACACAAATGATCGCGTCTATAACCATAGTCATTGCCTCAGGTAGCAATACAAGCCCAGTGACCTAATAGTACACAACTGTATGTTACTCTCACAGTAAATCTGGACTACATCGGAGAGCCAAGAAAAGCTATAAATATAATCAGCATGCAGAATGGAGAGGAACTATGCAGAGATCAGTACACCGACTGTACCCGAATACCTAACTGTGCCTGTGTATTCACAAAACGCAAAATAGACAAGCAGTAGATATGATCAAACCGTCTGAAATTACTTCTACTTCTAAACGTGTAGTTTCCTAGCTCAGTACCCGCCCAATGATCACGATCACATCTATGGTCAATTGAGTGCCTTCAGAATTCCTGTCGCGAGGCGACAGCCGTCCTCTTCACTAACATATTTTCTTTTTCCTAGAATCAAAATCGTCTTCTAAATGTTCCTGTATGATGAAGCTTTGTATGAGGCCACTGGCCAATGTTTCCTTGTGTTAAGTACCCTTTCTGGTGAAGTGCCGAATATCGTCCGTCAGAACTTGATCGTTGCTCTCTTGCCCAAGTCCGCATCAAGTGATCAATAGCTGCTGCTTTCACCTGCAGTAGTTTTTACAAGCTTAGCATGCCATGTAATGGAATGTCAAGAAAGATGCGCATTGACAAGGCAATGTCTAGGGACCTTTTGCGCTTGCTTTTCGAGACAGACGGTGATGAAGCGTTGCTGTGCCAGTTCCTTTTCCTCTGGTTGATGAACCAGTTGTTTATCTGTTTCAACTGCAAACCGGTTTCCTGTACCAGCTTCGCCTTGTCTTCCTCCTGTCAAGTCCCTAAACACAATTACTTTCTTCCAAAGAGCCAGATTAAGCATTTACATATAAGCAATTAGAAGGTAACCTACAAATCGCTTGCAACAATATTTCCCAGGTTCCATTTTTGTCCATAATTTCTTTAATTCCAACTTTCTTGGTCTCTTTTCACATCATTTAATATAGAGCTTACCGTAGGATATGGCCATTTAGCGTGCGACTGCCACCAGGCCTTTAGGATGGACGTAGTATCCCCCGGAAGCTTCCCCGCTCTCCTCTTGCGCAAAATTTCCTCTCTAATATCGACGATTTTCTCCTTGTATCCCTGTAGGGAAAACGAAAGAGTAGAAGGATTTACTATCAAGTGTCCATAGGTAACATACTGGAATTTCAGGATTCCCACTGTTTACCTGTTTCAACTCGTGCTTCAATTCTTGCCTCACGCGTTCCATTAACGATCGCTCTGTCTCTGTTGGAATGAGAGGGCCGAATCCCATGCTGTCTGGACCATCCAAACATCCATCAAACAGGTTTGCGTCGCTATCTATTGGGTCGTCTTCGTCATCGGACATCGTCGCACCAGTTCCTTGACCGGGTGAGACTCCTGCGATTAGGCATGTCAGCAATGTCAGAACATGATGATGCTAACCTGATTCACGATTAGGGGATTAGACATCATTAGAATGTGCACGTTAAATCCTTTCCTCGGCTAAAGAATATCTTAGGCGAAATGAAGATTGCAACATCGCTAATCTTCTTTTAACCGAGCAAACACTAGCAAAGAACAACCCATTTACCTTGGCAAGAATAGTCATCATGCCCGCTGAGACCCAAAATGGAAGGAGAAAAAAAAATCCAGAGTAAAATACCAGTCCTGGAAGAAGAACATCACCTGTTAAGCTCTGCAGGGACTGCTCAATCTCCCAGCATGCCATGACTGCTTCCATTGCATGGACACGGACATGTTGCTGTAACTGCTCTCTAAAAGAACAGAGCAAGAGGACGTAATGCGTCTGCAACATCAAGAACAAAATGATCAATAATGTTGACCTGTATTGGAATAGAATTTAGTTTCGGCCATCGCTTGCATTAAAAAAAAAATATTTGTGACAGTTTCATACACAGATTGGTCCCATACCATCAACTATAATCATGAACCTGTTGCTTTGCTTCCTAGAACCCTCATATACAAACACAGACATATGCTCATCCATAGATCAAGTTTTGTGAAGCATTAGGAGGATTTGGTAGATGCAATTGTCAATGTCGTGTATCCTCTACAGCGTCAACGTCTCATGAAAATTCAGGAACAGGAAGCGGACAATTCCTTCGGGCTTTCTCGGTCGAACGAGAAAGATCATTCCTCGAAAGTTTCTACGAACGAGCAGACAGCCACAGTGTTCACCCTTTCGCAACTCAAAGCAAGAACCTTTGATCCGAGTATTCGACAGGAGCGAGGGAGGCTGTTCATGGCGATATAACTAACACTTTGCAAAGAAACAGACTATGTGTTTAGTACGCCACAAGGTAGAATGAGGTTATTTTTGAGGAATTAGTCCTGGATTTAAAGTTGGAGATTTTTTTACGAGGTAAAAGCTATAATTGAGATAAGACCTAAAGTTGGATTTCTTTTTTAAGGATATTAAGCCCGTTGCTTTCGTTATGTTGCGTTACGGTCTCTGTTACGTCCTTAATCAATCCCAATCATTCTTATATCAAGCAACGACCCAACAGATCCACTTGTTCCCCAACCATCACCAGAAGATCTTTCCTTCTTGATACGCTAAAGAGAGAGAGAGAGAGAGAGAGAGAGAGAGAGAGAGAGAGAGAGAGAGGAAAACAAAACTGTCGGTGCCTCCAAATCATGTAATTCACCTAAACCAGACGTGCAAGATTAACTGCCAACTACCATCTCCAAGTAAAAGAAACTACAAAAGACAAGAAAAAAAGGGGAGAGAGAGAGAGAGAAAGAGAGAGAGAGAGAGAGAGACAACTGAGTGTCAGAAATTTCCATAAAAGAAACACCGGGAAGCAAATAAGCACAAAATTGAAGAACCCTCACGTCAGAAAATAATTGTGTATGTATGAAGTACTTTTACTGTCTGACCAAAAAAAAAAGTACTTTTACTCCAAAAAGATAAAAAATTAAAACAATTGGTCTGAGACAGACAGACCCAGAGACCCAAAGAGACAGAGGCAGACGCAAACGCATTTATTGTCTCTTCTGGTTCATCAGTTGATTCGTAGTTCGTACCTGGTGAATTGAATTTGACCCGGTCACAAGCCAAGCTCAAAGAACACAGACACAAAGCCACAGAAAAAAAAAAAAACAACAACAACAACAACAACCAATCATCAAGAAAAACACTCCAGTAACTAGGAAAAAATTTGCCCATGATTGATATTTGAGAGACCATTTCTGGGTAATCTTAAAAAATAGATCTTTTTAATATATGCCATATCTAATCACTCATCGGTTTCAACAGAGAGCTATGGATAATGATTCTGATATTAACAGTGATTTCTCCAGAAGGACTCCAGAGTTTTCTGTGCTCTGAAAAGTTGGGAAGTGTAGGTTCTGCATAGATTGACCGCGTCGAGATTTTGTCTCGGAAAAGATAGTCAAACAAAAAAAGAAAATTAAGATATTAGATTTATCGCTGCATTTGTAAATTACTTTTAAGCGAAATTACCATGAATTGGTCAAGCTCCTTGTCGTCCCCAACCCCGTCGTGGCCGGCAGCATCGCCGAGAGCCGAGTACTTAGCCACGACCTGAGCCGACTGGGCGACCTGGGAGTCGATCCTCGGAAGCTGGTCGACCGGCGTCGCTATCCGGAGGCAGGCCACGTGAGCCGACAGGAGCTGCTCGTACAGAGGGTGGGCCACGATCTCGGCCTTGTGCTTGGAGTCGCGCCAGTCCTCCAATGCAGCGACGCCGTCGTCCTCGCGCCTTTCCCGTTCCGCCGGGTCGTGTGGAGGCGCGTTGACGCCGGAGGAGGAGTGGGTGGAGCTGTGGAGGTTGAGGAAGTTGGCGGTGGGGTTGTGGAGGAGGGCGGCGTTGAGCCAGTTGGGGGCGGAGGAGGCGCTGGTGGTGGGGGAGGGTTCGTGGGGATGCGACGGCGGTTGGTAGGGAAAGTGGTTGTGGTGGTGGATGTGGGGAGAGAGGTCGTCGGTAGAGAGGTGGTGGTTTGGGAAGGACATGATAGTTGCTAACTTGCTATGATATGAGAAGGGCAGGAGATGAAGTGAGGATGATGATGATGATGATGATGAAGGTGATTCCAGTCATATGGAGTTCATAGTTCGCGCAGAGAGAGAGAGAGAGAGAGAGGAAGGTTTATATATGATGGCTCCAGAAGATATGAAGAGTTCACACAGAGACAGAGGTGGATATGATTTTGTCAATAGGAAAACGAGAGAGGGAGAGAGTTGCTTGGTGTGCTCTAAAATGGCTTGATAATGAAATTGTATTTCCAAGGTCTGCCAATGGTTCGGTTCAGTTTAGGTATTCTGAAAATCCGAACCTAGCCAAGTCGATAGGATGAGCAATTGAGCAGAACCGAATCGCGACCCAAGCCCGAGGGTTTTCTATTTTCGAAACCTAGAAGAGAGACGAAGATTAGGGCGCTCAAAGTGATTTTGAGAAGGGTGAGAAAGAAAGATTTCAAGTTGCGCCTTTAATTTTTAATTTTTTTATTTTTCGTAAAATAAACGGAACTTACTTTGAATAACCTGACATCCTAGTATTTAGCAATAGCAAACTAAACTTAACGCATAAGGAAAAGGGACCTACATAATCTAGTAAGAGCTTGTATCATATGGTCTTTGAACTTTAATGGCATACACAATCAACTTTGACTACTTTCACTCACACTAAGCTCCCGATTCTTTATAATTGATTCGCTTTGAATCAAATTATGCTGATTTTCCAACGAATCCAAGGCATCGCCTGGTAATTGATTCTTCATTAACCTGCCATGATACCAATAGAAAATAGCTAATACAATCATAAAAAAAAAAATGGGTGAAAATTAGTTGATTGGACAAAATTAAACTTTTTTCCTTAAATAACTTGTGGATGTGCTTTTGCAAAAGAAAAAACGGTGCAATACCCAAAAAAATCTCCAACTTTAGCATTTGTGATATGTCTAATACCCAAAAAAACCTCTAACTTTAACATTTGTGTCAAGTATATCCAAAACTTTTTTTTGTCTCATAAAAAATCCCAAACTTTTACTTTTATCCCAATTTTACCTGTCTAATATCCGAAAAAACCCTCAACTTTAGCATTTGTCCCAAATATATCCAAAACTTTTTTTATCTCCTAAAAAATCATCAACTTTTACTTTTATCTTAATTCTACCATCGTCAGCTTTTTGTTCATAATCACCATTAGTTAATCCAACGTGACTCGAATTTTCTCGCCGAATTTTCCAATGAATTTTCAAAATTTAGAAACATTAAGTTTCATGGACGACGATATTTTAAAAAGTTCGTCAGAATATCTCTATGTCTAACCGTTCTTTGAGGTGTTAAGTGCCGATGAGAATACAAAATGTGCCGTCTTGAGTGATTATATATCTCTCGGCAATATATAGTGGAAGCAAACAACAAAAGAGAAGATCGAAATTTTTTCATGAAAGCTTTATTGAGGTGTAATTCATTAATGACGTGAAAATGTTAGGTACAATTAACTAATGATGATTATAGACGGAAGACTAACGGTGGTAAACTTGGGACAAAAGTAAAAGTTGAAATTTTTTTATGAGACAAAAAAAAATTGAATATAATATGAGACATATGCTAAAGTTGAAGGTTTTGTTGGTACTAGGCCGGTAAAATTGGGGAAAAAGTAAAAATTAAGGATAGAATTGAGACAAAAGCAAAAGTTGGGGTTTTTTATGACACAAAAAAATGGATATAATTGTCACAAATGCTAAAGTTGGAGTTTTTTTGGATATTGGGCCAATTATGATAATTATATCCAAAACTTTTTTCATCTCACAAAAAACCTCCAACTTTTACTTTTGTTCAAATTATATCCTAAACTTTTACTTTTATTCAAATTTTATGGCCTAGCACAAAAAAAAAACCTCAACTTAGTATATATCCCAATTATATTCAATTTTTTGTTTTATAAAAAACCTTCAACTTTTACTTTTTCCCCAATTCTACCACTGTTAGCCTTCCGTCCATAATCATTATTAATTATCTTACGTGACATTTTTTTCACCAAGCAAAGTAGACTTGAAAAAACCCTTGAACTTCTCTTCTGTTGTTTACTTTCACAAGAAATACATAATCACTCAAGAAGGCATGTTTCGTATTCTCTTCGGTACTCCGCAACTAAAAGAATGGCTAGACATGAAGATATTTGGACGATATCTAAAATCTTGTCGTCCTTAGAACCTATTGTTTCTAAATTTTGACGATTCATTGGTACGTTGTATGAGAAAATTCGAGTTATGTAGGATTAAGTAACGATGATTATGGAAAGAAGGCTGACGGTGGTAGAATTAGAATAAAACTAAAAGTTGAGGCTTTTTATGAGATAAAAAAAAAGTTTAGGTTATAATTGGGACATATGCTAAAGTTGATGTTTTTTTAGGTATTAAATTAGTATAATTGGGACAAAAGTAAAAGTCGATGGTTTTTTATGAGACAAAAAAATGTTTTGTTGGAGTTTTTTTGGGATATTAGGCCAAAGAAAAACAGTTATCCAAATGGAGTAACTTTTATCGAGTAGATGATGAATGAATCAAAAAGATAGAAGATGCTGCAAAAATAGAAACTTAACACTTAATAGTTCAGCCTTCCACTGGGCCTACGTTTATTCTCTCGGACTAATAGCTTTTGACAAGGCTCGAATCCGTTGGTAATCTTTCTGCGGATTCCAGAGCTTTCGAACTCAAATCAAATGGTAAAAAAAGTCTGGGGTCTTCTTATCTAGGAGATGTAGAAGCACGCTATAGCCGGAACTACTTTTGCATACGGTTTCTCTCTAGTCTTTCCATGCTTCACGCCGAACAGACTGTTCACCTTGACCGGTCCTTCCAAGTATATTGACGTTTTCTAGCTTCTTCTATACAGCTGTTCACCTTCACTAGGTCCCTCCAAACCTTAAAAACCCTCATTCTACCGTTTTTTTTTTCTTCTACATAAGTTCATCCAGCCTCGGGCATTCTCCACATCCAAAACCTTATTCACCTTCAGCAGAAGCAGAGTGTTACTAGCCTTCTGACGTTCCCCGTTTGAGATTCCATCTACATATCTGCCCGTGCATCTACAAAGCATCTACAAACTGGTTCTACCCAACCAATGCACATATTAGTTATCTTCAAAGCATTATAGGATATTTTATGATTCAGTCGGGGGTGTAAATTAGAACAATGTGTACTCTGAACTTTCCACGACTTATGTCATTACAGACGAAAGAAAACAATTATATTTATAATGTGGGAAATGGTTACTCTAATAAAACAGTACAATTACGTGAGATCAACACAAAATTCAAAACTTTACTTACAAAAAGCGAGTCACTATTTACTCCTTGAAATCATACTCCAAAGTCCTAAAATGTACTAATCCATCAAAACATCTTATTATAGTAGCCTTCTTGCTTATACGATCCGCAATATACGAAAATACTTTAGAACTAGAAGCGTCCATCAGGTTGGTTAACATTTTCAAATCTAAAACTCTATTGAAGCCCATCATTATCGGAAAAATAGAACATGAGTAAATAGTGTAAGTCTATGTCCAATCTACTATTTATATTAGGGAAACATATGTTAACCAAGTCTCTACGCAAAGGAGAAACTCTACTTACTGTAAACATAGACGAGCTGTCTTCTTTGTTTAAGAAAAAACAAAAAGATGAAAGTAAAAACAAATGGAAAATATGAATATTGGCTAATTATTGTAAGCGATATAAGCAATCGTTTTAGGAAAATCATTTCCAGATCATTTTGATTTTTTTTCTCTGGTTTCACCTTATCTTATTCTATTATATAAGCCACACTATGTGCGTTATGTGACAAGTTGCGAAACCCTACTCCCTCACTCGTTGCGAAACCCTACTCCCTCACTCATTGGTCCCCACCCCCAACCCCTCCCCACCCTGAGACAAATAATCTTTCATAGAATTATTTTTTTCAACATCATTTATCTTTAGCGAAACAAACGGAGGTTTGGTTTATAAGTTAAATAACATGAGATTAGTTTAACAAAGACATCATTGGAAGCATTATACTTTGATAAGATGCTTTAACATATTAAGCTATTTTTTAGATAAAATTCTATTTGTAAAATACATTAAACAAAACTTGGAGAGTTTATAACTCGAAGTTGGAGCATGGCTCCCTCTCTTTTGAAGGCAGATATTGCCCTTCACCAAATATTAATCATAAAAGCCACCAACCAATACCAAGAAGCAATGCCAGAACATCATATTTTTCTAGCAAGTATCCAAAACTATTGTCGTCTTAACTACAATTTAAATGCACAACTTGGAATGTTTATTGCATATGATCAATAAAGCAAAAGTCACATCTTGATGATGATTAATGATAAGATTTGTCACAACTCCAATGTGACATGTTTATTTGCACTGATACTGAATAGTATCTTCACTTGAAACAAGAAAAAGAGAAAATATCTCCACTAAAACCATTTTATGAACAAATATATTTTATTTGAAATTTGCTAGACAAGCAAGTAAATGAACGCTTGCACACTTTGATATCTCTATTGCACTAACTATTTCAATTTTTAAGTTCCCATTATAGAGAAAAAAGTTGAGGGATGATATCATGGAATGAGCGGGTTGTTGTTGCTAGTTTTAACTATTTAATTGTCTCGCATAATTGCTAAATTGATTCATTTAAATGAAATTTTAAATTTATGAATCGAGAATCGAATCCTAAGATTCGACGAAGTATCTAAAATTTTCAAAGAAAATTACACTAAAAAATTAGTTCCAAACTTTATATGTGATTTCATTTATCATAACATTACAATATGCTTAGTAAATTACATGATATGGTAGATAAATGTATAAGTCATTGGCTTACTCTAATCAATATATATATGCACCAAACCATATCATAATGAACTGCAATTTACGAGATTAGCTACTCATTACTAAGTGCCGTTAATAAGGGTAATCGGCTCTTGGGTGAGTAGGTTTCAGCCTGAAACCTAAAAGCCACGTCGTTAGAAGCGGTTTTCAATTTTTGGAACATGAAACTTACCATGTTTGTCTTAGAACTAACCTAGGAACCTATCCTATTTGTCTGGTCGGGTTCCAGAGTCTACCTTGAGCCAACTTCTTATTCTTCTTTTTCTTCATTTTAAATAATGAAAAAAAAAACCAAGACAAATAGTAGTTATAGTAAAATAGTATGAGCAACAAAGCATCTCAAAGTAAAATATCTATAGAAAACAAATAGAAGTATAGAGTAATACGGAAGTTAAGCTCATTTAAGAAAGATAAATAATTTTCTTTCAACTTTATAAAATAAATCCTAATCGGTTCGTGGGTGAGTCCAATATTCAAAACCTGAAACCTATTCACACGGTATAAGGCCTAGAAATTTGGAATCGGGAACCTTATCTATTTCGAGCCATCGAATCTACTCTGACTCTCGAGCAAAAATTGAACTTCCCACTTACACGGTCCTAATCGTTAAGGTTTTGAATCGACTCGACTAGAATCGTATTATTGTAATAATTACATCGATGAATGGGTGGGGCCCAATCATTAAGCCGAGACAGCAAAGTTGTCAGTGTAATCCAATCATAGCCGGACAAACATGAAAGGGTCGGTCGCTGTAGGCCCCGCACAATTTCCCACGGGCCAACACGAAACCCGTCGTGTCTCCAATGGAAAATTATAAAGTATGATCTCTTTGGTAGGTTCCTTTCTTTTCCTTTATTGTTTTTTTTTTGCGTTTATATTATTATTGTCTTTGCTTTTTTTTATTTATTTGTTGGTGTTCCATTTTCTTTCCCTCCTGTTTCTTTCTTTTTTGCCTTATGATAAGAGGGGTCCTCGTTGAAACGTTGGAGACAACGTTGGATTCGAGGAAGGCCTGTATATATATATATATGTGAGTAGGGTTTTGTCTTTGTCTCCATCGTCAATCTTACGTTGTGATTACATTAACAAAATGCAACTGTTCGGCAGGAAGCTTCTGCCGGGTATTGCGGACCAATCTTTCTAATAATATCTCCGCTCTACTCTCCTTGACAATAGAGTACTCAGTGAAAGTCATAACTATCGCTGGGTTTACGTGCTTTTATCTCCACCAACCCCATCACGGTGCTAGTGGGAATAAAGCTAGGGAAATTTTTATTAAGAGTGAGCATAGTTCCAGAATAAAATCAAAAATTGAACCAGACTAGTTGGAACCGATTTGATTTCAGATTCTAGAATATGTAAGGTAAGTTCCACATTCCAAAAATTGAGAAATGATTTCGACGGGCAGGACATAGAACGAGTGTTTGTATTTTTTTTATTCTATATAGGTATTCCATGATGTCAAAAAATAAGTTTGTAATCTAGAATCACTAGTCTGAGCATCTACTTCAAGTGATATATAGTACTGAGACTTTTACTTTGATGATGTTTTATATTCTTCGTGTATCTAAACATAAATTGTAGTTAATAAATTGTAGCAGCGAATTATCGTTATTAGAGGTGATGGTTCATTATAATTGTTTAATTAAGAACATAGATTGAACTTGGCTAGACCCTAGAACCCGTGATAGGTAGGTTTCAGGTTTAGGGTATGCGGGGTAGATTTCTGGTTCCAAAATTGAAAAATCAATTCTAATGAATATGTTTCAAATTCTAAGTGAAATATGTGTTATGATTAGAGGTGGCAAATGGGTGGGTCGAGTCGGGTCGAGTTTGGGTCAGGTCGAATATGGTCCGACCCATATTGACCCATCTGACCCATATTTAATGACCCAAACCCGACCAGACCTGCGACTGACCCATACCCGACCCAACCCGTTTTGACCCATATTATCAAAACAAAAGAATTTTTTTAAAAAATAATATTACTAAAATAGTTCCCCATCTCGGTCCCGGTCCCGGTTCCAGTCCCGGTCACGGCTTTGAGCCCGGACCAGGCCCCGGGACCCCGCCTCGGCCCAGGGACCCGGCCCCGGAACCCGGGACCCAACCCCCGGCCCCGTCCCCCCTCCCTGCCCCGGCCTCGGGACTCGGCCCCGGACTCGAACCTGGGCCCGGACCCAGACCCGGCCCCAGCCCTTGTCCTAGTCCCGGGACTCGGCCCCGGCTCCCGGCACCCGGCCCCGGACCTGGGACCCGGGACCCGGCCCTCGGCCCCGCTCCCAAGGTCGTCACTAAACCAGCGACGACCTTCGAAGGTTGTCGCTAATTTTCAATTTCGCTGCTAAAAAAAAATGGCGCTTTTTTTTCCCGGGCCGCTCGTCTATAAATTAGCTTCCCCGGCCGCTCTTGTCACTCCCTCTCTCGTCATTCCACTTGCCACTCCCTCCCTCTTCTCTCCCTTCGCCTCGACGCCAAACTCCATCGTCCACCCTCAGCAAAATCATCGAGGAGCGAGCTCGGAGGGCAGGAAGCTCACTCCGGTCGACGGCGGAGTCGGTGATTTCACTACCCGAACCCCTCCCTCTCGCCGGCCTCTTCTCTCCCTTCATATGTCTATGTATCTGGAATTTCCCTCGCATCGCTTATGCATTGCTTTCATTTTCCTCACAATCTTCGTTGCCATCTTCTTCTTGGACAATTTCCCAGAACTTCCTCCGACCAAAAATAAAAAAACAAAAATACACAAATTAGCGACGAATATATTTTTTGTCGCAAATTTAGCGAGAAAGTAAATGTTTGTCGCCGATTAGGGTTTTTTAATCCCGCTAAATTTGGCGACAAACGGCTTTGTTTGTCGCCAATTTTGGCGACGTACACTGCTGTTCGTCGCCAATTTTGGCGACGAATGGCCTTGTTCGTCGCTAATTTTGGCGACAAACGGCTTTGTTCGTAGCCAAAATTGGCGACGAACAACAGTGTACGTCGTCAAAATTAACGACGAACAAGGCCATTCGTCGCTAATTTTAGCGACGACCTTCAAATTTTTCGTCGCTAAATTTAGCGACGCCGAATTAGCTACAAATTTTTTCTCGTCGCAAATTCGTCGCCAAATCAATTTAGCTACGAATTTTTGCGAAATTCTCGTCGCTAATGTCGTGGCTAATTGCATGTTTTTTCGTAGTGATGGTAGGCTCTAGGTTCCAAAAATTGAGAACCGAATATAACAAGAAAGGTTCAGATTTTAGATTTGAAACCTACCCACCCTAAAATCGATTACCCTACTTCGTTTCACTCTTAATTTAATGCATAGCGTACAATTATTATTGTTCATAAACAAAAGCGTCAAAATTTTTGTCCTGCGCTGGAGCATGCTTCATTACAAGCAACACCGAGAAGAAAATTACATGTAATAATTCTGAAAGGGCCACGCTTTTTCCACTCATGTTTTGACTTAGACACTCCATTTTGTTTGTGTTTTGACCGCCAATTTCCTTTCTACTATATAGTTAACTCTTTTTTTTTTGTTTCTTCTTTTTTTTTTCTTGTGGGTCCCACTTTTGTTCTTCTTTTCTAATAACATTTACATTGCGTTCTCTGTTTTGCTAGTTCACACGAAGATGATGAAACAAATTCAGAAGATGGAGTGAAAGAAAACAGAGAACGCTAAGTAGATGTTATTGGAAGCGATGGAGACAAAGGAGGTTTTTTGTTTTTGTTTTTTTTTTTTCGTTTTTGTGAAAACTGCATCGAGCAAGTATCAGGTCCGCAATGGGAAAGACATCAGTGGATTTTTGGAGCAACCAAAAACCACGAGCTTCACACTTCAAGAGGTGTTAGTGGGTTCAAGCAATGATTGCAAAATCCATTGTAATGATCTTTGATTGTGGGCATTGCGTCAGCAAAGAGTTGGGTGAAGAGGAGAATAAAGCTCAAGAACAAATAGACGATTCTCTTAGGGGGCGCATGACAACCTTATCTATTTCAGAAATTAATTTCTGGTTAGAAATAGTTTTTTTCTATTTCTGTTTCTGAATTAGCTTTTGAGCAAAAAAATGCATTTGATAATGACATAAAAATTCTTATCCTAAAATAGCCGTCGCGGACCCGCGGCGGCGGCGGCGGCGGCGGCGGCGGAGGTGGAAACTGTCGGCGATGAAGTTTCTATTTCTATTTCTCGGAGAAGTAATTTTTTTTGTTTCTCATTTCTGTTTCAAATCTATTTCTGAAATAACTTTTTGTTTCTGAAATAGAAAAATAGAATTGCGTTACCAAACGAGTTTCTGTTTCAGAAACTATTTCTAAAACAGAAATTGAGAAATGAAATGATTTCATGCACCCCTTAAAGAAGATGGCTTTGTTCAAAGCATTGCAATGGATATAGCGTTGATGACAAGGTAAGGGAACAATTGATGGTCCATCAGCTTAGTGAAAAGGCGGAAGTTGTTGAATTAGAAGATGAAGATGGCTTTGTTCAAAGCATTGCAATGGATATAGCGTTGATGACAAGGTAAGAGAACAATTGATGGTCCATCAGCTTAGTGAAAAGGCGGAAGTTGTTGAATTAGAAGATGATGACGGCTAATTCAGCAAATTCCCGAGAACATGATGACATAGTAGAAGAGCTAAAGATGGAACTTAAGATTGTGAGAACCAGAGGACTTCCCATGATCTTAGAAGAATCTGAAACGGACTCTCCACGGATAGTGGGGGATGCCAATCTCAAGTTGAAGCCACTAAAGATCGATCAGAAGCTTGAGCACAAAGATCCGCTTTAGATGATTCAGAAAGTGTACAAGAGCTATGCCAATAAAATGGGGCTAATTCTTTGAAAAAGCATCAATTTTATGTCTAATGACGATTCTGGCCCGAATTTTTTTTTTGTCTCATAAAAAAGCACCAACTTTAGGTTCAATGATGATTCTGACCCAAACTTTTTTTCATTCAATGAAAAAGCACAAACTTTAACTCGAATCCCAAATTCTGCCCCCTTAATCTGAAACCATTAGTTATCCAACATGGTAATTTCACGTCATCAATAAATCCATGTGGTTTGTTGTCATGGATTTAGGGTACTATTAATGTGAGATCTCCACCCCTAGTCCCACATTGCCAAGGGGGGAGGTCTTGCTTGGGGTGCCCTTAGCTTGCATGAGGCCTTTTTCCCTGCTGAGTGCTCGGAAAGCAAAACCGTGAGGGTTGCAAAGCTCAAAGCGGACAATATCGTTCAAGTGGGACCCCGGCCATTATAAATGGTATCAGAGCCAACCCCTAACCGCATGTGTGGACTCCCGGCCGTAGCTGGGTAGAGGTGCCGTCTGTGAGCTCCAGTGCGGTACAGGCGTGCGGTACGAGCACAACGAGGACGTTGTGTCTAAAGGGGGGAGATTGTGAGATCTCCACCCCTAGTCCCACATTACCTAGGGGGCTTTGGGTAGGCTTATAAGCCTTGGGGTGCCCTTAGCTTGCATAAGGCTTTTTCCCCGCTGAGTGCTCGGAAAGCAAAATCGTGCGGGTTGCAAAGCCCAAAGCGGACAATATCGTGCAAGTGGGACCCCGGCCGTTATAATTAATCATCTTATTGGCACTGAATATACAGTTCATCCTCTTTGGGGAGAGGGTAGGGACATGCTTGTTAAAAAAAGAATGCTTTAATCGTGAGCTTGGCGCATCTCGTCCATGGCGTCTCTTTATGAGTGGTAATACACAGCTTCAGATTCTAGTTAGACAACTGATGCTTGCGGGTGAAATGAAGAAGACGATGAACATGTTAACAGTCGTCCTTCAAGTTATACCAGAGGTGAAGTAGATAAACAACTTCAAATCCATGCTAAGAAAACGATGCTTTAAATCCATATTGGCAAGCCACGTGGATTTATTGATGACGTGAAATTGTCACGTTGGACAATAATAGTTCCAAATTAAAGGGAGGCCGGATTTGATTCTCGAATTAAAGTTTATACTTTTTCATGGGATAAAAAAAATTGGGTTTCGATTCCCCAATTGAGCACCTGTGATTTAAGTGGGGGGTCATGGCGGTGGGTTGTTGTGCTAGTCTCCCTCGAGGAATAGTAGAGGTGCGCGCAAGCTGGCCCGGACACCTTGGTTATAAAAAAAAAGTGTGGGCTAGAATCGTCATCGAATTTAAAGTTGGTTTTTTTTATGAGACAAAAAAAAGTTCGGGCCAAAATCGTTATTGGTGCTAAAGTTGGTGCTCTTTTAGGGAATTAGCCTACTAAAATGTGGAAATTGGACATCTTAAACTACCAAACTCTACTTCGATTTAAAAAAAAAAAACTACTAGACTCTACATGCTATCGATAAGTTACATCTCAAAATGATTTTTTCACTCTCGCTTCGCTACAATTCTCATTCACATAGCAAACAAAATGTGATAGAATAAATATTAGCAGAAGTTCCTTTGATAAACTGGTGAATAATTTGGAAGAATCTTGATTCTCCCACTTTGATCTTTGTCCAATTTGTCATTGACACAGATATATCTAGTACTTATGGGAAATCTCCAACGTACTGATTCAATTTGTCTTGTAAATGGAGCATGTTCTTGAGAGCTTTTGTCATTTATATTTCTTGATTTTTTTGCATCTCATTTATTTGGAAGGGGAAAAGTGGGACCCGCAAGGAAAAGAGGAAAGTAAATATAAAGAGTTGATCATTAACAAGAAAAAAGGAATTTGGGGCCCACAGTATGATTAAAAAAAAAAGAGGATGTCTAAACCAAAAGTGGAGTGAAAATCGCAACCCTTAATCATTGCTCCGATTGGACAATTTAGGTGGACGAATCTTCAAAACTCTCGTGAGAAGAAAAGAGAGGGGAGTTTATATTTTCCTCTTCAAACATTTATCAATATAATTATTTTGTTGTCGTTACCATTATTATTATTATTGTTAATTTGATGAAAGTAATAATTGCTTCCGATTGTTCTTGACCCATTTCATTGTGGTGATGACCTTTGACAGAAGTTGAAACGTCATCCCGTCTCGGACGCCCACCATACACATAGGAGCTTCATTCGATGCACGTGAACAGAATGATTTACGTGTATCCGTAAGAAATTAGTTGGAAAATTTATCATTTGATCACACTTCATTTCGTAGAGAAAGATTAGAACTTCCAAATTGAAATTGCATAAGCATGTAGGGCAAGGGTTTGTTAACCAGTGTTCATCGGGCACCTGTTAAGCATCCTTAATTACGGATTTTCAATTCTTAAAACAAAATGAACATGCATAAAACAAAAATAGTGAATTAAAGACTATAATTTTTTTTTTATTAATTTAACTGGCGTCGTAAGATAACCTTCGACAAAATTGGTATTGAAATATAGGGTAATGCTTTCCTCAATACAAATTATACCATTATTGAATTGAACCGGCCTTATCCGATGAGTTCGAGGATGGTTCCCACGGAGACTCAATAGATTTCGGGGTAAAAACAGGAGAACCGGCTATGACCTATTGGGTTCTTGGCTTTATACCATGAACATAGATTTCTACTCGAGAGCAGGACGATTTTCAACTAGTTTTTAGCTCTCTTATTTTCACTATGTTTAAAAAAATTCAAATATGTCGGAGATGGGTTTCGAACCTCGGATATCTATCAATGACTTAACCACTATGCCAAAAATCAATTGTATAGCATATTATCCTAACATAGTTATACTAATTGATGTTCGATCCAGTTTCTTGCGTTGGCCTTGGATCTACCGCGTCGATATCAAGCATGTTTCTAAGAGAACCGACTCTGAAGGGGTAGATTCAAGAACTTTACTCTAGAAGCAATCACTTCTACTTTGTCTAGAGGTGGCAATATGGGTCACAAACCCATATTTGACCCATATTTGTATAAAATGGGTCAAATATGGATCATTAACTTTTAAAGGTTCATTAAAAATGGGTCAAAAATGGGTCACACTTAAATTAATTTTCGATCCATAATGACCCACTTTCGACCACAAGTTACAAATGGTCCTGGGACCGAAGCTGGGTCCCGGGGCCGAGGACCGGGGCTGGGTCCTAAGGCCGTGACAGGGGCCGGGGCCTACTCCAGAGGCTGGGTCCCAGGGCTGGGGTAGGGGCCGGGGCGGGTCCCAGGACCGGGTGCCGGGGCTGAGGCCGGGGGCCGGGGCCGTGTCTCGGGACCGTGACCGTGACCGAGGCCGGGGCCGTGACTGGGGCCTGGTACCTGGGCGGGGTCCCGAGGTCGGGGCCGGGGCCGTGTCCTGGGGCCAGGGCAGAGACCGAGGCCGGGGCCTGGGCCATGACCAGGGCAGGGGCCTGGTCCCAAGGCAGGGTCCCAAGGCCTAGTCCCGGGGCCGGGGCCTAGTCCCGAGGCCAGGTCGCGGGGTCGGGGCCATATCCCGAACTCGGGTCCGGGTCCCAGGGCCAGGTCACAGGGCCTGGGCTGGGACCGGGGCCGTGTCCCGAGGCCAAGGTCGAGGGTCGGGACCGGTGCAGGGGCCAGTGGACCAAGATCGGGATCGGGATCGAGATCAGGGTCGGTACCGGGGCAGGGGATCAGGGATGGGGCCAGTGCAGGGACTGAGGTCAGGAAGTATTTTAGTAATATTATTTTCTTAAAATATTGTTGTGTTTTGATAATATGTGTCAAAATGGGTCGGGTCGGGTCGGATATGGGTCAGTCGCGGGTCGGGTCGGGTTTAGGTCATTAAAATGGGTCAATATGAGTCAGATGGGTTAATATGGGTCGGACCATATTCGACCTGACCCAACTAGGGGTGTGCATGGTCCAGGCCGGTCCTGTCCCGGCATGGAACCGGGGACCGGACCAGTAGTCCGGTCCCCATATTTTCGGGACCACGGATCGGACCAAGACCGGCAGTCCGGGCCTGTCCTGGTCCGGGCCGGTCTCGGTCCTGGCCTAATAGGACCGTTAATTCTAACTGCTTATGAAAACTATAATAAAAAGATTAGTTTGGTGAAAAAAAAAGAATTTAGACTTCGACCTCCTCTTGTGTTGATTTTTCATTAATAATAAAATTCCACAAAAACGTCGAAAGTCTAATCCTAATTCTGATCTCTAAAAAGGAATTCATTACTAATAAAATTCCACAAAAGACGAAAAATATGTATATGAATTAATCTTTAAATGCAAATCTAATATCAATGTAATGAGATTTTTATCTTATCTGTTCTTTTTACATGGTTTTATTTTCATTTATTTTATGTGAAAAAAAAATACTATCTAAAATTCGGATCTGTTTAAAAAATTCAAAGAAGATATCTCCCTAAACAAATGAGCCCGATCTAAAAGAAAAATCAATTAACACAATCAAATATGCAACCACCACAACAATCAAATATGTAATCACTGCAACCAAAATAGCTAAAGACTCGCTGCAGGAGACTCGAAATTTTCAAATCACTAGGATGATCAAACTAATTTTTTTAAAAAAATATTGCCGGTCCGGTCCCAAACCATGGAACCCGGGGACCGGACTGCACAGTCACCGGTCCCGTTTATTGGGACCGGGGACCGGATCGCCAACCTCAAGGACCGGACCAATCGGCTCGGGCCGGGCCGGTCCCGGGCCGGTTCGGTCCGGTTTGCACACCCCTAGACCCAACCCACCCATTTGCCACCTATAACTTTGTCATCTTTTGTCCCCTCCTCTTAGAGGAAAAATTACCAAAAAATTCCTAAACCAATTATATTATGCTAATTCAGTTATGAACTTATTTGTTTTTGGCCAATGAAGTCCTAACATTTTTGTATTTGTCTCAATTCAATCCATCCGACCAATTTGAGCTGGAAATCACGACGTTCGCCATCCAACGCGGAGCGGTCGGCGACTTGGCGCTAACTTGGACAATTTTTAGTAATATTTTTTAAATTATTATTTTATGTTTTTTTTAAAAAAAATTTCTTTCTCTTTCTTTTATTTTCTTCCCTTTCTTCTTCCTCCAGCTAGTCGCTGGACCTCGACGAACGGCCACTGGCAAGGGCAAGGCCAAGGCCAAGCTCGCCGACGACCTCGCTAGGGGCGGGCAAGGCCGACCTTGCTAGTGGCCGACGGAGGCGAGCTCGCTAGGGAAAAAAAAGAAAGAGAAAGAAAATAAAATATACATGAAATACTATTAAAAATTATTCACGTCAAAGTCTGATGGACTGAATTGATACAAATGAAAAAAGTTTTGGACTTCTTGATAGAATAAAAAAGAAGTTTAAAATTGAAATTGCATAATTACAATAAGTTTAGATTTTTTTTTTTTGGGTAATTCTCTGGCATACGGCGGATCGGAAACGAATAGAGATATTGTTAGTATCCAATAACACCAGTACATAATTGTTTAGTTATTAATGTACATATATATCCGTCAAGCGGACGTTATTCTTCTTTTCTCCATCTCCCTTTTTATGAAGAGAAATTTTTTCGTCCTCCTTGCAACGGCGTCGTCCTTACATCAATCCAATCACTATATAGTATATATAGTGGACCAATAATAACAATTTCTTAAATTTCATAAACATAGGTGCTTCATAGGTTTTTTTAACACGATCTTTCTCCTCGTTCATTTTATTTACATCTTTGATATAAAAAGAGCAATCGCATTTTTGTCTAAGTCATGCGTAGATAGACTTATCAAACAGGTGGGTAGGGTTGGGTTTGAGTTGGGACATGAATGGTCCAACTCAAATTCACATATTAACCTGTCTATGACCCATTTATGTGTAGTGCAAATTTCTTAACCCAAACTTGATCCGTACCAGACCCGACCCATTTTACAAAAACACTTTCCTATTTAATCAAATCTAAGAAAACTTACTTCTTATAAATTTTCTAATTATATTACTAATTCATTGTGGATGAATTTTATAATTTGAAATTTTTTGATTTTTTGATTTTTTTTTTCTCCTCTCCTAAGATTGGCGAGGGTCGCCGGCCGGCCATGGCCGCCCTCTCCGGTTGCTGGCGATGGTAGGGCCCTCGCCCACATGGAAAGAAACCTCATCAATGGACACAGCTAACTGGAAAGAATGATTCCCAGGCTTTCACCAATCATTTCGTTTTTAGCACTTTTTTGGTAATTTGCCCGCGTTTTGCCAAGTGCAGTGTATCTGAGCACGCGAGTTTAAACTCAATTTAGATTAAGTATCCGCTTCTCAGGAAGATAATTGTCCATAAAAATCTTAAACCTATTTTATAGAGGTCAATTTGGTACTAAACCTTTCAAGTATATTAATTTAGTCATAAACCTTTGGACAATTTGTCAATTCAGTCCTAAACCTTTTAATTATGTTAATTTAGTTCTAAATCTTTTGAAGTTTTGTAAGTTTTGTCCTAAACTTATTATTTGGATAGTTGGTCGAAATGACTGCAATGACAGATTTTCAAAAGATGTAGGATGAAATTGATAAATTATCAAAAGATTTACGACTAAATTAGTATAATTGAAAGATTTAGAACTGAATGCTGAACAATAGGTTTAGAACTTTTAGAAATTTTCCCGCTTCTCAGTTGACATGCCCCTTATGCTATTTCAATCTCAATAATAATAATAATAAATAAATAAATAAATAAATAAATAAATAAATAAAGCACATCTCCTCACCTTTGCAATTTATGTTCATAATCTCGTTCGACTCTTGACGTTTCTTTCCCGACGAACGCTTGTCTGGAATAGTTCCACGTTGGACTAGGTCGACATAGCTTCTGATCATCTTGGTCATACATGATTCTTATGGTACCTTGATCGCTATCGCATTCGGTTCACAAAGAGAAAATTACCAAAAAAACCCTAAACTTATTGTATTTGTGCCAATTTAGTCCTAAACTTTTTAATTGTGTCAATTCAGTTTTGAACATTTTGACAACTTGCCAGTTCAGTCCTAAACCTTTCAGTTATGCTAATTTAATCCTTAACCCTTTGAAATTTTGCCAATTTAGTACTAAATCTTTTAAAATGTTGCCATTTAAATTTGATACGATTAAAAAGTTTATGACTCAATTGGAAAAAAAAATGCAATAGACTTAGGACTTTTTGGATGATTTTCTCGGTTCACAAATGAATTTCAGATCCAGATAAGAACTTTCTGCGTTTCGCCATCAAGTTTTAGGATCGTCTAAAACTATGAACAAAAACAACGAATCGTCCCGTAGGGCGAAAAGGAAACCTACGGTATAACCGAGCTCCCCCCCACCTCCTTTTTTTTTTTCGGGCAAATCATTTTAACTCCTCTCGTGAACAGCAATCAGAATGGACAGAGCAGTAACAATCACACGTTTTTTTTCTTTTGTTTTTTTTTTTCCGGGATATGGAGATGTACCAACACGATCCCACATCACCCGGCATTGTCGAGAACAAGTCGAGGTCCTACAAAGATCGATGAACAGACGTCGGAAGAAAACAAAGAAAAGCGTCTGATTCCGTTGCGCGTGAGAGTGGGTGTCGGCCCCCCAAGACCGGTGATGGGATCGCCTTATCCGTGCACTGTGGAACGAAAGGCTCCTGTTTTCTTGTCTTCGAAGGCCTCCTCTTCTTTTTTGCAACGTTTTGTCTGTTGTTTTGATTCCACTGCTCCTTGTGGTGAAGAACATGGCACGTAATTTGGGAAAAAAGAAAGACGGAATTTTGCGAATACCGTTTTCCACGGACCCGATTGTCCTATCCGAAGAAATTACATCTTCAGGGTCCGCGTATTTAGATTCGATTTTGACTAAAGTCGTCATCGTGTATCATGTGCTGCAGACCGGCATTTAAGGTCATTATACTTGGCTATAAGTGAAATCTCACGACAGTTACATGTAGACATGAAGATGATTCGATGAGTTTGGAAAGCGGTGATCGGTAAATTTTCCCATAGAAGAAGAAGAAGAAGAAGAAAAAGAAGAAGAAATCCTAAGCATATCATCATTGATTTACCAAACTATTGACACATTAAGTGGATGTGACATATTTTTGTCGGATTGTCATGGGTAGGAGCCATTTGATTAAATGTCCACTTATAATATGTCATGGCATTCGATATACGCATGTCGAAACGGATTTTAGCACAAGCACACTTTGCCAAAAGATGGGCATCATGTGGGGAAAGATTGTGGAAGAGTTCGAGTCAAAAGTAAGTCCGGTGTAATATCACTTTGGTGACCATAGAGCGGGGAAAATTCGCCATCGCTTTAATTCGCGTGAGATTCACGAGATGCTCTATGATGTTGTCTAAAACGATTGAAATAGTTTTGAACACGTGGTTTGAATTATGGATTTAGAAGTAAGGGATGAGGCTGAATGGATGGATGGATAGAAGCTGAGTGATTTGTCCGATTACATGGTGGCAATTTGGCATTTGTTGCCCCCCCAACTTCTTCCTTGCTTGCTTGTTGCTTCTTCCCACAATCATGGTTCCCCCTTTTTGCTTTCCTTTCACCTTGAGATTAGGCTTTGCAAGTGATGGACCACAAGACCACCGGGGTGGAAATTCTCTCCCTCTCTCACAGCAGGACCACTAGTGCACTTGGCTTGAGCTCTTGCTTGCTCTTGCTCTCTCCTTTTCCTTTTCCCCCTCCCGTGTTTGTTCCTAATTGGTGTGACTAGACAGGACCTTAACACAGTCCCACTCGATCAACGTCAATGAGCTCCAATGGCCCTGTACCACAAGTACGCTATCCCTGTCGGGATCATATTTCAATTGTTAACACGGTATATAATGACCGTTACTATAAATAATACTACAGTGTTGATTGTGAAATATCGATTGCCAATTGAACTCTGTGAATTGCAGGATATTCCAAATTCGGGGATCCAAGAGTTTTATAAAGCATTCTTGATGGGGAAAAATGTAATTAGTATTGACTTGGTTTATAGTGCTTTGTGCTCCAAGAACCAAGATAATTTAAATACTCGATGGAAACTTACAATTATTTCTAAATTTTCAGCCATTTAGGGTGCAAATGATTACCATTCTATTTTCATGAATTATTTCTTGCCAGAGTTTCTATTTTCTATTCACTGAATGAGTTTCCGAGCAGAAGAGAAAAGCGTTTGATAAAGACACAAAATTTCCATTTCTGGAATAGAAATTCGTTTGATAACAGCATAAAATTTCTACGATAGCCAGCGACCAGCGGACAATCGACGGGCAGCCAACAACCGGCGGACCGGAGACCTGCGGTTGGGGACGCGAGAGAGTGGGAGATCGCACGCGAGAAAGAAGGAGTAAGTCGTGAGAAGAATTCTTATTTCTGGTACTACTCCAAAAATAAAATAAAAAAATGTAGAAAATCTCTGCTTCTCGTTTCCGTTCCGAAACTTATTTTTAGGTTAAAACTTTATCCTATAAATAGGAAAATGAAGTTGTTTTATCGGACAGATTTCTGTTACAAATTCGGTTCTCGGGAACAGAAAAATAGATAAACTGAAGTACCGACTTAGGCGAGTTCGTTGTTCTGAGTACTCACTGACGACTGACGAGTTGCACATGAATCCCACTAAATCTAATAGCTCGCACGAGGATTACCGTCTACCTTCTTTCGTCTATCGTACCTTTTCAAGGACCCGATTCGAGTATTGCCATCGTGATACCCTCCATACTTCTATTTCTAGAGAAAGAGGACTTTGTGAGTTGGGCAAAATTTCAAAATGTAGTTTTGGATTTTAGGGTCAAAATATTTTCAAAGAAAAAATATGGGCATAGAGAACTTTAAATAATTGGAAATTTCTGAGAAAACATATCAATCTAGTTGTCTAAAAAAAAAATTTGAGGCACGGGCTTTTGACTATATCCTTGGATGTCATTTGGGATGTGATGACCATTGTCAATTAAGATGCTAAGGAGCCAATTAGGTTGTATTTCCCTTATAATTACATGGGCAAAGATGCTGAATTGTATAGATGGGACAATGTGATGGTGGTACTAGACGGATTTAAGGGTAGCCATTAGGATGTGTTGTTATTATTTTATTAGGATATTTTTGAACTCGGTTTGGAAACTAATATGCGTTAGTAGTGGGGATTAGGTGAATAATCCAACAACATGCGCATGCATTGCTTACGCATTATAGTATATGGTTTTGCATGATTGGTGTTGCGTGGAACAAGCGACCGAACAAATAAATAGACAGAACAAGCAAAGTAAATCGGACACCAAATGTCGATCGTAGAGACCTACGGCCATGGGGAGAGAACTAACGAATTTCACTATAGAACGAACGATACACGGAGATTACAGGTCATTCGAGTTACACAAACACCCTCAGTATTTCCCAAGCCCCAATTACATCCACTAACGCACATAGTGTTTAGTCTTGCAATTCCTCACGAAATAAT
The DNA here is from genome assembly GCA_021437785.1 of Rhodomyrtus psidioides. Classification (NCBI taxonomy): domain Eukaryota; kingdom Viridiplantae; phylum Streptophyta; class Magnoliopsida; order Myrtales; family Myrtaceae; genus Rhodomyrtus; species Rhodomyrtus psidioides. The sequence continues at coordinate 2,096,892 of JAILYB010000047.1, forward strand.
CTCTCAATCTCGCAAAGTAATTTAAACATAAATTCTTACCACAAGAATTTCTCGACTATAAATACTATCGAATCTTCGCTTGGATGCAATTTAGCACGGCACCACCAATCCACAATAAAGTTGCCTCTGCACAGCAACAACACTTCCCTTGAAGCGCTCACGGCATCACATGCATCATATATGCAAATAGACGTGGCCGGTTCCGTGGAACCGTCTGTTCGAACCGGATTTTGTAATTTAAAAAAAAAAGGAAAAAGAAAATGAAGGTTCATGGGAAAGAGCCAAACGGCTTTTTCCCAGGCAAGGCGGGTCCCACGTCAGGGGAAAGAGCCAAAATGGCTCTTCCCTTGGGGAAAGAGCCAAAATGGCTCTTCCCCAGGTAAGGCGAACCCCACGTGGGGCTCGCCTGGCTAGGGGAAGAGCCGTTTGGCTCTTCCTCTCCCGGTCTCCCCCACTTATTTATTTATTTATTTTTTTAAACGGTTCCGAAAAATATGGAACCGTGGGCTTGATCAACGGGCCGGTTCTGGGTCCATGGTTCCAAATGACCACGTCTATATGCAAGGCCACTTTTAAAATCCTTAAGAAATATATTTATATATGGATGAAGTTCCACTTGGTCGAGGAGTCACCACGGAATTTGGTCAACGTCAACTTTGCTGTCCTACTTTCCTTAGCCGGCTCTGACAACTCAAAAAGGATAGATATCTGTGGATTTCAAAACAAACTTTGTCCGATACAAAATCCTTAGAAGCCGAATATTAATATGACAATATTTTCCTCTATTTTGCTTGGATGATTCTAATTTGATATCAAAACAAAATAGGAAACATTCAATTCGAAATATTTAGATTTTCACTTCAGGCTTAAACTCGAGACATATTTTAACAATTGAGAATGTCAATTGAGCCATTATGGACATGCTCTCCCAATCTCTATTTTTCTTGTGAGAGATTCTAATGTTCCTTTTGTAGGCCATGGACATGTGGCACACCCCAGGAACAGCATAACCAGAATGTGAAACACATTATGACAGAGGAAATGAGATTTGCACATCTAATTTAGAATCCGTCAATTTGATACGGAACGGCAACGATTTGGAACTCAAATGCTTTCCCTCCCCTCGTCGGAACACTAGCCAGTCACGAATTGGTGCGTTTTTTCCGTTATGTGGGATGATTTTTGCATTCAAGGGTTAGACGATAGACTTGAGCCTTATTTATAAAGTTTTCAGCCACAGATCCTCTCATCACAGGGCTTGTGCTAACTCGATCCCCACTAACCAGCCACATATGAAGTTAATTAAGAATCTGTATATCCTATCTCAATAGACTAAACCTGTTAAATTACTAAATATCGATTTCAATTAATTTAGTCCACATCAGAAAAATCCTTACACCTTTTCCTCAGTTAATTTTTGAAGGAGCTAGTAAGTGACAAAAATTATCGATAAGATAGTTGCCGGTCACCTGATTTCTTGATGACTTAACGCAATAATTTCGCCACAATTATGAAATTATCAACTGCTTTGGACTGCATACAAATCATCAACTTTTCTCATCTTTTACCAATTTTCATTTTGTAGTCTTACCAACCTTAATTTCCAACTGTTATGTAAATTGACGAATTTTAATTAGAGAGACTTACCGACTGTTTTCCAATTAAATTACAAAATTAGTTTTGATTCACCGACTTTCATTTGAGTCACTTGCCAAAGTTCTTTTGGTTTGTTAAATTTATAAATTTTTGTTATCGTTCATCAATTTTTATTTGTCTTTCGTATAAATGCCTTAAACATATCAACTCTTATTTATTGTACCACTCTTTATTCGTGTGGCTTATCAAATTTTCTCCTGTTAGGTTGCCAATTAGTTTGAATTTACCAAGTCTAATTTTGATTGATTACCAACTTTTGTTACCAGCCTTTCTATTGATTTACTAACTCCCATTTGCCTTGCTTATCTATGCACTAAATTTACCAACTCTTTTTAAAGTATTCCAACCTTTGATTTTTATCCAATTAAGCTACCAACTCATTTTTGTTTGCATTATTATATCTTATTTAAATAAGTTACTAATGTTTATTTGTCTTTTTTCTATATAGCCAAATTTTCTTATCAACAAAAAGAGATTCTCTTATCTTTTACAAATTTTTATTTACTTTTCTTACCAACAACTTGGGTTTATCAATTATTACATGAGACAACCTCTTTTTAGGTGACTTACTAACTTTTTTGTTAGGATGCATGTGTGAGTTGTGTTAGAGAAGTCCCATAATGAAGAATTAATGTGGTGTGAAGCAGTTAATATATTCAAGTTGGCCATGACTCATTGGATTAAGTTTTTGAGTAAAGGTGGGTCCAACTTGATATATTAATAAGCTCGGACTTGGGCTCCCTCTTGGCGATATCCCTAGGCAAATGTATTGGACTTCTACTGCGCTCTTGCAACAAATGATATCCGAGGCGAATGTACTAGACTTCTGCTGCGCTCTCCAATTTTTTTTTATTACTAAACAAATAACTAATTTTGGGGAAAAGTATCAAAAAAGTGTTAAACCTATTGCACTAGTGTCAATTTAGTCCTAAACTTTTTTTGGTGCTAATTCAATCCTAAGCCTTTTGCATTAGTGCCAATTAGTCCTATTTTTTTTGTATTTATGCTAGTTGACTTAATTCGATCGATTTTGGCTAGAAATTGCTAGCATGAATGTCAATTATCCGACATGACACGGCTGGCACTAACGTGGATATTTTTTTAATAATTTTTTATTTTAAATAATTTAAAAAATCAAAAGATGCTTAAAAATTATTTAAAAATTAGAATAATATGAAAAAAAATGTCCACGTCAGCGCTAACCACGTAGGACAATCAACGTCCACGTCAGCGATTTTCGACCAAAATTGGCCAAATTAACTCAATTAGCATAAATACAAAAAAAATTAGGACTGAATTGGCACAAATGCAAAAGTTTTAGGACTGAATTGATACCAATAAAAAGTTTATGGCTTAATTGGCATCAATGCAAAAGGTTTAGGACTACATTCGCACTAATACAATAGGTTTAGAACTTTTTTAACACTTCTCCCACTAATTTTGTATTACTGGTTTCCATTTTAGTTGCTCACCAACGGTCATTTATTTTTTCTTAATTCATCAATTTTTTTTATTGAGTTACCAATATTACTTGCCTTGCTCGCCAACTTCTAAAGTTCACCGACTCTTTTAGAGATTACCAATCATATTAGAGTGATTACCGACTTTTCTCTGATTAAATTATCAATTAGTTTGCTTTTATGGAAAACAAATTAGGTTCAAGGGTATAGAGGCCACTTCTTCCGTGTAGTTGTGCAATTTTCCATACTAATTCATATCAATAACTCTTACCCCTATCACCTACAGGTAGGTTTAGTCAATTCTGTCTACCAGATTATGAGCACGGGGTTTGACTATGGCTCTTCAATTACGCCGCAATAGGTTATGCCTCTCCAGTTTGTCAAAGCTTGTAGAATTTGTCTCCACTTGGTTATGATCCACTCTTTTCTTCGATCAAAGGAAAACTTTCACATGGACTACCAACCATTAATTGCCATGCTCAAATCTATCAAAATTTAGTTTTATATATTCTTTAGAGGACTGTACACTTATTGCGCTCAAATGTTATTTCATATTTCATATTGAGCGCAAAGTTAATCACTCATTTCCGGAGGACGCTAGTCCATTGGAATACCGTGCTAGCAAAAAGTAATGTTAGCTTGGAGAAGTAGCAATGAATGCGATGACATTAATCATTTAGGTTTGAGGTTCAGACTTAAGTTCAAAGTAACTTGAATCGATTCGAAATAATTCAGTAGTTAGGTAAGAATCGAATCAAACTCAAGTAGCTTCCCATTACTTATCGCATACAATTTTTTGTTGTATCGATCAAGTGATACGGGATCGGCTCTTAATACCATACTAAGTCCAATACAAAATCTTACTTCAATAATTTTGATGGTTTCTAAATGATCAAGTCAAATTGTCATCGGCACTTGTTCCGATGAAAACAATCATTTAATAGTGTCCTCTCCTAAGCCTCCTGCCTCTCATTTTTGTTAAATTACTAACAATTGTGCCCACGCATCGCGCGTGTGGAAAAATAAAAAAGTTCCCACTTTTTAAAGATTAGCAAAACAACTTTACTATTAAATGTTTGGATTGATTAAATTGTGTAGAAACCATTTAAGAAAGTACTCAATTGATGAAGAAAATATACTAATATATGTGGAAAGAGCCAAAGACTTCAAAGTTCCTAAAGATGCTGTTTTTTTGAATGAACAAGTTTAAAGGTTAACGTTAAAGTCTATCGGATATCAGAGAATTATTGGCTTACGTACTTTTCCATGGATTCAATATCTCTAAAGTAAGTAATTGAGGACATTTTGAAAAGGAAAAAAAATTGATTGACATCCTTTCTTAGCAGGGTGTTCTTTTTTTTTATTTAATAATAATGTAGCTAGATAATATAGATTATTGCATGGTTAGATATGTCCAAAATATTAAGCTTACGTATGGCTTCCAATTCACTCTTAAACACTTTAGTTCTACCAATTAATCTTACAACTTTCAACTATGTGCCAATTTAATCTTAAACCTTTAAATTATGCCAATTTAGTTCTAAACATTTCGAGTTCTTGCCATATTCAATGAGGGTCGTGATGTCATTGCCGGCCCTTGCCAGTGGCTGGTCATCAAATACATGCAAACGGAAAAGAAAGGAGAAAAAAAAATGAAAAAAGAAATGAAAAATTCTCGTGTCAATGCCCACCACATCGCGTTGAATGATTGGCATCTATGTTAACGTTTTTTGGCTAAAATTGGCTAGAATGACTTAATCTACAAATTGTCAAAATATTCTAGACTAAATTGGCACGTCAAAAGATTTTAGGATTAAATTGGCAATTGAAAGATTTATAACTGAATTGACCATTGCACAATAAGTTTAGGACTTTTTGGATTATTTTCCCGATTATTGCACAAATGTGAAATGTTTAATGGTTGGGACAAAAAAAAAAGGAATGTTAAATGGACTTATTAGCTGAAAATGGCTAATGTGGATTATGATCATCCTACATGACATGGCTAACAGTGATGTGAACAATTTTTTTTATTAAAGTAAATAATATTATTTTCAGTTTTGAATTTTTCTTTTTTATGTTTATTTATTTGTTTCATTGTGCCAACATGGGTCACCGGCGACCCTTGCCGTCTGCAAAGGCTTTGCCCGCTACAAGACGGGCCGCAAAGGCCCTATGGCGCTCGCGACCAGCTAGGCTATGAAGGCCTCGAGCGAAGCCATCACGGTCTTGCCAACAGCAGGCAAGAGCGCCATCATGGTCACGGCTATCCCGTGTGCTTGTCCTTAGACAAACAAAGCAAATGAGGACGCAAGACTCGTAATCATAAAGTCATGAAAGGGATACATCACATAATCCATATGCTAGGAGATCACATGTAGACGAGCATATATAAACAAACTTGAGTTCTAGCATCTTTAATTAGTCAGAGACTCTGGGATGGCCAAAACGATATCTACTCCCATCTACACACAGCAGTCGCCCACACCCAACAAAAAAAGAAAAAAAAGAAAAGAAAAGAAAGAAGTCGGATGTAGAGTGCCACCTTGCTCTGATACCAATTATGGGAAGTTTAGTGGTTTGGTGGGAGGAACACACAAATACAAACGGGAGTGTATAATATTCAAAACGCCTATTGCGATAGGCAATACACAAAAAAGAAAAAAAATACACAATCTCTGCTCTATGAGCTTGTTCTCGCAAAAAACTCTGACTCTTGGTGAGAATATAGGCTGTGTCAAAAAGAGTCAAAGTTGTTTATTTTCATGTTTTCAATAAAATAGCTAGTCGTGAGTTGTCCTATTCAGTAGGAAAGTTTCTGTTACTAAAACTTAGTGAATCCTAGTTTTTAGGAATTGGTTGGCAGCATAATGCTGCACATGGGTCAAGTTTGTTACTATTTTTTAGCTATTTGTTATCCTCTCTTGTACAGCCTATATAGAGGTTTGTTGATCATTGAATAAAGAAGTGCAGTAGCATTCATTCTTCTGTGCGTGTGCTCTTTCTCTCCTTTTTTCTTATCAGTGGTATCAGAGCCTGGCATAGCAAAAAAAAAGGGGGGGGGGGTGAGAGTTTGAGAGTTGAGAGTTAAACACGTGAGGAAAGGGAGTCTTGCAGTAGCAGTCATGGCCACAGATTCTAATTTTGTTCAACCTGCAATCCCTCGATTTGATGGTCATTATGACCATTGGAGCATGTTGATGGAAAACTTCTTAAGGTCCAAAGAATTTTGGGAAGTTGTTTCTTCTGGAATTGCAGAACCAGAAGGCGCAACTTTGACAGCAGCCCAACGAACAGCTCATGAAGCGGCAAAGTTGAAGGATCTCAAAGCCAAGAACTACTTGTTTCAAGCAATAGACAGGTCAGTCTTGGAGACAATCCTTTGCAAGGATACTTCCAAGCAAATATGGGATTCTATGAAAAAGAAGTATCAAGGCTCTGCAAGAGCAAATAGGCAACAACTGCAAGCTCTTCGTACGGAGTTCGAAACACTACGAATGAAATCAGGGGAATCGGTCACAGATTATTTTTCAAGAACGATGGCAATCGTTAATAAGATGCGAATCCACGGTGACAAGACGGAGGATGTCACCATTGTTGAAAAAATTCTTCGATCCTTGACACCAAAATTCAATTTTGTTGTCTATGCCATAGAAGAGGCAAAGGACATTGAAGAACTGTCGATTGATGAATTGCAAGGTTCTTTATTAGTTCATGAACAGAAACTCCAACACCAAGACACAGAAGAACAAGCCTTGAAGATCTCTACTAATTTTCGTCATTCTTCAGCAATAAGAATGAATAATGGTAGAGGGAGAGGAAGAGGATTCTACCAACGCAGCAGCACCATCAATCCAAGAATTGCATGCTCTTCTTTTGATGATGCGCGAAGTAGAGGTCAAGGACGGTATCCAACTGGTTTCAAGCCAAAACCGATAGACAAATCGAAAGTTGAATGCTTTAGATGCCACAAATATGGACACTATAAGTCTGAATGCAGAACCAATCTCAATCAACATGTGGAAGCAACAAATTTTGCTGCAGCAAATGAAGAAGAAGGAGAAACGCTCCTGATGGCATGTTAAGAGAAAGAGATGTCTTCACCGAATTTATGGTACCTAGACACTGGTTGTAGTAATCATATGTGTGGCAACAAGGAGGCATTTTCTTCAATCGATGATACCCACCGCACCAAAGTGAAGCTTGGAGATGATTCTACCATTTCAATCATGGGAAAAGGTACTGTTCAAATCTCTTCAAAAGGGAAAATGCAGACCATAAATGATGTTTTCTATGTTCCTGAATTGAAAACAAACCTCATGAGTGCTGGTCAATTACTTGAGAAGGGGTATGAAATTGTATTTAGAGGTGGAGTTTGCAAGATTTATGATCAGCAGCAGAACTTGCTTGTTCAAGTTGATATGACTCCAAACAGAATGTTTCCTCTTCATCTTCATGATTGTGCTCATGCTTGTTACACGGCAAAATTAAAGGAGGAAGCATGGATTTGGCATTTTAGATATGGGCATCTTAATTTTGGTGGCTTGCGGACACTACACCAAAAGCAGATAGTGGAGGGACTCCCGCTATCAAAATCCCATCAGAAGTTTGCGAAGATTGTGTTGTCAGCAAACAACATCGAGCTCAGTTTCCACAAGGCAAGGCGTGGAGGGCAAAAAAGCAGCTTGAGCTGGTCCATTCAGATCTTTGCGGTCCCATCTCCCCGGTTTCTAATGGAGGTAAATGATATCTGATCACATTCATTGATGATTTCAGCAGAAAGGTGTTGGTGTATTTCTTGCATGATAAATCTAAAGCTTTTGAAGCATTTAAGAATTTCAAGAGTCTTGTTGAAAAGGAAAGTGGCAATCAAATTAAAGTTCTTCGAACTGATCGTGGAGGAGAGTACAAGTCTCTTGAGTTTGATGTTTTTTGTACGAAGCATGAAATTCGTGGGCAACTTACTGCAGCCTATACACCACAACAAAATGGTGTATGTAAGAGGAAGAATCGAACCATCTTCAACATGGTCCGAAGTCTACTGCAAAGTAGTGGAATTCCAAAGAAGTTTTGGCCAGAGGCGGTAAATTGGAGTGTCCATCTCTTGAACAGAAGCCCCACACTTGCTGTTCTGGATATGACTCCTGAAAAAGCTTGGAATGGACGAAGGCCAACGGTTAATTACTTCAGAATTTTTGGGTGTATTGCATATGCCCACGTTCCAGATCAGAAAAGAAAAAAGCTTGACGATAAAAGAGTAAGATGTGTCTTTCTTGGTGTAAGTGATCATTCAAAAGCTTACAAACTTTATGATCCTGTGACCAAGAAGATTATAATCAACCGTGATGTAGTATTTGATGAAGAAAGGTTCTGGTTTTGGAATGATCAAGCTAAAGGGGCTGCACCAATTGTAGCTGATTTTGAAGAGATCGGCGAGGAAGACCAACAACACAATTTGGCTTCGGCTAGTAATAGCTCTGACTCTATTGAAGTGGAGGAGCAGCAGCCCAATTTCGATGTTGCTGCAACACATGGTGAACACCCCCAACGTCACCGACAAAGGCCAGCATGGATGAGAGATTATGAAGTGTCCGGAGTCGAACAAAGTGAAGACCCGTTAATTCATTTTGCTTTGTTTGCAGATAGTGATCCAACTACTTTTGATGAAGCAGTAAAACATCAAAAGTGGAGAGATGCAATGGATGCTGAAATTAAAGCAATTGAGAAAAATAACACTTGGGACTTAACCAATCTTCCCAAAGGCCACAAGACTATCGGTGTCAAGTGGGTCTTCAAGACAAAGCTGAACAAGGATGGTGGCATTAACAAATACAAGGCGTGTTTGGTGGCAAAAGGCTACAAGTAAGAATTCGGAGTGGACTACAAAGAGGTGTTCACGCCAATTGCGAGACTTGACACAATTCGGTTGGTGATTGCAATAGCAGCACAGAAATCATGGTCTATCCATCAGTTAGATGTGAAGTCTGCCTTTTTACATGGTGATCTCCAAGAACAGGTATTCATTGACCAACCTCCTGGATATGTGAAGCCTGACTGTGAGCAAAAAGTTTACATATTAAAGAAGGCTTTATATGGATTAAAGCAAGCTTCTCGAGCTTGGTACAGTAGAATTGAAGCTTATTTTTTGAAGGAAGGCTTCATGAAGTGTCCTTATGAGCATACTTTGTTTATTAAGGTTGATCATGGTGGGAAACTACTACTTGTATGCTTGTATGTAGATGATCTCATTTACACAGGGAATGATGGTGCCATGATGGAGACATTTAAGCAATCCATGATGCATGAATTTGAGATGATAGATCTTGGGTTAATGCATTATTTCTTAGGCATTGAAGTTAATCAATCTGCTTCTAGTACCTTTGTTTGCCAAAAAAAATATGTGCAGGAGATTTTGGAGAAGTTTCAGTTAAAAGATTGCAATTCAGTTGCCACACCAACAGATGTTAGTCTCATTAGTAGATACATGGAGAGTCCCACCGAAAAACATCTTCAGGCTGCCAAGCGTATTTTACGCTATTTGAAAGGGACTGCATCGCTTGGGTTGTTTTACAAGAAAGGAGAAAGTTCAGATTTACTTGGTTTTACTGATAGCGATTACACGGGTGATACGGATGATCGAAAAAGCACTTCTGGTTATGTGTTTATGCTTGGTTCAGAGGCTGTTTCATGGTGTTCAAAGAAACAGCCAATTGTTACTCTTTCGACAACTGAAGCTGAGTTTGTAGCTGCCACCTCGAGCGCTTGTCAAGCTATTTGGTTAAGGAAGATTCTTGGAGAACTTCAGTTTAAACAAGAAGAAGCAACATCAATATTTTGTGACAACAGTTCAGCCATCAAATTGTCAAAGAATCCAGTTCTACATGGGAGGAGCAAGCATATAGATGTGAAGTATCATTTCTTGAGGGATCTTACAAAAGATGGTGTGATTGATCTTGTTTTCTGCAGAAGTGAAGATCAAGTTGCTGACTTGTTCACAAAACCCCTCAAAATTACCATATTTCAGAAGTTAAGGAACCTCCTTGGAGTTTGTTCAATGGATGCTTCAGATTAAAGGAGGGTTTGTTTCTTTGCCTTTAAACTGATCACTTGCAGTATCGGTTTAAGGGAGGGCATGTCAAAAAGAGTCAAAGTTGTTTATTTTCATGTTTTCAATAAAATAGCTAGTCGTGAGTTGTCCTATTCAGTAGGAAAGTTTTTGTTACTAAAACTTAGTGGATCCTAGTTTTTAGGAATTGGTTGGCAGCATAATGCTGCACATGGGTCAAGTTTGTTACTATTTTTAGCTATTTGTTATCCTCTCTTGTACAGCCTATATAGAGGTTTATTGATCACTGAATAAAGAAGTGCAGTAGCATTCATTCTTCTGTGCGTGTGCTCTTTCTCTCCTTTTTTCTTATCAGACTGCGATGCCTCTTTCTTCGGAGACCACCTCTCCACTTGGCTTTCTTTAATTCTAAACTTTCCACACACTATGGCATACCACACATAAAAGAAAGACGCACCCCTATTTATAGAAGACTTTCGCTGCCAATTGGACACCCCCCATGCTGGCGACTTTCTGTGAACACATGAAGGAGTTGCCGCCATTCACCGAGCACTAATATTCGTCTTCTTCAATTATTTCTAGGACTGCAATTTCTGACTGAGCTTTGCGAAGCTTGGACTTCGTCAACGGCATTTGAACTTGTGCATCTTTCACTTTTCCTTTCTTTGCAATCTCCGTAGTTGCAAGAGTTTTGAGATTGCAACTCTTGTGGCCAAGCCTCTCATTCACGGTTTTCAATTCATGCTTCAATCGATTCAACTCCATTTGAAGCACTCTCGTAGAGGCATCTCGGTCCTTCTTCTCGTATGACTTCGTTTTTACCCTCTTCTGATGATCTTTGCACCTTCAGATCTTTTTCTCTAGGTAATATTTCTTTAAGGTTTTGCAATTTCTTGAGCTCATGTCGGAGCTTCTCGTGTTCTCTTTCTTTGATCTTAAGCTCCTCGTCTTTTTGCTTCAGCATTTCATCTTTTGCTTTCAACATTTCCAACAATTCCTTCTCATAACTACTTGTTGAAGCTGCTACTGCTTCTTCGAGTTGTCTCTCGACTTGCTTTTCTTTGGGGATATCTCGATGGATATCACATCATCTGCCTTGATGATGTTGGTAGCCGCGAGCTCTTCTTGATTTTCTGTTGCAACAGTTGTTTGAAGACTTCATTCTTCTTTTTCATCGTGTTCTTCTCGGTAAAAGATGCATCATTTTCTTTTATCCGTTTGAACCAATATACTCTAGCAAAGTGACCTACTTTGCCACATATGTAGCACTGTCTCTACGCTTTCTGTTGTCATTATCACGATCTAGACAAGTTCCCCTGGCTGAAAGTTTTTCGCTGATGATTGTCTTTGCCAGTTTTCATGTCCTTTCCACTGTTTGCAATTCTTAGTTCGAGCATCATTCCTTCTAGGGCCCTTGGAACCTCTTTTATTACTAATGAGGGAACTACCATAGTCTATGATACATGCGAGTACCACTTCTTCATCATTATCGATGGTATGTGCATATTCCGTCGCCTCTTCTTGACATTCGAATTTGTAATGTCCGAACTTGTTACACTTAAAGCATCTTACCTTTGACTTATCATGTGCTTTATACTTTTTTATGATACTCAAATTTTCACCTTTAACTCGAGCATCTCAATTTCATTCACCATGATGTCCTCCATGAGTTGACTAAGCGACACGGCTTTGTAAAGCTTGCTCGGGATACGTAACGACAGACTTCTGATTCATTCTTTACTCATGCAAGCAGAATGAACCCATCAACCGTTCCAATGTCATGGTTGATATATCCTGGCTTTCTTCGATTGCTGTAACGACGTAGTCAAATCTTTCAGTCAAATATCTTAAGATTTTTTCTACAACTCGTTCATCTTGAAGGACTTCACCATTAACCCTCAATTGGTTGACAATGGTTTGTACACAATTAAAATACGATGAGATAGATTCAGAGTCGCTCATGCGTAAAGACTCAAAATCATCTCGAAGTGTTTGAAGTCGAACTCGCTTCACACGATTATCGCCCTTGTAGAATTTCTGCAGAATATCCTACGTCGCTTTCGCCATCTCCATGCACGATATTTTTTCAAATATCGTCTCTTCCACCACTTGAAAAATCGTGTATAATGCTTTCTGATCTTTCTTTCGGGTTCCCACCAACAAATCTTTCTCCTTCTTTCTCAAAGTATTGAATTTTTCGGCATCGGCTACTTCAGTGTAGCCATTCTCCACCAGGTTCCACAAATCCTACGATTTGAATAGAACTTTCATCTGGACGAACCAATTGTTGAAATTCCGCTCGTTCAATTTTGGAAGTTGCAATTGAACGAAACTCGTGGATGCCATAGCTAGCTCATGGTTCACAATCCTCGATCGTCTACTCTAGGTTCTCAGTCTTCGCTTGGATTCTTGACTTCCTAGGCTTCGGCGCAATCCTTGACTGCTAGCTCTGATACCAATGGTAGAATGCGACCTAACTCTAATACCAATTATAGGAACCAAAAAGGTTTTGCGAAAATTTGGTGGTTTAGTAGAGGGAACACACAAATTCAAACGGGAGTGTATAATATGCAAAACACCTATTGTGATAGGCAATACACAAAGAAAATATCTGCTCTATGAGCTTGTTCTCGGAAAAAACTCTCTGACTCTCGATGAGAACATAGGCTGCGATGCCTCTTTCTTCGGAGACCACCTTTGAACTTGGGTGACTCTGTGGGAAAATATATGATATAAGGAGATGAATAACAGAATCAGACTTTGAGGAGTGTAAAACACTCTCTTTAAGGATTTATTTGCCCTACAACATTGTTAATGATTTCGGCAGATATCCTCCAGGATACAACAAAGTCTCATGAGAATAGCAGATAGTAATTCTAATATTTCTCCAGGGTCTCTCAAGGGAAATAATTGGAAACAACGACTATGTAATTTTTTTGAGAAAACAAAAAATTGAAGTTCAGAAGAAGTATATGAACATGAACAAAGCCAATCAATATATAAGACTTGAAAGAAGACAAATTTTCATTTCTCAAAAGGTGTCATTCAATCACAACTATTCGTGTCTAAGGAATAGTTAGTTTCGGACGCACCAGTTCATGTCTGAAGAAGAGTCACACTAATTACTCGTGACCGCGCAAGCGTGCTAAGTACGCCTAATAATCGCGCACTCGGGTATGGTGAGGACTAGCCCACTTGCTCATTTCTCTTTATCTGAAAGGCTATAGTAGCTTTCTAATTAATAAAGACACTTTCTATCTTCCTTCTATCCTATGTGGGATACAAAAAAGGCACTATTTTGTTTTATTTTTCAAACAAACAACACACTCCTCTCTAATCTCCCTTTAATTCTAAACTCCTCACACACTATGGCATACCACAAATAAAAGAAAGACATACACACCTATTTATAGAAGACTTTAGCTGCCAATTGGACACCGCCCATGTTGCAGACTTTGTGTGAACACATGAAGGAGTTGCCGCCATTCACCGAGCCAAAAGTCCATTTCCACAGCCAATAACAGAAAAGACAGATTTGGTCTTCATTCAAAGTTGTCTATCCACTTGGACAGCTAATAGAAGTTCACTTAGACCAAAATGCCTTGCTCTGCACTTGTGAAGTCCTGTGGCAAACTTCCACTTGAATATTTCTTGCTTTAACCAACGTCATGAGCCAAAAAATATTCAGATGTTTTTTTAGGAGTTGATTTCCAACATCGGGCTCCCCAACCTCGGTCAAATATCCAAAAAGTCAGGCTCCGAGTTGAACTCCAGGTCGGCTATAATCCTTGGACGGGCCAGAAATAGGTAGCTCCTCCTCCGTCGGCTCCTCTTCCTCCTCTGGCTCCTCCTCCTCAAGTGGCTCGGGAGGTGAAATCCAAATTGGGCACATAGTCGAGTTGGCTAGTTCCATCAATGCTTGCAATTCTCTATCTACGTCGGATCCGATGTACGTCGGAGTCTCAATTTCCACTGAAGTTCCGCTGGCAACCACATCCTTGCTCTGTACAGATTCAGGAAAATTGCAATTGACGCCACCATCATGTGAAAATCCAATTTTGTCCTGTGAATATGAATTTTCTCCAGGTGCGATGAATTCAGTATTACGAGAAGAAATCACTGACTCGGATCTCAGATTTAGTCCATGAGACACTGATTCACGCCCATCCTCATGTTTTTCTACTTCACATTCCACTGTTTGCGACGCCATTTCTCTGTTTTCCTCGGTTGTCGTCTGTTTCGGATCTTCAGCTTCACGCAGTAAATTGCACTCGGTCCTCATACTTTCCTTGATGTGATCGCGTTGCAAACTTGAGCTATCAACCACGAAAACTCCTGCATCGACCTCCCTCGACGTCGCGGAATTCCCAACCAAAGACGACGCACTCCTGGCGGACGAACCGCTGCGACACTGTGCAGAAGAAGCCGAATTCCCTGGGAAATTCACTCGCGCCAGAGGACCGTATATGGCCCGCGCGGCCTCATCGTAAGCAAGAGCGGCCTCCAACGCCGTCGCGAAAGTCCCGAGCCAGAGCCTTCTGGCTCTCCCCTGACCCGTCCCGGAGCTCTTGTCATTGGGTTCGCGAATCTCGGCGACCCACTTGCCCCAAGTCCTCTGCCTCACGCCCCTGTAGCTGCACACCGAGTTCTCGGGCCCGCCTTTCCCTCGCATGCAGCCTTTCTTCGAGCCCTTCCCCGGCACTCTGCGCACCACGGCGCCTCCACCGTCCTCCTCTCGAATGCCGGCGTGGTTGTTGTAGTCCTTCCACCTGGCGAGCATGTCCTGGACGGAGTGGCAGCCGTTGCGCCGCTTCTTGAGCCGCTTGCCCCCGAAACCCCCTATGGAAACGGAAGCCTGCTTGGTCGGGTTCATGCTGAATCGCTGATGCTGCGTTGGAGTTCAATACCTAACATGAACGCGAGAAGATTTTTTGATAGCATGATGAAGTCGGTTAAGTTCAAAGACAAATACAGACGGAGAAGGAACCCCATTCACACTCTTTGGCGGCAATTGGTCTTTAGGCGATGGAGTGTATAACGCGAAATGGTCAAAGGAAGAAGTGGAATAGGACTTGGCAACTGCTGCAATTGGGTAATATTTGGATTTAAAAAATAATAAGAAGAAAAAAGAATGGCAACAAAGCCACGTTCACATGGATTGCGGCAGATTCAAGGTTGGCAACAACTCATTGTTTTCACACTCATGTCGGCAATTGTGTGGAGTCCAATGGCGGCGCAAATTTATCTATAAATAGGGAATTAGTTAAAGCTTGTAAAGTGTAGTATGCCATAATATGCAAGTAGTTTAGAATGAGGAGCTTAGAGATGAGCCACCAAGTGCAAATATGATCTCCGAGAATTGAGGCATCATAGCCCGTATACTCCCGTAGTGTGTCAAAGAGTTAGAGAGTGAGAGAGTTAAGAGTTTTTGTATCAAATCAAGCTTAGCAAAGCTTGTAGTTTGAGTATTTTGTAAAGGCCTTAGCAAATGCTATTTTAAATATCACTTTTTTATTTGCAAATTCATATTCCAATACTCTCCTGCGTTGAAATTACTAAACTTCTGCAAAACCCTTTTGGTTCCTATAATTGGTATCAGAGCACAGTTGCACAGTCTACAATTAGTATCAAAGCCAGCAGGTCAAGGACCATGTCGGAATCTAGGCGGTCAAAAATCCAAGCGCGGAGACCGAGAACTTAGAGTGGGCGATTGAGGATCGTGAAACTGGAGCTAGCTATGGCATCCACAAGTTCCATTCAATTGCAGCTTCGAAAGTTAAACGGAAGGAATTTCAACAATTGGTCCGTCCAGATGAAGGTTCTATTCAAATCGCAGGATTTATGGAACTTGATAGAGAATAGCTATACCGAAGTAGCTGATGCCGAAGAATTCAACGCTTTGAGAAAGGAAGATAATGATTCGTTGATTGAGTCCTGAAAGAAAGATCAGAAAGAATTATATGCGATCTTTCAAGCTGTGGGAGAGACAATATTTGAAAAAATATTATGCGCGGAGATGGCAAAAACAGCGTGGTATATCCTGCAGAAATCCTACAAAGGAAATGACCGTGTGAAGCGAGTTCGACTTCAAACACTTCGAGGTGATTTTGAGTTTTACACATGAATGACTCTGAATTTATCTCGTTGTACTTCAATCGTGTGCAAATCATCGTTAACCAATTGAGGGGTTAATGGTGAAGTCCTCCAAGATGAACGAGTCGTAGAAAAAATCTTGAGACCTTTGACTAAAAGATTTGATTGCATGGTTGCGAAGGTCATGATATATCAACCATGACGTTGGAGCAATTGATGGGTTCATTATCTCGCATGAGCAAAGAATGAATCAGAAGTCTGTTGGTGCTTATCTGTAGCAAGCTTTGAAAAGCCGAGTTGCTCAGTCAACTTAAGGAGGGCATCATGGTGGACGAGGTCATGGAGATGCTCGAGTTAGAGGTGAAAATTCGAGTTTCACCAGAAAGTATAAAGTACGTGATTAGTCAAAGGTAAGGTGTTTCAAGCGTAACAAGTTCTAACATTACAAACCCGAATGTCAAAAAGAGGTGACCGAATATGCACATACCATCGATAATAATGAAGATGTGGTATTCGCATGCAATGGATGTGTCTATTTATCTATCTCTTGTCTCGAAATGAGAGTATGTTTGAAAAATGATCTTAGAGTGTCTAGGGTTAGGCCAGGAGGGTCTGTCTCTTAACGTCTTCTTTTTTCTTCTTCTTCTCATCGGGGTGATTTCACAAAGACTTGCCATGGCAAGGAAAAAAGGGAGAACAAGCACACTTGAAGAGCGCAATACAACGGAGAGTTGTATGCGGCAACAAACCCACGTTCACATGGATTGCGACAGATTCAAGGTCGGCAATAACTCATTGATTTCCCACTTATGTCAGCAATTGTGTGGAGTCCAATGGCGGTGCAAATTTATCTATAAATAGGGAATTAGTTAAAGCTTGTAGAGTGTGGTGTGCCATAATATGTGGGGAGTCTAGAATTAGAGGGAGCTTAGATAGGAGTCACCAAAAGCAAAAGTGGTCTCCGAGGATTGAGGCATCGCAATCCGTATATTTCTGTAGTATGTCATAGAGTTAGAGAGTGAGAGAGTTAAGAGCTTTTGTATCAAATCAAGCTTAGCAAAGCTTATAGTTTGAGTATTTTTTAAAAGTATTAGTAAATGCTATTTTAAATACCACTCTCTTATTTGCATATTTGTATTCCAAAACTCTTCCGGGTTGAAATCACCAAACTTTCGCAGAACTTTATTGGTTCCTACATGCTGGTGGCGAAGTTCAAGTTCATGTCTTCCTGCAAAATCTCGCCTAAGGGTTTCGACTGTTCTTGAAGAACATTGAGCTCAGCTAGGGTTTTTACAGGGGGGGTTTTAAGGAGACGACCCTTCAGAAGCCATTTGAGATTGGGCTTTGCCCTCTTTATATATGTTAGCCGCAGCAAGTGAAGTCTGCGAGGTGACTGGTTGAGACAAGCTGGCTTTTCTTAGGGGACGGAGAATCAGGGACTCGGCTCTAGTTCTAGTTCTAGTTCTAGTCAGGACTTCCGTGATAATTTGTGGCGAGGGCGTGAGTGGCCCTTGCCCTCATGCGGGACACGTGCCACAGCCCATTTACCTGCTGCCACTCTCTTCCACGTCATTTCCCTTTGGGACGAAGGCTCTCTTTCTTTTTTGTCTAGTAGCTCCACCCACGCATTCGCCCGTGTGGTAGCGCGCTGCCAAGCCCCGGGAAGCAGCTTCCTTTGTCGGCTTGACCCGACCCGCCTCTCTTTGCACTCCACAACAATTCGATGCCTATATTTTTGCGGTACTTACAAAAAAAATTAACTGAATTTATTGCACGGCCGCCAATTTATTCCTAAACCTTTTAACCTTAGTCAATTTAGCTTAAATTTTTTTAACAATTTGTCATTTTTGTCCTTTTGGCCAATTTTCATTGTCATACAGGGGATAGTTGGTACTGACGTAGACAATAATAAAGAAACTAAGAAAAAAATAAACAAATGAAAAAAAAAGAAATAAGAAAATAAGAAAAATTGTAAAAGAAAGTATACACATTAGCATCAACTGTGCTACGGAGGACAGTCGGCATCCACATCAGTCAGTGTCATCCAAAATTGGATGGAATGACTACATTAACAAATTATCTAATGCTACGTTTGGTGGACCGGATAAAAGTTAGGGTAGGACATGTTATATCCTATCCTATGTTTGGTAGTTGTTCAGGATAGGACAAAGTCAGATATAGAGGGGATATAGCATAAATAAAAAAATCCCGGGGTCTGACTATTTTATGAAAACCCTACACTCTCCTTTTCATTCTCTTTCATTCACTCGCGTCTTCCATATTGACGTTGTGGCATTAGCATCCTAGGTCGCCATCTCTACCAATTATGGGTCTTATCTTGTATTTCTACTAGTTTGTCTGGACTTGGATCCCCTGCACTAGGGCAGGGAATCCGGATCCAGTTTGTCTAAGGACAAGCACACGCGATGGTCGTGATCATGGAATCACTAATCCAAATCATGAAAGATCAAACTCAAACAAAGTAAATGAGGACGCAATACTCGTAATCATAAAGTCACCAAAGGGATACATCACATAATCCATATGCTAGTAGATCACATGTGTATATATATATATATATATTAGTCAGCGAATCTGGGATGGCCAAAACGATATCTACTCCCATCTACGCACAGAAGTCGCCTGAAAAAAAAATCAGAGGTCGGGCTCCCCAATCTCGATCAAATATCCCAAAAGTCAGGCTCCGAGTTGAACTCCAGGTCGAGGCCCATTTTAGGTCCCTAGGCTGTTCATATTGATTTAAACCCAATCCATATTTCGAGTTTCCTCAGTGGTCGGAGCAGAGATAGGCCACCGACTGTGGAAACCGGCTTAAGAGCACATCATGATTTTGTCATGTATTTGGGCAAGCACTGTCTACAAGCAACGCGTGTGCGTCGGTATCGTCAACTGTGCTTCCAGTGAGGACATCGATGAAGCGGCAGCCTTGTGTCGAGCATGGTTCGATCATGAACCTAACGCAGGTTGATCTTGTTTAGCCGTGCATTGACTATGAGCGATCCCTTGGCCAAGGCTTTGTTGTTATTTGTTTGGAAAACAAATCAAAATAATGTCTTTTTTGTATCCCACATAGGATAGAAATAAGAGAGAAAGTCTCTTTATTAATTAGAAAGCTGCTATAACCTTTTAGAAAAAGAAATGGGCAAGTGGAATAGACCCCACCATACCCGCGTGCGGATGCGCGATTATTAGACGCACTTAGCACTGCGCTTGCACGCTGCGGACGAATTCTGAATTATTTTTTTTATTATTTCGAAATAAAATATTTTATAATTATATTATATTTTATTTTTTAAATTGTGACTGTTCGGACACAAACAGTTGTGTCCTAACAGCGGTTGTCACTTACGAACAGTTGTGTCCGAATGACTGTTATCACCACGAACGGTCATGTCAGAATTGCAATTTTCGACATGAATTGGTGCGATGTTTCGAACATGAATTGGTGCGATGTTTCGGACATGAATTGGTGCAATGTTCTGAACACGAACTGGTGCGATGTTTTGAACATGAATAGATGTGTTCGTACATGGACAGTTTAGACACCAAAATGTGTGTTTATTAGTCTATATAATAGACAATTCTGTTCAGTTTTCATAATCAACTTTCATTCTACGTTTTCCTTCAAAAGAGAGACAACCATCTTTTCATTGTTTCGCAGAGAGTTTTAGGAGAATTACTGGAATTGCTATCCAGTATTCTCACAGTGACTTTGTTGTATCCTCAAGGGAATTTGCCAGAAACCTATAGCAACTTCGTGGGGCAAATTGATCCTAAAAGAAAGCGATTACACGCCTCAAAGTTCGATTACATTGTTACTCATTTTTTCCATATTTTTCCAACAATTTTTAGGATCAATTCGTGCAACAATGGAGTCAGAGACCATCAAAGTGATGAATCAGAATATGGTCAAGTTGGATCGGTTCGATGGCAACAACTTCTCCCGTTGGAAGCACAAAGTGATGTTTCTGCTTACAGCTTTAAAGATATCTTACATTCTGGACCCGTGTCTGACGCCTATTGAAGATCATGTTCCCACAGCTGAAGGAGAAGAACCAAATGTCGAAGAGATTGAGAGGGTGAATAAGGCAAAGAAGAAGCGTGAAGAAGATGAACTATTCTGTCGTGGACACATTCTGAATACGTTGTCCAATCGTCTGTATGACTTGTTCACAGAAATGAAATCTGCTCGGGAAATTTGGGATACACTGGAGTTCAAATACAAAGCAGAGGAACAAGGTACGAACAAATATCTGATTGCGAAGTATTTCGACTTCAAATTTATTGATACTAAACCCCTTCTGGAGCAAGTTCTAGTGAACAAAATCCGTGCTCTAAAAATCGATATTCCAGAAGCATTTCAAGTCGGAGCAATTATTGCCAAATTACTTTTAAGTTGGAGGGACTATGGGAAAAGGCTGATGCACAAGACAGAAGACATTACTTTGGTTCAACTCCAGAAACATCTTCGCATTGAAGAAGAGTCACGCTTGCGTGAAAATTCTGAATTATATGGAACTAAAGTGAATGTCCTGTCGGGTAATGGATTTCAGTCTAAAAATAACCCGAACTTGAAACGCAAGAGGGAACAGAACTTTAAGAAGGCACAAAAGAAAAAGAAATGAGGCTGTTTTGTTTGCGACAAAGAGGGACATTTTGCAAGGGACTGTAGGCACCGCAAGAACAACACTTCCAAGGAGAAGAATACATCAATGCCAATTGAGAAGGCAAATACCAATGCTGTTCAAGAGAACTATGTGGCAATGGTTACGCATAAATTTTCAGACTTGGAAATCTCTGCAAGAGTTGATGGTATTGTGGCCACGATTACTGAAATTAATGCTACTTCTGTTCAATCGAGTTGGTGGTTGGATTCTGGTGCAACAGTCCACGTGTGCAAGAATAAGTCTATGATCAAGAACTTTCAAGAGATTGTTGATATTAACTATCGAGAGGTCCAAATGGCTAACAACAGTTTTGCAAAAATAGAAGAACAAGGCTCCGTGGAGTTAGACTTCACTTCTGAGAAGAAAGTTACCCTTCTGAATGTCTTGTATGTACCCGAGATTACGAAGAATTTAATTTCTGTTGACTTGCTATGTAAAAGGGGATTTCGGGTATTGTTTGAATCTGACAAGGTTATCCTGTCGAAGAATGGAATATTTGTGGGAAAGGGTTATGCCAATGAAGGCATGTATCAACTGAGTATCAATAATAAGATTGAATCTTCTGTTTATAATCTTCTGTTTATACCGTTGACTCTTCTTTTTTATGGCATAGTAGGTTGGCGCATTTAAATTTTCGATTTTTAAAAAATATGAAAAAATTAGATTTGATCGATTTTAATGGAGAATTAGAAAAATGTGAAATTTGTGCTAAGTCTAAATTAACTAAGAGGCCTTTTCCGAGTACAAATAGAAATTAGAATTTGTTAGATATGGTACATAGCGATATATGTGAATTCAACGGAATGTTAACTCGTGGTGGTAAAAGGTATTTTATTACCTTTGTGGATGATTACAGTAGGTATTTGTACGTTTATCTCCTAAGATCGAAAGATGAAGCATTTACCATGTTTAAGAAATATAAGGCTGAAGTAGAAAATCAATTGGAAAAGAAAATTAAAGTTCTACGTTTAGATAGAGGTGGTGAATATTTCTTAAATGAATTTTCATCATTTTGTGAAGAACATTGTATTATTCATCAAACTTAAGCACCGTACACTCCACAACAAAATGGTTTGGCTGAAAGGAAAAATAGATCTCTTGGAGAAATGATTAATTGTATGCTTTCTAATTCAAAGCTGCCAATTAATTTATGGGGTGAAGCATTACTTACTGCATGTCATATTTATAACAGAATACCATCCAAAAAGACTAATATAAGTCCATATGAATTGTGGAGAGGTAGAAAGCCAAACTTATCATATTTTAAAGTGTGGGGGTGTTTGGCTTATTATAGAGTACCAGACCCTAAGAGAACAAAGCTTGGTCCTAGAGCAATCAGAAGTGTTTTCCTTGGATATGCTGAAAATAGTAAAACTTATAAACTTCTTGATTTAGAATCAAATGCCATAGTGGAATCAAGAGATGTTGAATTTTTTGAGAATAAGTATTCTACAGATTTTGAAATTATTGATAATAATAATTCAAGACCTATAGAAATACAAGTAGATTCTCATGAAAAGGAAACAAAGGATTCGAAAATTATGACTGAACCAACAAGAAGCACTAGAGCGAGAAAATTAAAAGATTTAGGTCCTGATTTTATTACTTATGTTTTTCTCGTTGAAGGAGATAGAGATAATAATGTGGTAAATAAATATCCTTTAGTATTAAATTTAGAAGACGATCCTAAATGTTTTAGTGATGCTGTGTCTTCTAGAGACTCTTCTTTTTGGAAAGAATATATAAATGATGAAATGGACTCAATTATGTCCAATAATACTTGGGTATTAGCAGATTTACCAGAAGGATCTAAACCTATTGGGTGTAAATGGGTTTTCAGGAGAAAATATAACTCTGATGGTACTGTCCAAACTTTTAAGGCTAGGTTAGTGGCCAAAGGATATAGATAAAAAGAATGAATAGATTATTTTGATACTTATGCCCCTGTAGCACGTATAACATCTATTCGAATTCTTTTTGCTCTCGCATCTTTTTATGATCTTTGTGTTCATCAAATGGATGTTAAAACTGCTTTCTTAAATGGAGATTTAAATGAGGAAATTTACATGGAACAACCAGAAGGTTTTGTTCTTCCTGGAAATGAGAAGAAAGTATGTAAATTGGTTAAATCTATTTATGGGCTTAAGCAAGCACCTAAGCAATGGCATGATAAATTTGATTCAGTCATATTGTCCAATGGTTTCAAGCATAATAGTGCTGATAAGTGTATTTATTCTAAATTCACTAAAGACTATGGTGTTCTAGTTTGTCTATACGTTGATGATATGCTTATCTTTGGGACTAATATGACTGGAGTCATTGAGACTAAGAAGTATCTAACTTCAAATTTTAAAATGAAAGATTTGGGCGAAGTAGATACTATCTTAGGTATTAAAGTTAAAAAACATAGTGGGGGTTATTCTTTGAACCAATGTCACTATGTTGAGAAAATGTTAAATAAATTTAAACATCTTGGTTTCGAAGAAGTGAGTACTCCGTTTGAACCCAATATTCAATTGAATTATAATACCAGTAGGGCAATATCACAACTTGAATATGCTAGTGCTATAGGGTCTTTAATGTATGCGATGCATTGTACTAGACCAGATATTGCGTTTTTCGTGTGTAAGTTGAGTAGATATACTAGTAATCTAAGTATAGAACATCGGAATGCTATTACCAGAATTTTTGGCTATCTTAAGAAAATAAAAAATTTAGGATTGTTCTATAATAATTATCCGGCTGTACTAGAAGGATACACCGATGCTAGTTGGATTACAAGCATAGGAGATAAACATTCCACCTTTGGATGGGTTTTCACGTTAGGAGGATGTGTTGTATCTTGGGCGAGCAAGAAACAGACTTGTATATCTCACTCAACGTTGGAATCCGAATTTATTACTTTAGCAGCAGCTGGGAAAGAGGCCGAGTGAATTAGAAATTTGTTGTTGGACATTAAATTGTGGCCTAGTCCTATGCCTCCTATTTCTATCAATTGTGATAGTCGAGCTACTTTGGCAAGACCATATAGTAGCACTTATAATGGTAAGTCTAGGCACATTAGTCTAAGACATGAGTACGTAAGACAATTGATTCAAGATGGTATCATTACAATTGTCTATGTAAGGTCAAGCAAAAATTTGGCTGACCCTTTCACGAAGGCGCTACCAAGAGATGTAGTAATAATGAGCTCAAAAGAAATGGGGTTGAAACCATTTAATTAAAATCACCAGTAATGGTAACCCGATCAAATACTAGCATATCATTAGTAATATGGTTTAATGGGTAAGAACAAGTTACTGAAAGTATTTGTATAATACGGATATAAGCCCCAAATGTGAGAAATCAGTATTGTCTGTTACGTGTTAGAGGATGAATTATATTCTTAATGAAGTATAATACATTAATGTATCGTGTTCATTAGTAACAGAAACACGTGATAGATACTTCACCTAGATGAGCTTAGAAGTGGTGCCGCTTCTTACGAAAGTTATGGTTGCTTTCTAGAGAGCTCATGAAAAGGTACAAGCACAAGGCCATAACAGTGCTAAGTATATTATAAACTTCTCGTTGAAACAAGAGGTTAGTATATGTGTGGTATGTCCGGTACTATTATTAAAAGTAACAAGTTTAAAGCCAGCAGCTACTTGTGACTTTGATAGAACTTTGAGGTACTTGCACTAAATGAAGGTTTAACTCGAAAGAGACCTTCACGTATGTATATTGATCTCATGGAAACTTTGGCTATACTTTTGAGAAATTTTATTTTACAAATTTGTTTTACAAACAAAGTGGGGGATTGTTGTTATTTGTTTGGAAAACAAATCAAAATAATGCATTTTTTGTATCCCACATAGGATAGAAAGGAGAGAGAAAGTCTCTTTATTAATTAGAAAGCTGCTATAACCTTTCAGAAAAAGAAATGGGCAAGTGGGATAGACCCCACCATACCCGCGTGTGGGTACGTGTGATTGCGCGATTTGACGCGATTATTAGAAGAACTTTGCAAGCTTGCGCGCCGCGGACGAATTCTGAATTATATTTTTTTTATTTCGAAATAAAATATTTTATAATTATATTATATTATATTTTTTAAATTGTGACTGTTCGGACACAAACAGTTGTGTCCGAACAACGGTTGTCACTTACAAACAGTTGTGTCCGAATAACTGTTATCACCACGAACGGTCATGTCAGAATTGCAATTTTCGACATGAATTGGTGCGATGTTTCGGACATGAATTGTTGCGATGTTCTGAACACGAACTGGTGCGATGTTTTGAACATGAATAGATGTGTTCGTACATGGACAGTTTAGACACCAAAAGGTGTGTTTATTAGTCTATATAATAGACAATTCTGTTCAGTTTTCAGAATCAACTTTCATTCTACGTTTTCCTTCAAAAGAGAGACAGCCATCTTTTCATTGTTTCGCAGAGAGTTTTAGGAGAATTACTGGAATTGCTATCCAGTATTCTCACAGTGACTTTGTTGTATCCTGAAGGGAATTTGCCAGAAACATATAGCAACTTCGTGGGGCAAATTGATCCTAAAAGAAAGTGATTACACGCCTCAAAGTCCGATTATATTGTTACTCCTTTTTTCCATATTTTTCCAACAAGATTGATTCATGGTTCAATTGCGATTGTGCCGAAATATGAACTAACCATAGAATCGCTAAAGATTGAGTTTCACTAGAACCCCATACCGAACACGCGCTAGCCACAGATTGGTCACCCTTGGTCGTGCATTATGTCATGTAAGGATTATGAATCGAGAGAAACCAATGCTGCACCAATCGCAATTGGTCATGAAAGGTTATCTCAATTGTGTTCGATTTTATGCTCGATTTTGGATTGGGTGAATCCGATCTTGATTGAGCTAGAGGTGGATGTACTCAACCCTGGTAGTCACGAGGCATGTCCTGGACGCGCCAGATTACACGCCTGGCCACACCACCTTGTGCCCAGCCGTGTCCGACGGTGAGCCAATCATTAGCAAATTCTTGACTGGTCGAGCACAGTTTCCTAAGTAGATTACATGATCTTTGACCTATGTCATAAGTATTATTTATGCTTGGCATTTATAGAATAGGAAAGGGAGCCACATAATCGCTCGGTTGAGGCAATACCAATAGACGCCAAACCTATAAATAAATTCTCTATGATTTTACAAAGTAAAAATAGATAATCACTCATACGGTATAGGCATGAGAGACATACGAAAAAGGGAATAAGATATTCAATAATAAAAATTCTATTATAGGGTCTAGAGATCATAGAATTATAGAAAAGCTAAATGAATTAGTTAAAAATAAGAAAAGTGATGCCATGATTGAATAGATAAACTAAAATTAAAATTATATGATTGGATTGGGGAGCAAGAAAGAGGATTTAGAATATTCTCAATTATTAAGAAAAAATTAGCTTGGAGAACAAGCTAGCACATGAAGACAAAATAAGTTTAGAAATAAATGGCTTGAAGAACAAGCTAGCATATACAGACGAAATTGGCTTAGAAAACAAGTTGGAATAGGAAATTGACACGTGGAAAACAAATAAGACGAATTCGATTTGGAAAACAAGTCAAAAATATAAGACAAGTAAAAGTAACCTAGGATCTTAGGATATCCTAGAGTAGTTATATGGAAAATTGGCAGAATGACACCATAAGTGTCAATATTTGTCTACGGCACTCACTTCAGTGTCAATATTTTTTTTTTGGATCACTTAAGTGCTAATTTTTTTTGAAAAATGGTTATTTCAGTGCCAAGTCCGACGTGGCTTGCCGGAAATCATATGTGGTGCACACGTGGCTTACCGGAGATCCTAATCAGCAATAACAAAAAGCAAAAAATAATTAAAAAATCCACCTAATAAGTTAAAATTGGAAAAAAAAGGTTAAAAACAAAAAAAAAAAAATGGAGCCACTCTGTTGCAGCAAGCCCTCGCCTCCGCTGCCCCCCCCCCGATCGCTAGCAATGGCCGGCGAGGGGTGGGGGATGATCGATGGGGGTCGCCGAGCCTCAGCAACCCCCGCCAAGGTCTCGTCGGGGCCAGCGAGTCCCGGCTGTGGCCGGGCTCGCAGACCCACGGCGAGGCCGATCGCTTCCAGATCTGGGCACGGTCGGCCTCGCCGTGGCGAGGCTCGTCGAGGGCAATTACGCCCTCCACATTTATATCCCCGGTCATTCTCCATTCCCCTCTCTCTCTCTCTCTCTCTCTCTCTCTCTCTCTCTCTGTAGGGTTGCTGCATATTTTCCTTTAGGCTGAGATGTTTTCCTTTTCTTTTTTGCAAATCAAATGGTGGCAGTTCATATATCGGTTCCGCAAACAAAGGAAATCGCCTTCTTCTTGAAGAAAGTTGCGTCTGTGGTTCCTGGTCTTTTTGTGGTTGATGCAGACGTGCCACTTGAGTCTCTATGCCGAGATGATCAGAAGCTAGAGCAAGCTGCTATGGGGAGGGAATTCCACCTCAGTTTGGGTAGGATTGTGCCTATCCGAGTCCACTAGATCGACTCCATGGTTTCCATGCTTCGCTAGAAGCTCGGACTCGACTCGGCTGGCCGGTTGGGTAGGAATCTGATGTGAGATGAGCCAAAGAATCATATTATCAAACAGGTGGTGGGAAAAATGGAATGGAGAGACGAGATATGAGTTGACGTACCGAGGGAATTGGAAGGGGTGAGAAGGGTGAGAGGGGGGGAGGTAGACCAGGAGAAGGTAGAGGCGGAAGCGGAGGCGGGAGGCAAGCGTTGGAGCCGAAGCCGGAGTCGGAGTCGGAGTTGTCTCCGTAAGTGTCTCTTAGAGCCTCCATTTTCTGTTGGCGATGGCCGCGCCTCGCCGGCCCAGACAAGACTTGGCGGGGGTGGCCGAGGGCCGGCGACCCCCCTCGATCATCCCCCACCCCCTCGCCAACCATTGCCGGCGACGATGAGGGAAAAGTTCACGTGGCAGAGAAAATTCCATGTGGCATCCACATGTGTTTATTTTTTTTAAAAAAATTTGACATGTAATATTAAAAAATTAATAAAAAAAATGCCACGTGCAATATTAAAAAATTAATAAAAAAATGCCACGTGTACTATTTAGCCTAAATTGGCACTTAACTAATCATTTTTTGCCGGAATTGGCACTAAAGTGATCGCCGTACACAAATATTGGCACTTAAGTGAGCCGACGAAAAAAATGGCACTAAAGTGAGCGCCGTACATAAATATTGACACTTCTAGTGTTCTTCTGCCATGGAAAATTCTAAGGGCGACTCTAGAATATTCTATGCCAATTATTAAATTAGAAAAAAATAAAAGAATTAATTAGTAGACTTAAAAAGAAAAAAGAAAATGAAATAATGTAGAATGTCCTAGAATAGGCATGTCAGGAAAGAGAGGCATTAAAGAAAATTTATCTTATCTTAAATAGCATAAGAAAAATGTAAGATTTGAGAAGCAAGTCAAGACTTCTAGAAATAGTAAAGCTTGGAGAGCAAGACAAGGTTTAGGAACATGTGATAATTTAATAAAACTTGGAGAGCAAGGCACACGAAGCAATTAAATAGAAAATGTGGCAACATAAAAAAAAATGACATGTATCGTAATGGAAGAATCTAGAGTGTCAATGTGGCAAGCTCTTGTGAGAATTAGAAAAGCTAATAATTAAAAAGGTAAAAGACAAAAGCAAGACACATAAGCTTGACTTGGGCAACAAGTAGCAAGAAAATAAAATGATAATATCTAATTTTAGCTTGGAGAATAAGTCAAGGGAAGACTCCAATAAGATGATGCCACTTGGAAAGTATATAGGACAAATTTAGCTTAGAGAACAAGTTAGCGAATAAGACGGCGACAAGTAGAAAGTAAATAAGACAAAACTGACTTGTGGAACAAGTCAAGAAAAGGTCATAAATAGTCAAGAACCCTTCATTTTCACCCACCGTACACGCCGTTCTCCTCTTTCTCTATTCTCCTCTCTCGACCACTCCTTCTCTAATGTTGCCACCAAGAATTGGCCGCCATCTTTACACGCACAGTCGGATTAAGGTCACCAGACATGTATTGGAGCGTGTCAAACCATAGATTGGGCGACACACCTGGAAGTGCCTACACGTAGGCTGATATTTTTTGGCAAAATTGATAGTGCGACCTTTAGCTTGTTAGCCGCATAAAGTAGAGAACTGCATAGATGTCTTGAGAGTTTGGCAAGCAGCACTTTTGAAATCTTAGAGTAATGAATAAAAGGTCGATTGTTAGACGACCTTACCTATTTAAATAGAATGTCCAAATTTCCATTAGTGATAGTAGTGGATGGCATCTATAGAATAGAAATGGAAGCCTAGAGACCTTCTCAATTGGGCGACACCATGTGGTACCGAGATTTATGTATAAATCTCTATTTTAAATGTAAAAAGAAATAAGAGAAATTGTCCCTTTGCGTGTAATAGGCATGGGAGCCATAGAGCAAATTAATATTCAATTGTAAAAAATGTGTCATTATGACTTAAATATTATAAGATTATAGAAAAAGCCAAATGGATCATTTAAAGATAAGACACATGACGTCTAAATTATAATTAAATGTAAATATTGACTTGAAAAACAAGAACAAGGTGTCTAGAATATTCTCCATTATTAAGCAAAAATTAAATGTAAAATATAAGCTTGGATAGCAAGGACAAAATAAGATTAAGAAAAGATCGACTAGGAGAATAAGCTACTATGTAAAGATAAGATTGGCTTAGAAAACAAGTCGGAATAAGAGGATGACACGTGAAAAGTATAAAAGACAAATCCAACTTGGAGAGCAAGTTGGACATAAAAGATAAATAAAATAAAAATATAACATAATTTTTTGCTTGAGAAACAGGTCAAGCATATAAGACAAATTGAAATAGAAAAAGTAACCTAGGGTCTTATAGACTAGTTATGTGGTAATTTCTAATGGCATCTCTAGAATATTCTATGCCAATTATTAATTTAGAAAAGACAAAAAATTTATTAGTAGACTTAAATAAGAAAATTGAAAATTAAAATAATGTAGAATAAGCGTGTAAAGAGAAGATGGTATTAAAGGAATTTGATCTTATTTTAAATAGCGTAAGAAAAACGTCAGAAATTGGTAAAACTCGAGGAGCAAGTCAAGACCTCTAGAAATAGTAAAACTTGGAGAGGAAGACAAGAATTAGAAACATCTGACAAATTAACAAAACTTGAGGAGCAAGACATGAAGCAATTAAATTAAAATAGAAATAACAAGCAAGCTAAAATACGACATGTGTTCAATTAGAATACTCTAGAATGTCAAGGTGGAAAGATGTCATTGGCTCTTGGAATAATGAGAGAGGCCAACGATTGAGGAGAAAATGACAAACCATGGCCACCTAAGCTTGTTTTGGGCAAGAAATAGCAAGAAAATAAATAAAAGTATCTAATTCTGGCTTGGAGAATAAGTCAAGGGAAGAGGCTAATGAGGTGATGTCACATGGAAAGTATATAAAAACAAATCCGACTTGCAAAGCAAGTCAAGAAAAATTTATAAATGGCACCAATGCCCCTTCGAATTTTGACAATCCCTCTTTCTCTCTCCCACTCTCTTTGCCTCTCATATTTCTCGGCTACTTTGTGCCGTCGCCCTCACTGCCTCAAGCCGCCATCACAAAACCACCTTCGAGTACACTATAGTACGCACAAGACAAACGGTCGCTCCTTTTATTTCCTACGTTCATCATCTACATAAGGTAGGTGATATCTAACCTTATCTCTGTAAAGTTTTAGCTACTCTAATGCTCACTTGAAAAGTATATGATATGTTGGTTAAGGATTAAGTGCCACACGACTACGCGAGTCTCGTTAGGGCCACCTCTAGAACCATGGATCATTGTAATGTATGCTCTCCTTGGTCTTGTTACCTTTGTTGGTGAGACTACATATAATGATATGATATGATATGATATATGCTTCATTCGCAAGAATGTGAGTGCCTTAAAAAGTGCGCAATATGATATGAAAAGTGAAGATATTATGCATATATGAAAAGAAATCGGAAAAAATTCATATATGATGTGATTGCTTGCATTATGGTTTGTACCTTTAGCTTACATCATATATTTGCTTTAGATATTTGCTTACTGAGATACTGAGATAATTCTGTCGCACCCCTTATCTTTTTAGCTTTGTAGGTAATGGTTAGTCCCACTCCTCATTTTGATAGTACTATGACCATACAAGTTTCTTGTGTTGATGTCGTGGTCGTGGAATAAGAAGTAGATGTTACGAGTCTATCGTAGGGGTGGACGAGGGTTATCACTTGTAGATTGAAAAGCAAAGTAAAGATGAAGCTCTTTTGATTGGGAAAAGTATAGCATGAAGATGGATGCCGGTGGATGAGTTTTTTGAAGCCTAAAGGCAGCTTTTTGGGAAATTTCATCATACCGGAGTAGCCACTAAAACCTACGATGCATATGTATTAGAAAGACTTAAAAGTCATATGTAAATGTTATGTTAAGAAATGAAGAATAATATTATATAGAAATGTCTTTCCTAGTGAAATGAAGAATAATATTATATAGAAATTTCTTTCCTAGTTGACCAACTCAATGGATAGTTTATAAATCAATCACTTCCACATGTGACACATGATTTAAGAAAATGACAATTAACAAGGGTCGATTATGAGGACAATGTACCTGGGACATCATATGTTCTCCCCCACAACGTCGCGACTTCGCGATCCTCATACGGTCTCGGGTTACAAACGGCATAACGCCATCTTGGAGGGATTCAAAAGACCAAGGACCCTAAAGGAGCCTACGTCTCCTATCGTGGGTACGAGGATCGAGTCGAGGATGTCACGTACGGCTTGGGTTTATAATGCATCCACCAACAATATATGAACTGATGCACCAACAAATCTTATTTTTTTGGTAAATTTTATACTGCAAACGCAAGCTTGATTACTAATATGTCAGTAACGTTAATTCTGGAAAATTTCTTAAACCTTGTAATCGACATAATTGTCTTTGACTTTGGAAGATTATCTGGTAATCATCCAAATACGAAGCATCTTACAATCTTTTTTCCGATATCTTTATGAGTCACTGCGTTAAATTTAGATCTGAAATATTCTCTTCTAATTGAGAGCAAACTTTTATTAGCCTCTTGGGTGATAAAGTATAATTTTTATTAATTTGATGATAGAAAGCATAACATACACAATAAATCAAAAAAAAGAAATATCTTGTTCTTAATTTCGGATTTATGTTTGCTTGGCCAATGTAAATCGCTTGTACGACCCTAAAAGTTCCGATAATCTAGTTTTTACCTAAAGTTATCACAAATTTTTGTCCATTTGACGCGTGGACCATGAAAAAGTCAAAAAAGTGAACGCGTTCAAAATTTGTGGACTACAATAAATAAGACTATGTTTGTTGCGTGAAAAATGAATGACTGAAAATACTATTTTCCAAAAGTTATTGCTTATATCGCTTAAAAAATGAATGAACTCAAATTTTCTCACTGTCCACAAAAAAAAAATAGCAATAATAAAAATGCTTTTCATTAAATAACTATTTCAAATGATACAAGATATCATTTTGTGGAAAATATTTTTTTAAATCATTCACTTTTCGTGAATCAAATGAAGCCTAATATTAATGCCACGTTTCCAGCTGTTAGCATAAATAGAAAGTGAATTGCTCATGCAATTTACAGGTGGCCATTCTGAACCGTGGGCCTGCGGTTCAGAATCGAAACCAGCCCGAAACTGCCGGTTCCGAATCGTAAAAAGAAAATGGATTTGTGGGGAAAAGAGCCCCCGCTCCTTCCCCCGTGGCCGTGGGGCTCTTCGGGCCGTTGCATAATTGCATTGCAATGGCTAGATTCATTGCAACGGTCGGCATCCCCTTTTCTTTTCTTTTTACAATTTATATTATACCATACCCCATTCTATAAATATCCTTTCCCCCTTTCATTTTTCTCACAATTCTTCTCATCTCAATTCTCTCAAATTCTCTCAATCCACTCAATTCTCTCAAACCCGTCTCAATTCTCTGAACCGATTTTTCGATCAATTCTCTCAAAAAATCGCAAGTGGAAGTAGAAATACTGGAAAAAGCCCGATAAGAGAATCCAATTTTCCTCATGCTGAATTTGATCCTCGTGAATATGCATGTTGGGTAGACGACGATAATAATATCAACTATGTTCCCAATCCCAACGTCGAGCACGTCCAAACGCAAGAAAGTCTTTATCCTCCTTCTCGTGTCGAAGAAATGTCGACAACAAATGAGCCGGAACGGAAGGCCCGAGAGGGTACATCCGACTTATGGCAACATTTCGACAAGGTACGTGAAAGTGAAGGTAAGTTTAAGATAAAATGTAAATATTATCCGAAATCATACAATTTTTCTAAAGGAGACAGTTACGGAACATTCTGTCTGCATCTGATGAAACAACATCCAACGCAAGCGGGGATCGATACTAACCAACAACAAATTTTTGGGTTCGCCAATCCTAATCATCATCCTTCATTCCGTTACACTGATGCACTTTATAAACGAACATTAGCTGAATATGTTGCCCTTGAACATGCTCCATTTACTACTGGTGAAAGTTTTAATTGGAAATTTTTGGTAAACACTACATTGGTTCCGCAAGCACCATTTGTTCCAAAAACTACTCTTAAACGCCAACTTTTCAAGGCTTATAAAAATAAAAATAAAAAAAGGTTTGGTAAATTTTTTTAAGGATTTCAATGGATGTGTGCATATAGGTAGCGATATTTGGACTGATCCTTGGCAAATTCATTTTTATATGGGTCTCACATGTCATTGGATAGGTGACGATTGAACTATTCAAAAAAGACTTCTTGCATTTCGAGTTTTTGATGAAAAGCATACGACCATTAATATTTATAAAATAATTAAACAAATTTTAGAAGAATATAATTTGATTAATAAAAAAATTTCAATTAGTTTTGATAATGCCGCGGCAAATACCGCTTCCATTCCCAAATTAGAGAATATTTGTAAACTCACTTTTGGCGGACAATTTTTTCACATTAGATGTGCTTGCAATGTTTTAAATTTATGTGTACAATATGATTTACGAACTCTTGAGAATGCTCTCGCCCCAATAAAGAAAGTAATTAAATTTTTATGGAGCCGTCCCCAATTTATGAAAGCATGGGGCAAATTTTGTAAAAAAAAAAATGGGAGAACGGCAAAAAGATTTCCAAAAGATATTCTGACTCGTTGAAATTCTACATACAAGTTACTTCGTCAATCTTTTGAGTACAAAGATTTATTATGTGCATTTATTTCGAATAATGGCCCCGATATTACTTTACTCCCGCAACATTAGGACGTTTGCAAAAAAAAATTTAAATTTTTTGAAAGTTTTTAATGATGCTACTAATACTTTATCTGGTGTTTATCATCCTATTACACATTTATTTTTAATAGAGTGTGTTAATATTGCTGGTATTTTTAGTGATTATGAAAAAGATACTCAATTAGCTTTGACTATTTTAGTAATGCGAGATAAATGGTTGCATTATTATTTGAACATTCCTCTTGTTTATTTGGTTGGTATTGTTTTCGATCCACGTACTAAATTAGATGGTTTATTAGATTATCTGAATGATTATTATTATGCTTGTTTACATTTGGATGAAGCAATAGATATTTCAATTATACAAAGTGAGGTTAAACACACTATAGTAGCATTATATAATGAATTTTGTAGTAAATATGGTTTAAGTGACAGTGGATCTTCCCAACCTAGTGTCTCATAAAGCGATGCGGATGGTTCAATTAGTAAAGGGTACAAAATGCTCATAAATAGGTAAAAATAAAAAATAAAAGGGGACAACATGAGGTACTATTTCCGAATTAGAAAACTATTTAACAATTTCTTTTGAATTTAGTGATTCTGAACACAATAACAATTTCAAAATTCTGGAGTGGTGGAAGAACCATTCAACTCATTTCTCAATTCTCGCCCTCAATGCAAGACATATATTAGCAACGCATTGCTCAACAATTGCAGTTGAACAAACATTTAGCACCGGAGGATTAATTTTGGACGACCGCCGTTCAAGATTAAGTGGGGAATCTGTGGAAGCTCAAACTTGTGTTGATGATTGGACAAAGGCTAGATATCGACACCAAGAGCTGGATCGAGAACACGCATTTTTCAGTGAGGATTATGGAGATACCACCGGCATGGGTACCACAACGGGTAGCAATGATTGATGATGAGGTAAGTTGGGGTTATCAAAGGTAAAAGAACTACATGTGCTTTGATTCTTCTATCTCCAAGAAGATATGTATGCACTTAATGATAACTCATTAAGTTCAAGCTCATTCCTCCTCTTTTTTTCTCTCCAAATTTTATTACAATGTACAATTTGATTATAATTTATAATTCAAAACTTAGTATTTTTATTTAATTATTTATTTTTTAAAAAATTAAATTTTAAAGTTGGAACCAGAACTAGCCTGGGAATCGGCCTGGAACCGCCGGTTCCTGAACTAGAACCGGCAATTCTGCCGAACCGGCCATCTCTAATGCAATTAGCCTTTGTGCATTTGTGTTCTTAGGATCCATTCGTCGGAACGAAAGGAGAAAAAAGCACGATCTCTCAAGCGTCGGCAGGATAAATTTCGAGAAAATGACAGTTTAATATGGTTTTGCTTACTTTGTTTTCAGGATTTTTTTTATTTTTTTATTTTTTGTAAAAATCCAATAGAACATGGCATAAGAAGATTTTAGTAAACTATGGTTAAGTAGATCGACACTTTGTTGCCAAGCGTATGACTCGATGGTGCATGCTACCATACACCTTCCGTGCATGAAAGGCCCCGCCTGTCGCCCGATGCAGATCCTCTCAATCGTGCTTGGAATGATCACGCCGTAAAAGAGTTGTTGATCGTGAAGTCCACGTCGGATGTACAAAAAGAGGTTCGACACCAATTTCTAGCCAAATACAAAAGATATGGTCCGGGTGTTTTCTATTCCCCACAGTAGCTCGGCTGAATTTGCCAAACGATTTAAGGCGAGTAATTTGCCCGTGTGGACTTAGGGCCCGTTTGGAGTCGACGGGACTTCCTCTTTCTATATAAACGAGCACGAGCTTCCCGTCTCTAAACGAGAATTAGCCAGACCGCCACGCATTGAATGCGTCTCAGCCTCGGTCTCTTTTTTCTTAACGTAGGAAACGAATCCCGATTACAAATGCAGCGGTAATACTCTGAATTAACAGCCCTAGGATCATCTTGAGTTACTGATCGGAGAAATACATCACAGAACGGACGTACCTCTTTTTCACAGATTAAATGTCACATTGCAGCGAGAGATTTCGTCACCGTTTGGCGTTTCGTCGGCTATCGATCTTGTGTTCGGGACTAGAGCGGGAGGCGTCGTCATTCGTCAATGTTCTCTGTTTTTCTCTCTTGAAAAACTAACGATTGACTCTCATAAGAGGAACGACATTTTTTTTAAGATAAACTGCTTCTGGTAGTTATTTCTTTGGCCAAGGGGTGTGATGCCCTACATGGACGGACCACGATACTTACCATGCACCCCCATATAATCCAACATCTCCGACTTGCCCATGAAGGGCTATCAGTAATTCTCGTTTTCCCACGAAGGATCAACAACTCCCACTCACCCACAAAGAGTTAAATATGACTCTCACTCTCTTTTCTGCAAAGTTCATATCGACAAATAATCCATGCGACCAGCATATTGCGAGAGCTCGTTACCATACATCCGTTGGGAGTATATAGCGGCTCTAAAATGACATGTTAACTCAGAGTAGATTCAGTACGCAGTACCCTAGATTAATCAGTCACATTTACATCATATCTCTCTTGATCTCTTTGAGCGATCAAATACAATATATTGTATTAACAATCATGATTAACTCACATAATCACAATTGGTCGACCGAAACACTATTTCGAGAAAGTACAGGGACTAAATTGCAATTTCCAAATTTTGTGGGGGTCAAAATGAAATTTTTTCAAAAATTGGGGACCAAATTGCAATTTAAAAAAAGGGGGCAAAAGTGCAATTTTCGAAAGTTGAGTTGACCGGTCAACGGTCAACGCAAACTGGGCAACGAGCGGGTCAAATTCAAATCAGGGTCGGACCGAAATTCGGATAGTGGGCCGGGCCAAATCTCGGATCGAGTCTCGGTATCGGGTCGGATAGAATCCGGTTCATGGGTCGCGGTTCTAGGTAACCGCAGGATGACGTCAGCATGACGTCGACTGATGACGTCAGCGGAGGTTGGACGGTTCTCAGGCACGTGCAACTCACGTGGGCGTGTGACGCCCACGCGCACCGCGCTCCGTCGGCCCGTGCAACGCGTGCCACGTCCTCCAGCGTCTTCCAGCGGTGATCGATCCCACAAAATGCTCGTATCGACGAGAATATTTTGATGGTATATTTATTTTCCACTTTCGCTAAGCGAAATTGCACGAAAATAAGACGTTTCACCGCTACGTCGGGAACCTATCCCGTGGTGGCACGCGTGCGGCGGCGTCAGCGTTGCCTTGCGACGGGCGACCACTCCAAATTCTCGTCTCGCCGAGCCAGTTCCGTTGATGTGTACAAAATTCATTTGTGATGGCCAAAACAGAATCTGTCGCCGATGAACGGTACGCTCGGATACCCAGCTTTTCTTGTTAAATTTGTCGATAAAACACAATAGAACAGGAAACAAGAACCTGTAACGCCCTGCGTCCCTTGGAGCTCATTACATCCGCCTCAGGCCAATCATTACTCAGGAACCTCACACGGCCTAGCATGATATGAAGTGCATACACGGAAGACGTGATACATCGCCGTACAATAAAGATAAAAAGAAGAGGAGAGTTTTGGAGGAGAACAAAAGTACACCCATTTGTACATTGCATAAACATCCATTACATACATCGGAAGGGAAAAGACAAAAATATAAAGCCGCACACCCTCGGTAGAAAAGGAATTAAGGCTTGGGGTTCAAAGGCTACTACCAAACCTTTCCTAAAGCCTAACACCAAAATTGTTCACTGATCGCCTAACCCCCTTCATTCAGACTTGTCCTCAGAACAGCTTGAATCATCTCTTCCGTCGTCCCCCTCGGCATCTGGGTCGTAATCTGAAAAAGTCTTTGATGGAACATCCTCTGAAGGCTCTTCGGTGTCTTCCTTGGCTTCCTCTTATTCTTCTTCTTCTTCTTCTTCTTCTTCTTCTTCTTCTATGGCCTCGATAGCGTCAACAGAAATCTCTACATAGCTCATGTACTCAACAGAGGACAAAGGAGACTTCGGCACTTCAGGTATATTTCTGGAACCTCCCACAGATGCTGGGTTGTCCACTTCTATGCTCGGTCGGGACGGATGGCACCAAGTTTGAATCACCTCCCACGGAACATCCTCTGGCAGCAGGGGTCCTATCAAGCTGCTATCTCCCATCTGACGAAACCAGGCTTCAAAACGATGGGGTTGCAGTTCCGGCTTCCCTTCGTCTACCCAGACTGTCGTGCGCTTTCTGATGTACGTAATACCATTCCAATACGGAAACTCATCAAAATCGACGATCATCTCCTTCGGATCGCCCAGACGAATTGGCAGCATGGTTAGGGTTTAAGGTCTGAAAAGTTTGTCCCACTAAGGGGTGAGATCGACATCTCAGAAAGTGAAACCTAATCCTATACCTCAATGCAAGTCCTACCGGATCACACACAAATGCCATTCAAAATGCGGAATAACAAGCAAGGCAATGGCACCAGGCAGCTCACAAGACAATATCAATTACAGACATGGCCAATCAATACAAACAATCATGCTCAATCACAAGGTCTCATACCCAAGCACATATACTCAAGTATACCACAACCATCTCTTTCTCAACCATTCACACACTCCACTGGCACTCTTGCCACTTAACATCTCCGGGGTCATCAGACCAAACGATGTCCACGTACCACTGGGGTCATCAGACCAATCGGTACATTCCAGGCTTACAGCCACTCTATGCCACCGGGGTCATCAGACCAAATGGCATTCACATTTTTATTTTATTTCACCATCCTCCGATACCGCCGGGGTCATCAGACCAAATGGTATCCTTAACACCTTTCTCATTCAGTTTCACCATGCCATCAAGACACACATGCAATTCATTTCATAAAAATTCATCAGTCAATCACATCATTCAATTACTCATCCAGTGTGTCCAGGCATTCAAAGAAAGGATTAGGTAACACTTACCTTATTAAATATCACAATACAACACCACGCAATTCTCCCAAAGCCATTAGTATAGAATTTCCACAAATGCGTCGTCAACCTAACAAGATTAATCAATCTTGAGTCATAAACCATGAAATATTCATTCCCATAAACGCAAAATTTCCCTAGCCATATCATTGGCAATTCGAGACACCTTTTATCACAAAATGACACAAGGCAACGCTCACTCCAAACCCTTAATATGTTCGGTTTACTCAGCTATATATATGGCAATACTCAATTTAGCGTTTCGTGAATCAATTTCACCACAAATCACCTTTAAACTTCAATCCACTTCTCACATCTCCCATTGACATCTCACACGATATCATACAATATATTACGGGTCAATTGACGTCCAAAAAGTCCTCATTTAGTTCCTAAACAGAACCAGTCAGCATGTACTCTTCCTTAAAACAGAACTGGTTTTGGGTTCCAACCGCTCAATCGAGCCATAAATAAATTCTAATCCTCAATCCTTCAATAATCAACTTGCTAAGACCTTCCTTTATGAGTTTAGGAAGATCACCGTGAGATTTGAAGTGGATTGATACCCCAAAGACGTTGAAACAGCCCGCTCTCTTCAAAGTCAGAATATGTCCATTTTTGTACCACCCATAATCACCATAAAACTCATTTTAAAACCATCTATTTGCAGCCAAAAACCATCTGAACATAGTACTAGATGTTATGAAGCTCTCCTAAAAAATTTGAGGTCATTTGAAATTTTTAAGAGCTAGAACCAACACTTCTCCTCAACTAACTCAGAATCCGTCCGCTTTTCTTTCAAAAATCACCATATATTAACTAGATCTCAAAAAATCATGAAACCAACAGGAAAATGTCAGGGACATCCTAAACTAACCTGTGGTAAACGGACTTGACCAAACGACGCAGGGAAGAGTCATTAGACTGCACCGAACAGAAGGCTCCAAAACTATTTTTCTGGATAGTTTTTGGTGAGGTGAGTTTGAGGAGGAAATTGAAGTGAACGTGAGGTATATGGTATACACAGCAGATGAGACTTCATTATACTTGTCTTACGCAAATAATGGAGATTAATTGGATAAGACATGGTTAGGTGAGGTCATTTAATGCTTGGGCTCCCAATGGTTGACAAGTAGCAACACCAATAATGCATCTTAGAACTTTGACACACCTTTGACCCCATGCACATGTGATTTTCGACAGCCATATAGGATAAGAGAAATGTCCATTTTGTCCTTCTTGAGTTCTTTAGACGTGGGCAAATGGTCTAGGGGCAAAACGGTCTTTTCGCACTTTTAGTCCAAACTGCACTTTTCCAATTCGAAATTACAATTTGGCGAGACATTGTCGAATTCCTACTAAGAATTGGAATTCTCTATTTCCAATTGCCAATTTTGAGCTTCCATTTCATGATTATTCGTCCGTCGATCGTAATTCCAGTTTGTCTCGAACTAACGGGCGACTTTTGCAAACATTACGCGTATCGACTCTGTGATTCT
The DNA here is from genome assembly GCA_021437785.1 of Rhodomyrtus psidioides. Classification (NCBI taxonomy): domain Eukaryota; kingdom Viridiplantae; phylum Streptophyta; class Magnoliopsida; order Myrtales; family Myrtaceae; genus Rhodomyrtus; species Rhodomyrtus psidioides. Next base: position 2,137,618 of record JAILYB010000047.1, read on the forward strand.
CATCACACTGAGGATAACTCAAGTTATGACAGTTTTGGTTGCCATGTAATTGCGAGTGTTCATCGCTAGTTCCAACGGCTTTGATCGTCATAGTTCGATTTAGGAAAATTTACAAATTATACATTGGTTAAGCGGCTTCACCCGCGATCCAATCGTACAACGCTAGCATTGTATTCCTTAATCATTATCTGATCGGCCTCATTGGCTCTAAATGTTCCCTCGACAATCCTTATGATCAAAGCGTCACTGCCTTTTTCAAGTTTCCTAGGTCCACGTACCTTGTTATGCGTTAGCCTTTCCCTTTTGGTCAGTTTACTCAAGATAGATCAGATCTGAGCGAGACAAAACTGAAATACATCGTAAGGTACATTCACATTCAACAGCCTCAAAATGGCAGGAAATTCAGAATGTTACAATTCTTCCCCCCTTACAGAAATTTCGTCCTCGAAATTTACAATAAACCCAACTTAAGTAAACAAATGGGAGTATTGACGTCTCATCGCTTCTTCGCTTTCCCATGTTGCCCCTTCAGTTCCGTGATGTTCTCAGATCACTTCAACAAGCGGAATCGTCTTATTTCTTAAGACTTGCTCTTTTCGATCCTCGATTCTGATAGGCTTCTCCATATATGACACCTTGTCATCAACCTCAATGGTTTCAAAATCCAAAACATGAGTCGGATTTGGCTCGTATTTCCTCAGCATTGACACATGAAATACATTGTGCACTTGTGATAAGTTTGGCGGCAAAGCGAGTCTGTAGGCCAAAGTTTCAATTCGCTCCAAAATTTCAAAAGGACCTACATATCTCGGGCTGAGTTTTCCTTTTTTCCCCAAATCGAGGCAATCCCCGCATTGGTGATACCTTTAAGAAAACATAGTCACCAACTTGAAATTCCAATGGTTTACGTCTTTTATCAGCGTAGCTCTTCTGTCGACTTTGCGCCGTCCTCAACCTTTCTCTAACGACCTTAATTGCTTCAATAAACTGTTCCACTAACTCAAGGCCTGTAATACTTCTTTCTCCCACTTCATCCCAACATACAGGCGTTCTGCAAGCTCGACCATAAAGTGCTTCGAACGGTGCCATACCAATGCTTTGTTGGTAACTGTTATTATACGTAAACTCCACCAAATGCAGTTGGTTTTCCCAGCCACTTTTAAAATCTATGACACAGGCTCGTGTTGACACCTGATTTTTTTTACCATTTATTATTGTGATTTTTATTCTTTAAAATTAATTAAAAATATCAAAAAAGGTCATAAAATCACAAAATCAACTTTGGAAGCCTTGGTTTAACCTTAGGAACCAATTTTGAACAAAAAATATTTTTCGGTATTTTTAATATTTTTCGAGTTTATTTAATTATAAAAATACCCAAAAAATCAGAAAAATACCATTCGTGGTCAGAAAAATACCCAAAAATATTCGATAATTTTGTTTTAATTTCCTCTTCAAGTGTGTCACTTTAAATCTCAAAAATTCGGCTCGGGTCACTATGTTCCTTCACAAACATAAACCCGAACCGAGCCTAAAAAAAAATCATTTTCGAGTCTTTTAGTTTTCAATTCTCACTTTTTATAAGCTATGACATTGGATTCTAAAGTCTTAAAGTGCAATTAGGTCAATTTGCCCTCCAATTTAATCAATTTTTACCAAAAGGGCTTAATTGCACATTTTTCTTTCAATTAGTCCCCGGTTTCACGGATGTATACGTATGCTCTACGTATTTATACGTCATACGTATTTATACGTTATGCATATTTGTATTGTTTGGTAACCTCTTTAACTCTTGTAATAATAATAATGGTTATTATTTTTAACACCTTTGTTAGTGCCTTTTTTAGCATTTTTGTATTGTGAGTGCTATTGCTAGTGCTATTTTTAAATAGCATTTTTTGTATTATAAATTGTGAGTGCTATTGTTAGTGCTATTTTTAAATGACATTTATTTATCATAAATTGTGAGTGCTATTGTTAGTGCTATTTTTAAATGGCATTTATTTATCATAAATTGTGAGTGCTATTATTAGATAGAATTTATAATTGTTAGTGCTATTTTTAAATAGAATTTTTGTATTATAAATTGTGAGTGCTATTGTTAGTGCTATTTTTAAATGTCATTTATTTGTGAGTGCTATTATTAGATAGAATTTATAATTGTTAGTGCTATTTTTAAATAGAATTTTTGTATTATAAATTGTGAGTGCTATTGTTAGTGCTATTTTTAAATAGCATTTTTGTATTATAAATTGTGAGTGCTATTGTTAGTGCTATTTTTAAATGTCATTTATTTGTGAGTGCTATTTTTAGATAGAATTTATAATTGTTAGTGCTATTTTTAAATACAATTTATTGGAAGGTATTTTTGGCTATAAAAGGATGGCAAGAGTTTTGAGGTTGAGGGGGGAGACATTTTGTAGAGTGTGCAAATTTTTGAGAGCTTAGAGAGAAGAACACAAACACTCTCTATATTCTCATCATCTTGAGTGAGCAAAATATACTAAGTTCGGAATATTGATTCCGCATATTGCTAGCACAATTGTTGTGGAGTTATTAGTCGTCTCCCCGTTCGTCAATTGGTGGTGCGTCCGAACTAGATGCCTAACACTTGTGGAGGCTAAGATCGAAGAACATCGAACCGACACCTCCGTTCAAGCACGCTACGAGAGGTAATCTATTTACTCCCTTTGAGGCTTTGTGATTTTTTTTTTCGATTGAAATGCACGAAGTACGCCTCTGGAGATACATGTATGGGTTGTTATTTATTTCCGCTACGTGTTACGTGGATCCCAACAGTGGTATCAGAGCCAATCCTTAGGCGTTTTCGTGCATTTAATTGATTTTTGCAATTTTTGCAATACTATGGCCAATATGTATTAACGAATTGTTCGTCTTACATGGCTAATGGATGTTGATTGTTTTTATATGATAAATTAATCAACGTAGCAAAAATTGAGACTAAATCAATTTTGAATCGAAAATTTATGGCTATCTTATTTTACGTAAAAATTCTGAATATGATTCAACGTAGAATTTTTATTGTGCCTTCCTAAGTTTTAAATTGTGAATTTATTACTTACGTGAAAGGGTGGTGATCATGGAAAAATCTCTAATCAATGTGATTGATGTCTATATGAATGTATGATGATTATTTATATATTTGGGGTTGTAATTATTAAATGGAGACTGCGTACTCCTTTTATTTTTCATGTAATCTTTATTTTTAGCATAGTCAATTGTTGATGTAAATGCTACGAGGATTACGTGGAGGAGCCGTTTAAGTCGGCGAGCTCTTTGGGGCCCAATTCTTGAAGAGTTCAAGAAACCAAGAAGAAGCGAAGAGCGGCTCTCCGTTATTAAAATATTAAAATGATTAAATGTGGTCTCATTGGCTCGAGACCCATTAAATCATAATTCCATGATCACCACGTAGGATAGATGTTTATGTGATTGGCATCTATTTATTTATTATGATTACGTGAGCATGTTAAACTGGTTAATGTGCAAAGTCAGACTTACCTCACCCAAAATTGCGCCTGCATGAAATCCTAGTTAGGGAAAATCACTCGCGTTAGGTACCGAAAGGGCGTTGGTAATGACATCAACGTAACCAAGTCCCCGAACCCAAAATCTCTGGTTCCGCAGAATTGATCAATCTCTCCCAATCGGTCAATAAGGTTTCCGGTCTACCCTCCAAGAAAGACCGGTGGCGACTCCAAATGCATGCACAAGTTGCACATGCCACCACGACCACACTAAGGTCGAAAGCGATCGACTCTTATCGTCGAAGAATACTCCCGCCGCGATTTGGTATGGGCCTGGGAGGGCTCGCGCCGATCCAAGACCCGCGATCGATAATCCATTAGCCGCGTCCGCTTTCGGACGGGTCGCGACAGCTGGCGACTCCACTGGGGACACTGTGTTCTAGAACCTATGGTTCTAGACCCCAAGTGGACTTAGGCCGTAATTAAAACGCTGAGTGATTTTTCTAACCATGCAGGCGCTCGTGAAGGTGAGGTAAGTCCGCTTACGATAGGTGTTATATGTTTTTGCAGATTGGAGAAATAAGGGGTGTAGTCCGTGATTAACATTGTCTTATGCAGGTTGGGCGTAGGAATGTATGTTGTGTGGATGATTTGAAGTGCTGATTGATAAACTGCTATGCATGAATTGCATTGTGATGATCACAACACGTGGACACACACAACCGCGCCTAAAACCCCGGGCGTCGCCTATAGGAACACAATAGAAGGAATTGAAAATGGAATCTCCGTGAGGAAAAACGCGGGGTAATCCACTTTTCAATTCCGCTCGCTTCGAACTATGGATCGAGTCCCAATGCAACGATAGCTGTGCAATGGAATCGGCTCTTTCTAGAACTCGAAGTGGGAACCTTAACCTTAGGTGCCAAACCCTCTGATTTTTAGAAGTTCACCATAACTTGTCTCATGCGCATGTCTTTGGGCGGTTGGTACACCTAAAACCGCACATAAGTCGACGAGTTTGGTTGGTAAGACTCTCTATACCTCGAATCTATTACAGTTCATATAAATATAGGCATTTCATTCATTGCATTCTGGTGATTAGATTAAATGCCATTTCAAGGATAGATGTGTGTGTTTTTCCCAAACGTCCTTGATAGAAGACGAAGAGGATGATATCCCATGACAAGCACCGAGTGAGCAACAAAGGAGCCTACTATGGACATTATTGAGATATCGTCCAATGAAGATGACGAGTTGGGGCAAGTGATCCGGAAGTCACAGATCGAACTTGGGGCATCCTTAAACGTTAGGATCACATTCCTTTGTTTCATTTTCCATTGCTAGTCCTCTTGTATAGGGTTTACTTTTATCGAGGCTTTCTCTATCTCACCCCTTAGAGTGATTGTATTAGGGATCTATTGGTGTATACATTTAGATGGAACTTGGTTGTATTTCTTTTGACAGGTCATGGGAATGTGATAGTGGCATTTTCTCTAATCATCCGAATACTCCCAAGTCAAGTTTATAATTCCTTTAGAGAAAATTAAAATTGGAAATCTTGCACGACCTTTTTGGTCATATAGGGTAATCCAACCCCAATTTCGCTAGAAGGAATTATACACTTGAATTGGTCCATGCATGTTTTACGTCGCTGGTAATCCACGATAATTGATCGAGAATATCGGCGTTGTTTTGAATTTAATGACGAGATAGATGTCCAAATTACTCTCGTTCTTAACAAAACGGCCTTGATTTGGATGCCGTATCTTCAATTAAATTTAAAACACGTTATTATGCCTCGCACTTTTGAGTAATTCGTTCCTCTCGAAATTGATCAAAAGCGATTATTGTGAATTACATTCCTTTCAATAGTATGCTTTCTTTCGAGGAATATTGATAAAAACTTTTCGCGCAAGATTAAAACCCTTGTAAAAGTTCTTGTCCTTATTAATCATGGGCAAGCATAGGATTGAAAGGGGTTTTTGATTTCTTTTTCAAATTATTCCTTCTGATTCTGTCTTTTTATTTGCAGGTAAAAAAAATAGGTAATAGAGAGAAATCTTTTCCTGGACAAGTCTAAGGCTATTATCTCATCTGATCATGAGCGAGTTATAAAATCAGGACATATTTGCTCGGCTTACTGATATTATGGTTCGGCTCACCCAAGTTGAAGATGTTCGGATGCTCGAAGAAATGAACCATACAGAAGTTAAAACACACACACAAGAGTTCTCATTTATTTTGCTCAGTGGAGGGTTTTCAAAAGCAGGTCATACAATTCGGGGTAGAAAAGTAAAGCCGAAGTGAGCCCTAATTAACGACACGAAGGAGCCCAACTGACCCTCCATGTTATTAATGCTCTGCTCATACTCCCAACTCCGCATGTCATGGTCGGCAAGCCTGAGGAGAAGACTTTTGCATTCTCCCTTAACTTCGGCGACCTTGGCCTCATGTTCTTCGGCGATTGTTTCCAGGTCTCGAACCAGTCCATTCCCGCGAGCTATGTCCGCGGTTATTTTGTCGAGCCGTTCTTCCTGCCAGTCGCTCTGAAGCCTCAATAGGACATTGCGGCGGTCATGCTCGCCGGTGGTCAGGGATAGGGCCAATTGCTCCACCAGATTTCTCCTCTCGCGAAGCAACGTCGCGACCCGCTCATTAGCAAACTCGACGGCCTTTTTGTAACTATCGGCCAGATAGTTGGTCAGCACCAAATGATCAGATCGATCCTCATAACGAGCTCGCAAGACGCGAGCCACGAGAACCTCCCGATTAGCAGCACGGTAGGCCTCTAAGGAGTGTGCAAAGAGAGTCGGGAAAATTCTATATTCCCTCCCCAGTGTAGTACCTTCGAGAGAAGTGGTATCAAGGTCCTCGAGCAGGACACGGATTTCATCCTCGGTCGCAGAATGATCGGTTATGTGTGCGTAACCGCGACCCAGTAGGTTATAAAGCTTTTCCCACTGGGCCAAGACATCAGTTGAAAAAGTGCGTACGGGAGAGGAGGCCATTTGCGTTGGGTTGGCTTGAGAATAAGACGAGTTTGACAGAGAGATTAGAAGGAAGAAGCTGATTATGCGAGAACGTTAACCTTCCATACATTAATTCCTCATTTTATAGCAACTCGAGGATGATGAAGGGTCTCAGTAATAATGCCGGTGGAGCCTAGTTAGGGGGTAAAGCAGGAGGTCCCCTCACGAGAACCATTGGATTCGTTTCGGTCCGCGATTTCCGGCTCATCAATTAAAAGATGTAAAAGATTTGTCGGGATCACCATTATTAGAGTTAGGTGGGAGGTAAGCGCAACTATCGAAGAGAGCCCTAACAGGATTTGGCAGTCCCATCACGATTGAAAAGCTAAGCGAGAAATTCAAAGTCTTGAGGGGGAACGTTTGCCTAATGATGCTTGAAGAGCGTCTCCTGAACATACGAAGTCACTCGAAGAAAACTTTATAGGGAGTGAGCATACATGAGAGAGTGGAGAACTCTGAGTGGGCAAGAACCAATCAAACATTTCTCAATCCAACATATTTAAGAGGTTATTGTCAGCTGCTAGAGGCGACTGACTCAAAAATCTCAGAAATTGAACTACAGAGGGATCTCGAAGATTCCAAGATCAAGTCTAACGCCAAAACCATGGAGCCCAACACTTCTGGCAACGGAAATCAAGATCACGGCGACGACGACAACGACATCCACGATGTTCAACTCGGGAAAAGAAGACGTCCTCACCAATACTCTCAGGAGGAAACCCAAATGCTGGAAACCCTTTTCAGTAAAAGCCATTACATGAAAAAGAAGTGGAGAATTGAATTGAGCCGGGAGTTGGGGATTAATCAGTCGAGGATCCAGTTTTGGTTTCAAAATAGGAGATCCAAATCGAAGGCTCAACGCAAACGTCAGGTGGTCTAGATTTTAAAGGAAGAAAACCAAAAGCTGCGAACAGAAAACATGAGGTATGAAAAAGCTCTCAATATTACCGTTTGCCCTCATTGCGATAACCTCGTCGCCCTCGGTAAGATATTCCCCGATAAGCCTCACGCGATGATTGAAGACGTTCATTTACCACCCTACTCCCTCGGGGCATCTCCTGCTCAACCAGATTTTGCCGGAGTCACGCATGAGCAGGATGATCCTACGAAGATGATACAAATGCCTCCTGGGGGATGGGATTTGCATCGCTTTGATTGGAGTTACAGTTTCAAGGAGCTGGATGTTACCGCCGACCAGCTCAAAGCATATCAGCCTCATGCACAACAATTTTCGATAGGGTCGGGTCCTGCTGGAGATGAGTTAATCAGTCGTCAAGCCATCGATGCAATTTTGGGCCACGATAAGAGGAGGTTCGCTTGGCCCCCTGAATTGCATTCCAGATTCCTAGACGTGGTTCACCAAATGGGGATCGACTCAGCAACTCCGACGCGCATATTTAAGGCCATGAATGTACAGGGGCTTAGTAAGGAGCTGGTCAGGAATCACCTTGCTGCCTACAGAAAGCTATTAAAACAACGTCGAGCGGAGCTAAACCGGGAGGAATCCGTCTCGAGCTCAAAAGCTAGGGGCAACCGCCATTGTAATGCTCAGGCATCAAGAGATACCCGGCCAAATCTAAGCATCAATCAAGCTAGCAACCCGACCACCGGCAAACTGAAAGCTGATCAGAATGTCCTCCCGGGCCATTTCAACATTTCTCAAGAGCGCGTGTCACAAGTACAGCGAGTGCGAACTCCTCCATTCGAGCAGCAGTCTGCTGGTGCTCTGCCTGCTGCTGGTCAACCCACGACAGACGATTTCTTCGATGAGGGGCTCGATGCCTTGTTCAATCAGTGGGAAGCTGGCATGCTTGGACAGCCATGATCTAGCACCTGACTCGGGGCACGATGGGTCGGTCACTACGAACACCCATAGAAAGAAGAACATGTTCACGAGTAGATCACTCATTTTATCGTTGTAAAGTTCCTACGGGAACATTTTTCTTTAATGACTATAGTTAAACCAACGCTATCGACGAACATCGTCATGCTCAGTTGTGATGATCCCTTGTTAGATTAAGTCTGAAACCAGAGACGGTCTTTAAAATTTTGAGTGGCCACGAACTCATTCCTCACCAAGCGCCCGGGATGCTGAAATGAAGAGTAACAGCATGCACAGGGAAAATGCCACTTTCGTTTGAACGATGAAAAGGGGTTGAGAGAAGATCATAGCGTTAATTCCCATGGAGCTAAATGAATTAAACGGAGTCATTAATTGCGGGTCCACCGCTGCTCCCCACGTTCTCGGGCCTAGCAAATCATAAAAGGCGCCGAAAGATTGTAGACCCACCACTTTGTAGACTGAACTAGGGGACGAGCGCAATACTCGATGAAACCGAATCAATGCAAGAGAGTTTGTGATCCTATCACGAGGAAAAAGAAAGGGGAATACAGACGATGAGTAATTGCAGGATCTCGGGAGGAGCGCTTGCTTGCTGGTCTTCATATGCAGCCTGAAGGATGGTTCCAGGACACGCACAATCACTTGAGAAAATTTCTAGAGTGAGCAAACACGTAAGAGCGAATTGAGAAAGCTGAGTGAACTAGATCAGCCCGAGATACCCCGATCCATCATGTTTAAAAGTTATTCCCATCTGCTAGAAACGCCCGACCTGGACATTTCTGAGCACGAACTGCTGGGAGACTTTGAAGATCCTGGAGCTGAATCCTGCCCGAAGGCCATAGAGACTGACTCCTCCAGCGATGAAATTCTAGGTTTCAGCTACGAAGAAGGAGTATACAATGATGACCGGAGTCGGAAAAGGAAGCAACTACAACGCCACACTCCAGGCCAAATCCGAGAGCTCGAAGCTTTCTTCAATGAATGCCCCACTCCAAGCAGACAACAGAAAATGGAGTTGAGCCGAAAAATAGGATTGGAGCTTTCGAAGGTCAAGTTTTGGTTCGCCAACAAACGAACCCGGGTGAAACAGCAATACGCAGACCATGAGTTACTGGTCCTGAAGGAGGAGAATGAGAAGCTTCAAGCTGAAAGCGCGAGATATAAGGAAGCTCTGACCAAGGCCACCTGCCTTAATTGTGGTAATCCTGTTGTCCTCGGCGAGGTGTTCCTCGATGAACCGTCCCTGTTGACGAATAACGCTCAGCTGTTACCGTATTCTCCACAGCATTTTCCGACACAACCAGATATCGCCGGAGATCTGCATGAGCAAGTCAACACCATAGGATCAACACCAACATCCTCTGAGAAATGGGATATGAATCATCACAGGGGGAGTTCTCTCAATGACGAACTCGCTGTCACAGCCAGCCAATCCAAAGTCGGTGAGTCCCTCCCTGGACAACTTTTGAAACGACTAGATCCCGTAGAGAATAGCTACCGAAGTATTGACGATATTTTGGGTGATAAGAGAACAAGGTTTTACTGGACCTATGAACTTCACACCAAATTTGTTGATGCAATTCGAGAGCTGGGAGTTGATTCGGCTAGCCCACTACGCATACTTGAGATTATGAATGTGCCGGGGCTCTCTAGAATTAACGTCGAGTCTCACCTCAAGTACTATAGGAGATTGCTAAGGGATGGAAGGATAGCGTTAAACCATCATAAAGCCAGTTGGAGCTCAAGTGCCGGGCAGAGTTACAACCACGATGATTGGAGAGCCGAGAGCACCCAACCGTGTTTCAGCAATTACGGGACCAGCAGTCGTGTCAGCGACTCCTCTAACCCAAATCAGAATGCTCCGCCGAGCTATCTCAATACTCCTCAAGAGTATATACCGCAGTTCCAGCACATAGGGATTCCTCAGTTTGAGCGCGATTCGGTCATTAATGCTGTCCCTGAAGCGGATCTGGCATTGGTAGAGAGTGCACATATAAACCTGCCGGTCATTGGAGGAAGTTCCAATTCGAGGGGTCAAGTTGCTCACGGCGAGAGCAAAGAGAGGAATCCCTCGCCTGCAGTCGACGACAGCCAATCTGGGCACCAAAGGCTAGAAAGAACAGGCGATTTCCTTGAGGAGGAGCTGGACACTTGGATCAATACTCTTCAGGAATGTATGTCTCGACCCCAACAGGGCAATGATGAAGGTTCCAGCTCAAAGACTCCAGTTCCTCACAATGAAGGCGATGAAGGAAATCTGCCCCCAACAATTGTTGATACCCAACTTGAACATCAATGGCTCGAAGACCCGAGCAATTTCCTTGGCGATGAGTTCAATCTTTGGCTCGATCAATTTGGAGCCGGAGGGCCATCGCAGTGGTGACGCAAGGCAGGTGACCAAACGTCTGATGCAAGGCATGGTTACTCGATGAAAAATGCTTAGACGAAAGGGGTGGAACACTCCTATTGAATATGTTGTTGATCGCACTGTAAGGTTCCCACGGGAACATCTTTCATTAATGTCTAGAACTAATTGCGCGTGAGTGTCAACATCACCCTTTGAGCATCTTCAAGCCGAGGGCCGTGGATTAATCGCTTAATCCGTGGAGCAAGTTCCCCGAACAATTACTATCACCCGCGGAGTATAATGGGATCTACCCCTTCAATACGAAATACGTTTGGCCGCGAAGCCACCTATTTGGTAAAACGATGTATCGTTCCTAAACGATCTTCAATCGAATACCGAAGTAATGTCTCATTTCTTTCCCTTCTCAGGTGATAAACGTCGATAAATCACTCAAGGAGCCATTTGTTCGAATAACAGAACAGACGTTGCCTAACTGGGGGCAGATGAACAATTGATGTTGCAAACACTCCAAGAATGGATAGGCGGATTTGATAGATGTTGTTCATATCAATACGCAATATCAGAACGGGATGAGAACCAAGAGTAAAGTTGTATCGTTCCAATTTGTCTTGAATTTGAAAATATGAATTGATACTCGTTATTTATCCTTGACAGGGGAATCGCCTTACAGACGAACAGGTTTTCACATCCCATGTATTACCCGTTAGAATACATGACCAAGGGTAAATTGTATCGTTCTAATTTTTTGAAAAATTCGTGAACGTACAATAACATGTTTCTTTCGCATTTTCAGGATCTCCAGCCGCGGGGGACGGGTAAGTATCCCTTTCCCCAATCCATTGAAGATGTTAAATAAAAAACAGAGAGAAAAAGAAAAGCTTTCAGAATCTAATGTCTAGAAAAGACATAGAATTCAAACTTCATTGGCATTCATGTCTTAAAACAGGAGGTTATCTGAACATGAATAAGAACATGCATGGTGCATCATAAAATCCCCTTGACGGGTAAAATTTTTGGAGAAAATGAAAGAGATTTTTTCCAATCAAAAGTTCAAAACTTTTAAAAGGACGTTTTCTCAAAAGAAAAGAGGCAAAGCCTAGTCCAAACACGTCCTACACACACTGGAGAGAAGTGGAGCGGATCAGATAGCAAAATCTGGACCTACGGAAGTAGGGATTATTCGCAACGATTACATGGGTTGGGATGACGGAGGCATTCGTTTCATATCCCTCAAACACTACAGGTGACCGTTGATAAACCCTTTGAACGACGGTTTTCATTCTTAACCCTGTCAAGAACCACCCCACATCGGGGCAAAATGGAGGTGAGTCCAGCGGTATCAGGAGAAAATGGTTAGAAATTTTCTTGCTCGCACTAACATCAATCTTTGTGTGTTGTTTATATGGTAATCCAAGTGCCATAGGATGACGAGAAGCATTCATTTCTCTATCCCACACACCATATCCTTTGCACAGCCAAGTTGAGCCTGCAAATTCATTTCATAAACCCCTGTTGGTGATCATGGGATGTTTCAAGATGGAAACTGCATCACTCCAAGAACGGAAGAAATCAAGAGATGGGATTTATAGAAAAATCTCATATCGTCGTTTAAATGTGCTATGATTCAAGTTGTATATCTAGCACAATTTTCTGAACATCGTAGTTCCAAAGGAAAAGAAAAGGTGGGATTTCAACAAAGAAAAAAATCCCCAGCATCAAGAAAAAGCAAAGTGCCTGGTAAAAGCAAGGCCGATGCTCGTGAAAACTGTTTGATTGATCCCCAATAAAGCCTAGTTGGGAAGAGAGAAAAACCCATAAAGGAGTCAGATCAAGAAGACTGCTCCCCAAATGATGTCAGCCGTGGTGCAAAAACACGGACAGAATTGTCAATCTCTTAATACCACAAGAGACGTTCTCTAAAGAGTTGGTGTACACCTCAAAATCAGTTGCGCACCTCAAAGACTAAAGATGCAGAAAGGAAAGGACAGGTGTCAAATCTGCGATGATCACCAATGTCAATCCCCTCATAAATTCTGAGCCAAAAATAAGCTTGTTTCGGTCCCCAATCCTACCAATGTTACAACCCCGAAACAGTCTTCTCTGACTAAGACACTTGGGTTAACATATAGCTTAGCTCGAAGAAGTACGAGCAAGACTATTTCTTTCTCATTTTGCAGGGTTCTTGACTTGTAAACCCGGAGCAGATGGTGAAGACTTTCATTCAATGGCCTCGACTCCAAAGCGAGTCCCCCTTGAAAGCCAATATCCAAGCCTAACATTACGGTCCCGTGGAAGACCTCCCGACCGATCAAAATGTATGCGCTGCGAATGAGCCTAAAACCTAGGCACAGGTTAGTAGGGAATTGAGTGCATCCCCTATAAAAACCACATCTCAAAACAGGTGAGAAGACCTCCTTGTCGAGAAATATTCCAATTGACGTTTTGAACAAACTCTTTTTGGAATTTTCAAACTGTTGATCCAGATTTTCCGTGCAAGGGACTTGTGATCACATTTGCATGTTGCAAGAATGCTTTGGATGACCTCCAGCATCAAAATGCACATTTCATGATTAAAACTTAAATCATACGATTTTGTCAAATGGACAGCCGTGGTCTTCCCAAAGATTACTAACGTTTTCTTGGTGAAGAAAAATATTTCAGGCTCAAATTTCTGCAGGATACCTGGAGAACCCAGCTCCCAGAATGTCGCCTCAACAGACTCAAGTGAAGCTTTGTCAAAATAAAATCTTTCACTGCTTCAAAAAATGAATTCCCGACAAACTTCGGGGTCTCTAAAAAAGAGGGGAAGAAAAACCCTTTTAAAAGAAAAGTCCTATCAGACGTGGAGAACCCTCGTCCTAGGACCCATTTTCAAAATATCAAACAGTCTCATCGGACGTGGAGAACCCTCGTCATGAGACCCATTTTCATAATTTAGGCAGTCTCATCGGACGTGGAGAACCCTCGTCATGAGACCCCTTTTCAAAAATCAGACAGTCTCACCGGACATGGAGAACCCTCGTCATGAGACCCCTTTTCATAATTTAAACAGTCTCATCGGACGTGGAGAACCCTCGTCATGAGACCCCTTTTCAAAAATCAGACAGTCTCATCGGACGTGGAGAACCCTCGTCATGAGACCCCTTTTCATAATTTAGGCAGTCTCATCGGACGTGGAGAACCCTCGTCATGAGACCCCTTTTCAAAAATCAGACAGTCTCATCGGACGTGGAGAACCCTCGTCATGAGACCCCTTTTCATAATTTAGGCAGTCTCATCGGACGTGGAGAACCCTCGTCATGAGACCCCTTTTCAAAGTCAAAACTGATGGTAGACACCGCCTGAAGGGTCAAAACTATGGTAGATACCGCCTGAAGGGTCAACACAAGGTAGAAACCGCCTGAAGGGTCAACTCATGGTAGATACCGCCTGAAGGGTCAACACAAGGTAGAAACCGCCTGAAGGGTCAAATCAAAGGTAGAAACCGCCTGAAGGGTCAACTCAAGGTAGAAACCGCCTGAATGGTCAAACCAAGGTAGAAACCGCCTAAGGGATCACATTAATGGTAGAAACCGCCTGAAGGGTCACATATGGTAGAAACCGCATAAGGGTCAACTCATTGATAAATATCGCAGTAAGGATCAACACAAAGGTCTGATCCACCATACGGATCAAAATTCTTGGCAAATCCCAAAGCGTGGGATGCGCCTTCCTTAGGTTCCTACAAGTTAGGAATTACATCATGGTATGACCTACCATACAGGTCAGAGCTTAATCTCCCTGGGATATTCTGAATGACGAGTCCTAGGCATCTTCTTGAAAGTCGTCGCAACCGGCAGCATCCGACAGGTGAGCTTCAGGTAAGCCTCTCTCACTCCGGCCCATGTTCAAATTGTTAGAGCAAACCGGGGATTGATTTGAGCTTTTATCAATAGGCTTAAGGATCCGATGTCATAACATTTCTTCTCTTATTTTCCCAGTTGAGTCGGTTAGGGATCAGGTGCCACATTATCTTTGAGAGAAACCTCTAACGAGATTCCTCTCAAAGAGGGGCAGCTGTTGACACCTGATTTTTTTTACCATTTATTATTGTGATTTTTATTCTTTAAAATTAATTAAAAATATCAAAAAAGGTCATAAAATCACAAAATCAACTTTGGAAGCCTTGGTTTAACCTTAGGAACCAATTTTGAACAAAAAATATTTTTCGGTATTTTTAATATTTTTCGAGTTTATTTAATTATAAAAATACCCAAAAAATCAGAAAAATACCATTCGTGGTCAGAAAAATACCCAAAAATATTCGATAATTTTGTTTTAATTTCCTCTTCAAGTGTGTCACTTTAAATCTCAAAAATTCGGCTCGGGTCACTATGTTCCTTCACAAACATAAACCCGAACCGAGCCTAAAAAAAAATCATTTTCGAGTCTTTTAGTTTTCAATTCTCACTTTTTATAAGCTATGACATTGGATTCTAAAGTCTTAAAGTGCAATTAGGTCAATTTGCCCTCCAATTTAATCAATTTTTACCAAAAGGGCTTAATTGCACATTTTTCTTTCAATTAGTCCCCGGTTTCACGGATGTATACGTATGCTCTACGTATTTATACGTCATACGTATTTATACGTTATGCATATTTGTATTGTTTGGTAACCTCTTTAACTCTTGTAATAATAATAATGGTTATTATTTTTAACACCTTTGTTAGTGCCTTTTTTAGCATTTTTGTATTGTGAGTGCTATTGCTAGTGCTATTTTTAAATAGCATTTTTTGTATTATAAATTGTGAGTGCTATTGTTAGTGCTATTTTTAAATGACATTTATTTATCATAAATTGTGAGTGCTATTGTTAGTGCTATTTTTAAATGGCATTTATTTATCATAAATTGTGAGTGCTATTATTAGATAGAATTTATAATTGTTAGTGCTATTTTTAAATAGAATTTTTGTATTATAAATTGTGAGTGCTATTGTTAGTGCTATTTTTAAATGTCATTTATTTGTGAGTGCTATTATTAGATAGAATTTATAATTGTTAGTGCTATTTTTAAATAGAATTTTTGTATTATAAATTGTGAGTGCTATTGTTAGTGCTATTTTTAAATAGCATTTTTGTATTATAAATTGTGAGTGCTATTGTTAGTGCTATTTTTAAATGTCATTTATTTGTGAGTGCTATTTTTAGATAGAATTTATAATTGTTAGTGCTATTTTTAAATACAATTTATTGGAAGGTATTTTTGGCTATAAAAGGATGGCAAGAGTTTTGAGGTTGAGGGGGGAGACATTTTGTAGAGTGTGCAAATTTTTGAGAGCTTAGAGAGAAGAACACAAACACTCTCTATATTCTCATCATCTTGAGTGAGCAAAATATACTAAGTTCGGAATATTGATTCCGCATATTGCTAGCACAATTGTTGTGGAGTTATTAGTCGTCTCCCCGTTCGTCAATTGGTGGTGCGTCCGAACTAGATGCCTAACACTTGTGGAGGCTAAGATCGAAGAACATCGAACCGACACCTCCGTTCAAGCACGCTACGAGAGGTAATCTATTTACTCCCTTTGAGGCTTTGTGATTTTTTTTTTCGATTGAAATGCACGAAGTACGCCTCTGGAGATACATGTATGGGTTGTTATTTATTTCCGCTACGTGTTACGTGGATCCCAACAGTGGTATCAGAGCCAATCCTTAGGCGTTTTCGTGCATTTAATTGATTTTTGCAATTTTTGCAATACTATGGCCAATATGTATTAACGAATTGTTCGTCTTACATGGCTAATGGATGTTGATTGTTTTTATATGATAAATTAATCAACGTAGCAAAAATTGAGACTAAATCAATTTTGAATCGAAAATTTATGGCTATCTTATTTTACGTAAAAATTCTGAATATGATTCAACGTAGAATTTTTATTGTGCCTTCCT
This sequence comes from Rhodomyrtus psidioides, assembly GCA_021437785.1. Classification (NCBI taxonomy): domain Eukaryota; kingdom Viridiplantae; phylum Streptophyta; class Magnoliopsida; order Myrtales; family Myrtaceae; genus Rhodomyrtus; species Rhodomyrtus psidioides. Next base: position 2,154,275 of record JAILYB010000047.1, read on the forward strand.
AAGTTTTAAATTGTGAATTTATTACTTACGTGAAAGGGTGGTGATCATGGAAAAATCTCTAATCAATGTGATTGATGTATATATGAATGTATGATGATTATTTATATATTTGGGGTTGTAATTATTAAATGGAGACTGCGTACTCCTTTTATTTTTCATGTAATCTTTATTTTTAGCATAGTCAATTGTTGATGTAAATGCTACGAGGATTACGTGGAGGAGCCGTTTAAGTCGGCGAGCTCTTTGGGGCCCAATTCTTGAAGAGTTCAAGAAACCAAGAAGAAGCGAAGAGCGGCTCTCCGTTATTAAAATATTAAAATGATTAAATGTGGTCTCATTGGCTCGAGACCCATTAAATCATAATTCCATGATCACCACGTAGGATAGATGTTTATGTGATTGGCATCTATTTATTTATTATGATTACGTGAGCATGTTAAACTGGTTAATGTGCAAAGTCAGACTTACCTCACCCAAAATTGCGCCTGCATGAAATCCTAGTTAGGGAAAATCACTCGCGTTAGGTACCGAAAGGGCGTTGGTAATGACATCAACGTAACCAAGTCCCCGAACCCAAAATCTCTGGTTCCGCAGAATTGATCGATCTCTCCCAATCGGTCAATAAGGTTTCCGGTCTACCCTCCAAGAAAGACCGGTGGCGACTCCAAATGCATGCACAAGTTGCACATGCCACCACGACCACACTAAGGTCGAAAGCGATCGACTCTTATCGTCGAAGAATACTCCCGCCGCGATTTGGTATGGGCCTGGGAGGGCTCGCGCCGATCCAAGACCCGCGATCGATAATCCATTAGCCGCGTCCGCTTTCGGACGGGTCGCGACAGCTCGCAACATATCTTCGAGCGTTTGGATCGTCCTCTCTGACTGTCCATCAGTCTGTGGATGATATGCCGTACTGAATTGCAATCTAGTTCCCAAAGCCTCCTGTAGACTCTTCCAAAAGTTTGATGTAAACTTAGGATCTCGATTCCAACGTGAACGTAACTGGTACTCTATGCAATCTCACAATCTGACGCATATACAACTCTGCGTACCTTTCCATTGCAAAATCCTTTCGCACAGGTATGAAATGTGCCGACTTTGTTAGTCTATCCACAATTACCCAAATTGAATCATGACCTTTCTGACTCCTCGGTAATCCCATCACAAAATCCATCGTCACATGTTCCCATTTCCATTCAGGAATTTCTAGAGGTTGTAGCAATCCTCCTGGTTTGCAATATTGAGCTTTCACCTGTTGACAGGTTAAACACTTTGTTACATGCTTAGCTGCATCCACCTTCATTCCGTTCCATCAGTAGTGTTGACGTAAATTCTAATACATCTTAGTGCTACCTGGATGAATACTGTAATTGCTCCTGTGAGCTTCCGACAAAATCCTTTCCTTAAGTTCCTCATCACCATGTACACATAAACGTCCTCGAAATTTCAGAATTCCGTCTTCTGACGCTTGAAGTTTAGCTTTTCTTTTCGTCGCATCCATTCCAAGAATCTTTTGGATCTCTAGATCTGTGGACTGCAAGGCCTTTATTCTCTCTTGAATGTCAGGTTCAACTCTTAGAGTTGCTATTAAACTTGATAGTTGGCAAACTTCCAATTTAAACTTAGAATCCCTCAGATTCTCTAACAACGACCATCATTTAACCAATAAGATGGCAATACTTGATTTTCGGCTTAGTGTATCAGCAACTCTATTCGCCTTTCTAGGATGATACAGAATCTCGCAATCATAATACTTAAGTAATTCCATCCATCAACGTTGTCTCATATTAAATTCTTTCTGCGAAAACAGATACTTCAAGCTTTGATGATCTGCATAAATCTGAAATCTTTCACCACACAAGTAATGCCTCCAGATCTTTAGAGCGAAGATGATGGCAGCTAACTCCAAATCATGTGTCGGGTAATTCATTTCATGTGGTTTCAATTGTCGTGAGGCATAAGCAACCACTTTTCCATGTTGCATAAGCACACACCCCAATCCTTTTAGTGAGGCATCACTATATATCTCATGACCTCCAAGTCCAGAAGGAATGGTTAGTACTGGTGCGGTCGTCAATCGGTACTTAAGTTCTTGGAAACTGCTTTCACACTTATCCGTCCATTCGAACTTCACGTCCTTCTTCGTTAGCCTCGTCAACGGAGTAGCTATGGACGAAAACTTCTCCACAAATCGCCTATAATAACCTACCAATCCCAGAAAACTTCTAATCTCGGTAACCATCGTAGGTCTCGGCCATTTCATCACTGCTTCAATCTTTGAAGGATCTACTGAAATTCCTTCTCCAGAAATCACATGACCAAGGAACGCCACTTTACTCAACCAAAATTTGCATTGACTAAACTTGACGTAAAGTGAATGCTCCCTTAGGGTTTGCAAAACTACCCTCAAGTGTTTTTCATGTTCCTCATCACTCTTCGAATAAATCAAGATGTCATCTATAAAAAAAAAAAATAACGAATCGATCCAAGTACTCCTTAAACGCTCGATGCATCAAATCCATGAATGCAGCAGGGGCATTAGTCAAACCAAAAGGCATAACCGTAAACTCATAATACCCATATCTCGTTCTAAAAGCGGTCTTTGGTATATCCTCCTTCTTAATCCTCAGGTGGTGATAACCAGTCCTCAAGTTTATTTTAGAAAATACAGATGCTCCCTGTAATTGATCAAACAAATCATCTATCCTCAACAACGGGTACTTGTTCTTGATGGTTACTTGATTCAACTGTCTATAATCGATACACAAACGTAAGGATCCATCCTTCTTCCTCACAAACATCACCGACTCTCTCCACGGCGATGCGCTCGGTCTAATGAATCCCTTATCCAAAAGTTCCAGCATCTGCACTTTTAATTCTTTCAGCTCATACAAGGACATCCTATACGGTGCCTTTGAGATTGGCTCCGTTTCTGGTGCCAACTCAATCACAAACTCAATTTCTCTATCTGGTGGTAATCCAGGCAATTCTTTAGGAAAGACATCAAGAAAATCCCGTACCACCGCTATACTTTCTAGCTTCGGCTCCTCCGCCATGGTGTCTACTGTGACAGCCAAATAAGCTTAACATCCTTCGCTTATCAACTTAGTTGCTTCAAGTGATGAAACTAAAGGAATCGAGGTTCCTCCCCGACTTCCTACAAATTCAAAACTAGGGCGATGTCGCGACCCGAAATTTTTTTACGAGGCTAATGGATTGTCGAATAGCGCCCCCACTCTGAAATGTGGATCGCGGGCTTTCTCGACGCGGACCCTCCCAGGCCCATACTAAATCGCAACGGGAGTAAATTTTTATGCGGGGGTTTCGACGATAAGAGTCGATCTCATTCGACCTTGGTATGATCGTGGTGGCATGTGCTATGTGTGCATGCATTTGGAGTCGCCACCGGTCCTTCTTGGAAGGTGGACCGGAAACCTCACTAATCGATTGGGAGAGATCGATCAGTTCTGCGGAACCAGAGATTTAGGGTTCGGGGACTTGGTTACGTTGGTGTCATTACCAACGCCCTTTCGGTACCTAACGCGAGTGATTTTCCTAACTAAGATTTCATACAGGCGCAATTTTTGGGTGAGATAAGTCTGATTCAGGGATTTCAAACAGATTGGAAGACTAGTCCTATCAAATCACAATCAATATAAGGAAAGCGCAATCAAGTGCATAAATGAGCCACGTCAATGCACATCAATTCAAATTAATGGCTTCCTAGTATAGCCTTAAGGGCTTAGGGAATGTGTGATTTAGGACCAAGGGTAGACTGGGAAGATTTGGGGACGATTTGCTCGAAGGGCGAAATCGTCAATTTTAGGGAGGTTTTGGAGTTGAAATAAACAAAATAGGTCATGGCCAGTTGATCTTGGCCATTTCCTATTTTGGAGATTTTTCTTGAATTTTTCGGGATTTCTCGAGAAACGATTTTCCTAAAGGGCAAAATCGTCATTTTTGAAAAGATCGGGATTCGAGAGACCAAAGATAGGTCTTGACCAGTTGGTTGTGGTCATTTCCCATTTTGTGGTTTTTTTTGGAATTTTATGGATTTATTCAGGAACGATATGCCGAGAGGGCGAAATCGTCATCTTTGGAAGGATCATGATTCAAAAAACCAGAAACAAGTCATGGCCAGTTGACTATGACCATTTCCTATTTCTTGGAATTTTTTTGGAATTTTCTGAATTTTCTTGATTTTTTGGAGACGATTTGCCTAAAGGGCAAAACCGTCATTTTTGGAAATATTGGGGTTTAAAAGACCCAAAATAGGTTAGGGCTAGTTGTTTGTAGCCACTTCCTATTTTTTGGAATTTTTTAATTTTTGGAAAAATGATTGGCCAAAAGGGCAAATTCGTCATTTTGAAAGGATTGGGGGTTCGAAAGACCCAAAATAGGTCATGGCCAGTTGATTGTGGCCATTTCCTATTTTCTGGCATATTTCTGAAATTTTCTGGAATTTTTGGGGGACGATTTGCCAAAAGGGCAAAATCGTCATTTTGGAAAGATTAGGGCTTGGAAGACCTGAAATAGGTAATGGCCAGTTGATTGTGGCCATTTCCAATCTTCTGGGATTTTTTGGAATTTTCTCGGAATTTTTGGGAGACAATTTGCCAAGAGGGCAAAATCGTCATTTTGAAATAATTAGGGTTCGAAAGACCCGAAATAGGACATGGTCAGTTGAGTGTGACCATTTCCTATTCTCTAAAATTTTTTGGAATTTTTCTGAATTTCTTGGGAAGACGATTTGCCAAAAGGGCAAAATCGTCATTTTGGAAATATTGGGCTTGAAAGACCTGAAATAGGTCATGGCCAGTTGATTGTAGCCATTTCCTATTTTCTAGAGTTTTTGGACTTTTCTTGGAATTTTTGGGAGACGATTTGCCAAAAGGGCAAAATCGTCATTTTCGGAAAGATTGGGGTTTGGAAGACTCAAAACAGGTAATGGCCAGTTGACTGTGGCCATTTCCTATTTTGTTGAAATTTTTGGAATTTCCTTGGAATTTCTGGGAGACAATTTGCCAAAAGGGCAAAATCGTCATTTTTGAAAGATTAGGGTTTGGAAGACCTGAAATAGGTCATGGCCAGATGATTGTGGCCATTTTCTATTTTCTGGAGTTTTTTGGAATTTTCTTGGAATTTTTGGGAGACGATTTGCCAAAAGGGCAAAATCATCATTTTTAAAAGGGGTCGGGTTTCAGAAGACCAAAAATAGATCATGGCCAGTTGATTGTGGCCATTTCCTATTTTCTGGAATTTTCCTGGAATTTTTTTGAATTTCTTTGATTTTTGGGAGACGATTTGCCTAAAGGGCAAAATCGTCATTTTAGAAGAATTAGGGTTCGAAAGTCCCGAAATACGACATGGTCAGTTGATTGTGACAATTTCCTATTTTCTGAAATTTTTTAGAATTTTTCCGAATTTTGTTTTTATTTTTTTTTTGAATTTTTTTAATGAGTTTCTATTTTTTTATGAATTTTCGGATTTTTTATAAATTTTTTTGAATCTTTTTTATTATATTATATTAAAAAAATATTTTCCGGACCGGGTCAAACCCGGCCCGCGCCTCTCGGGCTCCCGGCCCGACCCTACGGGTCGAGAACCGGCCTAAAACGACACCGTTTTGATTTTTTTGGAATTTTTTATTATTATTTTATTATTTTTTTAATTTATCCGAAAATACCCCATCGGACGGTCCACAATTCGCCACGTGGCCTCTCCTGGTGCGTTCGATCTTGAGCTAGATCGGACGACCCACAGATCGCCACTTGGCGCAATTGTATCCGTCAGATCTAATCTTTTTTATTTTCTGAAAATCCTTTTTAATTTTGATAAATCCCCAGATCGTGACACGTGGCGCAATACAAACCGTCGGATCTAGGTTTTTTTGAATTTTCTGAAAAGCCATCTATTATTCAAAAATCATTATTAATTTTGAAAATTCCTAGATCGCGACACGTGGCACCTCGCCCACCGTCCGATCTAGGGTTTTTTTATCTTTTTTTTTAAGGGAACTCCCCGGCGGTTGACGTGGCGCCGACGTGGCACGCCACGTCGGCGTTGACCGGTCAACCAACGTTGACCGGTCAACTCCCTCGCCGGGGAAGAAGACCGGCGCCGGCAATACTCACCGGCGTCTCGCCGGAAATGCGTTTCCGACGTCCAAACGATGCGGAAACGCCGCGATTTCGACACCAACTCGAACCCCCAACATCCCACATCCACATACATAAGAAACATGGTAAAATAAACGCCGGAAAATGACCCAACAGACCCCCCACCGAACCGGCGCCGGCGAGTATTTACAGAAAATTTTTCTTCATTCAAGCTCGGTTCCAGGCCATCAAACAACATCCAAGGAGGGTTTAGGAGCTTACCTGAGGTCGCCTAGGGGTCGGCGACCGTTTGAAACCCCCGTCGAACTCCCGATCCGAACCGTGACCGGCGAAGCTCCGGCTCGCGTCCTCGGCGTATTTTCGATGCAAAATAAACGTCAAACCGGGCTTAGAGTTTGTTCTAGTGGGATTTAAATACCAGACTCACACGAATAACGCTCGGGGAAGGCACGACCGAGAGCCAAAAAAGGAAGTGTTCATTCAAACATTTTGTCGAACGGTTGGTGTGCGCGAAAAATGTGAGATTCGAACAGAAAGTAGAGACCTTGCAGGCAAAACCGAGACTAAAGGACATTCATACAGAGCTTTCTAAGACATGGATGTAAGTTGAAAAGCGATCAGTTCGGCTCCGTTTGGCCGGAAACCAAACGGAGCCGAACTTACAGTAAGCTTCGGAAGCAGGGGAAAACAGGGGTGTCGCGGCCGGGGAGTTACTGACCTTTTCTCGCGATTCCGGCGACGATTGGGGCTTCGGTGGTGGTGAGCTCGTTAACCTGAGGCTTCACGACGTCTGCTCGAGCATCGTCGCGGCCGGAATCCCCCTCCACAGCTCACGGCCTCCTCCCTCTCTCTTTTTTTTTTTGACCGAAAAAACCCTTTTTTTTTCTCACGGCCGAACGGCCCTTTATCATCCAAGGCCGCCTGGGATCCCTCGAGAGGACAACCACGCACTCCCTCACCACTGAAAAAGCAGTGCTCTCTTGCAGTTTTGGTCGCCCGGTCGTTGCCCTCCCTGCTCTCTGTGTACGTGAGGAAAAAATAGCGCAGGTCTGCAACTTTGGTTGCAGACCCGGTTTGGTCGGGTCGGGTCGGGTCCGACCCGACCGATCCGACAGCCATTTTTCGCCCAATTGAGCCCGCAATTGACCGTTTTTCATGAAATTGACCCCAAAATCGGACTCCTCGGCGTGTTTTCCATCTAAAATGGGTGTTTTCACGTGCGATTGAATTGGAATTTGGCAAAAACCCCAAATTATGCATGGGATCCGAAATTGATTTTCGCCCAATCGAGGGCTCAAACGACCAAATCAGTCCAAATGGAGGCCACCAATGGATTCGGCATGATGAAAACTATAGGGTAGAAGTGTTTGATTTTCATGGGTGTCCCTAGAGATAATTTAATTTTAAGATTCGCGAAACCGGGGACTAAATCACAAAGAAATTTGTGCAATTAGGTCCTTTTCATCAAAATTGATCAAATTGAAGGCCTCATTGACCCAATAGCACTTCAAGGCTCTAGATTATAATGTCATGGTTTATTAAAAATGGAAATTAAAAATTAGGGGACTCAAAAGGTAATTTTCAGGCTCGATTCGGGTTTATGTTTGTGAAGCAACATAGCTGCCCAAGTCGAATTTTCAAGATTTATAAAAACCAACCTGAAGAGGGAATTAAAATAAAATTGTTGACTATTTTTGTGCATTTTCTGACCACGAATGGTATTTTTCTGATTTTTTTGGGTATTTTTATAATTAAATAAATTCAAAAAAATATTAAAAATTTCGAAAAATATTTTTTGTTCAAAATTGGTTCCTAAGGCTGGGCGAAGGCTTCCAAAGTTGATTTTGTAATTTTATGACTTTTTTGTTATTTTTAATTAACTTTAAGAAGTAAAATCAAAATAAAAGGTGATTAAAAATCTGGTGTCAACAGCTGCCCCTCTTTGAGAGTGAGCTCGTCAGAGGTCGCTTTCAAAGACAAAAATGACACATGAGTCTTAACCGACTCGACTGGGGAAAAAGAAAGGCCATGACATTAGACTCTAAGAAACCCATCGGTGAAAGCTCAAATTCGTCCCCGGTTCGCTTTAACTATTTGAACGTGGGCCGGGGAGGGGGAAGTTTACCTGGAGCTTTCCTACCTGTCCGCTGCTGTGCTCGTGGAATATGAGAGTTCGTCGTTATGCTCCTGGGGCGTTGAAATCGCGGGCTCGGCTTCCTCTTTTTTCGTTTTTTTTGTTTTTTTGTTTTTTTGTTTTGTTTTTTTGTTTTTTTTGTTTTTTTTACCCTCGTAGCTTCTGACTCGCTATACCAGGTTTTATTCCTCCCTTCGTAGCTTCTGATCCGCTATACCAGGGTCTTGAAAGCCTTTTACGCGACTACCGGCTGCACTCCATTCCGAAGGGCGAGAGCTTTGAGGCATGGCTATCCGGCGCGTGCTTCGTGGAAAAGGCGGTCACCGTATCTCTAGGCGGCAAGTCGCGAGCGTCAGGGGCTCCGATCTTGAACTGTGCTTTGAGATACCTCTGTCGTAGATCCCTGTCTGGTGGGATTTGGGGTGGAATAAATGTCTCTTCCGCGGCTACCGGCTGCAATCCATTTCGAAGGGCGAGAGCTTCGAGGCATGGCTATCCGGCGCGTGCTTCGTGGAAAAGGCAGTCACCGTATCTCTAGGCGGCAAGTCGCGAGCGTTAGGGGCTCCGATCTTGAATTGTGCTTTAAGATACCTCTGTCGTAGATCCCTGTCTGGTGGGATTTGGGGTGGAAGAAATCTTCTGTAGCTAAAAATTGGCGATCCGGTCCGAAAGATGACAGATCCGCGGCTACCAACCTGTGAACACTTACAGAGAGATTTATCTAGGTCATCGTGCTTTCGAAGCGGCAAGCGAGCCTTTTGAGCTCCAGTCTTGGGTCGGCTTCTAAGCACCTATTTGCTTTAGGGGATCCCATGAAGCTGACTAGCGGGGTCAGAGGGGACTTCTTAAGTTTTCCTTGAGTTTTTCCTTTGAAAAGTGTTCTTGGGACAAGGGTTCTCCACGTCTGATGAGATTTTTTGTTTTTGAAAGGGTTTTTCATGACGAGGATTCTCCAAGTCAGAGGGGATTTTTGTGTTTTTTGAAAGGGTTCCCAGGACGAGGGTTCTCCACGTCTGATGGGACTCCTTGACTCTTTATTTTTTTAAAGGGGTCCTAGGACGAGGGTTTTCCACGTTTGATGGGACTGTTTGATTGATTTTGAAAAAGGGTTCCCCGGACGAGGGTTCTCCACGTCCGATGGAATTTTTTGAGTTTTTGAAAAGGGGTGCCAGGACGAGGGTTCTCCACGTCCGCTGAGACTACTTGATTTTTTGAAAAGGGGTCTCAGGACGGGGCTTCTCCACGTAGGCTGAGACTATTTGATTTTTGATTTTTGATTTTTTTTAAGGGGGTCCCAGGACGAGGGTTCTCCACGTCTGATGGGATTGTTTGATTTTTGAAAAAGGGGTTCCCCAGACGAGGGTTCTCCACGTCCGATGTGACTATTTGATTTTTTGAAAAGGGTCCTCAGGACGGGGGTTCTCCACGTAGGCTGAGACTATTTGATTTTTGATTTTTGATTTTTTTTAAGGGGGTCCCAGGACGAGGGTTCTCCACGTCTGATGGGATTGTTTGATTTTTGAAAAAGGGGTTCCCCAGACGAGGGTTCTCCACGTCCGATGGGACTATTTGGTTTTTTGAAAAGGGTCCCGGGACGAGGGTTCTCCACGTCTGATGGGACTGTTTGATTTTTTGAAAAAAGGTTCCTCGGACGAGGGTTTCCATGTCCGATGGGACTTTTTGTTTTTTATTTTTTTAAAAGGGGTCCCAGGACGAGGGTTCTCCACGTCCGACGGGATTGTTTGATTTTTGAAAAAGGGTTCCTCGGACGAGGGTTTTCCGCGTCCGATGGGACTTTTTGTTTTTGAAATGGGCTTTCCCATGATGACGGTTTTCAACGTCAGATGGATTTTTTTTTTTTTAAAAAGGGTTTTCCCATGACTGCGGCTCGCAATGTCGGATGGGGTTTTAGTCTGATTTTGAAAAGGGGTTCCCATGACTAGCAGAGGGGATCCTGTCTTAATGTTGTCAAAAATTTCATTCAGCCAAAAATTTCATCGGGGTATGTTAATGATGTAAGAGGTCATCCAAAACATCTTGCAACATAATATGACGATCAAATCTCCTTTTAGGGAGGGTTTTGAATCAAATGATCTGAGATCGTCAAAAGAGTTTGATTAAAACGCCAATTGGAGTACGCTCATCAAAGAGGGCTCCTTGCTATTTTTAGGAGGTTTCTTCTCACTTTCTCTCATTTTTGAAACACTCAAATTCTCTCTCGAACCTATGTTCAAGGTTTCGGAACTGTTCGCAGTGTATACCATTTGATTGATCGGAAAGGGACTTTTGAGGGACCGTAATGTTGGGTTCGGTCAATGGTTTTCAAAGGGGACTCGTGGTCAAGTCAAGGCCAATGAATTGAAAATCTTCATCATCTGCTTCGGGTTTACAAGTCAAGAACCCTGCAAAAATGAGAGAGAAATAGTCTTGCTCGTACCTCTTCGAGCGATGCTTAAAATCATTTAAACTCTACGTTAACTCAAGTGTTTTAGTCGAAAAAGACTTTCAAGGGTTGTAACGTAGGTGAGAATTGGGGACTAAGAAAGGCCTGTTTTTGGCTCAGAATATGTGAAAGGGGTTTGATGTTGGTGATCATTGCAGATTTACCACCAATCTTGACCCTTGGATTGATCTTCAGAAAGCACCCTCGTTGCTCAAGGATGGTGTAGTCGTCACTTGGACGCGCCCCGGCTGGGGATAACTTCATGACTTGGTTCCCATGGGCATTTTCTTTTACAAGTAGATTCCACTGGGGATTAACATTTGGATATTCTGGAATCTTTTGGATGATTTATAAATACACAAGAATTTGAATGGGCATTGGCCTTGCTTTTACCAGGCACTTTACTTTTTGATGCTCGGGATTGGCTTTTGCCCCTTTTTTTTTTTAATCCCGCCTTTTCTTTTCTTCTCTTTTTTGGACAAGATTTTTTTTAGATTATGCTAAACACACATGCGAACAAAATCTTAGCACATTGAAGAATTGATTTATGACTTTTCTACAGGCCCAGCTCTTTTAAGTTCTCCCGATTTGAGGTGGCGCTGTCTTTATCTTGGAATGGGCAATGGTCACCAACGGGGTTTATGAAATGGATATGCAGGCTCAATGGGGCTGCGCAAAGGATGAGTGTGTGTAGGATAGAGAAGCGATCGCTTTCCGTCGTCCTAAAGCACTTGAATCACAGTACGAGTTAAAATGTAAAGAAACACTCGAAGATTGATGTTGGTTCGAGCAAAAAGATTTCTAACCATTTACCTCATACCGCCGCTGGAATTCCTTCTGATTGGCCCCAACATGGGGTGGTTCTTGACAGGGTTATAGAATTGAAGCCTCCGCTCAAATTGGTTGACAATGGTTGACCTGCGGTGTTTGTGATAAAGAAAAGAACGCCATTCGTCTTTTCAATCTAGGTAACCACTGCGAATGATCCCTACATCTGCGAACACGGTTCCTATTCTAGTTCTTACTTCACTCATCACTCAAGTGTTTGTAGGGACGTGTTTGGGCATGGGTTGCCTCTCATCGTCTGAGATACTCCTTTTGACAGTTTTAAACATTCCCTTTTGAAAATTCATTTCTTTTTATCCAAAACGTCCCTTACTGGGATCCTTGATGCAATATGCATGTTCCAATGCATGTATTGGATGATTCCAAAAGCTTTTAAATGTGAGTGCCGATGAAAAGATTTCAAGAATTTCGCATGCATTTTTTTCACACGTAGAATTATTGAGTATCTCTAGACTCTTCGGAATTTCAATGGCTCAAAGACCTTTCAAAGTCGAAAGAAGTGTTTCCGAAATTTTTAGGCTCTAAGAGATAAGGGAAGGGGTACTTACCTGCCCGCCATGGTGGGGAGTCCCTGGAGACGCAAAAGAGATGTATTAGTATACGTTCTCAAATATAGAGAAAACTGGAACAATACAACTTCACCCTTAATTATGCGTTCCCATCTGGATGTAATTGCACAGAGTCTGAGAATGTACGATCCAACTCGATCGGATGAGATGGTCAAAGGCTTGGAGCTTCTTTGGAGTCTTAAAGGAGAAGGATACTCACCTATCTGCACGACGGGTAGTCCCTGTCAAGATAAGAAATGAAGAGTTAGTGTATGTTCCGTGTTAAAAATGAACTGGAACGATACCACTTTACTCTTGATCCGGCTGCCCCGGTCAGGTGGCATTTGCCCCGGTTGACTGCTTTAATCTATTTCGTAACTTTTGTGATCTCCCATTTTTCGGGATGCCTCTTACTTAGGGCTTCCTGTCTCTCTTCATCCTCAAAGTGTTGCCCTTTCGACGCTTGGAGGTATTGTCTCGCTCGAGATGCCCTGCCCCAGTAGCCTACGCATCGCTACTTGTCGCTAGGGTCTTGATGGCTCTGCCCCAACATGCTCTTTTGGTGGGGAGTCTGATCCAAGTGGATCTTCAATCAATTATCCCGATGACTTGGGCTGTTGACTTTTTCTTGTTCTTCTTCTTCTCTCTTTTTAATCTTCTTGAAGTACCATCTCTTGATGGATTCTCGAGATGATGTCTCGCCTGTCGAATCTTGCCACGTTCTTCGCGGTGACATTCGTATATGACACAGCCTCGCGAAATAGTCGATTGCTACCAGTATGAAGCGATGTCCGTTTGAAGCCTTGGGATTGATTGGGCCTATCATATCGATCCCTCACATGGAGAACGGCCCTGTCTTGGACATTTGGTGAAGCTCGATCAGAGGTGCATTGATTCTATCCCGGTACACCTGACACTGACGGCATGATTTCACATGTTGATTATAGCCCGATGCCAAGGTCATCCAGTAATAACCCAATCGCATGATTTTCTTGGCGATGAGATGAACGTTCATGTGAGGGCCGCCTTCCCCCTCATGTATCTCTCTTACAAGTAACTTGGCTTCTTCGGCGTCCATACACCTGAGGAGCACTAAATCATAGGATCTCCTATAGAGGATTTGGCCGCTGAGGGAAAACTTGCCGGCCGCCTTTGCTATGCATTTCATGTCCCTCGCCTGAGCACCTGGAAGAAATCTCTCTTTTGCCAGGTAATTTTTAATGTCGTGATGCCAAGATTGGTCATCGAACCCCTCTTCAATTACCATGCAATGTGCCGGTTCCTGGGTGAATGCCAATCCTCAACGGCTCAATGTCAACGTCATCCGTTGCTTGAAATATGGAGGACAAGGTAGCTAACGCATCGGCAAAGTGATTCTGCGTCCTCGGCAGATACTTGAAATCGATCACTTCGAATCCCTTGACTGCATCTTCCGAGAATTTATGGTATGAGATGAGCTTAGAATCCCTTATTTTCCATTCGCCTTGGGTCTGTAGGATAATTAGCATCGAATCTCCATACACTTGTAGCTTCCTTACTTTCATGCTGAGGGCCAATTGTAGCCCCGGGATACAGGCTTCATATTCTTACACGTTATTAGTGCATGGGAATGTCAACTTCACGGCCACAGGGTAGTGCTGGCCATCTGGGGATATTAAAATTGCCCCGGTACCTGCCCCAGCTAAATTGACAGCGTCGTCAAAATACATAGTCCACTTCTCATCCGAGAGCGTTAGAATATGGTCTTCGGCTTCTTCCTCTTTTTGGGGTGTCATACTCCTGTGGACTTTCAGCTAGTATGTCGGCGATGGCTCGTCCTTTCACCGACTTCTGATTCAAACTCACCACATCAGACTCCGAGAGAAGTACCTGCCATTTTGCCAATTTCCCTACTAACGAAGGCTTCTCCAGCAAGTACTTGATTGGGTCATTTTCCGAGATTAATAATATAGTATGATGGAGGGTGTACTGCCTCAACCTATGAAGCACCCAAACCAATGCAAGATAGGTTTTCCCAACCGCCGGGTATTTCGCCTCTGATGCGGTATATCTCTTGCTTAGGTAATAAACAGCTCGTTCTTTACCATCTTCGGGGTCTTGTCTGAACGAGTAGAACTCCCAAGGACTCATCGTGAATAGTGAGGTAGAGGGTCAGAGGGACGCCAAGAATCGGGGGCACATACACCTCTATCCCTTTATGCATTATGTCGCGAAAGAGGGTAACCATCGCCCTCTGATAAGTTGCCCCAGCACTGTATAGGCCAAACGGCATGACTTTGTAATAGAAGGCGCCTTAGGGTATGATGAATGACGTCTTGGCTTTATCTTCTTTCCTCATGCGGATTTGGTTGTAGCCAGAGAATCCATCCATAAAAGAGAACCGCTCAAATCCTGCCGTGCTATCGACCAGGACATCGATATGTGGCAGCGGGAAGTCGTCTTTGGGGCTAGCCCTGTTCAAATCCCGGTAATCCACACAGACTCGAACTCTCCCGTCCTTTTTCATGACGGGGATGATATTAGCGATCCATTCCGGATATGCAATTACTTCAATGAACCCCACCTTAAGGAGCTTCATTACTTCTTCTTCAATTTTCTTCGCCAGCTCGGGTTTCGTCCTCCTAAGTTTCTGCTTTTTAGGAGGAATACTAGGATCGGTCGGTAGCCTATGTTCCACAATACTGGCGTCCAATCCTGGCATGTCCGCATATGACCAGGCGAAAATATCCTGATACTCTCTCAGGAGCTGCCTCTGTCGACGATAGGCTTTCACCGATCTTCACCTCCTTGACGTCCTCTGAGGTCTCTAGATTTACTGAAACGGTACCCTCTGCGACGAGCGGTTTGGACTCTTCATGGCGATCCCATCTATACTTGACCTCTCCCATATTCTGCTCCTCGTCTTCTCTTCGATTTGGAGGGTATCTCCCTCTCGAGAACCCGAGTTACTCAATAACCTGCTATGCATGCTTGGAATGGTATGCCTGGAATGTCACAAAGATGGTTAGTTGTCATATAAGGAAAAGCCCATGTATGATAAGTTTCTTGGGAGACGTCTTAGAAAAAGAAAAATTAAATCTAAAACGTGAGATGAGAGCTAGTCCTCATATCATTGGACATCCTTGCTTCCCAAAATTTTGAAAACTAGGAGACGTGTGGGAAATCAGGTCTCAGGGCTTTTCCTTTCTTTTCGTCTCTTTTTTTTTGCATTTTCTTTTCTCTCATTTGAATCGTCATCGACCGATTTGTGTTCCCACACGTCCCCCATTTTTGATTTTTTTTTATTTTTTGATTTTTTTTTATCTTTTTGATTTTTTGCTTTTGTTTTTGTTTTTGTTTTTTTTTATGATTTTTTGTTTTTTTTTTAAGAAATTGCACTTGGAACTACAGATGAACTACAATGCAAATAGACTAAAGAGTGACGATGGAAAGGAGGAAGTGACTCCCTTATCCGTGTAGTCTGCTGTCATCGATCGTCCGATCAGCTGGGCTGGCATAGTCTTCGATAGGGTTATCCACGTACACCTTGTCCAGTTCTTGGCAATCCAATGACGGGTCTTGCTGGCTGTTCTACTTTATCTCCTCGACACCTCCTTGGTCACCATCCCTTCTTCCAAGAGTATTGGGAGCGGTTTTGATAGTGGCATGAGAAGTGGTATAAACTGCATTGGCGATTTCTTCTTGGGCTCGCAAACTCTCGATGTTCCGCACAAGGCATTATCCCGGATAGGAGTTGGTGCCGACGGGTCCTCCTGCTCCAATGAGCTTGGTACGACTGTCTTGTTAGCCTCACATATCAGATTTTGCTTTCTAAATGGCATCTCACTTCCTTTGGTGGCATCCCAGATGAACTTTCTGTCCTCTCGGGGCACTTCTTTCATACGCTCCTCGTACTCATCTAATTCTTCGATCTCTTCAATATCCTTGACGCTCAATGAATACCCAGCAGGGATCTCCCATGACTCATCCCTCATAGTTTCTATCGCATATCCTTCATAGGTTAAGTTAAACTTCGCGAAGGATGATGTAAAAGCGGGGTCTTCAACCCTACCGATGATGCCCATATTACCCTTCTCGGCCAAGCATGGTTCTTTTCGCCCCATCGAGGTGATACATTTCTTTGGGTTTTGAGAAGATAAAGGTGGTACCTCATGTAACTCGGGTACGTTGGTGATAAGCCTTAGATCGCCTTTCGGTCCATCCTCGGATACATCACTGATTTCGTGATCTTGTAAAAGGTTTTGTTGGATGTTGGGGCATGCCTTATCGAACGCCAGTAGGTTGTTGTCGATGAGAGCATGTACATCATATTGTAGTGCTCGACAATTGTCTACATTATGTCCCTTCTCACCCATATAATATGCACATGTTCGGTTCATGTCGAACCCTGGGAATCTTGGCGGCTTCGCCCTCGGTATTTTTTGGCTACCAACCTTTCCTCCAACAGTCGGGGAAGCAGTTCTGACATAGGAAGTGGTAGTGGTGTAAAGAATGGAGGACCTCTCCTGCTTGACTGGTCAGCTTTCTCTATCTTGGGCATTGGTTGTCTCCGGCGAGGAACGGAATCAGGTGATTGATGTCTCGACTTGTGTTCAGAAATTTGACTCGCGACCGTCATTCCTCGATAGTTGGTCTTCATCTCCCTGACCGGTTCTTTACTCGTTTGAGAATATTTTCCGCGACTTTCTTTGTCTCTGATTATACTATCGCGCTTAGCCCATTCCATTCTTTCACCCGCATGTACAAATTATGAAAATGATTGGTAATGAGCCGTACTCAACCGATTAAAGGAATTATAGGGGAGAGCTTTCAGACAGTGCTCTATTAACTCATCTTCGTCCAACGGGGGTTGGACTCGGGCTGCTTTCGCTCTCCACCTTTGTGTGAATGATTTGAAGCTTTCATTTCTCCTTTGCGTCACAAGTACCAGATCCATTCTAGTAGGGGTGTCATTCTTGTTGAAATCGTATTGCTGAACAAACTGATTGGCTAAATCGTCCCATTCTAAGATACCCTTGACGGCAAGCGCTGTAAACCATCCTAACGCGTGACCGACCAGGCTATGCCGAAAATTCTGGATAAGAAGTGAATCATCCCAGTCATAATCAGCCATTGCCTCCAAATAGTAATCGATGTGAGTTTTCGGGCAGCCAATGCCATCGTATCTCTTGGCAAATTCTGGCCTTTGTAGAACCTCAGGCATCCTCCCTTTAAGGCGTGTGGGAGAGGCATTGGGTGGACATGTTTCGACGTGGATTGGTTTCGCGTGACCTTCAACGTTCTTCGGGTGACTAGAGTCTTTCTCTCGAATTAGGTATGTGACGAACAGATTCTCTCCAGTCAATGCATCTTCCTCAATAATACCAAGCTTTCCCTTGTGCTGTTTTTCCATATTGGCCATCATAGGCTTGCTTTCGGAGAAGACTTCTGCTCCTACGGCTTGATCAATGTCCGATATTTTAGGCAAAACCGATCGCACGGTCAGGTCAAGGTTAGAGCCCGTCGGGGATGCCCCTTGTGTGGTGAAGATGAGTGCCTTCATCTCTGTCATCGTTGCAATCACCTGAGTCATCTGGCTCTCTAGGGTGGTCAAGCGTTTCTCCACGCCATCCCGGTCCATCTTAACCTGTGACTAAGTCTCCACGCAGGTTTTTGGATTTCTTTTTTGGAAATTACCTGTTTTAAATTACATAACTATGTTAGAAAGGGAAGTAAAGCATGAATCCTTCCAATTTTATGCTTTCTTGTGATTAACGAAGATAAGGACTTTTACAAAGCCTTAGCTCCGTGTGAAAAGTTCTTTATCAATCCGTCCCTCGGATGAGGTTTCGTCCAGTAAGTGCCCTCCCTTGGACAAATCGGAAGGAGTGGAATCCGTTGAATGCCTCGGTAGCTCGATGACGGATGGCACGTCGCTCGTACTCGAATATCTCGGGAATCTTGGACCGACTTGGAGAGACCACCTCTACTCTATCCATACTATAAAATGAAATTGGACTCAACCATTGGATTTGATGAATGCAGGATGTCGTACGAAATCAAAGATGGCAGACAAATTAAATAGAAACAGAAGGACCTTACCACAATCGATACCTAACGAATTTTGGTTTTAGGTATACCAACCATCCATACACATGCGTATGAGACAAGTGAGGCTTGACTCTAGAAATCAAAATGGCTCAGGTATGGACCTAACGGCTTCTCACTATTCGAGTCGATAAATTCGTCCATAAGCGCAATCCACAACAAATGGATAAAAGAATCGACTTGAATAGTGAACGGGATCAAATATGGTCAACCCAAGCGCAAATCCACGCTAGAGCCTCGCATATCGATTCCCTATCTATGGCTACCTAAACAGGTGATTTCGCGGCCTGGGTTTGGGCGCTTTGTGTAAAAGTGTCGTGATCCTCAAATATGCAGGTGAATCATGCACGGCAGTTTGTATATCAATCAGCGCTTCAAAATATCCACATAACATACATTCCTACACCCAACCTGCATAAGACAATGTTAATCATAGACTACTCCCCTTATCACTCCAATCTGCAAAAACATTTAACACCTATCATAAGCGGACTTACCTCACCTTCAAGAGCGCCTGCAGAAAACGTGTCAGAAAATCACTCAGCGTTTTAATCGCGGCCTAAGTCCACTTGAGGCCTAGAACCATAGGTTTTAGGGTGTTCAGTCGCCAGTCTGTCGCGACCCGAAATTTTTTTACGAGGCTAATGGATTGTCGAATAGGGCCCCCACTCTGAAATGTGGATCGCGGGCTTTCTCGACGCGGACCCTCCCAGGCCCATACCAAATCGCAACGGGAGTAAATTTTTATGCGGGGGTTTCGACGATAAGAGTCGATCGCATTCGACCTTGGTATGATCGTGGTGGCATGTGCTATGTGTGCATGCATTTGGAGTCGCCACCGGGCCTTCTTGGAAGGTGGACCGGAAACCTCACTAATCGATTGGAAGAGATCGATCAGTTCTGCGGAACCAGAGATTTAGGGTTCGGGGACTTGGTTACGTTGGTGTCATTACCAACGCCCTTTCGGTACCTAACGCGAGTGATTTTCCTAACTAAGATTTCATATAGGCGCAATTTTTGGGTGAGGTAAGTCTGATTCAGGGATTTCAAACAAATTGGAAGACTAGTCCTATCAAATCACAATCAATATAAGGAAAGCGCAATCAAGTGCATAAATGAGCCACGTCAATGCACATCAATTCAAATCAATGGCTTCCTAGTATAGCCTTAAGGGCTTAGGGAAGGTGTGATTTAGGACCAAGGGTAGACTGGGAAGATTTGGGAACGATTTGCTCGAAGGGTGAAATCGTCAATTTTAGGGAGGTTTTGGAGTTGAAATAAACAAAATAGGTCATGGCCAGTTGATCTTAGCCATTTCTTATTTTGGAGATTTTTCTTGAATTTTTCGGGATTTCTAGAGAAACGATTTTCCTAAAGGGCAAAATCGTCATTTCTGAAAAGATCGGGATTCGAGAGACCAAAGATAGGTCTTGACCAGTTGGTTGTGGTCATTTCCCATTTTGTGGTTTTTTTTTGGAATTTTATGGATTTATTCAGGAACGATATGCCGAGAGGGCGAAATCGTCATCTTTCGAAGGATCATGATTCAAAAGACCAGAAATAGGTCATGGCCAATTGACTATGACCATTTCCTATTTCTTGGAATTTTTTTGGAATTTTCTGAATTTTCTTGATTTTTTGGAGACGATTTGCCTAAAGGGAAAAACCGTCATTTTTGGAAATATTGGGGTTTAAAAGACCCAAAATAGGTTAGGGCTAGTTGTTTGTAGCCACTTCCTATTTTTTGGAATTTTTTAATTTTTGGAAAAACGATTGGCCAAAAGGGCAAATTCGTCATTTTGAAAGGATTGGGGGTTCAAAAGACCCAAAATAGGTCATGGCCAGTTGATTGTGGCCATTTCCTATTTTCTGGCATTTTTCTGAAATTTTCTGGAATTTTTGGGGGACGATTTGCCAAAAGGGCAAAATCGTCATTTTGGAAAGATTAGGGCTTGGAAGACCTGAAATAGGTAATGGCCAGTTGATTGTGGCCATTTCCAATCTTCTGGGATTTTTTGGAATTTTCTCGGAATTTTTGGGAGACAATTTGCCAAGAGGGCAAAATCGTCATTTTGAAATAATTAGGGTTCGAAAGACCCGAAATAGGACATGGTCAGTTGATTGTGACCATTTCCTATTCTCTGAAAGTTTTTGGAATTTTTCTGAATTTCTTGGGAAGACGATTTGCCAAAAGGGCAAAATCGTCATTTTGGAAATATTGGGCTTGAAAGACCTGAAATAGGTCATGGCCAGTTGATTGTAGCCATTTCCTATTTTCTGGAGTTTTTGGACTTTTCTTGGAATTTTTGGGAGACGATTTGCCAAAAGGGCAAAATCGTCATTTTCGGAAAGATTGGGGTTTGGAAGACTCAAAACAGGTAATGGCCAGTTGACTGTGGCCATTTCTTATTTTTTTGAAATTTTTGGAATTTCCTTGGAATTTCTGGGAGACGATTTGCCAAAAGGGCAAAATCGTCATTTTTGAAAGATTAGGGTTTGGAAGACCTGAAATAGGTCATGGCCAGTTGATTGTGGCCATTTTCTATTTTCTGGAGTTTTTTGGAATTTTCTTGAAATTTTTGGGAGACGATTTGCCAAAAGGGCAAAATCGTCATTTTTAAAAGGGGTCGGGTTTCAGAAGACCAAAAATAGGTCATGGCCAGTTGATTGTGGCCATTTCCTATTTTCTGGAATTTTTCTGGAATTTTTTTGAATTTCTTTGATATTTGGGAGACGATTTGCCTAAAGGGCAAAATCGTCATTTTGGAAGAATTAGGGTTCGAAAGACCCGAAATACGACATGGTCAGTTGATTGTGACCATTTCCTATTTTCTGAAATTTTTTAGAATTTTTCCGAATTTTTTTTTATTTTTTTTTTTTGAATTTTTTTAATGAGTTTCTATTTTTTATGAATTTTCGGATTTAAAAAAAAAAATTTGAATCTTTTTTATTATATTATATTAAAAAAATTTTCCAGACCGGGTCAAACCCAGCCCACGCCTCTCGGGCGCCCGGCCCGACCCTACGGGTCGAGAACTGGCCTAAAACGACACCGTTTTGATTTTTTTGGAATTTTTTATTATTATTTTATCATTTTTTTAATTTATCCGAAAATACCCCATCGGACGGTCCACAATTCGCCACGTGGCCTCTCCTGGTGCGTTCGATCTTGAGCTAGATCGGACGACCCACAGATCGCCACTTGGCGCAATTGTATCCGTCAGATCTAATCTTTTTTATTTTCTGAAAATCCTTTTTAATTTTTATAAATTCCCAGATCGTGACACGTGGCGCAATACAAACCGTCGGATCTAGGTTTTTTTGAATTTTCTGAAAAGCCATCTATTATTCAAAAATCATTATTAATTTTGAAAATTCCAAGATCTAGGGTTTTTTTATCTTTTTTTTTTTTTAAGGGAACTCCCCGGCGGTTGACGTGGCGCCGACGTGGCACGCCACGTCGGCGTTGACCGGTCAACCAACGTTGACCGGTCAACTCCCTCGCCGGGGAAGAAGACCGGCGCCGGCGATACTCGCCGGCGTCTCGCCGGAAATGCGTTTCCGACGTCCAAACGATGCGGAAACGCCGCGATTTCGACACCAACTCGAACCCCCAACATCCCACATCCACATACATAAGAAACATGGCAAAATAAACGCCGGAAAATGACCCGACAGACCCCCCACCGAACCGGCGCCGGCGAGTATTTACAGAAAATTTTTCTTCATTCAAGCTCGGTTCCAGGCCATCAAACAACATCCAAGGAGGGTTTAGGAGCTTACCTGAGGTCGCCTAGGGGTCGGCAACCGTTTGAAACCCCCGTCGAACTCCCGATCCGAACCGTGGCCGGCGAAGCTCCGGCTCGCGTCCTCGGCGTATTTTCGATGCAAAATAAATGTCAAACCGGGCTTAGAGTTTGTTCTAGTGGGATTTAAATACCAGACTCACACGAATAACGCTCGGGGAAGGCACGACCGAGAGCCAAAAAAGGAAGTGTTCATTCAAACATTTTGTCGAACGGTTGGTGTGCGCGAAAAATGTGAGATTCGAACAGAAAGTAGAGACCTCGCAGGCAAAACCGAGACTAAAGGACATTCATACAGAGCTTTCTAAGACATGGATGTACGTTGAAAAGCGATCGGTTCGGCTCCGTTTGGCCGGAAACCAAACGGAGCCGAACTTACGGTAAGCTTCGGAAGCAGGGGAAAACAGGGGTGTCGCGGCCGGGGAGTTACTGACCTTTTCTCGCGATTCCAGCGACGATTGGGGCTTCGGTGGTGGTGAGCTCGTTAACCTGAGGCTTCACGACGTCTGCTCGAGCTTCGTCGCGGCCGGAATCCCCCTCCACAGCTCACGGCCTCCTCCCTCTCTCTTTTTTTTTTTGACCGAAAAAACCCTTTTTTTTTCTCACGGCCGAACGGCCCTTTATCATCCAAGGCCGCCTGGGATCCCTCGAGAGGACAACCACGCACTCCCTCACCTCTGAAAAAGCACTGCTCTCTTGCAGTTTTGGTCGCCCGGTCGCTGCCCTCCCTGCTCTCTGTGTACGTGAGGAAAAAAAAGCGCAGGTCTGCAACTTTGGTTGCAGACCCGGTTCGGTCGGGTCGGGTCGGACAACCGCCATTTTTCGCCCAATTGAGCCCGTAATTGACCGTTTTTCATGAAATTGACCCCAAAATTGGACTCCTCGGCGTGTTTTCCATCTAAAATTGGTGTTTTCACGTGCGATTGAATTGGAATTTGGCAAAAACCCCAAATTATGCCTAGGATCCGAAATTGATTTTCGCCCAATCGAGGGCCTAAACGACCAAATCAGTCCAAATGGAGGCCACCAATGGATTCGGCATGATGAAAACTATAGGGTATAAGTGTTTGATTTTCATGGGTGTCCCTAGAGAGAATTTAATTTTAAGATTCGCGAAACCGGAGACTAAATCACAAAGAAATTTGTGCAATTAGGTTCTTTTCATCAAAATTGATCAAATTGAAGGCCTCATTGACCCAATAGCACTTCAAGGCTCTAGATTATAATGTCATGGTTTATTAAAAATGGAAATTAAAAATTAGGGGACTCAAAAGGTAATTTTCAGGCTCGATTCGGGTTTATGTTTGTGAAGCAACATAGCTGCCCAAGTCGAATTTTCAAGATTTATAAAGACCAACCTGAAGAGGGAATTAAAATAAAATTGTTGACTATTTTTGTGCATTTTCTGACCACGAATGGTATTTTTCTGATTTTTTTGGGTATTTTTATAATTAAATAAATTCGAAAAAATATTAAAAATTTTGAAAAATATTTTTTGTTCAAAATTGGTTCCTAAGGCTGGGCGAAGGCTTCCAAAGTTGATTTTGTAATTTTATGACTTTTTTGTTATTTTTAATTAACTTTAAGAAGTAAAATCAAAATAAAAAGTGATTAAAAATCAGGTGTCAACAGGCGACCTTCCGGGTAAAATCGAATTGCCCTATTCCCACAATCTACTACAACCCTTTGCTTTATCAACCAATCCATGCCAATAATCACAGCAAAATCATACATATGCAACACAGCCAAATCTATCTTTTCTTCGCTACCACCAATCATTATCTTACAATCCGCACAACGAAGTGAAACTAGCACATTATCCTTTAATGGTGTAGCAACACGCAATAACACATTCAATGGTTTCAACTCTACTCCCACTAAATCATAAAACTGAGCAGATATAAAAGAAAGCGAAGATCCAGGATCAAACAAAGCATAGGCAACTTCGTCACACAAATAAATCGTACATGTGACCACGTCAGGCGCTTCCTTCGCCTCTCTGCGTGCCACAGCATACACTCTCCCTTGGGCTGGTGGTCGATTCTGCTCATTCTGTGGAATCACAGCCGGTGGTCCCACTTGTGGTCGCTGTCCTTGTGCTCTAGGTCCCGGAGCTTGATTAGGACAATCTTCATCTGGTGACCCGTCCGACCACACTTAAAACATGTCGCCGTCCTAGTAGGGCAAGGACCACTTCCATGTCTCCTTCCGCAAATAAGACAATACCAGTTGAACTAGTTCGTTGGCTTTTCGATATTTCTGCGAATCGGAGGAACAAATCGTCTGTTGTTCGCCATCGGCCTCTTTCCCAACTGCCGATTATCTCTCAAAGGAGTGAACCGCGATCCAGAAACAGCGGTTCTTTCTTTTATGTCTCTCTCAATCTTCTGACTCCTTTCGTAAATCTCTTTATAAGTTTTCAAATCCACAGTCACTATTCGGTTTCGAATCTCTGGTCTTAAACCATCTCGAAACCTCTGCGCCTTTTCAAGCGGATCCTCAACTGATCTTGGTGCATACCTTGACAACCTCGCAAACTCAGCCTCATACTGGTCTACAGTCAGTTGGTTCTATCGGAACTGCTGAAATTCCAATCGCTTCATTTCACGTGCCGTCTCCGAAAAGTACTTATCATTAAACGCAACTGTGAAGGCAGTCCAAGTCAAGGCAGTACCTTCAGGAAACACTCCATCTTTAGTGGCATTCCACCAGTCGTTCGCTGTTCCCTCCAGCTGATACACAGCTAACAGTATTTTCTCCTCATCAGTGCACTTTAGTACCCCCAAAAGCTTTCTCAAGCTTTTCTATCCACCTTGGCGCTAGCTCAAGGTCTCCAGTCCCATTAAACTGGGTCGGCTTCAACTTTATAAACTGCTCTACTAGCTGACCCATCTGCCTATTAGCATTGGGATCACCCTGGGCATTACCAACATCAGCGCCTTGAGCATTGTTTCCATTTGCTAGATTCACAGCTGTCACTGCAGGTTCAGCAGCCTGAGCTATAATCTCATCTCTATCCTCGGCATGTCGAAGGGCCGCAGCAGCTCTATCTTGAGCTTCCTTCCCCATCAACTCTCCAATCTGAGCCAAAGCCCTCAGAACTCCTTCCATGGTAGGACCCTCAGCCTCTGGTGTTCTCGAGCTAGAAGCTCCGCCTCTCGGCCTTCCAGGTCGATTGCTCATACTTGCTCAAACTTAATTCACCTGAGTCACTTATTAAATATCACAATATTTCTATGCTACTCAACAAAGCAGCAACTATAAAACAACAGGCAATCACTCAGGCATTCTCATGAGTACAACAACCAGGGATACAAATCCATACTTCAAGTCCAGACTCATCTGCGACTTAGCAAAATCAGAGGTATAACTCACTCATTCAATCCACATCCACAACAACAAGCTAAGTACAGAGCTCGACCCCTCATAAGTGTACCATAACCATGCCATGTCAAGATGCCAACCACATGCGCCATTCATATGCCATGCATTCATGCTTGATTCTAACGACTCCCCCTAGGGTCTCACTACCCCCAACTCATCTAAATTCCTTTACTCCTTATTACTCCAATCATCCATCAACTCTACTCTTGGTAACCTACTCTCAACCTGCTCTGATACCACTCAAAGGGGGATGTAACGCCCCGCATCCCTTGGAGCTCATTACCTCCGCCTCAGGCCAATCATTACCTAGGAACTTCACACGGCCTAGCATGATATGAAGTGCACACACGGAAGACGTGATACATCGCCGTACAATAAAGATAAAAAGAAGATGGGAGTTTTGGAGGAGAACAAAAGTACACCCATTTGTACATTGCATAAACATCCATTATATACAGCGGAAGGGAAAAGACAAAAACATAAAGCCGCACACCCTGGGTAGAAAAGGAACTAAGGCATAGGGTTCAAAGGCTACTACCAAACCTTTCCTAAAGCCTAACACCAAAATTGTTCCCTGATCGCCTAACCCCCTTCATTCAGACTTGTCCTCATAACAGCTTGAATCATCTCTTCCATCGTCCCCCTCGGCATCTGGGTCGTAATTTGAAAAAGTCTCTGATGGGACATCCTCTGAATTCTCTTTGGTGTCTTCCTTAGCTTCCTCTTCTTCTTCTTCTTCTTCTTCTTCTTCTTCTTCTATGGCCTCGATAGCGTCAGCAGAAATCTCTACATAGCTCATGTACTCAGCAAAGGACAAAGGAGACTTCGGCACTTCAGGTATATTTCTGGAACCTCCCACAGATGCTGAGTTGTCCACTTCTATGCTCGGTCGGGACGGATGGCATCAAGTTGGAATCACCCCCCACGGAACATCCTCTGGCAGTAGGGGTCCCATCAAGCTGCTATCTCCCACCTGACGAAACCAAGCTTCAAAACGATGGGGTTGTAGTTTCGGCTTCCCTTCATCTACCCAGACTGTCGTGCGCTTTCTGATGTACGTAATACCTTTCCGGTACGGAAACTCATCAAAATCGGCGATCATCTTCTTCGGATCGCCCAGACGAATTGGCAACATGGTTAGGGTTTGGGGTCTGAAAAGTTTGTCCCACAAGGGGTGAGATCGACATCTCAGAAAGTGAAACCTAACCCTATACCTCAATGCAAGTCCTACCGGATCACACACAAATGCCATTCAAAATGCGAAATAACAAGCAAGGCAATGGCACCAGGCATCTCACATGACAATATCAATTACAGACATGACCAACAATATAAACAATCATGCTCAATCACAGGGTCTCATACCCAAGCACATATACTCAAGTACACCACAACCATCTCTTTCTCAACCATCCACACACTCCACTGGCACTCTTGCCACTTAACATCTCCGGGGTCATCAGACCAAACGATGTCCACGTACCACTGGGGTCATCAGACCAATCGGTACTTTCCAGGCCTACAGCCACTCTATGTCGCCGGGGTCATCAGACCAAATGGCATTCACATTTTTATTTTATTTTACCATCCTCTGATACCGTCGGGGTCATCAGACCAAATGGTATCCTTAACACCTTTCTCATTCAGTTTCACCATGCCATCAAGACACACATGCAATTCATTTCATAAAAATTCATCAGTCAATCACATCATTCAATTACTCATCCAGTGTGTCCAGGCATTCAGAGAAAGGATTAGGTAACACTTACCTTATTAAATATCACAATACAACACCACGCAATTCTCCCAAAACCACTAGTATGGAATTTCAACAAATGCGTCATCAACCTAGCAAGATTAATCAATCTTGAGTCATAAACCATGGAATATTCATTCCCATAAACGCAAACTTTCCCTAGCCATACCATTGGCAATTCGAGACACCTTTTATCACAAAATGACACAAGGCAGCGCTCACTCCGAACCCTTAATATGTTCGGTTTACTCAGCCATATACATGGCAATACTCAATTTAGCGTTTCGTGAATCAATTTCACCACAAATCACCTTTAAATTTCAATCCACTTCTCACATCTCCCATTGACATCTCACACGATATCATACAATATATTACGGGTCAATTGACATCCAAAAATTTCTCATTTAGTCCCTAAACAGAACCGGCCAGCATGTACTCTTCCTTAAAACAGAACCGGTTTTGGGTTCCAACCGCTCAATCGAGCCATAAATAAATTCTAATCCTCAATCCTTCAATAATCAACTTGCTAAGACCTTCCTTTATGAGTTTAGGAAGATCACCGTGAGATTTGAAGCGGATTGATACCCCAAAGACGTCGAAACAGTCCGCTCTCTTCAAAGTCAGAATCTGTCCATCTTTGTACCACCCATAATTAGCCATAAAACTCATTTTAAAAGCATATATTTGCATCCAAAAACCATCTGAACATAGTACTAGATGTTATGAAGCTTTCCTAAAAAATTTGAGGTCATTTGAAATTTTTAAGAGCTAGAACCAACACTTCTCCTCAGCTAGCTCAAAATCCGTCCGCTTTTCTTCCAAAAATCACCATATATTAACTAGACCTCCAAAAATCATGAAACCAACGGAAAAATGTCGGAGACATCCTGAACTAACCTGTGGTAAATGGACTCGACCAAACGAAGCCGGGAAGAGCCGTTAGACTGCACCGAACTGAAGGCTCCAAAACTATTTTTCTAGACAGTTTTTGGTGAGGTGAGTTTGAGGAGGAAATTACAGTGAACGTGAGGTATATGGTATACACAGCAGATGAGACTTCATTATACTTTTCTCACACAAATAATGGAGCTTAATTGGATAAGACATGGTTAGGTGAGGTCATTTAATGCTTGGGCTCCCAATGGTTGACAAGTAGCAACGCCAATAATGCATCTTAGAACTTTGACTCACCTTTGACCCCATGCACATGTGATTTTCGGCAGCCACATAGGATAAGAGAAATGTCCATTTTGTCCTTCTTGAGTTCTTTAGTCGTGGGCAAATGGTCTAGGGGCAAAATGATCTTTTCGCACTTTCAGTCCAAACTTCACTTTTTCAATTCGAAACTACCATTTGGCGAGACATTGTGGAATTCCTACTCATAATTGAAATTCTCTATTTTCAATTATCAATTTTGAGCTTCCATTTCATGATCATTCGTCCGTCGATCGTAATTCCAGTTTGTCTCGAACTAACGGGCGGCTTTTGCAAACATTACACGTATCAACTCTGTGATTCTCATCACACTAAGGATAACTCAAGTTATGACAGCTTTAGTTGTCATGTAATTGCGAGGGTTCATCGCTAGTTCCGACGGCTTTGATCGTCATAGTTCCATTAAGGAAAATTTACAAATTATACATTGGTTAAGCGGCTTCACCCGCGATCCAATCGTATAACGCTAGCATGTATTCCTTAATCATTATCTGATCGGCCTCATTGGCTCTAAATGTTTCCTCGACAATCCTTATGATCAAAGCGTCACTGCCTTTTTCAAGTTTCCTAGATCCACGTACCTTGTTATGCGTTAGCCTTTCCCTTTTGGTCAGTTTATTCAAGATTGATCAGATCTGAGCGAGACAAAACTGAAATACATCGTAAGGTACATTCACATTCAACAGCCTCAAAATGGCAGGAAATTCAGAATGTCACAGAACCAGTGCTCTGATACCAATGAAGGGAACGAATCTCGATTACAAATGCAGCGGTAATACTCTGAATTAACAGCCCTATGATCATCTTGAGTTACTGATCGGAGAAATACATCACAGAACGGACGTACCTCGTTTTTCACATATTAAATGTCACATTGCAGCAAGAGATTTCGTCATCGTTTGGCGTTCCGTCGTTCGTCACTGTTCTCTGTTTTTCTCTCTTGAAAAACTGACGACTGACTCTCGTAAGAGGAACAGCGTTTTTTAAAGATAAACTGCTTCTGGCAATTATTTCTTTGGCCAAGTGGTGTGATGAGTGTGATGCCCTACATAGGCGGATCACGGTACTTACCGTGCTCCCCCACATAATCCAACACTTAACACCCCATTCGCCTTTCTTTCGGAACTACCATAACAAGCGCTTGTCAGTCACTCAACACTGGAAGTTTTACGCTCTAATAGCCACCGTTTCATTGGCTCTAGTATTTATCTGCGTCGGTGGGTTTATGCTTTAACAGCGACGGTTTCACTGGCTCTAGTATTTATCGGCTAGGTAGAGGCTGGATTATTTCTGTTTTGTCCCATCCCAGAGGAAAAGATACAAGGAGGTTAGCGTTCTATACTCAAGAATTCTTCGAAGGCCATGTTAGCTCAATGAATCCCAACTCGACCAGTTGATATGACCTTAAGCTTATACGGATCCAATCCCCAGTCCAATGAATCTTCATGTTCTTGGCCATTTCGTCCTTATTTCATTTGACTCATGACTTATAAGACCTTATGATCAAATTGGGCCAATTTCCTAAACCTTCCCAATTTTAGATTTTACCCCAATTTTGATGGGTTTTTTTTTTTTTTGCCTAAAGAAAATGAAATTTTCAAGTAGGAGTATGAAGTTCTGACCAAAAAAAAAAAATAAGAGTATGAAGTGTCCTCAATTTTTTAAATAAGAGCCCAAATTGACTTCATTTTAAACAAAGGCTTGAAATGCCTTCGTTGTTTCAGAAAAAGGCTTGACCGAAGGACATTTTCGTCCTTTTATTTTTTTTTTCTTATTATTTTTCCTCTCTCCTTCCTTGGCCATTGTCAGCATCGGGCAAGGGAAGTCCTGGCTAGGTGAAGACTACCCTTTGCCTTGCCTGGTTTGGCGGGTGGGAGGGTCGCTTGCATAGCCCAACCCTCACCTGACCTGGTGATGGCTAGGGAGGGAAGAGGGAAAAAAGAAAAAGAAAAAAGAGAAAAAAATTACAAAAAAATCAAATGATGAAAATGTTCTTTAAAATAGAGATAATTTATGTTCTCATTTGAAATAAGATTTATTTCGGACTTTTATTTGAGAAAATGAAGGCACTTCATGTCTTTATCTGAAATTTTTCAAAAATAAATAACTTAATTAAAAGGAATTCAAATATATAAGTAAAAGATAGTAATCTCTCAAATTTGCCCACACAACTTAAAATTACTACTAGTTTCTTCAGAATTATTCGCTTCGAGGGTTGTTGCTGTTCCCTACAAATTTGGGATGTTAATGAAGACGCGGACTCTAATAATTAAATTAATCTTCAATTTGCTTCGATATTGATTGTTAATGAAAAAATAGCGGCAATTTTTTTTATTGGCCGGCAAATTTGAGACTAAAATGAAACCTGAAGATTTTTTTAGAGTAAGAAAATAGAATTATGATTAGACCAAAAATTAGTTCCTTTTGGGGAAATTAGGCCAATCGAAACTAAGACACGCTCCTCTCCGGACGTCGTCTTCGGACTTCAACGGCCATTTCTTCGTGGCTTCCCTTCTTCCGTCTTCTTCATCTTCTCAAGTACACCAGTGAGCTGAAGCACAAGGTCTTACCCAGCGAGCCCTCACGTCAGATGGAGGCCTCGGCGAGCGACTCCGGAGTAGCTCTCTCATCTCCTCCTAATCCTCTCTTGCTTCGCCTTCGCGACATCCTCAACTCTTGCGCCAAGGTGAGTCTCCCTCGCTCTCCGCCCGGCCTGATTAGCTAGGAAGTTTCGCCTGCTTTCCCTGAGAAAACCGGGACGTGATCGCGGGGGTTTCTTCGATTTCGAAACCCTGGAAGCTCGCCATTATCTCCTGATAATCGCTTCAAGCTGGATGCGACGCGCTCCATTGTCGTCTCCGGAATGAATGATTCGATTCTGCTTAAGCACTCTGGACGAAGGCTTAGCACTAATGCGAATTGAACTGACGGGCTTGTCAATTGTTTAATTGGATTCAAGGAAACTGATAAGTTCCTCTACTCAATGGCTGATATAGTGACGCTTTTGGCTTTGCCTTTCCTGAGAGAAGCTGATTTTTTTAACTCTGTAGTTCGCCCTTTCAAATGGTTATGTTCCTACGGTGGTTGGTCGGTGCATTCAAAGAGTTGTAACACTGTCCATTACATCTGTACATGTTCCAGTCAGTCGAAAGTGGTGATAGCTATCAAACTGAGAGGTTAGTCTCCGAGCTTGCTAAGTTTCTCGGCGATGTATCAGTGGCCGCAGAGGATGAAAACGCACATGAAGATGCATTCGAACTGCTGTCGCATGTCTATGAGTATATAAGCTCCTCTTCAATTGATCAGGTCTTGATGTTTTTTATTTTAAGGCTCTTTCAGTTAATTAGCCAAGTTCTTCTTTATCTTAACAATAGGTTTTCCGTCGCATGGTTGAACAGCAGGATCTCCTTGATGCACTCTCTTTTGAGCTTTTGAAGGCTGTTTCAAAATTTTCAGGGGTGTCAAAACGGTTTTTGACGATTGCAGAAAGCATAATCCATCAGTTTTTGGTGAAGTGTAATCCGCGGGACATGCTTCCAGTTCTCTGCGAGGCTCGATGCTTACTTATTTTGAATTACTTGAAGGAAATAAACTTATTCTCCCTTTTTTATCTGTACATACTTAGTAACTGCACATCCAGGCACATCTTTGCTGTACATAACTAGATTAACTTTGTTGCACTAGTACTCAAGCAAATTATATTCTTCTAAACATCCTGTAAGCACTTGTTACAATGATAGATTACATAGCTTCATGGTCATTATTACGATTTTCTCATGTGGCCTCATTAGCTCCTTTACAGCATTTTGCATTTGTCAGTGTACCTGGTGCTGTCTTTTATTGTTAGATGGTGAGTTAATAATTTGAATTAGGAGATTGAGTGCGTACTTTTTGTTCCACCCGTACTGTTTGTTCCTCCATGAATTTGTTCATTAGCTTATGTCATGCAACACGTGTTCGTGTAATCTCTCTAGCTGTTAAAGGTTGAATGAACTCGTGGCATTTTAGTTCCCTAGAAAGCACATGAGTAAGGTACGAATCCTAAATCTAGGAGTTCATGCAGATAGAAGTAATTACCCTGCAATCACAATCGGTAATTAAGTGCGCAACTCAAAGAATCTAGATATGCAAATAAATTACATAGCATTCCTAATGAGGCTCTATTAGCCTAGAGAAGTATCAATCACAGCTCGGGAATGATTTAGACATGATTGTACCCATTAGGGGTAAAGCCGTAATTTTGAGATGGTTTAGAACAATTTGCCCTAAAAGGGAAAAATCGTCATTTCGACAGGAATCTGGAGTAAAAAGACGTCGAAAACAGGTATGGTTGCTCAATTGACCCATCCCCTATTTTTTGACAATTTTCAGAATTTTTTGAAATTTTAGAAAATGATTTACCACCTGAAGGGTAAAATCGTCATTTTTCAAAATGGAAATGAAATGTGAAAACCTTAGACATAAGGTTTGGCCACCTACCTGACTCATCGCCGAATGTTAAGCGATTTCCACAAGTCATTGGAATATCAAAGACGATTTACCCTGTAAGGGGTAAAATCGTCATTTTGGATTAAACGGGAAAAGTCCCAAAAATGACAACAAATCAATTGTTCATGATCGTTTTTAACCTTGGAAAATTTCTAGAATTTTTTTAGGAATTTTCTGCGATTTTTCCCAATTTTTGGAATTTTTTTTTCCTTTAATTTTCCATTTTTTAGAAAATATTTTTTTTATTTTGTTATTTAATTATTACTTAATTAAAATGGTCGGATCCAGATAGGATTCTTGGGCCCGAACCTGGATCAGGCCGCTGGGCCTAATCCGAACCAGGAAAGAGGACCTGAACCGGGTCCAGTTAGCATAGGGAACCCAGGCCCACTTTCTGTTCTTTAAGCCTACTGAACCAATTTGCCTGAGCCCAGTCTTCCTTCCACCAGCACTAACGCAGGCCCAGTTCTAACTAAAAAAAAAAACCCACAAGACCAAACAATCCACATACCCAACCCAACATGAAAATAGATCCTACCTTACTATTCATCGTCTTCAACGTGAGACGTCCGCTTCCCCCGTGAAAACAGGACCGAGCTCGAGTGTGCTTCGGCTCCCGTCACCTGCGTGTCCATTCAGGAGGTCGCCTCCAAAACCGCCGACCTCCACCAACGTCGACCATGAAACGAGAAGCATCGACCGCTCTCCTGTTGTGCTCAACTTCTTCTATGTGACGCAGCTCCTCCTCCCTGCAAGACCCGACAACATCACTGCCCATTCGACTCCAACGGCCTTCGCTTACCTCGGGGTTAGGGTCGTCGCAGCACCGGGCTTGAGTACCGTGACGCTCGCATATGTGTCGCCATTGGTATGAGCTCGTGTCGCTTGCTTGCCAAAACACCGATAACGGCACTGCACTATCCGCCACCGGCCAGCCCGAACGGAAGAAGAGGATCAATTCGAGCCAGACGCGTCCCTTTTGTTTTATTTTTTTATCTTTTTCTGCTGGTGGTCCTCTTTTTATTGTACAATGCTCCCACTTTTTGTCTTTTTCTTCTTGGCAGACTTGCCTCATGATCAGGTCTTCCACTATAGTCATCCAGCATCCTCCCACCATCTTCCCTTTCCTTTTTTTAATCACTTTTCATTGGTGGTCTCCCCTTTTTATTTTTCAATACTCTCTAGCTCCGTCCACCTTCTCTCCCACCATATATAATCTTCTTTTGGTCGACCAACCATGCCATTTTTTTATTTTTTAGAGCGGCGCTGATGGCTTCACGGATTGCATGTGCGCGAGGAAGAGCTTGTGCGAAAGCTTCTATGTGGTTTTAATCAACTAGAATTAGGTCCTTAATGCCAAAATTGAGAAAATCAGTGCACAATTGGACCAATTTGAAAAGCAGGCAATCAAATTGAATGTCTAAGTTCCAAAAATGTAAAAATTGTAAATTAAAAGACTCAAATGACATTTTTTTTGCCTAATTCAACTCTATGTGTTGTGAAGGAACACATGTAACTGAACTTGATTTTTGACTTTTTATTAAGTCAAAATGAAAATAGAATTAAAAAAATACTGACTATTTTTCTATATTTTTGTGACCTCAAATTCTATTTTTTTATGATTTTTCATGTATTTTTCTATTTTTCGAAAATACAAAAATATGAAAAAATATATATTTTTTGTCCAAAATGATCCCTTTAGCTTGGCTAAGGCTAACAAAGTCGACTTTTAAATTTTTTAACTTTTTATAGATTTTGTATGAATTTTTCAAAAATAAACTAGAAAAGACTAATCAAAATTTAGGTGTCAACATTAGGCAATTTGGGCCCTACTCGGCGGCCCAATTGCCGAACAGGGCCCCGGCTGGTCCAATCGGCAAGTGGGCTGCCGAGCGGGCCCCCAAGAGCAATTTTTTTAAATAATATTTATTTAATTTATAATTTTTATTATAGTATCAATTAAATAATAAATTATATTGAAATTACGTAAACTTTGAGGAAAAAAAGATAAGCACTACATAATTCATATTCTACCATTAAAATTGACTTTTAATTTATAATTTTTATAAAAAAAGTATCAATTAAATAATAAATTATATTGGAATTATGTAAACTTTGAGGAAAAAAACAGACAAGCACTACATAATTCATATTCCACAATTAAAATTGACTT
Organism: Rhodomyrtus psidioides; assembly: GCA_021437785.1. Lineage (NCBI taxonomy): Eukaryota > Viridiplantae > Streptophyta > Magnoliopsida > Myrtales > Myrtaceae > Rhodomyrtus > Rhodomyrtus psidioides. The sequence continues at coordinate 2,189,280 of JAILYB010000047.1, forward strand.
TTAATTTATATTTTTTATAAAATTTTCAATTAAATAATAAATTGCATTGGAATTACATAAATTTTGAGGAAAAAAAAGACAAGCACTACATAATTCATATTCCACCATTAAAATTGACTTTTAACAATTAGTGGATTTTCAAATTTTTCTCCACTTACGTTTTTGCCCTTAATTTTTTTTTCATTTTCGTAGATTGCCTCATGGGACACGCGAGTCCCCACATGTCGGACACCGATACGTGTCCGATATGCAGAAAAATCTCGAGAGCACGTGTCCGTGTAACATAGCAGAGACGTCGATGCCAGCCTATCGTGGTAAAATGATTGACGCAAGTATCCACCAAATAAGAATTGAGCAATTTTCAAAATTAGAATTTTTAAAAAATAATTCATCAAAATAGCATCCAAAAAATATCAAATTGAGTACCGCTCATATGGGCGGTCGAGCGGGCCCGCATATGCCGAGCGAGGGCGGGGCGGCCCCATCGGCATATGGGCTGCTGAGGGCAACCTCACTCTCATTTGAAGCTCTCGTGCTCCTCTCGTTCCTCATTTTCGCGCGGTCGTTTCCTTTCTCACTTTCATCTCAATTTTTGTCGCGCTCTTATTCCCTCACTAAGCTTTCGTTTGTGTTTTTCGTCGCAGTAAGTGTATAACACAGTTGGTGTTATTTATATTGTTAATATGTTTGTTGTGTTTGAGCAAAGCCGGCGTTTTTATCTGGTGTTTTCTCTTGGCAGGTTAAGCTTTTAAATTCGGTGCGTGCTCTCTTTCGATAATTTGAGGTAAATTTCGTTGTAGTCATTTTTTACATTTTCGTAAGCATAAATTTATTTATTTGATTTTTATTTATATCTGAATTATCTGTGTAACTTATAGGTTGTTATTAATAATATGTTTAAATTTTGGCTAATGTTATGATAATAGTTATAATGTGTACTTGATTTTGTTGTAGTCGTTAATAATATTTACTGTTTGAGGAGTTCAAAATGAATTTTTGAACTAAAAAAAAATAAAGAAGATAAGATGGCACGAGAAGCGTGGGCGGGGTTCGAACCTGTCCGAAAAAATATATATAGAAAATGTTAAAGTTTGAGTAAATAAGTAATTTGTAAATTATAGACTGATTTTAAAAAATGTTGAAAAAATCATAGAATACTTTTAAAATTTTAATTTTTTTTAAAAAAAAAACATGTAAAATTAGTGTAGGGTTCCTTTGTTACCCAAGTTCCTATAATTTGGGCCTTAAAAATTACAATTTGGTCCTCGAACTTTTTGCAAATTACAATTTATCCTCGAACTTTTGAGAAATTACAATTTGGTCCTCAAAATTCCATAATGGTCACTGTTTTTTTTTTAATGGGTGACCCCGTTAAATGTAAAAAATATTGTAAATCGTCATTGTATTGGTATTTGGGATCCGATTATGAGTAATTCTCATTGTGAGAATTCGATTAATATGTACGAAATGAATATTTACTAACTTATATACGCGAAATAATTTATAATTTTTTTGAGGATGGGATGAGTCATACGGTAGATTGAGAAAGTACATGAACGAAATGGGACGTAACAATCCAGGTTCTCATTTTGTTATCGATGGTAAGGTGAAGGAAGATTAGAGCTATATGGTTTTCGACCGGATGTTTTGGACGTTCCAGCAGACGATTCAAGGCTTCAAATGATGTCATCATGTGATATTTATCGATGGCACTCATTTGTACGGGAAATACAAATGAGCGCTTCTTTGTGCGGCCACACTTGATGGCAACAATCATATTTTCCCTTTGGCATTTGCTGTGGTTGATATAGAAAATGTAGACAATTGGAAGTGGTTTATGCATATGTTGCGACGATATGTGACCGGGAGGAGAGAAATTTGTGTGATATTAGACAGACATGCCGGGATTCAACAAGCAATGGACACAACATGGTGGTGTCCTCCACATGCCCATCATAGATTTTGCATTCGACACCTTGCGAGCAACTACAACAAACAATTCAAAAATGCCGAAGGCAAAAAACATGTTCGGATGGCAGATAAGATTTGCAATTTTGTAAATTTTAGGAAAGTGCATATTCATAAATTTGAAAGGTTTATACTTACTAATTATTAGTGCAATGTACATATTACGCGTATCAAAAGCACAAGTTCGATTGGCTTATGAGCCGAATTAGGCAGTCAACCCCGAAACAGTTGCATGGTGTGATCAGCTCCCAAAAGAGAAATAGACAAGGGCTCATGGCGAAGGGAAGAGATATGGATCGATGACGACGAATCTAGTTGAATCTGTGAACGGGATGGTGAAGGGTTTTCGTGGGCTGCCAATAACAGCCATGGTGGGAAACATATTCTATCAGTTAAATCAATATTTTGACACGAGAATAACAACATACACGAATCAGCAAGCGAAAGGATTTGTGCATACGCATTTTGTGGGTGAGGCTCTCCAGAAATACAGTGAAAAGGCAAATGAGCATCAAGTTAGGCATTTCGACTCTGAAAGAGGGATTTTCGAAGTGAGAACTGCAAGTAATAGATTAAGAGGATCAGGGGGCCACAAACAGGTAGTGAGCTTAGACGAACGAACATGTTCATGTGGAAATTTGAACAGCTGAAAATCCCATGTTCCCACGTAATCGCAGCATGTCAAGCATATGGAATTGACCACAACATGTACGTAGATGAATGTTATACGTTGGCCAAAACCCTTCAGTGCTATCAATACTCGTTTGTGCCGTTGGGAAATCCTCAATACTGGCATAACGATAACGAGCTGCCATGAGTGCCAGACCCGCGTCGTCTTCGTCAAAAAGAAAGGCTCCGTGCATCATGAATAAGAAATGAGATGGATTGGACAACGCCGAGCACATCGTGTTTCCATTGCGGAAACTGTGGCAAATCAGGGCATAATAGGCAAACTTGTAGACATAGACCGGCTCAACAGTAGATCACATTTGTTCGATGAATTTTTTGTAATAAAACTATATTATTATTGGATCGATATTTATTATGTAATTTTTTCCTATAACATATATGTGAAATTTTCGTAATTTGTCTAATATCACGATTGCGCGATTTTTGTTCAGTTCACATGTTCCATGTCTACATTAGATATGTTAATTTGTTATAATGTTATAATATCACAATTGTGTAGATATGGATCAGAGGTCATACATTCAGCTAGCCCTGAGGATGATTCACTACTTACTGGCCAGGCCCGACATAGATCGGAGCACTTATGGGGCGGTGAGGTAAGTGAAAGATTTATAGTTGATCTGTCGTTTATAACCGCTTTCGACGAAATTGCAAGTAACCGTTCATGTCACATTTCACAGATACATCTGGCTCAGCCCCTTAGATGTCAGCGAGCGATGCTACACGTATTCGACCTTGATCCGCGCATACGCACGTATCAAAATTCTGGATTTTACGGTGTTTATAAGATGGGTTTCGTCCAGCTCGATTGGCATTTGATTACTACACTGGTGGAGCGGTGGAGACCCAAGACCCACACCTTCCATATGCCGGAAGGTGAATGCACGATCACGCTATAGGACATCAGAGTGCTTACAGGGCTTCCCATCGATGGAGAAGCAGCTACTTGGCCCCCTGTTATGAATTAGGGCGCTATCTATAATGATTTACTTCGTGCTCGGCTACTAGATTTGCGCGGCTCGCAGATAAGTTTGAGCTGGTTGGTACAACGCTTTGCAAATCTTCCGGCGGATGCAAATGACGTCGTCATAGTGCAATATGCGAGGGCATTCATTCTCTAACTACTTGGAGGATCTATTTTTATGGACAAATCAGGTGCCCGAGTTAGTTTGCACTTTCTCTCACTATTATTGAATATCGAGGCCCCTACGCAGTACAGTTGGGGTTCAGTAGCACTAGCGTGGTTGTATCGGGAGCTATACTGTGCAACCTACCATGACGCGAAGCAAATGGGCAGTGCGCTACAAATGTTGCAGATTTTGGCGTGAGAGCACATCACATGTATCTCCCCTTCCGTGAACTATGATATTCCTTTCCCAGATACGCCTCTCAATAGCCAGTATGTGATCTATTGCATTTTCAGTTCGCGCTCATTAATTCTTTTCAGTGCATATAATATATGAAATTGTAATATATATATTGTAGCTCGACTCTAGGCGTACACACAACGGAGATCCCCACACATATTTTGACACATCTGCGCTACTAACTTGACAGATTGACCTCCGAAAATGTAAGTAATGATGGCAACGAATGAGTTTAATTATTAGTTTAGTTTTATATGTTTTAATATGATGTTAGCTTTTAAATTAATTATTCGTTTAATTTTAGATGTTTTATTACGGTGACAGATTACTTGGGAGCCCTACACTGATGTCATTTGGGGTCTACCGCAACACTGCCGGCAGGGACATCGTTATTAGAAGGCGAAGGTCCCACTCATCTGCCACTGGATAGTCGAGTGGCACTACCCAGACCGAGTATTTTGGCAGTTTGGTTTGCAGCAGAAAATATCTACAGGTCTCAAGGATCATACTGCCTTCCATGATATTGATAATACGCCGCCCAGGACAAATTGGGTGGATAGGCATAGAGACTGGATCAATTTGTGGGGTAGATGTCGGGCACGTATCATCCAGGGTGATCCTATAACGGAGGATCTCCACTTTCATTCAAAATATTTGGAGTGGTTCCGTAGACATACGCGGAAACCGATTTCTATTACGGGAGCTGCAATGGGTTTAACGGTTTGTGCAAACACTCTCAATTTAATTCATTAATTATTTTTTCGTAACATAAGTTATTGGCATTTGATTACTTTTGTTAATTTTTTAATATCATTACCAAACTGATAGCATCGAACACGCGCTGCATATAATGAAGGGGCCTCGATCTCATGAGGACTTGGATTACGTGGAGAGTCTATTTGAGGCAATGCTATATGCCCAAAAGGAGGAGAAGCGGCTAGTCACAGCCATGCCACCACCCCCAACCACTTATTGCAGCGGGACCTAATGAGCCGAATGAGGATGTCCCATCTGAGCCTGTTCAGCCGTTCAGGAGGACCCCTCAAGCTCATCCAGTAGATCATGTCATCCCTCACACCATCGAGCATCATATGTCATATTTTGATGAAGGATTCGAGCAGTTTGCTGCCCCATTTACCGAGGGATCTGCTTTTACATCTCCTGGCTATCCACAATAGCAGACTCCATATACTCATCCAGCTTCATATGAGGATTTCCCTCCTTATACTCCAGGCCCTCCTGCAGTTGGACATGCATAGTCTGGCCGTGACATATTTCCACAAGATATGCCTTTATCATCTACTCATCCTCCTCATCAGCGATATCACTTTCGACCTCCCGAGCACCGGAGACAACTTGATTGTGGAACAGGAGGTCATGTTGGAGGACGACATCGTCACTAGATGTAATTGTGGTTGTTAACGAAATTCAATGTTTTCCATGTCTCGGCACCTTTATTTTATGATTACTAATTATTTATGTAATTCCAATATAATTTATTATTTAATTGATACTTTTATAAAAAAAAAAATATAAATTAAAAGTCAATTTTAATGGTACAATATGAATTTTGTAGTGTTTGTCTTTTTTTCCTCAAAGTTTACATAATTTCAATATAATTTATTATTTAATCGATACTTTTATAAAAATTATAAATTAAAAGTCATTTTTAATGGTAGAATATGAATTATGTAATGCTTGTCTTTTTTTTTCTCAAAGTTTACGCAATTCCAATATAAGTTATTATTTAATTGATACTTTTATAAAAAAAAATATAAATTAAAAGTCAATTTTAATGGTGGAATATGAATTATGTAGTGCTTGTCTTTTTTTCCTCAAAGTTTACGTAATTTCAATATAATTTATTATTTAATGGATACTTTTATAAAAAAAATATAAATTAAAAGTCAATTTTAATGGTGGAATATAAATTATGCAGTGCCTGTCTTTTTTTTTTCTCTCAAGGTTTACGTAATTCCAATATAATTTATTATTTAATTGATACTTTTATAAAATATATATATATATATAAATTAAAAGTCAATTTTAATGGTAGAATATGAATTATGTAGCGCTTGTCTTTTTTTCCTCAAGGTTTACGTAATTCTAATATAATTTATTATTTAATTGATACTTTTATAAAAAAATATAAATTAAAAGTCAATTTTAATGGTGGAATATGAATTATGTAGTGCTTGTCTTTTTTTTTCTCAAAGTTTACTTAATTCCAATATAATTTATTATTTAATTGATACTTTTATAAAAATTATAAATTAAAAGTCAATTTTAATGGTGGAATATGAATTATGTAGTGCTCGTCTTTGTTTCCTCAAAGTTTATGTAATTCCAATATAATTTATTATTTAATTGAAACTTTTATAAAAAAAAAATATAAATTAAAAGTCAATTTTAATGGTGGAATATGAATTATGTAGTGCTTGTCTTTTTTTTCTCTCAAAGTTTACGTAATTCCAATATAATTTATTATTTAATTGATACTTTTATAAAAATTATAAATTAAAAGTCAATTTTAAAGGTAGAATATGAATTATGTAGTGCTTATCTTTTTTTCTTAAAGTTTACGTGATTCAAATATAATTTATTATTTAATTGATACTTTTAAAAAAATTATAAATTAAATCAATATTATTTAAAAAAATTGCTCTTGGGGGCTTGCTCGGCGGCCACTTGCCGATTGGGCCGGCCCGGGCCCCGCTCGGCATGTGGGTTGCCAAATCGGGCTGGCCGGGGCCCGCTCGGCAATTAGGCCCCCAAGCGGGGCCTAACTCCCGAATTGGGTGCCGCTCGACGGCCCAATTGCTGAGCGGCACCCAATTTGATAAATATTTTTTTATATTAAATTGGTAAATATTTAAAAAAAATGCTAATTTGGAAAATTGCCCTATTTCTTGGTGGCTGCACTTCTTCCGTCTTCTTCATCTTCTCAAGCAGCGTCCGATCGTCCACCCATGTGCAAGGGGGGCAGGGGTGTCAAGGTCCATCACAGCCGTCCGTTCAATCAACGGACGACTATGATGTGACGCCCAAAAAAAAAAATATTGCAGCCGCAATTTTAACAGATCGTGGCCGTCCTTGTTTGAACGGACGGCCACGATGTGACCTTTACACCCCCTGCTCGGATTTGACCTGGGCAGGGGATCCGGATCCTCTCAAGTATACCAGTGAGCTGAAGCACAAGGTCTTACCCAGATTTGAGGGCCTTTTTTGGGCCAAAAAAACAAAAAAAAAAAAGGCCCTCAAATCAGGGCCGTCCGTTGATTGAACGGACGGCCCTGATTTGACAGGGCCTGTCTGCCCACAATAAATGAGGGCAGACGATCCGGATTCCTTACCCAGCGAGCCCTCACGTCAGATGGAGGTCCCGGCGAGCGACTCCGGAGTGGCTCTCTCGTCTCCTCCTAATCCTCTCTTGCTTCGCCTTCGCGACATCCTCAGCTCTTGCGCCAAGGTGAGTCCCCCTCGCTCTCCGCCCGGCCTGATTAGCTAGGAAGTTTTCGCCTGCTTTCTCTGAGAAAACCGGGACGTGATCGCGGGGGTTTCTTAAGCTGGATGCGACGCGCTCGATTGTCGTCTCCGGAATAAATGATTCAGTTCTGGTTAGACACTCTGGACGAAGGCGTAACGCTAATGCGAATTGAACTGACGGGCTTGTCAATTGTTTAATCGGATTCAAGGAAACTGATAAGTTCCTCTACTCAATGGCTGACATTGTGACGCTTTTGGCTTTGCCTTTCCTGAGAAAAGCTGATTTTTTTAACTCTGTAGTTCGCCCTTTCAAATGGTTATGTTCCTACGGTGGTTGGTTGGTGCATTCAAAGGGTTGTAACACTGTACATTGCCTTTGTACATTTTCCAGTCAGTCGAAAGTGGTGATAGCTATCTAACTGAGAGGTTAGTCTCCGAGCTTGCTAAGTTTCTCGGCGATGTATCAGTGGCCGCAGAGGATGAAAACACACATGAAGATGCATTCGAACTGCTGTCGCATGTCTATGAGTATATAAGCTCCTCTTCAATTGATCAGGTCTTGATGTTTTTTATTTTAAGGCTCCTTCAGTTAATTAGCTAAGTTCGTCTTTATCTTAACAATAGGTTTTCCGTTGCATGGTTGAATAGCAGGATCTCCTTGATGCACTCTCTTTTGAGCTTCCGAAGGCTGTTTCAAAATTTTCAGGGGTGTCAAAACGGTTTTTGACGATTGCAGAAAGCATAATCCATCAGTTTTTGGTGAAGTGTAATCCGCGGGACATGCTACCAATTCTCTGTGAGGTTCGATGCTTACTTATTTTGAATTACTTGTAGGAAATAAACTTATTCTCCCGTTTTATCTGTACTTGCGAGTAACTGCACATCCAGACACATGTTTGCTGTACATAACTAGATTAACTTTGTTGCACCAGTACTCATGCAAATTATGTTCTTCTAAACATCCTGTAAGCACTTGTTACAATGATAGATTATATAGCTTCATGGTCATTATTATGATTTTCTCATGTGACCTCATTAGCTCCTTTACAGCATTTTGCATTTCTCAGTGTACCTAGTGCTGTCTTTTATTGTTAGATGGTTAGTTAATAATTTGAATTAGGAGATCGAGTGAGTACTGTTTGTTCCACCATGAATTTGTTCATTAGCTTATGTCATGCAACACGTGTTCGTGTAATGTCTCTATCTGTTAAAGGTTGAATGAATTCATGGCATTTTAGTTCCCTAGAAAACACCTATCTAAACATGTGTTGGTAAAATTGAGGTTGGGAATTTTGAAGCTGTTTTCTTATTATTAGCAAAATTTAAGATGAGGAAGAAAGCCTTTCATTTTCATGTTGCTTCAGCTTCATGAGTGAGTTTGCGGATGTATGAAACATGCGAGTTGAGCATTTTGAGAAATAGAATGGCAAAGCACTAAGTAGAAGAGTCTATACATGCTGTCAATGAACTTGTCGATAAACATAGTGGACATGTCTAGCCACATGTTAATACTTTCCCCTGTTTGGTGGAATGCTTTGCAAACTTCATGAAGTTAAACTAATTAATATACGAAAGTAATACTTCCTCAAGTTCTTTCGTGAAAAGTTACTTTTATTCTTTTTGACAGGGAAGTTTTTTTGAAGCTTTGTTTCATTTGGTTGAGAATAGCTGTGCAGTTGTTTAAATCTATTCTAACATATACATGGTCAAGTTCAAATGATAGTTATTTAGTTGACAAGACTAAACAAATATTACCACTGTATATTTGTTTTCTCGCATTTCCTCATGGATTGAGCTGTCAATTTGGCTTGAAATTGTTTCTTGTTCTCTTGATACTCAATATTAGAACAGTACCTTGGAGGTTTTTTGCTTCCATTTCACGAGAGCATTCTCTACTTGCAAATACCAGTCGAGCTGCATATAGATAGTTCTATGGGCATAAACATGAGATGACCTAACAAATAACTCACTTCTCATGAAATTCTGCTCTCCTTTTCATACTCTATTATGAGGATTTACTTATTCTCTTTGAGTGATATGACCAAATAAGTGATTAACCATTAACTGTGCCTGTTTTGGTAAAACCGGAACTTTAATTCGATTAAAATCTTATGCGATCTTGATTTTTTTCTGAATGATATGGTTAGCACTGATAAATTCTTCTCAATTTTGCTGGAATGAGATCTTGCTAATCCTTAGTCAATGTTGAAACAGGCCCTAGATGCCTCAGGCGAAGGTGAAAAGATTAAGCTTTCTAGTTACTTCGCCCCTCTTTTGAGTGGTCTCTCAGAAGGTACTCTCTCGAATGGGTTATGTTCATATTGTTGCAGATTGGTGTATAATGTATTTTATCTCCTCAGGCATATCTCCGAGTAAAGAAGTTGTGATTGTAGAATCAAAAGTGCTGTTTGGAATTTCTTTTTTCGGAGTATATCTACTGGATGCTTTTGTTGATATTGCCATTCAAATGATAAAGATGACCCTAATACTTGCAGTCCAACCTGCGGACCTCTTGTGCAAACGTGTGTTGACCACCTTGGCATTGTCACTACTTTCTTAATACATATGTCCTTCACTTATGGTTTCAAGTACTAATATAAGCCCATCTCTTAGTGTCAGTCAGTAATTCCTGTTGGCACTATTACATGCTTAGCAAATTTAGTTTTGGATCTGAATGGCCTTCATATGGCTACCGTAAAACAAATGTTTTTCCTCAATGATCGTATTATATCTTGATTGGATGTCTTCGCTGATTGTGTAAATAAACAAGATGTAATTCCATTTCTGCAATGCTTTGTGCATTGAGGTGAAAAACTGGTAGCAGACTGCACTGTATGCAGCATGTACTCATTCAAATGTTAGGAAGCCTTTTCCACTTTGACTTTCAGTAAAGCAGTTAAATGAGATGTATATTCAAATGTTATTGAGGATGGTGGATGCTGACGAAAATATATCCTGTCCATCTTTCAAGCTTAAAACTGTTTGCTCGTGTTAATATAAATCTATTTTGTATAATGTGATCGACTTTTCAATGTTTATCAATCAATTTTGAAATTGCACTTAGGATTTTCTTTTATGGTATTTTATTGCTTCTGGTGACATTCGCACTTTGTTTGTGTCTTCAAACTCTAATATTCCCATGGTAACTTTTGTCTCCATGATTTTCCTTTACGTAGACTTATCTTTCCATTTGAACATCAGCCATTATGGCATATTCACTGCTCCAAAGTTAACATTTGCAAGTTGTCTCTGGTAGGATAATATCGGGGATTTCCTCCACATTTCCTTGACATTCTTTGGCAGCTTGAGATTATAATTGAAACTATTGTATCTGTATATGATACATTTATTAATGAATCAAAAGAAAAACCCTTCAGCCTGCATCAAACTATAAAACCACTGTTTTCTGTATTACAGTTCTCCTTATGATTAAAAGGCATCACTTTGAGCACATAAAGGAGGTAGTTCCCGCAATCGTTCGTGTTTGGGAGAAAGTATCTACAGATGCAGATGAGGAGGATTCGGATCTTGAGGATCTGTTCAGAAGGGGTATAAATATTGCTAATTCAATGCAAACTGTTCACCAGAAGTTGGTCCGTAATCCATAATCATGAAATTGTTTACATGCAATTTCTTGTCAGATTCTAGATTAACGGTTTAAGTTTAACAGGACAGGAGATCAGCTGAGAAGCTCCTCGCTCTGCTTGGTCTGTATGTCTTGCAGATGATGGTTGGTATATTTATTTTTGAGGTCATGTAAGAGTGTAGAGTATCTGCCTGTACATGAAAGATTTAACTTCCTTTGCGGAAATAACTTGTAAACGATCATCCAAGTGGTTATTGCCCTTCTACTCCCCCCTCCCCCACCACCACCCAAAAAAAGAAAAAGGAAAAGACCACACACGAGCTCTCGCATGCATTAGATGATTTGTCAGCATGAAGGCATTTGACGTACTCACATCTTAATATGACTTTTGTATGTGCAGACTCATGTATCCATATGCGTGGATAAGAATGTGTCCAGCTCTCTCCGCCTTGTGACTGAACTTTCACACTTCTTGAGATGTTGCCATTTATCTTACATTGGCTTGATAACAGAGTCTGCTGTTGACATGATGACCAGCACCATGACCGGTGGTAATACACTGCTCCCTCTATGAATTTTATATTTTCCGATGTACAAGCTGAAAGGAAATTTGTCACTATTGGAATTTAAAGTGACAATTTTTTTTTGGGGTCATATGCGTAGAAGAAGATAGTTTCTGGGTTCCTTTACCCAGTATCAAGCTTGGAGCAGCTCTTTCAGGTAATACTTGGCAGTGTGTTGACGGTGTAGTCTGTTGCAGTTTCTCTTAAGATCTTTCTGATTTGTGCAGATTTACTTTATTCCTTTTGTAAGTTCAATTTTGTTTGCTTCCTTGTACAGTTATATGGGGTGATATGTCTAACGAGGTTGCTCATAATGCTGAGGAGGATTTAACTGCGGTAAAGAATGAAATTCAGTGTAGTCAAACTAGAAGATGGCAAGCAACTGGCATGCTAAGGCATGTGTTCTGTTCAGCTACTCTACCTTGGAGATTAAAGAAACATGCCATTGACTTCTTGCTTTGCATCACAGAAGGAGATATCTCACAGGAGTGTGAGAGTGAAACTCTAGATTTCTCATCATTTGTTCCTAGCCATTTTGCTGCCTTGCAGGTATTATAGGGACAGATCTTGATTGTATGCCATTTCATGTTGTATATTGTTCTTATCATCAAAGTGCAAAATCTAGGGGATTGGGAACGTAATTATGTACACATCAGATGCTGTACTAAGGAAGAAAGCTTTTGATGTGCTGAAAAGGGTTAGTGTTTTTTACTTTAAGAAGCTCTGCTCTTGAATGCTAACCAGCTTGTCGATCTTGTATTACATTTCTCTCCTGTTTAAGTTGTGCATTTATTTACTAATCTCCAGGTGCTTGCTGATATTCCAATTTCTCAAAGGTTTGACGTATTAAAAGCCCTGATTACAAATTGCAACTCTTCCTCTATGGTAACTGCATTAGGGCCTGCTTAAATGACATAAGTGTATTTTTTTTCTTTAGATGGAAGGACGCATAATTTGATCTGATTGCCTACAACTTGTGTAGGTTGCCATCCTTCTAGATATTGTTAGACAAGTGAGGCACACCAAAACTAGTAGCAAATTGTCGAATGGAAATGTTGATGAAGTTTTTCATGAGACACCGGTTTGGTCTGCTGATGTGCTTGGACTAGTGGAATTGGTTTTGAGGCCTTCAAAGGGAGGCCCTCCAAGTCTTCCTGAACAAAGCGATGCGGTATCCATGACTCCTTATTATTAATTATTTCCATATTGTCTCCTTGCTTTCACTATGGCCACTCGTCATTTCTTTTAAGTTGTGACGTTTTCCATGTTATAACTTCCTTGAATGGATTTAAAGCTCATTGGTTTTGATAGGGCCATTGAATGCTCAAAATGAATTGGACTAGAAAGCTGAAAAAGCCAAATCAAAAGTATCCAATCTTTCTATATTGACTTTGGAGATGCAAAGTTGAGGGAAGTCGATATTCACATGTGATGTGCAATAACACATTCCAATTCCTTTTCTAGAAAAAGCTTATATCCACTCTCTTACATCCTTACGTTGTAAATGCCAACCTGATTTTATTGTCATTCACTTTTTTGTAATGAACCACCTATCTATTAGTCACTTGTTCCACTATGAGCACACAACCTCTATGAGATGTGGTAGAAGTGTGCTAATGAAAATGTGTAGGGAAACATGTTTGAAATGGATTGGCTGATACTCTTAAAAGTTCTGATAGCATCTAATGATATAAAATGATGAAGTTGCATTTGATCTTACAGGTTCTATCTGCCCTCAACTTGTACAGATTTGTGTTCTTGTCTGAATCAACAGGTAAAATTTCTCTTAAAACCATTTTGTATGTTATTCTTCTACCTACGCTTCAATCACTTCTATTCTCTTAATAAAATTGCGAGTTTGTGATATTTCTTTCAGTTGACTGCATAGGCTGCTTGTTTTTTCTCTAGCGGTGATTTTCACACATGAAAATTTCTTTGAGTAAGCATTTGTTCAAATATACAGGTCCAATTTTAAAAAATAATAATAAACAGATCTAAGCCACTATTTGGTATGATCTTGATTATTCTGGTTGACCAAAGAACTTGGAGAAACTCCTTCAGGAGAAGTTCCATTTCAATTTTATAGTTTTGGTTGTTTTGAACCCGTTGGAACATTCATGTATATAGGCATGTTAAATTAGTGAAAAAGTTGAGATAGTAGTGAAAAGAACTCCCTGAAAGAATTTTTCGTAAGAGAAACCTTGTATTAGATTTATATCATGCCTCCATTGAGTACCTGGATTCTAATTGTTTACCATTTGCTTCCCTCAAACCTGGGATTGATATGCCAATGTCCCGCCTCACCCCATAGGAATGGTAGTTTTGGACACTGCTTTTTTAAACGAGGGGAGAATAATTGCAGTTCTGTTAGATCGTATCTCTAAACTAAACCACCATAACGACTAAGTGTCAAAGTATTTTGACCATCCATTGGACAATAGCAATGTGCGTAAAATTAGAGCGAATGAGGTTAAGGAGGCATTAAAAAAGATGAAGACTAGTAAAACCTTGGGACTTGATGGGGTCCCTATTGAAGTGTGTAGAAGCTTAGGGATTGTGGCAGTAAGTTGGTTGACTAATCTTTTTAACAAAATTTTACGTACTAATAAGATGCCTGATGAATGGAAGAAGAGTATGTTTGTGCCTATCTACAAAAACAAGGGGGATATACAGAATTATTCCAACTATAGAGGTATTAAGCTTATGAGCCATACAATGAAGTTGTGGGAAAGAGTTATTGAGCATCGTTTGAGAATAGATACCAAGGTTATTGCAAATCAGTTTGGATTTATGCCGGGAAGATCTACCATGGAGGCTATATTCTTGATACGATAGTTAATGGAGAGATCAAGAAAAGAAGGACCTACGTATGATTTTTATTGATCTTGAGAAGGCGTATGATAGGGTTCCTAGAAAGGTTCTGCGGTGGGTTATGGAGAAGAAAAAAGTTACTTCAAAATATGTAGAGGCAATCAAGGATATGTATGATAGTGTTACTACATGTGTGAAGGCTTGTAATGGCACATCGAGTTATTTTCCAATCACAGTAGGCTTATACCAAGGCTCTGCTTTGAGTCCTTATTTTTTTGCCCTAGTTATGGATGAGCTAACAAAAAATATCCAAGATAAGGTGCCGTGATGTACGCTTTTTGCAAATGATATTGTGCTTATTGACTAATGTTGATGCTAAATTAGAATTATGGAGAAGCATATTGGAGTTCAAGAGCTTTACGTTAAGTCGAAGTAAGACCGAATACATGAAGTGTGAGTTTGCCACAGCAAGAGGAGATCGAGAATCCGTGATTATACTCGGACGAGGTGCCCAAGAAAAATGCTTTTAGATATCTAGGATCAATTTTGCAGAAGGGTGGAGAAATTGATGAGAACTGCAAGCCATAAAATCAGATAGCATGTTGGATGAAATGGCGCTGTACATCAGGGTTTTTGTGTGATTGCAAAATCCCTCTTAGGCTAAAAGAAAAATTTTATAGAACAACAGTAACACTCACAATGCTATATGGTGCTGAATGTTGGCCAGCACATAAGCAACATGAGCATAAGATGGGAGTTACGAAGATGAGGATGTTAAGGTGGATGTGTGGGCATACAAGGATGGATAAGATAAGAAATGAAGATATTCAACAAAAAATTGGAGTAGAACCAGTAGCAAAAAAGATGAGAGAACATAGACTGAAATGGTTTGGGCATATTCTTCGAAGACCCCTAAATGCTCTAGGAAAAACAGAAGTTTATTACCGGGAGCATGATATGAAGAAAGGAAGAGGTCGACCGAAAATTAACTTGGGGGAAAGTAGCAAAACAAGATTTAATGGTGCAGGAAATAGATTGGCATACGGTTTGCTTAGGACGGAGTGGAAGAAAGCTATTAGTATTGAGGAAGGGTAGATTTCCTATGTTTCAGACTGTCCTTTTTAGTCCTTAGTCCATTTTTCCTATTTTTATTTATATTTTATTCCTTTTTCCTCCATCGATCTTTGCTTTTTGTTTTATTTTATTATTATTATTTTATTTTTTTTGAGTTCATCGACCGCCGACCCCAACTAGTTTGGGATAAAGGTGATGTTGATATTGTTGATTGGACAATAGCATAACAAACAGTGAGCTTTTACTGTGCATTTTTGCAAATTTTGATGATACTTTCTTAGTAAATGATAATTTTGCATTGGTCATGCACATAAAAATCAGATAGTGGAACATTGTCTTCTTACATTATGAAGATTGAATCGTACATTCTAATAAATAACGTTTCTAAAGTTATTTTTTCATGGATTAGTATTTTCAATCGTCATAACTACAACATTACCAAGAAGCAATCCTGTTCAATCTTTGTACAAGTGAATTCAATTTGAATATGAATTCACTTTAAACTAATTGTCTTACAACTACTGTGAACTTGTCCCTATTTTTTTAAAGCTGGCGCATTCCTGCCTACTCAGATAGGGGAAAGATCTTTGGAGACCTTTCTTGATAAGGTTTGGCTGTAGGGTTTGCTCAGTGTGATCCGATTGGTATGAATGTACATGTCCAGTGTGCTAGCTATCATGTCCAGACTTGCGTGTGCTTGTAGTGGAGGCTGTAGATAGACTTGTCCACAGAATCCAGAATTGGAATTAGATTTTGACGAAAATGTTCCACAAATAGGTATTCCGCGTTTTTTTTTTTTTTTTTTTGGCATAAGAGATGCATTTCCAGAAAAGAGCTCTCTCTCTCTCTCATGCAAGTAGTCCTCTGACTGTTGAAACAGGAAAAACCAATTACACTGGAGTGCTGTCTGAGACCAACTTGAAGAAGGCCTACAATGAATGGCTTCTGCCTCTGCGGACCCTGGTGACCGGCATTCTGGCAGAGAACAGGAATGATGACGATCCATTCTCGTCCGACTCCGTCAGTGCCCTAAATCCGGTAGAATTAGTTCTCTATCGCTGTATTGAACTCGTTGAAGAAAGGCTCACGCATCATAGGTTTGCCTTCTGCACAGAAGTTCTAACTTGATCTTTTGTTGATTACAATCTTTGTTATAGAATGACGACTGCTGGGCGGTAGAACCCTTGCTTATGCAGCTTTTTCTTCTTCTTGGTGTTCCCGCATTTCATCTGATTTCTAAAAACGGGAATTCCCAACCATTTGGGGTCCGGAATATGAACCCATATCTAGTCCACATACCGAGGGAAAATTTCCATTATGCCAAAATATTTAAAAATCTTTGCCGGACAGCAAAAGGTAGTCAAATTTCACGACGAAAGCTAAATTGGACGCATTCGATATGATGTGTAGATGAGGACTTTTTTTCCTGATCTGAGATGCAATGGAATCCTATCCATCCTCAATGATTGAGGCCACACTGATTGTGAGCATCTGCCTTCCAAGCATCCCACACTCGCACGTAACGTCCGAACAAACCAAGGTTTCATGAGGCTGAGGAGCGATTGGGAAAATTCCATTCTGTGATCAGGGAGCCCCAAACTACTTGAGAATAAGCCTCACATCACTAGACCAACAACCACGGCGGTAGGATAAGATAAGATGTTCTATGTAATGGCGGTAGATGGTTAATGTAATTGCTTGCTAAATTCTAATATGCTGTGGCAGATTCTTGTCGGGTGATTAACTGGGTTACTAATGTGAATGAGTGCAATTAAAGTCCGCAATCAATTTCTAGAACTTTCAAATTTTGCACAATTGAATCTTAAACCTTGGTCGCAAAGTGCAATTAAACTATGCTAGTTCCCTCTCATTTCGTTGACACCATTGACAAACTTAAACCTGCCTATTGTGATAAGAATGTTTCATTTTTTTTTTATTGCACCAAAATATTTAAACTATGTCCCTATTACACTAATATCCCAACCTTTTTATTGTGTTACCAATTCTCACAAACATGTATCAGTGTGATAAAAATATGTCCGTTTGGACTTCAAAATTTTCCGGTGGATTCTAACAAAAATACCATCCGTGTTGGTATAAAATTGGGGTATTGGTGACGGTAAAAAAGCTTTGGTATTAGTGACATAGTGGGTAAAAGTTGGGGTTTTTAATGTTAAGAGTGAGGATACTTATGGCATTGGCACAAGTTTGGGTATTGGTGAATCGGAAAAAAAGTTTGGGGCACTGGTGTTAGGAAAAAGTGTAAAAAAAAAAGTCCTAAACATATTGCATTAGTACCAATTCAATCATAAACATTTTATTGATGCTAATTTAATCATAAACCTTTTGCATTTGTGCTAATTAAGTTCATCTGGCCAACTTTGATCTAAAATCGCTAATGTGAACGTCAGTGCTAAACATTGACATTTTTATATTTTTATATTTTTTAAGAATTCTTTTTATTTTCTTTTGTTTCTTCTTTCTTTTATGTACTTATATTTTTTTCATTGAGGGCCGACGAGGGTCTCTGGTCGACCACTGCCAGCCCCGAGCGATGGCCAAAGAAGGCTGCGACACCCTTGCCAGATTTACCTAGGCAACGGTTTCGCATCCCTCGCGGGGGCTAGGCGAGGGCGAGATCGCCAGCCTCCATAAAAAGAAATTACATAAAACAAAAAGAACAAAAGAAAAAACCAAAAAAATTATTAAAAATATAAAAAAAAATTATAAAATGTTACACGTCACCTCCAATTGTGTCATGTAAGACAATTGGCGTTCATGTCAACAACTTCCGGTCAAAATTGGCTTAATAGACTCGATTGGCACAAATGCAAAAGATTTAAGACTGATTTGACACCTATAAAAGGTTTTGAACTGAATTGGCACAAAAACAATAGGTTTATGACTTCTTCTTTTTTATCAATTTCTCCATTGGTATTTTAGTGGGTAGACTTTTGAGTTTTTTGTTGTAGATGAAACGCATTTTTCTCACACTGGAAAAATTTTGGGGGTTTTGGTAACGCAGAAAAAAAAAATTAGGGTATTGATGTCATTGCGTGCATAAGTTAGGGTTTTTGTGATCTTTTCCATTTCAAATGTTGAGACCATGTGGCATTTGATGCCCACCCAGTGGCTGCCATAAGTAAAAATCCACAAAAGAAGAGAAAAAACAAACAGACAAACAAAAAAAAAATGAAAAGAAAACCCAAATAGCAAAATGTTTTAGGCACGAAGTGAGCTTGGTCCGTGTGGAGAGATTTTAGACCCAAAACCTGAAACCTGAAACCTATCCTATTATAATCGGTTCTCAATTTTTAGAACTTGGAACCTATTATTTTTGTCTTGAAACCTGTTTTGAAATCTATCTTCTTCTTTTTTTGTCTGTTTCCATGTTCTACTCAAGAACCTGTTTTTCTTTTGGTTTTTTTTTTCTAGTTTCATTATTTTTCGCAAAATAATATGGCTAGTAATGAAACGATTCAAAGTAAAAGATTGAATAATAAAACTCATTATCCACCAAAAGCAATAATCCCCTAATATGAGCAATAGAAATTACAATCCATCGAAAATAGAAGAGTTGAGGCGAGCGCGAAACTAGGTTTTTTTTTTAAATAGCTGAAAATCGATTCCAAAATTGATCCGATTTTCGATAGGGTCTTCACTTGAAATCGGGAACCGGATCAATTCCAACTGATTCCAAAAATTAAAACCTCTACCCAGACTGGTTTGAATAGGAATCATCGGACCTGTTTTTGGGGTGGTCTTTCTTGTTTTCGGTTAAACCCGATCCGGTTACACACCCCTAGTTATGGAGGTCATACAAATTAGAACAATAGCTCTTGATGGGGTTGCTTGAATGGGGTGTTACCTGAAAAAATTACCAAAAGAGTTCTAAATTTATATATCTGCGTCGATTTAGT
Source organism: Rhodomyrtus psidioides (assembly GCA_021437785.1). NCBI lineage: Eukaryota > Viridiplantae > Streptophyta > Magnoliopsida > Myrtales > Myrtaceae > Rhodomyrtus > Rhodomyrtus psidioides. The sequence continues at coordinate 2,208,745 of JAILYB010000047.1, forward strand.
TTAAATTTGATATTTTGGCCAATTTAAACCTATACCTTTGAAAATTTACTGATGTAGTCCATCCAATTGATTTTTTCGAAACATCCTATGTGTCACGACATTGATGTGACCAATTTTTGTAGATTTATTTTTACATCATTTGTCTTTTCTTTTCTTTTCTTTTTTCTTTTTTTTTTCATTCTTTCTTCGCTGGTAAGGCCACCTCAGGCAAGGTCACCATCGCTAGCTTCGGGCACGGGAGCTCTCTGGGATTTGGGGAGGGTGATCTTGCCAACCTTGGATGGGGCTTGATCTTATCGGGATCGGTGAGTAGGGGTGAGCATGGTTCCAGGGTAGAACCTGGAACCTGGAACCTGTAGAACCGGACCGGTAGGAACCGATTGGTTCCAGGTTCCAAGGTAAGAGGGTAGGTTCCAGGTTCCAAAAATTTGGGAACCTGCTTTTACGGGTAGGTTCCAGGTTCCAAGTAGGTGGAACCTGGAACCGGAACCTGGAACCTGAAGCAATCTTTTATATTATTTTTTAGTATATGTCATCACGTCATTATGAGGGATTTCATAAGCACGATAATGAGTATGTAATTTGAAACTACTTCATCATCGAGTTTTTTACTCTATTATTGTTTTATACTTTTCGTGTATATATGTATGAGTTATAGTTAATAGATTTTAGTAGTAGATTGTGGTCATTAGAGGTAATTATTCACATTAATCGTTCAATCAATAATATATGTGGAACCTGGATAGAACCTGAAACCGCTTACCCCTACTTTCTTCTATTTTGGCGCAAATAGAGTTTTATTGATAGGTTTTAGGGTACCCTGGAACCGGATCCAGAACCTGTGACAGGGTAGGTTCCAGGTTCCAGAGTATAGAGGGTAGGTTCTAGGTTCCAAAAATTGAGGAACCTGTAATAGTGGGTAGGTTCCAGGTTCTAGGTGGAACCTACCCGGAACCTGGAACCGCTCACCCCTATCGGTGAGGGGTGATCTCGCCAACCTTGGGCAACGCTCACTTCACCAGAATCTGCGAGGTTGCCCCTCCCTAGATCCCCACTGAGAATGACATGAAAAACTACTATATTGTCTGTTCGCGTTAGTCTTTCAGCCAACACACTAGGACGAAAATGCTGACATGGCATCCATGTCAAGGCCAAATTTCCCCTCATTAGTTGCTGACGTGGATAAAGAAAGGGGAGAGAAACAAAAAATAGACACACACAAAAACACTAGGGCGAGAGGTAGGGGAGAGGGCATCCTGGGCCATGGGGCAGTGGGACGGCCCCGGGAGGCGGCTCTAGCCACCGGCGAGGGTCCAACAGCCCTCACCGGAGGCAACGTGGCATGGCTGCTAGTCCGCCTAGTTCCGACCAGCATCCAGCTGCCCGCACCAATGGCCGCAACTGCCCTTTATTTAATGTTCTCCATTGCTCCGGCTAAAGTTATTTTTACTACTACTTTTTTAAAGCGATTTCTCTTCTTTGAAAAAAGCTCGTTTCCTTTTAATTCTATTGTGTTTCTTAATGACCATTTTAGACGTCAGCGTGGATAATTTTTTTCCCCAGTTATTTCGACACAGAGACCAATTCAAACCAACGATCCTACAAATCCAAAAAGCAACCCGCACTTTTTGCACACGTGCGTGAAAATTAAGTTAAGCTCAGTTTAGGATCCACTTCACATTCCAACCAAAAAAGAAACAAATCTTTTAATCAATTTCAATGGCGGGATGCTTCATTATTCAGATACCATTTCCATCCGAGAAAGGTTGAAGTTAGGAAATTAAAACAACAGACAGCATAAGGAGAGTAATCCGAAAGAAGATTCTTCTTGAGGAACAAAAATTTGAGATTGTATTCAAGTTGCTCTGCCCATTGCCTACAAAGAATGGCTTAGTTACCGTTCTTACAAGTTACGACGATCGAGAAGTGGCGAGGATATTAGCCCCCCCATCCAGTTGAGATGGAGATCTCGCTCTGCAATCCGACATCATCTCAGCTCGACTGCAGCTGTTAATGTATGTCCATGACCTTCAAAAGAGTCGGAACCATCCTCATAAGTTGTAGCTCTTGAGGATATGGATGTGGAGATCCGCTCCTCCTCTTTATCCGATCCTCTATGATATACCCAGAAGATCGTCGACATGAGCGTCGCTTCAGTTTAATTACAAGGAGCCGTATATCCATGATGTTCTCACTTATTAGCTCAATCCATAAAAATCTTCAGGCCTAGAATCCTCCTCGGAGGGCATCATGTTTAGATCAGGTAGCAAGAAGGAGCTTTCACCGTCCTTGACGACCGCCTGAGGAAATTTGCAAAAGCTGGAAGATGGACGACACTTGCTCATATCATGTTTTGGCAGTGGCGATGATGCAGGGTGGTCCGACGTAGATACTTCCATCTTGTCATGCAAACCAGAGGTTGCTTCATCTCTGTCATCTGCAGTGGACATGTTGCCCTTTCCAGAAAGCAAATTCAAATCAAGCTGCAAAATAGAGGCCCAATTGTCAGAAGTGCATTCTACGACAGCAGGGCAAGCACACATGTACGACAAATATAAATTTGGGGGAGGTTCAAATAACAAAGAGTTACATGGAAAAAATATGTAATTTTGCACTTCGACAACTGATATGCCCATCTAATAGATGCCACTTTCGCTGATTACGAATGGCGAGTACACCGCCATTAAAAGCCCTCAAGAGCTTGGGCCATTAAATAAGGACAACTGTCTGGACAATGACCACTTTGTTTTACATAATTAAAAGCCCTCTCTTCACTGGTCACACTGCTCCCTTCATAGAGCTTGGGAGGACGGATAAATCTATTAGTGGGAAAAAAAAAAAAAAGAGCGTACATACCACCAGAGTTAATTGCTAATTGTTCATGTATCCCCAAAGCGAGCAATAGACAGTGACGATTAAAGAAGCAACTGAAGCGCGGTTCCAAGAAAACATAATAAGCCGAGGAAAAAAAGAAAGCTCGATCACCTTCATCCTCTTGAAGGATTCGTTTCTAGCTCTCTGCTCCGTGAAAGTCGCACGCAGCCTTGCTATGTCCTGTTTTGAGTTTTGAAGAATTACAGGAAACGTTGAGAAACAAGAAGCACCAAACAAAGCCGAGAACGAGCATCCAGACCAAAAGCAAACAGACTGAGAGGGGTACCTTATTCAAATGGATCCTTTCATTCAGCAAATAGCTCTCCTCATCCTTGAGTTCAGCGAAAGTCTATCAAAAGACAAAGGAACAAAAAAACTAAAAGATCAGCCACCCAGAAATGTATGCGCAGGAGTGAATGAACAAATCCCCTCAGCAGAGCAGAGATTGTTTTACCTTCTTCTTTCTCAGCTTGTTGACCGCCAGGCACGAGGCGTCATTCGGAGCAATACCCTGAAAGATCGAAACCATCCCCCCCAATCAAATGAAGTCGCCCGGAGTGAAGATTAGCATATAAACGGGTCGCCAGAAAAGTTAAAACTGAATGAAAGGATCAACAAAGCTAACATTTCAGAAGCCACAACGCCCCCACAAAACAGGCTGGACTTCGCGCGAGAAAAAACTGCTATCTCCAGCAAGGATAAAAAGAAAATCGGGGATTGATCGGTGGACCAATTGATTGGGTCGTGCTCGTGAACAAGTCAAAGTCAACGACAGCGACCGAGTTGTTCGGCTGGGGTGGTTGACCTACCTCCACGGTCGGAGCACCGAACGACGTGGCACGTTCTCATTGGGCGAAGTCCCCAAGGGAAAAACCGAAGAGAGTTTCGAGACTCTCTTCTACAAAATCAACCGAAAGAGAGAATGGGAGAAGAGAAGCCGAGTCAAACTCACTCCGCTTCACCATGACCACCCCCCGGAGTCCCGTACTGGAAATCGAACCACATGCGATTAAAAAAAAAAGCAAAAGGCGATTTCTGTTTTTTTGTTTCCCTTCGGTTTTTTCTTTTCCTTTTTCGAGCGGGGAAAAAAAAGGGAACTGGGACCCACTTGACGTGTCGCCTCCCGCACTCAAATAGATGCCCAATCGCTCCCCGCCACGTCACGCAGAGACACGTGGTATCACATGACCAATAGACAAACAGCTCCCCCCGAGCGTGGCTTCGCTCACGTGACCGCTCAGCCAGCCCTGTGCTTGCGCCCAAACCCAAAAAAAAAAAACAGCTTCCCCGAGCCGAACAAGTTCCAGAAGCGAGTGAGCGTGGAAGGACGAACCACCCCACCGCCGTCCGATCGGGCCCAAGGTCAAACGAGCTAGGGATCCGACGGGGCCTCAGATCTCCGGCTCCCGGGAGGCGGCTCAAATTCAACGAGTTCTCTCTCCACGCGCCGAATTGGTCCAAAAAAGCAAAGTAACGGGAGAGAGGACGCGACTGGAAACACGCGCACGCTCGCAACCGTCCGAACCGGACTCGCCACGCCAAAACAGATCATGCGTCGCGTGAACCGAGACAGAGGGCACGAGAATGCGGGGGGTGGGGGGGGGGAGGGGGGGCCCACCCACACGAAAGTACACGACGCACCGGCACGCAGACGAAAGCTACTCCCCCCTTCGTCCCTCTATGGGTTCCACCTCGTAACGGAGGACCTACCAAAACGCACCGCACGTCGCTCCCCAAATTGACCATACTACCCCTCGACTCTCTCACTCTCTCTCTCTCTCTCGCTTCAACAAACATCTTCCCAGCGCCCCATTTGGGCCGTGACAATAAAGGGGAAAAATTCGACCCCAAAAAATAATAATAATAATAATAAAGGGGGAAAAAAGAGGAGGCCGCCGCAGAACGGAAAAGCAAGGCAGCGATGCCCACTTTTTCGGTTAAAAGAAAAAAGGGAGGGGATGGAGGGCGTAATTGACAATGAACAAGGTAGGACGTAGAAATTCCTAATCTGGGAAAAAAAATTAACAATTTGACACAGCACAGGAACCAAATGAAGGGAAGAAAGACAGAATGACGGGGGGTTGAAGGGAGAGGCCCGAGTGAGTCTGACCCCCCCCCCCCCCCAAAAAAAAAAAAAGTGGGGGGAGAGAGAGAGAGAGAGAGAGGGCGCGAGTACATCGTGTAACCGGCCACGAAGACGTCACAACAGCATCCAACAAAGAAACGAAAAAGAGGAAGGAGGTTTCTTGAGGGCATTTTCGCCCATAAAAATAAAGCTAGAAAAAAAAAATTCCGCGTAGTAGTTGCCGTCAGAATCGCCAACACCGCTTTGTACAGTTGCGTCACCGCCCTCGTCGAGTCGCACCAACGAGGCCAGACTGAAGCTCTCGGACGGATTTACACCCGTAGGCGTAACCTACCGTGTGCGAGAGAGAAGATCGGTGAACGGAAAGTTGAAAGACAACGACGACGGCGACGAAGGAAATAGAAAGAGAAAAAGGCAACGGCGCGAGCACAAAAACGGCCATCACAAGAAAAGAGTGCCTCTGCTCTAGACGGCTCAAGAATTCCTCGCTTACACAGCGCTTCCCCTGTGGCTTCGGCTTCAAGACAAAGAAGGACGAAATTACGCGCACTTGGACTGGGTACTCCGGTCAACAAAAGAAAGGTGTCCTGACACCAACCGAACCTCAGCTCAGCTCACCCGAAATCTCACGCCAGACAGAGAGAGACAAGAAGAAGAAGAAGAAGACTCCCCCGTTTGCGTTCAGTTCAGTCATGTACCTCCCGACGTCGATAAAAGTCAAGGAAAAGAAAGACGCGCGAACGCTGGAGAGAGAGCGAGAGATATACCTTGGATCTGGCAGAGCCGGAGGAGCGGTTCGCCAGCAAGCTCGACTCCTCGAAGCAGTCGGCGGTAGCCGAGGGAGAGGCTGCGCCGCCGCTCCAGGAGAGCGGCGTGGTCGGGCTGTTCCTCGCCGAATCCGCCTCCTTCCTCTGAGAGGCGGAGGCGTCGCATCTCGGAGCCGTCCTCGACCTCGGTCGCCGAACTCCCCACCTCATAGGCGGCGCGATCGCCGGCTTGACCGCCGCCGCCGCCGCCGCATGCGCCCGCTTCAGCAAGACCAGCAGCTCCGCCACGACCCCGGTGTCCGCCGTCGCCGCGGCCATCCACCCGTCCTCGGCAGAACTCATCATCGCCACCGCAGTCTCCGTCCCGAGGGGCCCAACTCCCGAGGGCTCGAATCCGATGTCGAAGAAGGAAAGCAGAGAGAGAGAGAGACGTGGAGGCGTGGATATGTTGCTATAGAGAGAGAGAGAGAGAGAGAGAGGGGTGTGGGGTGTTGTGTTGAATGCTGATGAATACGAGAGAGAGAGAGGAGAGAGAGAAGAAGATCGATGCTTATAGATTGAGAGAGAGGAGAGAGAGAGAGAGAGAGAGAGAGCAGATCGATGCTGGAGAGAGAGATGATTCTAGTTATTCTCGTTTTATGTTTTCTTTGTTTCCTTCTTTTATTTTATTTATTTATTTATTTCTCTTTCATTCGGGTAATTTGGAGTTGAGTGTGGATAGGGTAGGTTTCGGTGCGGCCGGCTCCACGCGTACCCTCTCCTCTTCCCTACATTTTGACTTCCAACATCCGGCGCTCCCCTCTCTTTATCTGAATTTGTCCCCTTTTTTTCTTTTTTTTTTTAAAGTGCTACTTCCCCCAACTCCGCCCTTCTTCTTCTTCAGTTCTTCTCGTGTGTGGGCAAGCGGGGCCCGCACGTGACGCGAATAGCCCCCCCTCTTCCCGAACGTAATGTCGCTGATAATTAATATGTCCCCCTTTCGTGTCATGTCATCTCTCTTTTTTTTTTTCTTTTCTTTTTTGGTTTATCTATTTTCTTTTTCTTTTTCTTTTTCTCCCATTATAATCATTTTTTTTTGTCCTCCCGCCCTCCCCCTCTGCATGTGAAATGGACCGACGTGTCTGGGTAAAATTAAGTCCCTCCTTAGATCGTAATTGGAAGATGTTTTTTTTTTTTTAAATACACGGACCCGATGTACCGATGTTTAATTTCCGTAAATTGGCGACGCTGGCCGGATCTTTTGTACATTACTTCGATTCGATGTCCTCCGGTTCTCCCGCCCCGCCGGCGCGTTCATACCCGTGTGAATCGCGCCATTTCGGACTTCATCCCCCGTCCATATGTGTCGTCTTCTCTCTTCTTCTTTTTTCCACATGTTATTGTTACGCTTGTACATGCTGCATCAATAGCAAGCGTCGAGCTTTCGGGCATTGTCAATGTGACCGCATTAGGAGTGGGAGATGTTGAAAAGACTCGATTATACAAACTTCACAATATATATATATATATATATATATATATATATATGAACAATATTTCGATTTAATTAGAAAACTAAGTTGGTGCTTAATTCTACTTTTTAATTAATTTTTTTTACAAGAAATCATAGGGGAGGGAAAATGACTAAAAAAAACTTTAGTTTTTCTTAGGTCTAATACCAAAAAAAAAAGCCTTCAATTTTAGTATTTGTGATAATAAAATTCAAAACTTATTTTTTCTGGTAAAAAATCTAAAATTTTACTTTTGTATCAATTCTACTTGTCTGATACCCAAAAAATGTCTCAACTTTAGCATCGATCCCAATTATATTCAAAACTTTTTTGTCTCATGAAAAACCCCCAACTTTTACTTTTATCACGATTCTACCATCATCAGCTTTCCGTCCATAATCATTGTTAGTTAATCCTACGTGACTTGAGTTTTCTCGCCAAATTTACCAATAAAATGTTCAAACTTTAAGAACAATAGGTTTCAAGCACAATGTGATTTTAGACGGTTTGTCTAATTATCTTCATGCCTAGTCGTTCTTTGAGCTGTTGAATGCCGAAGAGAACACAAAACGCTTTATCTTGAGTGACTCTCTATCTCCCGACAATATGTGGAAGAAGCAAACAACAAAAGAGAAGTTCGAGAATTTTTTTAATGTCAACTTTGCTGAGTTGTAATTCATTAACGAAGTAAAAATGCTACGTATGATCAAATAATTGTGATTATGGATGAAAGGCTAACAGTGTTAGAATTGAGACAAGAATAATAGGTGAAATCTTTTTGAATATAATTAGGACATACGCTAAAGCTGATGATTTTTTTTATACTATACTGGTAGAATTTAGACAAAAGTAAAAGTTTGTGGTTGAATTGAGACAAAAGTAAAAATTAGAGATTTTTTATGAAATAATTTTTTTTAGATAAAATGATCACAAATGTTAAAATTTGATTTTTTTTTTTTTGTGTGTGTTGGGCCGATTTTCTTAATATGTATTTGGAAATGGGAATATAGGAAGAGGAAAGGTGAAAAAAACAAGTGTCAATTCCTATGAAGCGGCACTTTTACCCTTTAATCTTTTTTAACGTTAAATTGGTCTCTTTTTGAAAGTTACTGCCTTTGAAATTTGAATGGATGGAAGATCCACACACTTTCTCCCCGCAAAAATTTGAGATTATCAATAATTGGCTTAGGCTAAAAAAAAAAAGTTCTCATTTTTTTTAACCTTTTTCTAGAAAAGGAGATAAAAAATCGATTTTTAATTTTTAATTTTTTCTAGTTTTTAATTTTCTCTGCATCTCTTTATTTAGAAGTGGCCACAGTTCAGGAACCGCCTATTTCGAAACTGAACGGCCTACGCTCCTTGCTCTTGCAGAGGTCGCGGTGCTTGGGAGCCCACAAAAGGAAGCCCAAACACGTGAGGCAGTCTTCCTCTTCCTCCGCGCTAGGATTTCAGGTCAGGTTCTTCCCTCTCTTCGACGCCAGGACCGGTGGAGGATAACGCTCACATCCAGCGATCCAGATCGCCGGCCACCGTGTTCCGACGAGCGATTTTGTGTGACCCTAAGCTCATCTCGACGGCCGACCTCTTTCATCGTGTGCTCGTCCGGCTTCTTCCGACGTTTGAGGTGGCTCTCTCCATCTGTTTCCGCAGCAATCCCAAGCTCCTTGCTTCGACCCGCGTTTCCTGAAAAGATTCGTCTTCCAAGCTGTCATCTTTTCTCTTGGCTCTGAGGGGGGAAGGGCAAAACCGGGAAAAAGCATGGTGAGTGGGGAATGTGAAGGAGAAAGTTGGCATAACTTGGGCTGGGCGGTTCGAAACCGGCGGGCCCGATCAACGGGTCGATTCCGATTGGTCAACGGATCGGTTTCTGGCCCGAATCGGTCCGTGGCCATGTCTATCTCCATTCCTATCTTTCCAGTGCACGTGCGAGCGGTAATTCTACATATGGCTTGACTTGCCAATGTCGGTCGTTTTTAATCATTCTTCGTGAGACCAAAAAAAAAAAAAAAAGTTACGAGACACTGTGTCTCTGAATTAAGATCTTGAAATCAGCAAAGCAAACTTTAGTTACCAATTTGGCACGTTTAAAAAAAGGCGAAAAGGAAATGAGGGCAGTAATTAGTCGTACAATTTATTATATGTAGTAAGCTAGAGTTGAGGGAAAGTTTGTTCCAATTCTCGTCACGTGGCCCTTCACTTTCTCCGTGTATTTGTCACGTGGCATGACATGTGGCACGATTATGCCACGCGGCGCATATTCAACCAATGAGCTTTAAGCTTAATGATTTGTTTTATGCATGAAAGTCTATGATATGCCTCAATATCTTAAACATCCAATAATAAGATGAGTATCAAAGCCAACTACAGATTCTAAAGCAACTTGGACTAATCCTATATTTAAATAATTTAATTTTCTCTAAAAAAAATGTCTCTCTTTTCTTACTCTCTATAAATATATAGAGGTGTGCATTTATGGATGAGCGAGGCGTTAGTGTACTGATTAGTTCCAAGCCAGTTCAAACAGGGACCAATTAAGTTCTTGGGTGAAAAATTGGAGAATCCTCTTTGACCAGTTCTGAATTCTATATGGTGAATCTGGAAAAGTTAATATATTCATCAATGCCTTAGTCACTATGTGGCAAATGGTCACGTGACATTTTTTCCCCCTAAAATGATAGTCATACTACTTGACATTCGATCCGGTCCTGGGTGAACCATGAAATCGACCAGAAGCCGAGGAACGATCGCGAATAGGTACGGTCTAGGTTCTTGGTCTGGAACCTACTCACTTTAGAATCGATCATTTATATTCCGATTTTTGTAAACATTTCTCGAGGTCCTTCATTGATATTCCTTCAAAAATTTCAGACATATTTTTGTCTATTTATTTTATCTTTCCTAAAACTAGAACAAATTTGTTATCTGTCGACGATTTACACATTTCTCTGCCCTAACTCAACTCTTTTCAACCACACAGATTACACGAGTTACGCGCCTTGAGTGATGATCCGATGTAGCAAGACCAACTATGATTATCGTTGTTTCTAGTCGGGTGGCAATGCCGCAAATATTCGAGGCTAGAGAGGGGAAATATAGGTAATGAAAAAGCTCGGTAGAAAGGCAGTTCAGATGGCAAGGTACGATCGACACAACATTGAAACTTACAAAAGTTTCCACGTCTCGACTAAAAGTTTGGGTAATTCGTGTTGCACAGTTTAGTGTTTTCATGGATTTATAGAGACATGAATTTTAATTAGTTAGTAGAGAACGAGGAAAAATATTATCTGGATGGCTAAATATATTAACCTTAAGACAAGACGGTCTTCGATAGCATGTCCCAGAGGGAGATCTCTAGCGTGGAGCTCGCCGGCTCCCGCTTGTGGTGGCCGAGTGCGAAAAACTGGTCCATTCCAGCGAGACGGTCGGCTTGCCGAGGCAGTGAATCGTCGGATTCGAACAAGCATAGCGAGTTGACAGGCGGAAGATCACTTAGGGCTGTCATTGTAAGCGAGAGACCTCATGGATTGACGATCCTAATAAACAAGTATCGTGTTAGCTCCACCAGATCCTTTTTTATGGATCCTCTCTGTCTCGGATGTGGATCTCAAAGGTGACGAGAACTACCTCGAGGAGAAAATAATTGCATGCAAGAGAGAGAGAGAGACAAAGATGAAGGAAAGTTAGACCTGTAAAAGAAAAATAGCAAAAAAAAAAAGGGTATTAAGAGAACACAAAAGATACTGAAAGTGAGACCACAATGGGTAATTAAATTGGTCACAACACTTTCGTTGGGATTGTTCCAGCTAGGGGTGTGCAACCGGACTGGGTTCAACCGGTACCCGGATCGGCCCACCCGAAAAACAGGGTCGGGAACCGGTTCCGGCTCAAATCGGTCCGGGTACCGGGTCCAAATTTTGAGAACCGGTTGAAACCGGTCCGGGTCTAGGTAAACACCCACCCGGACCGATTTTTAGTTAATATTAAAAAAAACGAAACCCTAGTGTACTATCTTTAGAAGCCTTCGTCCTCGGCGTGCACAAAGAATTCCTGCTCTCCTCTTTTGTCCTCGTGATCTTCCTCAGCAAGAGCGCGCCCTGCTCTTGGTCGAAAAGCTCCGAGCTCTCCAGCTTTGCCAACAAGTTCTCCTCTTCCGGATTAGGAGCCAAGCCCAAGGTCTCGCTCTCCGCGATCTCGGACGAGCTCCACGGCGAGAAACAGGAAGGCCTCGTGGTCAGCGGCAATGGAATCTCTAGGCTCGCCGTGACCACCACGGATTCCTCCGACGAGCTCGAGTAGAAGTGGTTCACCCGGGGACCAACCGTGGTAGCCGCGTGGGAGAATATCACCGGCGGATTCTCTGCAACTCCCTTCAGCAGCTCCCTCTCCGAAGCCCTAATCTCGCCCCTCGGCTCCTCCTCCTTCTCCTTCTCCCCATCCTCGGCGGCGATCTTGGACAGCACGACCCTCTCGACGGAGCAATAATCCAGGGCCTACGAGGGCTGGGAGCCCGATTTGTCGCACCAATTAAGGATCGTCCTTTTGAGGGCGAGATTCGGGATGATAGCGGCGAAATCGGGCCTGGAACCATCGTCCAAAGTAGGCGAGAAGCCCAGGTCCTTGCACACTTGGGCGGAGACCCGCTCGAAGGTCTGGCCCGACGAAACGATGAAGGGGTCTAAGACAAACAGGGTAAACAGAGTGAACCCGGTACTCGGACCGAAAAATAGGGCCGGTTCCACAACATGGTCTAAGACAAATAAGGTCGGGTATCGGTTCCAAAAAGTGGGAACCAGTTATAACAAGGTCGGGTACATGGTCTAGGTCTGGAACCGGCCCACCCGGCCCATGCTCACCTCTAAACTTCCAGCCAAACTAGTAATGGAAAAAGTGCGACCCTTCTTAATAACGAGCAATAATCTGAAAGTTTATAAATAATTAAATCATCCAAAGCACCTAATCTAGAAATTGACGATGCCATTGAAGCATAAGGATGCCTAATATATATTAGGGTCAAGAACAAGGAGATCATATCATGCCTCTTTAGTAGAGGAAGAGAAATGAAACTTGCTGCCACGGAAGGGAAGATTTTAAAAGGAGGGATTGGATCATCAATCTATCCACAAGTTAATAAATACTTTCGGTCTGAAATTCAGATCGGGGAAAAAAATTCCACGACATCTAATCTTATATATTATATCAAAATCGACTTTTGCACATTAATTGCATTCAAGTTTAATTAAATGAGTGTTTATTTTTCAATATTGACGAACTAACAAGTATGGAATTGCCATTTACTAATATCATCTTTAAAAAATGTAGGGAAAATGCCAAAAAAGGGCCCAAACTTCACTCACTTTCTCAATTAAGGGCCCGAACTTCAATTTGTTTCAAAAAGGGGCCCGAACTGCCTTTTTTAGTTCAAACAAGGGTCTGGATGGGGACACTTTTGTCTTTTTATATTTTGTGATCTTTTTCCTTCTCTTTTTGCCTTTTTTTCTTTCCTCTTTCGCCACAGCCGATGGCAACCGATCACTCCCCTGACCCGTCCATGGAATCGACGGCCAAGGCTCCACCTGCGAGCACCCCCGCGCGGCCGCGCCGCTCTCCGGCTGAACATCGCAATCGAAGGAGGCCTTGCACGCGCACACACGACGAAGCCCAGAATAGTCGGACATCGCGGCCAAGCACTAGATCGAACGGCAGGGGACCCAACGGATGGAGGAGGAGGAGGAGGAGAAGGCGGAGAAGTCGAGCCGGAGAGATGGTCCACCGAGATCCACGGCGAGCTCGACGGGGTCAAGAGAAGGGCCGTGGTAGATGGTGGCCACGTATTGGAGCACGGAAGCATCTTTAGCCAAAGGAAGGATGAGCGTGCGGGAGTGGGAGGAGTGGATCAGGCTCATGAAGGAGTAGACGAGCAGAAGGCACCCTGACAGAGAGGCCATGAAAGCGCAGAGAAGATAGAGAGAAAGTAAATGGGCCTACTATCAGTGGTTCAAGAAGAAGAAGAAGAGAGTGATGGTGCTTGGAGATCCTCGACCTCGTGATGGGAGGAAAAAGAAGAGGGCAGCAAGTGACGCAAAGAGATGGAGTCAGGGATCCAATGAATGGTCTTCGATGATCGAATCCATCGGCCTCTTCGAATCGCAACGGCATCCATCAGAATGGTCGCCTCTCTGCTCTTCCCCGACCTCGCCTTCCTCTCCACTCAAGAAACCGCCCCCCAATCGCCGTCTCTCCATCTCGACTTGCTCCTTCTTCGGAACCGCTTTCTTCGAGAGGAGCAGCAGTCCCTCTGTCGCCAGAATCAGAGTCCGCACCAGAGTCGCGAAGGGGGAGGAGGACGTGTAAGGGAAAGAGGAAAGGAAAAAAATGAAAAAAGAGAAGGAAAATCACAAATGGTAAAAAGACGAAAGTGTCCTCTCGTTTAGGCCCTTGTTTGAACCAAAAAAGGCAGTTCGGGCCCTTTTTTGAAACAAATTGAAGTTTGGACCCTTAATTGAGAAAGTGAGTGAAGTTTGGGCCCTTTTTTGGCATTTTCCCAAAAATGTAAGAGCTTTACAAAGAGAAACCAACGGTTCAGAGGAAAATCTTGCGACAACAAATTGGGAAATCGACTTTATAAGAATGAGAAATAATTTGGAAAAGAACTTTATTAGCCAAAAAATTTGTTAATATATTTACATAATTATCAATATTGCATCAATTCATAGACATCAGAAGTACTCAGTGGTGAAGCTAATTCTACTAGGATGAGAAAAGTAGAAGTTTTGACGAATATCTTGCGACAATGTATGGTAAAACTGACTTTATAAGGTATATATTTTTGGGCGGCGCTATTTTCACTCTCATTTTGGCTAAAACACTCCTTTTTACTAGTTAACATACGGAAATACCCTCCTCTTTCTTCAATTAAATGTTTCTTTTTTTATCAAGTTAATCCACAAACTACCTTTTTTTTAGTCGATCTTGATAAAAAAACGAAAAAGTAAAATTGATCACAAAAATGGAAAAGACTAATTTGTTAAAAGCATAATAGAGTGTCGAACATATTTACATTTAGAATGTTTTAACAAAGGATAAACACATAAAAGAAAAAAACATGAAATTTCGTGTTGTTCAATTCTTGATATAAATAAAAGAATCAATATCGATTGTAAATTCATTCTCATAGCAAGTGGGTCAACTTACGCGAGTTTGAAGTACATAATATATAAACAAATTTTCAACCCCATCTTGAAATCATATTAAAATGCGAAAAGCTAAAAAAAAGCACAAATAAGTAATTTGTAACTTTAGAAACCTTCAAGTCTATTTGAAAACAAACCACAAGATCAAAATTTGGATTTTAAATTTCAACTTTGAACTTTAAAATAAGTTTTCCTCAAACTATTTTATAAAAAATAGACAACTAATTTTGTGCTCATAAGCTATTATAACTAAAAATTTTAATATTTTATATAGCTTTTCTAATTAAAAGCATGAGACCATAAATTAAGAATAACGAACTTCTCTAAGAAAAGTGATAACATGATGCATTATAGAATGATATTTTATTGGGTGTAATTTGACATTAATATTGTGAATTTGATATTTAAAAGGGAAATTAAAAAATAAAGGCACTTATGTTGGTTAGTTAGGTTGATAAAAAAAAATAATAGGAAGAAGGGTATTTCGGTCTATTGATTGAAAATAGGAGTGCCTTAACCAAAATGAGAGTGGAAATAGTGTCGCCCTATATTTTTTTCATATAATTAGCATAGTTATTTATATCACATATATCTAGTAACATTTAAAGTAATAAATAGCAGTTATTGACAAAAAAAAAGTAATAAATTGACTTTGTCGCTCGCAATATAGTACACACTAGGGAGTAAAATTTTTCGATTTCATCCAATACAACGTGAAACAAAATGCAAATTAGGTTAATATTACTTAAAAGATAACGATTACTTACGAAAAAGACCGAAAAATGTAAAGCAAATCCTTCATCCAATTATCAACCAAAGAATGTATGGTATTTTCAAGTGAAACATCGCTCCGTTTGTTAACATCCGTGGTAATTGTCACTTAAAAGAAAAAAAATCATTTTCTATGTATCTGTTGCGATAATGCTTCATGAATAGAACACCTTTGCCAGTATTTCCGCTGACGTAATCGGCCAGCCTCTTTCTTCAGAGATGAATAGAAAACCCTGCAATTCGATCCTCTCGGAACGAGGCCGGCGTTCATTTCTTCATTCATATTCGTAGCAGAGTACGCTAAAAAGGGGGACATCGCGAAAATGTAAAGGATTTTCTAGCATTTGCAAAGAATAAAGAAGCAAAACATCAATCTTCTTTGCGTCCAACAGGGCTTAAATGGAGAGAGCCCAGAATACATAGAAACCAGAGATGGCCGTTTTATAACTGGGCTTCTCATCTCGAGTCTTTCTACATCACAGAATCCACAAAGAGAACCCTCAAATTGATTTTTTTTTTTTGTGTATTTTCAATTCTTTATTTTGGGCCATAAATAAAATGATGTTTATTGAATTTCCCAACTTTTGAATTCTAAGCTTCGAGCTGCTCCAAACTTCACAACCCTTTTCTTAAATTGGAAGTGATTTGGACCGTCCGAGCTTGCGATCGAACTTGTGCATGCCGGATAAAGAAGTTTAGACTATATATTGCAATACCCCGATTTGAATGGAGATATGTAAATACCCATACTATATTTTTCTTTCTTTTTTACTATTAAAACTTCATTCGTTTCATGAAAAATAAATTATTTGGAGAAAATATTTTTATAAAAAATGAAACGAAAATAAATGAAGAAAAAATTCCCGTTGCTCATGAAAATATTTAAATATAAATCGTTCTCGATAATGAAAACATGTGCTATTGACTAATTACTTCGTAAGATACAAGCAATCATTTTTCTCCAAATTGTTTTCGAAATCATTCATTTATTCTTCGCGAAACAAATGAAGCTTTTACTTTAAGTACTTCTCCTCCCAGGCAAAAGTGCTCACCCTTTCAAGAGCCGCGAGCGTGCGAGAAAATGTACTCAAATTCGATAAAAACTAATTTGATTCATTCTAGTCTAATGGAAATGCAACTGGCAATGATCGACGATGCTACATCGGATCCAAGCCAAAAAAAAAAACAAAAAAAACAAAAGGCAAGAAAAGACAATATTGGACGAAAGCCCAAATGCAGAGGATGCTTGTCTTTTCATCAGATGACCCTACAAAAAAAAATGAACAGTTCATGTTCGAGGCGTTCGACCAAAAAAAAAAAGTTCGAGGCGACGTACTTTTGTTTTGGTCGTTTCCCTCTCTCTCTACACTCACATACGACACCGGTCCGAAAGTGAGATTCGCAAGGCTTGGGATCCAGCCTGATCGGACAGAGACGCCACACCCACCTTTCGATCCGATCAATTAAGTGCATTTTCCCCGCATTCTAACTAAGACTTTGATGACTTTTTTAAATCGTAATGAACCTGAAAATATACCCCACCGACGGCCTTTTTTTAATTGTTGATTTGATAGTTATAACAACTATTTATATGTATATTTTTCTCAAAGTGCCCTCTCATTGTTTTTTTTTGGTAAGGAGGAAGTGCCCTCTCATTGTTCATCACGTCAAGAATGAATAAAGTCGTTTTGCAAAGACAAAGTATCATTTTTACCGGAAGCACATGCAACATAAATTCCAAGTCTTATTATAAGCATTGAAAAGAACCCCGAATCCGAATCGAAAACGAACCGAATCGATATAGACAAAAATAAATTCCCAGTCTTTTCAAGTTGGGTTTCTTTTCGATTCGGGCCGTAAGCTTCTAATGGATCGACTTAGTTCGGTTCGGTTCGATTATGGGTCATAAACTTGAATCGACCCGAAATATATTGCCGAACCTGTATTGAAATCAGAACATTTAGCGTAAACAAAGCTTGCTAAACACTAAATATATTCATGAACACAGAAAAAGGAGACTCGATAAATTCGACCCGGTCCGATCCGTTTTCTGGTTCGAGTTCTACATATTATGATTCAGCGCAAAAACTATAAACGAAGGGAATCGTAAAAGCGATAAAAAGGAAATCGAGATGCAATGTTTTATCCCGATTCACTTTTAAACTGGAGTTACATCTAGTAGATAATTCCGTTATAATTAGCACGTCGCATCTCTTTGTTACATCCCTCACTTATAAGAGAAAAAAAGTATATATAATAACAGCTACTTAGGCTCTGTTTGGCAATGTTTCTGTTTCTCAGTGTTTTTGTTCCCAGATGATTTTTGAGAATCAGAACGCGTTTGGTAACTGCTAAAATTTTTGTTCCAGGAACAGAAACGCGTTTGGTAACTGCATAAAATTTTTGTTCCCAATTTGCATTTAAATTAAATAATTATATTTGATGACAAAGAAAAGAGAAAATAATTAAATCAAATAGTGATTAAGAAAAAGAAACGAAAAAATAAAAAAGAGTTGCGAAAAAGAAAGTTTAATCTTTTTTAGATTTAAAAATACCATCTTAAAGAGGAAATTGAAATAAAAATATCAACTATATTTGTGTATTTTTCTGACCAAGAATGATATTTTTCTAATTTTTTTGGATATTTTATAATTAAAAAAATTAAAAATATATGAAAACTATTTTTAATTCAAAATTGGTTCCTAAGGCTCAGCCAAGGCTTTCAAAGTTGATTTTGCAATTTTTATGATTTTTTGTTATTTTTAAATTAATTTTAAAAATAAAAATAAAAATAAAAATAATTATAATTATAATTATAATTATAAATCATGTTTTAACAAGAACCGAAAGTATCAATGAAAAATTCATAGAAGTATATCGTGGAAAACAGTTATTTGTAAAAGTGTTCCGGAACACAAAAATCAACTTTTTTTTAGTTCTGAAAAGTGGTCCAAAAGTGTTCCGGAACACAGAATCAGAATCATAATTATTTGCATTACCAAACATGTTTCTGTTTTTTACTGTTCCCGGGAACAGAAACAGAGAAACAGGAACATTGCGAAACAGACCCTTATGGGCTCAAGCCCAAGCTACAAATGAAAAAAAATAATAGGGTTCAAACTATAAACGTCCTCAGGTAATGAGGGAGCACTGCCCCTTTGAGATCTCTGCCAATACGACTCTCTCAGACCCATGATGAGCTATACTATTTTTTTTTTCAATGGGGAATATGAATTATACCTCAGTACGATAAGAATTGGATCTCGGGTATGATCACGAAAAGACATATCTCCGAAAATTGGAATGCGACCGGCCACTGACACCCCTAAATACTTTGACATCCATCTTCCTTGGATCTTTTATCAAGACGCAAGGATGCACATGATCTTTAGGAAAATGTATGCGTTGCATTTCATGAAGTTTGACAATCGTCGGGAATTTCGACCCCAAAAAGAAGAAGAAGAAGAAAGAATCGTGAGGAAGGCATGTGGGGGCCAAGAAGGACCATACGCTTCAATTCCTCGTTCCCCGACCTTCTCACCTAACACGTGAGGCTGCCGTTTTCTTTTCTGCCTTCGTGTTATACTGAAACATGACGACCCTCCATGCGGGGATAAAACATGAAAAAAATAAACATCAATGATCCATAATTTTGTCCCCGATCTTGAATATATGAAAAGATAACTTGAAAATCTTCATATCGTCTTAAAAAAAAAAATCATTGCTTCTTACTTTTTTGTTATTTTTTTGTTCCCTCTGCCAGTCGCTGACGACCAGTCGTAGTTGAGGAACGAGCTCGCCCTAGGCCGGCGAGGCTCGAGGTCGAGGTTGTTCATGGCCTTGCTTACCTCGAGTGAGGTCGAGCCTCGTCGGCCTTGTGCCAGGTCATCGTTGCTTGGCTAGTCGCCGCCGTCATCATGGACGGCAGAGGAAGAAACAAAAGAAAAAAAGAAGAAGAGAAAAAGTTATATAAGATATAAGAAATGATTAGTAAAATTTATTTTTTTAATATTACAAAATCATGTTAGCAATTTCCGACCAAACGAAGATGTACAAAATCCAATGAGCTTTTCCTTATCAAACTACGGATAATATTTTTTAATTCATTTTACGTCTCAATCAAAGCACAAAGGAAACCTTAATTTTGAGATTATGATAGAAAATTCAATTTAAAAACTTAAAATATTACAAGGTAACGAAATACATATATGATAGCTGCGATTAATAGCTTTATGCAATGACTTAAGATAATCACGTTTAGATATGCGAATCACAGTTTCATAAAGCAGAGGAATTGATGCACCTTATTTCGTATCTATTGTTCTTGAAGCGGAATTACGACGTTCAAGAACTTCTCCTCTATGAACCCCCTTATTACTGACTTCAATGAGATGACCTCTCACGTAACGCTTTTGACGACTCTTTATGTAAGGTTATGTGGACATTAGGGTTTAGAGGAAGTACTTAAGCTCTGTTTATAGAGATTGTAACCTATCCCCTCACTATAGATAAGTTTTATCTCGGACCACACTATTTAGCCTCATATTAAGTTAAATGGGAAACTGCATATATCTTTTATTCATTAGATCAATTAATATTTATAATAATAATAATTAATAAAGCCTACATTAAGAAAAATATATTCTAATTTCTAACAATATAGAGACCCATCACAACCAACACTTAAGTGATAATATCTTTTAACAATATCACGAAAATTTATAGTAGTAGAAAAAAAAAAAGGTAAGAGGATATTTCAGGATTCAAATTTTCAATGTTAATTCTAAAAGAGCTAGGAAATCTATTTTCCCTAAAAATTTTAAGTATTGAGGAATGAATTCATAATACAGGTTAAGCATATTTCCTTTTTTTTAGCCATGATAATTCTATTCGATTACAACATAATCTTTGATTTAAGTAAATAAACTGAGGGTATGTATCACTAATTTTTTGCTAAACTTGTTTTTTTTTTTTGTATTAAATCAAAGTAATTGAGATTATGGATAATGACATAAATGGTCCATGAATTTTAGCCTAATATTTAACATGATCCTTGAACCATTGTACATGTTCAATATAATCTTTGAACTATATAAATATGTTCAATGTAGTCCTTCCATTAAATCAAAGTAATTGATTTATAAGATCCCTAATAAGACCTCGTGGCCCGTCGGCATGTCATGCACCTGCCAATTTGCTATTTTAATTTGATTTATGATGTTTTATTTTTATCCCTATAGTATATACCGCCCGTGTTTATGGTTTACTTATAATTTTTTTTATTAAAATATGTCAATGTCAGCGGTATCTATATCGTGTGAGATGGACGATATCCAAGTTAGTGATTTCCAGCCCAACATCGGTCGGAGGGATCGAATTGGCACAAATGTAAAAGGTTTAAGACTAAATTGATCTAATTAAAATGTTTATAATTGAATTGGTACTAATGTATTAAGTTTATGACTATTTTTTCCATGAAAAATAGATCAAAGCAAGAACGACCAGAGTCGATCGCGTTTGGACATAAGATGATCTGTCGCCGCACCATTGTCATCGCTAGCTCTTCGTCACTGTCGGCGCTCACTTTTCGCCACGAACAAAAAATAATTAAACTAACAAAAAGGATACTTCCATAATTCTAACACGAGAGCCAACATTTTTCACTTTTTGACTAAATCTAAACAAAGGAGATGTGTTTGTGTTTTGTTGTGCAGGAACTTTTTCCCCCCATTTTTGATTGAGGAAGTCGGGCCATGGACATGATGGCGCCTGTTTCTCAGGAGTTCACTTAGACTTGACTTTGTTTCAAAGTACCTCACGAAGTTGAGCACTTTGACCTAATAATTCCCTTGAAGTGGCGTCCGTTCCCTGAATTTCTCTTCAGATTTGACTTTGGTACATCGTGAACTTAGCCATTTGGATGCAGTGATCTCCCTGAACTCCCCGAGGTCATCGCCGGCGAAAATAATGGTTGGCCGACAAACATGTGCTTGTGCTTTTTCACTTATGAGTTATGACTAGACCTGAACAAAGAGATGTGTTCCACGTCATGTTGCGCCGGCGGCCCACCTAACTTTTGTTTGAGGAATTCGTGCTATGGACATTATAGCGGGGAAATTGTCGGATGCTTCTCGCAGCAACTGATAAAAATTTCAACATGTTCACATAGTTATCTGAACAGGACTATCAAATCCAGTTTATAGACACTACAAAAAAACAGCGATTTAGCCACGAGATCATTTTCGTCGCTAATTTGTGACTAAAATAGCGACGACATGGAAGTTCGTCGCTATTCGCGACGAAAATAGTGACAAAAAAATTCCTCACAAATTTTCTGACGATTTTTGTGACGAAAAAATATTTGTAGCTAATTCACGACGAAATTAGCGACGAACAAGAAATTCGTAGCTAATTAGCAACGAAATTAACGACAAACAAGACATTTGTAGCTAAATTAGAGACGAAAAATTAATTTTGTCGCTAAATTGAGATGAACTTAGCGACGAAGAACAATCCGTCGCTAATTTAGTGACGGATATACAATTTCGTCGCTAAATGACCAGAAATTTTAAAAAAAAGAAATAATTTAGCGACGAGAATCATTATTCGTCGCTAAATTGGCCACAAACAATGTTATTCGTGACTATTTTTTTTTATTTGGTTTTTGGTCTATTTAGCGACGACTAAGACCGTTTGTTTAGCAACGACAATTAGTGTTTGTCGCTAAATTTTATTTATGAATTTTTTTTTTTGTTTTTTGCTCAACTTAGCGACGAACAGTGTTGTTCGCTAATTTAGTGTTCCTTTTGTATTTGTTTTTTTGGCAAATTTAGCGACGAATAGTGTTGTTCGTCGATAATTTGAGGAAAAATAAAATAAAAAGAATTGATTAGCGACGAAATTTTCGTTTCGTCGCAAAAATAATTTTTTTAAAAATATAATTAGCGACGAAAGACTTTGTTCGTCGCTAAATATTATTTTTTATTTAAATTAATTTAGCGACGAAATGTCAATTTTGTCGCTAATTAGTTCTTTTTTTAAAAAATTTTCTTTTATCAATTGCTACAAGCTTCGTGAATCTTATGTAATTTTTCTATGGCGACGAAAACAATTGTTCGTCGCTAATTGCTATCCTTAATTTATATTTTTTTCAAGGTTTATTAGGACCATTTTTTTTATATTTATTACATATATAAAGTTGTGAACAAACAAAAAATGGAGATCAATTCTTTTGATAAAATATAAATTAGAAAAAAAATCGTCTTTGATGAGATACTAAATAGAGTAGAGTAAGGATCTATTCGAAAATGATTTACTTTGCATATATAATATTTGATCACCAAAAATATATATTGTAATTGTGTGATCCACGAAAATGAAATCGATCGGTTCTTTCTTCTAATTTTGAAAGATAGATAAGATACTATAAGCGAATAAGAGATGTTCTAAATCAATTAATAAAGATTTCAAAAACATTAGAAGGATAAATTTTTTAGCAAGGTACGGAATGTATCATAAAATATTCAAATGTGATTCTATAAGATCTAGTTTCGTTCAATATTAGTAATGAGGGTTCAATATATCACACGTTAATCAACCAAAGAAATGTTCAATAATAACTAAAAGAAAGATCGATTATTTGGAATCTTTGCTCTCTTCAAACGGTGAATGATATAAATAAGAAACGCTTATGATACGTCGTTTAGCTTATCTTATTTATGTTATTTCTTCGATTATATTATTTGATATTAATCTACATTAATTCTTTTTAAAAGAAAATGAAAATAGAGCGAATATTTTTTTGAAATTTAAAAATGAATATATTATTAATTAAGTAAAGATTACATTAATAAGCATAAATGAAGAGCGATCAATTTATTTATTTTTATTATCCTTGTTCCTGAATTAGAAAGAATTCATTTTGTTCCTAGATAGCTTTTTTGAAAAGGGTTTCTGCTTCTTCAGTGAATGCTTTAAAGAAGATATAATTTCTTGGAATTGAGGTTTATTTCTGTTATTCTTATTCTTGAATTAGAAAGCATTCATTCTGTTTCATTATTTAGGTGTAATCATTATTACACATTATACCATATCTTTTGCCTTGTTGGTTGTCGCGTGGATGAAGTACTTCGGTGATCGCGGGTTCCATTCCCATCGTGTTTCATCTTATTAATTTTGTTTTCGTTGCTAATTTAACGAATTCTTTTGAATTATATAGGATATATATTTTCTTGCTTATTTTAAGAAGCTTCACATTTTTGTTAAATATATATCGAAATTTATGCACTCGGTTTGATTCATCACCCAAAAGTAGAGAAAAAAAATGAGATTTGGTTCGTGACGCGAAGAGTTGGCCGGTCTGTGGTCCTTTGAAGCAAGGAGAAATTTTACCATGCATTTGTATGGAATGATCAAAATGGAGATAGTTACATTTTTAGTGGATAAATGCGCGAGGGTAGTTGTTACCTTGGAAGCAGTGGCGGTGGATTGAATTTATTTGTTTATTTTTTTTTGTACTTTAAGAATTCATTTTGGAAGGGACAAGAAGTGGGACCAAAAGAAATTTGTTCCATGATATATTTATTATTCTTACCTTACCCCGTTCTTAGACCAATGAAAAATCATCGGGCATTCAATTCGGATGAGAGTACTTTAACAAATTGGATTACTGGAAGGTAGTTCAAGTATCTCAAATCTTGTCTTCTTGTATAGTTTTTTTTTTTTATTGCCCGAAAGAAAGAGGGCAATTTTCCAAATTAAATTTTTTAAAAAATATTTACCAATTTAATATTTAAAAAAATGGGATTTTGGGCCCCAATCGGCGGCCCAACTGCCGATTGGGGCCGATTTTTTTCTTTTTTCTTTTCAATGGATTCGTCTCGAAAAATTATGCAAAATAAAAAAAAAATTCGTTCCAAACGGACACCCGAGTGATGAGATATGCCCTTTCAAAGTATTATTCATCGGATTTTTAAAACTGTGCTAATTTAGGCATCCATTTAAACGAGTAAATTATAAAAGTATCAATTAGATAATAAATTATATTGAAATTACGTAAACTTTGAGGGAAAAAAAGCACTACATAATTCATATTCCACCATTAAAATTGACTTTTAAATTTATATATATATTTTTTATAAAAGTATCAATTAAATAATAAATTTAGATATGAATGACAACTTTCTTTGGGCAATTTTCCAAATTAATTTTTTTTAAAAAAATATTTACCAATTTAATATTTTTTAAAAAATATTTACCAAATTGGGTGTCAATCGGTTAATACTCGAAAGTTACAATTTTCAAGTCTAATAAATCCCAAATAATTGCATAACAAAATTAAAGTCGGAAAGCAAATGATGGATTACAATATTGCAGTTTGAAGCACACTTACATCTCTCCAGAATAAAATATGCCGCCGTTTAGGTTCAACGTCCACATCACTATAGTCTTGCAAAGTCACTGGCATTAATATGTTGAAAGAACTGAGATAAAAAACTTATAGGAAACTCCCGGATTTATATTTAGATCTAGATCAGGAGAGTAAAATCCCCAAATCTTAATCTAAATCTTAAAAAGTCAGATGTGTCGTTCTTTTTTCCTTGAGAAAACCACGAAAATTATCTGAAATAGCGTTTGTTTTTTCAGAGTTCTCCCCGGACTTGACTTTGTTGAAAAAGTAACCCGCGAACTTAAACATTGAGACCCAATATACTCTCCGAAGTAGTGTCCGCCTTTAGTGTTCTCCTCAGTCTGGACTTTGCTCCAAAATATCCCTTGAACTTAGCCATTTTGACCCTAAGCTTGATTACTTTGATCTTTTTTGTTTTGGTCGGGTGCTTTGATCTGATAACCCCCACCTGTGGTCATCGCCGGTGACAACAATGGCTGGCCGACGAAAATGTTCTCGTCACGACAGGAAGTTCTCATTACAGCTCTCCGAGCACATCTGTAGTGACCCTCTGTCCGTGGTCTCTCGATCTATGCTTGAGAAACTCCAGCTCTTTCTTTTTCTAGCTTTGAAGTCACGACAAATTTGAGGCTTTTCAACCTTTTTGATGCGCATGGGAGTGGTATGGGATAAATGTGTCCTTTCTTTTTCACCAGAATGCCCCTAGAAAAAGCGCGAAACATGCGCATCACGTATTTTTGTACAGAGAAATGATTTCTTGATAGTACTATGATGGGTGGCGCAATCTCAACCATCATAGCGTGTTTTACATAAAGCGCTCATTGATTGGGAGATCGTGCAAACGTATTGTCAGATTAGCAGCTTCCTTTTGTATAAAAGGAGATTTTGAGAAATGAGCGCCTCATCAAGGTATAAGGCCAAATTGATCAAGCTTACGAGAGCAATTTGGACCAAAAATCTAGTTCGGGGAGAAATTCGAGAAACATACATTGCTTCAACATGATTTTTTTCTCATACTCCGTTCATTTCGCGAAAAATATAGTGTTTCTAAAAATATTTTTCAAAAATAATATCTTTCTGTGTTTGATTGAAACCTAAAAATGACATGGAAAATATTTTTCAACCTTCGGCACAGAAAATTGACTTTCATTTTCCTCTATGTTTTTAATAATTTTTTTATTTTTTAAAATTCTATTTTTTTATTTCTTCTCTCTCTTTTTTTTTTTAAAAAAAAAATTTCCCTTTTTCTTCGGTTGGTTGCCGGCCACGATGATGACTAATGACCGGCCGCAGGTGAGCTAGAGCCTTGCCACAAGTCGGCAAGGTCGAGCTCGCCGACTATGGTTGCCGACTTGTGGCTGTTGCCAATGACCGACATAAGAAGAAGGGAAAAGAAATAAAATTTTTGAATATTTTAGAAAAAATAAAAAATAAAAAATAATTAAAAAGATAGGAAATGTAAAAGAGTGGAGGAAACAAATATGATGGAAAACGTTTTTCTCTTCTCAAAAAGAGGAGATCATTTTCCTCACTTTTGAATGTGTTTTGTCATACGAGTGGAAAATATTTTCCTTGACTCGTTTATTTTTCATAAAACGAGCACCGGAAAATAAGGAAAAACATTATCTTGGAAGTTCTTTTCCACGAAACGAACAGGGCCTTAAAACTCTTACGATTTTTTTTTAATGTCACGAGGTGTCCGAACCTTTTGATTCGGCTAGTTCTCTCGGTTGCACATAGGTCCATCCCATCCACGCGTGCACCAGACAAGGATCCATCAACCGGCGTGGCTCCCAGAATTTCTTCGGCCGCCTAAGGCCTCGCATGATAACTGAAGTTATTCTGGCAGGGAAATTCGTTTGATAAAACACAATCCGAAGTAGAAAGTTATTTGGTAAAAAAAATTGATTTCTGGCAAGATTTTCTACTTCTAGCAAGATTTTTGGCCGATTTTTAGAAGTAAATATTTTTTACTTCTCGGGCTGGCGGCCGCCGGGCGCTGCCATCGAACATTTTTTTAATAATGTTTTGAAGATTGTCTTTTTTAATCGTTATCAAATGCATTTCTCTATTAAAAATCAACTTCTGAAGCAGAAGCTGAAAATTCCACTTCTACTTCAAAGCAAAAGCTGAAAAATCCATTTCCCTGCCAGAAGCACTTCTTGGGTGAGAAGTGTTATCATGCACCACCTAATCCAGCGGCGGATCTCATGGGGATGGAGGGTGTCATGCTCCCTTAGTAAATGGACACTCATCAAAACAATCCCCTTTGTCCAGGATCAAATTCAAGCGGACGCGTACTTTAACTGCTTCCTCCGCGGACGCTTCAAGGCGTTCGCAGCTTCGTTCGGACGAGTCCGCGTCAAAGAGCGCCCATCCGTAATAACTCAATGCAGTCGCAAAGGTCTTGACACCGACTGATGCTTCGGCCGATGGCAGAAAGGCGTCCATGATCCCATCCCTTCAATTTCTCCGTCTCTTCTCCTTAACCTTTTCAATTGGGGATTAAATTGCCGGTTTTATTAGTTTGCGGTTCCCATTATGTAAGTTGCAATCAATGCCGGTGGCACAAAACTCCCTTGAGATTTTCTTGATCTCTCCATCTGAATCGCCTTCAAAAACAAGGTTACGGTGGTAAATTGAAATGAATACGTTGACGTATTATCCCACGTCAATTCACAATGGGTCTTAAGTACTATTTATATATCCACGTATCATCTCTCTTTCTATCGACTTAAGTTTCGAAATTATAGTTTTTTTGCGCGATATCATAGCAAGGAAGTCATGAATTCGAATCTTTCAACGCCTGCTTGCCTCCCCAATTACGTATTTTCACGCCTTGGGTCGTTTGCCGCATTTGGGCTGCACAACTCGGAAATCCAGGAGGGGCTAAAACAAACGTCTGTCCTTGTCGTTCCCTAAATGTCATTTTCCTTTTCATTTCAAAATTTTGTATTCTGCTGCTTTTTTCCCTTGCTGATTTTTTTTTGGCTTTTGCTGATTTGACCAAACTATTCTTCTCTCAATAATTACAAACTAAAGCAGAAAGCAACATTTATATAATAATAATAATAATAATGTAGGAAGCAAAATAAATTCCAAAATTCAACATAGGTCTGCTAAAAATAAAGTACCAATAATGCGACAAAACCCATATACCTGCCTCCTATTTAATTCCAGTGAATAAAGATCATATGTATACATTGTCAATCCCTACTTCACGTGGACGCCATGATTTCTGGCTCTTCCATGTTCAATCCCCCCACTTTTGGAGGGGGAGATTTCATGTAAGTGCATGCAATCTTACTGATGAAATGATTGGAAAATTGAACCTTAAATTTCTTTAGGCTTTGCATTAGATATGAGAAAGATATTTCATAAACTCGAAAAATCATTAGCAGATTTTCGGAATTTCCTAATCTAACCGTTCGAGAAAAGGGGGTTTTTTTTTTTTTTTAATGAAAGGGCTCGCGACATGGCAATGTAGGGGGTGTGCACTAGGTCTATTTCAGCTTGCGAAAGAGACCGAATTGACTGGCCAGTTCCAACTTCCAGGGAGGAAGGGTTCAACCAGTCCGGTTTTCAAGCTGAACCGGTTCTAAATCAGTTTTGAAGGCATCCTTTAGGGCAAAAAAGTACCTTACATTCTATTGAGAATTTTGAAACATGATACTCACCATGAAGAAACAACATGCTCACTTGGAATTAGTGCTACCCCTTTTTTTTTTTTTTTTTTTATCAGTTGTGAAAAAGTTTGGTTTTTTACTCAACCCAAAAAATGGGCTTGTTCGATGCCCGGTTTCAGTCGCAGGACCGATCCGCCCGAGAACCGACCCCTCCATTCAATTTAAAAATAAAATAGAAGGTGAAAAATTTAGAAAAAAGAAAAGAAAAAACGATCACACACGCAAGAAGAATTCTCCTTTTTTGTTTTTTTTTTCTTCTTATGCTATTTAGTATTTGTTGACAACCGAGTCGGATCCCCACATGATTGTTGTGGGCTCTGTCCCCACTTCTCCTTGCAAAAACTCCCTCCTTTTCTTTCCTTCTTTTTTGCCTTTTCTTGCCTTGTCCCCTTTCTGCATCAAACAGAAGAGAAACGCAGTTTTTAAAAAAGAAGAATCATCAAGAAAGAGAAAAGGACAGAGAGAGAGAGAGAGCAAAAGGTTTTCAAAACTCAAATGGACATGGAGAGGGACTAGAAGATTCAGGAGCCACCACACTTCCCCTCACCTTTCATTTGCTCAGAGACACAGGCCTCACGAGTCACGACGGGGAGTGTCTCTGTCTGGAGCCTGAGACTGAGAGGGTTGGGTGGGTCGCGTGTCCCCTGTTCTTCAAGCCCGCAAGAAAGAACGAAAGCCAGGACAGGACTCGCTCCCTCGCCCAACTCGCACATTTCTCTATCTTCATGTGTTCTTGGGAAGAGAACAAAAGCGGTGAGAGAGAAGAATCAAATGGGAGGAAGAAAACAGAGGATGGAGATCCCTCTTCTCCTCCTCCTCGTTCTTATGATTCCCGTTTGGACTTATGCAGTGAGTAGTGACCCACCTCTGTCCTCCATCTCAGCTCCTCCTGATCCCTCTCCTCCTTCTCTTCCCTCCTCTCCAGCTTCCGCTTCAATGGCTGCTTTCTCTCCAGGTACTTTGTCGAGCTCATGATCCAGAGTTTTTTAGTTTTCTTCAAGGGATTTGAAAATGCTGCAACCAGTGAGTGGCCGAATTGTTTCTCATGTTCTTGAGATTTTGGTTTTGGTGCTTTGGTTTTGAGGCCCATGGCAAAAAAATCTCACATTGGTGGATGAATTGTGTGCTCTAGGCAAGTTTTCGGTAAAGTTTGAAACTTTGGGTTATGCAGGGCTTCCAATGGGAGGTAGGAAACACTGGTTGGATTCACATGAGAAGTTGCTTATTGCTCTCATTGTTTCTTGTTCTTTACTGGGTGCCATCATCTTGATCTTCATGGGCCTTTGGGTTTATTACAATAAGTTCACCCACAAGTCCAGCAAAAGGAGTTCTCAGAGATCACGTAAACTACTTTTTCACTTTCCCTGAATCTAAATTCCAATTCTTTGTGTAATTCTCATTTGTGTTAAGCTATAAATACTTCGAGGGTTTGAGTTTTGACTCTAGTGGTGATGCTTACAATGTGATTCCCAGCGTGCTTTACCTCTTAATTCTTGCAGAAGCTGAGAAGGGGCTTGCATTAGCTCCATTTTTGGGTAAATTCAGTTCTTTGAGGACGGCTAGTCGGAAAAACTCTGTAGCATTCTTTGAATACAAGCTTCTGGAGAAGTCAAGCAACAGTTTTTCAGACAGTAACATTTTGGGGGAGGGCGGATTCGGACGCGTGTACAAGGCTCGGTTGGATGACAACAAGCATGTCGCCATCAAGAAGCTAGATTGTGGGAGTCAGGACGCCCTTAGAGAGTTCGAGGTACTGTATCTTGGTAAAATTACATGATGGGTGTCCTTTTCGGATTCTTCTTACTGCTCCATTGCACAACTCTGGTGTGACATCGCAGAATGAGGTGGATTTGTTGAGCAAAATGCAGCATTCGAATATAATTTCTCTCCTGGGTTATAGCATCAATGATCAGACAAGGTTTATTGTTTACGAATTGATGCAGAATGGCTCGCTGGAGACTCAGTTGCATGGTAGAATATTATTCTTTTTGTAACGCTTCGGTTTTTATATCGACACAAGTACAAAAGATGGTCATAAGAGAAGGCGAACTGGTTTTCACTCGTAAAATTTTATTGTGTCAGGACCTTCTCGAGGATCAGCATTAACTTGGCATATGCGGATGAAAATCGCTCTAGATACAGCGAGGTAAGCTTTTGATGTGGTACCCGAAGGCTGATCTCCTTTCATTGTCATTTAATAAGGTGGATTCAAAAAATCATTTGAATTTTGACCAGAGGATTAGAATATCTGCACGAGCACTGCAATCCACCAGTCATCCATAGAGATCTGAAATCATCCAATGTACTTCTCGATGCCAACTTTAATGCTAAGGTACACCATGTGTATAATATTGCAACCTCTCCCATGTTCTTAGTTTTATATTCCCACTGATATGTTATGAAATTGTTGCTATACCTTCTTGTCTGTTTATTATATTCAGCGATTTCTCTCTCATCATATTCTTGTTCAGCTTTCAGATTTTGGCCTTGCTGTGACTGACGGATCCCAAAATAAAAACAATGTCAAGCTTTCGGGCACGCTGGGCTATGTAGCCCCGGAGTACCTATTGGATGGTATGCCAACTGTGTTGACAGATAGAGTTTTAATGGCTTGCGATGTCTTATTAATCTATTGCTCACTCTTCCCCAGCACAAATTATTCAGCTTCTCCTTTTGGACCGTCAGTGACCTCGATTATGTTCCATGATGATTACTGAGTTTGGTTAATGGATCGCGAGCATCGTCCCTCGTGAAGTTGTCTTGAGCGCCTGGCTACACATTGCACATATGCCTCTGCCTCTGTGCAGTCCACCTAATACACACGATGATTGAAGCTTTGGTTAGATAAATACCTAATTTTAATCATGACTCCATAAGATCTAAGTCCCATTCTTATGAGTCCTTAGAATCTCCCTGTACACTCTTGGAGTACCGCACACCGAATCTCAGAACACACTATCTGCAGGTGGTTTACTGTTCAAGTTAGAAGGAACAGTGGACATTCTTTCTTTGCCTGCATTGTCCGTGTGATTCAAACATTGAACACCTTTGTTCTTCTATTTTGTTCATCTTGCTAGCCTAACTTTGGTCATAATTTACTGTTGAACATGCTCGATTATGTAAGACGAGATCTAGGCTGCTTGCGCATTTCCTGATGAGTGCTAATTTGTGCAAATTTGGAGAAGAGTACAGCTGTGCACCAATTTTTTTTTGCTCTAATGAGAAAAGGAGGACAAAGCAAGGAACTTTGGAATTAGTGACTGTAACTCAGAGGGATGGCTGGTTGCCAGATTCTTTTCCGAATGTTTTTCGGACAAGTATCAGATACCGAAGAACCTCTCATAGCATGATATGTGATGTCAAAATTACATAACTTCATTTCTAGTTTGAGATGAGATCTGTGCACCGACATGGTTTTTTAGCTGGCCAGTGTGCTTAATGCTAACACGTGTTATCTCAGGTAAACTGACGGATAAGAGCGACGTGTATGCTTTCGGGGTCATGCTGTTGGAGCTTCTCTTGGGAAGGAAGCCTGTGGAGAAACTTGCACCAGCTCAATGCCAATCTATTGTCACATGGGTAAACACCCGCTCCTAATCTCCGTCATATGCCTAATCTGATGGGCGGGAACCCCATTTATGGTCTGAAATTATTCAGTCTTAGTCATGAGCTGTCTTCTTAATGAATGCAGGCCATGCCTCAGCTTACTGACAGATCAAAGCTTCCAAACATTGTGGACCCGGCGATAAAAGATACAATGGATATGAAACACTTATACCAGGTTCATTGACCCTTAGTTTCAGCTTAAACCATCCAAGTTTAATAATTTAATTGCAGACTTGACCTTAGAAAATCCGAAGCAGGTTCATTTCTTAAAAAAGTCGAGTTTAGTAAATCTGTTTTTTTTGGGTAAGCCGAGTTTAGTAAATCTGTTGAACGTTCAAATTTCCTACTTTATTTACCATTCTTGATTCGATGTGTTATGTCTTTGTTTAGGTCGCTGCGGTGGCTGTGTTGTGCGTGCAACCGGAGCCGAGCTACCGTCCACTGATAACGGACGTGCTACACTCCCTCATCCCACTAGTGCCAGTCGAGCTCGGGGGTACCCTGAGAACTGCAGGGCATTCTGGTAACTAAGATACACGCGTAAGAAAACGTGTGTTTACGAGCATCTTTTTAAAGAGTATCAGGTTCTCTAGAATGCTTAGAACACGGCGGCTGAGCAGCGGAGACCCCGTTTCGCGTGTGAGTTCCTGGTCATCCCGGGCATCACCCCGAAACAAAAGTGGGCGGGACAGGAGAAAGTGCTTATCTGTTTACTAATCCGTAAATTGCAGGGACTATATAATGAAGTTGGTTTCATATGGCATTGCGAAATAGTTCACTGGGGAGGAATGCCGACCCCTTTTTCGCTCGAGTTTCTTGATTTCGATACAGATTATGAATGGTACTCAAGGTGTTGCATATATACGACATATTGTTTGATTGGTCTATTCCCGTTTATGTCAAACTAGTACCGAAGAAGAATACTTCAAGCTAATCCTTGTCATGCCTATCAGCCTTATAAGGCCGGGTCGTAACAAACACATTTCCATAATATTCTCGGGTCGGGTCGGGTTTCCATGGCACCCTACAATGTTTGGGTGTTGTGTACTTGTGCCGCGCCTTCTTTCGTGTCATGCCGGTTTGCGGCCAGGCCTTGTACCAAATCCATGGGACAGGCTTGTTTCATGGGCCTCATTCTGAACCCGCTGTTGGGAACAGAAATATTAAATGAAGACTCTTGCGCTTTAAGATGTTACCTAAGATAAATTCATTATTGGAAGATGTTTTGCACGGAAAGCATCCCTTTGAATCGTCGACTACAAGAGTTATCGCGCTTCGACTAATTTACTATTCGGACCAAGCGTCAGGTCATTGTACTGCGAATCGCTTCTACAAAACATCGGAGAAGTTAGTGATCGAAAATTAATTGCTTGAAAATGACTCGGAATAAAAAGCTACAAGAAGATGAAAATTGCATCGACTGAAGTAAATCTTCTTTTCTAGCTGTTTGAACATTCCGTCTTGGTTGCATGGTGAAAGCGCAAAATAGGCATATGATTGGGCACAAAGGACATTAAAAGTGCCAAAAGTTTCGCACAGCGTTCGCCGTAGTGCCAAATTTTTTTGCCCTACTTAAATTCCAAATTGAAAAAAAAAAAGACCACTTATGTGCTTCTAGCAATAAATCTCGACCAAAAAAAATATTTCATGACTTTTATAATAAATTGTTTAATCGAGCATGGCCTTTTTATATTAGAAATGAGTCCAACGTGGACTCCAAGTGAAAGCAAGGGTTCCACTCTTCTGTCGTTGAAGCTTTTACTTTCACTTTTTTCAAGTGTTTATTAAGGCTTTGGTTGTTCCAGATCTCGTTCAAGGTTAGTGAAAACTCTGGAGGATAAATTGGATTGATTTGGTCTGTACTCTTGATTTGGTTGACTGTCGATTGTCAATTTTTTGTTTGGATTTTATTGCCAAGTGTTGGTAAGCTTCAATGCTGGTAAATGAAATCGTTGTGTTTACTTGAGTTGGATCATTGAACTTGTTACATGTCTAGGCTGTGTCTGATGGATTTCCTAGTAGGTATTTGTTTGTTTCTCTAAGATGTAATGGCAATTTTTAATGTGAAGCATGCATTACCCGCACATTTGATCATTTGAAAGGCAAGATAGACATACGTCGAAAATGATTCACATAAAAAAAAATGTCGCGTACAGGATGCTGATTCTTGAAAATGGGTGTTGATTTTTGTTATTAATGTAAGGGAGACGATATGACTATAATATAATCATGTGCGATGGATGATGTTAGTGGTGCCTGTTGACACATGATTTTTTTTTTTTTATCGGCAATTCAAGCTCTCGTTCTTATGAATAAGTGTATAAGAAAAAGAAATGGAGCCCGGTCGATCAATGCGTAGAGCCCAATTAGTAAATCTAGCCCAAGCCCATTTTCCCAAGAATTTGGGCCTTTAGAGTTTAAGTTGAAGTGCGGGTTCATTGGACCCGTGAAATTTGGATCCACGACGTCAGTCAAGGCTCGTTAAAAATACAAACAAGTCCCCTCTACTTGCAACTTTGATCGTGAAGGCCTCAGTCTAACCCATAAGCCACCATCAAAAGCTAAATCTCTCTCTCTCTCTCTCTCTCTCTCTCTCTCTCTCTCTCTCTCTCTCTCTCTCTCTCTCAGCCGAGCAAAACACGCTGCCACGGGAGGGTGAGCAAGATGGACCGATCAAATTGGCCGGCTCGATCTGATTTCCGGTTCAATAAAATTGAAGCTAATGATTTTTCGGTTTGGTTTTTCCTGTTCTAGGGAGGAACCGGACATGATCGAACATTTTTATTATTGTTATTATTTATTTCTTAAATATAAACCTAATAGTCTAATGATAAATTTTTCATTTCTTAAATATAAGTCTAATTTATGGCCTGATATGAGAGCCTATTATGGTGCCTATTAGTCCAGATTTGTGAAACCATCGTACAGACCCGAGTCCGTATTTTCCTAGATAAATAAACAAAAAATGAAAACTAAAAAGAAAAAAAATTGAAGTAAAAATGAAAAAATCAGTTAGAAAAATAGGACTCAATTAGGTGGTCAGATTTTAGTATAGAATTAGCTTAAAATTACTGTAGTTTCGTTTATATAGCATGTGGTTTAGGAAAATTCATGATTTTCTCTTCTTTTTTTTTGCTTTTTTTTTTCAGTCGAACTGATTTTTTCTAGTTTAGATATTGAAAAATTGGCTCCTTTAGAAAACTGAATTCGATTTGATTGTCGCTAACGGGTGTTACTGTCTCAGGGCTTGATAACAAGGAGATGTACATTCTTTGCCCGACTTATATCGGAATTTGCTTTCTCGAATTTGCTTTTTTGCTATTTCAATACTTGAGTGATTACTTTACCGCTTGTTAATTTTTTTTTCTAGATAAGATTAGCTCTAGTTTAGGATCAAATATAAAACCCACAAGACCAATTGCATGGACACTTAATTGACAAGATCCTTACGTCTCATAATTGGTACAAAGACGCATGGACATCTCAATAATCATGGAAAAGTGTCAAAAAACTCCTAAATCTATTGCATTGGTGCCAATTCAATCCTAAACCTTTCTTTAGTGCCAATTTAGTCATAAACATTTTATATTGGTGCTAATTCAGTTCTAAACCTTTTACTGATGCTAATTGAGTCCTAATTGGTGTCAATTCAATCCTACGATTTTTTGCATTTGTACAAATTGAGTCAATCCGGTCAATTTTGATCCAAAATAGCTAATATGGATATCAATTATCATATGTAACACAACTGGCGCTGACATGGATATTTTTTTTAAATATTACTTAAATATTTTATATAATTACTAAAAATTAATAATAATTATTAAAAATATTAAAATAATATTTAAAAAATATCTAGGTCAGCGCCAGCCGTGCCACGTAAGAAAATTGATATCCATATTAGCTATTTTGGATCAAAATTGACTGGATTGACTCAATTTGTACAAATGCAAAAAATCGCAAGATTGAATTGACACCAATTTAAAATGTTTAGGACTTAATTGACACCAATAAAAGGTTTATGACTGAATTGACACTAGTATAAAAGGTTTAGGATTGAAATGACATAAAAAAAAATTTAGGACTAAATTGGCACCAACGCAATATGTTTAGGACTTTTTGAACACTTTTCCCCAATAATCAAGTTGAGGTACCGAAATCACGCTGCTTAGATAATTAGTGGAATTATGTCTCCGACCTAGATCTCTAGTTGCGTTGGAAGTAAGGTACACTCCCATGCCATGCTAGGGGTGACTCCTTAAATAGATTTATCGTAGGGTTAATCAGAACCAAAATTGCAAATCTCAATGTCGCACGAGATATGGGCTTGGGAGAGCTTGTGCTCATAATCGATGAACCATTTGGACCTTCTTATGGGTAATCTTGTGAACCCTTTAAGAATGTTCCTGACTTTATTGTTAGATGTGGCATTTCCTATAGGAGGGTTGTGACAGTGACGATGCCCCATGTGTCAGGATGCCTCCGAGTAGAGATGCCCATGGTTTGGGATATGCACACATATCTGTTTGTAATTTGACTGGTGATATTGAGCCTCATAATATGTCATGCCATCCGCTTGCCTTTGAGTGAATAATCCCATGCAATGTTGTTATCGATTTCCATCGACATATCATGATAAGATAATTATGCATGTATTGTATCATGTTGAGTAATAACCTGATCTACTACCTTAGACTTACAGATTTCATTTACTAGGTTCGGCTCATCCCTTATTTTTCAGATTTGTATGATGGATCACCCTCCACCACTACGGTTTGGATTACTATATATTTTGGCAGGGATTACCACGAGGTGCTTTATACTCAAATCAGGGGTAGTTTATACTAAGTGTAGCTTCGTGGTATGGGTCGAGGAGGAGTTTATTGAACCACTTAGGGGTTTCGACAAACCTCTAACTTCGATGGTGATGGCTTGTTGATGGGCGAGGTTGTTGATTCGGGGTCAGGTGTCATGGGATCATAGCCCCCTGGGCCGTCCGATCACTCTTGCCTCAGTGATCGGACGGCCCCCCTCCCCTTGATCCCCTGACTCTGTGTCAGGGGATCCGTATCAGTTGATTCGTAGCCCCGACCTTGACTTTTGTACATGAAGGTTTATGGACATAGGAGTGGAGTTGGAGACAGGTGACCCTGACCATTCTCATGACCTACATATATATATTTTGTGTTTGTTTGGACGCTGTATATGTAAAGTGTAATACTTATGTTAATAAAAAGGAGACGAATGTGTATTTTAATGAAACTCGCCGGAATTTATTTTGTGAGATGATGTGAATATTTCCTTGTGCTTCCTCATGCTAATTATAACAATTAATTACGATATATAATAATCAGGAAAAGACACGTTTCCCTCGTGACGTTCTGGGGCCACTTTTTCCGGTTAAGATCAGCTTCAGTGACGAGGCTTGAACCTAGACTGAATCTTTTCGAGCTTCACGGCTGGAAAACAGAGCATTCGTTGTGCTCTCTCAAAGTTCAAACGTAGTAAGAAATGGTGGATGACGGCGAGCAGGGAAGAGTTGCGACGAGCAATGACACAGAAAATCGAAGAGTGTGTTTGTTTCAAGGAAAATGGTTTTCAGAAATTTATTTTCTGGAAAGTGGTTTCCTGAAAACCACTTTCCCGAAAAACGATTTGTTTTCCTTTGTTTGGTAATATATTACCAAAAATATTTTTCAGTGTTTGGTTTTCATTTGAAAAACGCTTTCAATCTCATCAAAGGGATTGTCCTTGATACTAAGGAGATGCAGATGGTCGAGAGAGCTGACGTGAACTGACCAGCCAGGCCCCGATCTCGATCCCGGCCCCGGTCCTCGGTCCCGCTCCGGGCCCCGACCCCGGTCCTCGGTCC
Source organism: Rhodomyrtus psidioides (assembly GCA_021437785.1). NCBI lineage: Eukaryota > Viridiplantae > Streptophyta > Magnoliopsida > Myrtales > Myrtaceae > Rhodomyrtus > Rhodomyrtus psidioides. Next base: position 2,246,496 of record JAILYB010000047.1, read on the forward strand.
CGCTCCGGGCCCCGACCCGGGTCCTCGGCCCCGGTCTCGGTCCTCGGCCCCGATCCCGGTCCCGGCCTCGGCCTTGGTCCCGGGTCCCGACCCCGGCCCCGGTCCTCGTCTCGGCCCTGGTCCCGGGTCCCGACCCCGGCCCCGGTCCTCGTCTCGGCCCCGATCCTCGATCACCAGCCTCGGTCCCCGGTCCCGGCCCCGGCTCGGCTCGGATCCTCGGCTCGGCCCGGATCCCCGGTCACCAGCCCCGGTCCCCGGTCCTCGGTCCCGGTCCTGGTCCCGGTCTCGGCCCCGGTCCCGGTCTCGGCCCTGATCCTTGGTTACCAGCCTTGGTCCCAGTCTCGGTCCCGGCCCTGATCCTCGGTCACCAGCCTCGGTCCCCGGTCCCGGCCTCGGTGCTGGTCCCAGTCTCGGCCTGGGAGCAGGGGACCGGGGACCCGGGGCCGGTCCCGGCCCAAGTCCTGGCCCGGACCTCAACCGGAGTCCCCGACCCCGGTCTCGGTCCCCGGTCCCGACCTCGGCCCCGGTCCCGGGTCCCTGGACCCGGTCTCGACCCCGGCTCCGGTCCCCGTCCCGGCCCCGATCCTCGGTCACCAGCCTCGTTCCCTGTCCTCGGTCCAGGTCGCCGGCCTCGACTCCGGGATCGGTCCCCGGGATCAGCACCAGCCCCATTTTTAAAGAAAGTGAGAGACTCAAATTTGAGAAAGTATTTTTACCTTTTTATTTTGGGGAATTCACTTTCCTATTTTAATGAATAAAATCTTTGTTGACTGGAAAGTACTTACAGTTGACCAAATCATTTTTCGCGAACCAAACAGACGAAAATCCAGAAAATACTTTCCCCAAAATAAACGCACCTGGAGTGTCCCAGCTGCGGCTATCTTGAACTAGAGGATAGCGACAGACTGGGCAAACGACAGACTACAAAGCGGTCTGCGAGCGCACCCAGGCCCCCTAACTTCCCCTTGTATCTTTTTCAAGCCCAAGAGTGTTGGAATTGGCGAATACTTCGGGGACCCTTGTTTCTCACACAGGGTATGCCCACGTGAGCTTAGGGAAACCAAAGTGTTATCCGACGACATGTGACCCATGCGCGTGGGATGCGGGGGTTCGGGGGCAGCGCCCCCGACACGGGTGTCCCGCTGCCCGGTCAGCGGGCGGGGCTTCCGCTGCCCGGTCAGCGGACGGCTGCCCCGCTCGCCGGTGAGCGGGCGGGGGTTCGGGGGCAGCGCCCCCGAAACCTCAACGGGTTTGGACTTTTATTTAAGTTAACCCGTATGTTATGGGCTTAATAGAGGTTTCGCTAGGTTTAGGTTTTTGGGCCCATTTAGGGCATATATATTTTGCTCGTTTTATGCTGATCATTGTAACGAGTTGAGAGGCTGTAAACAGAATATCATAGTGAAAATCTCTTGCAGGACGTAGCCCTATTCTGGGGTGAACCTGGGTAATCTCGTGCGTCATTCAATTTTCTTGATTTCTGTGTGATCGTTCTGATTCGGTGTGCGATAAATCCCATCAAAGAGGAGGCTTTACCCTCCCCAGATACCCCTTCATCAGCCAACACCAGGTTATCCCTGGGAGGCCTCTGGAGCACCAGAAGGTTCGTATTCTATTTCTAGCTATGTTCTTTCTCTGCAAAAATCTTTACGCCGCTCTCCTTGAGGAAACCCAATGCCCCACTTCTCAATGACGTCCACCAAGCCCGAAGCTTCCTTAAAACGAATTTGAGGCGCTTGTCATGCTCCTGCTCTCCATTGCAAGATTCGGTTGTTAATATTGAGGGAAAATTGAATTAGGTTTCTGAATTGGAGACAGGATTGATCGTTCAATTTAGGGTAAAAATTTGGGGGCAGAAATGTAGATGACTGTCGTTTAGGGGTACATATGCTGACTGGGCATGCCACGTCTGTCGGAATAATTAATACAATATAATCCTGTTGGATTTCCAGCAACACAATTAGGAACCGACACTTAAGTAATCTTTTTTTTTCTCCAAAAAGTAGCACTAAAGTGATTCGGTTGAAAACTTTTGGCATCAAAGTGAGCGCCGTACGAAACTTTTGACACTTCTACTGTTCTTATGTTCTTATAGTAGTATGTTTAGGGACTGTCGAAACTTTTTGACACTAAATACTAGCCACATGTATATTATTCATAGTTTAAGTTTATTCGATCTATTGGGTGATTGGATAAAAGCTAATAATACTGAAGTTTATATATTTCGTATCTACCTAGTTCTGCTACTGATACTTCACAATTCCGAACGTGAAGTTCCCAAATCTCGATAAGTTAATTCATACCATTTAACTTCCAATAATTTTCTGGCCGAAGATTTATAATGGATATGTTAGTAAAAACAATGCAATATTAAATAGTGGAAACGGGTGAGCTGAGAACAAGAAAAAGAAACAATACGTTCTATCAATTTAAATGAGCCTAAAAATTGCACAAACGAAAATGGTAATAATCTTGGGAAAATTGTCAAAAAAGTCCTAAACCTATTATACTTTTTCCAATTCAGTCCTAAACCTTTTAATTTTGCCAATTCAGTTCTAAACCTTTTACATTTGTGCCAATTCAGTCATAATTTTTTTTTTGCGCCGATTCAGTCATAAACCTTTTGTATTTATGCGAATAAAGTCCACCCGGCCAATGTTGACCGGTCGGCGCTAACGTGGACGTTGCCGGCGCTGACGTGGACGTCGCTGGCGATGATGAGGCATTTTTAAATAATATTTAATTAATTTTTTTATATTTTCCTTTTTTTTTACTATTGATTTTCTCCTTAGCGTCCCATCTCCATCCTTGCAGACTTCAGAAGACTGAAAGAGAGGGCCACCGGCGCCGCCGTTGCTGGACGAGGCCGAGCCGCCTAGGGACGGCGGCGTTGGTGGCTTGCGAGACCGAGCCACCCCCGGCTGGGCAAGGCTCGGCCTCGCCAAATCTAGACGAGCTCGGCCTCGCCCTGCGATAGCGACGACCCCGCCCTGCGATGGCGACGGCGGAGCGGGCCTGTCGTCTTCGAGGCGACGTCGAATCTGGAATGGAACTGAACGGAGACCGGCGGCAACACAGTCGATCGGGGAGGAGCGAGAGAAGACGGCGAAGAAGAAGAAAGCAACGGACCAGAGAGAGCTGATGAGGCCATCGGGTGATGGGTGGGGCAGAGACCAGTGGAAGGATGAAACCCATTCGAATGTAGATTTACATCGAAAGTCGAAGTTTAGAGAAGTCTTGGCCATTGCTACAAACTTGCCTACGCCTACACTAAGACCAAAATACGCTCCGCCGTTGCACGTCGTTGCCATCGCAGGGCGGGGCCGTCGCCATCGCAGGGCGAGGCCGAGCTCGCCCAGATCTGGCGAGGCCGAGCCTTGCTCGGCCAGAGGTGGCTCGGCCTCGCGGGCCACCGGCGCCGTCGTCCCTAGCCGGCTCGGCCTCACCCAGCAACGGCTGCGCCGGTGGCCCTCTCTTTCAGTCTTCTGAAGTCTGCGAGGAAGGAGATGGAACGCCCAAGGAGAAGATGAATAGTAAAAAGTAAAAAAGAAAGAAAGAAAGAAAGAAAAGGAAAATAGAAAAAAATAAAAAAATGAAAAAATTATTTAAATATTATTTAAAAATGCCTCGTCATCGCCGACGACGTCCACGTCAATGCCGGCCGGTCAACATTGGCCGGGTGAACTTTATTTGCATAAATACAAAAGGTTTAGGACTGAATCGGCGCAAAAAAAAGGTTTAGGACTGAATTGGCACAAATGTAAAAGATTTAGGACTGAATTGACAAAATTAAAAGGTTTAGGACTGAATTGACAAAAGTGTAATAAGTTTAGGACTTTTTTGACAATTTTCCCTAATAATCTTTCACGCCACTCTTATTGTTTTATTTCTCTTTTTCCCTTCCATCATTCTCTAATAAAAATTTACTAAGCAGTAAACTATATTGATATACCTTAAATACTAAACTAAATATATCTGAATTTATATTATAATATAGAAAGAAATTCGAATATATAGATAAGAATAAATAAGAATGAAATTTTTGTTGTTTTGAATTTCTTTTAGTATAATTTAAGTATTGTTCATATTCAAATATTATTTTACTTTTATGAATTTATGAAGTTTGTTATAGAGAAAAATAACATTTATATTATGGATATTGAAATCGTATCTACCGGTATCCCACCTCTCCATTGGATAATTTCATCCTGGTTAAGTTCGCTCTCACTTCCAACTTTATCTTGTCTTGCGCATGCACCAAACCCAGAGCAAGATTAATTTTATCATATTCTGAATTTTATCTCCACTATCAAACGTAGCCTAAGAATTTAATTTGGTTTTCTATTATGATGAACTGTTCATTTAAATGTTACGATGGATGTGTGCCTTTTTAATTCTTTTTTTTAATAATAAATCAGGACACGATTTATGCTTTTGATTCTAAATTTGAGTTTCATGGACCCCTAAAAATTCGAATACGATCTACAAAATATACCAGTTTACGTGCATAGAGATGATAAAAATTCATTGAAAACATTAACAATCCGCCAAGAACAAGATCACTTATAGTTTACGTAATATAATACCAAAAGAAGGCCGTTGATTATTTAAATGTGTAGTCTAAATAAAGTATAGAAAATAGAACAAAAGCTTGGCCGGTTCCAACCCGTTTTTATATATAAAAAAAAATATAATCTGTGGGCCCCGCCCCCTGAAATTTTCAGGGGGCGGGGCCCCCCCTCCCGCGGGAAAGAGCCGAACGGCTCTTCCCCAACGGCCTTCGGGCCGTTGCAAATTGCAACGACCGGAAGGCCAAAAAAAAAAAATTAAAAATTAAAAAAACTCTATAAATACATCTCAATCCTTATTTATTTTTCTCACAATTTCTCTCAATTATCTCTAATACTCTCAAGTGTCAAGTCTCACAATCTCTCAATCTGCTATTCTCTCTAAATTTGGTCTCAATTTTTCGATCAATTTTCTCAAAAAATGGCAAGTGGAAGCAGAAATACTAGAAAGGGAAAGAACCCGATGCCGATCGAGATGGGAGAATCCGATTATCCCGTTCATGAATATGATCCTTGTGAATATGCATGTTGGGAAGACGACGATGCTTCCAATCCCAACGTCGAGCACGTCCCAACGCAAGAAAGTCTTCGTCCTCGTGGTGTCGAAGAATCGTCGATAGCGAAGGAGCCGGGACGAAAGAGCCGAGAATCCGATTTATGGCTACACTTTAACAAAGTGTGGAATGAAAATGAAGGCAAGTTTGATATAAGCTGTAAATATTATCCGCAGACATACAAGCTTGGTAAAGGAGATGGCTATGGAACATTTCGTCGGCATGTGACGAAAAAACATCCAACGCAAGCGGGGATCGACACTAGCCAACAACAAATTCCTGGGTTCGTCAATCCTAACGCTCATCCTTTATTTCGTTTCACTAATGCACTTTACAAAGAAACATTAGCTGAATATGTTGCCCTTGAGCATGCTCCGTTTAATACTGATGAAAATCCTAATTTTAGATATTTGGTAAACACTGCGTTAGCTCCGCAAGCACAATCTGTTTCGAGAAATACTCTTAAACGCGAACTTGAACATGTTTATACAAAACAAAAAAAGAAATTGTTAAGATTTTTTAAAGAATTCAATGGACGTGTACATATAGGTAGTGATATTTGGACTGATTCTTGGAATATTAATTCTTATATGGGTATCACGTGCCATTGGATAGGTGATGATTGGGTTATTCAAAAAAGACTTATTGCATTTCGAGTTTTTCCTGAAAGGCATACGGCCTATAATATTTATAGACTAATTAGGCAAGTTTTAGAAGAATTTAATTTGATTGATAAAATTTTTTCAGTTGGTTTTGATAATGCCGCCGCAAATACTACTTCCATTCCTGAGTTAGAAAAACTTTGTAAACCCTCTTTTGGCGGACAATTTTTTCACATTAGATGTGCTTGCCATGTTTTAAATTTATGTGTTCAAGATGGTTTACGAGTTCTTGCAACATCTCTTCAGCCAATAAATAATGTAATTAGATATTTGTGGAGCCGTCCTCAACTTATGAAAGAGTGGGGAAAATATTGTAAAAAAAATGGGAGAAGGGCAAAAAGGTTTCCAAAAGATATTCCGACTCGTTGGAATTCTACCTACGAGATGCTTCTATAAACTTTTGATTACAAAGATTGATTATGTTCCTTTATTTCGGATAATGTTCCCAATATTGCTTTGCTCCCGCAACATTGGGAAGTTTGCAAATTTTTTTTAGATTTTTTGAAAGTTTTTAATGATGCTACTAATATTTTATCTGGTGTTTATTATCCTACTACGCATTTATTTTTAATAGAGTGTGTTAACATTGCTGGTATTTTTAATGAATGTGAAAAAGATACTGAATTAGCTTCGAGTATTTTAGTAATGCGAGAAAAATGGTTGCATTATTACTTGAACATTCCTCTTGTCTATTTAGTTGGTATTGTTTTCGATCCACGTACTAAATTAGATGGTTTATTAGATTATTTGAATGCTTATTATTATGAATGTTTACATTTGAATGAAGTAAATATGGTTTAAGTGATAGTGGATGTGAATCTGTCCAGTCTAGTGTCTCACGAAGCAATACAGGTATTTCACTTGGTAGAGGGTATAAAATGCTCATGAGTAGGCAAAAAAAATAAAAAGGGACAACATGTAGTATTTCCGAATTAGAAAACTATTTAACAATTTATTTTGAGTTTAGTGATTCCGAACACAGCGCAGCAGATTTCAAGATTCTTGAGTGGTGGAAGAACCATTCAATTCAATATCCAGTTCTCTCCCACATTGCAAGACAAATATTAGCAACACCTTCTTCGACAGTGGCAGTTGAACAAGCATTTAGTGCTGGAGGATTAATTTTAGACTCCCGCCGTTCAAAATTAAATCCAGAAAGTGTGGAGTTTCAAGCTTGCGTCGATGATTGGACAAGGGCTAAGCTTCGACAACAAGAGTTGGATCGAGAACACGACTTCTTCAGTGATGACTGTGGAGATACCACCGCCACCACAACAACAGGTAGCGACGATTGAGGATGAGGTAAGTTGGGGTTACCAAAGGTAAGAGAACTACATGGGCTTTGATTCTTCTATCCCCAAGAAGATATGTAGGCGCTTAATGATAATTCATTAAGTTCAAGCCCACTCCTCATCTTTTTTTTTTTTCAAATTTTTTTTACAATGTACAATTTGATTATAAATTTTAATTAATAATTTATTAATTTATTTTATTATTTTAAAAATAAAATTAAAGGTTCCGGAACCGGAACCGGCTCGGAACCGTCCGGTACCGAACCGGCACCGGAACATGAACCGGCCCGGAACCGGAACCGGAACCGGAACCGGCCCGGAACCGATCCTTTATGGGCCGGTTCTTGAACCGGAACCTGCGGTTCGACGGAACCGTGCACGTCTAATTGGGGGACAACTAAACCGCCTCCCATTAATGAGATTTCGCCCATTGTTTGTGTAATCCAGAGACACGTCTTGCTTGTCCAGCTACCCAAACGCTCGTGGAGGCTGGAACACTTCGCCCAGATTTTTAGTCAGGATATGATTGGATAGAATATGATATGAAATCAAGGGATTTTGCCATATCCTATTTTGTGTCTGGTGAATCGCAGTAATAGAGCTGGATATGTTCATATCATATCATATTCATTGTTTGGTATATACGATATATCAATGTAAAATGAATTTGAAAAAGCACAAGCGAAAAATATAAGAATATCTTGTAATTCACTGCTGAATCTAGTAAAAGAAATAAAATATAAATATTCAACTTTTGCTGAAAAGTTTTTCCTTTTTTGCGACATTCGTTAAACCTCAATATGAAACACAAGGTTATGGAGGAGAAAAAAGTTTGACACTCTTTCTGTTTTCTTAGACTTTTGATGTGAACCAGAAAGCTAAGAAGGAGAGTAAGTTTTAACTATCTCGCTATTTTCGTAAAGTTTTATAATAAACTATAAAGCTACAAAGCAATCATGAAACTTCCACATGAACAAGAGTTAGAGAGACGGAGATGAAGATGCTATTTTTTTAGAAATTTTATTACTCCTCCTCTTCAAGAATTAGAGAATTTATTTTATTTACTTAAAATCTAGTTTCTTCTACTTCATTTTTATTATTTTTTAATTATAAATCTTTTTTAACTATTATTTTGACTCCATTCCATCATTTCTTAATAAAAATTTTCATTAAATAACAAATTGTACTATTATACTTAAAATATTTAATGATAGAGATACTATGTGTGTGTGTATACATATACAAACTATATATTATAATGAAGAAAGAAATCAACTTATAAATATGACTTATAAAAAATAAAAATAAAAATTATTTTTTATTTTGATTTTTCTTTCTAACATTAGAATTTAAATTTGTTTAAAAATAATTACTATTTTAATTTTATTATATAAGAAGTTTGTTATTCAGAAAAATAATTTTTATACCATAAACAAAAGAAATCCTATCCACATTTATCCTACCTCCCCTCTAGGATAATTATATCCAGGCTATATCTCCCTTATATCCTGTTATATCCTATTTTGAGTAGGAATCAAACACAGGATATGATAAATTTTATCCTATCATGACTTATATCCTGACTGCCAAACATAGCCTAAGTTTCACGAACTGGTCAGGTCCAGACCTTTGGTAACTATCATCACCACAACGTCCAGGAGCTTTGATTTTTCAGTCATGAAAGGATTTTCCTCAGGATTTGCTGACCCTAAAATTTAACTACCCCAGCCCTTAAAAAAAAAGATCATTGTATGTAGGAATCATATGCTTTAGTTTTGATTTAAGGATAGCACCCATTTGCATTTAAATCGACACATTGATCGGGCCAGCACTTAGTGAAAATTCGGCCACCTAGGAGGGCCATGTGTCGAAATTTGCAAGGCCACAGGGCCTAAATTGAGCTTGATTCATTCCATTAAAAATTAATTAGAGAAAAAGCCTTTTAATTATGTATGCCCATTAATTAAGAAAAGGTCCTAAATCAAGCCTGCGAAGAGCAAACAAACCCGCATAGAAGTCATAATGCGGCCAAGCCCACATAATGGGCCGGTCGGACCACATAGGGACTGAATTGAATAGAATTTTCCCGGCAGGGACCGCGTTACAAATGTCCAAAAATTGGGAGACTATTTCGTAAAAAGATGAGAATTGCGAAAGTCTGAGTTTGTCTATTTAAACATGTTTATGCCTCATTATTCCAGGTCGGGAATTTTACAATTTAGAATACACGGTGGGAACATATGAAGAATAGAGAGCGGGAGAGTGGCTACTGGCTCTCAGTCAAGCATCCTCGGCCGAGACCTTTCTCCTTCCTCCATCACCTCCATTTGTCAACCCCGGTGAGCCGCAGCCATCCGTCGCCCCTTGTCCTTTGCTGGTCCATGGTGACATCAGCTGCATCCGACTACGTACTGCAGCCGTGCTTGCTGACCTGCGACGAGGCCCGATGCCTTCATCATCAGCGGACACTGTCCACCCGCCGTTTCGCTTTCCCACGATGATGAGACAGCCACATCCAGCTGTGCTTTGCAACCGGAGTTCACGCGCAACTCTGGCCTGCACTGTTGCTCCCTGCCCCAGCTAGCCCTGGCTGACAATGATCTATGCCTGGGACGATCATTGTAGTCATGACACCACCACCCCTTGTCGCGTTCTGTGATCAAGCCTTCAGCACCAACGTTGATCTAGTTGTTGATATTCCGTAAGGCCGAGGTGTTTTTTTTTCTATCTTGCAGGTTTCCAACGAGACTCGAATGTTGGATATATTATTAATAAAATTCAGATAATATATTCACATACAAGCCCAATAGGTGAAAGCATGGTTATTTGGGTCCATATGGGCTGGAGCCTAGTAACTTGCATATAACTCTAGGGTTTCCTATGCTGGAGGTAACACTGTTGAGCGTTCCAAATTTGACGTCTCTTGGTGTAATACTTCAAGCAGGCAAAGCCCTTTCTACTCTCTTAAACCCTAACCTCCAACAATCTTGAAGTATTATGTTCGTGTGTCGGATTTGAGCGAGCAAGGTGTCTACTTGAAGATATCGTCGAGACGAACTCGCAGGTACAAGTTACTTTCGATTTCGACGGTTGATTTGTCCGGGATCTGAGTTTGAAATTCGGATGGCCGAAATCTTTGAATCAAGAACCCAGAAAATATAGCTAATTTTAGAGGCTGAAACCACTTGTGTTTCGTTCTACTCATCGATACGAACGTTTTGAGTGGTCACTCGCGTCAAACGCAGGTCGAACAAAGGAGATACGGCCGCCAGAAGTTTCGCGGTACTGTAGCACGCGCGGTACTGTAGCAAGCGTGGTTACTATAGCACGTATTTCTAACGTATTTATTACGTATTTTTGCATATTTCTGGTGTATTTTGACGAATTTTAAACGACGAGGGCAGCCTATCTAAGGGTTTTTGGGTGCTCCGGACTCATTTTTGGGGTATGTTTTGGAAAATTCCATCTCTACAGAGCAGTTTGACCAAGGTTAGAGGCGTTATTCGACTTTGTGAGCTTCGAGGACTTCAATGTGCACTCTTTCTAACTCTTTGCTCTGATTGGAATGCCAAAACATAGTTCCTATGATATTATAAAGCTGCAATCATTTGATGTGACTGAATTTCATGGTTAGAAATTACACGTTCAATTTGGCATGAAAGAACGTGAAATATTCTATACTGTATTAAGTGATTTTGCATCTACCATTGAAAATGTGGATGAATATCAATGGGACAAATATGAAGATTTTTGTAGGGATTACTTGCTGACTTCTCTAAATCCTCGTCTAGCTATGACTTATAGTGAGTATAAGACGGCGAAAGAGATATGGGATCACTTGAACGCTCAGTTCCAAAAATAAGAGGGGCTCTCTAAAACTCTCCTAGCGAAGAAGTTCTTTGACTTTAAATTCAATATGAATTCGAGTATTACCTCACAGTTAGTTGAACTTGAGAACATGAGAAACAAGTTGAAAGAAGGTAACTCTGATTTGTCCGATAATCTCTTTGTTGGTCTTGTGTTGAATAAGCTACCTGCTGAATGGAGTTCTTTCAAGATTGAAATGCATAGACAGAAAGAACAGATGGGACTTGATGAACTAAAGAGGTATATTCACATTGAGGATCAAAACTTTGCTAGGAAGAGTTTGGAACAAGTAGGACAACAAAAGTCAGTTGCCAACTTAGTTTCACATTCCTATAAACCTCATAAAAAGTTCAAGTCACCAAAAGATGAATCCATTTCACAGTTAGAGGCCAAAAAGACTATCTTCAAAAGAAAGAAGAAGGATAAGTGCCATGACTGTAGAATGTGGGGTCACTGGGCAGCAGAATGTAAGTTACCAAAGAAGCCAAAGAAAGACACACCACTAAATGAGGCTAATATGCTAGTTTATGAGTCTGAGCCTCAAGCCTTCATTGGAATGATGAAGAATGAAAGGCCAGTGTCTCTTCTGAGTGGTGGTTGGATAGTGGCGCTACTTGTCATGCTACAAATGACAAGAACTTACTCACTGAGGTCACAGAAGTGAAATACACCGTAGAAAATTACAATGGTGGTGAAGCAGAGGTGACTCATGCTGGAACTGTAAATTTGGTGCTTTTTTCAAGTAAATTACTAACTCTGAAACATGTCAGAGTAGTACCTTTACTTAAAAAGAATTTGATTTCTATGAGTTTATTTGATAAAGCTGGTATGTTCTTTTCAACTATGAATGGTAGAGTAACTTTATCAGTTAACTCATGTTATTTCGGTTGTGCATTCATGGTTAATGGCATGTATAGGTTGAGTTTAGATACTGATAGCATAAACCATGTGAGTTCTACTTTGATTGATCCAAAGTTATTACACAATAGACTTGGACATGTGAGCTACAGGAAAATGCAATATCTAGCTAAAACTCACAACATTTCATTGGATACTTCTATTCGATTTGACAAATGTGAAGTGTGTGCACAAGCTAAAATCACTAGAAAACCTTTTAAGTTGGTTTCTAGAAGCACACAACTTCTTGAGCTAATACATTCTAATCTTTGTGACTTTAGAAATTTCGTCACAAGAGGTGGTTGGAAGTATTTGATAACATTCATAGACGATTTTTCAAGATATTGTCATGTCTATTTGTTGAAATCGAAAGAAGAGGCTTTTGAAAAGTTTAAGATTTTCAAGTCCAGAGTAGAAAATCAACTCAACTTGAAAATTAAGAGGTTTAGGAGTGATAGAAGAGGAGAATATACAATGACATGGTTCAAGGAATTTTGTGCTTCAGAGGGGATAATACTTGAAACCACTGCTCCTTACTCACCCCAATCCAATGGTGTTGCCGAGCGTAAGAATAGAACGCTAACTGAAATGCTAAATTCCATGTTACTTACAACTGGCATGTCTTCCTCCTACTGGGGAGAAACAGTTCTAACTGCTAATCACATCTTAAACAGGTTGCCGTACTCTAAATTGTCTATGACACCTTATGAGATATGGCATAAGCATCCTTGTAGATATGATACTCTTAAGACTTGGGGTTGTATTGCTTATGTAAGAATACAATATCCTAAGAGACCTAAAGTGGGACCTAGAACGATTACTTGTGTATATCTAGGTAGTGCAGAAGATAGTGCTACAGGCAGGTTTTTGAATCTATCTACTAACGCAATGATAGAATCTAGAGATGCAGAATTCTTTTAGAATAAGTTTCTCAGAGATCATGGCTTGAGTGTTTATGGATCTACAGATATGATTACAGAGTCTCTTGTAGAATCTGAAACAGGCCCTTCTGACACTAATCTCACACAGTTGGTTGTTGAACCGGATCCAGTTACAGTATCTACACAAGAGAGAATTCTCAAAATTTTTGGTGAGGACTTTGTCACTTACCATCTACAGGATGATCCATTCTCCTATCAAGAAGCAATGGGATCTAGGGAATCCTTACTGTGGGCAGAAGCCATAGATGATGAAATGAGCTCTTTGCTGCAGAACCACACTTGGCAGCTAGTCAATTTGCCAAAAGGGGCTAAGGCTATAGGCTGTAAGTGGGTATTGAAGAAAAAAACTGAGTAGTGATGGATCAATAGCCAGATATAAAGCACGTTTAGTAGCTAAAGCCTATAAACAGCAGAGTGGAATAGACTAATTTGATGTTTATTCACCTGTGTGTCATCTATCGACTATAAGAATTCTTCTTGCTTTGGCATCTATTGAACACTTTGTGGTTCATCAAATGGATGTAAAGACAGCTTTCCTCAATGGAGAGTTAAATGAGGAAATTTACATGGAATAATTGGAAGGGTATGTCATGAAAGATCTTGAGGACAAAGTTTATAAATTGAACAAATCTTTGTATGACCTTAAGTAAGCACCTAAGATGTGGCATCTTAAGTTTGACAAAGTGGTAAAGAGTTATGGCTTCCAGTCTAGTTATTCAGATAAATGCATTTACCATCGTTCTATGTCAAATAAGATAGCCATAATTTGTTTGTATGTTGATGACATGTTAATTCTTGGCACTGATCATTCTGTAGTGAGTGACGTGAAAGCTACTTTAGCTAAAGAATTTGACATGAAAGATATTGGTATCGCTAATACCATTCTTGGTATGAAAGTAAGATTTGAAAGGCAAGTCATCTCCCTTAGCCAGACTCATTATATTGAACAGCTACTTTCTACCTGGGGATACAATAGTGTAAACCGATTGAGACACCATGTGATTATAATAAAAGATTGAGTCCCAATGAAGGGACCAGCGTGGATCAGCTAAAGTACTCGAAACTGATTGGTAGTCTCATGTATGCTATGAGTTGCACTAGACCTGACATAGCTTTTACAGTTAGCATGCTGAGTCGTTTCACTAGTAACCCTAGTAAAGAGCATTAGGATGCCATCAATAGGCTGATGAGATACCTTAACGGTACTAAAGATTAAGCTCTATGTTACTCTGGTTTTCCTCCAACTGTGGATGGATATTCTGATGCCTCATGGTGCTCAGAGATTGGAAATAGTAAGTCTACAAGTGGATATGTATTCACATTGGGTGGAGCTGCTATTACTTGGAAATCCAAAAGACAGACTTGTATTGCATTGTCGTCTATGGAATCATAATTTTTTGCTTTAGCTTCAGCCGGCGAAGAGGCAGAGTGGATAAAGAATCTGATTATGGATATTCCTTTGACTTGGCTAAAGATTAATTCTTTAAGCCTGTTCTATGATAATCAAGTAGCTGTCCACGTAGTCAAGAATGCTCTCTTTAATTCAAAGAGAAGACATGTGAGACTGAGACATGCGTTATTGAATTATCTGAGAGAACAAGAAGTTATCACCTTGATTGATGTGAGATTGAAGGATAACTTGGCCGATACTCTCACAAAAGGTCTGTCTAAAGATCGATTATTTAAAACAGTGGGGAAAATGGGGTTAAAGACTGTGTAGACAAGTCTTAATTACTATTTACTTACCTTCTAATTGTGTGTTTTGAATTATCGAATATTCTTTTGTTGGCCAAAATGATAAGCACAATTTATGTGTTTCATCGATGTTCATGGTTGCTGATAAATCTGAAAAGGGTTAGTTGTCTCATTCCAAACTTGATGAAGACGACTTTAACCTGATTCAAAGGTTCTATCTGGGAAGCTTGTGTCATTCCAAACTTGATGATAGAATCCAACCAGGTTTGGACTATCTTTTGGTTAAATGATCCCATTCCATACTTGATGCGAGATTATTTGGCTTTAAGAAATCAGTAGTTGTGACATTCCAAATTGGAACACAGAAATAGTTGATTGCATAAGAAGCCTGTTGGTCTTGTTCTTAATTGAAACTTGACATTACATGACTAAGTTATTGTAAGTGACTTTACTATTGGTCCGGTTCTTTGAAACTAGATAATGGTTATTCTCTTACGAATAAACTTGGGTTGATGGCTCTTTATAAATCAAACTGTTTAGGCCTTGTTCATATTTTATGAAACTGGCTTGATGCTTATGAACATGATATTATGATGCTTTGTGACATCGATATATGTTCCTCTCTGCCTGGTGTTATGGTGCTAAGCTCTTTTAGTAGAACTAGACACTTTTAGTAGATTATTCAAATGATTGAATTCATGGTAATATGAAATTCATATTTGAGATTTTATAGGGGATGGAAGAGATGGATGAGAGCTTATTAAGTGGGATCCTGACTAGGATGGCCAACTTGATGAATGAATATGTCATTTAGAGTGTGTGGGGGACTTGACAATTCACCTGCAAATGCCCATTTTGATGGAGTCCATTTACTTGAGACTTATATTTTCTGTCATGTGTTGTGAACATCATTATGCTTGTTTCTTGTATTTATAAGGCCTTAAACTATTTTGATTGGCCTACTTATACTTGACTATTATGCATATGTTGGTTGTGAGCTGATTCAGAGATTTATTTTGGTATGCTGATTTCAGAACAGATTCATGATAATGATGGTTCACCTATTTGGATTGCTAATGATGATTGAGTTTAATATTTATTATTAAAACTCTTTGATCAATCCGAGTTGATTGTCTTGGACTGAATGTGGATGATTCATATTTGCTTGAACATCACACTGACCACCGTATTGGATGGTGCTGTATGGTGAACATAGGAGGAGATTGTTGGATATATTATTAATATAGTCCAGATAATATGTTCACATACAAGCCCAATAGGTGAAAGCATGGTTATTTGGGTCCATATGGGCTGGAGCCCAGTAAATTGCATATAACTCTAGGGTTTCCTATGCTGGAGGTAACACTGTTGAGCGTTCTAAATTTGACATCTCTTGGTGTAATACTTCAAGCTGACAAAACCCTTTCTACTCTCTCAAACCCTAACCTCCAACATCGAATACCGCGGGCTATAGATACCGAGCCACCATCGTTGAGATATCTCGGCTGCCGCGAGTTTGCACCCTCAACAGTTTGTGCTCGAGCATTCCCGAGAATCGTGAGCCACCGTCGACATCACGAGCAGCCCCTTGAGAACCGTATCAGCATGTGCTGCCTGTGACACCACGCAACCCGTCGGTCACCACCTGCTGTGAGACCACCGCCGCATTTGTCGCCACCGTTTCAGTTTTCCCTGTGAACACCACTGCCGAGCAGCCTTCCCCGCGGGTCTGTGCCGATCGTTCGAACCGATCTGTATTCACTGATTCAAATTGGGAAACATTATCTTGCGTGATATTCAAGCAAGGTAAAATTTCTTATCCAATATGCATTGAACATTATGGTTACTAACTTGAACTAATTTTATATCTTTCAAAAGACTTTCTAGATTTATTAAAATTAGTTCAAATTAAGGATTCTTTCCCTATCGACAACATGCATAATATTGGTGGTCCGATCTCGACCATGAGATAACACCACCGATAGCATGAGAAATCAGACGATCCAATCTACAACCAACATGCTTCGATTCGTCGATTTTATTCGTCACCAAATTTAAACTAGATTTTTTTTCAAAATCATGCATTATCTTTTGCATATATTTTTATATTTTCGAATTGCATACTCATCCATATTTGCTTTTATCTCAAAAAGATTAAGCATTACTAAGACAAGATTTCTCATAAGATAGCATTTCATATATAAATATAAGATTTTCTAGAGATCTTATTAATAGATTAGATACATTTTAAATAATTTGCATTTAGATTAGGATTGCATCTTCATATCGATAGATTTGCACATTCATAAAGCATTTAGAATTAGGAAAGAGATTTCCTAGTTAATTTTAGGATAATATAAATCATTTCCTAAACGGAGTAAGACAATCTTCATTTTGGGAATTTTTATTTGCATTAATTAATAATTAATGAAAAATACCAAAAATATCATTTGCATGCATATAATATAATATAGACTACATGCCATGTCTTTCATGTAATTTCATGCATCCTTGCCACATCATATTGCCACTTCATCATGTCATGTCACCACGTGCGCTACATCCATGCCACGTCATTAATTTTTCCATGTCACTAATGCCACGTCATTATTTGCATACTGGTTCGTTTGCATGTCTAGGTTCATTAATTCATTTGCAAGATTAAGCCATTTAATCTAAAGTTGCATGTCATTTAGATTAAATACCATTTCCGCATATTATATTGTTTTGCATGTTAGATTAGTTCATTGCATAGCTATTTGCATGTCCTATAGTTAGGTCATTTAGATAAATGCTTTGCATGCAAAAATAGAATAGTATTTTTTCATGTGAGTGCATTTTAATATAGTTGTACTCATGCATCGCACGCATTCTCATCGTCGTTTAAATAAGTGAGAACCCCCAAGGAAATAATGCAATTGCTTAAGTCTTGCATTTGGATAAAATGCTAGGGATTATGCTGCAGTGTCCAGGGACATTCACGCTCTCACTATCCCTGTAATTTATCTAAAGCTTTGATTATTGAGTGTTAAATAATGTTCGCTCATCCGCATGATCACCTCACATGTTAGGGCTTTAGTTAAAATGAATTCAAACTGTTTGCATAAATGTTTTCATAAAAGAAAACGTGCCAAAAGAGCATTAGAGTAATCTAGCATAATCAAGTCCCCAAACTCACAATCTTTGCTCGTTGGAATAGAGTATTTCTTTCGATACTTTATTGAAGTGTCTAATCGACTTACCATAAATTGATTAGTGATGACTCCAAGTTGAAATCATCTGCATGTTAAATACTAAATCCTAAGATGTGATTTGATATGAGCTTAAGAGAGCTCTAGATAGGTTAATTAACTTAGTAACATGGATTCGGTGAAATTGAGGTCGCGACAGGGTTCTATTTGGCTCTAATTCTATTATGAAACAATTCTTCCAATGGAAGTGTTAGTAATGGGCTTCGGTATATGATCTAGGCTATCATATATAGAGAAAACTAAACATTGTTAAATCTCAATCAAGTGAAATTGAAGATTGGGGTCTGCCTATTTGAATGAGATCATCAATTTGTCGTCTAAAATTAACAGAGGGGATATTGAAGGGAAACTATAAAAAAATTCCTAAACCTATTGCATTGGAACCTATTCAGTTCTAAATCTTTTATCGGTACCAATTCAGTCCTAAATCTTTTGTATTGGTACCAATTCAGTACTAAACTTTTTATATTTCTATTAAGTGAGTCAATCCGACCAATTTTGGATGAAAAATCATTGATGTGAATGTCAGTTGTCCTATGTAGCTGGCTGGCACTGACGTAGATATTTTTTTTTGTTGATATTTTTGAGTATTTTTAATAATGTTTTGAATAAACGTTATGGTGTTTTTTTTCCAAATCTCCCCAGTCGTGTCTTGGAGGAATTAATAGGTGGCATTGACGCTCATACCCCCACCATCCCGAGGAATAGTCCATTGCACGTGGAAAACATTAGTTACAAAAAAAACATTATGGTTTTTATCTTATTTTTTATCAATCATTAAAAAATTATTAAAATAATATTAAAACATCCACATCAGCACAAGTTATGCCACGTAAGATAATTGACGTCACATCAGCGAATTTCTAGCTAAAATTGACAGGATTGACTCAATTAACAAAAATGCAAAAGGTTTAATACTGAATTGGCATAAATGCAAAATATTTAGGATTGAATTAGTATCAATAAAAAACTTTAAACAGAATTGGCACTAATGCAAAATTCAGTTCTAAATCTTTTATCGGTACCAATTCAGTCCTAAATCTTTTGTATTGGTACCAATTCAGTACTAAATTTTTTTATATTTCTATTAAGTGAGTCAATCCGACCAATTTTGGATGAAAATTCACTGATGTGAATGTCAGTTGTCTTATGTAGCTGGCTGGCACTGACGTAGATATTTTTTTTTGTTGATATTTTTGAGTATTTTTAATAATGTTTTGAATAAACGTTATGGTTTTTTTTTTCCAAATCTCCCCAGTCGTGTCTTGGAAGAATTAACAGGTGGCATTGACGCTCATACCTCCACCATCCCGAGGAATAGTCCATTGCACGTGGAAAACATTAGTTAAAAAAACATTATGGTTTTTATCTTATTTTTTTTATCAATCATAAAAAAATTATTAAAATAATATTAAAACATCCACATCAGCACAAGTTATGCCACGTAAGATAATTGACGTCACATCAGCGAATTTCTAGCTAAAATTGGTAGGATTGACTCAATTAACAAAAAATGCAAAATGTTTAATACTGAATTGGCATAAATGCAAAATGTTTAGGATTGAATTAGCATCAATAAAAAACTTTAAACAGAATTGGCACTAATGCAAAATGTTTACGACTGAACTCACACCAATAAAAGGGTTAGAACTAAGTTGGCATCAATCCAATAAGTTTAAGACCTTTTTGACACTTTTCCCGGATACTGAGCTATACTTATCACGCTATTTGAATTGCCTAACCTATTAATAGGATTCTTTGTAACTATACTACTGAATTCCTCAATTTAATAATAGAGCTACATCGAACGTCACATTGATAACGTCCGCAAACACATAGAGATGCCCTCAAAATGATGTTATGAGGAGCAAATAAGTCACATTTAAGCAAACACCAACAAAATCTGCCACATTATTAGTATCATTATTGTTAGCATAATTATCATTATTTTAGTAGCGGCATCTTAAGTCGAGATTAAGAACAGAAAAATTATTCTCGCAGGTATATGCTCGTCGTGATTTCACCCGGCGACAATGGGCACACTCCGTAAAACAACGGTCTCGATGGTGAGACCGGGGCCGAACATGTTCCCAAACTCTTGGAATACGTGCCTCGTAGCTCTAAGTCTCTCTTTCCTCAATCCAAATTTTGCTTCTATGTAGCCAAGAATCCTCCTCCCTCCGGAATGTGGTTCCCAGAAAATGGAGTTCCAATCCGCGACATCGATCGAGCCAAAAGCTTCGATTAAATTCCTTTCTAGGTTGGCGGTAATCAGTTCCGGGACCTTCTTCGATATCTGCATGGTGACACCGACCTCACCATAATGGCCTTCGATCAACCCGTTGGAGTCTGGCACAACCGACTGTGAGGCGGAGATGATTTGGAAGATTGGCCTTTCAGTGGTCGTATGCGGCGAAGCAGCGCCAATGATCATTGCTGCCGCACCATCAGCGAAGATGGCATTGCTCACTAAGTACACCGGATCGTCCTCGGAGGGAGCTCGGAACTTGACGATGGTCGTCTCCGCTCAAACGGCGAGCACCTGAGCCCTGGGGTTGTTCTCGGCAATGTCCTTCGCGATTCGGAGGACGGTTGCTCCGGTGTAGCAGCCGAGGCTGTAGAGCATGAGCCGGTTGACTAAAGGTCGGAGGCCCAGAATTTTGAGGAGTTTTGGGTGCGCGCCGGAAAAGCAACAGAAGATGAGGTGGGTGACGGTCGATTTCGGTTGTCCCCATTCTTTGATGGCCTTCGTGGCGGCTTCCATGCCGAGCTTCGAGATCATGTCGATGGTCAAATCTTGACGCGGGTTTAGTGATGCGGCGCCGTAAGAGCATAAAGCTGGATTTTGCTTGAGAATTTCTTCGTTCAAGTGAAAACATCGGTTTTTTATTGAAGATTTCTCACCTTTAAACAAGCATCACCATAAAACCATATCAATTTGATTTGACACAATTATAATAAATTTAAGATTTTCTCGATAATTCTCCCTAAAAGAAGCATGCGTGCTTACAGATGCGGACGAACTTCTCCTTCATAGTGGTCAAATGCTGAGTGTTGGTGAAGCGAAACAAAAAGTCAGGATAGTCTTCCTGGCTGACACAGTTTGAAGGGTAGGCTGTGCCAATTGCCAAGATTGCTGCTGGAACTCTGCACTTGCAAGACTCCTCCATCACTGAAATTTAGGAAAAAGTATATTTTTAGTGCAAAAAATTGCATACGAAAGTCATTTTAGTGCCAAAAGTTTCAAACGGATCAGTTTAGTGCCAACTGTTTTTAAAAATAATCACTTAAGTGCCAATTTCTTTTAAAAACGATCACTTTTAGTGCCAAATCTGATGTGCCACGTCAGCTTAAAAAATAATAAAATAGCACGTGTCGGATTTTCGGTGAACCACGTCACCTCTAACACTGAAGTGGTCATTTTTAAAAGAAGTCGACACTAAAGTGATCCCTGTGCACAACTTTTAGCACTAAAGTGATCCGTTTGAAATTTTTTATCTCCGTACATAACTTTTGCTACTAAAAGTATACTTTTGCCTTGAAATTCCAAAGTATAAAGATGCAGCAAGACAGACACAATGATTACTATTTTATATAGATGCATGCATAGACGGTGGGTAATAATTCATTAAATTCCTATTCATATAAGATGGGTCTTTAATTCCTACTCGGGATGGGGTTGCTGTTAGGAGATCAGCGATAATCTGAACAATATCGAATTAGCGTAACAAAATAAAGAAATCTTCCCTCTTGTACAAACCTAATAGGAAACGATATAATAAAGCGATATATCTGACAGAATATATAAACACCAAACACCCACGAATACAAGAGAATTTTTACGTGGAAAATCTCCCTGATGTGAGGAGATAAAAAACCATGGGACAGTAGTCCACCCAAAAACTTCACTATCAACGAATTGGGTAGACAATGTTCTTCTCTAGTTTATACTAGAGGTACATAGCAGCAAATACATCAAGAACACCATTCTTGGCAATACACATGAAATCGAAAGAGATCAATGATAAATCTCACCAAAACGTAGGTTTAGTCCTACCCACGAAAAATTCAATGAAAGAAGATCCAGATGAAAATCAAACCGATCAGATCCGAGAACAATGCGTCGCGAGCAATTGGACCACGAATCGACCTCTAATGTAAGCTTGATGAAATTCGGATGACACCTCTTTCAGATTTTCTTCGCTCTTTCTCTCTCGCTACTACGTCTAAAAAGGAACATCTTTTGCGACTATAGCATATATGATAGCGAGAAACCATATTTCTCCATATGTGTCAACATACGGGCTCAAGCTATGGGCCTGTACTTCATTGGACTTCTTCCATATAGGAGTGACCCAGTCAACAAATCTCCCCCTCACGACGATGTGGAGGGATTCACCATCCCCGCTATCAATTGGCAATATTCAAGCTTGTCTCTTGGTAGAGTCTTCGTCATCATATCGGAACCATTATGGTCCGTATGAATTTTTTCAAGTTCCAACAACTTCTCATCTAGAAAATCCCTTATCCAGTGATATCTAACATCAATATGTTTCGATCTAGAATGAAAAGTTGAGTTCTTACCAAGATGAATCGCACTTTGGTTATCACAAAATAACACATACCTTTTTTGCTTGAACCCAAGTTCTTCTAAGAACTTCTTCAGCCATAGTAATTCTTTACTAGCTTCAGTCGCTGCAATAAATTCTGCTTCGGTTGTAGAAAGTGCAACACACTTTTGCAACCTTGACTTCCATGACACAACCCACCGGTAAAAGAAATCAAATAACCAAAAGTAGATTTATGTGTATTAATATCTCTGGTCAAATCAGAATCTGTGTATCCAACTAACTCTAGTTTTTCGATCCCGAAACTGAGTTTCAAACTTGAAGTTCCTCGAAGATATCCCATGATCCACTTTACCGCATTCCAATGGTCTCTTCCCGGATTTGACGAATAGTGACTAACAATGCCAACTGCATGCGCCAAGTCTGGTCGTGTACATACCATCGCATACATTAAGCTTCCCACAACTGATGCATATAGAACAATTTTCATGTCTTTCTTCTCTTTATCAGTCGTATATTTTGCTTTGTACTCAACTTAAAGTGGGAAGCAAGAGGAGCACTAACCACTTTAGCCTTGTCCATGTGAAATTTCTGAAGAACTTTCTCGATATACTTCTCTTGCAACAAGATTAACTTTTTAGAATTTCTGTCCTGAGTAATTCTGATACCAAGAATTTGCTTCGTCGGACCCAAGTCTTTCATGGCAAAAGACTTGCTCAACTGTTTCTTCAACAACTCAATTTGTGAAGCATTCTTGCCAATAATCAACATATCATCAACGTAAAGCAAGAGAATAATAAAGTCATCATCAGAACATTTTTGGACAAACACGCAATTATCTGAGGAAGTCTTCTTATAGTCATGCTTGATCATAACTGAGGTAAACCTTTTGTACCATTGTCTTGGAGCTTGCTTAAGGCCGTAGAGACTCTTTTTTAGCTTGCACACATAGTCTTCTTTTCCTTTCACTTTGAAATCTTCAGGCTGTTCCATGTATATCTCTTCCTCCAAGTTACCATGAAAGAAGGCTGTTTTGACATTAATCTGTCCAATTTCCAAGTTTAGGCTAGCTGCCAAGCCTAAAACCATACGAATAGAAGACATTTTTTTATCACTGGAGAAAATATATCATCAAAGTCAATGCCCTTTCTCTGACCGAATCCCTTAACAACCAATCTAGTTTTGTACCGTAGTTGTAAAGTATGTTCATCATGTTTCAACATGTATACCCATTTGTTCTTCAAAGCTCTTTTGCCTTTAGGCAACTTTACCAGCTCATAAGTATGATTATCATAAAGTGACCGCATTTCATCCTGCAAGGCATCAAGCCATTTCTTTTGCACTCATCTTCTATTGCCTCTGCATAACACTCTGGTTCACCTGCATCAGTCAATAATAAATACTCATATGCAGAATATCTGGTGGAAAGTCGTCGGTCTCTGACAGATCTCCGGACTGGAACATCGATAGAGCATCTAATGTAGCTGCTCCTTCTAATGGAGCTTCTAGTTCAGGAACAACATCATCTGTCTCAACATGTTCCGAGACATGTGCGTTATCTGGAACATTTATATCTGGCTGGTCCTCATCAACTTGTGCAGGAACATGTATATGAGGAACTAGATCCAAGTCAATCAAATCATCACTAACCTGTGGTGTTGAAATTATCTCTAATTTCTCAATATCCTCTATAGTATGATCTTCCGAAAATTCAACATCTCTGCTTCTTATAACTTTCTTCTCAACTGGATCATAGAACTTGCAGCCAAACATATCCCGTCCATAGCCAATGAATATGCATTGTCGTGTTTTCACATCAAGTTTAGATCTCTCATCTTTGGGAATATACACAAATTCTTTGCACCCAAAGACACACAAATAATCATAAGAAACATCTTTTCCTGTCCAAACTCTATCAGGAGCATCAATCTCTAAAGGAACATCTAGAAAAAGATTTAATACATGTGCAACCGTACTTAAAGCTTCACCCCAAAAGGATCTTGATAGCTTTGACTGTGAAAGCAAACGTCTTACCCGTTCAAACAGTGTCTTGTTCATTCTCTCAGCTAAACCATTTAACTGAGGTGTCTTGGGAGGTGTCCTTTGATTTCGAATACCCTGTCATTTGCAATATTCATCAAAAGGACCAATATACTCTCCCCGTTATCAGTTTGATGCATTTCAACTTCTTTTCAGTCTGTCTCTCAACTGAAGCCTGAAACTACTTAAAAGCTTCTAACACTTGGTCTTTAGATTTCAAGGTATAAACCCAAAGCTTTCTTAAATAATCATCTATGAAAGTAACAAAATAAAGAGAGCCACCAAGTGATTTTGTCTTCATAGGACCATAAATATCAGAATGCACTAAATCAAGTATACCCGACTTTCTCGAAGGAGGGGAGCTTTTGAATGCAACTCTATCATATTTTCCTGCTAAACAGTGATCACACTTCTTCAGTGTTGAATTTTTCATTCCTGAAAGGAGCTTCTTCTTAGACAATATTGACAAGCCCTTCTCATTGATGTGACTGAGCCTCTTGTGCCATAACTCAACTGTCTCTTCGTTGACTACTCCATTAATTTTGTCTGTGGATAAGTTTGCTTGCATAATGTACAATGAAGAAAATTTGTTTTCTCTAGCCACAGCCATAGAACCTTTAGTGAGCTTCCATCGATCATCACTGAAGATGTTGCAATACCCCTCATCATCCAGCTTACCTGTGGAAATTTAATTTAATCGAATATAAGGTATATGCTTAACATTATTCAATACTAACCTCGTGTCATTGCTAGTCTCTAGGCACACATCACCGATGCCTACAACTTCAGCCAGCCCATTGTTTCCCATCTTCATAGGTCCAAAGTCGCTTGTCCTGTAAGATGTAAAGAAATCCCTATGAGATGTAGCATGAATAGATGCACCACTATCGATTACCCAACTTGTCTCATGACATACATGATTCACTGCATCACTATAAAAAACAATGAGAAAGTCTTCAGAAAGTGCGGCAACACGATTGTCATCGCTATTATTATCACTTTTCGTCTCTTTGCTTTTCTCTTTCTGTTTCTCTCTTTTCAACTAACGACAATACCTCTGGATATGTCCTTTCTGATGGCAATAATGGCACTCAATTTTTGCAAATTTATTAGATTTGCCTCTACTTTTACCTTGACTCTTATCCCTGTTCCATGAATCTCGAATCTTACTTCTTCCCCTTTTTTCAACAACCAAGGCATCGGAGTGTGAAGAGGATCCCCGTGTCTTCCTTCGCATCTCTTTATTCAAAACACTGCTCTTGGCTAAATCCATGGTAATCTTATCATTCGGGGCTGAATTAAATAAAGAAGTTCGAAACGTTTCCCACGAGTCTGGCAAAGTACCAAGCAACCATAATGCTTGTATTTCATCATCAAATGTGATTCTCATCGCAGTCAACTAATTTATAATTCCTTGAAAAGAATTTAAATGGTCAGTCAAAGGAGTACCATCATGATATCTCAAAGCCATCATCTGTTTAATCAGAAATAACTTGTTATTTTCAGTCTTTCGAGCATATAATTGTTTGAGCCTATTCCAGAAACTGCGTGCATGTGTTTCTTCAATGATATGGTTCAAAACATTATCATCCACCCATTGTTTAATATAACCACACACTTGACGATGGCATATAGATCATTCCGCATCAGATTTATTCTCTGGTTTCTCATCAGCAAACACGGGCCAATAATAATCCTTCACATATAAAATGTCTTCCATTTTTCCTTTCTAGACATGATAATTTGAACCATTCAATGTAACCATTCTACTCGTATTCGTTTCCAATGTTTAACACAGGGCACAAAAAAAAATTCCAATGAGAACCAAGCTTTGATTCCACTTTGTTAAGAGATTAGCGATAATCCGAACAATATCGAATTAGCGTAGCAAAAAAAAGAAACCTCCCATCTTGTGCAAACCTAATAGGAAATGATATAATAGAGCGATATATCTGACAGAATATATAAACACCAAGCACCCGCGAACACAAGAGAATTTTTACGTGGAAAATCTTCCCGATGTGAGGAGATAAAAAACCACAGGATTGTAGTCCACCCAAAAACTTCACTATCAATGAATTGGGTAGACAATGTTATTCTCTAGTTAATACTAGAGGTACATAGCAGCAAATACATCAAGAACGCCATTTTTGGCAATACACATGAAATCGCAAGAGAGATCAAGGATAAATCTCACCAAAATGTATGTTTTGTTCTACCAACGAAAAATCCAATGAAAAAAATATCCAGATGAAAATCAAACCGATCAGATCCGAGAACAATGCGTCGCAAGCAATCGGACCATGAATCGACCTCTGATGTAAGCTTGATGAAATCCGGACGGCACCCTCTTTCAGATTTTCTTTGCTCTTTCTCTCTTGCTACTACGTCTAAAAAGGAACATCTTTTGCGGCTACAGCATATATGATAGCGAGAAACCCTATTTCTCCATATGTGTCAACATGGCTTGAACTTCATTGGGCTTCCTCCATATAGGAGTGACCCAGCCAACAGTCGCTAGGGCGGTTATATAGGCTGCAATGTGCCAGAGCATTAAAGTTCAGTTTGGTTGTCTGCCCATATGTTTGGTCCAATTTAATGGTGAGCCTTGTGAATAGATGGCCTTGTGTATTTTCGATATATTGCACCCATAAGTTTGGTCCAATTTAATGGTGAGCCTTGTGAATAGATGGCCTTGTGTACTTCCGATATATTGCACCCCGTTGCCGTTGCACGTCCGTTGTTCATCTCCTCGAGGATTCTGCTGCTTGATGTAGTTTACATTGAGATCATCGCCAATGGCGAAGCTTGGCCAAGCTTGCTTCTAGTCTATTATGTCGCTGTCGACGTTGACTGTGACAAGTCCTCAACGTTGCCTCTGAGTTAACGCCGAGGCCTCTCGATGGTTGTGTTAGGTGATCTTAGGTTTCTCTCAACCTAAAAGCTAGCTTAAAGATTGAGGCTTTCCCTCACACTTATAAACTGATCACCAACCTCTTCCACAACGGATGTAGGACAACCCCAATAATTTTTCTCTCACACATCAGGCCATAAATCGGAGGCCGCGACAATCCGTATCTCTATCGTGTGACTGTTGGGTCTAGACTTGTTGGTAACCTGATCTCTGATACCCGTGTTAGGTGGTCTTAGGCCTCTCTCAACCCAAAAGCTAGCTCAGACTTTTCCCTCACATTTATAAACCAACCACCAACCTCTTCTACGTCCGATGTGAGACAACTCCAACAAGGCAGACTTGGCAAATTTTTTTAATTTTCCCCCACGGTGATTGCTCAGGGTGGGGGAAAATTACCAAAAAAATACGAAACCTATTGCAATTATGACAATTTAATAATAAATATTTTTTTTTACCGATTAAGTCCATCTGGCTAGTCGGTGTAGACTTGGTATTTTTTTTTAATTTTTTGAGTTTTTATTTTTGTAATTTTTTATTTTTTTTTTAAATTAGCGTTTGAGCCAGCAACCTCTGCTGGTTCCTAGGTAAGGACTGCGAAGCCTCGCCTGGGCCGGCAACTTTCGTTAGCCTCTAGGCGAGGGCTCGCGACCCTTGCCTAGCCGCGAGGGTTTGCGGCCCTCGCTAGCCGCGAGGGTTCGCAGGGGCTCACCCAGTGGCCAGAGGTGGTCGTTGGCCCTTGGTCGGTGGTCGGCAGCCTCCTGTCAGCCCAAACCCTAAAAAAAGGAAAAATAAAAAAATTAAGAAATCTTTAAAAAATTCAAAAAAATATTAAAATATCATTAAAAATGTCACATCATCATCGGGGATCCACGTCAGCATCGGTCGGCCAAATGGACTGAATTGACATAATTTCAAAAAGTTTATGACTTAATTAACAAAAAAAATAGAATTGAATTGACACAATTGCAATATGTTTAGATCCTTTTAAGTAATTCTCCCCTTTGGAAGAGGGTGACTGGACTTGAGAGATAGAGCGGTGAGGAGGTGGCATGCCACATGGGACGATTGTCGATGCTTGGACTACCATATCAATAATTTTTGTTGAAATTTGACCGAAAGAGCTACATTGAAATTTTCAAAAAGTTTCACAATTAAATACAAAGTTGAAAAGTTTAAGATTTAATTGACATATGTATAATAGGTTTAGGATATTGGATGATTTTTCCCTAAAAGTCAATACCTTCTGTTTTAGTATTTTATAATCGGAATCACTATTGACAATGATTAGGCATAATTCGATGTTAAAAAATTGTAACGGTGGGAATGAGCAATTTTGCATAATTTCATAAGATATCACATGGTTGTACTTCTGTATCGATAAAAAAAGGCCAAATTCTTGAGGAGAAGAATGTCAGAAGTGCCAAAAGTTATGTACGAGGCTTATTTTAGTGCCGATAGTTTTCACTGACTCACTAAAACTCTATTTTTTTTTTTTGTAAAATGACATCTGAGTGCCAACTTTGATATGTTTAGCCGAAAATTCGATGTTATGTTTTTTTAATTAATATTTAAAGCCGACGTGGCTCACTGAACGTCCAGTCTGTGATAAAAAAAAGCCAAAAATAGACAAAATATTAAAAACTAAAGTACAAAGCCTAATTAATTAAGAAATAAAAAGGGTAAAATTTAAAAAAAAATACATTTGAACTAGAAGTCCTAAATTTTTTCACAAAAGTGCAATTGAATCCCGAAACTTATAAAAAGTATGATTAAGTCCTAAAACTTGCAAAATTGATGCAATCGAGTTATTATGTTAACTCCATTCAGTTAGACTAATGCAAAATGCTAATGTTTTTAAATTTTCTCTATCCTACGTGCAATGATGTGGCTAATTGATGTCATTTTTGGTTCAGATCAAATTTTTTATACAAATAAAAAAAATAAGAATTATTGAGAACTAATCGGCAAGGGCTTGTACAACCCTTTCTACCGCTGGGGGTCATGGATCCTCAGCTAGTTGTTGGCGATCGTCGCTGACCGTAGGTGAGGACCTGTAGGCCCTCACCTAGATCTACGTGGGGTTGACCCTCGCTGATCTGCGAGAGGGCCTACGCGCCCTCGTCGGCCATTGGTCGGGGACCGTCGATCCTCAGTAGTAATTGTGGGGCAATGGCCATTTCCCCTAGGTGTCCTTCCTTCTCTCTCTCTCTTTAAATTTTTTTTGCTTATTTTCAAATTTAATATTAGTAAAAGTTGTACTTTAAAAAAATTGTTCTCAACTTAATTTTTTATTTTTTTTATTTTTAAAATTTACGAGTCCATGTAGACTGAATTCTTTTTTTAAAAAAATACCATGTCATATTAAAAGTTCAATTATAAATGTGATATCATATTGAAAGTGTTAAGGACAACATCTCTGAAATCAGGAGTGTGCAAAAAAAAAATCGAGAAAATTCCAGGCCACCCAAAACCCGATTGAACCTGTCCAAAACTGGCGATTGTCATGGGGACGAGACCGGTTCTTTGTTCCAAGTGTGGAACTACCAACTTACCCACCCGGATCGGACCATTTGTAAATATATATGTACATATATCATTTTTTTAGCTGTATGTTGTAATTTAAAATAGAAAAAAACCTTTTGCTCGGTCTCCCTTGTAGGTCGTGCAAATGGCCGACTGTCGTCTTGTACGACACTCTAGGATCGTCGTAATAAAAAACTAGAGAAACTGTAGTAGTGAAAAGGGTCTGGCGTACTTGATGTCGAATCCATCGCACTTTGTGTGGCGTTATGATGATCTCGGCTTCTCGGGCTCGAGTTCTTCCCTTCTATGACCCTCCAGAAGCTTGGCATCGATGAGACAGCATTCGGTATGACGTATGAAGTTTTGAGGGTTAAAAGAGGTGCCCAGCCATATTTATAGAGTTTTAAGCTGGGCCCTCTCATCAAGTGCTGGGCCAAACTATGGCCCACACTAACGAGACCCATATTAGGCCCATTAAGAATCTTTATATCCCGTCTTTATTAGACCAACCGCGTCAATGGTAAATTAATATTGTAATACGGTAATTACAATCTCAATTAATGTAGCCCACATCAGGAAAACTCTTATATTCTCTCACTTGGTCTATATTAATTGAAAGTGTACTATAGTGCACACATTTATGCTGGTCTAGGGATTATTCTTAACGGCCAATCCGATCCCATAGAGTCTCAAAATCAAATCATGGCATTAATTGCAAAAAGACTGCTATGCAGAATCATCAATGGTCACAAATGTTCTTAACTCTATTGATATGGATTCAACATGGTATAGTGGCAAATGGATAACACTTCATAAAAGAGATATTGTATGTCTTATTCCTTTGTCAGGCACCATTCTCTCTCATTATGTGTCATGAAACCTTATGTGCACTAAAGAATGTCCTTTATGGTTCCAATGAGCCTTGATATGTCTCACTTTATGGTTAACCTTACTTTATGTGTATCAAGATATACCCTCAAGACTAGTAATTGAATGCCCACAGCCTTTACTCAAGGTTTACAAATACCTTGAGATTTTTACTTGATATATGTACTCAACTCAAATACTTTATTGCATGCAATAGAGTTGATGCATATCAAGATGTTACAAAATGTACAATCACAGATGTAAACTTTATAGGAGCAAATACTGAAAACAACTCCCACTAAACAACCGCATCACATGATGCCGCTGAGCCTATCTTAATGACATGCCATTTCAAATATATAAGGGCGAAGACATTTATTCGATGGGTCTGCAACCATATCATCTGTGAAACTATGCTCCACATTAACGTCACCATTCTTTATATGGTTCCTTTGTGGTCAAAATTGACTGCTAGATGTTTAGAACCCTTAAGACCTCTACTGTTGTTAATAAACCACACCGCAGAGCTATTGCATAACATAACTGTATTGGTCTATTCAAAAAATCAAATACGGTCAACTTCTTAATGAGGTTCTAGAGCAAATAACTTGAGTAGCAGCTTGAAAGTATGCTATAAACTTCGCTTAAATGGTGGAGGATAACATAAATATGCATTTCTACTTTTCATTATACTGCACTCCCTTCTAACATAAAGATGTACCATGTTGTCAACTTCTTGTCATCTAGATAACTAGTAAGGTCTAAATTCGAATACCCTACTAGCTACAAGTCCATAACTTGCTTGTGAATCAGCATATAGTCTTTTGTCATATTCAAGTATTTTAAACCCTTTTGGTAACAATCCAGTGACCATTTCCTAGATTTGATAGATATCTGCCTCAAGTTGTAAAAACACATTTGAGTTCTCTCAACTTCCATATGATGATATGGTAATAGATTCAGTTTATCACCCTTAATGACAGAACCAATTCCTGACTTACAATGCTGTATACTGAATCTTTTCACAATATGATCAATAAATGTCTTCTGAGACAAACCCAATAGCCGGCGATAACGATCCCAATGGATCTTAATGCCTAGGACAAAAGGCACCTTACCCATGTCCATCATAACAATATTTGCTTTTATCTCATGTAGTAATCTAATATAATTGCTTGCATCATATTGTTTATAGGAAGATAAAAATCATCCCACTGACCTTGTAATATATACACTGATTCACTTCACTTTTGACATCACTAAATGAAGTGACAACACTATGAATATCAAATATCATTGTCTGGGAGCTTTGCTTGAGGCCTTAAATTGACTATTTTAGTCTACATATAAGCTTACCTGAATCATTAGCTGCAAGGCTTTCGGGTTGTACCATATAGACTTTCCTTATCAAGATCTCCATTCAGGAAGATAGTTTCAATTTCCATCTGGCGTAACTCCAAAACAAAATGAGTTACAAATGCCGTGATTACTTTGAAAGAATCTTTATGAGATACTAGAGAAAAAAAATGACTTTATAGTCTATAACTTCTCTCAGAGTGAAATCTTGGCTATTAGTCTGGCTTTGAACTTCTCAATATTTTCTTTTAGAGACTTTTTAGTCTTATACACACATTTGCAGCCGATGAGCTTATAATGCTTAGCAATTCAACAGTCTCCCAAACACCATTATGTTTCATAGATTGTGTTTTCTATCACATCCAACTACATATCTGAATGAGGACAAGAAACATCATCTGTATAAGTCTCTAGACCAACCACATAGCCTACAACATAATCATGCTCTCCTAGATAGACGATATAGTCTGGCAGTACAGCTGGTCATCTCTGCCTGATTGATCTTTCTAGTGGAGCTTCTTTAATCGCATCATGCACTTGTGGGGCTTGAAAAACCTTATCAGGATCTGTTCAAATAATATGATCCTGAACCCCAATAGGCTCAATCTATGATGTAGTATGATTCATGATCGTCTATGTAGGCAGAGAAGAATGACACAGTATCCCCACTGTACCATTAACCTCAATAGTCTGTGAGCATCTTTTCGGCCTCATTAAATTCCAAAGACTTCATTGTTTGTTATTCGCAATTATTGTACCTCTATTGGGATCATTAATCCAATATCCCTTCAAATGATTTGGACTTACCTAAAGTTGGATAATATAACTTCACCTCTGTAGGATAGCCTCAAATGTTTAGATGGTTTGTCTTGATTTACGTCCAGTCCATAACTCAAAAGAGTCAATAGAGCAGCTTTGGTGGAAGTACCAATCAGAATATAAAAGCTAACTTAGAAAGCTTTATCCAAAGCGAACCATGCAGGTTCATTTTCCCAATCACACTTCACATTTTATTCTCGAGAGTGCGATTGTGCCTTTCGGCCGCGCCATTTTGTTCAAGACTCTCATGCATAGTAAACTTAACTACTATCCTAGAATCCTTTTAAGTATATGATAAATG
The DNA here is from genome assembly GCA_021437785.1 of Rhodomyrtus psidioides. Classification (NCBI taxonomy): domain Eukaryota; kingdom Viridiplantae; phylum Streptophyta; class Magnoliopsida; order Myrtales; family Myrtaceae; genus Rhodomyrtus; species Rhodomyrtus psidioides. Next base: position 2,279,611 of record JAILYB010000047.1, read on the forward strand.
GCCCTTTAAGCTATCCAGCATTGCCATGTCTGCCATAATACTCACCACCTCGGTCTAATTCGACAACCTTTATGACATTTTCCAACTATTCCTTGATTTCAGCCTGAAACTTTGAACATGCCAAGAGACTCAGATTTTTCCATAATCAAGTACACATAACCTTATGGGAAAGCCGTCAATAAATGTGTCGAAATAAAATTTTCAACAGAAGGTTGCTTATGGGTCCATTAATACAAGTCTGAATGACCTTCAATAGGTCAGAATTACGGACTGCAATTTTCTCCTTTGTCTTGGCCATTTTATCTCTACAATAGTCTACACAAATCTCTAGGTCACATTTAAGAACAAATAGGATGTTAGTCTTTATCAACCTCCCATTCTTTCCCTAGATAAGTGGTCAAGTCTTTTATGTCACAGTGTGTAAGAGTGTTCTTTAGGTAGAAGTCTCTTAGAAACAACCTTTTAAGCCGTATAGGCGACATAGATATCATTGGTGTTAAGCACAATCTATACAATCCATTGGACATATTGCAGCACCCATCCTTATTTGACTTAAGAACACAGAAATACCATTATTCTTTCAATTCAAAAGAGTAACTGCACATGTTCAAACATGATACAGAAACCAAGTTCCACCTAAAGGAAGGTACGATAAATGCGTTCATTAATGTCAAATCAAAACCATAATCTAAAATTAAAATGACATCTCCCATGAAATCAACGTCAACTTTATTATTGTTTCCCACAGAAGCTTTGATTCACATTGATTTGGTTTCTTACAATTCATGAATTCATATATAGTGAGCACAACATAATTGACTGCACCTCTATCTAGCCTCCACAAATTGGATAAGGCTTCTGATAGATTGGATTCACGAATTAAAGCCAAAGAATCAATATCTGTATGCTTACACTTAAGACCAAGCTTTGTATTTACTACAGTCCCTCTTTATGTGACCTTTCTTCTTATAGAAGAAGTTGTGGTCACTACCTATCTATGGATCCAAATTTTCAAAATGACCGGTGGTTTCATGAGTACCTTTATGAGTATGATTTTTAAGCTTTCTTGCTCATGGTCTCCACCATCCTTCACAAGAACCATCTTAACCTTATATTGAAGAGTCCTCCTAGATGTATCACAATAAATGCACTAGACGAGACACAGTTTCAAGCTACCAAGGTTTTCATCATCTATATAACAGTGCCATTAGCTAGCAATCCACCTTAAAAGGGGTACTGAATGAATCGCTTCAGAAACAACAAGCAAATCCGATTTCTCTTATCCAAGCCACAAAATGTGCCTTCTCGGGTTCCATACCGTCGACAATAAAATCTTTTGGCTCATCCTTATTAAATCCTCTACCTACTTCATACAGTCTATACTAGTATGAACCTCAATCTTAATGGAGTTACCGTTTACGGAGAATGTCACTACTTTAACAAGCAATGTATACTGTGGCATCATGTGAGTATTGTGTGACTTGAACCTTGTAAGTACACATCTTGAGGGTTAGACGCATCATGTAATCATCTTTGGCAGAATATATAATGCACACTTTATACATGACAGCTCATAATGAGAAGAAATCCAACCTTTGTGGATCACCACCTTTGGGCGCACGAACCACTAGAATTAGTCACTCCTCAACCTTATGATTTCACATGTGTCCCATTGTAAATCAATATCGTGTAACTTAAAACTGCATAAGCACACATCCTGAGAGTTACATACGTCATCATATAATCATCTTTGGGCAGAATATATGACATGCAATTATAAACGCTCCACATGACAGCGGTCATGAGAATATATTCCAATATTCGTGAATCAACATATTTGGGTGTATGAATCACTAGAATCGGTCAATTCCCAACCATATGCTATATATGTATCCCTCTATGAATCAATACACAATCATCTCATTTGGGAGTGTGACCATGCATTAGAACACGAGACATTCCACCATGATATGAGATTGATATTTCTTAAACCCAATCAAGTGCGCCACTTTGGCGATCACTACCTGATTGAATCTGTGAAACTCTCTCATACTAGGGACATAAAAATTTATGTATCACATTTACCATATGTAAGTGATTTTAAACTTCATTATGTGGGCACTTTATTCTAAAATCACAAGGGATGCCACAAGCGTTGCTTTAGCCATGATGCATGTTGAACCTTATACATGCAATACTTAATGACACTGTACACATCCTATATGTAATCATATTCTTGTGAGCTAACCTTAGCATTTCCGAAACCACATGGAAATACAGGATAAATGCCCAAAATACTTCTAAAGTATGCATACATACGGTTTTTATGCATTTTTCCATATTTAAAAGCTCCACAAATTCATAATAAAAATAGCACAATGTAGAGAATTTCAATACGAGCATAACGATACCAAGAATGCCCTAATCGGAGCATGGACGCGCCTATACACATGCCTAAATGCTTGGCGCATGATCCCCGCGTACGGCGGTTCAGCCAGCGTGAGGCTGGTCTGATCACTGACTGGTCCAGTTTAGGCCGGTCTGATCGGGAATCTGATCCAACCGATGACCGATTGAGCCAGTCAACGGTTAATGGCCTGTTCGAGCTAGGTTGACCCGGTCAACGGTCAACAGGTCGGGTGATACCCGGGCATTAGCGGTGCGGATGATGACGTTATCATGACGTCATTGGACAAGTGGTAGCCTCCCATGAGGCAGTGACCACCATGCCACTGTCACCATCTCGTAAGGCGGCGACTGCATCTCGACGTCACCAGTGACATCAGCTTGTCCGAGGCGGTTTTCATGCATGAGAGTGTGTGACTCGACGCGCCGCTTTGTCTACGGCTTGGAGCCGCGAATGAGGGAGTGTAATACATCCTCTGGAGATGCTTGACCTATCGTTGGACTCATCTCAATGAAAGGAATCAAAATATGTAAAAATATTCAAGTTCCGTCGAATGGAATTTGCAAAAAATAGGCACAAAAGTACGGCTCCAGTTTCGAGATACAACGATTGTCATACCAGTTATAGGCCATTCAAACGGCTGACCGACGTCTTCTACGACACCCTAGGATCACCGTTATTGAAAACTAGAGAAACGATAATAGTCACAAGGGTCCAACGTACATGATTTTGAATTCATCGCACTTTAAGCAGAGTTTTGATGATCTCAGCTTCTCGGGCTCGAGCTCTTCCCTTCTATGACCCTCCAAAAGCTTGGCGTCGATGAGGCAGTACTATGGTATGACGTACGAAGTTATAAAGGTTGGAAGGAGGCACTCTAGCCCTATTTATAGAGTTTCAGCTAGGCCCTCTCATCACGGGCAGGGTTGAACTCTGGCCGACACTAGCCAGGCCCATATTAGACCTATTAAAAATCTTTATATCCCGTTTTTATTAGACCAACCTCGTAAACTGTAAATTAATCTAGTAATACGGCAATTTCAATCTCAATTAATGTATGCCACATTAGGAAAGCTCTTACATCTCTCTCATGCCTTGGAAAGAAACCCTAGTGTCTCCACTTCCTTCGCTTCTCATCTCGTCTCATCTCGCCTTCACGCCTTCAACTCTCTCACCTCATCTTGCTCTTTGTTTGTCATTTGACTCGCCTCGCCTCTCACAATCATAGGATTGCCTCCGGTCTTCCCTCGAAGTTAGCCTCACCTCTTTCTCGCAGTCTTGTTCAGACCCAGAAGTGCTATTATATTCTAACTTCCAAATTTGTGATAAGGTTATTTTGGACCATTCACTTTGTTTTAGGGTTTCTTAGATGGGGGATATAAAAAACAAATCTTGGATATCTCATATGGATGCTTACTTTAGCGTCTGTCACGAAACCCTTTGTTTTTCACTTTCTTCTTGTCAGATCTTTAGATCTTTGATTGTACGTTTGTACTCGTTATTGAAGATAGTGAAATCCCTCTCTCTCCCCATGGTTTTTGCCGTTTTGGGTTTTTCACGTATATCGTGTCTCATGTTTTATTTTTCTTTCATCCTTGCTACTACGCGCTTGAATTTGCGCATCTCTTGGCGTTTTTCGCAACAAATTGGTATCAGAGCGAAGGAATTTCGATTTTTTTATTCGAGATGGCATCTATCAAGTTTGAAGTGGCACCCTTCGATGGCCAAAACAATTTTGGGCTATGGAGGATAAAGATGAAAGCTTTGCTGCGTCGGGAAGGTTCGGTTAGAGCCTTGGATGGGAAATATCCTGAAGACATGACGACGGCAGAGATCGAGGAGATGGAAGAGAGGGCGCATAGCACCATCCAATTGTCGTTGTCTGACAAGGTGCTTCGTGAAGTTGCTGATGAAGAAACGGCATCGAGATTATGGTAAAAGTTAGAGAGTCTCTATATGAAGAAATCTCTTACTACGAAGTTATTCTTGAAGCAGCGTTGTGACATCCCGTCCCACATTGCCTAGGAGGGGAGCCTGGGATGGGCTTATAAGTCTTGGGTCCTCCTTAGACTTGCAAGACGCGTTTTCCGACGTTGTATGAGTGACGTTTGGAAAATAAAACCGTGAGGACCGTGTGTCCAAAGCGAACAATATCTTGCAAAGTGGCGCAGCGGTGCGCGGTGGGCCCAGGCCATTACAGTTGGTATCAGAGCCGACCTCCGACAGCATGTGGGGCCGCAGCGGGCGCTCGCAGGTGCCATTGAGGGCACAACGGGGACGCTGTGCCCTGAGGGGGGGGAGTATGTGACATCCCGTCCCACATTGCCTAGGAGGGGAGCCTGGGATGGGCTTATAAGTCTTGGGCCCTCCTTAGACTTGCAAGACGCGTTTTCCGGCGTTGTATGAGCGACGTTCGGGAAAACAAAATCGTGAGGACTGTGTGTCCAAAGCGGACAATATCTTGCAAAGTGGAGCAGTAGTGCGCGGTGGGCCCGGGCCGTTACAAGCGTCTTTAAACATTAAAGATGCAAGAAGGTACTCATATCCAGGAACATCTAGATGAATTTAATAAAATTGTTATGGATATGAAAAATCTAAATTTGAAGTTAGATTATAAGGATCAAGCCCTAATTGTGTTATGCTCGCTATCGAGCTCGTATGAGAATTTTGTGAATTCTATGTTGTATGGAAGAGAATCCATAACTCTTGAGGATGTAAAGGCCTCGCTGAATTCCGCGGAGATGCGTACAAAGTTGAATGTGAGTAGTAGCGCAGATAAAGCCGATGGCTTAGTTGTTAGGGGAAGGTCGAATCATCGGGATAGACGCAGTAATTCTAAAGGGCGTTCAAAATCTAGATCAAGTCAGGACAAGAAAAATGTTGAATGTTACTATTGTCACAAGTTCGGACACTATAAAATCGAGTGTCCTTTGCTTAAAGCTAAGGAGAAAATATCGATGGACAGTTCTGATTTGGCTAGTTTGGTAAAGGATAATGAGTCTACTAATGCAGATAATGTTTTTACTGTTTTATCTTCGAATTGTCGTATAGACGATGAATGGATTTTGGATTCGGCTTGTTCATACCATATGTGCCGAAATAGAGATTGGTTCCACATATATGAGAAAGTCACTGGTGGTTCAGTTTTGATGGGTAACAATGCAGTTTGTAGGATTGTGAGTATTGGTACAGTGCGGATCAAATGTCATGACAATATAGTAAGAACTTTGACAGATGTTAGTCACATCCCAGATTTGAAGAAGAACCTTATTTCTTTGAGCAGTTTGGACTCCACTGGATGCATGTATACTGGTGGAGGTGTAGTTTTGAAAATTTCAAAGGGCTCCTTGATTGTGATGAGAGGTAACAAGAAGAATAGTCTTTATGTCTTGTAGGGAAGTACTGTTGTGGGTTCTTTAAATTTATCATCCTCTTTAGATTCTGATAAATCAAGGTTGTGGCACATGCGGTTGGGTCACATGAGCGAAAGAGGAATGACTATCCTGAGTAAGCGTGGTTTACTCTGTGGGGAGCATACAGTTCCACTTGATTTTTGTGAGCATTGTGTTTACGGGAAACAACACAGAGTTAGTTTCAATACTGGGGTGCACTCGACAAAGAGCACAATTGATTATATTCACTCCGATTTGTGGGGACCTACACAGGTTACATCTAAAGGTGGTGCAGTTTATCTTCTGACATTTATTGATGACTTTTCTAGGAAAGTATGGGTTTATTTCTTGAAGCGTAAAAGTGACGTCTTTGATACGTTCAAGAAGTGGAAGACATTGATTGAAAATCAAACTGGTAAGAAGATAAAGCGTCTCAGAACAGACAATGGTCTTGAGTTTTGCGGAGGTGATTTTAATAAGTACTGTGAAAATTTGGGGATTGTTCGACATCGAACAGTCAGGTATACGCCTCAGCAGAATGGGGTGGCGGAGCGCATGAATCGAACACTTTTAGAGAGAGCTAGATGTATGCTTTCTAATGCTGGACTTGATAAAGATTTTTGGGCTGAAGATGTGAACACAACATGTTATTTGGTGAATCGTTCTCCTTCTACCGCAATTGAATGTAAGACTCCAAACGAGGTATGGTCTGGTAAACCTTCAGATCATTTTGTATTAAAAGTATTTGGATGTCCCGCTTATTATCATGTAAAAGATGGTAAGCTTTAACCTAGAGCCAAGAAAGGTATTTTTATTGGTTATGCAGATGGAGTTAAGGGATATAGATTGTGGTGTTCTGATCCTCAGTCATCAAAGTTTATAATCAGTAGGGATGTTACTTTTGATGAAAATTCTATGCTTGATTAAAGAAAAGTTGTTGAGTCCACAGATATTTAGGGAGAGAATATAGCGAAAGAGGTGGAGTTTAGTGTAAAGCATACACAAAGAACCTTTGAAGATATTCTTATTCAGCCAGAAAGTGACAGTGAGCAACAAGACTCAAATTCGATTAAAGAAGAAGTAGAAGAAGTTGAACAACCTCAGACTTTGGCTGCAGGGAGAGCTAAAAGACAAATTAGGCCTCCCCAAGGTATGGTTTTGCTGACTTGGTAGCATATGCTCTTACAGTCGCTGAAGAGCTTGGTATTGAAGAACATTCTACATTTCGTGAAGCTACTATTTGTTCTAAATCTGAGAAGTGGCTTGTTGCGATGAATGAAAAGATGGAATCTCTTCATAAGAACCAAACTTGGGATCTTGTGAAATTGCCTAAGGGCAAAAGAGCTATTGGATGCAAGTGGATTTTCAAAAGAAAAGAGGAAATTCTACGGGTTAAAGATGAAAGATTTAAGGCACGTTTGGTAGTGAAGGGTTTTAGTCAGAAGGAAGGGATAAGCTTCAATGAAGTGTTCTCCCCAGTTGTGAAACATAGTTCCATTCGTGTGTTGCTCGCTTTAGTGGCCCTTTATGATGTAGAACTTGAGCAACTTGATGTCAAGACCGCTTTTCTGCATGGCGAGCTTGAGGAGATAATTTATATGTCTCAACCCGAGGGATTCATTGTTGAGGGTAAAGAAGATCATGTTTGCAAGTTGAAACGTTCTCTGTATGGTCTTAAGCAATCTCCACGACAATGGTACAAAAGGTTTGATAACTTTATGTTAAGTCATGATTATTCACGAAGTGCGCAGATAGTTGTATGTACTATAAAAATTTGCGTGATAGTTCTTTTGTTTATTTGTTATTGTATGAGGATGACATGCTTATTGCAGCAAAAGACATGTCAAAGATACAGTTGTTAAAGAAGCAACTTAGCAGAAAATTTGAGATGAAGGATCTTGGAGCTGCCAAGAAAATTCTAGGTATGTAAATTCTTAAAGATAGACAGGTTGGGAAGTTATACCTTTCACAAAAGGGGTATATTAAGAAAGTGCTTGAACGTTTCGGTATGAAGAATGCTAAATTGGTAAGTACTCCTTTGGCATCCCACTTTAGACTTTCTGCTTCTTTGTCACCGAAAACCAAAGAAGAAGAAGATGATATGTCTCGAATTTCATATTCTAGTGCTGTGGGTAGTCTTATGTATGCTATGGTATGCACTCATCCAGACATTTCCCAGGCAGTTAGTATTGTGAGCAGGTATATGTCAAATCCAGGTAAAGCTCACTGGCAAGCAGTGAAGTTGATTTTTCGATATATCCAGGATATCTCAGATGTTGGTTTGGTCTTTGATAGAGGTTGTGATACAGGGCATTCAATTGTTGGCTTCGTTGATTCTGACTATGCAGGTGATCTCGATAAAAGGAGATCTTTGATAGGTTATGTTTTTATACTTGGTGGTTCCGCAGTTAGTTGGAGAGCAACTTTACAAGATACAGTTGCTTTATCTACCACCGAAGCAGAGTACATGGTAGCAACGAAAGCAGTAAAGGAAGCTCTTTGGTTGAAACATTTGGTTACAGAACATGGGGTAAAGCAGGAGGGAGTCTCCGTTATCTTTTGCGAAAACCAAAGTGCGATTCAGTTAACCAAGAACGCGATGTATCACGAGAGAACGAAACACATCAATATTCGTTATCACTTTGTGCTTGATGAGGTTGCTAAAGGTACAGTAACAATGAAGAAAGTACCTACAGCAGATAATCCAGCAGATATGTTGACTAAACCAATTCCTTTGACCAAGTTCAAGCATTGTTTGGATTTGGTTGGTGTTATCACCATTTGAGTTGCTTAGGCGGTGTTGATGGCGGTTCATCCCTTGTTTCCTACATCGAGTATGCTCACGTAGGCTTAGGGGTGTGCGTCGTTAATTATGCCGTTTGACGGGTGGCCTTGTGTGGTCATTCCTGAAGGTGAGGGAGAGAGGTCTTGTGGCATTTGGCAAAATGCTCTTCTGGAGATTTGAAGTCAATGTGGAGATTTGTTATATTCTGACTTCCAAATTTGTGATAAGGTTATTTTGGACCATTCACTTTGTTTTAGGGTTTCTTAGATGGTGGCTATAAAAAAGATATCTTGGATATCTCATAGGATGCTTACTTTAGCTTCTGGCACGAAACCCTTTGTTTTCACTTTCTTGTTGTCAGATCTTTAGATCTTTGATTGTACGCTTGTTCTCGTTATTGAAGATAGTGAAACCCCTCTCTCTCCCCGTGGTTTTTCCCGTTTTGGGTTTTCCACGTATATCATGTCTCGTGTTTTATTTTGCTTTCATCCTTGCTACTACGCGCTTGAATTTGCGCATCTCTTGACGTTTTCCGCAACAAGTGCTCCACGTATATGTTTGTATGGGCGAATATATCTTTCCAAATTTCTGGTGTATCTTACCTTAAACGACTAGTGTTCCTTTATCAATCAACCAACGGCTTGTATTGGTGATTGATCCTCGGAGTGGATCTGTCCAGCGGGGAGCTTGGAGGACGAGGACTATAAAGAGCACGAAGTTCAAAGAATGGAGGATGACCAAGAGATCATCGGCCTTATTCAAAGAGAGAGCTTCATTATTGTCTAACAACACCTTTGTGAATCCCGTAAAAGAGAGTGAAGCAGAAAAAGAGTGTTGAGTGGAAGATCTCGGTAGAGGCATAGCTCTCTTCTTTAGAAGCGGTTGAAGTTCAAGCAATTACTCTTGTTCCTGTAATCTCTTATTCGGATACTTAGTAAAATCCAGCCAGTGGGCTGTTAGTGTGGGAGAGTGGACGTAGGCCCTCAAAAGCCGAACCACTATAATCTCGTGTGCAACGCTTTCCTACTTCTTCTACCTCTATTAACTGCATCTATTGACTGTCTGGCAGAAGCTCTGCAATACTTTGCTATTACTTGTGTTATCTTGATTTTGATTATTTTATCAATTCCTCATTATTTATCAAAATTCGATTGATACACTTATCACCCCCTCTAGGTGTATAGCCTAGCCTGGAACAACAATTGGTATCAGAGTCTAAGGCTTATTTTTGGAAGTGTATACTTCTAAGCTAACGATCCTCAATGGCTAGTATTCTTGGAGCATGTATTGTGGAAGGACAAAGCAACACGCGACCTCCATACTTTGATGGAAGAGACTACAACATCTGGAAGAACAAGATGAAATCATTCATCAAATCTACAGATCCACTAATGTGGGATGTCGTACAGAATGGGGCAATTCCAACAGTCTCCTCGTCAAAAGAAAGTAGCAAAGAAGAACCAAAGCATAGTGCCACAGAAATCTCTAAGAGAGAAGCTTTGGATTCAAAACCAATTTATTCTTTCTATTGTGCTCTATCTCCATATCAATATAATCGTATCTGCTCTTGTGAAACAGCAAAGGAAATCTGGGAAAGTCTGCAACTTACCCATGAAGGGACTGATAGAGTCAAGGAAACAAAGACGAATATTTTGCTTGGAAAGTATGAATCTTTCAAGATGGAACCTGACGAATTTGTTTCTGATATGATCAACAGGTTTACAGATATTGTGAATGGATTAACATATTATGGCAAGCAGATCTCTCAAATAGAAAGGGTCAACAAAATTTTGAGAGGATTGACAAAGGAGTGGAACAACATCAAAACCACCATTCGTGAAACTTCAAGAATCTCACCTTTGACTGTTGATGAACTTGTAGGTACATTAACATCCTATGAGTCTGAGCGCCAGAACGATGAAGATGAAACAAAAGGAAGAAAGAAAATTGCCCTGAGATCAAAGATGATTGATTCGAGGGACTCCGAATCAGAGGCAGAGGATGACGATGAAGAATTGGCACTGATGGTTAAAAAATTTAGAAAAATGGCTAGAAGAGGGAGAAACTTCAAAGGGAAACGTTCTTTCAGACAAACTGAAAAATCTTTTGTTAAAAGAGATGAAAGCAAGGAAGTAACTTGTTTTGAATGTGGTAAACGTGGACACATTAAGCCAAACTGCCCTTCTCTAAAGAAGACTCGAGGAAAATTTGAGAAGAAAAAGAAAGCACTAAAGGCTGAGACATGGAGCGATACCGAGTGTGAAGAAAGTGGTGATGAAGATTGCGCAAATATTTGTCTTATGGCAACTTCAGATTCAGAGGATGAAAAAGAGGTAAGTTCTCTTGAAATCTCTGATGAAGTATCTGATTACATTAATGAGTTATGTTCGGATCTGAAAAAGGCTCTTAAAAGGATCTCTGATTTGAAAAAGGAAAATTCATTGTTAAGGAAACATGATCTTTCCAAAAATGAAAAGAATGACTTTCTTCAAAAGGAAAATTCTGTGATACTTCAAGATCGTGATCTTCTCAAAAAGGAAAATATGAGCTTATCCGAAAAACGTGATTTACTAAAAAAGAATCTCTCAGATTTACAAGAAAGATACGATTCTCTCTCAAAAGAGAATGTTTTCATCAAACAAGATATTTCAAAAATAAAAAAATAATTTTTCGACGGGTTCAAAAACATTGGAGCATATTCTCTCTATTCAGATTCCTTATTATGACAAAAATGGTCTTGGAATGGAAAAGAAAACAATTTTGAAAAATAATTTTCCAATATATGAAGAAAGACGAAAACAGAGACCTTATAAGAAAGATTACAAAAAGCATTTTCAAAAACATTTTATAAAACCTGTTGGTCATGAATTTTTCTGTTCCAATTGTGAAGACAAGACTCATTTGAAAAATGAGTGCTCCAAAATCTGGAAACCTATCAGAGGGTCTTTTATCAAATTGATGGAGTCTACTAACACAAAAGGACCCAAAAAGATTTGGGTACCAAAGAAACCGTGAATCTATCTACTGTTTGTAGGTATCAAAGAAGAAGAACAAATGGTACCTTGATAGTGGCTGTTTAAGACATATGACAGGTGATGCAAGCAAGTTTTTGAAAATTTCCAAAGTAAATGGTAGAAGTGTGTCTTTCGGAGGAAGCAAAGGAAAGATAACAGGTAGATGAACTGTCAGAATTGGAAAGCTAACGATAAGCAATGTATTGCTTGTTGAAGGACTCAACTACAATCTCCTAAGCGTAAGTCAACTTTGTGATATTGGCTATAAGATATGCTTTCAAGAAAATAAATGCACAGGTGAAAGCAGTGACAAAACTCAAATCTTCACTGGAAGAAGACATAGAAACATCTATCTATTAGATGTGGATACAGTAGAAGAAAAATGTCTGATCACAATCAAGGAAGAGTCTGATTTATGGCACAAGAAACTTAGGCATATTAGTCATAAACAAATTATCAAACTATCTTCCAAAAGGCTTGTGAAAGGACTACCCAAAGTCAGGTTTGACCAAGCTGAATTATGTACAGCCTGCACTCTCGGAAAGCAGGTAAGAAGTTCCTTCAAACCTATCAATTATGTCTCTACTAATCGAGCATTGCAGGATCTACATATGGACATTTTCGGACCTACTCGAAGTCAAAGCCTTGGCTGTAAGAAATATTGTCTAGTGATAGTAGATGACTATACTCGTTTTACATGGGTATATTTTCTTGCTCACAAAAATGAAGTATTTTCATATTTCTCGAGCTTTGCAAAACTCATCCAGAACGAAAAAGGTTACACAATTTCTTGTATTAAAACGGATCACGGTGGAGAATTTGAAAATCAAACTTTCTCTTCCTATTGCATTGAAAAGGGTTTACAACACAATTTCTCTACTCCTTACACTCAAGAACAAAACGGGGTTGTAGAAAGGAAAAATCGTTCTCTTCAAGAAATGACAAGAACACTCTTAATTGAGAGTAAAATTCCTTCATACTTTTGGGCAGAGGCAGTCTCAACTGCTTGTTATATTTCAAATTGTGTGTATCTCAGACCACTTCTTGATAAAACGCCTTATGAACTCTTTAAAGGCAGAAAACCGAATATCTCCTACTTCAAAGTGTTTGGTTGCAAATGTTTTGTGCTTAAAAATGCAAATGACAGAGTAGGTAAGTTTGATGAGAAGTCCGATGAAGCAATCTTTCTTGGTTACTTCGCAACAAGCAAAGCATACAGGATCTTCAACAAAAACTCTCGAATTGTGGAAAATCAATGAACGTGAAGTTTGATGAGAAGAGCACTCTCTATGTCACTCAAGTGGAAGAAGATATAGAACATTCATTTCAACAAGGGGTACAGACCAACATGTCCGAAGACTCTGCTCAATCTGATTCTATCAAAGATCAGTCTGCCTCTATAAATGAAAAGCAGAAAGAGAAGTTTGACCACAACTAGAAGCATAAGTCCAGTCATCCACTACAACTTGTCATTGGAAACGTACGAGATGGAATCAAAACTCGAGCCTCTATCAAGGAAGTGACAGGTACTTTTGCTCTTATTTCTGAGATTGAACCAAAAGATTTGACAGAAGCTCTTTCGAATGAAAGTTGGATAGAGGCGATGCAAGAAGAACTACTACAATTCAAAGTGAATCAAGTTTGGGATATGGTTCCAAAACCAAAAGATCGACCAGTCATCGGTGCAAAATGGGTGTTCCGAAATAAGCTTAATGACAAAGGAAGAGACACAAGAAACAAAGCAATGTTAGTTGCAAAAGGATACTCACAAGAGGAAGGGATTGACTACGACGAGACCTATGCGCCGGTAGCCAGGTTAGAAGCTATAAGATTATTATTAGCATATGCATGTTATTATGGCTTCAAGCTTTTTCAGATGGATGTCAAAAGCGTGTTCTTGAACGGCTATATCAAAGAAGAGGTATATGTAGATCAACCACCAGGTTTCGAAGACCCGAACAGATCTGATTATGTTTACAAACTGAACAAAGCCTTGTATGGTCTAAAACAAGCACCACGTGCTTGGTATGAGAGGCTAAGTACTTTTCTCATTTCAAATGATTTCGAAAAAGGTAAAGTAGACACTACTTTGTTTATTCAAAGGGAAGGTAAGAACATTCTTCTAGTTCAAATATACGTTGATGACATAATTTTTGGTTCTACTAATGGAACTCTGTGCAAGAATTTTTTTGTAGATCATGACGAATGAGTTTGAAATGAGAATGATGGGTGAGTTAAATTTTTTCCTTGGACTACAAATCAAGCAAGGAAATGAAGGTACGTTTATCTATCAAGAAAAGTATGCAAAGGAACTTGTAAAAATGTTTGAGCTTGATAAATGCAAAAAGAATGAAACACCTATGTCTAATTCTTCAAAGCTTGAAAAAGATGATACTGAGAAAAAGGTTGATCAAAAACTCTACAGAAGCATGATTGGATCTCTACTCTATCTTACTGCTTCTCGACCATATATTCTTTTCAGTGTGTGCACGTGTGCTCGTTTTCAATCTGATCCAATAGATTCACATCTCTCTGCTATCAAGAGAATCATTAGATATGTCAGCACTTATTCTTCATTTGGATTGTGATATCCTAGAAACTCAGATTTCTCTCTTATTGGATATTCTGATGCTGACTATGCTGGGTGTCGAATTGATAGAAAGAGCACATCAGGGACATGCCAATTAATGGGAAACATGCTGATATCTTGGTTCTCCAAGAAACAGAGTACAGTGGCTCTATCCACGGTAGAGGCAGAATATGTTGCTCTGGGAAGCTGTTGTGCACAAATCTTGTGGTTGAAGCAACAACTTCAAGATTATGATATTGAGGAATCCAACGTTGAGATTAAGTGTGACAACACAAGCGCCATTAGCCTGACAAAAAATCCTGTTCTTCACTCAAGAGCCAAGCACATAGAGATCAAGCATCATTTCATAAGAGACCATGTGCAAAACAACGATGTTCATATTCAGTTTGTTGATTCTAAAAATCAGTTGGCTGACATCTTTACGAAGCCACTTGAAAAAGGCAGCTTCAATTTTATTAAAGAGAGGCTTGTAATTACTAACCTTTCTATAAAATCTTGGGCAGATGCAGGAAACAGGGGTTAATAGAAAGGAAATAAAATCCTTTCCGAATCATTAAGAAGCGAAGGTATGATCTCAAATCTTTTATATTCAAATATGTTGTGATTGATTGACTGAATATTATCATGCATATCCACTTTCCAAGAAAAACTACCCGTTACCATTTCTCACAAATCCCTATTTTCTCGGCCATCTCGAAAAACCGCTTGGAAAGTTGCCTTTAATAACCGCTCCTTACACTCTCCCTATAAAAGGAATAGTTCCTCACTCTTTACAAACACAACCGCCCCTCGAAAAGCTTTCAACTTTCTCGTATCTTCTCAAAAATTCAAACTTTCCACAAGAAAACCGTTCATATTCTCCATCATGCCTTGCAAACCCGTCTCCCTCGAACCAAAGAAAATCTCTACCTCTGTTCGCCGGTCACAAAGAATCTCCGCCCAAGCCGCTCGTTTCTCAAAACGCGGACCTTCGCACATTACTTTGGTGGACGAAGAATCGGATAGCATGGAAGTCTCCTCTGAAGAGCGAGGATCGAGTGGGTCTGCTAACTCACTGCCAAAGGAGCGAACTTTACAAGTATTTCACACTCCTGACACTCGTCCGAGTCCAGGTTCGAGTATTTCTACTCCCTCTTCGTTACAAACTCTTGAGGGGATACAAAAATCTATAACCCTCATGAGTGAATCCGGGATGGATGATTGTGCTGTGGAAAAATTCTTGAAGAATTTTTGGGTTTGATTCTGAGTCGGATGTTGAGACTGAAGTTAGGAAATTTGCAAGTCCTTTTGGGTCTGCTAGTGTTGAGAAAAATAATGTCGGTACATCGAAAGGCAAAGAAAAAATAAGTGCCGACGTAGCGGAAGCCTACGACTCTACGGAAGGAGGAGATGACACTGAATCTAGGGTGAGAACTACTGATGATGATGATTTACTATTTGAGAATTTTCGAGCATTTGGTGGGTTTGCCAAAGATACAAAATTTCGGCCCAAACTTTTCAAGAGTCAACAACATCATGACTCTTTCAAAGCTTTTTGACTAGAAAGGTAATGCCACATAAGACAGTCGACTTTGACCATCTTGATAGTCATGGCATTCTCGTTTCTGAGATGTTTGAGAAGCTAAACCTGCTAAATTTTTGTACTGACTCTGAAGTTGTGTATCCTAAGTTGGTGGCTCTATTCTATTCAAACTTGCATTTCACGAAGAACCCAAATAGGATGACTTTTACTGTTGGTGATTTTTGGTACGTTGTGTCTGCTGAACTCATAGCATCTCTCATTGGGGTAAAAGCATAGGATTTTGTGAAAATCGAGATTTCCTCTAACGAAGCTTACAAGTTGATCACAGAAGATACTGATTATCGACGAAGCATTGAGACACACATCAACTATGCTGCAATGCCTCTAATATATAGAATTGTGCATAAAATTCTCATTGGGTGTATTCGTCCCAAAGCCACATCCACTACAGATGTCTCTAGGTATGAAACTCGATTGATGGCTGCAATAGTCAAAGGTAAATCCTTTTTCTTGGCACATACCATCATCTTTCAGATGTATCGAACTGTCACAAAGAAAGCTGGCCAACTTCCTTATGGAGCCCTCATTACTAAGCTGTTTCGAGCATTTGATGTTAAATCTCCCTCGAAGATGAAGAAAGAGATTTTGCCAGGTATGACAATAGGGGCTGATATACTGTTTAAGATGCATTTTTCTGTTACACCTGATGGTTGGATAGATAAGGATGGCCAAGTCATCAAGATAGGCTGTGATCTTGATGATACTGCGAAGAAGATCATTGGTGCAACACTGGTGAAGTTGAAAGGAAGACCCAAGAGGAAAGCTTTGATGAAAGCCACTGTGTCCCCAAAGAAAGGAAAAAGAGTCAAGAAGGGTTCTGTCTCTTCTGACTCTGAAAACACTCTCTCTGGAGATGCATCTCCTCTCAGCAACAAGACCTTTCAAGCTGCGATAGATGCACAAATTGCCGAGGAGATGGACAAGGGAGAAACTACTCTCATGGCCAAGAGTACTCAACTGGCAGAGAGTGCCACAGCCTTGTCTGCAGCACAGGAGAACGCAATTCAGCACACTGAAGACAAAATACGAGCATTGGATATTCAGATTCGTGACAAAGCTGAAGCAGAAGCAGCATCACAGGCTCAGTTGGAGGCTGCGACTCATGCGAGATTACTTGAAGAGGCAAAAGCTGAAGCAGAAGCTACTGCAAAGGCATAGGCAGAAGCAGATGCCTTATCTGAGAAGGAAAGCATCGCTCAAGCCCAACGTGCAGCTACCGCAGCTGTTACGAAAGTAATTGAAGATGAGAAGAAAAGGAAGGCTGAAGAACTAGCTGCAACAGAGGTATTGAGAACAAAAAAGGAGGAGGAAAAGCAACAACTTCGAGAGGAATACTTTGAGGCTCTTAGAAGTGACAGAGCTCACCGTGACGAGGACCGCACTGTTCTCGTTGATGAACTCAATGTTGCAGGCCTGGCAGAAGGAGCTGGTGTTCAGGGGGAGAAACTGATCAAAGCACTTGAAAACTTTACACAGTATCTCTCAAACCTTCAGTAGGGACAAGAGAAGATGCAGCAGCAGATCAATATTCTCCGGCCAGAATTATTCAAGTAGACTGAAGCTCTTCAACTACGCATGAAATCCATCGAAAGCTGCCTTCCAGTTGAGGTCAAGAAGGCTCAAGACCAAGTGTCAGGAGATCTAGTTATGTTTGCACAAAATCAAGTCTTGCTGGCTAGAGAAATGAAGAATTTGACAGAGGTGTTCGATATGAGGCTGCGAGACTTGACTACTTTCAACCTTGTTCGTGTTCCCTTCGACATTGCCACATCCAAACCATCATCCTCTTCTCAACCTCATAAATGATCCTCGAGCCTTCATGTTTTCTTGCATTTTCGTTCATGGTTATGCTTGCTAGACTCATGCAATGTACTCCCGTACTATAAATTGCATGCTTAAATCAACTGCTATTTCCCTTGCAATATATCTATCTCTTCTCTTTTGATGCTGACAAAAAGGGGGAGAGACGCCATGGCCATATGAAAAATTCAGATCATCCTGTTTTGTAAGTTTGTTTTGTAAGTTTGCTTTACACAAATTCTTTCATCCTCTAAGAAAATGGTTTTGTCTCCATCAAAATATGGGGAGATTGTTAGGAATATTATAGTTCATTTTGAAGTACACAAAACCATTCATGCTTTAGTGAAAAGAATTTGGTTGTTTCTAAAGGATTTGTACTTCACTGTGTTTGATCACTGACACCATCCTTCTTGATAGAAGCAGGTAAACCATATGGCAGAGGCACACTGGTTCGGGATTCGAATGTGAATTCTATCTAAGTCAACTAATCTTATTTTCTATCTTTTAGCAGATCAAACTTCCCCACTAACTGTCAATGATCTGGAAAAGATTTCGATGCTAAGTCATACTATTTTAGTGTCAATCAAAATGATTTCCTAAAGATTTTTTCCTTTATAAGATATATTGATTGTTTTTCTAATATTAGGCAAATATCGTATTTATATTCTTTGTCTAAAGGTCTTACGATATGTTTGTATGGACGAATATATCTTTCCAAATTTATGGTGTATCTTACCGTAAACGACTAGTGTTCCATTATCAATCAACCAACGGCTAGTATTGGTGATTGATCCTCGGAGTGGATCTGTCCAGCGGGGAGCTCGGAGGACGAGGACTATAAAGAGCACGAAGTTCAAAGAACGAAGGATGACCAAGAGATCATCGATCTTATTCAAAGAGAGAGCTTCATTATTGTCTAACAACACCATTGTGAATCTCGTAAAAGAGAGTGAAGCAGAAAAAGAGTGTTGAGTGAAAGATCTCGGTAGAGGCATAGCTCTCTTCTTTAGAAGCGGTTGAAGTTCAAGCAATTACTCTTGTTCCTGTAATATCTTATTCGGATACTTAGTGAAATCCAGCTAGTAGGCTGTCAGTATGGGAGAGTGGACGTAGGCCCTCAAAAGCCAAACCACTATAATCTCGTGTGCAACGCTTTCCTACTCCTTCTGCCTCTATTAACTGCATCTATTGATTGTCTGGCATAAGCTCTGCAATACTTTGCTATTACTTGTGTCATCTTGATTTCGATTATTTTATCAATTTCGCATTATTTATCAAAATTCGATTGATACTCCTATTCACCCCCTCTAGGTGTATAGCCTAGCCTGGAACAACAAGGATTGGCGTACCTGAAAATTTGTTGTTGGCTAGTGTCGATCCCCGCTTGCGTTAGATGTTTTTTCGTCAGATGCCGACGAAATGGTCCATAGCCATCTCCTTTACCAAGTTTGTATTTTTGCAGACAATATTTACAACTTATATCAAACTTACATTTGTTTTCATTCCATACTTTGTCGAAGTGTAGCCATAAGTCGGATTCTCGGCTCTTCCGTCCCGGCTCTTTTGGTATCGACGATCCTTCGACACCAGTGGCAGTAGGAGGATAAAGACTTTCTTGCGTTGCGATGTGCTCGATGTCGGGATTGGAAACATCGTCGTCTTCCCAACGTACATATTCACGAGGATCATATTCATGAACAGGAAAATCGGATTCTCCCATCTCCATCGGGCTCTTTCCCTTTCTAGTATTTCTGCTTCCACTTGCCATTTTTTGAGAGAATTGATCGGAAAGTTGATTCAAAGAATTGAGACGGAATTGAGAGAGAATATCGGATCGAGAGAATTTGAGAGAATTTGACTTGAGAGTTGAGACTTGAGAATATTGGAGAGAATTGTGAGAAATTGTGAGAAAAACAAAGAGGGATTGTGAGGTTTTTATAGAGGTTTTTTTTTTTTTTTTTAAGGAATTCGCAACGGCCAAAATGGCCATTGCGAATTCCAACGGGCCAAAGGCCCGTTGGGGGAAGAGCCAACGACTCTTCCCGAGGGGGGGCAGTGGGCCCCCCAGATTTTATTTTATTTTTCGGTTCGTAACCGGAACCGGCCCTTGAAGTCCGGTTCCAGTTCCGGTTCGGAACCGCGGGCCCAAATGGCCATGTTTACTTCCGTCTATAATTCTCGTTAGTTAATCTTATGTGACATTGTCACGTCATTAATGAATTACACATCGGCAAAGCTAACATGAAATTTTTTTAAAATTCTCTTCTATTTTTTACTACCCCTATATATTGCTGAGAGATATATAGTCACTTAAGATGGTGCATTTTGTATTCTTTTCAGCACTCAACAGCCCAAAGAACGACTAGTCATGAAGATATTTTGACGAACATTTTAAAATCTCGTCGTCTTTGAAACCCACTGTTTCTAAATTTCAAAAATTCATTGATAAATTCGGCAAGAAAATTCAAGTCACGTAGCATTAATTAACAGTGATTATGAACAAAAGGCTGACGGTGGAAGAATTGAGATAAAAGTAAAAGTTGAGCATTTTTTTTTGTAGTAGGCTGGTAAAATTGGGAAAAAAAGTAAAAGTTTTGGGTAGAATTGAGATAAAAGTAAAAGTTGTGGGCTTTTTTATGAGACAAAAAAAGTTTTGGATATAATTGACATAAATGATAAAGTTAGAGATCTTTTTTGGGTATTAGGCCATCAGATTTTTGATAATTTATGTTTCCAATTTTTAGATTGAGGTGAATATTTTGATCATATGGGCGTGTCATATTGACTATTGCTAATTTAATAAATTTTTCTAGATAGATTGCATGAATTCTAGTTTCCTCATTTAGGGTTGGATATTTAGGAACCAAGTAATTAATTAGGAAATTACCTTATTCTGAAAGGAAAAAATTACATGCAATTCCCATATAAAAATAGTCTTAATATCACATGCCATGTCATCATATTGCCATGTCATGATATCATGTAAATAGTTATTGCATGTTTAGGCTCAATAAATAAGGTTGCATGCCATGTTAGTTTAGTTCATAATTTTTGCCCGTCGTTAAATTAGGTCATCCCTGTCAGATGTCCTAATTTAATAATTCATGCATGTTAGATTATAATTCATATACTCCAAGAATTTGGACTAAAATTGCATCCATAAGAGGAAAAATCCAAAAAGAATTAGTTAGAATTGCATAATCACATTTAGAAATCATGTTTAAGATATGAACGCATTTTTAATTAGCATCTTGCAGATATTCAGATATTAATCATAGTGAAGTTATGCTTTGCTTGATGCATTAAGGTTTTCCCTATGCATAGTAATTTATATATTGGTTTGATTTATTGAGTGTTAATTTATTGATTATATACCCGCATGATCACCCATTGCATGTTAGTGGCTTATGATTAGAACTTGCCAAGATTGCCTACTAATTACTTCTAAAAAATAAGGAGAAAAAGATGTCAAAATGACGTCAGGTTCATCTAGTGTAACCAAGTCCTAGTATCCATGAACATCTAGTTTATAGAAGTAAAGTGTTCTTTTACACTTTCCTTGGGTTTCAAATCGACCCATAATGATTTGTGACTTACACCTAATTGAATTGTCTACTTGTTATATTGATTAAATCAAAATCGAATAGCTGCGGTTGGTATCGTTTGGAAGAGTTCACGTTAAGTCTTTGGATTACTAATCAATTAGCTTTCTTTTTGGTGGTTCACCTTCAGAAAGCTCGCGACAGTTGTTTAGGTCGTCCTCTAGAAGGACATCAAGCTATATGTTGAAACCCTATTTGAATTCCTCAATCTATTAATAGCGCTCTTTGTCATTGCAGTGTCCCTGAACTAAGTAGTTTCAAGCTCCTGTCCAAAGTTGAGATCCAAAACTTTGCATCATATTAAAAGACCACAATATATTCTTTAAACCCAAAATTGCTACAATTACCGTAATTTAACTGATATGCCATTTAACTATTTCAGGTGAATTTTGTCATGCGTTCCTTGACGAAATAAATATCTATTTATTCTTACTTTGGTCTATACGATGTGCTGATATCACACTGACACAGATCAAATGGCAAACGCGCATACACTAAGAGAGAGATGCTATTATGCCTTTGGATAAAGAACGTTCTCGGGCGGGTATGGACATTGAAAGATGGTTTACAACAATCATTTATAAAATGACGTTACTATGAGCAAACGAGTCATATTTTAAGAAAACATCCAAAATGTCCAGCGAAGCGAAGGGATCGCCTGCCATTCCCTTAGAAGGGCAGGCCCTGCCCTTTAAATCCGGACCATCCGTGTTATACATGGATGGCCCAGATTATTACTTAAAAACAAAAAACAAAAAACCCAAAAAGGCCCCCTAAAAATAAGAGATCTGGGCCGTCCGTTTAAAAACGGATGGCCCAGATCGCAAGGGCAGTCCATCACACTGTTATCATCATTTTTATTAGCGGCATCCTATGTAGATATTAAAAACACACAGTTGCTCCCGCAGGCCCATGTTCCTGTCGATTTCACCCGTTAACGATAGGCACACTCCGTAAGACGACGGTCTCGACGGTGATACCAGGGCCGAACCCTAATAGCACTCCCAGCTCCATCCCCTCCCCCGTCGTGGCCTTCCCTTCCTTGATCGACCTTTTCCTAATCTCGTCCAGAATAAAGATAACAGACGCGCTGAACATGTTCCCAAACTCTTCCAACACGTGCCTCGAAGCTCTTAGTCTCTCTTTCCCTAATCCAAATTTTGTTTCTATGCAGTCAAGAATCCTCCTCCCTCCGGGATGTGTGGCCCAGAAAATGGAGTTCCAATCCGCCACATTGATCGAGCTGAAAGCTTCGACCAAATTCCCCTCCAGATTGGCAGAAATCAGTTCTGGAACCATCTTCGATACCTGCAAGGTGCCACCGACTTCGCGATAATGGGCTTGAATCATTTCTTCAGAGTCCGGCACAACTGACTGCGAGGCGGAGAGGATTTGGAAGATTGGCCGCTCTGTGGTCGTGCTAGGTGAAGCAACGCCGATGATCATAGCTGCCGCGCCATCAGCGAAGATCGCATTGCTCACTAAGTATACCGGATCGTCCTCGGAGGGAGCTCGAAACTTGATGACTGTCGTCTCGGCACAGACGAGGAGCACCCGAGCCGCTGGGTTGTTCTCGGCAATGTCCTTGGCGATTCGAAGGGCAGTCCCCCCGGCGTAGCACCCGAGGCTATAGAGCATGACCCGGTTGACTGAAGGTTGGAGGCCGAATATTTTGAGGAATTTTAGGTCCACGCCGGGCATGTCTATGCCGGAGGAGGAACAGAAGACAAGGTGTGTGATCGTCGACTTCAGTTGGCCCCATTCTTCGATGGCCTTCGTAGCGGCTTCCATCCCAAGCTTTGGGATCATGTCGATCGTCATATCTTGACGTAAGTTTAGTGACGAGGCGCTGAAAGAGCATAAAGCTGGGTTTTGCTTGAATATTTCTTCGTTCAAGTGAAGATATCGCTTCTTTATCGCAGATTTCCCACCTGCAAGTAAGCATCATCGGAAAATCAAATCAATTTTGGTCGTAAGTATTAAATAATCAGCATTGTTGAGATATACTATTGAATTCATATGTTTCCTAACAGCTAAAAAAAGGATTTTTCTAGGGGACGTACTTATTGAAGGATTCTTCTTTCTAAAGGCCTATACTTATGCATGCTGAGGGTCGTCAAATACTTTCCTATTCAACCTCGATGAGTCGTATCTGGAACTGATAACGCGTTTGGACTCGTCTTACTTAACAAATGAACATGTTCGTTGTTGTAACATTGACATGTCTAAGACATTTAGAAATATTTACAACAAGTAAGCACAAGTATTCAATTTTATATAACAGAATTCATCTCTTAAATGTTTCTTGTTGTGGAATAAATTTATCTATGGTGTCGCATTTGGATATTAACATGTTAGATAAATTGACCACAAGTATACTAGTTTGGGGTTTATTGTGTTAAAAAAATAGTTTGTGGTAAATTTATCACTTGTATATCAGTTGGGGGCTTTTGGTGGTAAAAAAAAAATAGTTTAGGGTAAATTAGTTACATGTGTACCAGTTTGAGATTTTTCGTTGTACTAATACTTAATCAAAATGAAAGGAAAATTCCATGCAAGCCAACTAAGCATACGAAGTACATAATAAAGAGCAAAACAATTGAATCCTTACGATCGACGAATATCACCAATGGCAATGTCAAAATTTGCAAAATTTGGTAAAAAAGCTTGATCTGAATATCCCTACCATTTCATGTAAATAAAAGGAAAAAAGAATTAACAATTGCTTGGAAAAATGAAAAATGCCATTACAAATGCGTGCAAACTTGTCTTTCGCACGAGTTAGGTGGTCAGAGTTTGTGACTCGAAAGAGAAAATCGGGATAATCATCCTGAAGGAAGCAGTTTGGGGGATTAGCCGTGCCGATGGCTAGGATCGCCGCCAGAGCTTTCACCGTCGGCTCGTCCCCACGGTTAGTGGCTAGAGATCCCATCAATCTCGCTCTGTACGTGACTTGAGTGAAGAAGCAAAGGTTAGAGGGGAAGCAGTGCTTTGTTTGTGAACTGTGAGAGTGACTCAAAACCTTCAGGTTTCCTGTTATATAGAGACAAAAACATGCGAAACATAGGAAGGAGGTAGCTGAATCTACCAATAGATGCGAAACGCGGGGATGGGGTAGCTTTAACCTACCAATATGAATGTACAAAACTGACGCACATAACACGTTGAGCACGGGAGGTCCTAAAATAATCTGCATCTAATCTGCATCTCCCGTACGGGGTCAAGAATGGTCCTGAAAGCAAAGAAAATAAAAGTGAAAGAGAAAAAAAAAAAAAGGGGGTTTGCATTTTGGGGTTTTTTTTTTCCTGGCCACAGCTGCACATAGAGAGACTACAAAGGAAGAGGATCTCCCATTATTAGTGAATTATTTGCTACTAAATTCGAACTGAGCCACGTATGTTTCTTGTGTTCTGCTATTGTCTCTCGTTTGAAGATACATTTTTATTTCCATCCAATGAAGAGCCAGGATTTCTAAGACACCTCGACCCTCCAGTCTTTTCAATATCTACGTGTTACAACACTTAAGAAATGCGAGAAAATATATTTGAGCATGAATTAAGTTTTACGACGATTGTTTTTCGAAAATCACAGAACCTCCAAAGGAAGAGTCCTGCTGGCCACTTCTGCAAACCGTCAACCAAAAGAGACGAATGTGAACAGATTGAAAGTCTATGGATCACATTGCATATTGAATCAAAGTTCAAGAACCGTTTGTGTCATTTTCAATTATTATAAAATCTCCAACATGGTATTCACGCATGTAGGAAAATGTTTAATGTTGTCATTCCATTAATTCAAGTTATGGGAGAATATTAAATACATTTAGTTCAGAAACTAAATTGTACATAAACCAAAAATTTAAGGACCAAATTGATCAAAAATAAAATTTCAGGGACAACATTGTACTTGAGGAGATCACTTGCGTTGTTAAGTTTAGCTGAGGTACAACGCCATGGATCGATTGGCAGAGTCAAAGCAAAGAGAAGGGAAGAGAGGGAATGGTTGGTGTTCAAAAAACAATGTGGCCGAGATTCAGAAAACGTTCGCATGATTCTATGATAATATTTAAATTGTTAGATGGGATGAGTTATGCTATTGGTCTAGATAAGGGGTGTCAACGGGTCGGGTCGGGTTTCGTAAAACCCAACCCGACCCGAAGCACAATACAAATATGCTAGACCCGACCCGAAACAAGGTCGAAAGGAACATGACCCGAAAAATCGGATTGGGTCTGGTCGGGTTCCGTGTTTCATATTTACATATACTTTTGTAAAAATTTTAATTTTTTTATTTTTACTATATAACGTACTTCTAATTCATCAAGTTGAAGAAGAATATTAAAATATTATAAAAAAGCTACAGAATTTCAAGCTCGTCAAAATACTAGCATATGATACTATATCAAATTGTGGCACAAATTTGGGCAAAATTACAATATTATAATGTTCTATATCAGCAAGAAAAAAAAGAACTTTCTTACAAAAGACCATAACGAAAGGGGAAGAAATATAACAAACAATCAAAACACTTGGCTGTTTCCACATTGGAGGTTTTCAAGCCAGCATAGGGAAAATTGCAATCTTTATGCTGTTTCATCAGTGTCTTAAACAAATAATAGGACCAGCAGAAGACACTTTAGTAAGAAACATTTGGTAATTCACATAGACTATAACCGCATTCAAAGATAAGAATCAGTAGAAGTACTACCTAACAAATAAGTTAAGACCAAAGACCCAACAAATATGATTTTTACATACAAATCCACCTCAAACTCAACTCTCTCAATTAGATCTGAGAGATGTCCTGGTTGAACTTATCTCACGGTGGAAATTAATAATGCAAACAAAAGTATGATGAGACGAGATTCATGAAGTTTAATTTGGCTTGAGTGCGGATCAAGTACATTCAGAAATCTCAAGGAATATGAAGATATGGATTGCCCCCATTATAAAGAGAAATGTGCATGAGATCAGTCAATCGAGGACTTAAGATGCTCTGATTTCTCCCACCCCATGATGATAACCGACATGGCTGATGTATGGTCCTGTAAGGGGAAAAAGTGTTACTCTAAGAACGAATAAGAATATACTCCCTTATTCCACGTCGGGGTTCACTGTTGATTTGCCCCATTTTCTGTCGGGCGGCATGATTAGGAATTGTCCCTCGGATATGTCCCAAGTTGGAAGTTTGACTTATGGTCCTTAGTTTTTGCTCTTGCCCTTGCAACAGAAAGTGACGGAATTAGAGAAACAAACAGGGTTTAAACATGCATGTATTGCAATTTTCGAAAACTAGTGTGCCATTTCGAAAATCTCGATTTTTTTTAAAGACCGTGAGACGAAAATTCTCGAGAAGCCCAACCCTCAGTGCTTACCATGGATGACAGATTGTTCGATCGTTGGTTATCGTCATTGGGTCGGTTTGGAATACTTCATCAAGATTTCAAAATTAATGAAAAAACATAAGTGATTTTATTGATATGGAATCAACGAATTACAACTGCTGAAAAGAAAATGCACCATTGAATTGGAATGAAATCCTAATGCAAAACGAATT
This sequence comes from Rhodomyrtus psidioides, assembly GCA_021437785.1. Taxonomy (NCBI): domain Eukaryota; kingdom Viridiplantae; phylum Streptophyta; class Magnoliopsida; order Myrtales; family Myrtaceae; genus Rhodomyrtus; species Rhodomyrtus psidioides. Next base: position 2,306,339 of record JAILYB010000047.1, read on the forward strand.
AAAAATCCTAATGCAACCTAAAAAACCTAAAGGAAATATCCCACGCAGGGGATTGCAGAAACATAAGAATGGTATTGATCTGGGTCTACGCCCACTTCCTCGATGATGAATTCTCTTAACTTCTGGAGGGTCTAATCGTCCCATGTGTTCCAGGTGGCACCACGAGGGAAACGACGACTAGGTGAGGATGGTTCATCTTTGAACAGGTGTGGGTATTCCAATCGCATGCTTAGGACAACCAGCAAATCTCGATCTCCTCCACAATATTTCCATGCACGAAACATAAGATCCCCAGCATCAATCATATTTTGGATCCGGAATTGCAGGGTAACGCATTCTTCGAGGGAGTGATCTTCTTGGTTGTAGTGGAAATCACAGAATTTGCCCGAGCAGGAATTTCGAATTTTCTCAGTTTGAGGAGGAGTTTGCTCCGCTGAATTATTCCTTTCTTTAGGAGTATTGGCCATATGATGGATATTGTTGAGGGAAGCAGAGTAAACTCCCATCATATCACTGATGGAGGCTTGTCACGGGGAAGTTGATTGGCGAGATACACCGAGTTGGATCGAATCATCTCAATCTGATGCTTGAGAAGTCGAATAGTACGTTCCATTGCATTGATGGTCATGTTCATCTGAATCCCCCTAGCATACATCTCGTCTAGAAGTTCGTTGATTCTTCGACTTGTAGTAACCGTAACCTCAACCTGATCAGCCATTCTCCTTGCCCCAGATCGAGTATTATGGGAGTGTGAAGAATTCTTGATATATCACCTGCAAAAGATAATCACGTGGTAAGTATGACATGGGATGTACACTGGGTCAGCCCATGCCTATTCTAGACTCACAGGTGCCATTTGAACTTAACTAATGCTAATGACAAGGAAATTTCAGTTTCGTCGGATCTTGGAAAATAATTCATATAAACTCACTGGGACATCAAAATGGCATAAAAATTTACGATCTTATAGAGAAGAGGCCTGTGAACAACTTTCATGTTTGGTAATTGGGCTGGAAATGAACCAATTATCCCAGTTTAATGCATTTCCATGAAAAATGACGCCCAGGAAACTGCTTCGTCCGCCCATGGTTGAATGAACGAAAGACCCCTTTAAAGTATGAATTAAAATCTGGAATTTTGCAGATTATTAGTTAAAACATCAACCTACAATTTTCATATTTCGTGTGACAGTCTGATTTTCCTGTCATTCCGAGAACTTTGACTGTAAGATTTTTATCGAAGTATTTCAGTTATATCTCGCTCTGACCTGATCAGTCATGAGTTAACTAACCGAAGGGGAAAGGCTAACGCGCGACGAGGTACGTGGACCTAGGAAATTCGACACGGAAAACGACATTTTGACCATAAGGATCGTCGTGGGATATTTAGAACCGAGGCCGATCAGAGGACGATTAAGAGACTCATTGCTAGCGTCATACGATTGGAACGCGGGTGATGCCGCTTAACCAACGTATGATTTGCAAATTTTTCCTAAATCGATTTATGACGATCGCGGCCGTCGGGACTAGTAATAGACCCTTGAGATTACATGACAACCAAAATCGTCGTAGTTTGGATTTTCCTAAGTGTGATGAGAATCACAGAGTCGATACGCGTAACGTTCGCAAAAGCCGCCCGTTAGTTCGAGATAAATGGAAATTACAACGACGAGAAATCGATCACGATATGGAGTCTCGGAAATAGAAAATGGAAATGAAGAATTGTAACAATTAGTTCGGAGTGAACGACGCCTAGTCGAGAATGAAAAACAATTGGCGGGAAAATGGATTTTCGGACGAAGGATGAAAAGACGATTTTGCCCCGGAGTGTCGACCTTGCCTTTTTAACCGGACAAGGGAATTTTGGTCATTTGATCTCCCCCATGTGGCAGCCAAAAATTGGAAAAAAAATTGCAGCCCTTGGATGAAGTCTTGAATGACTAGAGGACAAGTGTCAAAGGATTAGCCATGGTCATTAATTGTTCACCTTTTAACCTACCATTCTCCTCATTTGACCTCAATAATTTAGAGTGGACTCCTTACTCTTCTCCTTCAGCAGATCATCTCCTCACGTGGCCACCATCTTCATCTCCTTCTTCGTATCTTCTTCATTTCACGAGCAGAACAGATTGCAGCTCGTCCAGAAACTGCTGCTGATTTCACCGCCGTCCAACGTCGCGATCGTCAACCTTCAGCCTTTGAGCCACCCATCACCGCGAATATCATCCTCTTGCCGAACTTTTCCAAGTAGAATCGCGACGATTGGTCACCTGTGGAACTCTGGACGGCCAATCGCCCGTGAGTCGATGGAAGCTGACTCAACAGGAGGTAGGCTTCGGTTTGTGTTTAGTTAGACCCATTAATGGACGAATTTTAAGCTCAACTTTTGTGGACGCCTAGTAGACTTATATATTGTGTTGCTGTCAAATTTTGGACGAAATTGGGTAACGTCTTGACCTCGATCCATTGTGGTATTTGAAGGACAGAATCTGTCCATCTGCAGACCAGGAGGAGTTGGCGCCTTTCAAGGTTCATCCGGTGTCACCTTGAGCTGAAATTTTCGATGAGCCCCCTTAATACCTAGAACTTTGTGTTAGCATGGATATTGGTGGATAAATTGAGGAGTTGGGTTGAGTTTGGGACTGATTGAGCTGGATTGGAACAGAACATGGAGTACCCTGTTTCGGTTTTGTTTTGTTGAGCTGATGAGGGCTGCCCATGTTGGATTTGAGCCTTATTTTCATCATTGAGACATACTAGGGCATCTATTATTGTGTTATTGAGGTTTATGTCTCGTGGTTTGAGGATTGAGAGAAGAAAAATTGAAGAATCGATCGATTTTCTCTAAGGTTGTTGCTGCCATGTTCTGGAAATTGCTGAGGTTGAATATTTGAAGTACATGGGGAGTGAATTTTGTTGAATTGAGCTTGAGGTAAGGAAGTTCCAAACCTTGGTTAGGGGGACTGGATTCGATTGGGTGAATTGATTGGGGATTAGGCTAGTTTATGGTGAAATGGGCCATGTGCGTTCATGTGGTGTGTCATTTGTTTGAACGTTTGTTGAATGTGCATGATATGAATTGATCGCCACTGCTAACCGTTGAAATTGGTTGTCTCGCATGCTCTAGATTGCTAGCTCCATACATGAGTTTGTATTTAATCCAGAAATCTTGATTGTGATGAGTCCTGGTATGTTGGGAAGTTGTGGTACTCTGAGGCGATCTAATCGCGTGTCGAACGTCGTTAAATATCCTGAGGTGCCTATATGACACGGGGTTGGAAAGTTGAGTAATACCCTGAGGTGCCTATATGACATGGGGTTGAAAAGCTGTGAATCATTCTGAGGTGCCTATATGACACGGGATTGAGAAATGAGATGGTCTAAGGCGTAATGATGTGGACCTAGCCTGAGGCGTACTAAACGCGGGCTTGAATCAAATGGTGGTTGGGAAGAAGTGATGGCGTTTCTTGGCTTGATGATGTGTAATTGACTTGAGTGATGAGATTTGATGCCATGGTAGTATAAATGATGCTTGTTGTTGTTTATGTATTGTTTATGGTCGTTGAATACATCATGTGGTTGTTTGTACATCGTGTTCATATTTGCATTCACCTGAGTGTACGGTCAGCCTAACCTAGAGTTAGGACTTGTTTTACTGAGAAGTAAATCTCACCCCGTCGCGGGACTATATTTTTCAGACCACAGGACCTGAAGATGCTTTCTATCAGACTGGGTGATCTTGCGGAAGATATGAGTCGAACTGAGGATACTGGTACTACCTAGAGTGTTTGGTGGCGCATGACTTTTGGAGTATTTTTGGGGACGATGGTCCAGTGGTAGGGCCTAGTGGTTTCCTTTTGTCTGCCCTTTTTTGTCCTGACCTGTGCTTATGTGGTGAGCGAGTTCATGGTCTCTTATGTACAGACTTATCCTTTGATTGTAAAAAGGTCTTTTATTTTGCCCCGCATCTCATTCTCTTATTTTATTATAAGGGGGATTTCGTAGTGGAGAAGATTTATTTTTCTTTAAGCCTTTCGTTGCGAGTCCCTTTTCGTTTGGCTGTATTAGAGGGATGTCTTGGGACAGGTACTACGGCAGGTTGCGGATGTGCGCTCTCGTAAGGGAAGCGGGACGTGACATTTTGTGGTTCAGCAAAGAGGTTGTTTATTAGGGGTATTTTGTAAAAAAACATTTCTGGAGTTTGAAAATATGAGAAATTCTACCTTGCTCCCTTTCGGCCATTAATTCCACATTAAATAGAAAACATGTCGGATTGGGGCCAAATTTTACGGAGATCGAATCCGATTCAAATAAGGTGTAAAAATTCAAGCAATTCATAAGGTCAAAATGAAAACATTACTGAATTAGTGACTGAAAGTGTAATGAAGGATAACAAGCCTAACACTGAACGAAATTTCCTAACGAGAGTCATAAGAAAGCAAAATAACAACATGACTTGAATGAACAAGATGACAAACTTAATTTGCCATGGACCGACTAAAAAATAAAAATAAGATAAAGTTAGAGAACTTACTCTACCTTGAAAAGTAAAATGCCAATCACATAGACATGCGCATGACAAGTGCAAAGTGTGTGCCCATTTTATGCAATTGAAATTTTTGAAATCTTAAAGACAAACCGTCCCAAATTAGATTGATCAATGTTTAGCCTTTAAGAGTTTCATTTAGGCTGAGGGCCCAGTCCATGCCATGAGATCATAGCCAGGTTGGGTAATCCTCCCTACCAAAGCACGGGATAAAAAATGGGGTCACCCATTCCTCGTGATCGAGGCCAAGGAAATTCCCAATCTTGATACCATCCTAAATTTTACTAAGGTTTGGAAATGGTGTAGTGTAAATAAATGAAAATTCATGCACAACAATTTAAGTCACTCAAAATTCCAATTTTGCAAAAAAATTAAGCCGATCAACCTTGCAAAACAAAAGTTAGGGAACATTGCAATCAACATAACCCTGCAAAAACATATAACACCTAAGAAAGTTAGAGACAAATCCCAAACAAGGAATCCATCATGAAAAATCTGAGGCGTAAGTCCACTAGGTCATTTAATTTTTTCGAAAATTTAAAGTACTAAATTAAGTGCTTCTTGATTTTTGAAAATTTCAATTTCCTTCCCCAGCGGAGTCGCCAAGCTGTCGCGACCTAAAATTAGGCTAATGGATTATTAGGTCAATTAAATTAACTAGCCTAACTCGGACCCTCCCAAGTCCTACCAAATCGCTTCAATCAGAGCAGCCACTAATCATTTACGGTAGGTTGATTAGAAACCTATATAAAATAGCGGGAGAACTATTTTATCTCAACGAACCAGAGAAAATGAGTTCGGGGACTCGGTTATATTAATTAAAAATTAATTCCCTTTCGGTACCCAATTTTCATGAAAAATCCTTAATTTGATGAATTAAATTTTTTGGGATTTTCTTTTATTAAATGCAATGCTAATGCAATCTAACTATATGACATGTGAAATGATATGACATGACAACGTCGCATGACGTGGCAAGATGACATGGCAAAATGCATGACGTGGCAAAGATGACATGGTAAAATGCATGATGTGGCAAATATGCATGACATGACATGGCAAGCTAAATTATGCGATATGCAATGCAAATGACCTTTTTTGGTATTTTTTGTTTATTTTCGAATTTATGAAAAATGAAGTGAAAAAGCTATGCTGAAGTCAAAAGAAATATGATTTGACTTAAGAAAAACATGGGATTTTTTTAGGGATTTTTTAGGAATTTATTTAAGCATGAAAATACAGAAAATCTGAACAAAAATAAACAATATTGCCCCTAAAACACCTTTAAATCCGCAAATCCGATTTTATTCACAACATCCCCCGAGATTAGGGTTAGCAAGTGAATATTTTATAGAATGACCGTCGTCCCTATATACATAGAGCAAACCTTGAAATTCTATTTAGGAATTAGCAATCCGCTCCTTAAGATTGAGGATTTGATATCTAATTCACACGTACGGGCACGATCGTTCTTCGAGATCGAAGTCATATATTGCCTTTAATGTACGTTGTCGCGACCTAAAAAAAATTAATTCTAGGCTAATGGATTATCAGGTTAATTTTAATGACTAACCCAATACGGACTCTCCCAAGCCCTACCAAATCGCAACTTAAATTAATTAGAAAAGATTTAGAATTCGGAGCCGCCACTAATCATTTTAGGTAGGTTGATTAGAAACCTAAGTAAAACAGCGGGAGAACTATTTTACTTCTACGAACCAGAGATTGTGGATTCGGGGACTTGATTACACTAGTTAATTAAAACTAATGCCCTTTCGGTACCTTAATTCCATATGAGATGTCCTAAATTGACGACTCGAATTGAATCAATTTGAAGCTCGAATGAGGTGTTTCTCTTTTTTGGGGTTTTCGCTTTTTACAATGCAATGCATGAATGGCATGGATGCAATGATATGAAATTATCTAAATGATGCAATGACTAGCAAAACATGCAAATTTAAGGTCGAATTGCCTTACATACAAAAGTTAACTAATCAAATTTAAAACATGCAAATGACATGGCATAGAAATACGGTAATGCAAATGCAATAATGATTCTCGAAAAAATGATGATGCATGGGCACATGTGATTTCGAAAATATGATGAATGACATGGCAATGGATGAACATATTTTTTTGTCTTTTCTTTTATTATTTTTCGGCAAGTAAAATATGCATGTAAGGATATTTGGAAAATATGGATGCAATGAGTGGTATTCAAAAATATGAGATATGCACAAGATATGCTATAAAATTCGAAAATATGCAAAGATATGCTATCCTAAACTACATGAGATATGCAAGATGACAAGATATGTTTTTGGATATGGTTTTTTGCTCTTCCCTCTCGAAAACTTCGGCAATTATGGATAGCTTGAGAATTTTGTTATCTTGATTTGCAAGCTTAAGGTTTAATGAGATAAGGCTTCTAGGAAACCTTATCTTCCTAAAAATTCAATTTGATAGGATTTCTAGGAAACCATAACTTACTAAAATTTTCATGAATTTTTAGAATATGACAAATCACATCAAGATAACAATCGGTCAAGCAAAACAACAAGATCACAACCAAGTCCCTTTTCAAATTTTCGAAAATTTGACCCTTTGAAGATAGCAAATCGGACCTAAGTGGCGATAGTAAGATATGATTTTTTTTTGCTCCTCTTTCCTCTTTGAAATTTTTGGCCATGGTTGAGATATCTTTGCAGATTTTGTTATCTTGACTTAACTGCCTAAAGTTTTATGAGATAAGGCTTCTAAGAAACCTTATCTTCCTAAAAGAATCAATTAGATAGGATTTCTAGGAAACCATATCTTACTAAAGTTTTTTAGGAATTTTCAGAATATGACAAATCAAATCAAGAAAACATATCCATCAACGAAGATAAGAAAAAGCAATCGAGGCCATATCCCTTCTTTAATTTTCGAAAAATTCAGTGTTTCCCATTTGAGATCGACTTTCTGAAGGTAGTGAATCGGACCTAAATGGCGATATGTCAGATTGACTAAATCCATGATTTATGACAAACATTAGGTTTTGAAGTTTAGATAAAAAAAAAAGTGATGTCGTTCTTTGAATTTTTCTGAAAAAGTTTCAGTTCTTCTTTTCAAAGGCAAGCAAGCATTTAAGTTGACATGGAGAAGGACTCTAACCCGACCTGTGGATGATCTTTCCAAATTTGAACTTGACGGAATCGGCTCGGGAATGCCGCGGTGGACGACGGTGCTCGTGGAGCTGATTCTGGATGCAGGACAAAAGCATGCTGGCTCGTTGTAGTTGGCGATGAGCATGAGCCACGGATATATTGCGGCAACAATCTGGCCATAAGAGATTAGCACCAGAGAAGACAAATCATGGCTGTTAAGAGGACTCAATAATCATGAGAAATAAGCTAACAGAAAAAAAAAAAGAAAATTTGAGAAAAAGCATCCCCTTTTATCATCCATAACGTGACCCTCTTTTGTCCTTTTCCTAAATGTCATCTTTCTCTCTCCGGATATATTGTGGCCGTGGACTCTGAGCTCCGAATTATCAACTGTAATGGTCTCTTATGCTGACTTGCTTTCTTTGATCTAGTCAATAATCAAAAGAAAACAAATCAGCACTTTTAAGTTTTTCAAGATCGCATACCTGACTTGAACTACAATCGGTGACGATGCTCGTATCAAACTCCTTTGCACGTTGAAATAGGATCATGGTCCGGTTTAGGATACGCTTGATGGTGGTTCTCGAGGAACATCGGTGAACCATCAAGTCTGATGATGAAATCTACAAGTCTGCTCGTTGAAGGACTGGGAACCCAGGGAGAAAGTCTTTATGTGTGTGTCTGGTTGATTTGTAGATTTTCCTTGTCCTACTTGCGCCAATCTTCAGAACCTGCAGAGAGAAACCACACTTTCCCCTCCTTCTATTCTCTCCTCTCTCACGCCACATGAAGTGTCAGTAAACATATAATAAACTTTGACCAGACCAACACTTGGATTTGCTGGACGTCGGTGGTGAACAAGAATCCATGAAGACTCCACTGGGAATTCGTCGAGGTAGTTTGATTCGCCAAGAAGAACACGATATGGTCAGGATATTTGCAGGTTGCCAGATGAGAAGCTGCAACAGCAACGTGAATGGCGGAGATGACTTCGGCGTGGAGGATCTTCGAAGGAAAAGCGCTAGAGTGAAGGGCACTTGGTCACCTAGCCATCACGGGCTTCTCCCACTCTCTACAAGCAATATGGCCGTATATTCAATGTGTGTGGCCCCCTTCTCTCTCTCTCTCTCTCTCTCTCTCTCTCTCTCTCTCTCTATATATATATATATATATATATATATATATATATATGGCCGTATATGACAAAGAATTGGCCCCCCAAGATCTGCCGTATCTTCAACTGTGAGTGGCCTCCTCGAGGATGAATATTGCCGAGAGAAGGAGGCTCCCCTCTCAATCTGCCGTGTACTGAATTTTTGTGGCCTCGTATGATAATTCTGGGTGGCCCCTCCTTTTCGTTACTTATGGGTCTCTTTTATAGGGGACCAAGTTCATGAACAAAAGAAGATTCTTTCTTTCTGCTCAAGCCACGAAGATATCAAAAGAATATATTTGCTCAAAATATTTATTTCCTTTGCTAACCACGTGCATATTTTGTTATTTCTTTTCTTCTTTTATCCACCTTGAAGATATCTTGCACGTAAATATTCAATGAAGACTATCACTAATCAAACCAATTTCCACCTTGGCCCTCAATTTTCGACACTACTAATATCCATGGGTTTTGGCCAAATTTCCATTCACCGCAAGCTTAGCCCAATTGATTAAATTGAAGGTGCAATGCAATGGATACCAAAAATTAAATATGAAAAACTGCTTGATTTTTTGTTAGAACTAAAAAAATTAGCTCTGATTTTCCATGAAGATGACTGACAAAAAATTAAATATGCCATGCATGAGGAAATTATTTTTTGTGAGAATTATGACTAACTCTCATTTTGTGCTTAAATGAATGAATTTCTAAAATTCAAAATTTAGGTGTCAACATACGTTTTTTGAAGGGGCAAGGCACAATTGTGAGCATTTTTTATGGGAAAAATTATTTATTAAAGTGCAAACTTTATAAACAAAGCAAAATAACCAATCACGACAAAATAAAAATGAGAAGAGAGCCAATTGAGTTTGAATTTTCGAATGTTAAGAGGAGTGGTTGAAAATATGAGATTGAGGATCCACATTTTCTTGTAAAAAATCTTATCCAATTTTAATTTGAGAAATTATCTCTAAGATTGAAAATTATTTCGGATAATTCTCTAAAAAAGGATAAACCTTCGACCCAATTCAAACTTTATCTTTAGCGTTCCATGTCATCAGGAAATCAAAAGATAAACCTCTTATTCATCCAATAGATAAATATCCACATTAAGTCACTCATCAAAGATAATTGTTGAGTTTTTTTTGAAAAAAAAAAAAAAAAACATCCACCACATATATAGCGATACTTCATCCACTGCATGAGATAACGTCAGATATAACCAACCAAGACAAAGCCAAACAATCATTCCCCCTCACGTTTAACAGATTTGGCCATGGGTGCTGAATATCAACGTTTAACCCATAAAATAAACCGATTTTCTACTCGATTCAATTTGATCCAGGAAAAGGTCTGCGCTTTTTAACAAAACGGTTTCAATTCTCCTGCTCTTAACATAGCCTGATAAAAGGATCAAATTTTCACCTCAGTTGCATTGTCCAACGATACCTTCAACTCGATAGAACACATGCACCAATGCAAGAATTACATCCCAATGCGAAAGGAAATCATACCTTGTTCGAGCGACTTCCAGCACCTATGCGAACTGAGGATTTCGCCCAAAGAAGGCCACCTTTCACTCGACTTTGCAATGAATCGAGCTTCGGATTTGCACAACCTTTAACACCAATCCGTAACCTTGTTAGATATTATAAATTGACGAGTAGACAAGATCAGACTTCTCTCTGAACGGGGCTGGATAACGATGATCCTGGGCTGTCCTGGGTGGAATATTCAGTCCACGTGTTGAGAATGGGAATTCTGGGGCTGATTGCGTTGCTTGCGCGCTTGGAAGGACTTTGGCTGACCTACAAATGATGGAACTTACGGCTGGTGGAGATGCTGATGCGGTGACGTCTCACAGTCGTGGATGAGGATGGACGACCGGGGGCTTTACCGACAGGGTTCTTGAGATCGAAGAGGATTGTCTCGACCGGATGGGGAAACAATTGAACTCTTTAAATCTCCTCCAATATGCTCTGAATTTTCAGCATCTAGACAGATGCCGAAGATTTCAATACGTCGGCCGAATGAAGTCCCCCAAAAAAACTTCAACTTTAGCATTTGTGACAATTATATTCAATTTTTTTGTCTCATAAAAACCCTCCAACTTTTATTTTTATCCCAATACTACCCAAAATATTAACTTTTATCCCAACCTCAACTTTTACTTTTGTTTCAATTTTACCACCATTCGCCTTCCATCTATAATCCTCGTTAGTTAATCTTATGTGACATTGTCACATCATTAATGAACTACACCTCGGCGAAGCTGACATGAAATTTTTTTTAAAATTCTATTCTGTTTTTTGTTACCCCTATATATTGGTGAGAGATATATAGTCACTTAAGATGGCGCATTTTGTATTCTTTTCAGCGCTCAACAGCCCAAAGAACGACTTGTCATGGAGATATTTTGACGAATTTTTTAAAATCTCGTCATCTTTGAAGCCCACTGTTTCTAAATTTCAAAAATTCATTGGTAAATTCAGCAAGAAAATTCGAGTCACGTAGCATTAACTAACAGTGATTATGAATAAAAGGCTGACGGTGATAGAATTGAGATAAAAGTAAAAGTTGAGCTTTTTTTTTTGTAGTAGGCCGGTAAAATTGGGACAAAAGTAAAAGAATTGAGCCAAAAGTAAAAGTTGGGGGTTTTTTATGAGACAAAAAATGTTTTGGATATAATTGACATAAATGCTAAAGTTAGAGATTTTTTTGGATATTAGGCCATCAAATTTTTGATAATATATGTTTCCAATTTTTAGATTGAGGTGAATATTTTGATCATATGGGCTTGTCATATTGACTATTGCTAATTTAATAAATTTTTCTAGATAGATTGAATGAATTCTAGTTTCCTAATTTAGGGTTGGATATTTAGGAATCAAGTAATTAATTTGGAAATTACCTAATTCTGAAAGGAAAAAATTACATGCAATTCCCATATAAAAATAGTCTTAATATCACATGCCATGTCATCATATTGCCATGTCATGATATCATGTAAATAGTTATTGCATGTTTAGGCTCAATAGATAAGGCTGCATGCCATGTTAGTTCAGTTCATAATTTTTGCCCGTCGTTAAATTAGGTCATCCATGTCAGATGTCACTAATTTAATAATTCATGCATGTTAGATTTTAATTCATATACTCCAAGAATTTGGACTAAAATTGCATCCATAAGAGGAAAAATCCAAAAAGAATTAGTTAGAATTGCATAATCACATTTAGAAATCATGTTTAAGATATGCACGCATTTTTAATTAGTATCTTGCAGATATTCAGATATTAATCGTAGTGAAGTTATGCTTTGCTTGATGCATTAAGGTTTTCCCTATGCATAGTAATTTATATATTGGTTTGATTTATTGAGTGTTAATTTATTGATTATATACCCGCATGATCACCCATTGCATGTTAGTGGCTTATGATTAGAACTTGCCAAGATCGCCTACTAATTACTTCTAAAAAATAAGGAGAAAAAGACGTCAAAATGACGTCAGATTCATCTAGTGTAACCAAGTCCCAGTATCCATGAACATCTAGTTTATAGAAATAAAGTGTTCTCCTACACTTTCCTTGGGTTTCAAATCGACCCATAATGATTTGTGACTTACACCTAATTGAATTGTCTACTTGTTATATTGATTAAATCAAAATCGAATAGCTGCGGTTGGTATCGTTTGGAAGAGTTCACGTTAAGTCTTTGGATTACTAATCAATTAGCTTTCTTTTTGGTGGTTCACCTTCAGAAAGCTCGCGACAGTTGTTTAGGTCGTCCTCTAGAAGGACATCAAGCTATATGTTGAAACCCTATTTGAATTCCTCAATCTATTAATAGCGCTCTTTGTCATTGCAGTATCCCTGAACTAAGTAGTTTCAAGCTCCTGTCCAAAGTTGAGATCTAAAACTTTGCATCATATTAAAAGACCACAATATATTCTTTAAACCCAAAATTGCTACAATTACCGTAATTTAACTGATATGCCATTTAACTATTTCAGGTGAATTTTGTCATGCGTTCCTTGACGAAATAAATATCTATTTATTCTTACTTTGGTCTATACGATGTGCTGATATCACACTGACACAGATCAAATGGCAAACGCGCATACACTAAGAGAGAGATGCTATTATGCCTTTGGATAAAGAACGTTCTCGGGCGGGTATGGACATTGAAAGATGGTTTACAACAATCATTTATAAAATGACGTTACTAGGAGCAAATGAGTCATATCTTAAGAAAACATCCAAAAAGTCCATCACACTGTTATTATCATTTTTATTAGCGGCATCCTAAGTAGAGATTAAAAACACACAATTGCTCCCGCAGGCCCATGTTCCTGTCGATTTCACCCGTTAACGATAGGCACTCTCCGTAAGACGACGGTCTCGACGGTGATACCAGGGCCGAACCCTAATAGCACTCCCAGCTCCATCCCCTCCCCCGTCGTGGCCTTCCCTTCCTTGATCGACCTTTTCCTAATCTCGTCCAGAATAAAGATAACAGACGCGCTGAACATGTTCCCAAACTCTTCCAACACGTGCCTCGAAGCTCTAAGTCTCTCTTTCCCTAATCCAAAATTTGCTTCTATGCAGTCAAGAATCCTCCTCCCTCCGGGATGTGTGGCCCAGAAAATGGAGTTCCAATCCGCCACATTGATCGAACCGAAAGCTTCGACCAAATTCCCCTCCAGATTGGCAGAAATCAGTTCTGGAACCATCTTCGATACCTGCAAGGTGCCACCGACTTCGCGATAATGGGCTTGAATCATTTCTTCAGAGTCCGGCACAACTGACTGCGAGGCGGAGATGATTTGGAAGATTGGCCGCTCTGTGGTCGTGCTCGGTGAAGCAACGCCGATGATCATAGCTGCCGCACCATCAGCGAAGATCGCATTGCTCACTAAGTACACCGGATCGTCCTCGGAGGGAGCTCGAAACTTGATGACTGTCGTCTCGGCACAGACGATGAGCACCCGAGCCGCTGGGTTGTTCTCGGCAATGTCCTTGGCGATTCGAAGGGCAGTCCCCCCGGCGTAGCACCCGAGGCTATAGAGCATGACCCGGTTGACTGAAGGTTGGAGGCCGAATATTTTGAGGAATTTTAGGTCCACGCCGGGCATGTCTATGCCGGAGGAGGAACAGAAGACAAGGTGTGTGATCGTCGACTGCGGCTGGCCCCATTCTTCGATGGCCTTCGCGGCGGCTTCCATCCCAAGCTTTGGGATCATGTCGATCGTCATATCTTGACGTAAGTTTAGTGACGAGGCGCTGAAAGAGCATAAAGCTGGGTTTTGCTTGAATATTTCTTCGTTCAAGTGAAGATATCGCTTCTTTATCGCAGATTTCCCACCTGCAAGTAAGCATCATCGGAAAATCAAATCAATTTCGGTCGTAAGTATAAAATAATCAGCATTGTTGAGATATACTATTGAACTCAAATATTTCCTAACAGCTAAAAAAAGGATTTTTCTAAGAGACGTATTTATTGAAGGATTCTTCTTTCTAAAGGCCTATACTTATGCATGCTTAGGGTCGTCAAATACTTTCCTATTCAACCTCGATGAGTCGTATCTGGGACTTATAACGCGTTTGGACTCGTCTTACTTAACAAATGAACATGTTCGTTGTTGTAACATTGACATGTCTAAGACATTTAGAAATATTTACAACAAGTAAGCACAAGTATTCAATTTTATATAATAGAATTCATCTCTTAAATGTTTCTTGTTGTGGAATAAATTTATCCCACGTGTTGCATTTGGATATTGACACGTTAGATAAATTGACCACAAGTATATTAGTTTGAGGTTTATTGTGCTTAAAAAATAGCTTGTGGTAAATTTATCACTTGTATATCAATTGGGGGCTTTTAGCGGTCAAAAAAATGCCATTACAAATGCGTGCAAACTTGTCTTTCGCACGAGTCAGGTGGTCAGAGTTTGTGACCCGAAAGAGAAAATCAGGATAATAATCTTGGTGGAAGCAGTTCGGAGGATTAGCCGTGCCGATGGCTAGGATCGCAGCCGGAGCTTTCACCGTCGGCTCGTCCCCACGGTTAGTGGCCAGAGATCCCATCAATCTCGCTCTGTACGTGACTTGAGTGAAGAAGCAAAGTCTAGAGGGGAAGGACTGCTTTGTTTGTGAACTGTGAGAGTGACTCAAAACCTTCAGGTTTCCTGTTATATAGAGATAAAAACATGCGAAACACAGGGATGGGGTAGCTTAACCTACCAATAGATGCGAAACGCGGGGGGGTAGGGTAGTTTTTGTTGGATATATTATTAATATAGTCCAGATAATATGTTCACATACAAGCTCAATAGGTAAAAGCATGGTTATTTGGGTCCAAATGGGCTGGAGCCCAAGAGCTTGCACATAACTCTAGGGTTTCCTACGCTGGAGGTAACACTGTTGAGCGTTCCAAACTAGACGTCTCTTGGTGTAATACTTCAAGCAGGCAAAACCCTTTCTACTCACTCAAACCCTAACCTCCAACAATCTTGAAGTATTATCTTCGTGTATCGGATTTGAGCAAGCAAGGTGTCTACTTGAAGGTCTCGTCGAGGTGAACTTGCAGGTACAAGTTATTTTTGATTTCGACGGTTGGTTTGACCGGGATCTGAGTTTGAAATTCGGATGGTCGAAATCTTTGAATCAAGAACTTAGAAAATATAGCCAATTTCAGAGGGTGAGACAACTTGGGTTTCGTTCTACTCGTCGATACGAATGTTTTGAGTGGTCAATCGCGTCGAACGGAGGTCGGACGAAGGAGATACGGCCGCCGGAAGTTTTGCGGTACTGTAGCGTCGCGGTACTATAGCGATACGGTACTGTAACATCGCGGGTACTGTAGCTCCGTATATTTTCGTGTATTTTCGCGTATTTTGGGCGTATTTTGGCGAATTTTCAGCAACAAAGGCAGTCCATCTTAAGGTTTTTGGGCGCTCCGGACTCATTTTTGGGGTCTATTTTGGCAAATTCCATTTCTACAGAGCAGTTTGACCAAAGTTAGAGGGGTTATTCGACTTTGTGAGCTCCTAGGACATCAAGGTGCACTCTTTCTAACTCTTTGCTCTGATTGGAATGGCAAAACATAGTTCCTATGATATTATAAAGCTGCAATCATTTGATGTGACTGAATTTCATGATTGGAAATTGCATGTTCAATTTGGCATGAAAGAACGTGAAATATTCTATACTGTATTAAGTGATTTTGCATCTACCACTGAAGATGTGGATGAATATCAATGGAAAAAAGATGAAGATTTTTGTAGAGATTACTTGTTGACATCTCTAAATCCTCGTCTAGCTATGACGTATAGTGAGTGTAAGACGGCGAAAGAGATATGGGATCACTTGAACGCTCAGTTCCAAAAACAAGAGGGGCTATCTAAAACTCTCTTAGCGGAGAAGTTCTTTGACTTTAAATTTAATATGAATTCGAGTATCACCTCTCAGTTGATTGAACTTGAGAACATGAGGAACAAGCTGAAAGAGGATAACTCTGATAATCTCTTTGTTGGTCTTGTGTTGAGTAAGCTACCTGCTGAATGGAGTTCTTTTAAGACTGAAATGCATAGACAGAAAGAACATATGGGACTGGATGAATTAAAGAGGTATATTCACATTGAGGATCAAAATATTACTAGGAAAAGTTTGGAACAAGTAGGTCAACAAAAGTCAGTTGCCAACTTTGTTTCCCATTCCAATAGACCTCAGAAAAAATTCAAGTCACCAAAAGGTGAATCATCTTCTCAGTTAGAGGTCAAAAAGACTATCTCCAAAAGGAAGAAGAAGGGCAAGGGCCATAACTGTGGAAAGTGGGGTCACTGGGCTGCAGAGTGTAAGCTACCAAAGAAGCCAAAGAGCGACACACCACAAAATGAGGCTAATATGTTAGTTAATGAGTCTGAGCCTCAAGCCTTCATTGGAATGATGAAGAATGAAAAGGTCAGTGTCTCTTCTGAGTGGTGGTTGGATAGTGGCGCTACTTGTCATGCTGCAAATGACAAGAACTTACTTACTGATGTCACGGAAGTGAAAGACACCGTGGAAAATTGCAATGGTGGTGAGATAGAGGTGACTCATGCTAGAACTGCAAATTTGGTGTTTTCTTCAGGTAAATTACTAACTCTGAAACATGTTAGAGTAGTACATTTACTGAAAAAAAAATTGATTTCTATGAGTTTACTTGATAAAGCTGGTATGTCCTTTTCAACTATGAATGGTAGAGTAACTTTATCAGTTAACTCATGTTATTTCGGTTGTGCATTCATGGTTAATGGTATGTATAGGTTGAGTTTAGATACTGATAGCATAAATCATGTGAGCTCTACTTTGATTGATCCAAAGTTGTTACACAACAGACTTGGACATGTGAACTACAGGAAAATGCAACATCTAGCTAAAACTCACAACATTCCATTGGATACTTCTATTCGATTTGACAAATGTGAAGTGTGTGCACAGGCTAAGATCACTAGAAAACCTTTTAAGTCGGTTTCTAAAAGCACACAACTTCTTGAGCTAATACATTATGACCTTTGCGACTTTAGAAATTACGTTACTAGAGGTGGTCGGAAGTATTTAATAACATTCATAGACGATTTTTCTAGATATTGCCATGTTTATTTATTGAAATCGAAAGATGAGGCTTTTGAAAAGTTTAATATTTTCAAGTCTAGAGTAGAAAATCAACTCAACTTGAAAATTAAGAGGTTTAGGAGTGATAGAAGAGGTGAATATACAATGTCAGGGTTCAAGGAATTTTGTGCTTCAGAGGGGATAATACTTGAAACCATTGCTCCTTACTCACCCCAATCAAATGGTGTTGCCGAGCATAAGAATAGAACGCTAACCGAAATGCTAAATTCCATGTTACTTACAGCTGGCATGCCTTCCTCCTACTGGGGAGAAGCAGTTCTAACTGCTAATCACATCTTAAACAGGTTGCCACACTCTAAGTTATCTATGACACCTTATGAGATATGGCATAAGCATCCTTGTAGATATGATACTCTTAAGACTTGGGGCTGTGTTGCTTATGTTAGAATAAAATATCCTAAAAGACCTAAGGTGGGACCTAGAACAATTACTTGTGTATATCTAGGTAGTGCAGAAGATAGTGCTGCAAATAGATTTTGGATCTATCTACTAACACGGTGATAGAATTTAGAGATGCAGAATTCTTCGAGAACAAGTTTCTTAGAGATCATGGCTTGAATGTTTATGGATCTACAGATATGATTTCAGAGTCTCCTGTAGAATTTGAAGCAGGTCCTTCTGGCACTAATTCTACACAGCTGGCTATTGAACCAGTTCCAGTTAGAGTATCTATAAGAGAGAGAGTTCCCAAAAGTTTTGGTGAAAACTTTGTTACTTACCATCTAGAGGATGATCCATTCTCCTATCAAGAAGCAATGAGATCTAGGGAATCTCTACTTTGGGCAGAAGCTATAGATGATTAAATTAGCTCTCTGCTACAGAACCACACTTGGCAGCTAGTCAATTTGCCAAAAGGGGCTAAGGCTATAGGCTGTAAGTGGGTATTGAAGAAGAAACTGAATAGTGATGGATCAATAGCCAGATACAAAGCACGTTTAGTAGCTAAAGGCTATAAACAGCAGAGTGGAATAGACTATTTTTATGTATATTCACCTGTGTGTCATCTATCAACTATAAGAATTATTCTTGCTTTGGCGTCTATTGAACACTTTGTAGTGCATCAAATGGATGTAAAAACAGCTTTCCTAAATGGAGAGTTAAATGAGGAAATTTACATGGAACAACCGGAAGGTTATGTCATGCCTTGAGGACAAAGTTTGTAAATTGAACAAATCTTTGTATGGTCTTAAACAAGCACCTAAGATGTGGCATCTTAAGTTTGACAAAGTGGTAAATAGTTATGGCTTCCAGTCTAGTTACTCAGATAAATGCATTTACCATCGTTCTATGTCAAATAAGATAGTCATCATTTGCTTGTATGTTGATGACATGTTAATTCTTGGCTCCGATCATTCTGTAGTGAGTGACGTGAAAGCTACTTTAGCTAAAGAATTTGACATGAAAGATCTTGGTATTGCTAATACCATTCTTGGTATGAAAGTAAGCTTTGAAAGGCAAGTCATCTCCCTTAGCCAGGCTCATTATATTGAACAGCTACTTTCTACCTGGGGATACAGTGAGTGTAAACCGATTGAGACACCATGTGATTATAATAAAAGATTGAGTCCTAATGAAGGGACCAGCGTGGATCAGTTAAAGTACTCGAAACTGATTGGTAGTCTCATGTATGCTACGAGTTGCACTAGACCTGACATAGCTTTTACAGTTGGCATGCTGAGTCGTTTCACTAGTAATCCTAGTAAAGAGCATTGGGATGCCAGCAGTAGGCTAATGAGATACCTTAAAGGTACTAAAGATTATGCTCTATGTTACTCCGGTTTTCCTCCAACTGTGGATGGATATTCTGATGCCTCATGGTGCTCAGAGATTGGAAATAGTAAGTCCACAAGTGGATACGTATTCATGTTGGGTGGAGCTGCTATTACTTGGAAATCCAAAATACAGACTTGTATTGCATTGTCGTCTATGGAATCAGAACTTTTTGCTTTAGCTTCAGCCGGCGAAGAGGCAGAGTGGATAAAGAATCTGATTATGGATATTCATTTGACTCGGCTAAAGATTAATTCCTTAAGCCTGTTCTGTGATAATCAAGCAGCTGTTCAAGTCGTCAAGAATGCTCTCTTTAATTCAAAGAGAAGATATGTGAGACTGAGACATGCGTTGTTGAATTATCTGAGAGAACAAGGAGTTATCACCTTGATCGATGTGAGATCGAAGGATAACTTGGCCAATGCTCTCACAAAAGGTCTGCCTAAAGATCGATTATTTAAAACAGTGGGGGGAAATGTGGTTAAAGACTGTGTAGACAAGTCTTAATTATCATTTACTTACCTTCTAGTTGTGTGTTTTGAATTATCGAATCTTCTTTTGTTGGCCAAAATGATAAGCACAGTTTATGTGTTTCATCGATGTTCATGGTTGCTGATAAATTTGAAAAGGGTGAGTTGTCTCTTTCCAAACTTGATGAAGATGACTTTAACCTAATTCAAAGGTTCTATCTGGGAAGCTTGTGTCATTCCAAACTTGATGATACAATCCAACTAGGTTGGACTATCCTTTTGGTTAAATGATCTCATTCCAAATTTGATGCTAGATTATTTTACTTTAAGGAATTAGTAATTGTGACATTCCAAATTGAAACATAGAAATAGTTGTTTGCATAAGAAGCCTGTTGATCTTGTTCTTAATTGAAACATGATATTACGTGACTAGGTTATTGTAAGTGAGTTGACTATTGGTCGTGTTCTTAAACTAGACAATGGTTATTCTCTTATAAATAAACTTAAGTTGATGGCTCTTTGTAAATTAAACTGTTTAGGCATTGTTCATGATTTATGAAACTGGCTTGATGCTTATAAACATGATATTATGATGCTTTATGACATTAATATATGTTCTTCTCTGCCTGATATTATAATGCTAAGTTCTTTTAGTAGAACTAGACACTTTTAGTAGACTATTCAAATGATTGAATTCATGATAATATGAAATTCATATTTGACATTCTACAGGGAATGGCAGAGATGGAGGAGAGCTTAATAAGCAGGATCTTGATCAGGATGACCTACTTGGTGAATGAATATTTATTATTTAGAGCATGTGGGGACTTGATAGTTCACCTGCTATTGCCCATTTTGATGTAGTCCATTTACTTGAGACTTACGTTTTGATATCTCTATTTTGTGAACATGATTATGTTAGTTTCTTATATTTGTAAGGCCTTGGACTATTTTGAATGGCCTACTTATACTTGACTATTATGCATATGTTGATTGTGAACAGATTCATGGTAAGGATGATTCACCTATTTTGATTGCAAATGATGATTGAGTTTAATATTTTACTATTAAAACTCTTATATCGATCCGAGTTGATTATCTTGGACAGAATGTTGATGATTCATATTTGTTTGAACATTACACTGACAACCGTATTGGATTGTGCTGTATGGTGAACATAGGAGGAGATTGTTGGATATATTATTAATATAGTCCAGATAATATTTTCACATACAAGCCCAATAGGTAAAAGCATGGTTATTTGGGTCCAAATGGGCTGGAGCCCAAGAGCTTGCACATAACTCTAGGGTTTCCTACGCTGGAGGTAACACTGTTGAGCGTTCCAAACTAGACGTCTCTTGGTGTAATACTTCAAGCAGGCAAAACCCTTTCTACTCACTTAAACCCTAACCTCCAACAGCTTTAACCTACCAATGAGAATATACAAAACTGACGCACATAACACGTTGAGCAGGGGAGGTCCTTAAATAATCTGCATCTCCCGGACGGGTCAAGAAAGGTCCTGAAAGCAAAGAAAATAAAAGTGAAAGTGAAAGAGGGAAAAAAAAAGGGTTTTGCTTTTTGGGAGTTTTTTTTTTTTCTGGCCACAGCCGCACGTAGAGAGACTACAAAGGAAGAGGATCTCCCATTATTAGTGAATTATTTGCTAGTATCTTTTTTCGAGAAGTAAGTACTGACATTCGAATTGAGCTATGTAATTTTCTCTAGTGCTTTGTTATTATCTCTCGTTTGAAGGTACATTTTTATTTCTATCTTAGTGAAGAGCCAGGATTTCTAAGACACCTCGACCCATCAGCCTTTTTAGTATTTGCGTGTTACAACACTTAAGAAATGTGAGAAAATATATTTGAGCATGAATTAAGTTTTACGACGATTATTTTTCGAAAATCATAGAACCTCCAAAGGAAGAGCCCTGCCACTTCTGCATACCATCAACCAAAAGAGACGTGGATCACATTACGCATTGAATCAAAATTCAAGAACCATTTGTGTCATTTTTCAATGATTATAAAATCTCCAACATGGCATCCACGCATGTAGGAAAAATGTTTAATGTTGTCCTTCCATTGATTCAAGTTATGGGAGAATATTGAATACATTTAGTTCAGAAACTAAATTGTACGTAAACCGAAAATTTAAGGACCAAATTGATCAAAAATGAAATTTCAGGGCCGACATTGCACTGGAGGAGATCACTTGCATTTAGCTGAGGTACAACGCCATGGATCTATTGGCAGAGCCAAAAGTAAAGAGCAGGGAAGAGAGGGAATGGTTGGTGTTCAAAAATAACGTGGCCGAGATTCAGAAAACGTTTGCATGGGTAAAAGAGATGAGTGCAAGATTCTAAGATAATATTATCCAATCGCTCTAGAAGTTTAAATTGTTAGATCGGATGAATTATTGTACTGGTCTAGATAGGATGAGTCATGTGGTATCTTCTTTATGTGCCCACATCTCTATCTCCCCTCTCCTCTTCCTTTTTTTATTTATCTCGTGCCCTATCGCGATTATAGCGCTGCCCTTAGATTTTCCCCTTTGATAAGTGTGTTGGTGGGACAGCTAATGTGGGACTCATCCACCCAAAAAAAAAAAAATTCAAAAGAAAGAAAAGACCAAAAAGCAAAAAGGAAACAAAAGAAGGGGCTGTCTTCTCACTTCTCAGTGGCCCGATAGAGGAAGAAAAAGGGGGAAGCACCGAGAGAACAGGCGAGAGAAAGAAAAGTGGGGCGCACCTTTTAGGTTCCGATTCTGAGGACAAACATATATATAAAATTGCCGATCTAAAGTCTCCGACCTTGATTTTTGAGGCGTAAACGTGCTTAAAAAGATAAATCAGAATTTCAAATTTTGTCTATTTGTAAAATAGTCCCCTCTCTCTCCCATCTCTTTCTTTTCTTAGGACATATATGACAACTATTCTGATCTGAAAAAGTGATTCTAATTAAAAATGACTTTTTTTTATTTTGTTCTCTAAATGAGCTTTAGAGAATCAGAGCACTTTTGGTAACAGCCCAAAATTTATGTTCCTATAACAGAAACTCGTTTGATAACTGCACAAAATTCCTGTTCTCGAGACCAAATGCTCTCCCCAATTTTTTACTTTGTGGAATTTCATACTACATTTCGAATTAATCGGAGATTAATTCATATTGATTCTCTTATATAACAGATTACATATTGAAATGTAAAAATAACTATCAAGAAGAATCACGAGTCATTTTCGCCATTTATTGTAAGGTTTCATCAAAGTCTTTTGAGCGAGCGGACAACCGACACGAGTGACATCCTTGTTCCTGCAAGAAAAATTCATTGCGCCGGCCTGCAATTGTGTGCGTTTTTTATTCTAGAAAATCAAATCTCTATCTTAATTCATCAAAAAGCTAAGAACGGGAGCTTGCTAAGTGCTCAAGATAGTTAATTTTGTCTTTTTTTTTTCAAATTTTTTCAAACTAGACTAAGTCTAAAATACATAAACCTAGCCAAATCAATGACTAGTGAAATCAAGTGCGCAATAAAGGAATCATGGCATTGATAAATCGCATCATAAAACCTTAATAAAGCCCTAAGAGCTTAGAGAAATATGATTTGAGTTTAATTACAAAGGTGTTCATGATTTTTCTAAAAAAACAAAATCTATGAAATCTAGGGAATTTATGCTCAAATTTATGAAAATGAGGTTAAACTAGCTTTCGTAAAAAAAAAAAAGCATCAAACTAGCCTAATCTAAGCTTCTTATATTTCTATGGATTTTCTATAAAAAAAATTGATTTTTTTTTTAGAATTTTTCCAATTTTTTATTTTTATTTTCATATTTTATATTTTATTATCTTATTTTTTTTCTTTGAAAATAAGACCTAATTCTGCTTTAGGTTGAGGAAAATTTGATGAGAGGACTGTAAAGGAAAAGTGATAGATGTAAGACCTCATTCTGTTTTGTGATTCTCAAAAGTGATTTTTTTTTCCAAAACTTTTTCTGGGTTTTTGCTTTTGCTCTAGGAATCAGAATCAGAATCATTTACGTTACTAAACAAGATTTTCATTTTTTTTTTTCGGAGAACGGAACCAAAGAAGTAGAATGATTGTCATATATGCTCTTAGTCACCGACCTCCTTCTCCTTTGTCTTCTCTATTGTCCTCGTCTGTAGGCGCTATCGCCTTTAGAGCCCTATCGTCATATTTTCCCCTTGATAAGCCTGTTGGGACTGTCTATGTGGGACTTGATATAGCGCCAAGAATGATGATTAGTCGACAATTGCATATTTAACCGGACAGGGAATTCTTCCATAGTACAAACGGGAAAGATATGAAAAGATACTCAAGTGGACATAAGCTTGAGGCATTGCCCCCAATGACCATTCTTCCTATTTGGAAAGAAGAAAGATGGAGGGTTCGAATTCTTACCTTTGGGGGAGTGGGGTGAGAATGCGTGAAGAGGGAGAAGGATTTTGCAATGTGCACACGACACATAACGTACATAATTTGGCTTGTATGATATAATAGGATAGGATAGAACTAGATAACAAAAAAAAAAGTAAAGAAGGCATAAGCAAGAGATATGGAGTGTGTGGCTCACAGAAAACTCAACATGCTGCTTTTATTGATTTTTAAAGCCGATTCTCAAATGAATTATACATCAACAGTGGAGACAAATTGCGAAACTCGTGAGATTACTGTGACACCCCAAAATTTAGGGCTAGGTTAAACTTAGGATTCAAACTAATTATAGATAAAGGCCATAGGATCAAGAGGAGCTATCAGAAAAGAAAGATCACCTTTGGTAAGAATCGCGGGTTAGTACATAAATCGGTTATGCTTCCGATTGATGATCGACTGAGTGACGACCTTAATCAAGCATGGATTGATTATAATTGACCTCGTCTCGCTGCAGAACGACCACAAGATCTCCCTGAAGTTGACCAGGGACTGAACCATGGAACGATTTGCAAACTGACAAAGGTCGACAATTGAACTAGCCGCGAATTCTATGAAGGTCGATTAGAACCCCGTACTAGTCACGCTCTAGTCAAGGACTGATCACCCGAGACTATGTGACGTGCTACTGGAATAATGCAGATCGAGATGAACCAGATCAATTTGAATTGGTCATGAGAGGTGAACTCGATAGCGTTCGTTATGCCTCGGTTTAGGAACGAGTGATTCCAACCCTGAACTGAGATGAAAGAAGTGGCTCCTCACTCAATTGGCAACGAAAAACGATCTTGAGGGCGCCAAATATGGCTACGCCACTTGATGTGCTTGGCTATATGTTGACACCTGATTTTTTACCAAGTTTTTTTCAGTCTTATTTTGGAAAATCATAAATAATTCATAAAAAGTCAAAAAATTAAAAAATCAACTTTGGTGGCCTTGGCAAAGCCTAAGGAACCATTTTGACCAAAAAATAATTTTTCATATTTTTAGCATTTTTTAGTATTTTTTAGAAAATAGGAAAATACTAGAAAAATCACAAAAATAGTATTTGAGGTCACAAAAATATAGGAAACTAGTTAATTTTTTTATTTTAATTTTCTTATCATTTTGACCTCATCAAGAGTTGAAATTCAAGTTTAATTTTGTGTGTTTCTTTGTAACTCACAGGGTTGAATTTGTCAAAATAATATGTTTTGAGTCTTTTTATTTGCAATATTTTGCATTTTTAGAATCCTGACATTCGACTTGATCGCCCCACATTTCAATTTGGTTCAATTGTGAGCTGATTTGATCAATTTTGGCTTTAGGGACCTAATTGCATAAAAATCTTTTCATTTTAGTCCCTACAGTGCCAATTCTGAAATTAAACTTTTCTGAGGGACACCCATAGAACCACAATGCTTCCTCCCTATAGTATTTGACCTCCTCAATCTAACGGTGGGCTCAATTGGTGCCAATTCCTGCATTTAGAACATCAATTTGGCAAAAAGCGATTTCGGATCATATCTTGTATTTGGGGCTTTCGCATGATTCTAAGGGTTTTAGTCACAAAAACCACATTTCCAAAGAGAAATCATTTCGTGAATAACATTGGAAGCTTCAATTTTACAACAACAAAAAATGCCAATTACTAGTACAATTCGGACATTATTCGTGAACCGGGTCTGACGGGTCGGGCGAGTCCGACCTAGGGACTCGGTCACTGTTCATCACCTCCCCAAGCATTACACACACAAAAACAGAACGGGGAGAGGAAGAAAAGAAAGAAAATGATCGGTTGAGGGGGGATCAGTTTAAAAAGTCCAGAACAGACGCAAGAAAAAAAGGACCTCGGAGAGAGAGAGCTCGTGGAGGGAGAGCGAGAGAGGGAGCTCGCGGAGGGAGAGCGAGAGAGAGAGCTTGCGGAGAGAGAGCTCGGGAGAGAAAGCTTGCGGAGAGAGAGCGAGAGAGAGAGAACGAAAGGGAGAGCGAGAGAGAAAGGACGAAAAAGAGAGGAAATGAGGGAATGGAGAGAGGACGTCCCCTGGAAGCTTACGTCCGCCATTGATGGAGGCGAAAACAGAAACTTCGAAGCCTCGGAGGTGACGATATAAAGCAAGACGAGCTTTGAAATTAGTCCGACACGCTTCTAAAGTCTAGAGAAAGATCTTGAAGCCTCGAGATCACTGTTTCATCGCAAAAAAGGTAAGGGCCGTGCTCGAGTTCTTGGAGCTTCGTTAATGGCGACTCTTTCATTCTTGCTCATTTCTTTGAGATTTTTGTTTCGATCAAGTCTAAAGAACATACTAAGCTCGTATCCATGCTCTTTTTGCATTAAATCTACTCGAAACCATGGATCCGAATCCGAGCCATCCGAACCTGTCGAGAGCCTGAGAGCTCGATCCAATCTAAACTGACGCCTCGTGATCATCAGGTAAGTTCTCTCTAACTCCATAGATGTTGTTTGATGATCCGAAACGCTCGTTCGACGTTAGAAATGGCTAGGGCGGACTCTCGCCGGAGATTAGCTCCGGCCTAGGATTGCAGCTTAATGAAACCTGATCCTGTTGTGTTGAGTCTATGATATGTTGTAGAGGAAGTCGTAAGGGTTCGAACGACGTTGGAATTAGGCCCATCGGAGGTCTGACGGTAGAGAAATCACCATCCGACGAGGCGCCGGCGAGGGAGCGCCGGCGCCGGTCGTCTTCCCCGGCGAGTCTGTTGACTGGTCAACGAGAGTTGACCAGGTCAACGCTGGCATGGCGCCGAAGTGGCGCCCACGTGGTAGCCACGTCAGCGCATTCGGTTACAACAGAATTAAAAAAACAAACTTGATCCGACGGTGGATAGTGTGCCACGTGTCGAGATCTTGCTTTTTCGGAAATAAAAATCATCTTTCAGATAAGTTGATCGGACGGTTGTAGTTCGATCGGGTGTTTCAATCTGGGCCGTTGGTTTTTGGTCTTAGATCAGACCGCCCGCGCGTCCGCCACGTGCCGTAATCAGGAGCGTCGGTTCGATTTGGGCGGGAGTTTGAAATTCAAGCGGGAAGAGTAAGGTGACGTCGTTTCGGTGCGGGCCCGGATCCGGGCCGGGTCGGTCGCCCGCAGGTCGTGGGCCGAGTGTCGCGACCCTCTCCCGAGCTCGTGAAGGCGCGGGAACGGGCTAATGGGCTGCCCGATCGCTGGCTTGATCGGACGCGGGCCTCTCCCAAGGCCCATTACCCAAGTCACAACTGCTGTATATACGTGGTCGACCTTCAGTGTGGTCTAGTGACATGTGATGAGTGTACATGCCAAGGAGTCGCCACCAATCGTTTCGTGGAGGGTACGATCGGAAACCCTATCGAATAGTTGGGAGTAGTCTATTCGATTCCGCGGAAACCAGAGAAGTGGGTTCGGGGACTTAGTTACGCCAACTGTCAGAGCTGACGCCCTTTCGGTACCTAAGCTGAATGGTTTATCTGATCCTAGGATTTCATACAGACGAGTGGGGTACAGATCCTAAATCTAGGAGTTCATGCAGATGGGAATTACTACCCTATCAATCACAATCAATAGAAATAAGTGCGCAAATCAAGGATCCAGTACATGCGGATAAAACACATGAAATCAGCATGGTATCCCTAATGAGGCCCTATTAGCTTAGAGAAATATCAATCAAGGCTTAGGAATGATTTTGGCATGATTTGCCCATGAGGGGCAAAATCATAATTTTGAACAATTTGGGGACAATTCCCCCTAAAAAAGGACAAATTCGTCATTTTTGGCGAATTGGAGAGTCAAAGGACGGGGAAATAGGATTGGCCATCAATCCAATCCATTTCCTATTTTTCGGAAATTTCCAGGATTTTTCTGGAATTTTCAAATGATTTTACCCTTGGAGGGGTAAAGTCGTCATTTGGACAAAGGCGAGAACTAAAAATCTCAAATATTAGGGTTGGTCGTCCTCTTGACCCAAACCCTAACTTTAAGCTATTTTCAGAACTCGATTGAGACAAGAAAAATGATTTTCCCAAATGAGGGGCAAAATCGTCATTTTAAGAAAAGAGGCGGGACTCGAAACCTAAACTCGAGAATTGGTCGTCTAATCGACCCTAATTCTTACCTCGGCGTTATCGGCCTTATCTTGCATACCAGCAGATGCGACTTACCCCTAAAGGGTAATATCGTCAAGTCTTGGAAAATTGGATAAGAAACCTCAAAAATAGGGTTGACCAGTTGTCTGTGGTCAACCCTCGATTTTTTGGGGGGTTTTTGGAATGTCTAGGATTTTCCCATAATTTTTCACATTTTTTTTTTTGGAATTTTTTTGGAATTTTCTAGCATTTTTTGGATTTTCTGAAATTTTTCCTATTTTCTATTTTTTTTTTATTTTTTAAAATCATTTTCTAATTTTTTATTTTAAAAAATGTTATTCGGGCCGGGTCACCCGACCCACTCGGGTCGGAACCCGGCCCAGACCCGGACCCGCGAAACCGAAGCCTCGAAACGGCACCGTATCGCCTTTTTTGTTTTTTCGCTCAATTGGTTTTAATCCAACGGTCCTCAATGAATCGCGTGGCTGATCCTCGATCGTAGGATTGAATGACTAGAGCCTACGGCTCGGATTGAATGGAGACTTAACCAGAGGCGTCCGATCTGATTACTTAATCGTGCGGCCACGATTAGATCCCGAGACTTGATCTAGGCCGTCCATTCCTACTCAACGTGAAACGACGTCGCTTAGTTACTAAGCCATACGGCACCGTTTCAAACAGCTTTTATTTTCCGATTTAAAATCCTTTTCGAATTATTCTATTTTTTAATCGGACGGCCACTAGAATTTAAGTTCGATTTATCTCAACCGTCCGATCCATTAATTCGAATAACAGCCCCTAACGGCCACGCTGACTCGGCACCACGTGGACCAATCGCGCATCGCCACCTAGGCCTTTGACCTGCTGACCACGCCACGTCAGCTTCGTCTTCAACCTTTCGACCCCGGCGAAATGGATGGCTGAGGAACTCCGATGGCGATCTGACGGTGGATTCTCGACGGACTGGAACGAGACCGGCGGTAATCGACTCGAAATCGCTTCTATTCTAACATATCTCAGGATTACGCGAATCCATTCACGGAATCAAGCACGATCGAACATGAACCAATACGTACACATACACTCGAGACTGCAACTCACCTGTTCTCGCGGATTCCTTGTGCGCGGCCGGTGGCGATCGATTCCGGTGACTTTGGGTGACCTTCTGGTGGCCTCGTGTGGCTTTGGTTTGGCCTTGGAAGACCTAACCAGCGCCCTGCAATTCGAGCTCAAATTCTCGACGACGGGGGTCGGAGAACGAGCTCTGCTTCGCGTTCTCTCTTTCTCTCTCGATTCAGTTTCACCTTCTACAACTGAATCTGTCCTCTTCCTTAACTGAAAGCCGACGTAGGCTTCTATAGCCTGTTGGATTTTTGGCGCCGAACGGTGGAGCTTCAACCAACTCCATTTGGCACGTGTAGTCACGTGCAAATAGGTCAGAACGACGTCGGGGAGGATGGGCATTCCGTTTAGTCCCTTTTGGTTCCGCGGTGAGCTTCATTTCGCACGAATTTGGCAAGGATTTGAGTTGTTTTTGCCTTTGTTGACTTTTGCAGGTCCGAAGGTTTGACTGGCCGATTGCTCCTTGCTCCGGCGGCCATTGATCGTCGTTCTAGCTCCAATCGACGGTAAGTGATCTAAGGAACTAAACGCCCACCATTGCGTCTTCAATTGGGGTTGATTGGCCCGTCGATTTCCCCGTCAAAGTTCGTCCATTTGTTGTTCATTCGCGCAGGTGCCTGAGGAAAGTGACGACACTGTAGCGGGCCGGTTCGACCGGTCCGACCGGCGGTCTGACCGGTCCGAACCGGTTCCGACTTACCATTTTTTAAATTAAACCCAAATTAATGGGAAAATTTTGCAATTGAACTTCATAATCGAATCTAGGGCATGAATTCTATCTAGAAATGTGGTTTTGCCCAAAAGTTTTCATCAATTTCTACAAAATCCCCAAATTCTTATTTGATTGGAAATTGGGAATCGTGTAATTGAGGGTGCAAATGATCAAATTGGGTTAAACCACCTATGCCAATCGATTTAAAATGGTGTAATCCATTGGGTAGCATGTTCAATTTGCAATGATAGCCCTTGAATTGAAAGTAATTTCAATTATGCTTAAATTCAAGGACTATAATGCAATTTTAATATGTAATTTTGTATAATCCGTGCAATTGAGCAAATTACACAAACAATTGGGCTAAATTGAAATAAGGGATAGTTAGATTGAATGTCAAGATCTTAAAAAATGCCAAAATTGAAAATTAAAAGACTCAATTGTTATTTTTTTCTTCAAATTCAATAATACGGGTTACAAAGGAACACCTAAAATTGAATCCGATTTTGATTTTTTTGTGAGGTAAAAAATACAAGGAATTAAAAGGAAAAATATTGGATATTTTTCCATATTTTTGTGACCTCAAATGCTATTTTTCTTGATTTTTTAGTTTTTTTCTATTTTCCAAAAATACTAAAAAATATGAAAAATGTGAAAAATTATTTTTTGGTCAAGAATGGTTCCTAAGGCTACCAAAGTTGATTTTGTAATTTTTTTGACTTTTTATGAATTTTTTGTGATTTTTCGAAAATAAAACTAAAAAAGACTTGGTCAAAAATCAGGTATCAACAGCTGCCCCTCTTTGAGAGGAATCTCGTGAGAGGTTTCTCTCAAAGACAGGTGACACCTAAATCTAGACCGACTCGACTAGGGAAAATAAAAACGAATCTTGACACTCAATCTTTCTTGTCCCACTGGTGAACGCTTTGCTCTTCATTCTTTTGCTGACGAGAGAGAGAAAGTAGAGAGACCCACATGTTACTTACCTGTTAATCGCCTGGCTGATGCTTGTGCGGCCTGCGCGGTGTATAACGGGTTCAAGTGAATACCTAGGGACTCGTCTTTTGAGTATCCTAGGGCGGTTAAACTCTAACCTGTATGGTAGGCCGTACCAGAATGGGATTCCTATACTTGAGAGGAACCTGTGAATAACGCACCCAATCTCTTAGGGATTATCAGGGTTTTGATCCGTATGGTGGATCAGACCATGAATAGGACTCCTCTCTGCTAGGAACCTATGGATGACGCACCCAGTCTCTTAGGGATTGTCAGGGATTTTGATCCGTATGGTGGATCAGACCATGAATAGGACTCCTCTCTGCTAGGAACCTATGGATGACGCACCCAGTCTCTTAGGGATTGTCAGTGATTTTGATCCGTATGGTGGATCATACCATGAATAGGACTCCTTTCTGCTAGGAACCTATGGATGACGCACCCAGTCTCTTAGGGATTGTTAGGGATTTTGATCCGTGTGGTGGATCAGACCATGAATAGGACTCCTTTCTGCTAGGAACCTATGGATGACGCACCCAGTCTCTTAGGGATTGTCAGGGATTTTGATCCGTATGGTGGATCAGACCATGAGTAGGACTCCTCTCTGCTAGGAACCTATGGATGACGCACCCAGTCTCTTAGGGATTGTCAGGGATTTTGATCCGTATGGTGGATCAGACCATGAGTAAGACTCCTTTCTGCTAGGAACCTATGGATGACGCACCCAGTCTCTTAGGGATTGTCAGGGATTTTGATCCGTATGGTGGATCAGACCATGAATAGGACTCCTCTCTGCTAGGAACCTATGGATGACGCACCCAGTCTTTTAGGGATTGTCGAACATTTTGATCCGTCAGGGGGATCAGGCCGAGAATAGGATTCCTTTCTGCTAGGAACCTATGGATGACGCATCCAGTCTCTTAGGGATTGTCGAACATTTTAATCCGTCAGGGGGATCAGGCCGAGAATAGGATTCCTTTCTGCTAGGAACCTATGGATGACGCACCCAATCTCTTAGGGATTGTCGAACATTTTGATCCGTCAGGGGGATCAGGCCGAGAATAGGATTCCTTTCTGCTAGGAACCTATGGATGACGCACCCAGTCTCTTAGGGATTATCGAACATTTTGATCCGTCAGGGGGATCAGGCCGAGAATAGGATTCCTTTCTGCTAGGAACCTATGGATGACGCACCCAGTCTCTTAGGGATTGTCGAACATTTTGATCCTATATTCTAAGGAATTAACTAGGATTTATAGAAATGAGGTGTGCCTGACCTTGAGGCTTTACCAAATGGGCTATTCTGGGTTTAGGGGTTACCTAGAACCTCATAGAAAGCTGATTCTGAAAATTGTCCTTTCAACACGCAAGGCGTTATTCTGGGATTTGGGGATTCCAAGTATCCTGCAGAGAACTTAAACCTGCAAAAACTTTGATAAGATTCTTCTGGGATCTAGGGGTTACCTGAGATCTCGCAGAAAGACTATCTTGAATGTTGTCCTTTCGACATTGAAGGTGACATTCTGGGATCTGGGGACTCCAGGCATCCTGTAAATTTGAAATCTCATAGAGGGATGATTTCAGAAATTGTCCTTTTGACATTGGAGGTGACATTCTGGGATCTGGGGACTCCAGGTATCCAGGGGTTCTACAGAAGCTTGAACATGTAGACTCTTTCTTACCAAGAGAGGTTGTGTTCTTCTGAGATCTGGACTTGCCAGGAATTCTGCAGAAGGTTAGACATGTTAAACGTTTCTCACCAAGAGTGATACAAGCCGTTTTAGGAGCCAAAGTCATCAAGAATCTTGTAGAAGCTCCAATCTGAAAATTTTCTTATCAGAGGCACATCAATGGTCTTTAAGTGATATCTGATGTCAAACTGACAGTACTTTATGACTTATATCATAGTCATGAAAAATTTTAATGAATGCATTACGATGCTGGAGGTTATCCAAAACACCTTGCGACATACGGAAGTGATCAAAAATCCCTTGTGAGGAAAGTTTGAATCAAACAATCTGAAATTATCCACAGGAGTTTGGTTAAAACGTCCATTGGAGTATTCTCATCAAAAAGGACTTCTCACCGTTTTGAGATAATGGTCTTTTACCAAGAATGCACTAGAATTTCCTATCAAACCTGTGCCTAGGGTTCAGGATCATTCGCAGTGAAAACACCTCGATCGATCAGGAGGACTTCCAAGGGAACGTAATGTTGGTCTTGGTCAACGGTTTTCAAAAGGGACTTGCGTGCAAGTCAAGGCTTTCGAAGAGAAGTCTTCAATGTCTGCTCCAGATTTACAAGTCAAGAAACCTGCAAAATGAGAAAGAAATAATCTTGCTCGAACTTCTTCGAGCTAAGCTTAGACATTAAACCTTATGTCAATCCAAGTGCCTTAATTAGAAAAGGCTTTTCAGGGTTATAACGTGGGTAGGTTTGGGGACCAAAAAGGCTTGTTTTTTTTTTTGGTTCAGAATACGCGAAGGGTTTAATATTGGTGATCATTGCAAGTTTTTCCGCCATCTTGCCCCTTCTGGTTTAAAGAGCGTCTTCAGTCTTTGAAGTGCATTGATAGTCTTCGAAGCGCATGTTTGTCTTTAGAAAACATATCTCTCTCATGTTGAGACGGTGTCAATATCTTGTCTGCACTTTCATCATCTGAGCGTGACATGATTTGGGAGCATCTTTCGCAGTCTAGCTCCCTTAGAATTTTCTTTTACAATCAGATCTCATTAGTGACCTATACAAAGGTATCATGCCATCTTTTGGCATTTACAAGATTAAACACATGATTCACAAGTGTACAAGTATTTGGATGGGCATTGGCCTTGCTTTTACCAGGCACTTTGCTTTTTCTTGATGCCCAGGATCTAATTTTTCTCATTCTTTTCTTTTTCTCTTCTTTTGTCGAGATCCCTCATTTTCTTTTCTTTTGGGGATCAGAATTTTCAAATGAGTGTGCCAGATGTACAACTTGAATCTCAGCACTCAAACATTAATCTATGAATTTTTCACAAATCCTGTGTTTTGAACTCTTCCGCTCTTGAAGGGACGTTGCTTCCGTCTTGGAGTATGCAATGATCACCAACGGGTTTGTGAAATGAATGTATAGGCTCAATTGGGCTGTACAAAGGGTAAAAGTGTATGGGATAGGGAAACGAATGCTTTTTCGTCATCCTTAAGCACTTGAACCACCATAGAAGTTAAAATGACAAGCAACACAGGAAGATTGATGCAAGTCTAAGCAAGAGAACTTCTAACCATTTATCTCCTGATACCGCTGGACGTACCTCCAGTTTGCCCCAATGTGGGGTGGTTCTTGACAGGGGTAAAGAATGAAATCGCCGTTCAAAGGGTTATCAATGGTCACCTGTAGTGTTTTTGATAGAGAAGCGAATGCCTCCGTCGTCTCAATCCATGTAATCACTGCGAATAACCCTTACGTCCGTAGGTCAAGGTCTCGCTATCCTTACCACTCCACTTATCTCTTAAGTGTGTATGGGACGTGTTTGGATTAGACTTGTCTCTTGTTTGAGGAAACATTCTTTTGAACAATTTTAAACAACTCTTGTTGGAAGAGTTCATCTTGTTTTCTTCAAAACTTACCCTCAAAAGGGGGTTTATGATGCACAACGTATATTTCAATCATGTTCAGATAACCTCCAGGTCTAAACATGAATGCCAATGACATGATTGTGAGAATTTTGCGTCTTTCTAGACATGATAATTGAATGCATGCTAGATTCCAAGAAACCTTTCATATTCTAGCAATAAGGATCCCGACAGTCTTAAAAGTCTAAGAGATTGGGAAAGGAATACTTACCTGCCCAGCGCGGCTAGGGATCCCTGAAAAACATAAAAGGAATATGTCGGTGTATGCTCTCGAATTTCAGAAAATTAGAACGATACACCTTACCCTTGATCATGCACTCCAATGGAAGTGGATAGATTCGTGAAAGTCTGCATTTTTCTTAATAGCACAAGATGGTTAAGTGTTCTAAAACATCTTGAAATTCTCAGTTTTTGAAGAGAAAGGACGTGTACCTGACCATCATGACAGTAAGTCTTCTTGATCATGCATTCCGATTTATCGCGACCCTGCTTCCTTGGGTCCTGCAATATTGAACACATGCTAATGTATGCATGGATGCATGACATGCTTATGCAAAGACTATCATGAAGAGTAGGCTCAATTCGAGGTAGGGCATATGACCGGAATCTGATTTTTATTTCAAGGGTAATATCTCTTCACAACATCTGAATTCACAGGGTGCCCCAGTTCTTCTCCCTCAGAGTTTACAAGAATTAATGCTCCTCCCGTGAGGATCTTCTTAACAATGTAAGGGCCTTCGTAATTCGGAGTGAATTTTCCCCCTGGATGGGTAGTACTCGGCAAAACTTTCCTAATTACCAAGTCATTTACTTCGAAGTTTCTGGTCTTGACCTTTCGATTGAACGCCCTGGCTACCCTCTTCTGGTAAGTTTGTCCATGGCAAATGGCTTTAAGACGTTTCTCGTCTATTAAATTCAGCTGTTCATATCTGTGCTTGAAATACTCTGACTCAGAGAGTTTATCTTCGGATAAGATTCTCAAAGAGGGAATCTTAACTTCCACTGGTAGAACTGCTTCTATTCCATACACCAGACTGTAGGGCGTCGCCCCTATAGAAGTCCTGATTGACGTTCTGTAAGCCATTAAGGCGAAGGGTAGCCTTTCATGCCAATCCATGTAGTTTTCTGCTGTTTTAGCCAAGAAGATTCTCTTGATATTTGTGTTGGCTGCTTCTACTGCCCCATTCATCTGTGGGCGGTAAGGAGATGAATTCAGATGTCGAATGCTAAAGTGATCCAGCAGATCATCGATAATCTTGTTGTTCAGGTTGGACCCATTATCTATGATGATCGCTTGCGGGGTACCATACCGGGATATGATATCTCTTTTGACGAATCTTGCCACATTTTTTGCAGTGACATTCTTGTAAGAGCTGGCCTCTACCCATTTTGTGAAGTAATCAATTGCTACCAAGATGAAGCGATGACCATTTGAAGCCACAGGATTAATAGGTCCTATCATGTCTATGCCCCACATAGAGAAAGGCCAAACTTCGGACATTTGGTGCAGTTCGTTCGGGGGTGCGTTAATCTTATCCCCGTATATTTGGCATTGGTGGCATGACCGGACGTGCTGACAGCAGTCTGATTCGATGGTCATCCAATAATAACCAAGCCGCATGATCTTCCGGGCAAGGAGGTGGCCGTTCATGTGAGGCCCACACACACCTTCATGGATCTCTTTCATGAGAATATTTGCTTCCTTGGCATCTACACATCTTAACAGAGTAGAATCAAACGATCTCTTATACAGAATTTTTCCATTGAGGACGAACTTGCCGGCCATCTTGGTTATGTATCTTCGGTCTCCTGACTGGCATCCTTCAGGGAATTCCCCTTTCAATATGTAATTCTTGATGTCATAGTACCATGGCTCTCCATCAAATTCTTCTTCAATTAGCATACAATAAGCTGGCTTTTCCACAATGCCGATCCTCAGAGGTTCTACATTCAACCCTTCAGTCATTTGTAACATCGAGGCTAGGGTGGCTAATGCATCTGCAAATTGATTGTGAGACCTTGATAGGTACTCGAATGACACTTCTTCGAACTTGAGTATCAATTCTTCAAGGTATTCGTGATAAGGGATGAGCTTTGCATCTTTCGTCTTCCACTCCCCATGTGTCTGTAGAATAATGAGCATGGAGTCTCCAAAGACTTGCAACCTAGGTATCTCCATAGAAAGGGCCAGTTGTAGACCCAGAATGCATACCTCATATTCTGAAATGTTGTTGGTACAAGGAAAAGTTATCTTTGCCGCGATAGGGTAATGTTGACCATCCGGGGATATCAGTACTGCCCCAGTGCCTGCCCCTGATAGATTGACAGCACCATCGAAATACATAATCCACTTGTCTTCTGCTAAGTTCAGAATTTGACCTTGAGTGTTTATTACTTCAGGGGATTCACCGCTTGACGGGTTTTCTGCCAGCATGTCAGCTATAGCTCTTCCTTTTACCGACTTCTGTGGAGAACATTTGATGTCAAATTCAGACAACATTACTTCCCATTTTGCTAATTTCCCAAATAAAGCGGGTTTCTCCAGAAGGTATTTGACAGGATCGTTCTCTGTTATGAGCTGGATATGGTCGTGTAGGGTATACTGCCTTAGTCTGCGAAGTACCCATACCGTCGCTACACAGGCCCTTTCAACTGGTACATATTTTACTTCAGATGGCGTGAATTTCTTACTCAGATAATAGATGGCCCTCTCTTTTCCATCTATCGGGTTTGTTTGGGCAAGTAAGGCTCCCAAGGACTCTTGTCGTATGGTCAGGTATAAGGTCAATGGGTGACCAGGAATTGGTGGCACAAGCACCGGTGGTGTGATCAAATAGTTTTTGATCATTTGGAATGCCCTGCTGCACTCAGCATCCCATGTTATTTTTGCGCCTTTCTTAAGCAACTTGAAGATTGGCTTAGCCACATCAGACAGCTGATTGATGAACCTGGCAATGTAGTTCAATCTCCCTAGAAGGCTTCTCACTTCTTTTACTGTGGAGGGAGTTGATAAATCGTGGATGGCTTGAATTTTTTAGGGATCAATCTCAATGCCTCTGTTGCTGACTATGAACCCAAGGAGTTTCCCGGATCTTGCCCCAAACACACATTTGTTAGGGTTTAGCTTTAACTTGTATTTGCGCATGCGCTCAAACAGCTTCCTTAACACCTGTATATGATCTTGTCCTTTCTTGGATTTAGCGATCATGTCATCGACATATATTTCAATCTCTTTGTGGATCATATCATGGAATAACGTGACCATAGCTTTCTGGTAGGTGGCCCCGGCGTTTTTTAATCCAAAGGGCATGACTTTATAGCAAAAATTTCCCCATGGTGTGGTAAATGCAGTCTTGGGTTTGTCTTCTTGTTTCATGGAGATTTGGTTGTATTCTGAGAATCCATCCATGAATGAGAATAATTCGTAACCCGCCGTACTGTCCACCAATACATCAATGTGGGGGAGCGGAAAATCATCTTTTGGGCTTGCTCTATTCAGATCTCGGTAATCTACGCAGACCCGAACTCTACCATCCTTCTTCATGACGGGGACTATATTTGCAATCCAGTCTGAGTATGGGATAGCTTCAATGAAGCCTACCCTAAGAAGTTTCATGACTTCTTCTATAATCTTGTCTTCTAATTCGGCTTTCATCCGCCTACTGCCTTGTTTGACAGGTTTGATACCGGGATCCGTAGGCAATGCGTGTTCCACAATCTTAGGATCAAGGCCTGGCATATCCGCGTAAGACCATGCGAAGATGTCTTGGTATTCTTTTAGTAATTTGGTGAACTCGAGCTTCTCATCTCGGGGTAGGTGTCCACCGATCTTGACCTCTTTGACGTTCACTGCGTCTCCCAAATTAATAATGACTGGTTCTTCTGAGGTAAAAGGCTTCGACTCTTCAAAGGTATTCCAATCTCTGCGAATAGCTGCATAACCCTCGTCTTCATCTTCCTCAATGTTATAGGAGTGGTTAATGGAGGGATCCGAATTTTGTAACAACCTGGTATGCATGTTTGAGATGATATGCCTGAAATGTCATGAGTATGGTTAGTTTGTACTCCGTAAAAATGACATGCATGATCATGAAAAAGTCTTTTCGAAAAAGTTTTTTTTTTTTTTTAAAAAAAACAGGTATAGGTACAAATGGGACTAATCCTCATGTCATTGGACATCCCGGCCCCATGAAAATCTTTTGAAGATTAGGAATCATATGGCAAATCAGGCCTCAAGCTTCTGCATGGAAGACTATTATCATCATTGGGCTGATTCGTGGTTCCATATGTCCTTAACAAAACATGCGTGGTTTTATTGAATGCAAGATGGGCCGCGTTACAAGGTGTGCTATTTGGACCAACGGCCGGGGATCCAGAGGCGTTTTCCTATGTGTACAATAAGGAAAGAAAATACAATGAAATGCAGAAAGTTCTAAACGCAGTATTTAAAGATAAAGGAAGAGTCTCTTTACTCAGAAGAAGTGGCTTCATTGTCCAACCACTCCATGATGACATTCACAAAGTCATCTTCAAGAAAAGGGTTTGTCAGATCTGGTTCCATTGGTGAAGTGACATTCTCTTCAGATAGCCATTTGGAGTTCTGGTTGAAGTAGGCATTTAAGGGATTCCTGAATATTCGAGACATGCCCTTCCAGGTTGGAGAACCGATGAATGAGTTATTCAGGCTGCTTTCGCCTCCTTGGCGTCCCAGGCTTTTGCCTCGGCCTCGGCCTGTTGCTTTCGGGACAGATTCATTCATGTGATATTTCTGGTACCCCAAGCCTTTTCTATGAGGATTGGCTTTTAACTGTAGGGGGTATTTATCCCTTGGTTGTGTTTACCCAGACCTTTTCCGGGGTCAAACCCATATGCCAGCAGCATCTTAGCTGATAAAAGATTGGCTTCTGAGATGTATGGGGTTCTCAGCCTTGTCCCTGCCGGGGTATGAATTGTCGCTACCAATTCTAGGGAATGATAGCTCGCTTCTGTTTTCATTTCAGGTTCAACATAGGGAATGGCACTGTTCTGGTATGTCTGGAGGTCGACTTCCCCATGTACGGTAATCACCTTCCCATCTACAACGAAACGTACTTTTTGATGCAAGCTCGAAGGGACAGCTCCTGCTGTATGGATCCAATGTCTTCCTAGCAAGAACCCAAATGCACTGGGCAGATCCATCACTTGGAAGTTTATAGAGAATTTCGTCGGGCCTATGAATACGTCAAGCTCGATCTCACCTTCTACAATCTTCTTCATGCCGTCGAATGCTCTTACAGCTGTCTTGGATGCCTTGACCATCTCTTCATTGATTCCCAGCCTCCTTATGGTAGCCAAAGGGCAGATGTTAAAGGCTGATCCGTTATCGATCAATACGTGTGCGACTCTTTTGCCGTTGCATTGTGTGGAGATGTATAAAACTTTGTTGTGCCCTCTTCCTTCCATGGGGAAGTCTTCGTCAGAGAAGCTCAACTGATCTTTTAAAAGAATTGCCCCCACAAAGTCCTCTAATTGTACTTCATTAATTGTTTCAGGGACATGTACTTCGTTGAGTATCTTTAACAGTGCGTTTTTGTGCTTCTCTGAATTGATGAATAGGTCTAACAAGGATATCTGCGCGGGTAACTTCCTCAGCTGTTCTATCACCTCAAACTCGCTGGTTTTGATGATTGATATGAGCTTTTCGGCATCTTCCTTCGTGACTTCCTTCTTTTCGGATTCACCTTCCCTTGGGGCATAAAATCGTCCAGACCTCATTATCGCGTCTACTTGTGCGGTTCCATAGTCCCAATGGACTGCTTTAGGATCGTACTCTTCTGCTGGGGGGACTTTTATAGTTATAGTTGTCAGATGAGGTATCTCTGGTCCTGACGTGTTGCCCTCTTCTTCTTGAGGTAGTTGAATCACGACAGGCTTGACTGGACAATCTTCCATCTTGCTTAGGTTATCCAGTTCATCCAATCTAATCACCACGGTCGTGGCTACTTCGACCATTGATATAGTGTTGTCGAGTTCTTCTATGCCCTTCGAGGACTCTGGTTGAGAGAGATCATCCATATCTCCCCAACCGTCTGGTATGATGTCTTCAATCTTTTGATAAAAGCTGGGAGGAGCTGAATATTTCACTTTGAAATTGTACCCTCCAGAATCTTGACCCAGATTGTCTATAATTTCGCCTTTCTCCAGCGCATCGGCCATAAACTTGAGGTCTGCTAGATTTCGCCTCTTGGCTTCTAGTTCTTCCTCTTTGAATTCTTCCTCTGATTGAGTGACTGGCCCAAGACTGTTTGCCAGATTCTCATGTGAGGTACCACAGGCGGTATTCTACTCAGTTGTGATCAAGAAGTGGTTCCATTCTAAAGATAGAGAAGCTTCAATCCCTTCGAATTCTTTATCAGTGATATCGGACATTATCCCCAAGCTCATCATCTTGGCGATACATAACTTCTTTTGGTCAGTTGAGATCTCCCCTGCTTTCGGGCATGATGAAGCGGTTGTTAGCAGGTCGGTCAGCTTGGGCACGTCTACCTTCAACTTCAGGTAGTCTTCTTCCACTTCAGAGAATATTGCCCCTACTGCTTGATGATCTGAAAGTGGGTTTTCTTGTACATTTGGGGCCGCGTGGTCAAATTTTAGAATCTGACTATCAATCAGGGCTTGCACTTTCAGCTTAAGGGTATAGCAGTTATCCACATTATGCCCTCTTTCGCCCATATGATAGGTACAGGTCTGGCTCTCATTAAAGCTAGGATACCTTGCAGGGTTTGCCCTAGGTGGTTCTTTCGCCACCAGGTGTTGCTCCAGCAGCATCGGAAGCAGCTTGGATAAAGGTCTCGGGAGCTGGGAGAATTACTTCTGGGGTTGCTTTCTTCTAGGCTCTTGTACCTTCGGTGCCGACCAGGATGGCCCTCCTTTGATCTGGTTAGAGTTGCTGAAGGACTTGAGCTTATGGGGATCTGGTATGAATGCTATGTCGAGCCCGGCTTCCCTCTCTTTTTTAAAGGGATACTGTTTCCTAGTAGGTGCTTCGTGAGGCCTTCTTTCTCTCAAGGCCCACTCCAGCCTTTCAGCAACCTTTATCAGGTGTGCAAATGTTTGACATCCAGAAGTGTTCAGCTTGTCAAAGTACTCATAGGGGAGTGCTTTCAGGAATAAGTCGATCAGCTCCTCTTCTGGGATTAAAGGCTTTACTTGGGTAGCCAAGGCTCGCCACCTCTGAGCATATGTCCTGATCGATTCGCCCCTTGCTTTTGAAGTTCGTAGAAGGTCTTCTCTTGTTGGGGCTTGTTGACACCTGATTTTTTTTACCATTTATTATTGTGATTTTTATTCTTTAAAATTAATTAAAAATATCAAAAAAGGTCATAAAATCACAAAATCAACTTTGGAAGCCTTGGTTTAACCTTAGGAACCAATTTTGAACAAAAAATATTTTTCGGTATTTTTAATATTTTTCGAGTTTATTTAATTATAAAAATACCCAAAAAATCAGAAAAATACCATTCGTGGTCAGAAAAATACCCAAAAATATTCGATAATTTTGTTTTAATTTCCTCTTCAAGTGTGTCACTTTAAATCTCAAAAATTCGGCTCGGGTCACTATGTTCCTTCACAAACATAAACCCGAACCGAGCCTAAAAAAAAAATCATTTTCGAGTCTTTTAGTTTTTAATTCTCACTTTTTATAAGCTATGACATTGGATTCTAAAGTCTTAAAGTGCAATTAGGTCAATTTGCCCTCCAATTTAATCAATTTTTACCAAAAGGGCTTAATTGCACATTTTTCTTTCAATTAGTCCCCGGTTTCACGGATGTATACGTATGCTCTACGTATTTATACATCATACGTATTTATACGTTATGCATATTTGTATTGTTTGGTAACCTCTTTAACTCTTGTAATAATAATAATGGTTATTATTTTTAACACCTTTGTTATTGCCTTTTTTAGCATTTTTGTATTGTGAGTGCTATTTTTAAATAGCATTTTTTGTATTATAAATTGTGAGTGCTATTGTTAGTGCTATTTTTAAATGACATTTATTTATCATAAATTGTGAGTGCTATTGTTAGTGCTATTTTTAAATGGCATTTATTTATCATAAATTGTGAGTGCTATTATTAGATAGAATTTATAATTGTTAGTGCTATTTTTAAATAGAATTTTTGTATTATAAATTGTGAGTGCTATTGTTAGTGCTATTTTTAAATAGCATTTTTGTATTATAAATTGTGAGTGCTATTGTTAGTGCTATTTTTAAATGTCATTTATTTGTGAGTGCTATTATTAGATAGAATTTATAATTGTTAGTGCTATTTTTAAATAGAATTTTTGTATTATAAATTGTGAGTGCTATTGTTAGTGCTATTTTTAAATAGCATTTTTGTATTATAAATTGTGAGTGCTATTGTTAGTGCTATTTTTAAATGTCATTTATTTGTGAGTGCTATTTTTAGATAGAATTTATAATTGTTAGTGCTATTTTTAAATACAATTTATTGGAAGGTATTTTTGGCTATAAAAGGATGGCAAGAGTTTTGAGGTTGAAGGGGAGAGACATTTTGTAGAGTGTGCAAATTTTTGAGAGCTTAGAGAGAAGAACACAAACACTCTCTATATTCTCATAATCTTGAGCGAGCAAAATATACTAAGTTCGGAATATTGATTCCGCATATTGCTAGCACAATTGTTGTGGAGTTATTAGTCGTCTTCCCGTTCGTCAATTGGTGGTGCGTCCGAACTAGATGCCTAACACTTGTGGAGGCTGAGATCGAAGAACATCGAACCGACACCTCCGTTCAAGCACGCTACGAGAGGTAATCTATTTACTCCCTTTGAGACTTTGTGATTTTTTTCGATTGAAATGCACGAAGTACGCCTCTGGAGATACATGTGTGGGTTGTTATTTATTTCCGCTACGTGTTACGTGGATCCCAACAGTGGTATCAGAGCCAATCCTTAGGTGTTTTCGTGCATTTAATTGATTTTTTGCAATTTTTGCAATACTATGGCCAATATGTATTAACGAATTGTTCGTCTTACATGGCTAATGGAGATTGATTATTTTATATGATAAATTAATCAACGTAGCAAAAATTGAGACTAAATCAATTTTGAATCGAAAATTTATGGCTATCTTATTTTACGTAAAAATTCTGAATATGATTCAACGTAGAATTTTTATTGTGCCTTCCTAAGTTTTAAATTGTGAATTTATTACTTACGTGAAAGGGTGGTGATCATGGAAAAATCCCTAATCAATGTGATTGATGTATATATGAATGTATGATGATTATTTATATATTTGGGGTTGTAATTATTAAATGGAGGCTGCGTACTCCTTTTATTTTTCATGTAATCTTTATTTTTAGCATAGTCAATTGTTGATGTAAATGCTACGAGGATTACGTGGAGGAGCCTTTTAAGTCGGCGAGCTCTTTGGGGCCCAATTCTTGAAGAGTTCAAGAAACCAAGAAGAAGCGAAGAGCGGCTCTCCGTTATTAAAATATTAAAATGATTATATGTGGTCTCATTGGCTCGAGACCCATTAAATCATAATTCCATGATCACCACGTAGGATAGATATTTATGTGATTGACATCTATTTATTTATTATGATTACGTGAGCA
Source organism: Rhodomyrtus psidioides (assembly GCA_021437785.1). Lineage (NCBI taxonomy): Eukaryota > Viridiplantae > Streptophyta > Magnoliopsida > Myrtales > Myrtaceae > Rhodomyrtus > Rhodomyrtus psidioides. The sequence continues at coordinate 2,350,676 of JAILYB010000047.1, forward strand.
TGTTAAACTGGTTAATGTGCAAAGTCAGACTTACCTCACCCAAAATTGTGCTTGCATGAAATCCTAGTTAGGAAAATCACTCGCATTAGGTACCGAAAGGGCGTTGGTAACGACACCAGCGTAACCAAGTCCCCGAACCCAAAATCTCTGGTTCCGTAGAACTGATCGATCTCTCCCAATCGATCGGTAAGGTTTCCGGTCTACCCTCCAAGAAAGACCGGTGGCGACTCCAAATGCATGCACAATTTGCACATGCCACCACGACCACACTGAAGGTCGAAAGCGATCGACTCTTATCGTCGAAGAATACTCCCGCCGCGATTTGGTATGGGCCTGGGAGGGCTCGCGCCGATCCAAGACCCGTGATCGGTAATCCATTAGCCGCGTCCGCTTCCGGACGGGTCGCGACAGCTGGCGACTCCGCTGGGGACTTGTTCTAGAAACTATGGTTCTAGACCTCAAGTGGACTTAGGCCGTAATAAAAATTGAGTGATTTTTCTAACCCTACAGGCGCTCTTGAAGGTGAGGTAAGTCCGCTCATGATAGGTGTTATATGTTTTTGCAGATTGGAGTAATAAGGGGTGTAGTCTGTGATTAACTTTATTTTACGCAGGTGTGGCGTAGGAATGTATGTTGTGTGGATGATTTGAAGTGCTGATTGATAAATTGTTGTGCATGACTTGCATTGTGATGATCACAACACATGGACACACACAACCGCGCCTAAAACCCCAGGCGCCGCCTTTAGGAACACAATAGAAGGAATTGAAAATGGAATCTCCGTGAGGAAAAACACGGGGTAATCCACTTCTCAATTCCGCTCGCTTCGAACTATGGATTGAGTCCCAATGCAACGATAGTTGTGCAATGAAATCGGCTCTTTCTAGAACTCGAGGTGGGAACCTTAACCTTAGGTGCCAAACCCTCTGATTTTTAGAAGTTCACCATCACTTGTCTCATGCGCATGTCTTTGGGCGGTTGGTACACCTAAAATCGCACATAAGTCGACGAGTTGGGTTGGTAAGACTCTCTATCCCTCAAAACTATTACAGTTCATATAAATATAGGCATTTCATTCATTGCATTCTGGTGATTAGATTAAATGCCATTTCAAGGATAGATGCATGTGTTTTTCCCAAACGTCCTTGATAGAAGACGAGGAGGATGATATCCCATGGCGAACACCGAGTGAGCAACAAAGGAGCCTACTATGGACATTATTGAGATATCGTCCAATGAAGATGACGAGTTGGGGCAAGTGATCCGGAAGTCACAGATCGAACTTGGGGCATCCTTAAACGTTAGGATCACATTCCTTGGTTTCATTTTCCATTACTAGTCCTCTTGTATAGGGTTTATTTTTATCGAGGCTTTCTCTATCTCACCCCTTAGAGTGATTGTATTAGGGATCTATTGGTGTATACATTCAGATGGAACTCGGTTGTATTTCTTTTGACGGGTCATGGGAATGTGATAGTGGCATTTTCTCTAATCATCCGAATACTCCCAAGTCAAGTTTATAATTCCTTTAGAGGAAACTAAAGTTGAAAATCTTACACGACCTTTTTGGTCGTACAGGGTAATCCAACCCCAATTTCGCTAGAAGGAATTATACACTTGAATTGGTCCATGCATGTCATACGTCACTAAGTAATCCACGATAATTGATCAAGAGTATTGACGTTATTTCGAATTTAATGACGAGATAGATGTCCAAATTGCTCTCGTTCTTAACAAAACGGCCTTGATTTGGATGCCGTATCTTCAATTAAATTTAAAAACACGTCGTTATGCCTTGCATTTTTGACTAATTCGCTCTTCTGAATATTGGTCAAAAGCAATTATCGTGAATTACATTCCTTTCAATAGTATGCTTTCTTTCGAGGAATATTGATAAAAACTTTTCGCACAAGATTAAAACCCTTGTAAAAGTTCTTGTCATTATTAATTACGAGCAAGCATAAGATTGAAAGGGGTCTATGCTTTCTTTTTCAGATTATTCCTTTTGACTCGGTCTTTTCATTTGCAGGTGAAAAACAAGTAGCATAAAGAAATCTTTTCTTGGATAAGTCTGAGGCTATTCTTTCATCTGACCATGAGTGAGTTAGAAAATCAGAACACATCTACTCGACTTATTATGGATCGGCTCATCCAAGTCTAAGATGTCCGGATGCTCGAAGAAATGGATCATATAAAAGCTAAAACAAACACAGGGGCTTTCATTCATTCTTGCCCAAACCAGATCATACAATTCATTGGGGTGGAAAAGTAAAGCAGAAGTGAGCCCTAATCAACGACACAAAGGAGCCCAGCTGGCCCTCCAGGTTATGGATGCTTTGTTTATACGCACCACTCCGCGTATCATGGTCCGCAAGCCTGAGGTGGAGGCGTTTGCGTTCATCATTGACTGCAACAACCTGAGTCTCGTGATCTTCGGCGACTGCTTCCAAGTCCCGAACAAGTCCATTCTCACGAGTTATATCCTCGTTTATGCCGTTGAGCCTTTCTTCCAGCCACTCGCTCCGATTTCTTAGCAGGGCATTACGTCGATCGCGCTCATAGGTAGCCAGAGATAGAGCTAAGTCCTCCACCAGATTCCTCCTCTCGCGTAGCAATGTCGAAACCCGCTCTTTGGCGAACTCAACAGCCTTTTTGTGACTATCGGCCAGGTAGTCAGCCAACGCTAGGCGGTCGGACTGATCCTCATAATGGGCTCGCAAGACACGAGCCACGGTAACTCCCCGATGAGCAGCGCGGTAGACCTCCAAGGAGTTCGTAAAGAGCGTTGGAAAAATATTGTATTCCCTCCCCAACGCGGTACCCTCGAGGGAGGTGATGTCCAGGTCCCCGAACATGACTCTGATCTCATCCTCGGTTTCGGGATGATCGGCTATGTGAGCGTAGCCTCGACCCAAGAGGTTATAGAACTCTTTCCATCGAGTCAAAGCTTCGGCTGAGAAAGTGTGAACTTAGGAAGAAGCCATTTTCGACGGAGATGTGTGTAGTGGAGCGATTAGAGGATGGAAGCAAATTATATGAGAGCGTTAATCTCCCAAACACCAACTCCGCATTTTATAGCGTCTCGAGAGTGGAGAAAAGTTGCAGCAATAATGCTTGTGGAGCCGGGTTAATTAATGTAAAGCGAGGGCTGCTCCTCCCGTGAATCATCAGACATGTCCTGATCCGCAATTTCAGGCCTGACAAATTCGGTCTCGCCATTATTAAAGCTGGGAGGGAGGCGAGCGCAACTATCGAAGAAGCCGCGAAAGGATTGTGTTGTTCCATCACGCATGAAGCTGGGCGGCGAGTGAACAGCTCTGCCACTTAAAAAGAGAAGACAGTGCTGAACAGGCATGACTATTGAGGAAAAGTGAAAGGCGAGCGCAACTATCGAAGAAGCCGCGAAAGGATTGTGTTGTTCCATCACGCATAAAGCTGGGCGGCGAGTGAACAGCTCTGCCACTTAAAAAGAGAAGACAGTGCTGAACAGGCATGACTATCGAGGAAAAGTGAAAGGCGAGCGCTACTATCGAAAAAGCCGCGGAAGGATTTGGTTACCCCTTCGTGTCGGAAAGCTGAGCAGGAGGTAAACAGTTCCGTCGTTTCAAAAACAGAACGCTGAACAGACCTAGCTTTCGAGGAAAAGGAGGCAACAAATCGAAAGAGCGAGTATACAAAAGAGAGCAGAGAACCCCGAGTGACGAGTTCGTTGAAAGACCTCAAATTCTCTAGAATCAGATTCGACATCGAAGCCATGGAACTCAACATCGCCGGTGACGAACATCAAGATCGCAGTGGTGACGACGGCAGTGGCCACGACGCTCAACCCCGGAAAAGAAAAAGTCGCCAGCGCTACGCTCGGAAAGAAATCCAGGAGCTTGAAGCTTTCTTCGATGAATGCCCTTGCCCAAACGAGGAACAAAAGATTGAATTGGGCCAGAAGCTGGGAATGAATCCTATGAGAATCCATTTTTGGTTTCAGAATAGACGTTTCAGACTAGGTGTCCAACACAGGCGTAAGGAGATCACGGCCCTAAAAGAGCAGAACCAAAACCTTCAAATGGAAAACATGTGGTATGAGAAAATTCTCAGTACTATTACCTGCCCTGACTGCGGTGGCCCTACCACCCTCAGTAAATTGTTCCCCAGTAAGCCTTCTACGAAGATGGAAGGTGCTCATTTATCCCCCTGCTCCCTTGAGCCATCTCCGGTACAATCAGATCCTGCTAATGGCGCGCATGAGCAGATCGATCCTACAGAAATTATACCAGTGTCTTCGGAGGAAGAAGATACGTGTCGTTATGATCGGAGTCACCTCATCGAAGCCCATGAATCTCCTCCACCACAGCTTCCGGTAAGATCAGATACGGTTCAAGAGGAGTTAGAGGTTAGTCGGCAGGCTATCTACGCCACTCTGGACGACGAGAAGAAGAAATTCACTTGGCCCCCGGAGCTTCATCTCAAGTTCTTGGACGCAGTTCGACAGATAGGACTCGACTTCATAGGTCCGACAAGCATACTTAGGGTCATGAACGTACCGGGACTTACCAAGCAATTAGTCGCGAATCACCTTGGTTGCTACAGAAGGGCGTTAGGACAGCGTTATGCAGAACTGAATCCGAGCAATAGACTCGGCTGCGAACCCAGCACCCTTATGACAAATGAGGCCCGGTCGAATCTGGACGACTATTGGGGATTTGATCAGGATATCCTCGCGAGTCATTTCAATATTCCTCAAGAACACGCATCACAAGTGCAACGAGTAAGCACTCCTCCGTCCGAGCAGCAGCTAGTCAGTGTTCATCCTGTCGCAGATCAGCCCACCACGCCCAGTGCTCAAGGGTTTGCCCAATCAGAGCATATGGCTTCAGATGATCTAATGGGAGAAAGCTTGGAGCACTCTTATTTCCCTAATCCCCAAGTGGGAGATGCTTGTGGTAGTCAATCGATCAAATCTCCTCTTATAATCCCAGACAAAGATGGAGGTTCCAGTTCGAAGAACCCGTCGGGCGATGCAGCTCAACCTACACATCAATCGTTCGAGGGGTCGGGTGATTTCTTCGATGAAGGACTTGATACCTGGTTCGATCAGCTGGAAGCTATTAAAGGTTGGCAACCATGATCTGCACTTGGTAATGGCACACCTAAGCTGAGGCCAGACTGGTTAGTCATTGGACATGCCCCAAGAAAGAAGGGGATGTACGCGAGAAGGATGTATCTCCTATTGTAAAGTTCTCATCGGCGCATGCGTTTGTTTCTTCAATAGCTAGAGTTGATTCTGCATAATGTTTTTCGCAAACGTCATCTCGTGTGTATACGGTAATTCCTTGTTATTAAGTTCAAGGTAAAATCAGCCCCGACGCGTGAAGGCAGAATTGATAGCATGAGTTACTAGCAGAATGTGATCGAGCTCGAAAGTGAAAGATTACTAGCGGCCCCAAACGCAATGACCGCAAAATCAGGGGCAATCTTTAAGTTTCGAGCAACTACAAATCTATTTCTCACGAGGCATTCAGGTCAATCAAATATAAAGCGTCGGGCTGTGAGAATGATGCGTAGTCAATCTGTTGACACAGGCGAAAAAGGAGTCGCGTAGATCCGAAAGCAAAAACCTTTCTTGGCTAGTCAACAATGCAGAATGAAAGAGCATATATAAACAAACTCGCATTTATTTCATTCAGCAGGAAAGTTTACAAGTGGATCACTGAGGGGGAGCAGTAAACCCAAAATGAGTTCTGACAAGCATCACAAAAAAGCTTAACTGACTCTCCATGCTATCCATGCCTTGCTTACAACCCACACTCCAGGAATCGAGGTCTACAAGCTTGAAGAAAAGGAGACGACATTTCTCCTTAAGTTCGTTCACCTTGGTGTCATAGTACTCGAACTCAAGCTCTAAGTCATGAGCCAGCACCCTCCCGCGAGCTATATCCATGCTCAGGTCTTCAAGCCTTTCCTCCAACCAGGCACACTGGAACTTCAGCACGAAGTTGTGCTGGTCTTGCTCAAAGGCGGTGTCAAAAAGAGCCAGACGCTCCACCAAGTTGTCCCTCTCACGGACCAGCATCGAAACCTGGGCGTGGGCGTATTCAACAGCCCTTTTATGGTTATCGGCCGTCAGCATGGCCAACATCAGGGACTCAGTTCGGTCCTGATAACGGGCTCGCACGATACCAGCCAAAGTGACCTCCCGGCTAGCAACTTCGTAAGCCTGCATGAAATTGTTAAAGAGAGTTGGGAAGATCACAAACTCCCTTTGCAGTTTCGTACCTTCAATACACGCAGTATCCAGGGCCGGAATCAGAGTACGAACTTCAACCTCAGCTTCAGGATGATTGTTTATGTAGCCATAACCCCTACCCAAGAGGTGGTAAAATCTCTCCCATTGGGTCGAAGCTTCAGGTAAGGCAACAGGCATAGAGGAGGAATCCATATGCGATGGAATGACGGAGAAGAGAGTGAGAATGTGAAGAGTGTTTGAGAGGCTGAGTCTGATAAGGCTAAAGTGTTAATCTTCTTGACATCAATCTATCACCTTATAAATGCTCGAGTACAGGGAGAAGTGGTAATAATATTTTATGTGCAGTAGAGCCAAGCGGGTTTCGTTAATGCATCCCCGATGAGTCACGAATCCACCACCGTCCTGTGATCTCGGGTTTTACGAAACATAATGGCGCCGAAAGGTGGGCAGGCTTGTTACTCTAGAGACTGGGCCAGGGGGACAAGCGTAGTGCTCGACAAAGCGAAATCAACGCAAGAGATCTTCAGGCTCCGTTCACGTAGAAAAGAGCAAAAAAGGACAAAGTGGGAATTACGAAGCCTTGAGAAAAACGCTCGTCAAGTAGCCATCACAAAAGGACGAAGTGGGAATCTCGAAACATTGAGAAGAGCGCTCGTCGGGTAGCCATCACCTTTGATCGAAGAACGGTGATCCGGCTCCTTTAACCTCTCAGAATTTGCAGAGAAAGTGAAGATCCAAGGAGGAACAAAGAAAGCTGAGTTAACGGAAAATCAAACAGTGATATCCCGGTCAAAATGTTCAAGGGATTCTGTCATTTACTGGAAGCGCCAGACTTGGAGGTCTCCGAGCTTGAGCTGATGGAAGAGTTTGAAGATCTCAGGACCGAACCTGACACGAGGGCCATGGAGACCGATCCTTCTAATGATGAAACCCGCGGCTTGGTTAACGAGAACAGTACCCGCGACGGTTATCAGCGTCAGAAAGGGGAATATCTCAAACGCAACACTTCAGGTCAAGTCCATAAACTCGAATTGTTTTTCAGGGAATACCCCTATCCGGACATGGAACAGAAAATCAAAATGGGCCAGGAGATAGGGTGGGAGCCTCGGAAGGTCAAGTGCTGGTTTGAAAACAAATGAACCCGGCTGAAGCAGCAACGCGATCGGCACGAGTTAGCGGTTGTAAGGGAGGAAAATGAAAAGCTTCGAATAAAAAACACTCAGTACAAAAAAGCTCTAAGCATCGCTATTTGCCTGGAGTGCGGTAACCCTGTTCCCACGGACGGAGTATTCACTGAAGAGCCAGATCTGGGGGTTTATAATGCTCATTTGTTGCAATTCCCTTCGCAACATCTTTCGGAACAGGCGGGTACCGCCGAGGATCTACAAGAGGAAACTAGTGCTATAAGGTCAAAGTCGACGCCCATTGTGGAAGGGAACATGCGTCATGACAAGTCGGGTCCGCTCGATGATGAACTCACCATCATGACCAGCCGATCTGAGACCACTAAATCCCCTCCAGAGCAACCTCCAACACGACCAGATTCCGAGAAGAGTAACCGCCAAGTTGCTGACACCACTTCGGCTAGCAAGAAAATAAGATTTCGTTGGACCCCGGAGTTTCATAGCAAATTTGTTGATGCAGTTCAACAGTTGGGGATCAGTTTTGCTTGCCCATTGCGCATACTCGAAATCATGAACGTGCCGGGACTGACTAAAAATATGGTCAAGAATCACCTTTGGCGCTACAAGAAACTACTGAGAGATGGACGAGCGTCGCTAGACCAAGATAGAGGCGGTTCAACACGACCAGATTCCACGAAGAGTAGCCGCCGAGTTGCCAACCCTACTTCGGCTAGCAAGAAAACAAGGTTTTATTGGACCTCGGAGCTTCATAGCAAATTTGTTGATGCAGTTCAACAGTTAGGGATCAGTTTGGCTCGCCCATCGCGCATACTCAAGATCATGAACATGCCGGAATTGGATAGAAATAAAGTCAGGAACCACCTTTGGTGCTACAAAAGACTACTGAGAGATGGACGAGTGGCGCTAGACCAAGAGAGAGGCAGTTCAAGTTTAAATGATGAGCATGGCTGTGATCGCAATCCTCATGAAGTAGGAAGCATCCAATCACCTCTTAACACCGATGGGACTGACAATTACACGGTCGATTGTTCAGGCATCAATCAGAGTACTCCCATGGGTTATCCCAGTACTCCTCAGGAGTATGTACCGCAATTTCAGCAAATCGGGACTCCCCAGTCTGAGCACCGACTGGCCGTTAATACTAGTCCTACAGCGGATCTAACACTGGCAGGAGATGCACATACAATCTTGCGAGACGATTACGGAGATTCCGGCTCGAAGAATCAGGTGGTCCATGACGAAAATGGCAAAAAGATTCCTTCTCCAGTAGTCGACAATACTCAACCTGAGTGTCAGTCGCTCGATGGTTCAGATGATCTCCTTGAAAACATCTATTCTTGGTTCGATCGGCTGAATTCCCCCCTGAGTTACCCTGGTACTCCCCAAGAGTATGTACAACAATTTCAGCAGGTATGGACTCCCCAATTTGAGCACCAACCGATCGTTAGTGTTATTCCTACGGCGAATCCAGCATCGGGTACAAACCTACTGGACAACGATGAAAATACCAACTCGAGAAGTGAGGTTGTTCATGTCGAAAGTAGTGTGAGGAACCCATCGCCAACGGTTGAGGATGCCCGACTTGGGCGTCAATGGCTTGAAATTTCAAGCGAGTCCCTCAGTGAGCAACTCGGCGTGTGGATCACGCATAAACCGAGAAACCAGGTTGTTCATGCCGAAAATGGGAGAAGTCCGTCACCAGCAATTAAGGATGCTCAACTTGGACGACTCGAACGGTCGGACGATCTCCTGAATGAGCAACTCAGCCTATGGGTCAAGCATTTTGGAACAAGTGCATCTTCGCAGTCGTGACCGGTACCGGCGACCGGACATCTGGTTCGAAGCTCGTGTGCTAAATCATTAGAAGGCTCAGGAGAGTGAGAGGTGAATACATCGAATGAATGTGTTACGGATTTCGTTGTAAAGTTCCCGCGGGAACATTGTAATTAACGCTGAAAACTAACCGCTCTGAGTGTCAACATTACCCTTTGAACGTCTTCGAGCCAAGGGCCATGGATTAATCACTTAATCCGTGGAGCAAATTCCATGAACGATGACTATCACCCGCGGAGCATAATGGGATCTACCCCCATTCAGCACGAAATACGTTTGGTCACGAAGCCTCCCATTTGGTAAAACGATGTATCGTTCCTAAACGATCTTCAACCGAATACCAAAGTAATGTCTCATTTCTTTCCCTTCTCAGGTGTTAAACGTGGATAAATCACCCAAGGAGCCATCTGTTCAAATAACAAAACAGACGTTGCCCAACCGGGGGCAGCTGAACCATTGATATTGCAAATATTCCAAGCATGGATAAGCGGATTTGATAGACGTGGTTCATATCAATACGCGACGTCAGAACGGGATGAGAACCAAGAGTAAAGTTGTATTGTCCCAATTTGTCTTCAATTTGGGAATATGAGTTAACACTTGCTATTTATCCTTGATAGGGACTCACCATCAAGGAGGACAAATTTTGACAACCTGTGTGCACTCGCAGGGGCACACGACCGAGGGTAAGATGTATCGTTCTAATTTTTTGAAAAATTCATGAACGAACAATAACATGTTTCTTCCGCATTTTCAGGGATCTCCAGCCGCGGGGGACAGGTAAGTATCCCTTTCCCCAATCCATTGAAAATGTTGAATAAAAAATAGAGAAGAAAAGAAAAGCTTTTAGAATCTGATGTCTAGAAAAGACATAGGATTCTAACTTCATTGGCATTCATGTTTTGAAACATGAGGTTATCTGAACATGCATTGGGCATCATAAAATCCCATTGACGGGTAAAATTTTTGGAGAAAACGAAAGAGATTTTTCCAATCAAAAGTTGTTCAAAACTTTCAAAAGGACGTTTTCTCAAAAGACGAGAGGCAAAGCCTAGTCCAAACACGTCCTATACACACTTAAGAGAGAAATGGAGCGGATAAGACAGCAGAATCTGGACCTACGGAAGTAGGGACCATTCGCAGCGATTACATGGGTTGGGACGACGGAGGCATTCGTTTCATATCCCCCAAACACTACAGGTGACCGTTGATAACCCCTTTGAACGGCGGTTTTCATTCTTAACCCTGTCAAGAACCACCCCACATCGGGGCAAAATGGAGGTGAGTCCAGCAGCATCAGGAGAAAATGGTTAGAAATTTTCTTGCTCGGACTAACATTAATCTTTGTGTGTTGTTTATATGGTAATCCAAGTGCCATAGGATGATGAGAAGCATTCATTTCTCTATCCCACACACCGAATCCTTTGCATAGCCAAGTTGAGCCTGCAGAATCATTTCATAAACCCGTTGGTGATCATTGCACATTCCAAGACGGATGCAGCATCACTTCAGAAACGAAGAAGTTCAAGACTTAGGGTTTGCAAAAGAATTCCTAAGTTAATGTTTAACCTTGTTAGACCTTTGATCATAGGTCTAACGCGATCCTATGAAGATGAGAAAAAGTGGGATTTCAAAAATGAATGAGAAAAATCCACGGCATCGAGAAAAAGCAAAGTGCCTGGTAAAAGCAAGGCCGATGCTCATGAAAGCTGTTTGCTTGATCCCCAGTGAAACTTGGATGAAAAAAAAAAAAAATTCTTAAAGGAGTCAAATAAAAAAAGCTGCTCCCCAAATGCTGCCAAGCACAGAACAAAGACATGGGGAGAGTCGGTCTCTGAATGCAACAAGGGACGCTCTCTAAAGAGCTGGTGCACACCTCAAAATCGGTTGTACACCTCAAAAACTAAAGATGCAGAAAGGAAAAGACAGGAGGTAAATCAGCAATGATCACCAATGTCAAACACCTCATGAATTCTGGGCCAAAAACAAGCCTTTTTCGGTCCCCAATCTTATCGATGTTAAGACCCAGAAACAGTCTTCTCTGACTAAGACACTTGGGTTAACATATAGCTTAGCTCGAAGAGGTACGAGCAAGATTATTTCTTTCTCATTTTGCAGGGTTCTTGACTTGTAAACCCGGAGCAGATGGTGAGAACATTCATTCAATGGCCTCGACTCCAAAGCGGGTCTCCCTTGAAAACCATTATCCAAGCCCAACATCACGGTCCCGTGGAAGACCTCCCGATCGATCGAAATGTATGCGCTGCGAATGATCCTAAAACCTAGGCACAGGTTAGTAAGAAGTTGAGCGCATTCCTTACAAAAAACCATTATCACAGAGCGGTGAGGAGCCCTCTTGATGAGAAATTCTCCAATAGATGTTTTGAACAAACTCTTTTTGAAAATTTCAAATTGTTTGATCCAGATTTGCCGCGCAAGGAATTTGTGATCACATTTACATGTTGCGAGAATGCTTTGGATAACCTCCAGCATCAAAACGCACATTTCATGATTAAGACTTAAATCATACGGTTTTGTCAGATGGACAGCCGTGGTCTTCCCAAAGATTACTAACGTGTTCTTGGTGAAGAAAAATCTTTCAAGCTCAAACTTCTGCAGGATTCTTGGAAACCCCGAATCCCAGAAAAATATTTGCTCCATGGAGTGGAGCACACAGGTTTGAATTTTTTGCAGGATACCTGGAGAACCCAGCTCCCAGAATGTCGTCTCAACAGACTAAAGCGAGGCTTTGTCAAAATAAAATCTTTCACTGCTTCAAAACTGAATTCCCGATAAATTTCGGGATCTTTCAAAAGAATGGGCGATGATGTGACCCCTTTTCAAAATTTAGGCAGTCTCATCGGACGTGGAGAACCCTCGTCATGAGACCCCTTTTCAAAAATATCAAACAGTCTCATCGGACGTGGAGAACCCTCGTCATGAGACCCCTTTTCAAAATTTAGGCAGTCTCATCGGACGTAGAGAACCCTCGTCATGAGACCCCTTTTCAAAAAATCAAGCAGTCCTAGCTTGACGTGGAGAACCCTCGTCCTAGGATCCCTTTTCAAAAATATCAAACAGTCTCATCGGACGTGGAGAACCCTCGTCATGAGACCCCTTTTTCAAAATTTAGGCAGTCTCATCTGACGTGGAGAACCCTCGTCATGAGATCCCTTTTCAAAGTAAAATCAAGGTAGAAACCGCCTGAAGGGTCAAATCAATGGTAGAAACCGCCTGAAGGGTCAATGTATGGTAGATACCGCCTGAAGGGTCAAACACATGGTAGAAACCGCCTGAAGGGTCAACACAAGGTAGATACCGCCTGAATGGTCAAAATGATGGTAGATACCGCCTGAAGGGTCAACACAAGGTAGAAACCGCCTGAAGGGTCAAATCAATGGTAGAAACCGCCTGAAGGGTCAAACCAAAGGTAGATACCGCCTGAAGGGTCAATCAAAGGTAGAAACCGCCTGAAGGGTCAAACCAAAGGTAGAAACCGCCTGAAGGGTCAATCAATGGTAGAAACCGCCTGAAGGGTCAAACCAAGGTAGAAACCTCATGAAGGGTCAAACCAAGGTAGAAACCGCCACAAGGGTCAACTCATTGGTAAATACCGCTGTAAGGATCAACGCAAAGGTCCGATCCACCATACGGATTAAAATCCTTGGCAAATCCCCCAGCGTGGGATGCGCCCTTCTCAAGTTCCTACCAGTCAGGAACCCCATAATGGTATGACCTACCATACAGGTCAGATCTTAATCTCCCTGGGATATTCTGAATGACGAGTCCTAGGCATCTTCTTGAAAGTCGTCGCAACCGGCAGCATCCGACAGGTGAGCTTCAGGTAAGCCTCTCTCACTTCGGCCCATGTTCAAATTGTTAGAGCAAACCGGAGATTGATTTGAGCTTTTATCAATAGGCTTAAGGATCCGATGTCATAACATTTCTTCTCTTATTTTTCCCAGTTGAGTCGGTTAGGAATCAGGTGCCACCTTATCTTTGAGAGAAACCTCTAACGAGATTCCTTTCAAAGAGGGGCAGCTGTTGACACCTGATTTTTTTTACCATTTATTATTGTGATTTTTATTCTTTAAAATTAATTAAAAATATCAAAAAAGGTCATAAAATCACAAAATCAACTTTGGAAGCCTTGGTTTAACCTTAGGAACCAATTTTGAACAAAAAATATTTTTCGGTATTTTTAATATTTTTCGAGTTTATTTAATTATAAAAATACCCAAAAAATCAGAAAAATACCATTCGTGGTCAGAAAAATACCCAAAAATATTCGATAATTTTGTTTTAATTTCCTCTTCAAGTGTGTCACTTTAAATCTCAAAAATTCGGCTCGGGTCACTATGTTCCTTCACAAACATAAACCCGAACCGAGCCTAAAAAAAAATCATTTTCGAGTCTTTTAGTTTTTAATTCTCACTTTTTATAAGCTATGACATTGGATTCTAAAGTCTTAAAGTGCAATTAGGTCAATTTGCCCTCCAATTTAATCAATTTTTACCAAAAGGGCTTAATTGCACATTTTTCTTTCAATTAGTCCCCGGTTTCACGGATGTATACGTATGCTCTACGTATTTATACATCATACGTATTTATACGTTATGCATATTTGTATTGTTTGGTAACCTCTTTAACTCTTGTAATAATAATAATGGTTATTATTTTTAACACCTTTGTTAGTGCCTTTTTTAGCATTTTTGTATTGTGAGTGCTATTTTTAAATAGCATTTTTTGTATTATAAATTGTGAGTGCTATTGTTAGTGCTATTTTTAAATGACATTTATTTATCATAAATTGTGAGTGCTATTGTTAGTGCTATTTTTAAATGGCATTTATTTATCATAAATTGTGAGTGCTATTATTAGATAGAATTTATAATTGTTAGTGCTATTTTTAAATAGAATTTTTGTATTATAAATTGTGAGTGCTATTGTTAGTGCTATTTTTAAATAGCATTTTTGTATTATAAATTGTGAGTGCTATTGTTAGTGCTATTTTTAAATGTCATTTATTTGTGAGTGCTATTATTAGATAGAATTTATAATTGTTAGTGCTATTTTTAAATAGAATTTTTGTATTATAAATTGTGAGTGCTATTGTTAGTGCTATTTTTAAATAGCATTTTTGTATTATAAATTGTGAGTGCTATTGTTAGTGCTATTTTTAAATGTCATTTATTTGTGAGTGCTATTTTTAGATAGAATTTATAATTGTTAGTGCTATTTTTAAATACAATTTATTGGAAGGTATTTTTGGCTATAAAAGGATGGCAAGAGTTTTGAGGTTGAAGGGGAGAGACATTTTGTAGAGTGTGCAAATTTTTGAGAGCTTAGAGAGAAGAACACAAACACTCTCTATATTCTCATAATCTTGAGCGAGCAAAATATACTAAGTTCGGAATATTGATTCCGCATATTGCTAGCACAATTGTTGTGGAGTTATTAGTCGTCTCCCCGTTCGTCAATTGGTGGTGCGTCCGAACTAGATGCCTAACACTTGTGGAGGCTGAGATCGAAGAACATCGAACCGACACCTCCGTTCAAGCACGCTACGAGAGGTAATCTATTTACTCCCTTTGAGACTTTGTGATTTTTTTCGATTGAAATGCACGAAGTACGCCTCTGGAGATACATGTGTGGGTTGTTATTTATTTCCGCTACGTGTTACGTGGATCCCAACAGTGGTATCAGAGCCAATCCTTAGGTGTTTTCGTGCATTTAATTGATTTTTTGCAATTTTTGCAATACTATGGCCAATATGTATTAACGAATTGTTCGTCTTACATGGCTAATGGAGATTGATTATTTTATATGATAAATTAATCAACGTAGCAAAAATTGAGACTAAATCAATTTTGAATCGAAAATTTATGGCTATCTTATTTTACGTAAAAATTCTGAATATGATTCAACGTAGAATTTTTATTGTGCCTTCCTAAGTTTTAAATTGTGAATTTATTACTTACGTGAAAGGGTGGTGATCATGGAAAAATCCCTAATCAATGTGATTGATGTATATATGAATGTATGATGATTATTTATATATTTGGGGTTGTAATTATTAAATGGAGGCTGCGTACTCCTTTTATTTTTCATGTAATCTTTATTTTTAGCATAGTCAATTGTTGATGTAAATGCTACGAGGATTACGTGGAGGAGCCTTTTAAGTCGGCGAGCTCTTTGGGGCCCAATTCTTGAAGAGTTCAAGAAACCAAGAAGAAGCGAAGAGCGGCTCTCCGTTATTAAAATATTAAAATGATTATATGTGGTCTCATTGGCTCGAGACCCATTAAATCATAATTCCATGATCACCACGTAGGATAGATATTTATGTGATTGACATCTATTTATTTATTATGATTACGTGAGCATGTTAAACTGGTTAATGTGCAAAGTCAGACTTACCTCACCCAAAATTGTGCCTGCATGAAATCCTAGTTAGGAAAATCACTCGCATTAGGTACCGAAAGGGCGTTGGTAACGACACCAGCGTAACCAAGTCCCCGAACCCAAAATCTCTGGTTCCGTAGAACTGATCGATCTCTCCCAATCGATCGGTAAGGTTTCCGGTCTACCCTCCAAGAAAGACCGGTGGCGACTCCAAATGCATGCACAATTTGCACATGCCACCACGACCACACTGAAGGTCGAAAGCGATCGACTCTTATCGTCGAAGAATACTCCCGCCGCGATTTGGTATGGGCCTGGGAGGGCTCGCGCCGATCCAAGACCCGTGATCGGTAATCCATTAGCCGCGTCCGCTTCCGGACGGGTCGCGACAGGGCTGTAGTCGTGTTAAATTTGTACTGCCTGAGGAAGTCTTCTGCGAGATCTTCCCATCCGTCGTAATCTTCCAAATCTAGTTCAATGAACCAGGCCAGAGCGGCGCCAGCCAAGCTCTCTTGGAATGTGTTCATTAACAGTGGAATGTAATCTGAATAGTGCGCCATCTTGCGCAGGTAGTACTTGAGGTGGGCACGGGGACAATCTGTCCCATTGTATTTCCTTACGAACTCTGGTTCTTTATAGTCAGGAGGAGTCTCCACTTTAGCAAAAGGAGATATCTTGTCGAAGCGGGCTAACTCGTAACCTTGGCTGCTCAGGAATTCTTCGATCTTAGCCAATCTCTTAGCCTCTACCTCTGTTTTCACGGTCTGTTTTCCCTTCTCCTCTTTTTCAAGGTTGATAACAACAGGCGAGGCTTTTTGTTGTGACCGGCTATTTGGTTCATGAACGTCCTCCTCTGTACGCTGTGTATCTCTCGTCAACTCTTTATCTGTCGTATCAGGTATGAAAGAAGTACCAGCGTTGTTCTGGTTGTGAGTCGTCGTCTGTTTAGCTTGGGATGTCTCTAGCATGGCCTTAATGTCAGCCATCATAGTTGCTAGGACAGTCATCTGAGATTCCAGCATGCCTACGCGCGGTGTCAACTCTTGCTGCTCCATTCTTGTCTTAAGGCGAGTTCGGAAGCGATGTGTGGGAAATTCCGTGATGAGAGCGTACCTGTTCCGAAGAGATTTTGAGTGAGTACTTCTTTCATTTTAGCAAAAAGGAGCAGCTAATTCTTTCAGTTGCATGCTTCTTGTCAGTAGATGAGAAAAAGGGCTACTTCGTGAGCCTTAGCCTCATGTAAGTAGTTCTTTTAATCATTCCTCGACAAGAATTCATGGAATTAAAAGAAGCGTAATTTCTGACGATAGTTTTTATGCATTTGCAAAACATGTTCACATTCATGCTCATGTGTCCAAGATAGTATTCCACAGAAATAAGAATGTATGAGAAGGCATCACAATATTTGCTTATTTTACACTTGACAGAATAGCCTATTCAAGTCTAGGACGTTTGAGGCCTAAGGTATCCTCATCATCCCATTATGGATTCCCCTCTTCAGCCTGGGGCTCCTCATCTTCTGAACACGATAGTGGTCCCATTTCTTCGGGTATGTAGGGCTCTATTCCTGGTACATACGGTACGATGTATTCAGGTATGTAGGGCTCGACAAGGCTTCGCCTTATCGCTTTGAAATGTTGAATGTATTCTGTGGTGGCTCTATGAGTGTTTTCTTCTCGAGTCATGTTTTCTGGCCAACTTATTTCTTCAGCCTGGGAATTCTTCAAGGAGTGTATGATGGATGCCACCTTGGCTTCAAATTGTCTCTTCTCCTCCTTCGTGAGGGTCTGGCTTGGTAAGTCAAAGGAAAAGATACCAGGTTGCGGTGGAGAAGGGATCTCCTGAAGTGCTCCAAACTGCCGAATCACCCTTCTTGGATAGTATGCGGTTGCGCCCGTGAATCCTAGCAAGGGGACTGGACCCCCGTCATCGCAGGTCAATCTGACCTTGCTCAGCGTCGGTAACCTTAGCCGCCATCGGAGTTGTTCGGGTTTTAGGACTTTGAGGAAGTTCCTCCACTCTATGAAGTTGAACTTGGGAACACGTGTATAGGTTCTAGCAAATGTTTTAAGAGGGTGTGCATTGGGGCTGATTTCAGTGAAACCCATGCGGATGTGGAATTGTCTGATGTGGGATGTGAACCATAGATATAGAAGATCACTAGAAGCTCTAAAGATTCCCTTTTTGTTTTTCTTGAAACGATTTAGGGAGAGGAAGGTTTCGGCAAGGAGGATGTTTGAGTAATCCCACCCGCAACAGACTTGTCTAGCTACTACAGCCATGATAGGGTCGAAGGTGACAGTTGAGATCGGGAATAGCACAAAGCTAAAAAATGCCAAGATAAAGGCTCTACCAGATTTGGTTCCTTTAGTAGCAGGAAGGCGGGAAAATCGGTCTATAAGGAAGGATAGGGAGATCCGTCCAGAATTGTTCTTTGTATCCGCTTTGACTTCATTTAGGTTTGTGTCAAGGAATTCAGCCACCTGACTTAGGGGTTCAGGTCCTATAGGGGGTCGGACGAGCGTAGGGGTGAATTCAACTCCGATGACGGCGCTGTATTCCTCGGTAGTAGGAGAATCTCTAGTCCTTCCATGCAAAATGTAGCGGTGGTAGGATCCCAGTAAAGAGCCATGGCTTGAATGAAGGCAGGCGGACACTCAATCTTCAGCAAGTCCAATAAATACCCTAGTCGTGATTCCGCATACTTCTAGCTGGCTTCGCCCATGCCATCCCACCATGATCGGAGTTCAGCTCGGGGGATTTTGAATACTTGAATATCGCTCTTTCCCATCAAGTCTAAAATATGCCAATGATTTTTAAAAGGTCAATCGTCAGAAATTACTTTAAACGTATGAATATGAAGATGTCATGAGGCATGTATGAGCTGACTTGATTGCATAGTTCAATTTGAAGAAATGGAGATTAGGACCTTTTTCAAGTCTCGAAAAGCCTGACTCAAAGTCTAATTTGCATTTCAGGGAAGTGAATTATGCAATTTAGTCAGGTTTACTCAGTGACTAAAGGGAACGACAACGTCACATTCCATTGGTCAACACATCAAAGGAACAAGATGCCTAATGGAAGAAAGGTAAAGAGAGGTTTTTCAAACAAGAAAGCCATAAAAGCCAATGGAACGTGAGGATCTAGGTCACTCTTTTTCCAGAGGTTTACCCAGATGAGAGTAGGTCATGAAATCTCCCTTAACCTAAGGTAGGGGAGTTATCTTCAGTGTTTCGGTCGAGAGGTTGTAATTCCTCTGGCCATTCTCTAGTCCAGGTTATGATGACTTCGGGAGTCTTCTCGGGTTCCACTTTCTTGAGTGTGATACGCCTTGGCTTGGTCTTGATTGCAGGGCGTCTCTTCCTACCCCAAGAAGTGATCATGGGTATGTTCTCTCTGGCCAGCAATTCAGCCTTTCGACGGGCATACGCTTCCCTAGCCAGCTGGTTGCGACGCTGTTTCTTCATCTCTAGGTAATTCTTCATCCCTTCGTCTGCTTGTCGCTTGAACCTGAGGTTATCAACGTAGTAGCGGGTTTGACAGTCCTCAGCATATCCTAGCTTACGTCCAGTCAGTTCCCGCCCATGCACGAATCTAGTGAAGTGTAGCCTCGTGTTTGGCCGGGGGTGAGTAACTTTTCTCAAGTACTCGAAAGTTACCAACTCTGTTGAACTTTTAGGGAACAGCGACATCCTATCCTATAATCATTGTTGTTCCCATTAGTCACTTTGAGTAATCTTCATGATGCTAATGCATATGGGTGTATGCAATGTATGAGTCATGGAGCAGGAAATAAAGTACATTTTTAGAAATAAAATGTCTTACCAACCACACTTTGGGGGATGTTGAATGCCCCCTGTATCAATGGGTGGTTTTAGGTATACCAACCATCCATAGACATGCGCATGCGACAAGTGGGTATACTCTAAAAAAAAATCGAAAGTCAGGTGAGGAACCTACGGCTCAGGCTCCCACGATCCACATGAGGCAGATTCCTCCCCAAGGGTACCTACCCAAGAGGGCTAGATATCGCCAATGCAGATGGTAGGCGGGAACAAATACGAAAGTCTCAAGTGCCATCAAACACAAGATCCTTTTCGCATCCTTTCCCTATCTAAGGTAACCTAAGGGTGGTTGCAGTCGGGGTTTGACCGCCAGTGTGTGCGATGTGTCGTGATCATCACAATTCAAAGTCATGCACAGCAGTTTGTATCAAACACCGCTTCAGTAAATGCACAAAGTAAACATACATTCCCAACTCCAACCTACAGGAAAAATGTCAACAATCACTCCACCCCTTATTTCTCCAATCTGCAAAAACATTTAACACAATGGTTAGTGTACGTACCTCACCTTCGAGAGCATCTGCAGAAAACAAGGTCAACTAAACCAAACAACTTTTTATTCGGCTCAAGTCATCTGGAATTCGTAACCAGAGATTCTGGTTTAGAATATGTCCCCAGCGGAGTCGCCAGTCTGTCGCGACCCTCTCCCGAGCTCGTGAAGGCGCAGGAGCGGGCTAATGGGCCGCCCGATCGCTGGCTGGATCGGACGCGGGCCTCTCCCAAGGCCCATTACCCAAGTCGCAACTGCTGGATATACGTGGTCGACCTTCAGTGTGGTCTAGTGACATGTGATGAGTGTACATGCCAAGGAGTCGCCACCAATCGTTTCGTGGAGGGTACGATCGGAAACCCTATCGAATAGTTGGGAGTAGTCTATTTGATTCCGCGGAAACCAGAGAAGTGGGTTCGGGGATTTAGTTACGCCAACTGTCAGAGCTGACGCCCTTTCGGTACCTAAGCTGAATGGTTTATCTGATCCTAGGATTTCATACAGACGAGTGGGGTACAGATCCTAAATCTAGGAGTTCATGCAGATGGGAATTACTACCCTATCAATCACAATCAATAGAAATAAGTGCGCAAATCAAGGATCCAGTACATGCGGATAAAACACATGAAATCAGCATGGTATCCCTAATGAGGCCCTATTAGCCTAGAGAAATATCAATCAAGGCTTAGAAATGATTTTGGCATGATTTGCCCATGAGGGGCAAAATCATAATTTTGAACAATTTGGGGACAATTCCCCCTAAAAAAGGACAAATTCGTCATTTTTGGCGAATTGGAGAGTCAAAGGACGGGGAAATAGGATTGGCCATCAATCCAATCCATTTCCTATTTTTCGGGAATTTCCAGGATTTTTCTGGAATTTTCAAATGATTTTACCCTTGGAGGGGTAAAGTCGTCATTTGGACAAAGACGAGAACTGAAAATCTCAAATGTTAGGGTTGGTCGTCCTCCTGACCCAAACCCTAACTTTAAGCTATTTTCAAAACTCGATTGAGACAAGAAAGATGATTTTCCCAAATGAGGGGCAAAATCGTCATTTTGAGAAAAGAGGCGGGACTCGAAACCCAAACTCGAGAATTGGTCGTCTAATCGACCCTAATTCTTACCTCGGCGTTATCGGCCTTATCTTGCATACCAGCAGAGGCGACTTACCCCTAAAGGGTAATATCGTCAAGTCTTGGAAAATTGGATAAGAAACCCCAAAAATAGGGTTGACCAGTTGTCTGTGGTCAACCCTCGATTTTTTGAGGGGTTTCTGGAATGTCTAGGATTTTCCCATAATTTTTCACATTTTTTTTTTGGAATTTTTTTGGAATTTTCTAGCATTTTTTGGATTTTCTGAAATTTTTCCTATTTTCTATTTTTTTTTATTTTTTAAAATAATTTTCTAATTTTTTATTTTAAAAAATGTTATTCGGGCCGGGTCACCCGACCCACTCGGGTCGGAACCCGGCCCAGACCCGGTCCCGCGAAACCGAAGCCTCGAAACGGCGCCGTATCGCCTTTTTTGTTTTTTCGCTCAATTGGTTTTAATCCAACGGTCCTCAATGAATCGCGTGGCTGATCATCGATCGTAGGATTGAATGACTAGAGCCTACGGCTCGGATTGAATGGAGACTTAACCAGAGGCGTCCGATCTGATTACTTAATCGTGCGGCCACGATTAGATCCCGAGACTTGATCTAGGCCGTCCATTCCTACTCAACGTGAAACGACGTCGCTTAGTTACTAAGCCATACGGCACCGTTTCAAACAGCTTTTATTTTCCGATTTAAAATCCTTTTCGAATTATTCTATTTTTTAATCGGACGGCCACTAGAATTTAAGTTCGATTTATCTCAACCGTCCGACCCATTAATTCGAATAACAGCCCCTAACGGCCACGCTGACTCGGCACCACGTGGACCAATCGCGCATCGCCACCTAGGCCTTTGACCTGCTGACCACGCCACGTCAGCTTCGTCTTCAACCTTTCGACCCCGGCGAAATGGACGGCTGAGGAACTCCGATGGCGATCTGACGGTGGATTCTCGACGGACTGGAACGAGACCGGCGGTAATCGACTCGAAATCGCTTCTATTCTAACATATCTCAGGATTACGCGAATCCATTCACGGAATCAAGCACGATCGAACATGAACCAATACGTACACATACACTCAAATCACTCGATTCATGGCGTAATGAACCAAATCATTAACAGGGAAGCATCATTTAATGTTCAGGAGACTTACCTCGAGCTCCGATCGAGCTCGCTCGGCCCAGATTTGGCTGGGGAAAGATGAACAGTGACTCGACAATGGAGGTTCAATTGGAAGACTCGATTGGGCGTGTTAAGGCAAAACCGATGCAAACAAGATACGTGACGATGGTCAGTGATATTCAGGGAATGAAACGCCCACACTAATTGCATGAACGATCAAGAAACGCATGAATCACCATGAAAGCTTGAAGAAACACTCGAGACTGCAACTCACCTGTTCTCGCGGATTCCTTGTGCGCGGCCGGTGGCGATCGATTCCGGTGACTTTGGGTGACCTTCTGGTGGCCTCGTGTGGCTTTGGTTTGGCCTGGGAAGACCTAACCAGCGCCCTGCAATTCGAGCTCAAATTCTCGACGACGGGGGTCGGAGAACGAGCTCTGCTTCGCGTTCTCTCTTTCTCTCTCGATTCAGTTTCACCTTCTACAACTGAATCTGTCCTCTTCCTTAACTGAAAGCCGACGTAGGCTTCTATAGCCTGTTGGATTTTTGGCGCCGAACGGTGGAGCTTCAACCAACTCCATTTGGCACGTGTAGTCACGTGCAAATAGGTCAGAACGACGTCGGGGAGGATGGGCATTCCGTTTAGTCCCTTTTGGTTCCGTGGTGAGCTTCATTTCGCACGAATTTGGCAAGGATTTGAGCTGTTTTTGCCTTTGTTGACTTTTGCAGGTCCGAAGGTTTGACTGGCCGATTGCTCCTTGCTCCGGTGGCCATTGATCGTCGTTCTAGCTCCAATCGACGGTAAGTGATCTAAGGAACTAAACGCCCACCATTGCGTCTTCAATTGGGGTTGATTGGCCCGTCGATTTCCCCGTCAAAGTTCGTCCATTTGCTGTTCATTCGCGCAGGTGCCTGAGGAAAGTGACGACACTGTAGCGGGCCGGTTCGACCGGTCCGACCGGCGGTCCGACCGGTCCGAACCGGTTCCGACTTACCATTTTTTAAATTAAACCCAAATTAATGAGAAAATTTTGCAATTGAACTTCATAATCGAATCTAGGGCATGAATTCTATCTAGAAATGTGGTTTTGCCCAAAAGTTTTCATCAATTTCTACAAAATCCCCAAATTCTTATTTGATTGGAAATTGGGAATCGTGTAATTGAGGGTGCAAATGATCAAATTGGGTTAAACCACCTATGCCAATCGATTTAAAATGGTGTAATCCATTGGGTAGCATGTTCAATTTGCAATGATAGCCCTTGAATTGAAAGTAATTTCAATTATGCTTAAATTCAAGGACTAGAATGCAATTTTAGTATGTAATTTTGTCAAATCCGTGCAATTGAGCAAATTACACAAACAATTGGGCTAAATTGAAATAAGGGATAGTTAGATTGAATGTCAAGATCTTAAAAAATGCCAAAATTGAAAATTAAAAGACTCAATTGTTATTTTTTTCTTCAAATTCAATAATACGGGTTACAAAGGAACACCTAAAATTGAATCTGATTTTGATTTTTTTGTGAGGTCAAAAATACAAGGAATTAAAAGGAAAAATATTGGATATTTTTCCATATTTTTGTGACCTCAAATGCTATTTTTCTTGATTTTTTAGTGTTTTTCTATTTTCCAAAATTACTAAAAAATATGAAAAATGTGAAAAATTATTTTTTGGTCAAGAATGGTTCCTAAGTCTACCAAAGTTGATTTTGTAATTTTTTGACTTTTTATGAAATTTTTGTGATTTTTCGAAAATAAAACTGAAAAAGACTTGGTCAAAAATCAAGTGTCAACACCGAGTCACCCGACCCGGTCCGAATAACATTTTTTAAATAAATAAAAAATCAGAAAATGATTTTAAAAAATAAAAAAATCAGAAAAATCTTAGAAAATCCTAAAAAATTCTAGAAAATTCTAGAAAATCCAAAAAAAATGTAGGAAAATTGTAGGAATTCCTAGACACTCCAGAAATCCCCAAAAATCGAGGATTGACCACAGACAACTGGTCAACCCTATTTTTGGGGTTTCTTATCCGTTCTTCCGAGACTTGACGATATTACCCTTCAGGGGTAAGTCGCCTCTGCTGTATATACGAGATAAGGTTGATAATGCCAAGGCAAGAATTAGGGTTGGTTAGGCGACCAATTCTTGGGCTTGGGTTTTCGAGTCTCATCCCTTTTCTCAAAATGACGATTTTACCCCTCCAATGGGAAAATCGTCTTTCTTGTTCCAATCAAATCATGAATATCGCTCAAAGTTGGGGTTTGGGTCAGGTGGGTGACCAACCCTAATATTTGAGATTTTCAGTTCTCATCTTTGTCCAAAAATGACGATTTTACCCCTCCAAGGGTAAAATCACTTTTAAATTCCAGAAAAATCCTGAAAATTCCCGAAAAATAGGAAATGGAAGGATTTGATCACCAATCCCATTTCTACCCTATTTTTACTGCATCTTTCATCTGAAATGACAATTTTACCTTTTTATGGCAAATTGTCCCCAAATTTCTCAAAATTACGATTCTGCCCCTCATGGGCGAATCACGTCAAAATCACTCCTAAACCTTGATTGATACTTCTCTAGGCTAATAGAGCCTCATTAGGGATGCCATGCTGCTTTCATGCGTTTTATCCGCACGTATTGGGTCCTTGGTTTGCGCATTTACTTTCATTGACTGTGAGTGATAGGATAGTCATTCTTGTCTGCATGAACTCTTAGAATTAGGATCCGTACCCCACTCATCTGTATGAAATCCTAGGATCAGATAAATCATTCAACTTAGGTACCGAAAGGGCGTCGATTCTGACAGTCGGCGTAACTAAGTCCCCGATCCCGTTTCTCTGGTATCCGCAGAATCGAATAGATCGCTCCCAACTATTCGATAGGGTTTTCCAATCGTACCCTCCACGAAACGATTGGTGGCGACTCCTTGGCATGTACACATATCACATGTCACCAAACCGCACTGAAGGTCGACCACGTATATCCAGCCGTTGCGATTTGGGTAATGGACCTTGGGAGAGGCCCGCGTCCGATCAGGCACAGCATCGGGCGGCCCATTAGCCCCCCTCCGGTAGGCCAACCCGCGAGAGGGTCGCGACACTATAGGCCGAATTAATTCGGCAAGAGGAAGATGGTCTGATCCTTAGTTTAATTAAGCGCCAAGAATAGAGGAAATGTTTAGATGTTCCAAAAGCTTGATAGGCAGTATTTTTAAAGTCATGGAACAAGGAATAAGAGGTCGATCGCTAGACGACCATGCCACGTAAATAGAATGCCCAAATTGCCATTATCATTATTTATAGTTGGCCTCTATAGAATAGAATAAGAGCCTAGAGACCTCCTAGTTGGCAAAAACAAAAATATCTAAATTTACATGTAAAAAGAAATGAAAGAAATAGTGTATATGTATATATAGGCGTGTAAGGCATAAAAAGGAAGAAATATTCCATTATTAAAAGTTGACATGAAGACCAAAATACTATATGATTATAGCATAGCCAAATAAATTAATTGGTGAAACGACACATGGCACCTAGCATATTCTTAAGAATATTTAAAATGTTAGCTTGGTAGATAAGGAAAGAATATCTAGAATATTCTTTATTAAGCAAAAAAAAGAAAAGAAAAACATGAACTTGGAGAACAAGTTAGCATGTTAAGACAAAATAGCGTTACAAGGCATAAGTACATTTTTAGTGCCAAAAGTTATATACATAGACCACTTTAGTGCCAAAAGTTTCAAACGGACCACTTTGGTGCTAAAAGTTGTGTACGGAGATCACTTTAATGCCAAAAGTTTCAAATAGACAACTTTGGTGCCAACTTTTTTTTTTTAAAAACGATCACTTTTAGTGCCAACTTCTTTTAAAAACGGTCACTTTTAGTGCCATATCTGATGTGCCACGTCAGCTTAAAAAATAATAAAAATAACACGTGTCAAATTTTCGGTGAGCCACGTCAGGTCTAGCACTAAAAGTGATCGCTTTTAAATGAAGTTGGCACCAAAAGTGATCATTTAAAAAAAATTGGCACTAAAGTTGTCCTTTTGAAATTTTTGGCACTAAAGTGATCTCCGTACACAATTTTTGGCACTAAAAGTGTACTTATGCCAGCGTTACAAATATTTGGCTTGGAGAATAAGCCAACATATAAAGACGAAACCGGCTTGGAAAACAAGTCGGAATGAGGGATCGACACGTGAAAAGTATATAAGACGAAACTGACTTGAGGAACAAGTCAAAAATAAAATAAGAAATAAAAATAATTTTGGTTCGGGGAACTAGCCAAGCACTAGAAGACGAAATAGGATTAGAAAAAGTAACCTAAAGAATTAGAATACTCTAGATGTGTCATGTGACAATATTAAATGGTATGTCTAGAGTATTCTATGTAATGATTTATTTAGAAAAAGACAAAGGAAAATTAATATTTCTATAATTAATAGATTTAAATAAGAAAAAAAAATGAAAAACCCTAAAGTAGGCGTGAGCTAGAAGGAAGATTCTAGAGTCGAAATTGCCTAAAATAGCATAAAAAACATGTGACAAAATTTAATAAACTTGGAGAGCAAGCCAAGTATTCTAATAGAAGAGTCTAAATATGCTAATGTGGCCAAATATCCTTGACTCTTGAAGCATTGTGAGAGATTATTAATTGATAGAGTAAGATAAATAATTGCCACCTATGCTTATTTTGGGCAACAAGTAGCAAGAAATTAAAATGAAAAGTATAACAAAATATAAAAGGGACAAGTGTTATAATAGAACACCCTAGAGAAGCAAGGTAGCATAATATGATTGGCTCTTGAGTTTATGTGAGAGGCCAACAATTAATAGAAAGAGACAAACCTTTGCCAGCTAAACTTGCCTTGGAGAACAAGTAGCAATTAAATAAATAAAAATTAAACAGAAAAATAGCACTATATAATGGGCATGAACCCTCTAAAAGTCGGCTACCACTTCCTCTCTTCCTCTCTCAAATTCGCCCTCTCTCTCTCTCTTCCTCGCCCTCTCACTTTATTCGGCCACCAAGTACCCAAGAGCCGCCGCCATCGAACCTCCATAGAGAACGACATGCACACGCACAAGGCAATCGACTAGCTTTTATCTTACATTCGTCAACAAGAGGTAAGTGATATCTAACCCTTATCTAGGGCGTAAAGCTTTAGCTACTCTAATGCTTGCTTGAAAAGTATATGACATGTTGGTCAAGGACTAAGTGCCACACGACAACGCGAGTCTCGTGGGGGCCACCTCTAGAACCTTGGACCGTTATGATGCATGCTCTCTTTGGTCTAGCTACCATTGGTGGTGAGATTATATGATACGACATTATATGTAGTATGCCTCGTTCGCAAGAATGAGAGGGCCTCGCACAGATATGAAAAGGGTGGATCCACAAAATATGATATGAAAAGATGTGTGCACGCCTCATCCCCAAGGGTGGGAGTGCTTTAAATGTGCGTGATATGATATGAAAAGTAGAGAGGTATGCTTACATGAAAAGGAATCGGAAACGATTCGTATATGACATGGTTGCTTGCATTTGGCTTGTACCTTTAGCTTGCTTCCTATGTTTGGTTTAGATATATGCTTACTGAGATGGTTGTATGTCACCCCTTAACTTTTCAGACTTGTAGGTAATGGCAAGTATGCCATCTTCTTGTTTGGTAAAGTCATGTCCATAGAAATTGCACGTGTTGATATCGTGGAGGAAGATCCTTTTGATAAGAAAGTAATAGCATGAAGATGGATGGTGCACAAACTCTAGGTGACTGACTGGTCCGGAAGAGTTCCTGGAAGCCCAAGTACTACTTTTGAGGGCAGCTCAAGTACTGAAGTAGTCTCCCAAGCCTATGAAGCATACGAGATAGAGAGGCTTCTAAAGTCTACGTAAATATTATGCAAGGAAATGGAATATAGTATGATGCTAAAATGTCTTCCCTAGTTTCCTCACTTAACGAATAGTTTAAAGAATTAATCGCTTCCACGTGCGATTGTTAACAAGTATATAAAGAAAAAGAAATGTAAAAAGATTAAGGTCGATTATGAGGACGGTGCGCCTGGGACACCATACGTCCTCCCCCGCAATGACGCGACTTTGTGATCCTTGTAAGGTCTCGGATTATAAGAATCTTAAAGGAGCTTACGCCTCCTATTGTGGGTACGAGGGTTAGGTCGGGGACGTCACAATTACCGAGTGGGGAAGAGAATCCGAAGGCAAAATAGCTAATTTGTTTGTTGTTATTATTGTGTAGCGTAATTTCCATGGTTGATAACCATCTCATTTCCATGAATCAATGTTTGAGATTTATTGAGCAAGTCAAGTTGTTTTTTTTTATTATTTCGAAAAAAAAAAGTTGTTTTTTATTATTATTATTATTGATTCAGGGCGCAGAGAAGCCAATTCAATCAAGGCAAGCGAGCTTAAGTTTTTCTGACGTTGAGTCATCCTATTCGAATCTAGCTAAGTTAAAAGTGAAACCCGAGAAGTTTCTGGATTATATGGATCACGCCTTTTTTTTTTTAGTCCAAGTTCAAAAAGAAAACAGTATTTGTCGGTGGCGGCATAACTTATTTCTTGGAATGAAGGCAAACAAAGGGGACCTTAGTCCAACATGACCAAATACAAAAGTTCATACAGAAATCATTAGACCCACTTGACAATTCAAATGAGTCCGCAGCAAGCGGACTTATTAATCAAGGATGGAACCAGTAACATTCGCAGGCGACAAGAAGTCAGATCTTCTTGTGTAGTTCGACTACCCACATGTTGTAAGCTCGGCACACAAGTTTCGGAGCGTCGAATCCAGTCGCGTGTGCCATGACCTCGAGCTCTTTCTCCGTCCGGTCCTTCCCCCCGGGGCTGCTATTCAGCATGATTATGCCCGCCAAGAATGCGTTTCGGGTCACCCTGTCGGTGTCGGAATATTACCGCGTCCACAATCACCACCTTGCCCTTATCCGGCAATGCCTCCCTGCAATTCTTCAGCACCTTAACGCAAAACTCATCGTCTCCGCCATGAATTATCCACTGCAGTGAACAACCAAAATTCAGTCTACACGATGCATACAAATCAACCAGTGTCTACTGTATGATCGTCGTATAGTCTCCCAAAGAGGCAACTAAAGTTGTGTTAACCTTCATTAATATGACGTCTGCTTTAGGGATTGTCGGGAACGGATCCCGAATTCAAATACGTGTAAATACGCAGCGGAATAAATTGAATTACATGCCCGAGAATCGACTTGAATCACTGATCGTAAAAGTAAATCACATAGAACGGACTTACCTTGATAGCCACAGATTAAAGCCCCCATTGCAGATGAGAAACAATTCCAGATCCGGCAATCGATCGTCGTCGAGAGAGAATGTCCATGGAGTGTTTTTTTTTTTTAGAGAATTTTTCATCGATAGTGGCTGGAAGAACGAACGTACGTTCTGTTGAAGAGAGAAAATATCATCTTCTCTCTCTCTCTCTCTCTCTCTCTCTCTCAGAATAGGAAACAAATCCTATTAATTGCCAATTTTTACAATAATGGAAATTAATTAATTTAGCCCTTGATGGGCGTAATTTCCAAATCTCCCACTCGCCCACAAAGCGCTAAATGTCTCTCTTTCTCTTCTCACTGCTAAGTTCATGTGGGCAAATAATCCGTGCGACCAGCATACTATGAGAGCTCGTTGCCATACATCTGTTGGGAATATATAGCAGCTCAAAATGGGCACATAATCTCAAAGTAGATCCAGTATGTAGTACCCTAGATCAATCGGTCACATTTACATCATATCTCTCTTGATCTCTTTGAGTATTCAAATACAATACATTGTATTCACAATCATGATTAAACTCATATAATCATAATTGGTCGACCTGTGAATACAAAGATTGAATGTGACACCAAGATAAATTGATCTTCCTCTTCCCTTAGACCTCTCAATCTCAGTTCAGCTCACTTTTCTAGAAATATCCCATTAGATCGAATCAATCTCATGACCATAGGCAACACTCTAAGATAGCGAACACCGAAAAGAAATCTTGAGAATAACTAAGAGTCGTGAGGGGAGTAAATTTGAGGAACTTTTATCCTCAAGAGTCTCACACGGCCATAGAGTTAAGATCAAAACCCTTGCCAACTCTTCTTGGTCGTATCATGCATACGTAATATGAAGTATGTATTATAGTATTCTCTCCTTTCCCATGGAGCGTATGTCTTTCCTTTTAATACCGTACATATGATAACTCAGACGTACTCAATGTCTAGCTTGAGTTCACAAATCTATTCTCTTTAATAAAATCTTTCAGAACTCACATCTGGCATTAAGATAGATAAAGTGAAATATGTGGACTATATCACTTTCAGGCAGAATAGATATTATGGCCTCATCTTAACACTCTAGTTAAGGCGACATCTATATTTTAAGCTCGAACTCTCAATTATCATATAGATAATGAGTTTAAAATTATCTCATCACTATTTATCAAGCAGTAAATAGAGGCGATTACCCGTGTGAGTGGGCTAATCTCCATCTGTCCGTCATACTTTCTCAACATAATGCACTAAGCATTAATATGCATAAATGTCATACAAACTCATAAACATCAATAATGATAACATATACCATTAATGTGAACATTGGGAAATATAAATATCAAGTTCTCCCACTTTTATGCACTTCTAGAGATTTCAATATATGAAATTAATCATTTTGCTAGCACATGATTGAGGAGCAACATCTCTAGGTACTCACTTCACGGAAGAGCTGCTATCAATCTGTGCATGTATGTGTATTGTATGTTCACATCTTTTCTTACGACCATGTCTTTCACAAAAAACATATTGCATGTCTATTTGCTTGGTCTGGCAATGGATCTTTAGTATAAGCTCTTGTTGTTTGGCTGTCACAATCAACTAATAATTGTACCTGCAGCATCCTTAGCAACATCTCACTAATCCAAATATTCTCTTGTACTGCTGTTAATAGCACCACGAGATCACCTTTCATCGTGGATAAGGCTAGACACATTTGCTTAACACCACGAGATCAATTTCCATCGTGGATAAGGCTATACACATTTGCTTCTTATTACTCCAAGATATTGCGCCACTACATAGTAAGAATACAAATCTAGAAGCAAATTTTCTCTTATCTAAACCTCTTCCTCAGTCAACATCAGTATAGCCTTCAAGGTACAGATCTCTAGCTTGAACCTAGCATAAAAACTTGGCAGTACTTTTCAAATATCTTAGAGAATTCTCTTGATGGCAATCCAATATGCTTGACCGGGATTATATTGGTACACATACCATTCCAACCACCATTCCAACCACATAACAAATATTAGGTCTTGTATATATCATAGTGTACTTCAAGTATTCAAGCACTAACATATGGAACACTTTTTATTTCTGCATTTGCTTGTGGAGTCTCAAGACATATTTTGAGGCTGAGAAACGAATCCTTTGACATTTACCTAACCATTCCCATTGGATAGAGACATACCAGGAATCTCTCTAAGCCAAAACTGGGTTGACATAGGTATAACACCACCCGTCGAATAAGCCACAAATGCAATAGGAGTATATTCGGGTTTACAGTCTTACATACAAAATCATTCGATGATTTTATCCATATAAGTTTTTTGTGAAAGAGATCACAATCTCTTTGTACAATGTCTTGAAACCTTAATTTCAAGAATGTATGCAGATTCACCCATATCTTTTTATTTCAAAACTGGAACATAACCAATTCTTGACTGTATTAACAAACTCCATATTGCTCCAGGCAAATAGTATGTCATCAACATATAATGGTAATATCACATATTGATCTTAGGATCTTTTGATATATACGCAATAATTTTTATCAATCATTACAAAATCATATGCCTCTTAAGGCATTACAAAAAAATATACACCATTATCTCAACTGCTTAAGGCCATATATCGATCTCAAAAGTTGACATACTTTTTTTTCATAACCAATTGCAACAAACCCAGTAGGTTGCTTCTCTAAAAATTTCTTCTTTTAATTCTCCATTGAGAATTGTAGTCTTTACATCCATCTAATGTAATTCAAGATCTGTGACATTCCGAATTCCGACCCCTCTCGAGGCTATGGAATGGAAGGATATCGATCGGTGTATTTCAGTGATATCTCGCTTGGAGCAGGCCACTCTCGAGTTAACTAACCGAAAGAGAAAGACTAACGCAAGGTCGGGTACGTGGACCTGAGGATTTTGAATAAGAAATGGCACATAGACCATAAAGATTGTCGAGGGAATATTTTGGGCCAACAGAGATCGATCTAGGAATGATTATGGAATGCCTTACTAGCGTTATACGTTGGGACGCGGGCGATTCCGCTTAACCAATGTGTAATTTGTGAGAATTTCCTAAATCGGATTCCGATGATCAGGATCGCAGGAGCTAGCGATAAACCCTCACAATTACATGACAACTAAAGTCGCCACGGCTTGAGAAAAATCCCAAGGTCGATACTCGTAACGCTTGAAAGAGTCGTCCGTCAGTTTGAGATAAATTGGAATTACAGTCGTCGAGAGTTCGACATGAAATTGGACCTCGAGATTGGCCATTGGACATTGAGGAATTCCAACATTTGAATTGAATTTGACGTCGCCTCGCCAATGGCCACTCAAAATGAGAAAAACGAAGTTTCGGATGAAAAGTGGCAAATGACTGTTTTGCCCATCAACCTCATACCTTTGCCTTAAGAAAATTGGAAGGGCAAATTGGTCATTCAAACCTTACCATGTAGCTGCCGAAAAAGGGGGAAATGAGGGTCAATGCAAGTCAAGCTTTGTGGACCAATCATTGGAGCCAAGGACATGTGTCACCCTTGGAGTAAACCAATTATTGAGTGTCATTAAATTCCATCTTGTCAAAATGGCACCAATAATTTGTGAGATATCATCTTCTTCAGCTTCTGGTCGACCACCCTCTCCCCTCCTTGCCAATTCCTTCATTTTCCTCTTTATCTTCACCCAACAGAAAACTGCCCAGAAAAATAGTTTCTGACCATGCTGTTCGGTCAGTTCGAGCGGCCTTTCTCCGTGGCTATTTGAGGTGAGCCGACTACCACAGGTTAGTTCAAGATGTCCTTGCCATTTTTCCATTGGTTTCATGATTTTTGGAGCTCTGGTTAATTTATGGTGATTTTTGGAAGAAAAGCGGACGGATTCTGAGCTAGTTGAGGAGAAGTGTTGGTTCTAACTCTTAGAAATTCCAAATGACCTCAATTTTTTTATGAAAGCTTCATAACACCTAGTACTATGTTCAGATGGTTTATGGCTACAAATAGATGGTTTTAGAATAAGTTTTATGGCTTATTTTTAGTGGTACACAAATGGACAGATTCTGACTTTGAAGAGATCGGGCTGTTTCGACGTCTTTGGGGTATCAATCCGCTTCAAATCTCACGGTGAGCTTCCTAAACCCATAAAGGAAGGTCTTAGCAAGTTGATTATTGAAGGATTGAGGATTAGAATTGATTCATGGCTCGATTGAGCGGTTGGAACCCAAAACCGGTTCTGTTTGGATGATGTTCTTTGTGTACCGATTCTGTTGGGGGCTGATATAAGAGTGTTTTGACTTCAAATTGACTCAAGCGACTACCTATAATGTTGATTAAGATGTTAGTGAAAAGTAAGTGAAGTTGATTGGGATTTAAAAGTGATTTAAGGAGTAATTTGGGCGCGAAACCTTCGAGTTATATTCTGCCCTATAAGTTGCTGTTTGAACCGAATACATAAAGGGTTCATGGTGATGTCAACGTGTATTTGATCAATTGTTAAGGCATCATGAGTTGCCATTTGTTTGGTGATCGAGAGAATGGTTTAATGAAAGTGAAGTTCGATTGTTTCTAATCCAAAATTGAGTGGATTTTGACTCGACATTGATGAACTTCCTAGGACGGCACGCGATTCTCATTTGACTGTGATCTTGAGGATTGAGAAGGCTTGTTTGGTGTGGATTTTTGCTAATTGCTTGAGGTAAGTTATTCCTAAACCTTAATTAGGATGTTAGGTTATTAAAGGACGAAACTTTGAGTTGGAATGAAAGGTTTTATGGACTGATTTTGTGAGAGGCATGAGGAAACCCAAATCTGCCATGTTTTGACAAGTTGCGCTTGATTGATTTGTGGCATGAGGAACTATGAAATCAATGTGATTTTAAAGAGTCCTAATCTGGTAGTGGAATGTGGTTGAACTTCTTGGCATGTTTTATAAAAATTCCCTTTTTAATTGAGTGTAATGAGGGGCATGGATGACTAATCATGTCTCTAATGGAGACTTTGAAACCGTGATTGATGTCAAGCTTGAGTTTTGTGAAAATGGCTGAATGATGCTTGTTTTCTTAATGGGAATTTCGTAATGTGGAACCTGTTTTGTCCAGTGATGGACGTTTTAAATGAATGCCTCGAGTAGGCGATGAATTGCTTGATTTCATGAGTTGTTATTGAATGAAGTATTTTGTGGCATGAATTATTTTCTTTGAACGAAAATTTGAGGCTGGTTTATAACTGGAAATTTTATGAATAAATGGCGTGTAGGATCGCCGAGGAAAATCATAAGTGCACTGGCGTGTGGGATCGCTAGGAAATATTATAAGTGCACTGGCTTGTGGGAAGGCCGAGAATTTATAATTTGGCCAATGTATTGGGAGGGAGTTACTCTCATTTGACCTGACGTGGTCGTGCGGCTAGAGAGACTCATACTGACGCGATTCATCTCGATTGAAAATGGGCGTCGAGAGTCGTATGGTGACTGAATCATCTCTAGGTCTGGATGCGAGAGTCTCATATGTACCGACGGGTTATATGGAGACCGAATCATCTCGCAGCCCCAAAGCGGGCGGCCTAGGATGGGCGAAAATGGAAAGACTTATTTTCTGGGAAATTCAAGAAGTGGGTTCTGAGAAATCGAAAATGCCTCATGATTTGAATAATTTGCCTCAAGAATGAAAGTTGTCTTGCGAGTTTTAAGTAAAAATGGCCTTGGAATGGTGTGATAGAAAATGATATGTTTTCTGGAAATTCATGAAATAGCATTCGAAATATCCTCATTTTTTTGAGATGGCGTCGAATGTTTGCTTTTGGTTGAAACCCTGCCATTGTACGAAGCTTTACTTATCATGATTTTCTTGACTGAGTCGAGTTGATTTGAAAGTGTTGAAATGCCAAGTTTTGACAAGTACCCTGTTTTACTAAGCCAAATATTTTGAAATCCAAAATACCCTGTTTTCCAAAACGCCTGGAGGTAATGACAGCCTAGTTTAGGGTTAGGTTTGACTTATTGAAATTATATCTCACCCCGTCGTGAGACAACATTTTCAGGTCCTAGACGATGGAGACATGAGCCTGCCATGGACTGGCATTGAAAGAAGTTTTTGGAGGATGTGAAGATTTAATTTGATTGAGACCTTAGAGATTGTATATTCTTTGTAGTTAGAATTGTACTTGACTTGGCTTTAATGAGAAGTGTACATCTTTCTTGTCCTAAGTCATCTTGATGAGTTGTTTTTATGGAGTAGTCATCGCTTTCGCGTGCATGCTTCATATAGGTCTTTAAGTTAATGGCTGTTGGTTCCTGGGAGATCATCAAAAGTAACGGCGAAGGTGGGATACTCGCGTGCTCGCCGGGTTCGGCGCGTGACATACCCGTTTAAGTGGTATCAGAGCAAGGTCAGCTCAATCCAGTGTGATTGAGGTTTGGAGTGATAAGGAGTGATTGTTGACACCTGATTTTCGACCATCTTTTATTTTAGTTTTTATTTCTAAAATTAATTAAAAATATCAAAAAGGGTCATAAAATCACAAAATCAGCTTTAGAAGCCTTGGCCTAGCCTCGGGGACCAATTTTGAACAAAAAATATTTTTTGGCATTTTATAATATTTTTTGAATTTATTTAATTATAAAAATACCCAAAAAAAAAATCAGAAAAATACCATTCGCGGTCAGAAAATTACAAAAAAATATTCAATAGTTTCGTTTTAATGCTTAACCTAATTAAAAATGGGTATTGAACCGTTCGTGCATTGAAGGATAGTGATTGAATCCAAAATAAAATGAGAGTTGGATCCCTAAAAGCCAAATGGAATGGAATCACCGAAAGGGAGAGAACGGCGCTATTGCTCGCAAAAAGAAAGGAAATGGGATGGGGACAAAAGAGAGTGGGATTATAAAAAAAAGAAAAGGGAGAGAGAAGAGGACCACAACAGGACACCACGGTATGACTCCATCCATTTTTTTATTTTTTGCTGAGTCATCAAAAGGGGCTTTGAGGGAGACAGTTTTTTTGGGGGGGAGCCCGACGAACCCATGCACGCCGGTTCTTCCTCCCTCCTCCGCCGAACGTTCCTTCGGCTCGCACCTTTTTTTTAGCCACCTCTGACCACCTCTGCCCCCCAGTCGCCGTTTGCCACCTCCGACTACCCTCCTCAGCCGTCGCATCTCCGCCGCCATCGGTCGTCAATGAGCCATCGGATAACGCCGAAAGACCTCGACGTCCAGCCTCCTCTGTTTCGGTTTCAGTGCGCTGCTAACACCTTGCCGGCCAGCGACGCCGCCCCGACCATCACCCACCACCTCGCCGTCCTCCTTCCGACCCACAGGCCCAACTCAAACCGTCGTTAGTCGCTGTGAACCACCCCGGAATCACGAGGTAGCTCGAGAGGGCCGTCATGCTCTGTTTTGGCTTTCAGGCTCCTCCGCCGCAGATCCGCTATATCCAGCCCAGCATCTCCACAGCTCCACCACAGCCATCACCAGACCCCACTCCATCCTGCCGCTGTCTCAGTTTTACCACCGCCTTGGGTGGTCTGGGCTCAGCTTCCTTTCCGAGTCGTTGATCTTCGTCCGTCGCCAATCCTGGATTCGGCTTCCGCGTCGCCTATTCCGGTCTTAGTGGCCGGAGCTCGCGGGTTGTTTCTTCTGTCGGGACCAACTCTACCGCTGACGCATAGTCGCTGCTGCGGCTGGTCCTCGCCCAATCTGCTTTGACCCGTTGTCGCGAGTGGTTGTCCCAAGCCGTCGTTGAGTCGCTCCCCCAATTGCCGAGACGTTACTGACAGTCTCGTGCAAAGGCTGAGTCAACAAAGCTCTCAAATCTCGCAAGCCATACTTGCATGAATCTCGACATTTGCATGCACAGAGAAGAGGAGGATGGTGGCAGAAGGAGAGAAGGGGAGCAGATCTTGATGGCTATGACGAAGCACGCCAAACGTGTGGCGGAGCGAAGACCACAGTCCGACGAGATGGCGGTATGACGACAAGTGCAACCCGTGCGGGCGGATCGCTCTGACAGGCTCACCTCGTTATTTCGGTGTTCGTTGTCGTTCTTGGTGAACCATTGAGCGATAGCCCGATTAAGGATTTTGGAGCTCGCATAACCATACATACACCCCTCGTCCGGCGACCACCACCTGGCGGCAGGACTTGCACCAATGCAACTGCGGAGGACGACCAAGAGAGCTTGGTTTTGAAGCTCGTTGGTATCGGAGCGACCTTGAATTTCTTTGTTTTGCAGGCGGACGCCTCTGCTTCGGGCCAAGAATTTCGGTGTTGCTCTGATGATTGTACCTTCGCATCACCAGGAGCCTCTAATGAGTAACAGAGTCCGGTTCTCCTCTTTTAACTTTTCTGTGGAGTGTTGAACTTGCAGGTTTCAAACCCAGCTAAGCAATCC
Organism: Rhodomyrtus psidioides; assembly: GCA_021437785.1. Taxonomy (NCBI): domain Eukaryota; kingdom Viridiplantae; phylum Streptophyta; class Magnoliopsida; order Myrtales; family Myrtaceae; genus Rhodomyrtus; species Rhodomyrtus psidioides. The sequence goes on from JAILYB010000047.1 coordinate 2,388,568, forward strand.
AGGAAGGTTAGCCGTGGATGTCCATGCCAAGAAGCCAACTGGGAATCGATTACCCATCATCGTACACCATCGTCAAACCCTCATATATCCACCACACCCCCTGCAAAAGGGAAATCATCGAACCCATCCTGAACTCGAAAACTCTCTTCGAGCTCGAGAGCTCGCTTTCTGGCGAAACCGAACCTGTTGAAGCGCAGGAGTCAAGAATCGCCATGGAAACTTGAGAAGGTTGAGGACTGCCGATCACTCTTGGGACCTCTACCGGAGATATCAAAGTCGTCGATCCTCCATTCCAAACTCCTGAAGATCAGAGGAAGCTCGAAGACTCGACGGATTATCCCGCAAACTAAAAAAAAACAGCTTGTCAACGGCATGACGGACATCGCCAAATTGCAGTCCACGGTTAGAGACCATTCTGGTGACCGTCTCTCTCGATGATACTATTATTCTACATGGAGAAGGCAACAAGAAGGCAATTGAAGAAAGATGTGAACAGCTGAGAACAGCCATGGAGAAGAGTACATCCACCTTTGACAAAGAGAAAGCACAGTAGCGTCTTTCAAAGCTGTCTGGTGGTGTAGCTGTTTTTTAAGGTTGGCGGGGCTAGTGAGGCAGAAGTCGGTGAAAGGAAAGACAGGGTCACTGATGCCTTGAATGCTACGAGGGCAGCTGTTGAAGAGGGTACCGTGCCAGGTGGTGGTGTTGCTCTTTTATATGCCACAAAGGTCTTGGAGAATGTCCAGACTCAAAATGAGGACGAAAGGAGGGGTGTCCAAATCATTCAAAATGCTCTTAAGGCACCATCACTCGCAATACTCTCAAATGCTGGCTTTGATGGAGTTCTGATTCTTGGCAAATTATTAGAGCAAGATAATTTCAATATGGGATTTGATGCTGCAAAAGGAGATTACGTCGACAGGGTGAAGGCAGGCATCATGGATCCTCTCAAAGTTGTTAGAACGGCATTATTAGATGCTGCAAGGTGAATATTAATTTTTCTCGAGTTATTTCCGTTTTTTCATTATTAGATTACCATTTTCGAAATTAAAAAAAAATAAAAAAAAATATATATATATATATATATATATATATATATATATATAACTTCAATTTTCGAAATTTAAAAAAAAAAACAAAAAAAATTTCTCAAAAAATTCCCAAAAATGGGAAATGGCCACAATCAACTGGTCATGGAATATTTTCGGGTAATTCGGTATCCAAGTCTTCCAAAAATTGACGATTTTGCCCTTCGGGCTAATCGCCTCCAAATCTTCACATTTTACCCCTGGTCCGAAGTCACACCTTCCTTAAGCCTTTATGGTTATATTAGGAAGTCATTGATCTGAATTGATGTGCATTGAAGCGATTTATTTATGTACTTGACTGCGTTTTCATTTAAATTGATTGTGATTGATAGGAATAGTCGTCCAATCTGCATGAAAACCCTGAATCAAACCTACCTCACCCAAACTTGCGCCTGCATGAATTCCTAGCTAGGAAAATCACTCGCGTTAGGTACCGAAAGGACGTTGGTAATGACACCGACGTAACCAAGTCCCCGAACCCAAAATCTCTGGTTCCGCAGAATTGATCGACCTCTCCCAATCGGTCAATAAGGTTTTCGGTCTACCCTCCAAGAAAGACCGGTGGCGACTCCAAAAGCATGCACACATTGCACATACCACCACGACCACTCTGAAGGTCGAAAGCGATCGACTCCTATTGTCAAACCCATTAAAAGAATACTCCCGCCGCGATTTGGTATGGGCCTGGGAGGGCCCGCGCCGATCCAAGACCCGTGATCGGTAATCCATTAGCCGCGTCCGCTTCCGGACGGGTCGCGACAGTGATGACTTGAGGACAATTAGATAGTGAGACCTTTAGGATTAAGCATTGATCACTGAATCTTGAGGATTATAGGCTTGAACTTGTGTACACTTTAATGGTTCTAGTGCCGATTTAGTCGACGATCTTGGGTGATGCTATGATAGAGGCTTACAAGGAAATAAGAAGAAATTGAGGAGCCATAAGCATGGATTTGAGGTTGTGGATGTGTTTGAAGCTAATAGAGAATTGCTTATGAGTAAAGGGTTAATTGGATTATGTGATCGTGATTGTGGCCTTGAGGTATATTGTTGAGCATAGGAATTGATCTGTGAGATGGTCATTTGTGGAACTAGAAATCTTCTGTTGATAAGAATTGATCTAGAAGTGAATGTGATATAATGAGTAGTGAAGACGATCATTCAGTGCATGCGCTTGTGGCATTGAAATGAAAGTTGAGGAAGGTGAATGCATGAGCTTATCATTATTAGACTTGATAAATTATCGCTTGGTATGGGACAAGCTGATGGGATACCTACAAATTGTAATGAAGCATGTTATGGGACGTGTGGAATGGGACTCTCTTCGTAGATGTATGTCTTAGGACAACTTGCAAAGACCAGGTCTGATGAGGGCGGGGAGTGTACGCCGGGACAAAGAGGTTCAGACAAGGAGCGGCTCCTGGCAGGCTTCTAAGATAGCAAGGAGGCAGGAATGACTCAAGTCGTAAATTGAAAGAGAGAGTCTAGGTGTCGGGTTGAGTCTGATTTTGGTTAAGAGATGCATTGCACTGAAATGATCCTCAAGGTGAATTTTTTTTCAAAACTGCATGGCATTTGTCATAGCGCATGTGATTGGCATAGTTAGGAGCGTCGTACATGGCAGTGGGTGTTGTTTGAAAAAGAAAATTAACACTTGTGTTTGGCCTGTATGGCGAGTCTTGGCATTGAATGCCATTGGGCGATGTCTTTTGAATGTGAGAAAGCCTGCTGAGTTATTGCTAAGTCGCAGATATGTCTGGACTTAAGGTGTGAACGTTTGACGCATTAAATTATGCCTCGAGAGTTTACCTGATTTTGGCCTACTTGAGTTTTGGCCTTTGCCTAAGTAATTGGCGATTGATTGAGGATTTGCCTAAAACCACTGGGTGGTTGATTGCTTGTGATAGCTGTTGAGCAGCCTGAGACTGCTAGACTCGAGGAGATGATTTAAACCTTTAATTCCTGAAGGGAATTGTAATAACTCGAGTGACATGAGAATCTAATGAGGTTAAACAACCAGAGTATGTTACAAGAGGAGTATTAGCTTGAGTATGCAAGATATGAAAGGACTTTAAAACTGAAAGGAGTCGTGAGAACTGAATAAAGATGAACAATTGGAATATGAGCGCTGGAAGGGCATTTGGCTCAAGTTCGAAAAGTGCGTGAGACCCAAGAGTTGAAGGGGTCTTGAGAAATTTAAATGGAAATGAGAAACATTGATTGGTAGGTATGCTCGAGGAGGAGCTGCCATTGTGCCTAACTCACAGTGGTGACAGATATTAGTGCTGATGAGTTAAGTGAAGAAAGTCACAAGAAATGTGACTATGAGTTACTTATTTCTAAATTGAAGGTGTGGGAAGAACTGTGAGGGTTTTGAATAATTGGTGAGATGGACTACGTGGTTGAGGTCAACTAAGGTTCAATGGAGAAAGTGAATTTGAAACTGTCTCCCTCCTGATTGAAGGTTTCATGAGAAAACCTTAGAGGTTTTGAGTGCATTGAAGAAAGAAAGTGACCCTGGCAGTTATTAGCCTTAAGAGGTTATTGATGATTGGCGAAATGTTACCAAAGGAAGAGTTTTACTTGAAGGCATAATATCTGTCTAGTTCGCCTTCGTTAAGTTGTTAAATTGAAGTACTTTCTTGGGATTGCTTGAGAGCAAAAGTTGTTTGAATCCTAGTAGTCCTGTAAGGATCTGAAGATGATCGACCAATATGAGACAGAGTTCTCAAGGTCGTCTAAGTGTATTAAGGGTAGTTAATGACCCTTTAAGTAAGACGTGAGGCCTCCGAGTGGATTGAAATTTGAAAGCCTTATGGCTAGTTGTTATTCCTGATTTTAAGAAATGATCGTGGGACTCAGTAAGAGAAGTGAATGATCAGAAAACATGTGAATAAGAGAACTCCTGCTCATGGATTACGAGCAAAGAAATGTTCATTGTGGAACATGAGACGTGCCCGTGAAGATGGCTATTACCTTGTCGTAAGGCTTATGGTGGTTGATCTCTTGTCTTTATGAGGAATATAAAAGAGACTGACGTGTCAGTCTGTCGAACCCTGTTGATTTTATGAGATCGATTGAGGTTGAGTCAGAATCCCAAGAAATGACATTGTGAGTGGTCACCCGTAATGAGTAGGGCGATTGGACCATGAGATGGTCGTTGATGAAAAGAAAAGTGATTGGACTTGGTAGTCCGAGCCGTTTGTAATTTTAATGAATGGATGAGCAATCAAAAAGGCTACTTGGTTTATAGCCGCAAGATGATCGATTTAATCGACTTGAATATCCTAGGTGTGGAATTGTGGAAATCGAGGAGGAACTTTGATCCTTTTGGACCTTGTCACTTGAGGTGACTGAATTATTGGGGAAAAGAATGCCGAGTACGATAACATCTGAATCCTAGAGTAAAGGCATTGTTGTGGTATGGACGTCTTATGGAACGAGAAGGATAAGGTGGACTTGAGGAGTGGGAATGCCACTAAAGTGTAAAGTTTCATTCATAGGGTAAGAGACCCTAGCGTGGAAAGAGGAAGAAATCTTACTTGATGTGGTGTTAAGATTAAGCGACTGGACTAAGAAAGGAAGACGCATTGGCTGGTTATGGAACCCAGCGATTAAAATGCTAATGCATCCCGAAGGGAATGTGATAAAGATGAAGAAATTGCTACATGGTCAAGTTGGGGATCCATGGGAATAGGAAGTCGAGTTACAGATCCTCACAAGTGTGATACAAAGAGAAAATTGAGACAAGACGACATCTGGCAATGAAAGGTATGAAAAGCCTTTGGGAATTATTCTATGGACCTTGAGAAAACGCTCGACATGTGGTAAGTGTGAAGGATGCAGGCTTTGGGCTTGATAAGATAAATTTCTTGATCATAAAATTTCTGGGAAGTAGAACCCATGAGGAACCCTTAAGGATTAGAATGGGTGATGAATCAATTGAGGCTAATATGAGTTACAGAAATATGAAGTTCCTGGGATTGATTGATTGCTATAGACGGTTCGTATGAAGATTCCCTACAAGAGCTGTTTCATTAATGAAATGGACTAGAGATGAGGTGTAGCGTGAATGGACAATTGAACATGACAAGGGATTTTGAAGGACTTAAGCCTAGTTAGTAACTGCACTGATAATGGTATTTCCGTTTGGGATCGAAAAGATCATGAAAATCATAATGACGTGTCGCAGGAAGAAAATTTATGGCGTAACAAGGCAACCCGAAGTAAGAATGGCATAGATGATGCGACAGTCAGACCCCATGAGTTGGAATGCCTAAATGCATGATAGAAGTGGCATGCAACGTTCATTACAACGAAGCTTGAGAAACATTACTTGTATGAAGAAAGGTTGTGAGCTTACACGGATCATAAGAACATGAAGTATTAGATTCCCGAGAGGACCGAATGGGGAGCAGCATGGATGGAAGGAGTTGCCTAAGGACTAAAGATATCCTATACCGCTTTGGGAAAAGCAAATAAGGTAGTGGATGCATATAGTAGGAAATCGAGCATCGTGTGATAGGCGATTGGAGGACAAACCTTACCTTACGAAGTGAGAGATTCAACTTCCAAATTGAAGGTTTTCCAATTGACTGGTATAATAACTACCTCAAATATTGGACATGAGGGACAGCAAGAGACTAAGGTATGTCAATCCATGGACATTAATGACAAAGGGATAGTGTGAATAAAAGTGATAAGGAGAAAAATCCAGACTTCTGAATACCAGGGGAAAGAACATTGAAATTGAGAGTGGGAATTCTAAAGTTCAAGGACGAGGAAATGTGCCGATGAGGAAATGTGCCAACGAGGAAAAGCATAACCGTTGTAAGTTGATGGAATAAATGGTCATTGGAGAATCTTGAATGGAATCGAGGACGAACTACTAAGGACTTAATCATGAATTTGCCTCAAAAGTCGAGAAGGCTATGGTTTGATGTGGACAATAGAGGTTAAACAAATGGGGTTTGTATGTCCCGGACGATACGAAACGAGTTACTTTGGACATTGAAGAAGCGGTGAGGCGTTGATACCCCCATAAGATTGGATGATTTCGAAGGTTGTAAATTTCGAGGACGAAATTTCTTTAAGGGGAGAAGAGTTGTGACATTTCGAATTCCGACCCCTCTCGAGACTATGGAATGGAAGGATATCGATCGGTGTATTTCAGTGGTATCTCGCTCGGAGCAGGCCACTCTCGAGTTAACTGACCGAAAGGGAAAGACTAACGCAAGGTCGGGTACGTGGACCTGAGGATTTTGAATAAGAAATGGCGCTTTGACCATAAAGATTGTCGAGGGAATATTTTGGGCCAGCAGAGATCGATCTAGGAATGATCATAAGAATGCCTTGCTAGCGTTATACGTCGGGACGCGGGCGATTCCGCTTAACCAATGTGTAATTTGTGAGAATTTCCTAAATCGGATTCCGATGATCAGGATCGCAGGGGCTAGCGATAAACCCTCACAATTACATGACAACCAAAGTTGCCACGGCTTGAAAAAAATCCCAAGGTCGATACGCGTTGCGCTTGCAAGATCGCCCGTCAGTTTGAGATAAATTGGAATTACAGTCGTTGAGAATTCGACATGAAATTGGACCTCAAGATTGGGCATTGGACATTGAGGAATTCCAACATTTGAATTGAATTTGACGTCGCCTCGCCAATGGCCACTCAAAATGAGAAAAACGAAGTTTCGGACGAAAAGTGGCAAATGACCGTTTTGCCCCTCAACCTCATACCTTTGCCTTAAGAAAATTGGAAGGGCAAATTGGTCGTTCAAACCTTCCCATGTAGCTGCCGAAAAAGGGGGAAATGAGGGTCAATGCAAGTCAAAGCTTTGTGGACCAATTATTGGAGCCAGACATGTGTCACCCTTGGAGTAAACCAATTATTGAGTGTCATTAAATTCCATCTTGTCAAAATGGCACCAATAATTTGTGAGATATCATCTTCTTCAGCTGCTGGTCGACCAACCTCTCCCCTCCTTGCCAATTCCTTCATTTTCCTCTTCATCTTCACCTAATAGAAAACTGCCCAGAAAAACAGTTTCTGACATGTTGTTCGGTCAGCTCGAGCGGCCCTTCCCGGTGACTATTTGAGGTGAGCCGACCACCACAGGTTAGTTCAAGATTTCCTTGACATTTTCCCATTGGTTTCATAATTTGTGGAGCTCTGGTTAATTTATGGTGATTTTTGGAAGAAAAGCGGACGGATTCTGAGCTAGTTGAGGAGAAGTGTTGGTTCTAGCTCTTAGAAATTCCAAATGACCTCAATTTTTTTAGGAGAGCTTCATAACACCTAGTACTATGTTCAGATGGTTTATGGTTGCAAATAGATGGTTTTAGAATGCGTTTTATGGCTTATTTTGGGTGGTACAAAAATGGACAGATTCTAACTTTGAAGAGATCGGGCTGTTTCGACGTCTTTAGGGTATCAATCCGCTTCAAATCTCACGGTGAGCTTCCTAAACCCATAAAGGAAGGTCTTAGAAAGTTGATTATTGAAGGATTGAGGATTAGAATTAATTCATGGCTCGATTGAGAGGTTGGAACCCCAAACCGGTTCTGTTTTGGATGATGTTCTTTGTGTACCGATTCTGTTGGGGGCTGATATAAGAGTGTTTTGACTTCAAATTGACTCAAGGGACTACCTATAATGTTGATTAAGGTGTTAGTGGAAAGTATGTGAAGTGGATTGGGATTTAAAAGTGATTTAAGGAGTAATTTGGGTGCGAAACCTTCGAGTTATATTATGCCCTATAAGTTGCTGTTTGAACCGAATACATAAAGGGTTCATGGTGATGTCGACGTGTATTTGATCAATTGTTAAGGCATCCTGAGTTGCCATTTGTTTGGTGATCGAGAGAATGGTTTAATGAAAGTGAAGTTCGATTGTTTCTAATCCAAAATTGAGTGGATTTTGACTCGACATTGATGAACTTCCTAGGATGGCACGCGATTCTCATTTAACTGTGATCTTGAGGATTGAGAAGGCTCGTTTGGTGTGGATTTTTGCTAATTGCTTGAGGTAAGTTATTCCTAAACCTTTATTAGGATGTTAGGTTACTAAAGGACGAAGTTTTGAGTTGGAATGAAAGGTTTTATGGACTGATTTTGTGAGAGGCGCGATGAAACCCAAATCTTCCCTGTTTTGACAAGTTGTGCTTGATTGATTTGTGGCATGAGGAACTATGAAATCAAGGTGATTTTGAAGAGTCCTAATCTGGTAGTGGAATGTGGTTGAACTTTTGGCATGTTTTATAAAAATTCCCATTTTAATTAAGTGTAATGAGGGGCATGGATGACTAATCAGGTCTCTAATAGAGACTTTGCAACCGTGATTGATGTCAAGCTTGAGTTTTGTGAAAATGGCTGAATGATGCTTGTTTTCTTAATGGGAATTTCGTAATGTGGAATGTGTTTTGTCCAGTGAGGGACGTTTTAAATGAATGCCTCGAGTAGGCGATGAATTGCTTGATTTCATGAGTTGTTATTGAATGAAGTATTTTGAGGCATAAATTATTTTCTTTGAACGAAAATTTGAGTCTGCTTATAACTGAAAATTTTTTGAATAAATGGCGTGTGGAATCGCCGAGGAAAATCATAAGTGCACTGGCGTGTGGGATCGCTGGGAAAAATTATAAGTGCACTGGCGTGTGGAATCACCAATGGCTTCTGGGATCGCCGAGAATTTATAATTTGGCCAATGTATTGGGAGGGAGTTATTCCCATTTGACCTGACGAGGTCGTGCGGCTAGAGAGTCCCATACTGACGCGATTCATCTCGATTGAAAATGGGCGTCGAGAGTTGTATGGAGACTGAATCATCTCTAGGTCCGGACGCGAGAGTCTCATATGTACCGACGGGTTATATGGAGACCGAATCATCTCGCAGCCCTAAAGCGGGCGGCCCAGGATGGGCAGAAATGGAAAGACTTGTTTTTTGGGAAATTCAAGGAGTGGGTTTTGAGAAATCGAAAATGCCTCATGATTTGAATAATTTGCCTCAAGAATGAAAGTTGTCTTGCGAGTTTTAAGTCTGCCTCATGTGATAAAAATGGCCTTGGTAGGGCGTGATAGAAAATGATATGTTTTCTGGAAATTCATGAAATGGCATTCGAAATATCCTCATTTTTTTGAGATGGCGTTGAATGTTTGCTTTTGATTGAAACCTTGCCATTGTACGAAGCTTAGACTTATCATGATTTTCTTGACTAAGTCGAGTTGATTTGAAAGTGCTGAAATGCCAAGTTTTGACAAGTACGCTGTTTTACTAAGCCAAATATTTTGAATTCCAAAATACCCTGTTTTCCAAAACGTCTGGAGGTACTGGCAGCCTAGTTTAGGGTTAGGTTTGACTTATTGGGATTATATCTCACCCCATCGTGGGACAACATTTTCATGTCCTAGACGAAGGAGACATGAGCCTGCCATGGACTGGCATTGAAAGAAGTTTTTGGAGGATGTGAAGATTTAATTTGATTGAGACCTTAGAGACTGTATATTCTTTGTAGTTAGAATTGTACCTGACTTGGTTTTAATGAGAAGTGTACCTCTTTCTTGTCCTAAGTCATCTTAATGAGTTATTTTTATGGAGTTGTCATCGCTTTCGCGTGCATGCTTCATATAGGCCTTTAAGTTAATGACTGTTGGTTCTTGGGAGATCATCAAAGGTAACGGCGAAGGTGGGATGCTTGCGTGCTCGCCGGGTTCGGGGCGTGACAAGATCCATACTAGTTACTATTGCCGAACCAGGGTGAATTGAGGTAAATCTCACCACAGAAGAACAAACCTCTTCCCACTTAATTCCTTCTTATTGATTAGACAACCCATGCCTCAGATTTTAAAAAAATTAAATAATTTTTTTAAGCTTTAAAAAAAATCTCAAAGCAACTTATGCCTCAGATTTATGAGAAATCGAAAAATATATTCGAATCGAGTATAATCATCTATAATTGTGATGAATTAGACAATCCATGCCTTGTTCTCACATATGTTGAATCACATGTCTCAAAGGATCAACTGCAAAGGAAATTTAGCTCTGTTCCTTTTCCAAATGGTTTGCTTATTGTCTATCCCGCTAGGCAATACTCATAAATAAGCAAATCAACTTTTTCAATATTGCCCTATAAGCCCTCTTTAGCTGATCTAAATATTTGTCATTGGGCCAATGTGACCCAGCCTAGCATGTCATATATTCACATCATCACAAAACATGTAAATAGTGAATAACTAATATTCACATTATTGTACCCAACAATCGGTACAATGAAACCATCTGGAACCATAGCAACTTGTTTCTAACGACAAGTCATCACCACCGTTATGAAAGTTCAAACTGAAATCAAATTTAACCAAAATTAACATGAAAACTATATTCCATTGAGTTTTTGGAGCATATAATACAATATGTAGAAATAAGGTGCGATAGCTGCGTATTTTCAATTGGCATGTGCCAATCCCTTCAACTTCCACGCAAGAATTATTTTCCACATTTATCAACTTTGCTCCATGTCGAACTCGTTGAAATTCCACCAAGGCATTTCTATCTTTCGTTACATGGTCTGTGGCCCATAAGTCTATAATCCACAAGGGATAAGATTCAGTTACAAAAACCGAACTAGAGACTTAAGTAACACTCTCAAGTGTACAAAGTTTCTCTTTTTTTTTACCACAGTCATGAGCACGATGGCCTTTATTGCCACATTTAAAACATTTCACCTTTGAGATGTTTTTCTTGAAAGGACATTTTCCTTTTCCATATCAGTTAAACTTCAATTTCCATCTTGAAGGATCTATTTCTTTATCCTTTTTATTTCTTGAACCCACCTTGATGCTTATGCTTGGAGCACGAAGCTCCATTTGATCTAGAAACAGCACTCTAGTTCAAGACAACGCATAGCGTTCTCAAAAGTCTTTACCTTCTTTTATTGTGGATCAAGTGAATTTTCATTTGCACACTGCTATGAAGTAAGGAACAAATTACTGCGTGCACTTGCTACTCATCAGTCAAAAGTGACCCACATCATACAGTTCACTTATCATGTTTGACACATCACAAAAGTCATTTCATATTCTGCCCATGAGGCATCATATAAGTGTCAAAACTTATAGTGATCTATCTCAACTTGGTGACCGATGTCTAACCAAATTTAGCTTTAATGCTCTTCACTTGACTTTGGCATTTTCATAAATGCCTGAACTCATGCATAAAATCATTTTTTATGCTACTCAGCAACATAATGAAAGTAATAGAGTTCATCATTTTCCATGCATCAAATATCGATTGTGTAGTATTTTCATCGTCAGGTTCTTCCATAACTATGATAAGAGCTTCAAATACTTCTTGCTCTTCATAGCACAAACTGGATTTCCATATTCCAGTTTTCATAATTTTCGCCTTCCAATTTCTCCTTTGTTTCGCTAAGCGCGTTACCGTTATTTCTGAACGCGAAGTTCTATAGACATGCATTCACAAACCATTGATGCCTAACATTTATGCATCTATTTTACACTAATTAATTATATTAATGAATAATTTCACATAAGGCCTCAGATTCAAAAGTTCACTATGTTCCCAATCATCGTCCAAGAATCCTCGCTTGAAATTACCATTAATATAATCATTTATATAAAATCGAGTTCACTAAAGTTAATAAAACTTTCTAAAACTCCCCACTTGGATAAAGATCATAAATCAGACAATGATATCTATATTTTGTAATCACAACTAGGTATAATAGGATTTGAACTATACACAAATAACTTATACATCAAATCATACTCAGATTATAGGATTCATGCCATTAATAAATTCTTTACACAAAATGGCTATCTACATGTAAGCCATTTTTTTTAATACTTGAAAAACTCCCCAAAATACATATATCATGGGCTTCAAACGTATTTTCAGAATTTTAAAATCATCAAACATGTCCAAATAATAGATCAAATCAAAGAAAATTTCATACGAACGCAACGGTACCTCGCATGCCCCAATCGGAGCTCATATGCATCCACACGAACCGGTCAAAATTTCTGTCTTGACTAGTCAATGCTCGGTCAACAGGATCAAAATGTAATTTCTCATATGCATCCATCCGAAGGTACTGTTGTCCATCCTTTTCTATTCTCGGCAATTTCTATGGAGCCATTGTCGCGCTTACTCTGCGAGCTTATGGGTAATGCTCTCATCAAAAGAACAATTAAGGGTCAAGTTCCAATTTCTTTTTGGCATCTTCTTTACCAATTATGTATGATAAGAGCCTGTTTAGTTGCTCGTAACTTCTTAGAGTTGCTCCCGATAAAAAAAAAAAAAAAAAAAAAGACAACTTAGAGTTGCTTGTTCGTTTCCCTTTATGCTAACGCTGGATTCTCGATGCCGTGTTGCAACTTGAATCAAGAACTAGATAGGTGAAAAAGAACATGAGTATGGATTAAAAGGTGCTTTAAGTTCAGTGCATTGTTTGATTAGCATGGTTTGGTTAACAGATTTGGCGAGTGAAGGCTAGGTTTTGATTGGGTTTTTCTCAAGAATTCCGTCACTCGACTGTCAATGTTATCTGGGCATTTTTAAATCCTTCAGGATGTGAATTCAGTTTGCACAAGTTATTGAAAAGATGGAGAAAGAAAAGGGTGAAGTATTGGGACTCTATCTTTTTTTGGGGAAAACATTGAGACTTAGCATTTTCTTAAGCAAGCCAAATTTGGGGATGCCAAAAGGCGTCGAGGAACTTCTGCCTTCTTGCAGTTCTTGTTTTTGAAGGTCAAGTGCTCCTCAAGCTGCTGGGACCATTCGTACTGATTTTGAAAGAGGTTTCATTTGTGCTGAGGTAGTTCTCTCTCCTTACTTGCAAGAATAACCAGTGCTTTTTCTTTTCCATGTCTTTTCTTTACCTACCAGCGAGTCCTCAGATGATTGCTGCAAGGTCATTACCAACAAGAAGAGTAGCATAGAGTAAACAAATTACAAACAAATTGTCCCGCTTCTTTCTCCAAAGATGTCCAACTCTTGTGTTCTGTGAATGCGTTCCGCCACTCTTTGGCCTATTTTAAAGTTTGATAAAGAACACGGGCTTTTGATTTTTCAGATTCATGCGAATTCAGTTATGAGGATGAATACTCAATCAGTTTAAGAAGTTCATCTCGTCTTTGATAGTTGATAATCCAGACTGCAAGTTTAAAAAACATATGTACTGGCCTAAGCAGTGTTTGTCTTGGGTTTAATAGTGTAGAATCTTTGATGGGGTTGCCAATGTTTTCTCCCTTTCTCATATGTCTGAATCTGATGTGTATGTACAGATCAAGTTTATTGTGGTATTGTCTGTGAATACTGCCCGTGTGTATGTATTTCCTTAAGTACTCCAAATTTGATTACCACATGACTTTTTACTTGTTTTATTGATAGATGGATTCAATGAATCAAAATGCTGGCACGGATAAAAGAAGATAAACGAGATTCGATGTGTGGGTTCACTTTAAAGAGATAGATCATAGCCAAGGTAAAGCAGAATGTTTATATTGTGAGACGCTTATTGGTTTTAAGCATGGGACAACTGCGATGCGTACTCATTTAAGTAGATGTAAGCAATATCCTTATGGGAACGAGATTCGATGTGTGGGTTCACTTTAAAGAGATAGACCATAGCCAAGGTAAAGCAGAATGTTTATATTGTGAGACGCTTATTGGTTTTAAGCATGGGACAACTGCGATGCGTACTCATTTAAGCAGATGTAAGCAATATCCTTATGGGAACGTGGAGAAAAGACAAAAAGATGCATCGGGTCAGCTTGTTGGGTTAGGCAATTCATCTGGTCCATAGAAATTCGACCAAGTTGTAAGTCGAAAAGACCTAGCTGCCATGTTCATTATTGCTGAATTGCCTCTGAAGTTTGTAGAAAATGAGGCATTTCGAAAATTCGTGAGGGGAATCCAACCGAACTTTTAATCCCCTCAAGAAACACCTTGAGGCAAGCTTGTTATGACTTATTCTTGGAGGAAAGAAACAAATTAAAAGCATATTTTTCTGATACATCTCCAAGAGTATGTAGCATCAGAGTTTGCATTCAGCATAGGAGGCCGTGTACTTGACGTGTTTCGTAGCTCCTTGACCCCAAGCATGGTGGAGGCTCTTGTATGTACTCAAGATTGGTTACGATCCGCACCAATTTCAGTTTCAATCGATGAGGACTTAGCAGAACTCGAAAATTTTGAGTCGGGTGAGAAATTACTTAGAATTTTATACCATTCAATATTTCAATAGATACTATAATTCTCATTTTTATTGTGAATTCAATGCAGATTTGTCTACTACGACCATAGAGTTTAACTCGATATTGATTTCTCTTGATGATTGATGATCTTGGAGTTTGACTTGTTTAACCATTTTCTTATTGATTTAATCTTGACAAACGATGGCATTACCCAGTGGATGCTTTTCGCAGGAAAACACCATATGCCTACCCGCCAAAGATCTCTTTTGGTTCACCAAATCCACCTTCGAGAGGTAATGGTTGTGTTCTTGCTTTTGCTTTCTCACTGGTTTGCTGCAAATTTACTTGTAGTTTCAGTTGTTTTTGGTGTTTTGAATTTTGATTTGTTATCTGATTTAGCTCTACTGTGTTTGACAGGTGTACTATGTGTATGGATTTATGCTGCTTGTTTTCCTAATTCTCATCATTGTTACTGTATGTGTAACAATTGTGGGCACGTACTTCCTTTTAAATGCTGAGAATTATCATTGGCAGTGGACCTCATTTTTCTCTGCTGCCTCAACCGCTGTCTATGTATACTTGTACTCAATCTATTACTACCATGTGAAGACTAAGATGTCAGGGTTCTTCCAGACCAGCTTCTATTTTGGATACACCTTGATGTTCTGTCTTGGACTGGGAATACTTTGTGGTGAGTATGATGACGTCCTCTGTGACTGCACCAAAATAAAAAAAAAATGGTTAATTGCTCTATTTACGGCACCCAAAAAAGAGGGTCTAATGACTTTTATTTGCAACGTCAGTTGTACGATAAAAAAAGGCTTAGTAGTCAGCTTTCTGTGAAGTTTTTCTTTCACATGATTTCATATTTTGGTATATGGTGATTTGTGCACATTCAATTAGATATCTAGATGCAGCTTGTCTAGGAGGACACTAAATCCCTAAATCTTTTGGTCCATATGGAGGAAGTAAGTAAATCAGATGCTTTTACATTAACTTGCATGGTCTATTTTGTAATACATATTTAAACTTCTTTGATGTCAGGTTTTCTCTGTGGTAGGCGATGGTTAGTAACTTAGTAGCTAGTTCAGTACCTTATGAGAGTGCCATAATTTTTTCTAGTTTGCCACCAATGTGTTTGGAGTGTTAGCTCTAGAATTTCCATGTTTTGAAGGCTTCCATTTGATTGATCGACTTCATCAGTCTTCTCTTTCTCTTGGAGTATTGAGCAACTACGTGTGATGATTGCGCACAGGTGCTGTTGGTTATCTGCGCTCGAATTTGTTTGTAAGGAGGATCTAAAAAAACATTAAATGTGATTAGAGCTTCATGATGGGAAGTGGGCGAAATGGTTTTTCCCGATACCTTTTGCTTGTGGAGATGACAATAAAAATCGAGAGGAAGCCAGCCTACCACCTTGCGAACTATTTAGAATGTCAGCGGATGGTTATCGCGAAATTCGAGGATGGGGATGTATACTTTCTTCCGCTGAGCCTGGGGAATCCTGAGAGTTCTTTTTTCCCTTTATATTCTAGCTGTAAGATGAATAGGGTGCAGGGGTTGTTCTCGCCATCAGAAGCTTTTTACAAATAGGTGCCCCAGTGGATACTTAATTTCTCGAGTCTGCTAACGTTGTAATGCTATTTTTGCTGTCTGGAATATGGACATAAGCAGGAAAGTAGTTGATAAAAATGAATTTTGTGATTCTGATAAACATGTGCTTACGCTATTGTTTACGTGTAATATGCCAGTTTTGGCCTTGGAATGCATAATCGCCCTCCAGTTAGTGAGTTTCTTCGGGTGTCTGCTGGGGCCTCGTTTTATCATTTTCGCTTTCTGGTTGCGTTTCCATGCGACTCCTGTTTTGCTGGTTGTCAGTTTGGTCCTTATGGGCGCGCAGTTGCTAGTGCTGTTCGCATGTAGAAAAGTTTCGCTGACATCGGCTTTAATTGGAATTGGGAGTTTCTCGGACCTCTATTTTGTGTAAGAAATAAGTAAATCTTGCTTAGAGAGAGAAAAACTCGAAAATTCAATATCAAAAAATATATTCTGTCTGCTCAAACGTCACAAAACACCTTATATAGGGTGTTAACCCAAATGACACCAAAACTAACAAAATTACAAAATTGCCACTAAAAAATAAAATTAAATCAGAAAGATGCTAAAATTAAATCCGAAAATTCTAGACGCATCTTCTCGACTTCCGTTGGGATTTTTGCCTATCCAATCGATCCAGAAACGCATTACTAATATGCTCCGCATCATTCTCCTCCACTTGGGAAAAACTCGTCCTCGAGTTAGAATCAGAATCTGGATACAACGGCTCTGTGGACTCATGAAATATAGATAAATCAGCAACATTGAAGGTATTGGATATGCCCATGCTTTGTGGAAGGTCGATAACATAGGCATTATCGTTGATCTTCCTACTGACAGTGTAAGGCCCGTATTTCTTCTGCTACAATTTACTGTAAGTTCCAACCGGTAACCGCTCTTTACGAAGGAAGACCATGACTTGATCGCCGACTGCAAACACCTGCTTGCGCCTGTGTTTATCTGCCGCAGCCTTGTACTTCTGATTAGCCACTTCCAACTTCTGCTTCACTTCCTAATGTATCTCGACAATCTGCTTAGCCATATGATCCGCTGCGACACTCTTGTCTGATTGCTTGGGCAAGTGAATCAAATCTAGAGTATGTTGAGGCGCCTTTGTATAGACAACAGAAAAAGGCGACCTGCCAATAAAACTATGAACCGCATTATTATAAGCAAACTCCGCCTGCGATAAAGCAACATCCCACTGCTTCGGTTTATCCCCACAAAGACTTCGAATTAAGTTGCCCAAAGTTCTATTGACCACTTCCGTCTGCCCATCAGTCTGAGGGTGAGCTGTGCTACTGAAATTCAGTGATGAGTCAAACAATTTCCATAAGGTTCGCCAAAAATGCCCCAGAAATTTGCTATCTCTATCTGAAGTAATAGACTTAGGCACTCCATGCAGACGAACTACTTCTTTGAAAAATAACCTAGCCACACTTACAGCATCAGAAGTTTTCCTACAAGGAATGAAGTGTGCCATCTTGGAAAATCTGTCAACTACAACAAAAATAGAATCCACGCCTCTTTGAGTTCTTGGTAAACCCAACACAAAATCCATTGACAGATCCTCCCATATATTGTCAGGGACAGGTAAGGGCATATACAAACCTGTATTCTTAGATTGCCCCTTAGCAGTTTGGCAAACATAACATTTCTGCACATACCTGCTGATATCTTTACACAATTGGGGCCAGTAAAATCGCTCCCTAACTGCAGCAATAGTTTTGTCTCGACCCAGATGTGCAGCCAATCCACCATCATGCAAATCACGAATTACATTCTCTCGTAATGATGTCCGAGGAAGACAAAGTTGATTGCCATGCATTAGATAACCATCCAGAATATAGAACTCTTGCACAGGTTGATCAGCAGCACACGTATCCCAAATTTGCCCAAAATCTTCATCGCCTGCATAACATTCTTTCAACTGCTCGAACCCCAGAATGTCCTGGCGCAATGTAATTAGCAAGCCAGCTCTCCTACTCAACGCATCTGCCACAACATTATGCACACCGGATTTGTGCTGCAACCTGAAAGGGAATTTTTGTAAAAACTGACACCAACGCGCATGCATATCTTTATTGATCCTCTTCTGACTATTTAAGTACTTCAAAGCTTCATGGTCAGAATAAAGCACAAATTCTTTCCCAATCAGATAGTGCTCCCATGTCTTCAAAGCTCTTACGACAGAGTAGAATTCTTTGTCATAAGTGCTCCATTTCTGTCGCGCATCGCTGAGCTTCTCACTGAAAAAACAAATTGGCCTGCGCTCTTGAGACAAAACAGCTCCTATACCCACTCCACTAGCATCACAATCTACCTCAAACAGCTTATCAAAATTAGGTAGAGCTAGAACAGGTGCAGTACACAACTTCTCTTTCAGAATAGCAAAACTATTATCGGCTTCCTCTCCCCACAGAAATCTACCTTTCTTCATACACTCTGTAATCGAGGCTGCGATAGTGCTAAAATTCCTAATAAATCGCCTATAAAAGGTAGCCAACCCATGAAAACTCCTTACTTCAAAAACTGTTTTTGGAGTAGGCCACTCTCTGATGGCTTTCACCTTCGTCTCATCCACCTCTATTCCCTCAGCAGTGATAATAAACCCCAAGAATAGCAGCTTATGAGTCAGAAAGCTGCATTTCTTAAGATTCACATACAGCTTACTAGTCTGCAAAGCGGTCAACACTTCCCTCAAGTGCATCAAATGATCCTCCTCAGTCTTACTATAAATCAGGATATCATCAAAATAAACTACGACGAATTTGCCAATAAAAGATTTCAAAACCTGATTCATAAGCCTCATGAAAGTGCTTGGAGCATTAGAAAGCCCAAACGGCATCACCAACCACTCGTACAGTCCCTCCTTTGTCTTGAAAGCTGTCTTCCACTCATCTCCAAGCCGAATACGAATCTGATGGTAGCCATTCTTCAAATCCAGCTTCGTAAACCACATAGCTCCGTGCAGTCTATCCAGCATGTCATCCAACCTAGGTATTGGAAACTTGTAGCCCACAGTTATCTTATTAACGGCTCTGCTGTCGATACACATCCTCCAGCTCCCATCTTTCTTAGGAGTTAGTAAGGCTGGAACAGAACATGGGCTCATCCTATCCTGAATGTGCCCCTTTCGCAGCAACTCTTCTACCTTCTCCTTTAGAATCTCACTCTCTTTAGGACTCATCCTGTAGTGCGGTAAATTAGGCAAACTAGCACCAGGAATTAAGTCTATATGATGCTGAATATCACGCATAGGAGGTAACCCTTCTGGAATCTTTTCAGGCATCAGCTCACTGAATTCTTGCAATAAAGGTCTAACTACTTCAGGCTGCTCCTCCACTTGTAATTCAGCCTCTGTCTCAATCGCTTGTTTCACCACCAGCACATAAACTTCCCTGGTCTCCTTAATTTGATATTCAAATTTCCTTGTAAGAGTAAGGAAATTATTACCTGCAGCCTGTTTTCCTTTGTTCTTCAGGGGCAGCAACGAATATTTCACCCCATCTTTCACCAGATTATATTGGTTACTCCTTCCAGAATGCTGAGCATCAACATCAAATTGCCACGGCCTCCCGAACAACACGTGACATACATCCATATCTACTACATCACAATACAACTCATCGTGATATTTACCAATGGAGAATGGAATTTTGCATCGTTCAGTTACCTGTATACTTTCTGCTCCAGACTTAATCCATCCTAACGTATAGGGGTTATGATGTTTCTCCACAGGTATCCCCAACTTCTTCACTGCATCCTTCCCAATGATATTTTTCATGCTCCCACTATCGATGACCACAGCAAATATCTTCCCCAGAATAGTGCATCTGGTTCGGAATAGCTGATGGCGTTGTGTATCATCTTCCTGTTTTGGGGCTAGCATCATCCTGTGCACCACACAGCTTATCTCCTCCTCTTCCTCATCTTCAAAACCGTCTTCCTCACCATCTGGTTCGCAGCAATACCTGTCTTCTTCCTCCTCTTCTCTTGCTGCCACATTTACTGTTTTTCTTTGAGGGCATTCATTAGAGCGGTGCCCAGGTTGATTACACCTGTAACACTTAATCGCCGCTGGTCTAGCATAAGGATTCGGGTTCACATTTTTTTGTGATTGCGACCCCTTGTCCCTTGCCTCGTTCAGAGGGCGTTTTTCTATCGCCTTATCCCCCTGATTTCGTTCTGCGCTAAAGCGATTGTTGAAGCCGCCTTTCTCCATGGAACTTCCTGAGCTACTACCCCTATAATTTTCAAGGCCTCTTTTACTCCGTTCTTGCTGCATCAATTCTGCCTTTCTAGCCATGTTCTTAGCTTCAGTCAGATTTCGCAAAAATTGTACTCCAATTTTATCCCGAATAAAGGGTTTCAACCCATCAAGATATCTAGCCACATGTTGTCCCTCTGTTTCTGACAGGTTATTTCGCTCAGCCAATCTCATGAATTCTGTCGTATACTCATGTACAGTTCGATTGCCCTGCTGGCAACGCTGATACTGTTGGAACATGATCTGCTCATAATCAGGTGGAATGAACTCCTGTTTCAACAGTCTCCTCATTCTATTCCATGTTCGCACCCTCTCTTTTCCTTCTCGCTCCCTTCTATTCTGCAATCTCTCCCACCATGCAGACGCACCCCCCTTCAATCTACAGGCTACTAGTCGCACCTTTTTCTCGCTAGGGGTTCCCATATAATCGAAGAATCTATCGACATCAGCAATCCAATCCAGAAATTCTTCTATTCCCAAACTCCCATTAAAATAAGAGATATCGACTTTTAGTTTAAAGTCGTTACCTTCACGATCGTCGTAACGTCGTCGGCCATCTCTTCTATCGCGATCGTCATAACGACCCCTTCGAATTCCTGCATAACGATCCATGTCTCCATAATCAGCACGCCCTCCATCAGAAAACTTGTGCTCTTCTTCTTCCGAACTCTCTGAGAACAAAGGGTTATTCTGCCTGCGGACAGGAACAGGCCTGACAGGGTCACCGCGAGCAAGATCTGCACCCGGCCTTCTGTCGTTCCGCCAATTTCGGTTCACATCAACGCCGAAATCTTCAAATCGATCTGCCAATGCATCAAGTCGTGCTTCGATGCGTTGAAATCGTTGATCGAATCGTTGATCCAGGCATTCCATTAAACACTGCTCCAAACGTTGCAGCGCGTCGTCCCCAAGGATTGGGGCTCCAGTCTCCTGAACATCGTCACGAAGACCACCGCCAGTCGCCATAGGCTCTGATACCACCTGACGCAGCGTTCAGCGAAAGAAATAAGTAAATCTTGCTTAGAGAGAGAAAATCTCGAAAATTCAATATCAAAAATATATTATGTCTGCTCAAACGTCACAAAACACCTTATATAGGGTCTTAACCCTAATGACACCAAAACTAACAAAATTACAAAATTGCCACTAAAAAATAAAATTAAATCAGAAAGATGCTAAAATTAAATCCGAAAATTCTAGACGCATCTTCTCGACTTCCGTTGGGATTTTTGCCTATTCAATCGATCCAGAAACGCATTACTAATATGCTCCGCATCAGGCACGCAACATACCATTTAAAGAATCTCTACCAGTTGTTGTTTTGTTAATAATCGACAACTCACTTAGATTTTAATAGCAATAGGCTGTGAAGCGTCGGTCAAAAAAAAATTGATAAGCGAATCGAAAACCGAACCGAACCGATCCTTTTCGGTTCGGTTCAGTTCGGGTGAATTATGGTTTAGTTCGGGCGTATTTCCTATTGGTTCAGTTCAGTTTGGTTATGGGGTGCATGTCGCGCACGTGAGCGCGTGAGGCCCACGCGCACCGGACCTCTCTGACGCGTTCGGCGCGTGCGTCTCCGTCCGGCCACCTCCGGCGGCGTGCCACCCCTCAAAACACTCGTCTCGACGATACAAAGCCGATGGTATATTCAAGTCCAACTTTCGTTGAACGAAATTTCACGAAAATACCTCAAAACTCCACTGTGTTGGGAACCTAATCCGTGGTGATGTGTGGCGCGCGTGCGGCCTGCTCCGGCCTCCGTTGTTGGCGTTTGACTGCTCAAAATGCTCATCTCGTCGATACGAGTCTAATGTTATACTCATTTCCCATTTTTACTGAGCAAAATTACACGAAAACGTGTCGATGCGCTGCTATGTCGGGACCAATCCTGTGGCGGCGCGTGCGGTGGCTCCTGGTGTCGTCTCGCGACGGGCGACCACTCCAAATGATCGCCTCTCCGAGTCCGTTCCGACGATGTCTTCAAAAAATATTTTTGTAGCACAAAGCAGAACGAATTCCCGATAAACAGTACGGGTGAAAAACGATTTTTTCTCGCTAAAAACTTGTTGATTAAAAATACGAATGATCAGGAAACAAGAACCATCGCTCTGATACCAATGTCGGGAACGGATCCCGAATTCAAATACGTACAAATACGCAGTGGAATAGATTGAATTAGATGCCTGAAAATCGACTTGAATCACTGATCGTAAAAGTAAATCACATAGAATGGACTTATCCGGATAGCCACATATTAAAGCCCCCATTGTAGATGAGAAACGATTCCAGATCCGGCGATCGATCGTCGTCAAAAGAGAATGTCCATGGAGTGTTTTTTTTTTTTAGAGTTTTTCATCGATAGTGGCTGGAAGAACGAACGTACGTTGTGTGGAAGAGAGAAAATACCATCTTCTCTCTCCGTATAGGAAAAAAATCCTATTAATTGCCAATTTTTTTAATAATGGAAATTAATTAATTTAGCTCTTGATGGGGCGTAATTTCCAATAGGGATGTATTTCGTCATGTCCCCTGCTACATGTTCTATACCTGTCATCACAACCCGTCGTTGGTTTTAGTACTCAAAAGCCACAGCGTTATCCACAGAAATCACGACTCGTCTTATTGAGTGCTTCCAAATCATCTAGTTTACTTATAATTGTGAATAATATTTCCAAATTACAAATGTGGATGACGTTCACAATTGATTACCAGGAATCGAAGGTGCCTCTTGGACAACATGAGGTAGATCAAAGTTGATACCATGAATGTGTGGGTGTTTGGACAATATAATCCTCAGGCTTTCCCCGATACCGCCGCCTGCGTCGACTACTGTCTTGGCATGGTCGAAGCCGCGGTATAGCTCAAGGATTTTGTTCATGTAAATGTTGGTCGGGCCTTGCATCGCTTTGTTGAATATCTCGTTGAATTTGTCGTCCTTGCTCGCGTACTCAAAGAAGTTCATGCCATTTGCAAGTTCGAAGGGCCTTCCTCCTTCCATGATCGCGTTTTTTAAGCAGTACCTGCACAGCATGCATAAACAAAGAGAATTGTTATGGGAAAAGCAAATAAAATTTGAAAAGAATTGAAGTCACGTTCAAGGCCAACCAATTGAACTCGAAAAGCAAATACTCAATTATGAAAAAACATGAAAATAAATTATAATATCACAATATTTAGCTGAAAGAATTTAGAGTAAAGTGTCTCAAGCCGAAGTCCTATGCAAGGTAGAATCAAAAGATCACAAACCATCCGCCGGCCATGACTTTGTCGGTCAAGAGAAGCAGCAAGGGCGCAGAGAATGTCGATGCCCCGTGGGCTCCATCGCACGAAGTACTTGCTTCTGGGTCGCAAGCCGTAGAGCCTCCGGGTTTCCCCGTCCGGGCCCTGGGAGAGAGTGCACGAGACGATGGAATTGCTAGCGAGAAGCTGCATCATCCGGTCCAGAGTCACGGGGGCTTCAGGGTTCTTCATGGACAGGCGCGACGCCATCTCGGTGGGAGAGAGCAGTGGAGGTGCGCCATGTTAGGATGTGCACGTGTGAGTTGTGTTAGAAGAGTCCCACATTGAAGAATTAATGTGGTATTGAGCACTTAATATATCTAAGTTTGCCCATAACTCATTAGCTTAAGCTTTTGAGTTAAGGTGGGTTTGACTGGATATGTTAACGGGCTCGGACATGGGCTCCCTCTTGGATATCTCCCCGAAAGATGGTATCGAACCTCTGCTGCGCACTCCCATCAAATGGTATCAGAGCCGATGGTTGATGTCTCCCATGCGGTTACTGAGCGGGCCCAAAGGTAGACTTCATGGTTATGAAGTTGGGCTATTCAACTTGAGATAAGTTGATGCAGAAGGATACCTGAATTAAGGGGGAGCAAACCTCACACGTGAGGGGGAGATTGTTAGGATGTGCACGTGTGAGTTGTGTTAGAATAGTCCCACATTGGAGAATTAATGTGGTGTTGAGCACTTAATATATCTAAGTTGGCACATAACTCATTAGCTCAAGCTTTTGAGTTAAGGTGGGTTTGACTGGATATGTTAACGGGCTCGGACATGGGCTCCCTCTTGGATATCTCCCCGAAAGAAGGTATCGGACATCTGCTGCGCACTCCCATCACGCCATACAGCCCGCCCTCAGCCAGCATCTCCAGGATCCCTAGCTCGATCGCGGTCTTCAGCACCATGGGGACGCCTATCAGCGAATTCATTTCCATGGCAAACAAGAACTCTTCGTCCTCACTGGGCGTCGTCATTGCTGGGCTCTTGCTCGCACTCATGTTTGATTTTTGCTCTCTTCTTTTTGGCCTTTTGGAGTTTTAGAATGATTGATACGTGGATTTTATAAGCATTCTTGAGACAGTTATTGAAAGGGGTAATCATCCAAAAAGTTATTAACCTATTGTATGGAAGCCTATTTACTTACGTTAGTTTTTGGTTTATATGCTAGTTTAAGAAAAAATACTGAGGAAAGAAAAAATGATCGGTGTATGAGAAATACTGGGCTTGAGCACACTACAAATGCCAAGACTTGTGTACGGCGCCTATTTTAGTGCCAAAACTTTCAAAACAATCACTTAAGTGCCAATTTTTTTGAAAAACGATCACTTCAGTGTTAAAACTTTCAAACTATCATTCTAACTATCAATTTTTAAATAAAAAAAAAAACTATCACTTAATTGCCATTTTTTTTTAATCTCACTTTAGTGCCCAACTCTGGAGAGCCACGTCAGCTTAAATATTAATAAAAAAATATGACACATCGCATTTTCGGCGAGCCACGTCAGCTCAATCGAAGTTAGCACTGAATCATTTTTTTAAATAAAATTGACACTCAAGTGATCGTTTTGAAAATTTTGATACTAGACTGAGTGCCTTACACAAGTTTTGACATTTGTAGTGTATTATAGCCTAGATATTGTCGGCAAGAAAGTACAAGGGAAATGGAAAACTTTTATTAGTTCTGTGAGTATTACAAAGGGAGAAGGAGAGCTTTGATTGTTGGTCTTTTCAGTTAAAAGGATGGACGTCCACTAAGTCTTATTTATAGACACTAATCACCAACTTAGCCATGCAATTATCTCTGTTCTTGTTAGAGATTTTTCTTTCTTTCCCACAAAAATGTAGAGACTTCAACTTTAGCTTGTGCTCTCTAGACTTTTCTTCACACGTTCATTGCCACCTACGATTAGATTTTTTCTTGCATCTTTTTTACTTTTCTAGCTACTAGCTTATTCCAGGAAATGAATCATAAATCAACCCTGCTCCTTGATCCATTTTCGCGATACTCCGAGCACACTTCACAGCGCAATACTCCAAGAACACTTCGTAGCTCCTCAAACTTTGCCGACGGTAGTGCTTTAGTGAATATGTCCACGATTTGATCCTCAGTCTTGCAATATTTGAGCTCGATCTCTCCGTTGCTTTGCACTTCTTGAATGAAGTGATATTTGACGTCGATATGTGTAGTTCTTCCATGAAAGATGGGATCCTTGGATACAACTATCGGGGACTTGTTTTCGCAAAATATTGGAGTCCGTTTGTTCCTCTCCAATGTCTTCTAGAATTCTTCAAAGCCATATTGATTAACTGGTGGTTGTAGCAGTGGTGACGTATTCAGCTTCTGCAGTGGATTGTACCACCGAGTCTCGTTTTTTGGATGCCCGAAATAATATTCCAGAGCCCAAAGTGAATGTATAGCTGGTAGTGTTCCTTCTATCAATAGCAGAACCTGCCCAATAATTGTCGGTGTAGCAGCTGAGCTTAATTGTTGCACTTGGCTGATATCAAATGCCATAATCCATAGTTCCTCGTAAGTATCTTAGAATTCTCTTGGTAGCTCCAAAGTGAATTTGACTCGGGCTTTGCATGAACCGCGACAGAATGCATGTTCCCGGTATGTAGTGGCGCATGTATGCATGTTCATCTTCCGTTGGTCACGTACGAAAGCTTAGATAAATGGGCAAGAAAACACTCTCGCGGTCAACTTTTCTCCCACCAAGTGTTTGGAGAAAAGCCTCAATGAAGGGAAGGAACGGTGCTGTGCCGCCATTATGCCGCCCGCTGTCCGCCATTGTTTGCTGTTATGCCATTCCACCATTACATCATTCTGCCCTATGTTACACGGACATGGGACACGACTCGCGACAAGACACAACACGATACGCCGACACGGCAGTTCTCAAAAAATAGAGAATTCTGACACGCTGGGACACGGTTGTATATTATATGTATATTTTTATAAATACATGATAAATTATCGAAGGGGGCAATGTCCAAAATGGCACATTGAAGGTTGAAGCCAAAGTTCCATTGATCGGTGATCCACAAGTGATTTTTTCCTTTTTATATATGTAATATTTTCTTCATTTTTTTTATTGAGAAATTTATGTGACTTGTGCCGGGAGGGAGGCTCGACACGCTGATCCTGACGAACAA
This sequence comes from Rhodomyrtus psidioides, assembly GCA_021437785.1. Lineage (NCBI taxonomy): Eukaryota > Viridiplantae > Streptophyta > Magnoliopsida > Myrtales > Myrtaceae > Rhodomyrtus > Rhodomyrtus psidioides. The sequence goes on from JAILYB010000047.1 coordinate 2,415,178, forward strand.
CTCGTTCTTCGGCCCGATCCTTGAAGAAATTGGCGAGTGCAAGTCGCTGACCAAAGTCCGAGTCGACAAGTACTGCCTCAGTGGAACGATTCCCCAGGGGATCCTCAACTTGCTGCAAGTAACTATGATCGAGCTCAACGACAATCTCTTCTCCGATGAGCTCCCGGCCGAGATGTCCGGCGAGATCTTGGGAAGGTTGATGCTCTCTAACAACTGGATCTCCGGTGAGATCCCTCCGGCGATTGGCAACTTCAGCGGCTTGCATACTCTGTCCCTGGACACGAACAGGTTCTTCGGCGAAATTCCCAGCGAACTTTTCTCGCGGAGATCCCTTCAAGCGGTGAACATTAGCGGGAACAACATGAGCGGCGAGATTCCTGGTTCGGTCGCTCGGTGCACTTCTTTGGAAGCCCTAGATTTGAGCAAGAACAATCTTGCCGGCGAGATTCCAAAAGGCTTGTCTCGCCTGAAAGTGTTGGGCGTCCTCAATCTGTCAAGCAACAAATTGATGGGCCCAATTTTGAGGGAAATTCACGTCATGACCAGCCTGAACACGCTCGATTTGTTCTTCAACGATCTCTCTGGCGATGTCCCCCACGAGGGCCAGTTCCTCGTATTCAAGAACTCCTCCTTCATCGGAAACCCGAAGCTCTGCTTGCCAGGCCACTCGTCTTGTCCCTCGTGGTAAAGCATCACGCTCTCTTCTCGAGGACTGTGACGGTTATTTCTTCACTCCTGCTCGTGCTCTCATGAATTTCAGGAAGTGGTACACTTAGAGAAAGTCCCACATCGTCTGAAAAGCAAAGAAGCTGATGCAAAGCTTCTTATAAAAAGGAGACTCCACGTGATGAGCTAAACAGGTTGCGGTGAAGTGGCCATAATTGGGCCAGGAGGCCTAATGGGCCAGTAGTCTGAAGTGTAAAATTTGGGCAGATGACGCGGGGACGCAGGAGGACGTATCCGAGCGAGTCAACGAGTCGGACTCGGACTCGGACACGGTGTCCGAGTCCGACACTGGAAAAAAAATTAGAAAATGACGTTTATAACGGAACAGATTGAGATACAGCACAATGAAGTGGAAAAACATTACAGCAACTCTCACCCAACATTAACTATACTGCTTCAGGGAAATCGATTTTTTTAAATCAAACTGGAAAAGTTTAGTGTGACTAGCAGTCTCTTTAAATCAAACTGGAAAAGTTTAAAAGCAACAAAAAGTTCCATTAATGCTTTCAAAATATGGATTATTTGAGTTAACCCGAGTTACAATACCGGTCGGACTATTCCTGAGTTATTAGAGTGACTCGAATTATATGAAAGCAAATATACATAACATAAGCATCCAGTTTACACCCAGAGGTCGGGAAAGACATAAACTAAATAAGCATAAAGTGGGGTTGGAGGAACTAAGGGCTACCACAAAAAGACTACACCATCGCCCTGACAAAAGCTATCCTCAAAAGGTTACAACCCCAAAAGCTATCCATGGCAACCTAGACTACTCAGTGGAACTGCTTGTCTCGTCATCGTCTTCAGCTTCGTCTTCATCTGGATCATAGTCGGAGAAAGTCTCTGAGCGCACCTCTACGGTATCGTCCTCCATCTCGTCCTCTGAGGCTGATATCTCGATCACTTCAATCTCCTCTTCCACGGTCGGGGTCTTTTCTAGGACATTTCTCGATCCTACAACTAAAGCTTCCACTTCGACCTCGATCTCAGGACGAGTGGGATGACACCAACTGAGTACCACTCATAAAGGGACCTCGGTAGGCTGCAACGGAAGAGAAGTACTACTATCCCCAACGCGACAGAACCATGCCTCGAAGAAATGCGGCTGTCAATCTCCTCTTCCCTCGTCGACCCACACGGTTGTGCGCTTCCTAACGTACATTATTCCCTTACCATCTGTGAACTCGTCAAAATAGGCAGTCATCTCCTTCGGATCGCCTAGTCGTATCGGCAATATGCTCACAGCTTAGGGTCTGAAAAGCACGTCCCACTACGGGATGAGATTTACATCTCAGCAAGTGAATCCTAAACCTAGACTAGATCACTAGTCCCCCCAGACTATGCAATGGAGCAATAGATAGAAATTCATCAAGACAAATAGCTCATGGCATTCAAATATCAAACACCTCAATGTAATTGGCATGAGTAAGGATTATAGTCAAGCACATCATATACCATGAGACCAAGCTTATCGCACTAGCACAGAATGAACTCACAATTATAGCAATTATCTCAATGGCATCACAATTCTCATCGCCAAGGGCTTCTTAGCCGCGATGTATTTCTCAAGGCTCGATAGCCAATTTTGATGCGCGAGGGCTCACTAGCCATTTCCGTTCACGAGGGCTCAATAGCCAAATCTATCACATAAGGGCTCAATAGCCATTTCAATCGCATAAGGTCTCTATAGCCATATTCAGTCACATAAGGGCTCTCTAGCCATATTCAGTCACATAAGGGCTCAATAACCAAGTAAAGCACATTTGCCATTCACAATTCAATTGTCACACGATCATACTAACCCTCATGACAAGCAAGATCACATTATGCTATTTCAATTATAGAATTCACCAATCAATCAATTCATCAATCCAATTCGTCCAGTAGTGTCCTAGTGTTCGAGCAAAGGTTTAAGGGAAACTAGCCCTTCATTCCAATAGCCAAATCCAATCCAATTGACCCTCCAAGGTCAGCTAGCTCACGGCTAAACAGGTACCCGCGTCGCGCCTAGGAAAAACCACATCAAAACTTATTCATTTCTCAATTCCAACGCCAATACTGCAATAACACATCGATTAACTTCCTAAGGTGCCTTAACAACAAATTAATAGCAAGGCGACACCTTTCCTAGCCCTTAATGTGTTCGGTTTGTATGGTCCCATAACATGGCAGATTCGGTTCTGCCCTTTTCCACACTAATCAGTCCATAGATCAATCTCAAGCTCCAATTTACCACGAAATTAACTTGCCAAAACTTTAATCCACATGTCCTTAGTCAATCTCACCATCGGAATAACTATCGCGGGGAACCTTCCCACGCATCATCCACAATAATCCATCAGACTTGGAAAACCCCAAGCCACAGTAGCTCGCATCGGTCTTAGTCGCTCCACCATCATTTTCTACCTTTGAGGGATCCATTGGGATTCCATTACCCAAAAACTATATGGCCAAGAAATTCACCTTATCAAGCTCAAAGCTCGCGTTCTTCACACTTAGTATACGTCGAGCGTTTTCACAATTCTCAAGGCGTTCATATCCTTCAATGCCATATGTCATATTGTCTCAATTTCTCTTTGCATCATACACATGAAAATCTGTAACTCGACTTCTTGTGTTCATGGATCCCCAACTTGACCACGTAGCAGTTTCTTCATTTTTGTCACACTTCTTTCAGGAAGTGTTAGCGTCTTAACCGCTAGACCCCATTATCAACCAATACGACTTTGTCCAAATTCCACCTGTTCGACTGAACGTCAACATTATCTTAAAATCATACTTTGTCCACCAGACAAGTTTCTCAGAATTGTTTTCTAGAGACCAATTGAGCTCACATTTTCTTTTTCCGCCAAGATGCTCAATCTTGACACCAAAACAATTAGAGGTTCATCTTCCTTCCACACTAGGGTCTCTTACCCTATGAAGGAAACTATATACTTCAGTGGCATTCTCTTACTTCAAATCCACTTTGTCCTTCCTATTCCCTAGGTCGCCAATCTTGGAGTCTATGCCAATGGCGGTGTTTTTACTCCAGGATTCAAATGCCACTCTACTTGACATTCTTCTTCCAATAATTCATCCACCTCAAGTGACAAGGTTAGTTCTTCTTCGGTCTCCACAAATCCATATTTCAAATATTCAATTCGACTACCTCAAGTCGCCTTGCGATTACAATCTAAGCACCCTTTTTGCTTATTCATCCATTCATTAAAATCGCAATTAGCTAGGACCATCAAGTCCATTCTCCCTTCTTTCCATAAAAGACCATCTAATGGTCCAATCGCCCTTTAAGAACGATACCCTGCTCTTTAGGGGTGATAACTCACAATACCACTTCTAGTGGTCTCGATTCAACCTCGATCAACCCCATTTTATTTAACAAGGCTAGTCAACTGACATAACTCTTTCCTTAAAAAAAAAAATCTCCATGACGGAAGGAACGAAATGTCAGCCTCTCATTATGAGCCTTACACCAACGTAATAACCGTTTCTCGCAAACGCATTCCATGTTCCATAATGAACATATCTTTGCTCGTAATCCATGAGCAGGAATCCTCTTACTTATATTCCTTCCAATCATCCACTCCTTTCATTAAAACTCATTACAGTTCCTCAGATTCAGGAATACAACTAGCCATAAAGCTTCCAAATTCCAATCCACTCAAGGACTTCATGTCTCATTTAAAGGGTCATTGACCACCCTTAGTACACTTAAGCGACCTCGAGAACTCTTTATCATAGTGGTCGATCATCCTCAGGTTCTCATAGAATTATCAGAATTCGGGTAACCTTTGCCCTCGAGCAATCTTAGAAAGGTACTTCCATTGACCAACTCAGCGAAGGCGATCCAGACAGATACCATGCCTTCAAAGAAAACTTCTTCCTTTGGTGACATTTCACCAATCATCAATAGCCTCTTAACGCTAATAACTGCCAGAGTCACTTCCCTTCCTTACTTCTAAAGTTTTCTCATAAAACCATCAATTCATAAGAAGACAGTTTCAAATTCATTTTCTCAATCGACCTTAGTCTACCTCAACCTCATGATCCATCTCTCAAGCTATTCAAAACTATCGTGGTTCTTTTCCACGTTTCCACTTTACAAATGAGTAGTCTCGGAGTCACCTTTCTTGTGACTTCCATCAATTAATTCATCAGCACTAGCATCAGTCGTCTTAGCGACTTGGGTAGCAATGACAGCTCATTCTCAAGTCTGCCTACCCATCCACTTTTCCCATTTCCATTCAAAGTTCTCATGACCCATTGTCGCGACCCTCTCGAGGTTGCCTGTGCTCTCGAGGGATAATGGGCCATCCTTTCTGGTTAGACGCGGGCCTCTCCCAAGGCCTATTACCCAAATCGCAAAGGAAGTATGCGTAGTCAACCTTCAGTGTGGTCTGGTGACATGTGCCAAGTGTGCATGTCACGGAGTCGCCACCAATCATTTTGCGGAGGGTATGATTGGACCACCATATTGTTTAGTTGGGAGTTTCTATTCAATTCTGTGATAACCAGAGAAATGGATTCGGGGACTTAGTTACGTCAACTATCAGAGTTGACGCTCTTTCGGTACCTAAGTTGACTGAATTTTCTGACTTAAGCTTTCATGCAGATGAGTGGGGTACGAATCCTAAATCTAGGAGTTCACGCAGATAGGAATGACTATCCTAGCAATCACAATCAATAACAAAGTGCGCAAATCAATGAATCCAAATGTGTAAAATAATCATATCAAATCAACGTGACATTCCTAATAAGGCTCTATTAGCCTAGAGAAGTATCATTCAAGCTTAAGAATGATTTAGACATGATTTTACCCATCAAGGGTAAAGTCGTAATTTTGAGATCAAAAGGGACGATTTGCCCTAAAAGGGCAAAATCATCATTTCGGAATGAATCCGGAATAAATCAATGTCGAAAATAGGTTTGGCCATTCAGTTGACCCATTTCCTATTTTTCGACAATTTTCATGATTTTCTGGAATTTTAGAGAGCGATTTACCGTTCGAGGGGTAAAATCGTCATTTTCTAAAAAGGAAATGAAATGTGAAAATCTTAGACATAAGGTTTGGTCACCCACCTGACCCATCGCCAAATTCTAAGCAATTTCCACAAGTCATCGGAATATCAAAGACGATTTACCCTTTGAGGGGTAAAATCGTCATTTTGGATTAAACGGGAGAAAATCCCAAAAATGACAACAAGTCAATTGTTTTTTGTCATTTTCAGCTTTTTAGAAATTTTATGCAATTTTTCCCAATTTTTTTTTAATTTTTCCTTAATTTTCCCTTTTTTTAGGAATTTTTCTGTTATTATTATTATTTTATTTTATTTTTAAATTTTTTTAAAAATAAATTATTTGGACCGGGTCGGATGACCCGGCCCGCGACCCAAACCCGCGACCCAGGCCCGGCCCGGCCCGCTTCCTCCATGACAAAAACGGCGCCGTTCCATGAGTTTCGAACGGACGCCTCAGATAGAGACGCGTGTGACATTTATAACCGTCGGATCATTTTTTATTTTTTTATTTTTTCAGTTATTACTGTGCGCTGACATGGCCACCACGTGGCTGCCACGTCAGCGCCACGTAAACGTTGACCAGGTCAACATGCGTTGACCGGTCATCGCTTCTCCGGGGAAGACGACCGGCGCCGTCGTTCCCTCGCTGGCGCCTCGTCGAAGGACCATATCTCGGCCCTCCGACCTCCAAATCGCACGAAACTTGCGCCATTCGAACCTACTCACCGAGATCTACAACATATATGACGAGGAACGCAGCAGAATCACATCTCATACACATGCCATTTCCGACCTAAACTAAACTCCGGCGACCACCCGCCTTAGCCATTTCTATCGTTATTTATCTAAAAAATTCGATCAGGAAGCATCTTAGGAGGTTGAGAAGACTTACCTGACCGTCGATGAGCTTCGGTTTGGTCCGAAATGAGCCACGGCATTCACGACCGGTCGGGGAGTGTCGGAGGCCGACTCGGGTTTTTACCCAACGAAAACACATGCAATCAAGAGCGAAAGTGATCAGTGATGCACAGGGATTAATTCTAGATCAACCGTTCATGAAACGAACGAGTAAAAATTGAGATGCCATTGAAGGCCGAGATCAAGCTCCAAGACTCGAGTAAATATCCCTCTTTTTCCCTTTAAATGATGGTGTTTTCACTCCTTTTCCTTTTAATTATTGTTAATATTTTTGCCAAATTCAATTTTATGATGATCAAAGAACACCTAAAATCGAACCTGAATTTTACTATTTATGAGGTCAAAAAATAGATAAAATAAAAAATAAAAATACCGAATATTTTTATATATTTTTGTGACCTCAAATACTACTTTTCCTGATTTTCTTCTCTTTTTTATTTTTCGAAATAAAAAATAAAAATACAAAAATACAAAAAAAATATTTTTTGTCCAAAATGGTCCCTTTAGCTTGGCCAAGGCTACCAAAGTTGATTTTGTAATTTTTCAAATTTTTATGGATTTTCTATAAATTTTTGAAGAATAAAGAAAAAAAATTGATCAAAATTTAGATGTCAACAGCTGCCCCCCTTTGAGAGGAATCTCGTTAGAGGTTTCTCTCAAAGGCAATGTGACACCTGAGTCCTGATTGACTCGACTCTGGAAACTAAAGGAAAAGGAGTCACGACATCCAATCTTTCATGTTGGTCGATGTATGCTCTTCCTTGAAGAGGGGGAAGCGTTCATTTGACATGAGAGAGAGAGAGAGAGAGAGAGAGAGAGAGAGAGAGAGATAGTAGAGAGACATACCTGCCACTTACCTGTTCGATATTTGTGCGATTTTCGTGGTGTCTGATGGATTCAAGAGAATTTCTAGGGACTCGTTACTAGAGTGTTCTAGAGAGGTTAAGCTCTAACCTGTATGGTAGGTCAAACCATAATGGGATTCCTAACTAATAGGAATCTAAGGGAGATGCGTCTCATTTGGGATTTGCCAAGGACTTTGATCCGTATGGTGGATCGAACCATTGAGTTGACCATTTAAGTGATTTTTACTATTGGGTTGACCCTTTAGGCAGTTTCTACCTTTTGTTGATCCTTATGGCGGTTTCTACCATTCATTTGACCCTTCAGGCGGTTTCTACCTTCATTTGACCCTTTAGGCAATTTCTACCTTGAGTTGACCCTCCAGGCGGTTTCTACCTTTGGTTGACCCTTCAGGCAGTTTCTACCTTTTGTTGATCCTTATGGCGGTTTCTACCATTCATTTGACCCTTTAGGCGGTTTCTACCTTCATTTGACCCTTTAGGCGATTTCTACCTTGAGTTGACCCTTCAGGCGGTTTCTACCTTTGGTTGACCCTTCAAGCGGTTTCTATCTCGAGTTGACCATTCAGGTGGTTTCTACCTTGATTGACCCTTCAGGCAGTTTCTACCTTGGTTGACCCTTCAGGCGGTTTCTACCTTTGTTAAAAGATGACGTACCCGATTTCCGGGGCTTGTCGGAGACTCGATCATTCTGTGGATCGATCTTAGGAAAGGTTTGCCTACTAAAAGGCTTGACTTAAGGATGCTGTATCTAGTCATCGGGGGGAGGTTTACCTAACTCTAGGTTCACCTGGAGGCTATTCTGGGATTTGGGGTTACCAAGGATCCTGCAGAAGTTTAAACCTGAAAGATTGTTCTTCACCCATAAGATGTTAGTAATCTTTGGGAAGACAACAATTGTCCAATTGACAAAATTGTATGACTTAAGTTTTAGTCATGAAATGTGCATTTTGATGCTGGAGGTTATCTAAAACATTTTGCAACATATAGATGTGATCACAAATTCCTTGCACGGAAAATTTGGATCAAACAATTTGAAATTTCCAAAAAGAATTTGTTCAAAACATCAATTGGAGAATTTCTCATCTGAGAGGGTTCCTCACCGCTCCGTGATAATGATCTTTTATAGGAAAAACGCTCAATCTCCTACTAACATGTGCTTAGGTTTCAAGATCATTCGCAGAGCCTACATTTCAATTGATCAAGAGGTCTTTCACGGGACCGTAATGCTGGGGCTTGGATGCCGGTTTCCAAAGGAGACTCACTTTTGAGTCAAGGCCATTGAATGAAATTCTTTATCATCTGTTTCGGGTTTACAAGTCAAGAACCCTGCAAAATGAGAAAGGAATAGTCTTGCTCGTACCTCTTCGAGCTAAGCTATATGTTAACCCAAGTATCTTAGTTAGAGGAGACTGTTTCAGGGTTATGATGTTGGTAAGATTGAGGACCGAAAAAGGCTTGTTTTTGCTCCAGAATTTGTGAAGGGATTGACATTGGTGATCATTGCAAATTCGCCACCTATCCTTTCCTTTCTGCATCTTCAGTCTTTGGGGTGTACGCCCATTTTTGAGGTGTGCACAAGTCCTTTAGAGAACGTCTATCGTCGCATTAAGAGACTGACGACTCTGTCTGCGTCTCTGCTCCGCGCTTGAGACCATTTGGGGAGTAGTATTTTTTATCTGACTCCTTTAGGGGTCTTCTCTTTTCCCAACCAAGCTTCACTGGGGATCAAATCAAACAGCTTACAAGAGCATTGGCCTTGCTTTTACCAGGCACTTTGTTTTTTCTTGATGCTGGGGATTTTCTCTCATTTTTTTCATCATCATTTTTCTTTAATCCCTTGTTGTAAGTGGGATGCTTGGCAATCGTGCTAGATATATGACTTAGCACGCTTGAGTATCGACTTAGTAGTTTCTTCGTAAACCCTAAGTCTTGAACTCCTCCGTTCCTAAAGTGATCTGCCTTTGTTTCGGAACTTGCAATGATTACCAACGGGTTTATGAAATGAATTTGCAGGCTCAACTTGGCTGTGCAAAGGATAAACGTGTGTGGGATAGAGAAATGAATGCTTCTCATCATCCTATGGCACTTGGATTACCATAAAAACAACACACAAAGATTACCAAGCAAGAAAATTTCTAACCATTTTCTCCTGATACTGCTGGACTTACTTCTATTTTGCCCCGATGTGGGGTGGTTCTTGACAGGGCTGAGAATGAAAACCGCCGTTCAAATGGGTTATCAATGGTCACCTGTAGTATTTTGGGATATAGAACGAATGCCTTCGTCGTCCCAATCCATGTAATTGCTGCGAATAATCCCTACCTCCGTAGGTCCAGATTTCGCTATCTGATTCGCTCCACTCATCTCTCCAGTGTGTGTAGGACGTGTTTGGATTAGGCTTTGCCTCTCGTCTTTTGAGAAAACGTCATTTTGAAAGTTTTAAACGACTTTTGATTGGATTAATCTCTTTCATTTTCTCCAAATATTTTACCCGTCACGGAGATTTTATGATGCACCATGCATGTTCTATTCATGTTCAGACAACTTCCTGTTTTAAAACATGAATGCCAATAAAGTGAGAATTCTATGTCTTTTCTAGACATTAGATTCTGAAAGCTTTTCTCTTTTTTTTTTATAATCTTCAATGAATTGGGGAAAAGGATACTTACCTGTCCACCATGGCCGGAGATCCCTAGGGATAGAAAAGAAATATGTCAGTGTATGTCCTAAAGTTTACCAGAATTGGAACGATACATCTTACTCTTGGTCGTGTGCTCCAGTGAGTGCACACGGGTTGTGAAAATCTGGATTTCATTGTCCGCCCTGACGGTGAGTTCCTGTCAAGGATAAATAATAAGTGTCAATTCGCATTCCCAAATTCAAGATAAATTGGGACGATACGACTTTACTCTCGATTTGCATTCCATTCTGATGTTGGATACCAATATGAACAAAATCTATCGAATCCCTCCGTCCATGATTGAAGGTGTTTGTGATATCAACGGTTCATTCGTCCCATTTGAGCAGCATCAGTTTTGTCATTTGGATGCATGACTTTTTGGGTGTCTTGTCTCTGTTTATCGCTAAATTGGTGGCTCCGCGGCCAGATGCATTTTGTATTGAAGGGATGAATCGCATTACGTCCTGTGGTTGATAGTCATCGCTTGGGGAACTTGTCCCACAGATTAAGCAATGAATCCACGGCCTTCGGCTTGAAGATGCTCAAAGGATAATGTTGATACTCACGAGCGATTAGTTCTAAGCGTTAATTAAAAATGTTCCCGTGGGAACTTTACAACGAAATCAATAACACATTCATTTGAAGTATTCACCTCTCATTCTCCTGAGCCTTTTAATGATTACCACATGTGCCTCAAATCAGATGCATGGTCGCCGTTATCGGGTCACGAATGTAAAGATGCACCCGTTCCAAAATGCTTGACCCATAGGTTGAGTTGCTCATTCAGGAAATCATCTGATTTTTCAAGCCATTGACGTTCAAGTTGGGCATCCTCAATCGCTGGCGATGGATTTCTCCCACTACTTTCGGCATGAACAACCCGATCCCTCGAGCTACGCTTGATCCATAGGCCGAGTTGCTCACTGAGGAGATCACCTGATTTTTCAAGCCATTGACGTTCAAGTCGGGCATCCTCAACCGCTGGCGATGGATTTCTCCCACTACTTTCGGCATGAACAACCTGATTCCTCGAGTTGGGATTTCCATTGTTGTCCAGTAAATTTATATGCGTATCTCTTGCCAATGCTAGATTCGCCGTAGGAATAGCACTAACGGCCGGTTGGTGCTCAAACTGGGGAGTCCCTATTTGCTGGAATTGCGGTACATACTCTTGAGGAGTACTAAGATAACTCAGGGGGGAATTCGGCCGATCGAACCAAGAATAGAGGTCTTCAAGGAAATCGCCTAGTTCATCGAGCCACTGACACTCAGGTCGGGTATCGTCGGCCACTGGCGAAGGATTTTTCCCGCTATTTTCGCCATGAACGACCTGATTCTTCGAGCTGGAACTTCCGTAATTGTCTTGCAAAATTGTATGTGCATCTCCTGCCAACGCTAGATCTGCCGTAGAAATAGCACTAACGACCGACCGGTTGGTGTTCAAACTGGGGAGTCCCTATTTGCTGGAATTGCGGTACATACTCCTGAAGAGTATTGGGATAACTCAGAGGAGTACTCTGATTGATGCCTGAACAATCACATGTGTAATTGCCAGTCCCATCGGTGTTGAGATGTGGTTGGACGCTTCCTGCTTCATGAGGATTGCGGTCACAGCCATGCCTAGCATTTAAGCTTGAACCGTCTCTATCCTGGTCTAGCGCCACATGTTCATCTCTCAGCAGCTTCTTGTAGCGCCAAAGGTGACTCTTGACGCTACTTTCAGCCAGTCCCGGTACGTTCATGATCTCGAGTATGCGCAGTGGGCAAGCCGAGTTGATCCCTAACTGTTGAACCGCATCAACAAATTTGCTATGAAGCTCAGGGGTCCAATAAAACCTTGTTTTCTTGCTAGCTGAAGTAGTGTTAGCAACTTGGCGGCTACTCTCCGCGGAATCTAGTCGTGTTGGAAGTTGTTCTGGGGGGAATTCAGTGGTCTCATATCGGCTGGTTGTAATGTTGAGTTCATCATTGAGCGGACTCGACTTGTCATGACACATGCCCCATTCCACAATGGGCATCAACTTTGACCTTGTAGCACTGATTTTATCTTGTAGACCTTCGACGGCACCCGTCTGTGCCGAAAGATGTTGCGAAGGGCATTGCAACAGATGAGCATTATAAATCCCAAGATATGGCTCCTCGAAGAACACTTCGCCGATAGGAACAGGGTTGCCGCAATCAAGGCAAGTAGCAATGTTTAGAGCTTCTTTATACCGAGCGTTTTCTATTCGAAGCTTTTCATTCTCTTCCCTCAGAATCGCTAACTCGCGCTGACTGTGTTGATGTTTCAGCCGGGCTCGTTTGTTATCACGCCAGAACTTGAGCTTCCGAGGCTCCCACCCTAACTCCTGGCCCAGCTTGACTCTCTATTCCTTGTTTGGATAGGGGCATTCCCTGAAAAAAAAAAAAAAAACTCAAGCTTACAGTATTGACTTGTAGTGCGGCGTTGGAGATGCTTCCCTTTCTGACGTCGCTCACTGCCGAGGACAATGTTCTCGTTAACCAGGCCTCCGGTTTCATCATTGGAAGGGTCGGCCTCCGTGGCCCTCGTGCTGGATCCGATCTCGGGATCTTTAAATTCTTCTAGCAGTTCAAGTTCGGAGACCTCTAAATCGGGGGTTTCCAACAAATGACGATATCCCTTGAACATTTTGGATCGGAATATCGCTGACTGATTTTTGAGAGATTAAGTGAGTCCCATGACTGCTCTTTGATCCCCGGTGATGGCTATCTGGCGAGCGCTCCTCCCAAGACTTCGTAACTCCCCCTCTCACGTGAAGGGAGTTAGAAGACCTATCGCACTGATAACTCATCAAGCACTGCGTTTGTTTCCCCTGCTCAGTCTTCAAGGCGATGGGTCTGCCGACCTTTCGGCGCCTTTTAAGATTTGTTAGACCCGAAATCGTGTGGGAACAGTGGATCCGTGATTCGCAAGCGATGCATTAATGGAGCTCGGTTAGCCTAGTTACAAGTTACGTGTCTTTTGACTTCGCGATGTTGGGCTGACTCGCCTCTAACCTAATACAACTAGGGACTGCCGCATCCAAGCGTAATGGTGCTCGCAGTCAGTGCTGTGCGAAATCAATTATGGGCATTAAAGAAGAAAATAACTGTTCCGATAGGAACTTTACAATGAAGAGGTAAGAGGTATATTCATCTCGCACACATGCCCCTCTTTCTATGGGTATCCTCGATGATCGGCCTCTTGTGCCATGAGTCAAGCGCTAGATCTCGGCTGCCAAAGCTTGCCAGCTTCCTATTGATCAAACAAGGCATTGAGTCCCTCATCGAAGAAATCACTTGATCCTTCGAACCATTGATGCGCGGGTTGAGTAGAATCGCCCGACGAATTCTTCGAACTGGAACTCCCATCCTTGCTCGAGAATATAAGAGTAGGGTTGACCGGTTCACCACCAAAAGCACTCCCCACTTGGGAATTGGGGAAACAAAAATGTCCAAAGCATTCCTCCGTTAGATCATCCAAAATCACATGTCTCAGCTGAGCACACCCTTGAGCACTAGGCGTAGTGGGCTGATCTGCGACAGGAAGAGCACTGGCTAGCTGCTGCTCGAACGGAGGAGTACTTACTTGCTGCACTTGTGATACATGCTCTTGAGGAATACTGGAATGACTCAGGAGGATATTCTGATCAAATCCCCAATAGTCGTCGAAATTCTACCGGGCTTCTCTTGACATAAGGGTGCTGGATTTGCAGCTGCGCCTATTGTTTAGATTCAGCTCTATATAACGTTGTCCTAGCGCCCTTCTGTAGCAACCAAGGTGATTCGCGACCGAACTTTTGGTAAGTCCCGGTACATTCATGACCTCAAGTATGTTCGTCGGACGTACTGAGTCGAGCCCTATTTGCCGAACCGCGCCTAAGAACTTGAGATGAAGTTCTAGGGGCCAAATGAAACTCTTCTTCTCGCGGCCCGGAATAGCGTCAATAGCTTGACGACTAATCTTTAACCCCTCTCGAGCAGGATCTGATCTTACCAGAAGTTGTTGTGAAGGAGATTCATGGGCTTTGATATGGTAACTCCAATCATAACGATACGTATCCCATTCCTCAGAAGGCACTGGTATAGTCTTTGTAGGATTGATCTGCTCATGCGCACCATCAGCAAAATCTGATTGTACTGGAGATGGCTCGAGGGAGTAGGGTGGTAAATGAGTACTTTCAATCCTTGTACAAGGCTTACCAGGGAACATTTTACTGAGGGTGGTAGGGCCACCGCAGTTAGGGCAAGCAATAGTGCTGAGAATTTTCTCATACCTCATGTTTTCCGTTCGAAGCTTTTTGTTCTGTTCCTTTAGGATCGTGATCTCCTGACGTTTGTGTTGAACACTTAGTCTGAATCGTTTATTCTGGAACCAAAACTTGACCCTCATAGGGTTCATTCCCAGTCTCTGGCCCAATTCAATTCTTTGTTCCACACTTGGGCAAGGGCATTCATCGAAGAAAGCTTCAAGCTCTTGGATTTCATTCTGAGAGTGGCACTGGCGACGTTTTCTTTTTTGGGGTTGAGCATTGTGGCCACTGCCGTCGTCGCTGCTGTGATCTTGATCTTCATCGCCGGAAGTGTTGGGTTCCATGGCTTCGATAACGAACTTGATTCTGGAGCCTTCGAGGTCTTTCAATAACTCGTCGCTCGGGGTTCTCTACTCTTTTTTGTATGCTCGCTCTAAAAAAAATGAGTGGTTCTGTGCGCCAAGAACCATTCTTCGAGCATGGGTAAAGATCAACAATGAGGCATCTCTCCCAAGATTCCGCACCTTCCGCTTTGTTGTCTCCTTTTTCCTCGATGGCCATGCCTGTCCAGCACTCTGTTTTTGAAATGACGGAACTGTTCACCTCTCGCTCAGCTTTTCAACATGATGGGATAGCCAAATCCCTTCGAGGCTTCTTCGGTAGTTGCGCTTGTCTCTCACCTAAAATTAATAATGACGAGACCAACGAATCTTTTACAGCTTTTATTTGACAAGCCTGAAATCACAAATCGGGACGGATCTGATGGTTCACGGGAAGAGGCCCGCCTGCTTTACCCTCTTAACTCCCCCCCCCCATGAGCATTATTGCCGGGACCTTTTCTCACCCCGAATGGCTATAAAACGAAGAGTTAATGTAGAGAAGATTAACACTCTCGCATAATCAGCTTCCACCTCCTAATCGCTCCGCTGCGCCCATCTCCTTCTCAAACAATCCCAACGAAAATGGCCCACTCTCCCTTTCGCACTTTCTCAACTAAAGCTTTAGCCCAGTGGGAAAAGCTCTGTAACCTCTTAGGTCGAGGCTACGCTCATATAATCAACCATCCCAAAACCGAGGATGAAATCTACGCCTTGCTCGAGAATATAGACATCACCTCCCTTGAAGGCACTACGTTTGGGAGGGAATACAGAGCTTTCCCAACCCTCTTTACAAACTCCCCGGAGGCCTATCGCGTTGCTCATCGGGAAGTTCTCGTGGCACGTTATGAGGATCGATCTGACCACTTAGTGCTGGCTGACTACCCGGCCGATAGTCACAAAAAGGTTGTTGAGTTCGCCAAGGAGCGGGTCTCGACGTTGCTTCGCGAGAGGAGGAATCTGGTGGAGCACTTGGCCCTATCCCTGGCCATCTACGAGCATGATCGCCGTAATACCCTGCTGAGACATCGAAGCGAATGGCTGGAAGAAAGGCTCAACGGCATAACCGCGGATATAGCTCGTGGGAATGGACTAGTTCGAGACCTGGAATTAGTCGCCGAAGATCACGAGACCCAGGTTGTCGAGGTCAATGATGAATGCAAATGCCTTCTCCTCAGGCTTGCGGACCATGATACGCGGAGTGGTGAGTACAGACAACGTATCAATAACATGGAGGGTCAGCTGGGCTCCTTCGTGTCGCTAATTAGGGCTCACTTCGGCTTTACTTTTCCACCTCGATGAACTGTATGATCTGCTTTTGAAATCCTTCGATTGAGCAAGAATGAATGAAAGCTCCCGTGTGTGTGTTTCAACTTTTGTACGGTTCATTTCTTCGAACATCCGAATACTTTCAACTTGGGCGAGCTAAATCAATAAGTCGAGCAAATATGTCCTAGTTTTCTAACTCGCTTATGATCAGATGAAAGAATAGCCTCAGATTTATCCAAGAAAGATTTCTCTCTACTACTTGTTTTTCACCTGCAGATGAAAAGACAGGATCAGAAGGAAGAGTTTGAAAACGAAAGGATAAAACCCTTTCAATTTTATGCTTGCTCGTGATCAATAAGGATAAGAACTTTTACAAGGGTTTTAATCTTGTGCGAAAAGTTTTTATCAATATTCTTCGAAGGAAAGCATACTATGGAAAGGAATGTAATTTACGATAATCGCTTTTGATCAATTCCAAGAAAATGACTTGCTCAAAAGTGCGAGACATGATTCTAACGTGTTTTAAATTCACTTGAAGATACGGTATCCAAATTAAAGCTGTTTGCTAAGAACGAGAGTAATTTGATATCTATCTTTTCATTAAATTTGAAAAACATCGATACTCTTGATCAATTATCATGGATTACTAGTGATGTACAACATGCATGAACCAATTCAAGTGTATAATTCCTTCTGGCGAAATTAGGGTTGGACCGCCCTATACGGCCAAAAGGTCGTGTAAGACTTCCAATTTTAATTTCCTCCAAAGGAATTATAAAATTGATTTGGGAGTATTCGAGTGATTAGAAAAAATGCCACTATCACATTCCAATGACGAGTCAATAGAAGTATCACAAATTTCAATCTAAACGTATATAAACACAAATAGATCCCTAATACAATCAATCTAAGGGATGAGATAGAGAAGATCTTAGCAAAATAAATCCTATATAAGAGGAATAGAAATGGAAAATAAAACAAAGGAATGTGACCCTAACACCTAAAGATGCCCCAGTTTCGACCTTCGAGACGTGACTTCAGGATTACCTATCCCAAATCACCATCTTCATTAGATGATACCTCAATGATGTTTATAGCAGGCTCTTCTTGTCCACCTGGTGCTCATAATGGGATGACACCATCAAGAACCTTGGGGGAAAACACACCTATCTATCCTCAAAATGGCATTTAATCCAATCACCGGAATTATGCAATGAATGAATGCTCACATTTGCATGAACTGTAATAGGTTTGAGGGATAGAAAGTCTTACCAACCAAACTCGTCGACTTATGTGCGGTTTTAGGTCTACCAACCGCCTAAAAACATGCGCATGAGATAAGTGATGGTAAACTTCTAAAAATCAAAGGGTTTGGCACCTAAGGTCAAGGTCCCCATCTCGAGTTCTAGAAAGAGCCGATTCCATTGCACAACTATCGTTGTATTGGGACTCGATCCATAGTTCGAAGTGAGCGGAATTGAAAAGCGGATTACCCCATGTTTTTCCTCACGGAGATTCCACTTTCAATTCCTTCTATTGTATTCCTAAAAAGGGCGCCCGGGGTTTTAGGCGCGGTTGTGTGTGTTTACTGTGTCATGCTAAAGCAATAGACATGCATTTTATTTAACAATCACCGCTTCAATATAAACATCCACACAACCGTACATCCAAAACTCCTACCTGCATAAGACAGAGTTAACAAACACTTCACCCCTTATTTCTCCAATCTACAAAAACATTAAACCTTAAGGGTTAAAGCACGTACCTCACCTTGAATAGCATCTGCATAAAACATGTCAGAAACACCAATCAACTTTTTAATTGGCTCAAGTTCTCCAAAGGTCCCCAGCGGAGTCGCCAGTCTGTCGCGACCCTCTCGAGGTTGCCTGTGCTCTCGAGGGCTAATGGGCCGTCCTGTCTGGTTGGACGCGGGCCTCTCCCAAGGCCCATTACCCAAATTGCAACGGAAGTATGCGTAGTCAACCTTCAGTGTGGTCTGGTGACATGTGCTAAGTGTGCATGTCACGGAGTCGCCACCAATCATTTTGCGGAGGGTATGATTGGACCACCCTATTGAATAGTTGGGAGTTTCTATTCAATTCTGTGATAACCAGAGAAATGGGTCCGGGGACTTAGTTACGTCAACTATCAAAGTTGACGCTCTTTCGGTACCTAAGTTGACTGAATTTTCTGACTTAAGCTTTCATGCAGATGAGTGGGGTACGAATCCTAAATCTAGGAGTTCACGCAGATAGGAATGACTATCCTAGCAATCACAATCAATAACAAAGTGCGCAAATCAATGAATCCAAATGTGCATAATAATCATATCAAATCAACGTGACATTCCTAATAATGCTCTATTAGCCTAGAGAAGTATCATTCAAGCTTAGGAATAATTTAAAAAGGATTTTACCCATCAGGGGTAAAGTCGTAATTTTGAGATCAAAAGGGACGATTTGCCCTGAAAGGGCAAAATCATCATTTCGGAATGAATCCGGAATAAAACAATGTCGAAAATAGGTTTGGCCGTTCAGTTGACCCATTTCCTATTTTTCAACAATTTTCATGATTTTCTAGAATTTTAGAGAGCGATTTACCGTTCGAGGGGTAAAATCGTCATTTTCTAAAAAGGAAATGAAATGTGAAAATCTTAGACATAAGGTTTGGTCACCCACCTGACCCATCGCCAAATTCTAAGCAATTTCCACAAGTCATCGGAATATCAAAGACGATTTACCCTTTGAGGGGTAAAATCGTCATTTTGGATTAAACGGGAGAAAATCCCAAAAATGACAACAAGTCAATTGTTTTTTGTCATTTTCAGCTTTGGGGATTTTCTAGAATTTTTTTAGGAATTTTCTGCAATTTTTCCCAATTATTTTTTTTGAATTTTTCCTTAATTTTCCATTTTTTTAAGAATTTTTCTGTTATTATTATTTTTTTTTTATTTTTAATTTTTTTTAAAATTATTTGGACCGGGTTTGATGACCCGACCCGCGACCCAAACCCGCAACCCAGGCCCGGCCCGCTTCCTCCATGACAAAAACGGCGCCGTTCCATGAGTTTCGAACGGACGCATCAGATCGAGACGCGTGTCACATTTATAACCGTCGGATCATTTTTTATTATTTTTTATTTTTTCAGTTATTACTGTGCGCTGATGTGGCCACCACGTGGCTACCACGTCAGCGCCACGTAAGCGTTGACCGGTCAACGCTTCGCCGGGGAAGACGACCGGCGCCGGCGTTCCCTCGCCGGCGCCTCGTCGGAGGACCATATCTCGGCCCTCCGACCTCCAAATCGCACGAAACTTGCACCATTCGAACTTACTCGCCGAGATCTACAACATATATGATGGGGAATGCAGCAGAATCACATCTCATACACATGCCATTTCCGACCGAAACTAAACTCCGGCGACCACCCGCCTTAGCCATTTCTATCGTTATTTATCTAAAAAGTTCGATCAGGAAGCATCTTAGGAGGTTGAGAAGACTTACCTGACCGTCGGTGAGCTTCGGTTTGGCCCGAAGTAAGCCACAGCATTCACGACCGGTCGGGGAGTGTCGGAGGCCGTCTCGGGTTTTTACCCAACGAAAACACATGCAATCAAGAGCGAAAGTGATCAGTGATGCACAGGGATTAATTCTAGATCAACCGTTCGTGAAACGAATGAGTAAAAATTGAGATGCCATTGAAGGCCGAGATCAAGCTCCAAGACTCGGGTCACGTTTCTAGATGGTCTCCGGCGAGTCTGACGGGCACACGAGCTTCCTCACGACGTCTTCGAGCTCGGAGGATGGTCCGCCAGCTTCGCTTCTTCTCTGGGCGTGACGACAAAGGATTGGAAGCTTCGGCCAAGCTCGGCGACTATGGCGGCGCAGCGACGGCGTGACGGGATGGGCAATGGTCGAAGAAGGTGAAGGCTGATGATGATGATGGTGAGCGAGCGGGAGGAGGTGGAGATCAGTTCGGCTGAGGAGGGGAGTTCGGGTGGTGGTCCTCTCGGCCGGCAAAGAAAAACGCAAGAGAGAGGGAACGAGAGAGAAGGAGAGCGTGAGGGAGCGGCCGAAGCCTGAGGGAGCGGGGGAGAAACTAATAAAATAATAATAATAATAATAATAAATAAAATAAAACAAAATGAAATAAAATAAAATAATGTAAATAAAATAAAAGCCAAGACAACATCATTGGTCAAATATCCCTCTTTTTCCCTTTAAATGATGATGTTTTCACTCATTTTTCTTTTAATTATTGTTAATATTTTTGCCAAATTCAATTTTATGATGATCAAAGAACACCTAAAATCGAACCTGAATTTTACTATTTATGAGGTCAGAAAATAGATAAAATAAAAAATAAAAATACCGACTATTTTTATATATTTTTGTGACCTCAAATACTACTTTTCCTGATTTTCTTCTCTTTTTTTATTTTTCGAAAATAAATATATATATATATATATATATATATATGAAAAATATTTTTTTGTCCAAAATGGTCCCTTTAGCTTGGCCAAGGCTACCAAAGTTGATTTTGTAATTTTTCAAATTTTTATGGATTTTCTATAAATTTTCGAAGAATAAAGAAAAAAAATTGATCAAAATTTAGGTGTCAACACCCATCCAACTCTTGGGTCTCACGTGATTAACAAAATCGAGCCATACGTTCTTCCAATACTCATATTCCAATTGTTCTCTTTACTCAATTGAAATGATCCTTCTTAGTTCTCGGATCTTTCATACCATGTATACTCGAGCCCAATGCTCTTCTACGACCATACTTTGGTCGTTCAACATTATTAGGTTATCATGTCACTTGAACCACTACAATTCCCTCTATGAATCAAAGACTTAAGTCATCTACTCAAGTCTAACAGTCTCAGGCTGCTCATCTCATCATTCATCACCAACAACAACCATCCAGTGGTTCTTAAGTAACTCTCAACTACTTGCCATTTATCCAAGGATTCCAGATCCTCATTAGTCAATGACTATTCAATAGGCCAGCCTTAACGAGGCGATTTCTCAGTTAACAGCCAATTTCTAGGCAAGCTTCAACTATGCCAACATCAAGCAACCATTCAAGGCATCACTTCAATTAGCCAATCGCTCATACTTTAAGCATAAGGGCATCTGCCACTCTGTCACAAACACGACATGTTATCTCAATTTCAGAAGACATCAATTCAATGGAGTATAAACTCCTCACGCTGTCTAATCTCTCAGTTAGACCTCGGCCATAACAATCACATGATGCCAACTTTAAAACACGCCTAACAGGTCAATCACAAACATCAATTTTCTTTTTCAAATGACATCCACTGCCAAATACAAGGCTCTCAACCATGCCAATCACAAGCGCCATTACAAATGCCATGCCACTTTCGAAAATTCACTTTGGAGATCAGTTCAGTGCAATACACCTCTTAACCAAAATCAGACTCAACCCGACACCTACACTTTCCCTTTCAATTTATGGCTTGGGTCATTCCTGCCTCCTTGCTATCTTAAAAGTTTGCCAGGAGCAGCTCCTTGTCCGGACCTCTCTATCCCGGCGATCACTCCCCGCCCCCATCAGACTTGGTCGTTGCAGGTTGTCTCAAGTTATACATCTACGGAGGAAGCCCCGTTCCACATGTCACATACCATGCTTCACTACGGTTTATAGGTATCCCGCCAACTTGTCTCATACCAAGCGATAGTTTATTAAGTTTCATCGTGATAAGTTCATGCATGCACCCTCATCAACTTTCATTTCAAGGCCACAAACAAGTGCACTGTATAACTGTCCTCACTACTTGTCATACTACGATCGTCTTCAAATCGATTCTCATCAACAAAAGATCTCTAAATTCCCACAAGTGATCATCACTTCTCACGAATCAATTGCCTATGTTTAACCATATATCTCATCTTGGGTCATTGACAAGCCATAATCGCATTCGTACAACCAACTGACCCTCTGCTCATAAGCAATCCTCTATCATTCCCAAGCACAGTCATAACCTCAAATCCACGCTTATGACTCCTCAAGTTCTGCTTGTTTCCTTGTGTGCCTTAGTCATAACATCACCCAAGACCATCCATTAAAATCGATACCATAACCATCAAGATATGGCATAAGTTCAAGCCTACAATTCCCAAGATCCAGTAATCCATGCTTAATCCTAAGGGTCTCACTATCCAATCGTTCTCAAGTCATCACTCATTATCACTCCAAGTCTCAATCAAATTGGATTAAGCTGACCTTGCTCTGATACCAAACAAACGAGGTTGTCACCCCCCGAACCTGTCAAGCAACGCAAACATCCCACCAGGCCGTTCATGTTTAGATTTACACCCAGGATTCTTTGGCCCACAACTTATCAAGTACATACAATAAAATGGACAAGCGAAAACGAGACAGTGACTCCTTCTCTTTAATACAAAAAGATGACTTTAGGATGTTTTAATATAAGGGCATTTACTCCCAAGATACTGTATGGATTCACTTAACAACTCTAACTCCAAAACCTTAAGAAATCCTCATTATCAAGAAAAGAGAAAACATATATCCCTCCTAGTCGAACTCCTCTTCGACCTCTTCGTCTTCATCTTCCTCCAAGGGTCTCCTTCTCGACTTCGGGTCTGAAAATGTTAGTCCCACGACGGGGTAAGATAATAAACTCAGTAAGTCAACCCTAACCTAAGCTAGGTTATCAGTACCTCCAAGCACTTGTGAAAAATATTTCAAAACAAAAAAAAAAGCACATAGCACTCAATGCATTATAACAAGTCAACACGATTGGTATAAAGTAAATACAATTCAAAAGCGTTCATATCATAAGACCACGCTTCATACTTAGAGCAACAGCAAGTTCACAAGCCGTTTCTCATCATTCGAAGGCTCACTAACTAATTCAACTTTCAAGGGCTTACTAGCCATTTCTCATGAATCAATGGCACCAAGTCGATTCATCTTTCAAGGGCACCAAGCCAACTCTCATGAATCAAGGGCACCAAGCCGATTCATCTTTCAAGGGCTCACTAGACATTCAATGTATAAGGGCTCACTAGCCAATTACGATGCATAATGGCTCACTAGCCAATTACAAAGCATCAGGACTCACTAGCCAATTACGATGCATAAGGGCTTACTAGCCAATTA
Organism: Rhodomyrtus psidioides; assembly: GCA_021437785.1. Taxonomy (NCBI): domain Eukaryota; kingdom Viridiplantae; phylum Streptophyta; class Magnoliopsida; order Myrtales; family Myrtaceae; genus Rhodomyrtus; species Rhodomyrtus psidioides. Next base: position 2,438,440 of record JAILYB010000047.1, read on the forward strand.
CCAAGCATCAGGGCTCACTAGCCAATTACGATACATAAGGGCTCACTAGCCAATTACAAAGTGTTAGGGCTCACTAGCCATTTCATTTCTCATGAATCAAATAAATCAATCAACTAAGCATTCCCTTGCCAATCTCAGACATACCAATTCAAGCACATCCGACCCATAAACTCAATCTTTCATTTAGCCATCTAAAAATAATCATGCTATCTCATTCGACATATAGTCGTCGATTGCACACTCTTGCACTAAGCATATAAATCAATCAATTTCATCATCACATGCCACATTTCATGCACAGCATCTCATTATCAAACAATCACAGCCCCAATTCAACACTTTCTAGGCGCATTAAGAGTCGTTCTATCAAAACAAGTCATCAAAATCATAAACTCACAAACTGCCTATTCATAATCTTCCGCGACCAGGTTCATTTACAGGATAACTGACATTGCTCCATTAACTTTTTGCAAAATCAAAACTCAGAACCTGATTCCTCATGGTCTTACGAACATATAGGAGAAAACGGAGGTCAATTTGAGTACCGGACAACTTAGAACGACTTGTTTTAAAAACGGTGTGCGCCGAAGATGGATTTGCAACACTCTCAGGTTTTATCTCAAATTGGCTTCTCAAACACTTTCAATTCAACTAAAATCCACCCATTAGTAACCCAACATCCTAACAAAGGGTTAGAAGTCTTCTTACCTTCAATTGAGCTAGCAAATCTCACGCCAAGAACAACAACACAATTCGGTATTAGCTTGGACCGAACGAGGTAGGACAAGTCCTAGGGAGATTGCACCAAATTAGTCCTTAATTCACTCCCAAATTCAATTCCATCACGTAACCACCTTGCCAACATATCAATTAACATCCCTAAGTAGCTTACCTCAAATTTTAAAGCAAGGCGAAGCCGTCACGAACCTCCAAAGGGTTCGGTTCACTCGGCACATAGCAGGGGCAGAACCAGTCCTAAGGGAATCACACTTAACAGCCCATAAATCAACCTCTAAGCTCCAATTCTTTATCAAATCAACTTGCTAACACATCAATCTGCAAGTCTAGAAGGCTTACTGAGAGTTTCGAAGCAAAATAACTCCTCAAAGAACTTCAAATCCGTTCGGTTCCACACAGTTCTTAGGCGATCAGAATCTGCTTCACCGAAACCATTCCATTTCAACCATGGAAACCCATCCAAATTCAACTAAACTTACAACCCTAGCTCAGTCGACTTTAGTACTACAAGTATAGAGGACCTCACCGAAAATTTGGAGCCATTTGAAGCCCACGAAAATAGACCATCTCCCAAACCGGTCAGATTCTACCTCGTTCTGACATTTGCCCACTCAAATAGACCTACGGGATAAACGGCTGGGCCAAATTACAATAATCTTTCTAATGACGGTGGACTCACCTCAATCCAATGTCAGACGACAAAATTATGGCCGAAATAGTAGAGGCGGTTAAAGCAGGGCAGCGAGCTGGTCGGGTTCTCGGCCAAGGAGAAGAAGAAGAAAAAGAGAAGAGGGAGAGAGAGGGGAAAAGTGGTCCACGAAAATGAGGGAGAGAGAGGAGAGATTAGGTTTAATCCTACCTTGGTCAACTCTCTTTGAATGGTAGGTTACAAGTGCTCATTAATTACTAAACTTCCAAGGCTTGACACTTGTCCTCATACCAATTAATATCTTGAGGTCAATTGACCATCTTGTCCTCAAAATTTCGGCAGCCATAGGAGAAAACCAAATGACAAAAATGTCATTCTCCTCATCTTAAGGCAAGGCTAAATCGTGAGGGGCAAAATGGTCATTTCGCACTTACCGTCCGAAATTTCACTTTTCCAATATAAATCACTTTCGATGAGGCGACGTCCAATGCCTTTCAAATGTTGAAATTCCTCATTGTCCAATACCCAATTCCGAGGTCCAATTTCATGTCGAACTCTCGTCGACTGTAATTCCAGTTTATCTCAAACGGACGGGTGACTCTTGCAGGCATTACGCGTATCGACCTTGGGATTTTCTCAAACCGTGGCGACTTTGATTGTCATGTAATTGCGAAGGTTTATCCCTAGTTTCTACGATCCTGATCATCGAAATCCGATCTAGGACATTTTCGCAAATTATACATTGGTTAAGCGGAATCACCCGCGTCCCAACGTATAACGCTAGCAAGGTATTCCATGATCATTCCTAGAACGATCTCTGCTGGCCCAAAGATATCCCATTATCAACCCTTATGGTCAAAGTGTCATTTCTCATTCGAATTCCCCAAGTCCACGTACCGACTCCGCGCCAGTTTTTCCCTTTCGGTTAGTTAACTCGAGTGTGGCCAACTCCAAGTGAGTTATAACTGAGACACGCCGATCGATATCTTTCCATTTCATAGCCTCGAGAGGGGTCGGAATTTGAAATGTCACAACAGCCTTGATGGATCCGAATTGGGGAATTAGAGTCCTGAACCTGACCTCGAATGGACCCGGCCCCGCTGTCAAGGGCCTGCAACGAGCGTTGGAGTTCATGCGCCAAAAAGCGAAGTTTCTAGTCCAGTTGCCGATACTTAGCTATATTGTTGAAAATGATTTTTGATTTATGAAGAAATAATTTAACCTTCATTAGTGAAAGCTTTTCCGTAGACTATAAAAAAGAAATTTGTCGACTCATTTTGTTAAGCCATTCAAATGTTGATAAATAAAAAGAAAAAATATTCTTCGGAAAAAAGTTCTCTTCAAAACACACAGTACTTAACAAAGTGTCAAATTTCTTAGATTTTCTAGTAATTGTTGAAGCTCGCTCAACTTGGAAAAAGAGGTAATAGAATGTGCTCAATGCTCATCGAGTTTCGTGACAAGTTCACTCCACAATTAGAAAAGTGAACATGTCTCGAGGGAGCATTCATGGAAAGCAAAACTTCAAGCCAATTACAACATGTCATGGGAAAAAAAAATCAATATTTTCTGGATTTATTGCATCAATTCAGTTTTAATTTCTTTACCGAAAAAAAAAATAGGTTTTAATTTTATTTTAATTTGGTCGATTTATTCTTAAACATTTTTTATGATATTTTAATGTAGTTCTCCGATGACATGTGGGACAACCGACCATCTAATATGGACAGTGCAGTCATTTTTATTTTTTCTTTTTCTTTTCATCTCTTTTCTTTGGCATCCTCTTCATCATCTTCAATGTCTTTGATTGCTCGGCCAAATCTCCTGGGGTGCTCATTAGTCAGTGTCCATTGTCACAAACTATGGAACGGTCTTACTTAGCTTCGGGAAAAGTTGAGGGCATCATGCCGCCTCCGTCACAGTTGATCGGAAAAAAGAGAGTCGTTGCCATACTGACGGGCCGTCCGGTGAGATTTGACAAACGCTAGCCTCGACGCATATACATCCTTCACAGAGCCAACCGCACACAGAGGGCCAAGCACTGCCTGGCTGTATATTTGCAAACAAATCTGGGAAAAAATCGCATCTTTTCTAATGAATATCATGGTGTTGTTGAACATTAGGATGCTATAACTTTGCCCAAAACTTGTAATTTTGTCTACTGGGAATTCCATCAAGCAAGTACAATGCACCAACTAACTTGAACAAAGAAGGGAAAATGACACAAATGCTTCTTGAACTTTTAATTTGTTCAATTGTGATCCCTGAATTTTTCGATACATTTTCAATTTAGTCTCCGGACTATATAAAATTATTTATTGTTTTACTTGATTTTGAATTAATGGAAAAACAATGTTTTATTTTCATATAGTTTAGGGACTACAGTGAACATGTACCAAAAGTTTATGTATTACAATGAACAAATCAACAGTTCAGATATTACTATGCACATTGAGCTAAAATTCAAGGACCATTCGCGTCATTATCCTAACAAAGAAACATACATACTCATCTCTTCACTCTACCATGTGATTCGAGGACAGTACCCATGAGAGTCTCAGAAGACAGCTGTGCGGGAGTGGGATTTTCTCAATGGAACTATCCATTGGAAGGAGATGGACATTGGCGAGCATGAGGAGGCTGGGGACGTTGTCAGAGGTATGGGTTCTGAGAACATTCCTATGGAGTTTGGATGACGGAATGTCGGCGAGGCCAGGAAAGGAGTTGGACTCGACGGGTAGTGAGAGATGGCCATTCGAGGGCGTGAGAGATTATGATGTTGAACAAGATCGAGGTGTTCTTCAGAACCATAAACTCTTTTGAGTTGCTCAAACTTTGCGTTTTCGCCTGAGTGTGTGTTTGTCTTCAACTAAGATCCAAGACGATGGTGGCCACAACATTTCCTGAGCTGGTGAGGGACATTGCACCCGCGTCGGTGGCTTGCCCTACCGCCTGCACCACCTGAATCTTCCCCATTCACATATATTTCACGATTGCGTTTGGTTGTCGGGATAAAAGTCAATATAAGATAAAACATATCATATCTTATATTTGATAGTTGTTCAAGATAGGATAAAATGAGATATAGAAGGGATATAGTCTGGAAAAAATAAAAAATAAAAAACAAAAAATTTATTGAGGATAGGTGGGATAGATCATGATAGGATTTCTCAAGAAAGTAAACATAAAGAGGATCTAAGTTTTTTCCATGTCATTGCCTCTCCGACGGAAGCAACCGTCGAGTGCGATCGGCTCTCCTGTGACACCAGACTATAGTCTTCAACAGCAAAGCCTAGTATCTCATCGACCTCATTCCTTAATCGATTATTTGGCGTGATATGAGACCATGTCTCCCGTTCTTTAATCGCTTGAATCTTTCCAATATTCGAAAGGAATCTCGACATGGCATGAAGAACTCATGGTTGATAATCAACTTTCAAGGTGGCTCTCTTGGACGACCTGCTTAAGTGCATCTTTAACTTGTAAAACGAGGTCGAATAATTCGATTGTTTAGTACTTATTTACTCCCTCGACAAGACGACGAGTAAGGCCATTCTCAAATAATTCGACTCCAAATGAAGACCCTTGGTTCTATGGGATCTGCTATGTCGAAATTGTGCCCGCATGTAGATGGTACAGACCCATAGTCAACAATAAGTCTCTCATGAGAATCCATTGCTAAATAATTTCTAAAGCATTCTAATGTTTCAACAAAATAGAGTCGATCTTAGTCGCACCTTGCCTCTGCTTATCCAACTTTAAATCAGTAGTTCACCAAATAGTGGATAGGAACAAAATCCTTGAATTTCTTATTATATCATATCCAATACTATCCTTACTAGAAATTCGGACTACCAAACACAATCTATTTTGATTTTTGTCTTCTTGCCTTTCTTTTTATTTGAACTTTCCTATATGTTGGTCCATGTTATTAAAAAAAAAAAAACAATGCGGCATTCTCTATGTTTAATAGAAGGAAATAAACAAAATTAGAATACCGAGAGAAAAATAAAGACGACCTCATTGCGTTCACGTCAAATCGCTAACCATGTCATGTTGGACAATCGGCGATGACAAGACCTATTGTCAACGATTTGCGTTGAAAATCAATCGAAAAGATTATATTGAAAAATCATCTAAAATATCTGGGGGTAATCAATTTGAACTGCATTGTGATAGCTTATCACTGGTAGAGCTCTGAACAAGTGAAGCCCATTGCCCTTCCAAGATCTTATTGAAGAGTGTAAGGGCCTCTTGGCCCAACTGAAGAGAGTGACGGTAATCCATTCTCCCCTAGAAGCAAATTATTTTGTGGTCAGGGTGGCGAAGCCCCGTAGACCAGGACATCTTTCCTCCAAATTGGCTTGCTAAGGCCCCAACCCTTCTAGGATTTGTTATTTTTTGACGCTAGGTTGGTTGTTCTTCAAATAAAGTTAAATAAAAGTGACTCGTTTTGATAATAATAATAATAAAAAAAAGAAGGTCAAATTGAAAAATTTAGGACTTAATTGACAGCCGTATAATATATTTATGACTAATTGGGTAATTTTTTCCATGTCGCATATCATCATGTACACTTAATGCGATTGTCAAATCAAATTGTGGACATGTGCAATAAATTACAGAGTTGATCGTATTAAATGAACGAAATGCAGGTTGACAACAGATTACATATTCAAATGAGTTCAGACGGAACAAGCTCAAAAGCCGCGCCGCACTTCATTAAACTTCATCGAGTTCTATCGAATTAAGTCGCAAAGTAACGAAAAATTTCTAAGTTCATATTTAACACGACTTGACACCATTTTTTTTAATCTATTTCAAGCTTGAGTTTCGACAGTGCACACCGTCGTCTGAAAAATAAGCATGTTTTAGAGATGGAAGTAGATGTAAGAATTGAATTAGTAGTCAAATTTGGGATGAATACCCAATCAGTCATAAACTTATTATACAATCACCAATTCAATCCTCAACTCATCTAATTTTGTTAACATAATCCCAAACATCTGCATGAAGGTTGAACATAGTTCTTATGGCCAATTGCGCGCTAGAAATTATTAACATAACGTCCAGTCATCACTGATGACCCTGCGTGGTACACTCACATGGAAGGTTTGTGATCGCCACGTCGGCGATTTTCGATGGCAACTGACCCTAAGCACACAAAAGTTGAGGATTACATTGGCTAAATTGAAAAGGATAAAGATAAACTGATTGAGTAATATTCTGGTCAAATTCTATTATTTTCCCATTAGACTCCTCCTTCGGTCTGTTTCGATCTTATCCTATCTCCATCGTTCCAAACCCAACTTAATTAGCTATCAAACTTAGACGATGCAGCAGGAGTCAGCTTAATTAAACTTAATTAAGGAATGTTAATCATGGGCTTTGACCGGTTAAACGAACCACCAAGTAAAAAACCAAAATGGCATTCTCTCTCAAAGTTGGCTCCTTTGAATTGTCAAAGTCTCAATTCCTATTTTTCCCCCATCTCTCGCACCGAATTATTTACCAAGAACGTGTCTTCTTTTTCAATTTGACCCACAAAATTCTGTCCCCAACAGGAAGAATCTTCTGCCCAAAACCCTGACGACAGCAACCCCCTCGTTGCCCGACCACCACCGCCCGCACCTCGATGTCCGGTCAGCCCTCCCCTCTCCCCGCCTGCCTCCGCCCGACCACCACCGACGACCCACGTTCCACGGCGGCCGGAAAATCCAACTTGACCACCAGCCTCTACCACACTCCCCTCGGCCTCTTCTCCCTCACCTGGTCCCTGAACCGGCTCGGCCGGACCCTCCAACTCCGCCTCTCCGACCCGCACGCCGCCCCCTCATCCTTCTCCGACTACATCCCGAACTCTATCTCTAACGCCGCCTCCCCTCTCTCCTCTCCTTCCTCCCAAAGGCCTTCGTCCTTGGCCCTCTCTTTCAACCTCCACGTCAAGCCCTTCGCCTTCTGGAACAAGCGCGGGTCCAAAAATTTGGGCAGAGCCCGGGTCTTCTGGGACCTCTCGAGGGCCAAGTTCGGTTCCGGACCCCACCCGGTCTCCGGGTACTACGTGTCCGTGGTGGTCGACGGCGAGGCGGTCCTCCTCGTGGGCGACCGCGCGAAGGAAGCGCGCGCGAGGACGAAGGCGCGGAGGCCCAAGCGGAGAGCCCAGGCGCTGGTTCTGCGGCGAGACCACGTGATCGGCCACAGGGCTTTCGCGACGGCCGCGAGATTCGGCGGGAAGGACAGAGAGATCTCGATCGATTGCACCACGAACGACGATGCGAGACTGTGCTTCGAGATCGACCGCAAGAGGGTGTTGCAGGTGAAGCGTTTGAAGTGGAAATTCAGAGGATGCGAGAGGGTCGAGGTGGACGGCGTCCCGATTCAGGTCTCGTGGGACGTGTACAGCTGGTTGTTCGAGGGTTTCCGCAACGGGCACGCCGTGTTCATGTTCCGATTCGACAAGCTCGGCCTTGAGGAGGACGTGGAGGAGGAGGAGGAGGAGGGAGTTGCAGGAGAGATCTCGCGAAACGGGGACGGCCTTTTGTGGCCGCAGCAGCGGTCGTGGAGCTTCGGGATGAGCGGGCAGGAGCACAAGAAGATGAGGAAGAGCATGTCAAGAGCTGCCGGGAGGAGCTACTCGTCATCGGCAACGTCGGTGTCGGCCTCATCGTGGTCGGCCGCATCGGGAGGGAGCAATACGGTGATGGAGTGGGCGACGGCGGAGGAGAACGAGATGGGGAACCCGGCGGGTTTCTCGCTGATGGTCTATGCTTGGAAGAAATGAAAGGATGATGGGGATCCAATCCAATGATTTCTGCGTCTACTCTGCTAAGGTAATGTTGGGAGATCAGAAATCTCTCTGTTGACTCAAATTCTTTTCTTGGACATAATACAACTTGGTTTCTAGCTTTATAGTAGGAAGAAAAGACAGTGTAGTATTGCAGTTAGCCATTAGGTCTAACACCAATTTCTTTTGGTGATCCTTAATTTTCATGTGGAAAATTGGGGGAGAGACTGCTGTAATCAGGTGGTGATTGCTTGAGAAATTCTTTGTAAGTAGGCCATTTCTGTATGGTGAATTCTATTCACGAGAGCAATTCTTTCTGCTTCTGCTGCTTGCTTGCTTTGTGATCTGCTCTGCCTCCTTGATCCTAAGCTGAGTCCAATGCTGTTTACTTGTTCCATTGCTGGTTTTGATTCCAAGGTCAGTTGTCAAACTCATTCCTACCATGATAGACCAGAACAGGGCCGTTTAGTGAAATCCAATGTAAGCACCGGACCTTATTGGAAGTTGATGGTGAGGTAGATTGGGTTAGATTGCTTATTACAATTATTCGATTAGCCGAGACGGGGAAGCCATCAAGAAAGAAAAGACCTTCGCGTTGGTAGAAAAAGCATCGAACGGGTATGAATGGGGTCATCTCATCCATCAACAATCAAAGAGACGGTTTCAGAACGTTCTCGCTGCGACCTACCTCAACTAGGTGAGATATGATGTGGCTATGGTAGGATTAAGAGAAAGAAGGTTGTTCTTTATGTTTCCATTCCTATATCATTGACCAGTTGAGACGGTCATATGAGTTAGGGCTGTCAATTTTACCCGACCCTACCCTACCCTACCCTACCCTACCCTACCCTACTCGATCCTACCCGACCCTATTTTTAGGGTATTTTAGGGTAGGGTAAAGATTAGATTCGGGTGGGAGAGAGTATTTAGTGATGTTGGATAGGGTAGGGTAGGGTAGGGTTATTACCTGGCCCTAACCCTAGCCCATTCTCCCATCCAATGGGCTGATGCCCTGCCCTGTTGACTTGAGTCTTGGCCCAAATAGACCTACTCAAAACCTAACTTTACTGCCTCTCATTTACCTTCTTCCGACAACAACAAAACACAATGAAGCCTCCCCCGCTTCTCTCTGCGAAGATCCTCCGCCACTGCTCCTCCATGGACACCAAATCGGAGCCTTCAACTCGTGCAAGCCTGCCTCGAGCGACCTTTGCTCGCCCCCAACAGCGTCGCTTCGGCCATCCGGAGCTCGGCTCACCCACACTCCGCGGCGGTCGCCTCCTCCGAGGCCACCATGGAATTCTCTCTCTCTCTCCCTCTCTATCTCGGTTTCTTGAATCCCGTATCGTTCCTCTTCCTTTTTCTCGGATCCTCTCTTGCATGTTTCGGATCTTGAGGTTGTCTTAACCAGGGGGAAGAACCATGAGTAACCCGACGTTGCCGAGAGTGAAGGCCATGTTCCATCTGGTCTACGACAGAGGGTAATTCGACCGCCAAGCTTTTTTATATTCTTTGGCTCTCTTTTGGCCCGAAAGGTCCCTTGTTTTCGTGCTCTTTTTGAGTGACCACACTGCAGAAAAAAAAAACAAAGTATTTGTCGATTTTTTGGCAAAGAGAGAGGAAGAGAAAGAGAAAGAGATGGAAGCCGACAAGGGAAAAGCGAAGAAGGGCCTGATAAGCAAGACGTGGGAGCGGTGCAAATCCATCGGCCGTGGCCTAACTTGAGAGGCCTAGAAAAAAAATTAATTTTTTTAAAATACCTGACCCAACCCGAACCGACCCTACCCTCTTGTTTTGTTCAGTTTATCTTAGGTTCGGGTCAGGGTCGGGGCGGGGTAACAAAAATCCCTTCTAAGGGTAGGGTAGGGTAGGGTAGGATTTACTACCCTACCCTACCCATTGACACCCCTAATATGAGTGGACGGGCTCGGTTTGATGAGTTGAAGGGTCCGATTAAAATTGACCCATTTAATCCACGTTGGTTCATAACTCTAATAACTCAGGAATAGTCCGACCGGTATTATAACTCGGGTCAACTCAAATAATCCACATTTTGAAAGCATTAATGGAACTTTTTTGTTGCTTTTAAACTTTTCCAGTTTGATTTAAAGAGACTGCTAGTCACACTAAACTTTTCCAGTTTGATTTAAAAAAAAAAAAACCGATTTCCCTGAAGCAACATAATTAATGTTGGGTGAGAGTTGCTGCAATGTTTTGCCACTTCATTGTGCTGTATCTCAATCTGTTCCGTTATAAATGTAAATCTCCCTCAAATATGAAAAGGGGAAAAACCTTGTTGGGCCTTTTCCCTAACCCCAAAAAATACTTATTTGGGCCGATCCAGCATGTAGCGGGCCTGGGCCGGCCGGCCCATCTCTTCATCCTCGCACCCCGAATAATTAGCACGTCTCTCTCCTCGCGACCGGGGAGCAGTGTCAACTCAAGAGTCTCCAGTAAAAAAATGGCTGCTCCTAGCTCGCGCCTCGCGCGTTTGGTTCAGAGATCGCTCCTCCCCACTGAAGCCCTCCCAAGCCTTCGCTGCCAACAACGACCTCCATTTCCGTCGCGAAACGCAGTCTTCGCGCTTCTGTCTCAAGGAAGACGATACTCTCCGGAGAACGTCGTCAAATCGCCGTTCGATGCTCACATTCTCAGAATCCTCGACCGCCGGATTGAGCTGGAGTCGGAGTACCCCGTCCTTGAGGTGAACTGGGCTGTGTTCTTTCCTTTTCGCATGCCTGGTTTTCTGTTTGTTTCCTGCACGAATTAGTGGAAAAGGGGAAAATAAGACATTTTTCTTGAGTTGATTGAGTAGTAATGACTAATGAGTGCACGAGTCAGTGGGATTAACTCGTTTATTCTGTTCCAGGGAGGTCGGCAATTTGTTCTTCTTGCAAAGTTATCTTGGCAATTGGCAGTGTTGTGGCAGCTGAAATCCCAAACGTTATTATGAAGTTGGAATTCTTAATGCATACTAATACAGTTATCGTCTTAGCTAAGAGGATGCTGGTGTATATTTCTGATTCTTTCCTCGCTTGTTGACTGTGGCATGAAGAACTTTGTCCATGTCCAGTGGAAATGCTTAGGCCAGTTGAGGTGATGCGCATTCTGTAGTCTTAGTAAGAGGGGGAAGGGTTAAGGATTTACCTGATGTGAGATATCACATTATTCGAGGAACCCTTCGTATAAGTGCTAATAAGTGATTCTGGAAAAACTACTAGGAAAGCGAAAAGGTACCATTAAGATCAACCAACATGTTTTCTTGCCATGTCTTTGTCATTGGGGGAACAAGGTAATCTTTAGCGACAATTTTCGAATTAATTCGTTTATAAGGTAGTGGCAGATAGTAACTTCCGGTATTCTAGCGGTGCTAAAGAAGGACGTAGGATATATTCTGATATTGTCTCGGCATGATATTTCGAAAAATTGCGACTTACATTGTAAGTTTTAACTCTTTCTATTCTCTGGTGAATTTTATAGCCTGCTACGAAGTTCGAGTCCTATGCTGTTCAAGATCAACCGGGTCAACGGTGGGTCACACTGAGAAGGAATTTTGGCGATGGAGAACATATTAAAATTGAAGCAACCTCATTTGATGCAGCTGTACTTGTTCAAAAACCTGGTGAAGACAACTCCCGGCAAGATATGCGTCTGCATATAAGTTTACTGGTTGATGTATCTAATGGAAATGGTCGTGAAATGTTGGAGTTTCTATGTTCAGCATGGCCAGACTCTTTGGAGATTCGGAATGTTTACCTATTTAGAAAGGAAATGCAGGAGAAGATGCATTCGTGGCCTTACATGGGACCTGATTCTAGGTATGTTATGGTACCAAACTTTGGATGAAGTGAAATTTACTGATACAGATAATTTACTTATAATTTGGAGGTTTATAGTTGTTAGGCAAGATCTTTTCGCATTGTAAGCATCTTCTGCTATGACCTTCATTCCAAGTTCTAGAGTGCTTTTCTTAGTTCATTACTTTCCACCTTGCAAATATAGCTGTGATATTTCTTAAAGGAGATCAGCATCACCGATTGCATCCTCTGGGATTCATTTTCCATACAGGAAGTTGAAGGCAAAGCTACGAAATACTTTTCAGGAGTTCTTGGAGACAAGGGGAGTAAACAACGAGATGTCTGCTTTCTTGCATGAATACATGAGGAACAAAGAACGGGTGGAGCATCTTAGGTGGTTGGAAAATGTGAAGACATTGCTTCAAAAGTAAAAGAGTATGTTTGTCACTAAGGAGCGAGCCATTAAGGATAGCCTCAGCCTGCATCTCTTCTCTTGGAGGTAACATGCTTACTAAGATCTGAATAGTGGTTAGCCCTGATTCTTACCTACATAGGTGCATCATCATATGGTTGTAATTTCGACATTGTTGATTAATTAAATGGAGTGGAGCTGCTTGACCATTGTGGCCCATCTTCAAGTTTTCTAAGGGTGTTGTATGGTTTTGATACGGATACCAATCTAAGACCTACCTTCCAACAATTGCAGTGAGCGGCATGACTTCAAGTGTTTGTATTTTAGTTGTTTAAGTTTTTAATTCATGTTATGAGAGCTGGAGTTGGTTTAATAGAGCATCAAATCTGGTTGGTTAGAAATTTGATCCTTGTTCCGGCGGTGTAAATCTCACACATTTGATTAAGTTTTGAGATCGGTAGCTCGGACGATGTCAATAAGTTCATAGCAAACTTCTTGCTTGTTTTTATGTTAATCAACAAATGTAGTAATTTCCTCTCTTTTTTTAATGGTATTCTCAATTTTCTTCTTGGCCATTCGCGTATGTGAATAGTCCATGCTGTGCATGCCAAGCATTATAGACTATGCAAATTTGGAAATGGTGGATAAGTGCATGCATATGTCTTAGAAACTGGAGTCTTTATGGTTTGCATGGAAAAGCTTTATACTGGTTTTGACTTGTGGTGCTTTCTTAAAGTGTCACGTTGGATGACATTGTTAGAGCTTTTTTAGATGTACTCGTACTATATTTATATTGTCATCAAGTGGTTATTGACACTCTGTGCATCCATGTGCATATATGTGCTTGTTCAGGAGTAGTCTAAAATGTGTTTCCTGCATGATAGTTGTATATACTTCTCTGCAATTGTGCATAGATATGTGCAAAATGCAGATGATTACACACTTTTTAGGAAATTTTCATGTAAACATACTTATTGATTTGGAAGACGTTCAAGCCAGACTGATGAAGTCAATTTCAATATCAGGTTCTAGTTTTTGGTCCTTTTTTGGTTTGGTTTTGACTTCAGCTCAGAATTACAGGTTTCTTATAAATTCATTTGAAGCAATTTATCGAAATGTTCTACCCATAAAAGTATTTTATCCGCCATGGGATGGATAGATGCTTCTTCGAGCCCCCTTGGTGGAGTCAGCAATTTTCGTGGATGATCGCTATAATTGGAGGATGACACAGTTTGGCCATCCTTGTGGAACGATACTGATAAATAGAAAAGATAAAAACTAGAATGGTTGACATTCCTTTTAATTGTGACAGTCATCTTGGATGAATTTTACTTTTAATATCTGTCTTGCACAACATTTATTAATCTCAACTGATGGTTTCAAAGCTGAGTTATAATTTGATACTGAGATGGAGATGGAGATGGAGATGGAGAATGCCATTCTTCTGTCTTTCGTTTGTTGTACAGTACTTTTTTCTTTTCTTCAGGAGTTGTACGGTACTTGATATGATGTTTGTCTGAGGCTCTAATGTTTACATTCTCTATTGGCATCAGATGATAATCTCAACCTCAAGACCATATGGCGAAGTGGTATTAATGTTGAGTCGCCACTATGTGGATAGCTTCTGCTGTCACGTGGAAATCCTCATCGTTCCTGTTGTACCTCTGTGAATCGTGTTAGAGAGAAAAATTAAGGTATCTGTGGGTTGAACTCGTGAATACATGATTCATGGTCTTCGGGTCATCTTTCGGACTGCAGGTATGGTTAGTCGAAGAAATGCTCTGCCTCTGGCTAGTTATTGCAATGTTCTCTGTTTTCCTCGCAAGGGATTTATCTTGTCATGTTCTTGGTGTGTTTGTGTTTAGTATTTCTTACACAAAACGCAGCCAACTCTCTTGTTATAGAATGGCAACTCGTCTATTTCCATGAGTCCACTACTTGACTTGTAATCTCAATTGCATAACTACATGGTATTCGGCAAAAACGCAAAAGATGAGTTTGACTGAAGTAGTAAATGACTCTCGAGTCAAGTAACTGATATCTTTCTCTGGTCCACACGTAAAGAATGGACACTGCTTTGAAATGAACCGTTCCTACATGGTAGTGACACTAGTCAGAACCATTTTCCTGTTATGCTCTTTGAAGATCGACATCGTATGACTTTCCATCTTTACTTTCGATTGAAGATGATCTACTTATCCATGCCTTCATGCTCAAACTGTAGAAAACAGATGACCCGGTAGGGGTTCTTCAATGGGGCAAATTCCCAGAAAACTGCCCATCGACCTTGCTTGACTAGATCATTCAGAATTAGGCATGTGGAAAAGTTGTCAACGGACGTCGACAGAGCGAGAACCCGACTTCCTCATTGGGTGCCAACGCAAGACCTACCTTGGTGGGTACCCAATTTGGAGAATGACTCAGCCTCGCTCTTAAAATACAATTTCTGCAATACATTATGCAAAATGTGATGCAATGTGGACTGACCATCACATTGGATTAAAATCAAAACCATATCTTTCCTAGATTCAGAGATCACTGGGCGAAAACGACGCATCACACGCATTGTTGCAAGAAGACAAAGCCTAAATAGGTTAAGATAATAGAGCAGGTCTCGATCTGAAAGTGCACTCGAACTCCAGGACAAAGCACTGGTCGCTTCTCTTAGAAACTCGATCTTTTTCGAGATCATCGAACTTTGTTTATTCTGATGATAACTTGCGATGCCAAGTTAGTACTGCCCTCCGTTCATCCTATGAATGTTGGACACCTGGGTTGTTTGCTTTCCTATTTTACTGTCAATCATTGAACTGCACAGCCAGTTTCTGTTGAAGCTGATGTCGGAACGAACAGAGCTTTACCGGTAACTTCTTCTGATCCTAGGTAATTTTATATGGTTTTATTTGGTGGTAAGGTATGCAGGTCATGGCTAAGATTTGGAGAGCAATCGATGGGTGTGGTCGATTTCGCTCCTACGTCGAATATGCAAGAAAAGCGAACATGCATCGCAAAAATTTGTACTAATTTCATCGCTTGGACTCCCGACTCCTAATGCAAATTCTTCGACCCTATGCAAGGGAATGATATTGGGATCTCGTCCGTGGATGTTGATGCATATTTGGCATAGTCCGATGTGACGATGCAGAACAATGATTTCACTTGCTTTCGGAACAACTCATTGGGCGACGTGGAGCCAAAAAAAAAAACTCATTTGAAAAGGTGCTTAGGAAGTTCTCGGATCGACATGAGAATGACAAATTAAAAGTTCAAGAATATGATTGGGAAAAAAAGTGCAAATTCAGCAAAAATTATATCGGTTTCTAAGATGGAGAGTCCCTTTTCATTCCTTCCCCACTTAAAACATCATTCTCGGATTTCTTCTTTCCTTCTTTTTGTGTAGCACGCACGATGCTGGAAAAGGTTGGAGATTGTAGGACTCGTCAGTCGTCAGCTCAGGTTCGAATTGATGTGGGGGTGAACCTGAACTAATTATCAATGACAACGATTGTTAAATCTATGCGATTCGCGTGAAACCATTAGGTTAAACCTAATTCGTGGACTACATAAGAGGCCTCTTCTTAATTGTCCCCTTCACCGGCACATCACAGTGAGGCACGCCGACTGTGCCGTTAAAACCCCAAACTGGCGGAGTGTGGAGACCACAACCGAGGTGGTACTGCACCTCTGGAAAGACAGTGGTTCGGCCAATCCTAGTAGCGACATGGCGGGCTCGCGAAAGATCATTCCTACATGGACTCGAAAGTGAAATCTCATCTTCCCAGCAAAAGTCAAAACACTGAGATGTCATTGTATGCATTAGATGCAAAAAATCTGAGCTGGTTTGCACCAACGGAAACCAGTGGCCGCCCTCATCGAAGTTAGCTGGCGACCAGTCCAATTTGATGGCTCAAATGAATAAAAGCAGCATCAATCTGATCCATGCAAGAAATTTTCTGAAAAAACCGACATCGATTGTCATAACGGTTCCCTATCACCGCAACACTTGAGAACGATGTACAAAGAACGGTGTCGGTTGAAGAACAGGCTTCTTCCGGGTCACTCTGAATCAGAAGCCCGGAAAGTCTATAGCAATTGCTAGCAAGAAGCAACAAAGTTTACAGCTGGCTAGCTTTCATCAGAACAATCTTCACCTCATTTTGAAAATCTCATGTTTTACAAATGCAGCCTTCAAATCCAACATGGTCAGATACGCTCCAATTAGATTTGGAAAGACATTAACGCCTAAAAAGTCTCCTATATTTAGAGATATACATAAATCTCACGAGCAGAATATATAAGCTAAAATTTCCCCAGAAAACGAAAAAGATAAAAGAAAGAAAAATTACTACAAGAAGAGAATTCCAACAAACATGATGGTAGAAATGATATCTAATTCCAGAGCTTGAGCGATAAGTCAAGCTTCTGCAGCTCCTCCTGATTAGATTTCAACCGGGCACCGGTTGTCGGTCCCCAGCAACCTCTGCTATCCGTTTCGTTTCCCAAAATACCCATTGAAGGCGCGATATTATCGAATCTACCAACACTAACTCTTGAAGAAGGATAAGATAATGATCCTTCTGTTGCATTTGCTTGATGATGGTGATGACTACTGTCCATGGACAGCAACCTTCCCACTGCTGGCTGTTGACCCAATACTGTAGGCCTAGCCCAAACATGGTGCCCATACACACCACTCCCAATAGGACTGGCACTGAAGGAAGGTGCATGAGAAGGCTTGTGGATCATGGAATGCGCCTGAATTCCAAGAGATCGGTTGCTATAGGCGCTGCCACCGTGGAGAGGAAGAGAAGACACGCTCGAGTAATGGTGGCGGTGAAGGTGCTGGTCCATGTAGAAAGGGTTTCCGAGGACATGTAAGCCCGTCGCACCTAGCCTTTGTCCTCTTTTCGCGAGAGTCCGCTCTCTCTTGTGCGCGTTTTGGTGTCCTCCGAGTGCTTGTGAGCTGTAGAACTTTCTCTGGCAGTAGTTGCACGAGAAAACCTTAGGCTCCGCTTCAGAACGAGCTTCAGCAGCTCCCTCCGGCGATGTCTCAGGCCGGCCCATGTCCAAGAAGTGGATGAGGTTCGGTTCCGGGCAGAACCCTCGATCGGAGTCGCCGCTTGAAAGGTTTAGGTCTAGTGGCCTAGTAGGTTTAGTTGATGATTGACCTCGATCTTGATTTGGCCCCTCTTCTTCCTCCTCCTCCTCTTCTTCGACATAGATGAGTTCTAGCTTGTTTTCTTTGGAGTTCTGGAGGGGAGTGTGTGGACACGGAGGAGGCTCAGGCGCCGGCCCGACAGTGGAGGACTCCGATGGACATGGTGGATCTTTAGCATGCGGTGCTTCCATGGGAGGATACATCGAAGGAGATCGAAGGGCTTGATCTCTGTGGATGGATTACGAAATTATTGAAGATCGAAGGGAAGAAGATTAAAGAGAGTACTGTTGTTTGGTAGTAAATGGCTCTTCTATATATGGAAGGGTAAAATGTCGTACGGAGTTCATATATAGTAAAGTTAAGAAAAGAATCAATGAATAAACTAATATATATATATATATATATATATATAGAGAGAGAGAGAGAGAGAGAGAGAGAGAGAGAGAGAGATTTCGATTTGAATGACTTCTATTCTTCTGTACACGTTGATGTAACTTCAACAAATGACACTTCACTTTTTCGGAATGCTAGAAGTGCCAAACAGTAATTTCCCGTGGGAGCAATACCATTACCAATTATATTTCATTGATTGGCAGCAAATTAACATACTAAACAGCATGGTAAACCCTTATTAAGGCTGAATATGATCTGCTGATTTCCATGTTGAGAGAGCGCATCATAAATCCAAATACCTTCACTTGAAAAAAATCGCCAAAAGGAAGCTCGAGTTTGAATTAGTCAACATATTAAATCGGACTTACATTCACTCAAAATCTTAAACCAATGAGTTATTGATCAATTAAAATATATTAATTGCCCAAACCACACTAATATTTTGATGTGAGACTTCTTTAACACAATTCACAATATATCTCAACAATCTCTTCTTCACGTGTGAGTTCAGTGTTAAGTCTGCTTCCCTCGCGTGTGAGTATAGTGTTAGGTGGGCTTTCCTTAATTTAGGTATCCTTTTGAATCGGCTTATCTTAACTTGAATATCCAAGACCCACCTTCATCCATGCTCTCTTTCTCCGGATCATACATTGAGAGCTGTCATCAGGACTGTGTTATTACACCCCAAGCACACCTTCTCGGATCACCATATTCTTTTCTAGAGATATTTACCAAACATCGAAATAAATCGGGTCTATCAACCTACTACCAACTCTAATACTATTTGTTGAGAGCGTACAGCAATTTAATACCTTCATCAGAAGAGACCGCTAAGAGAGCCCCGAAATCCTAGCCAGTCAACTTATTATAACAAAAAAAATGTCAATTTATCTAATTGAACTCACATTCACTCAAAAGTTAACTACGATATGTTGATAGACTCGAATTATCTCCAAGTATCGTGCTCTAATAAAATATATTGTCCAAATATATAGTAAATGTTTAGGAAATATACAGTTATGATGAAAAATCACACACACACATATGTATGTATATCATTAGCAGCGGTGAAAATTGTATGTGTTGCACGGAACATGAAATCAAGGACCGAGGAGCCTATCACGCGCAACAAACAAAAGTGGTTCATCAATCATGTGGGAGACAAGGCTGACCTTGGGAGAAATGGCAAACTGAAAACAGCTTTTCCATTTGTACTTGAAGGTCCATCCATGAGCCCCATTTTGATTTTTATTGTTTCTCTCTGCTCCTTTGGTGGGGGGGCATCACATGCGCCTCTTTTGATCCATATGGGGCCAAACCCTAGAGGGAAAAAAAAAATCAATAAATGAATTAAAATAGGATCGGTTTCTTTTAATTCTATGTCCAGGAACTCGATTATGGGGGAAAAGGAAAAACGAGGTTGCAAGAAATTTAATAAGTTTTTTTTCCCCAATTACTAATTATGTGGTTCTAGCTGTGGCAATGTATTCTGCTTTGGATTCTTCGTTAATATTTAATAACTTGAACTATGATGTCAATCTTTTTAGCATGTGTCTAGCAACCTGATTTTTTCACTGCCTATAATTTGGAATTCCTGAAAACGGAGGTTCTAAGAAAGTTTGATTAAAAATCTTAAACGATTCTAGAAGTTGGGAAGAGGGAGGAAAATGAGGGATGATTGTGGAAAATGGAGAAATTTCTAAACTTTTGTGAAGAAGAGCGGAGAAATATTAAAAAAATTATATTGCTTTTTCTCGGGAAAAAGATACCACAAACGCCATAATTTTCGTATGGCACTCACCTAAATAACATAATCGATAATCTAAGTGTCATAACTTATATACTATGTTCACTTGAGTATCACAACCTTTTTTTTTAATTACTTGAGTGTCATAACTTTTCAATCAATCGCTTAAATGTCATAACTTTTTTAAAATGTTCACCACAAGCTCCATGGTGCGACGAATTTCCGACACTAGGATGTATATTTTCAAAAAAATTATGACACATCCATTAAAATTAATGACATTCAAATGAGCGCTTTTTCAAATGTTATGGCATTAAAATAAGCATCGTACAAAAGTTATGACAACAAAGTAAGATTACAGTTGAGCCACTTACAGTTGCATCGGAGTTGCATCCATGACATGATGCGGTTTTATGACAAATCACAATTCATAACTTACTATTATACTAGAAAATCAAACAATAAGTTCAAGTTGTTCTTTGGTAAATACCATAAAAATATTTCCTCTAACAGTGAATCTGATTCCTGAAATACAGACATGAATATCACCCGTTTCAATTTTAGTTGAAAATAATCCCACTAATTAGAACCATTCTCCAAATAGAGATGGAGAAAAATATTCGTGAACTCTTCTTTGAAGCTATGTTTGTTTCACAAAAAAACAGGTGATTTGGATTTTTTTTTTCCTAAAACGAATCGCCCTTTTCTCATACAAAGTGAACAAACGAAAAATATTTTTCATCATCCACAAAAATTTGGCTACTTAAAGTGTTATCGATAATAAAACATTTTTTGTTAACTAATCATTTCAACATATACAAGCGATTAGTTGTGGATAAATATTTTTAAAATTATTTATTTTTTGTGAAACAGACTGAATCTAAATCTCCTTTTTTGTTTTTTTCACAGTGCGTTAAATCATATCGCATTGAGTAAGTTAAATGTACATAAACTCTTCTTCCAACAGTCAATTACCAAACGAATATTCCGCGGCAAAACTCGTAAAAGTTGGCATCTCAATTAATGCATGCCTGATGTCTAATAAATTCATGTCGCATTTTAACAAACAAGAAATACCTATTCAATCCGCCCATCAAATGGTGACAGGTAGCTTGATAAGTTGTCAATGGGATTTAGGATGGCAAACTTGTAAATACAATGTCAACACAATCGAACTGATCAACATCTTGAACAAGCCAATCAAATCATACTCGCCAAATCTAGCACCTTGGAGCAATTACCTGAGTAATTCAAATTGCGTAAAAGACATTCGTGATGTCGTGTCATATCATATACACATGAGTTTATTCGTTTATTTACCTAAGTAAAAAGGTGTCAAATGACGACTCACAGAAAAATGACTATTCAATTTAAGGTCGCAAACTTGCTTCCGCCTATTGGTGAAAACCTATCACCTCCACCTCAACACGATGCAAATGAGGAGCCCAAGAACCGGCAATACATCTAAATTCAAACCCATCTTCGTAAATTAACCAAGGTTTTTTGGAATCGAGAAGGGACCGCATAGTCGAATGTGTTACTTTCAACCAACCACGCTGAATTTACATGGAGTTATTCTCATGCGGAACGGTGAGATGCCAATGTCAAGCCAAAATCCATAGCCTAGCCCCTACGCAATCCTTCCTCACGGTAACAACGGAGGTGGAAGGGCCCAATAAAGCGAATTCACAAATGTGTACGATCATGTCTTAAATTATTTTAAAGATGGTTGCCTCTCTGAAGAATGAATGTAGCAGAATTGAGAATCCCACATGTTTCATCCCAAACAAGACAGCCTCGATATTTCCCAAACGTGTTCAAACTTGTTGGTATTAAAAGCTACACCTAATCTACTAGCCTATGCATCTACATACACAAACAAGATATTATGTGGGTGACATTAAAAAAAAATTCTTAAAGACACAACGTACGTGACTGACACAACTGTTTTAATATTTAGGAGTTTTTTCTATTTATTTTACAAAAAACATGAGCCGTTGTTCTTTTTATTGAAATATCACACGTCTCGCTTGAGTTTGACAATGACATTAAAACAGATGTCTCGGATATTTCGCATCTGAGGTTCTCTAATTATCAATTTCGACTGCCATTCTAAATTCGATTTGCACGTAGAAGGATCCATTGAAATATCTCACTTCTCTAACAAAAAAAAAAAAAAACAGGTATTCCACTTCATTTGGATATTCTACCGCGAAGTAACATTTGAGATACCTTTGGACGCCACACGCAAGGGAAGGTGTGCCAAAACTCGAGATGCGAACGCATCCCAAGACATATGGGTCGGTACAGGGTTTTGACTCTTGGGCAATGAACATCTGAACATGCTATGGCAGATTCCGAACACTTGTTTAGGGTTTTCCACCGTGGGTAGGTTTGTCTTGTCATGTTGACTGCTTTTTCTTCTTCTTCTTTTCTTTTTGATTTTTGTTTTTCTCGGCCATCTGATCAATTCCTTAACGACACTTCCTATTTAAGTAGGTCATACTTTAAATCATCATATATTATTCTTCAAGTCCCACCAAATATGAAAACTTACGGTGGTTTTGTTTTCTCTCTTTTTAAAGAGAAAGAGAGATAAGTGGAATCAATTAAGAAGATCCGTCTTTATTGAATGGTAAAGCCCAAGAGAATTATAAAAATAGAGATTCTGCATTAACAGCATATGGCGATCACATCATTTATAGCTGGCAAGCTGAAGAAAAGAAAAGAAAAGAAAGATAACATATTTTGAGAAATTAAGTAACTTGTAGTGCGCTGCGAGCCTATATAAAATGATGTCGCATCTGGAGCTTCCTTTCTTTTCATAATGACTTCCTCCCTAAAAGAAGAAACCAGTCTTTTTGGTGTTATGTGTAACTAACCCTCAAGACATTAACGAAGCTCTAGGATATAGGTGTAAGCTTAGGCATTCATGCTACTCAAGCCCTAAACTATTATATAAAACCATGATTTAATATTTAAACATCCAACACCCTCTTTATACGCAGACAAGACTTTAACCTAAGGATAAGCATGAAAATATATAATAAGGAAGATAAATAAAAGGTTAAAAAGATTTGAACTTAGTACTTTATGCTTTCCTACCATGTAAATTTTTGTAGGTTCAATGTCAACAATTATGATACCATGTAAAATGTTATGGGACTACTACTAAATGTAGCGAAATTTTTAACCGTTAGACGAATACTTGATTTAATTGTAAGTATTCAAGCACTCTCCGTTAATAATTAAATACTCTAGCACTTCCCCTCATGCGTGAACATGAACTTAGTCTAAGATTAGGCATGAAAATATATAGTAGCGACGAAAAATGAGGTTGTCAAGAAATTTTGGGACTCAGTACGTGCCGTTTTGATACCACACAAAATTATATAGACCATAGCCAACTATTCTAAAAGTTTAATAATTTAAATAAGTATGTGATTTAATATTTACATATTTTAACACTAGGACCTGATCAACATATAATAATGAGGAGTGGATTTCCTATCTAGTTCTAGCAATGGAGGTTATGATATATGTGATGCATATAATCACCATGAAACTAACAATTGAATTAAACACCATACATAAGTTACTAACGTAATATCGTACTTAAATCGAACAAGATAATCTTTAGCGAGAGAAGGAGCAGCACATAACGATTGTTACAATCAAAAGTTTTTCTAAAGGCATCTTCAGGGACTTTTAACTGATAATCAACTTCGAATGGATACGAAAGTGGAGGGTCATTCGAACCTAAGTAGACCACTAATGGACAGTCAAAGTCATCAATGTTGAAACTTCCAGGAACATAGAAACTCTTGTTCAAGATACTGATGGTGATACATTAAAGATAACCTCTTCACCGTTTGAAGAGTGAGGAGATGCATCATTCAGAAGGTGCTTATACCTCCAATCTCTTCCGGCTTGAGTTGTATGACTTTTTACATTTCTCTCTTTTTCTTTTTTGGGTCTTGAGTTGTGTAATTGGTAAACACATGTCTGCGTCCACCAATGAATGACAATGAAGTTCCTTGTCATCAAGAAATTGCCATCTTTTGCATAATCCCAAGATTGATTGAGGTTTCTACGAAACCCAGTGTTACCATATTAAGGGCAAATAAGGTTAATCCAAAACGACGACTACTTTATCTCCATCTCCTTGTCGTATTTGACATGGATTGGTGGGGGGACGATGACAAATGGCCGACAAAGAAATTGGGAAGCTGATGTGGAGTCCCCTCATTCAATGATAATGCTTCCCTTACACTGTTTTATTAGTTTAACATGATCAAATCTCCAAAGTTGCCCCCTTGCATCAGCAGTATAATCTAACTTTGTCCTTTCAAAATGTTTTTTTTTTTTTAATGTGGGGTTTGTGTTCTTGGATGTGTCCACGGCCAATTCCTTAGAAGAAATCATGTGTCCCTGATAAAAAGAACTTTTCATAAGCTGTATCTTGTATCAATCAATAAATTGTACATATGCACTAATTCGAATTTGCAAATTCTAGACTTTTTTCGCGAATAAATTTATACTACGCTACACGCGTCGCCTTGTTCTTTACACCAGCAGTGAATCTGAAAACGATGTCAATTTTGGACCCACCCTTTTCATCCAAACCCTAATACCACCATGAGAAAAAAAAAAAAAAGGATGAGATTGAGGCGGTTTGAGTGGAGATTTTGACATGATTCTTTTCAATTTTTTGCGTAGAGAATAGACATGATATTCTTTTTTTTAAAAAATTGGCGGATGCTGAAAAAGAACAAGCACATATGATTCGACGAGCAATTTTACTTGTCTAATCAGAATGAACAACAAAATCTCTTTATGAGATCTCTTTGTCCGGGCAAAATAAATCCTGCTTTGCATCATCCAACCAAGAGGAAGCCCCACAGAGTTCCCATACCCCCACCCTTCCCTAAAAAAATAAAAAAAAAATAATTAATAATAATAATAATAATAAATTCTTAAACTATCATATATCAACTTCAGAATGTGAAATGACGTTATTCTTCTTCTTTTTCCACCCTCGACCAGCTCATGACACATGAAGTGTGCGTAAGTTTCTCAGCAAATCCATACATGTGATTCATGATTGCATCTCAAATGTTCCTACAAAGATTTTCTGCTTTTATTTTTTGGCATAATGATTCCGGACTCCGATCGTGAAAAAGATCCTTTTTTTTTCCCACGAATCTCATCAGATCGCAAGTGAAATTAGAGCGCTTTAATCTTGTGCTTATGATGTGATACTAAAGCCAGAAAAGATCAATATCGTGGTTTTTGCGCATGATAAAGCTAAATGACTATGTAAGTACATAGTCAACCCAGGTAATCCGAAAATGAACTAAAATGTCAGCGAAACTAAGAACTTTGCTGGATTCAAATACTCGGGATGGGTGGTTTATAACATATGGTACCTGTTTTTAGTAATTTGGGCTTGTTAAGTTCCATTTATCAAGTCCAATTTCTGCTTTATAAGTTTTGGCGTGGTCAAAATTAAACTAATGATATGATTTTTTTTTTTTAAAAAAAAAAGAGGCACGTATTAGTGGAAGCTTTTTATAATTGAGCTGGTGCAATTGTCCCCGATAAATGTAAAAAGAGGCATAGCCGCTTACTAGGTTGATGACAAGCGTGCTAAATAACCACTTCATTTCTAATAATCATTAATTTTCACGATTACACTCTAACCCATGTTTTAATTCGCGCCAACTTTTCTCTGACACTTGCGGAAAATCGTACAGCAACAAATCCAGATATTAAATTAAATCAAATCCACTAAAGGAAGGAAAGGAACTGACTACCGAGACAAAGTAAGCCCAAGTTGGTGGAAGGCCTGCGGTTTATTGGTCAAATGCATATCCCACTATATTAAAATTAAAAAAAAAAGTTTAGAAACTGATCAAGTTGGAGAGCACTTGGCCTGTCTTTCTTTCCAATTTCTTGTTCTATAATTTTCTCTTTCAGTTCTCGGGTCAATTGATGAGATACGGAGGATCCAATCAGCATGCAACAACAATTGTAATTAATAGTATATTGATTTCGTCAGACCACCACTTTGTCCTGACTCCTAAGCTTATCCTTTCGTTATTGACACCTCAAATACGTAAAGTCATGAAGCTTCCTCGATTGACATTAGTGGCAAAAGTCTTCTAGTTGGAAGTCTAACCGTTTGAATCAAGTTTCGTGCGCCTAAATTGGTCCATCTCTTTGGATGATCTTAAGGGCGCATCGCCGCATCGATCTTGCCCATTTAGGACCCTGCTCCTGAAATGCTCCCAACAGGTCTCGAACCAAAATACAATGGCAAGAAGAAGAACAAGCTCTCTTACCATCTAAGCCAACGCATTATTAGTTTCAATAGCCTCGTTAAAAGTTCATAAATTCTTCCAATTCCTAATAAATCAATCATATGGTATGAGAAGTGGCGACAGGTGCAAATGGCATTCAACAAACTTGGGCCCATTATTACCAGACAGTGTACATATAGCGGAGTTCCAACAACCCACCATTCACATTTGAGAGACGGAAATGGAGCCTGTTTCATTATTCAGTCCAACCATATACAAGTTTTGTTTTGGCTAATGTCCAGCCCCTACATAATTACTGATTAGGAACAATTCTACTATTTTGGACTTGAAAGAAACGCACAATTGGTCTCGACAGGGTGAATGTACAGTGCCGGTTTCAATGCAATTTTGTGAAACAACCTGAGAATCACCGTCAAATATCTCGGTGTATGTCCGGTGAAGAGATATGGGTTTCGACACCCTCACACAAGCGTCTCATGAGAACTTAACCGATCTGTCTTGAGAGGCTACTCGTGCGCCTATAAGATCTTATTGAGCCGCGACTTGTTTTGATTTCATTCTTTCTTTCTTTTTTGGTGAAAACCTGTTTGCATTTGAATTCCCTTCAAACGGAAAGCAGATAAAGATAATCACTAAGGACTCCATTATGGAGAAGTCTCGCTTAATTAGGATGAGTCTTTGCTGGTGATAGTTCCTGTTGTGCTTGATTCAGGTTCTGCAATATCAGATGAGTAGTTCCAAGTAATCTAAGGGAAAACTAACAAAAAACGTGCTAAACATATTGCGTTTGTACTAATCTCAGTCATAAATATTTTAATTTGATCAATTTAGTCATAAATATTTTAAAGGTTTGATTTTTTTTAACGGTTTGATCAATAGTATCATTCCGGACAACTTTGGCCAGAAAGCACTGACGTCCTACGTGGGACTGGCGGTGTCTACACTATCAATTTCTGACCAAAGTTAACTGGAAGAATTACATTGGTAAATCGTCATAAGTTTAGGACTAAATTGGCCAAATCAAAAGTTTTTTTTGTAGTAATTTCCTCATTAATCTTGGGACGCTTCACAATACTTTTGCTTTAAAAATCAACTTATGGTTTTGCTTTAAAAGTTGATTTTTTATTAGAGAAAAGTATTTGATAGCATGACAAAATTTTTGTTTCTGGAGAAGAAATTCATTTGGTAACAGTAGGCGGTAGTGGCGGCGAGGCGCACGGTGGTGGGCGATGGTGGTTGCGGCGACGATCGATGGTTGGCGGTGGGCGGTGTGGTCAGTGGTAGGAGGCGGCCGGTGGTGGGCAGCGACAGTGGAGGCGTAGTTGGGAGAGAGAGAGAAGCTGAAAATGAAAAGAGGCTAAAGTGACAAAAATATTGATGTTGAGAGATTTATACTTCTGAAAGAAAAGTAACTTTTTTTAACTTGCGGAATTGGCTTAAAAATAATTTCTTGCTTCGGAAGTAGAAATATAATGTTGTTCAATCAAACGAATTTCTGTGTCAAAAGTTGAATTACCAAACGGATTCTGGAGCTGAAATCCATTTTGAAAAGTGTTATCATACGCGCCCATTTCTAGAGCAGAAATCCATTTTGAGAAGTGTTATCACGTGTGCCCATTTTTCTAAAGATCATATTTTCATTACCAAACGTATTTTTGTTCTATTTTCCTAAGAGGCTGATGGAGTCATGAGTCATAGTCTACTTGGACGAAGGTTATCGATGCAGAGGGTGGGTCGTTGTGAGGTGACAATCAAATTAATTTTCTAAGTGTCATGTTTTCTTTCGACCCATGCTTGGTCAGTGGATTGCATGCTTGAATGTGATCCACGTCCAATCTAAAATACACACAATACTAAGACAACGAGAAGAAAAAAATTAGTATCCGCTCTTTTCCTCTCTATCTCTACTGTTCTTTTGTTTTCGTTTTTTTTTTGCCCTTTCCATCTTATCTCTAATGGCTCAACCCAGGCCACTGCACCACTACTGTGTGTAACAGTACACCACAGTGTGCCTCTCTTCCTCTAATCAGAAATGAAGGAAAATATTGGGCGGGATTCACTCCCATACGGAGGAAGCCTAATGAAGGTAAGCCCAAAAGCTTGAGCCCAAAAAAAGGTTAACGTGAGGCAGTAGCGAGAGAGAGAGAGAGAGAGAGAGAGAGAGAGAGAGAGAGAGAGAGAGAGAGAGCAGAAAATCTGAGAAAGAATGTGCTGCCCGATTTTCATCAAGCTGACGAATGGAGGACGATTCGTGTTCTTGTATCAAGTTTTTCGTGAGCTGAACCGAACCTGGGGTTTAATGAGATTTACCCTTGATCTCTTATGAAGTTCATGCGTACTGTTGAGAATGATGTTCTCGATATTGTTGCTGCCATGTATCTCTAATATTAGTTATAGAAGAACTTTGTTAACGTAATTTTGTTGATAGCAAATATTTTGGGTGGACTCCAGTCCTGTGTTTTTTTTTTTTAATCTCCTTACATTGAGGAGGTTTTCCACGTAAAATTATCCTGTATTTATGGGTGCTTGGTATTTATATTGCTCTACTATATTATTGGCTATTAGGTTTGCACTAGAGGGTAGATTGTCTTGTTCCGATATTTGTTCAGGTTGTCATTGTTCTTCTTTGTACATTGATTCTTGATGATTTTTATATCTTGTATTAAATGATGGAAACGAACATGCGTAGAATGGTCACATTAAATGGTTCAAATTATCATATTTGGAATGGGAAAATGAAAGATCTTTTATATGTGAAGGATTGTTATTTACCTGTGTTTTCCACTGAAAACTCGAGAATAAAAATGATGGCAAATGGTCTATATTTCATTATTTAGTGTGTAGTCACATTAGACAGTGGGTGCATGATAATGTTTTGATCAATGTCATTGATGAAGCATATGCAAGCAGTTTGTGAGATAATTGTCCAAAAAAGCTTAAATATATTATACGGCATGCAATTCAATCCTAAACTTTTAAATTCATGTCAATTCATCTCTAGCCCTTTTGATGATTTGATAATTCAGTCGTAAACCTTTTGTTTATATCAATTTAGTTCTAAAACTTGTGAAAATTTGCCAGTTTAATCCTAAACCTATTCTTCGGATATTTGGCCAGAAAGGCTATATTGGCAAATCGTCAAAAGATTTAAAATCAAATTGGCAAATCATCCAAATATTTGAGACTAAATTGACACAATTGAGCTACAATTATAAGCTCGCCACAAAATGCCTTTGTTAAAGGCCGTCGGATTAGTGACGACATCCTTTTGGCTCAGGAGATGTTTAGTGGTTTCCATCACGAATCGTACTTTTCGAAATGTGCTATTAAAGTTGATTTTCAGAAAGCCTACGACACAGTGGATTGGGATTTCCTTCGATTGGTCCCGCATGCTTTTGGATTTTCGGTATGATTCACTAATCCCATTATGACTTGTGTCACAACTCCAAGATTCTCTGTCTCTATCAACGGGAACCTTCATGGATTCTTCTCCAGCGGTAGGGGATTGTCGCGACCCTCTTGAGGTTGTCGGGCTCTCGAGGGCTAATGGGCCGTCCTGTCTGGTCGGACGCGGGCCTCTCCCAAGGCCCATTACCCAAATCACAACGGAGGTATGCGTGATCGATTTTCAGTGTGGTCTAGTGACATGTGCTAAGTGTGCATGCCATGGAGTCGCCACCAATCATTTTTTTAGGGTATGATTGGACCACCCAATCGAATAGTTGGGAGTTTCTATTCAATTCTGCGAGAACCAGAGAAATGGTTTCGGGGACTTAGTTACGCCAACCGTCAGAGTTGACGCCCTTTCGGTACCTAAGTTGACTGAATTTTCTAGCCTGAGATTCATGCGGATGAGTAAGGTATGAACCATAAATCTAGAAATTCATGCAGATAAGAGTGATTATCCTAGCAATCACAATCAGTAATAAAATGCGCAACTCAAGGAATCTAGATATGTAAATAAATCACATGGCATTCCTAGTAATGCCCTATTTATCAATCACAGCTCAAGAATGATTTAGCTGTCCTAGCCGTTCTACACTCGATCTAACCTAAGAAAAGCATTAGGAAGCATCGCAGGAGTTCGAGAGTACTCACATGGGGTTCGCCGTGCCCTGGTTTGGTCTTGGACGAGCTATCGAGCTCATGCCGACCAGATTATATTTGGGGATCCACTCGGCGTTTTACACCATGAAATCATGTGAAACAAAAACGAAAATATTCAGCAAGGGGCATTTATTGTAGATGGTGGTCGATCTAATTGGACATCAAGACTAAAAAAGATGTAGAAATTTACAAATTAAAAGACTCGAATGATATTTTTTTTGCCAAATTCAACTCTATGCGTCGTGAAGAAACACATGCAATTGAACTTGAATTTTGACTATTTATGAGTTCAAAATTAAAAGAAAATTAAAATAAAAATATTGACTATTTTTCTATATTTTTACGGCATCGAATGCTATTTTTCTTCATTTTTCATGTATTTTTCTATTTTTGGAAAATATTAAAAAATTGAAAAATTATTTTTTTGTCAAAAATGGTTCCTTTAGCTTGGTCAAGGCTACCAAAGATGATTTTTTAATTTTTTAACTTTTTTATATATTTTTTTATGAATTTTTAAAAAATAAACTATGAAAGACTGATAAAAAAATCAGGTGTCAACAAGGATCCGCCAAGGTGACCCAATATCGGCTTATTTATTCACCCTTGTTATGGAGATTTTTACTAGCATTATCAATCTCCAAACTAGACAGCCCAGTTTCAAGTTTCATTGGAGGTGCAAAGCAACGCGGCTGTCCCACCTTTTCTTCGCAGATGATGTTCTTATTTTTGCCGAGGCTAATCCTACCTCGGTTGCACTTCTCAAGTTGGGTTTGGATAGATTCTCCGACTGGTCTAGGCTTAGACCAAATTTGAATAAAAACGAATTCTTCTGCTCAGGTGGCTCGGTT
The DNA here is from genome assembly GCA_021437785.1 of Rhodomyrtus psidioides. Classification (NCBI taxonomy): domain Eukaryota; kingdom Viridiplantae; phylum Streptophyta; class Magnoliopsida; order Myrtales; family Myrtaceae; genus Rhodomyrtus; species Rhodomyrtus psidioides. The sequence continues at coordinate 2,469,396 of JAILYB010000047.1, forward strand.
CAACTTCGACAGTAGCTCTTCTCGTTACTTAGCTTTCAGGAAGGTGTTTTGACATTCCGATATTTGGGAGTTCCCATTGTATCTGGTCTTTTGAAAAAAGGTGGATTGCACCTCCTTAGTGAATACTATCACAGCTAAAGCCCGTTCATGGTTGCAACTTTTTCTTTCTTTTGCGAGAAGTCTTATACTAGTCAAAATGGTCATTCACGCTATCTAGGTTTATTGGGCATGTGTGTTTATTCTTCCTAAGACTGTTCTTCTTCGTATAAAGCAAATTCTCAAGCAATTCCTTTGGAAATGCCCTGAGTTAGGCACATGAAGTGTTAAGGTATCGTGGGATAACACTTGCTTACCAAAGGAGGAGGGAGGCCTTGGCATTCGTCGACTCTTCAATTACGACAAGGCCACCATGCTCAAACATATCTAGCTGCTCTTCACAGATAAAGAGTCCATATGATGCAAGTGGATTCACTCGTACTTTTTCAAGAACATGAATTTTTGGATAGCGAGCAGACCGACTTTATGCTCCTTGTCTTGGAAAAAGATCCTAGACCTCAGATACAATAGTGAACAACTTTTTCGCTGGCGAGTAGGAAATGACAATATCTCTTTCTGGTTTGATTCTTGGCATTCGAGGGGTCCTTTTTATAAGTTATTTTCGGATCTCGATATATATAGGTCAGGTACGTCTCGTATGGCCATGGTTCGAGATTTCCTGAATACAACCCACTTTCCCTCAAGGGTGAACACCGTCATGGGAGCTTGGTCTGATCCCATGTCGTCCCTCACCCTTGAGAATCGTGACACTTTGCTTTGGCTTGGTCATTCTTCTGGCGTCTTCTCCTCAGCTTCAGCTTGGGAGTATTTTCGATATAGAGGTCAAGTAGTCCAATGGCATTCATTCATCTGGGACCATCACCCTGCTCCTCGGCACACCTTCATTTTGTGGCTTATCACTCTCAATAGGCTACCGATGCAGATCATCCTTCTTGCCTATCATCGTATTACGGAAGGTACTTGTGCATATTGTAGGTGCCGCCCCGACTCTATTAAACATTTATTTTTTGGTTGTGGATTCACAAATACTCTAGCATTGTTTTGGCTGGCTATGTGCAACTTGGCTTGGCGTAATGCTTCTTAGCAAGACAACCTTTAGTGGGCAATGAGTCACATTTGAGGGCATTCTTTCCACCAAAGCATTGCTAGATTCTCTTTTGGAGCCCTTTGTCACATGATATGGACGGAGCGAAATCATATTCTCTTTCGTAACAAACAACTCAATATGACATCCCTTAAAGAGCACCTTCAGAAGGTTGTCAGTGACAAGGCTCTCTCCTTTAACATTGTTGAAGGCAATGCCAAAAATCGAAGGATGCAAGCTTCTTGGGGTATCTCCTCAACAATCTTTGATTGATGTTTAGTGGAGCCATGTTTTGGCCTTCTTTGCTTCTACTTCTCAGCCGCCTTGTTTGGCTTTCCTTTTCTGGTTCTGCTGCATGTATATGTTATGCTCGTTTTTGTATATCTGTAGCTGCTACTTGGCGTATCCTTCTGTCTATTCTGGTTTTTGCCCGAGCTGCCCTTACGCTTTGAGCGACACTTCAGTGGTGTGCGGCGAATGTTTTGTTTGTAATTATTGCTTTTCTCTTCAATATATCTCTTACTTTTACCCAAAAAATTGACACAATTGAATGACTTATGATTAAATTGGACTCCATATAATAGATTTAGGATTTTTTGGACAAACAATTTAATTCTAAACCTTGTGAAAATTTGCTAGCTTAGTCCTAAACCTATTCTTTGAGTATTTGGCCGGAAAGACTATATTGACAAATCGTCAAAAGATTTAAAACCAAATTGGCAAGTTATCTAGATATTTGGGACTAAATTGACACAATTGAATGACTTATGGTTAAATTGGACTGTGTACAATAGATTTAGGATTTTTTGGACAAATTTTTCCACAACTTTAGGTTGCACATGATCGGGATGGAGGCAAGATTCGTGAAAGGGGTAGGGAAAGGCCTAAAAAGGATACTGGAAAGGAGACCACGAGAGAACATGTAGAGCATTTAAAGGTTACATTGAATATAAGAAGGTATCGACAGAATAATAGAATCCATGCGCTGTGTTTGTTGAGATAAGGCCTGTTGTATAATGATAGCGTCGATATCGACCGGAATCCAATTATTAGAGTGACTGTAGGGTTTTTAAACAAAAGTTTGGATCTCGTCTCCCGTTGCGCTGACAATTCCAGGTCACATGGGAGGTTGACTTTTCTTGAACAGGAGAGAACGTGCAAGCTTGTAGCTGGAGTGAACTCCGGATCATACACATCGAAGTTTCTTGCATGCCAGATAGGCTGCAATTGCAAAGCATGCGCTAGCTTATCCAGTAACCAGAGTCGCTCGGGGTATTCGCCGCCATGCTTCCCGATCGAACCGGCTGATTAAAAGCCATGCGACACCCAACTTTAAGTTGAAGGATTTGATTGAGGAAGAGATCCGCGAGGCGATGCATCGGTGTCCCCGAGTTGAAGGAGATCACCTACTTCATACGTCTGATTTTTTATTCAAAAGTCAAATGCAAGAGAAGAAGCGTGGGATGCGATCTTCACCGCAACCATCGTTCAAGACTCGATTCATGGACCGCAGCTTCGATTGACTTAGGACACTGTCGCATATAAATAGAGCTCTTCTTCCTGTCCAAGAGAAGCACGGCCCACTTGTTCCCATGAAGTTTGGCCGTTTCTTAAGTTTGACTTTTGATTCGTCGATCCACACCTTCGAAGCTCCAAACTTGTGTTCTTCATAAGGAATGACACTTCAACATTGAGAGATACCTCACATCCGGACACGAGAATTCGATTTTAAATAGCTCCTGCCAACTTTGTTCGATCACCTCCTGTTTTCGTCTTCAAATTCGAACACCGAACCGTTTCTTTTGTAGCGTCTTATCTTGATTTCCACACGCATGGCCGGTGTCAAAATAATCTTGTCGCTTCTGCTCCTTGCGGCCTTCGGCCTAATTGCTCAGTGTGGGGCCTCGACGGATCCCGGACGGGCGCCCTCTCGGGCTATCAAAGCAGCCTACTGGCCATCGTCTAATGGATTCCCTGCGTCATCCATAGACACATCGTATTTCACTCACATCTACTATGCGTTCCTCTTGCCCGATCCGACAACGTTCAGGCTCGACGTCACAGCATCTGACCAAACCGAGCTGCCTCGATTCACAAGCACGCTGCAAAAGCGAAAGCCGGCGGTCAAGACCCTCCTATCCATAGGAGGAGGCGCGTCGGACCCGACTGTGTTCTCCGGGATGGCAAACAGCTCGGAAACTCGTGCGGCATTCATAAACTCCACCATTGAAATAGCTCGACAGTACGGTTTCAATGGGGTTGACTTGGACTGGGAGTTTCCAGCTGATGAGCAAGACATGTCGAACCTCGCTTTGCTTTACAAAGAGTGGAGACAAGCACTGGATGGCGAGTCCAAAACAAGCGGTAAAAGCCGCTTATTACTGACATCTGCTGTGTACTACGCATCTGGATTTCAGCTTTCCGGGACGCCCAGATCGTACCCCGGTCAGGCGATCCGGAAGCACATGGACTGGGTGAGCCCCATGTGCTTCGACTATCACGGGTCGTGGGAGAACTTCACGGGCGAGCAATCAGCACTTTACGATTCGAAGAGCAACATCAGCACGAGCTACGGAATCGGTTCGTGGATTGAAGCGGGTGTGCCGCCCCGAAAGCTGGTGATGGGCCTACCATTGTATGGGAGGACATGGACGCTCCAGAATCCGAATGTCACCGGAGTTGGTGCTCCAGCTGTTGGGCCGGGTCCAGGAGACGGTGTGTTGACCTACAACCAGATCGTCGATTTTAATGTGCAGAACCATACAACAGTCAAATTCGACAAAGAGTCGGTGTCGTACTACTCATATGTTGGAGTCTCTTGGATTGGCTATGACGATGTTGGGTCTGCACGGAGGAAGGTCCAATTTGCGCGGTCTCAGGGCTTGGGCGGGTACTTCTTCTGGGCTCTCGGACATGATAAGAACTGGATTATCTCAAGACAAGGTACAAAATGAAATCATCCTTCCTAATGTTCACGACACATAGCAATCACATGTTGATTCTAACAATGTTTGCTTCTTACAACTCCTATTGATGACAGCCTCGAGAGCTTGGGATCACTGAAGAACTTGGGAAGACTGTTCGCTGGCATCTGACGATTCTAGTACTCGCGTTTAATTTCAATTAGTCGCTTCTCACGGATAACTTTACAAAAACTCTAGGAAAAATTCTCGGATTTCTCATCTTAAAGCTAAATTTCTCCGAGAATATCCTGTGCAAATCATTGGAAAGTGGGAGCATTTGTGCGGGTGTTATCTACCTTCCAATTCAATTCCTGATTGCTCAAATAAATTCATTGAGTTATGCAACCAGCCTTTTCCCTCGAAACATCTGCGGTGCCTATTTTAACAAATAACAACGAACACGAGAGCATAAGGAAATAGCGATCTAGTCGTTCCTTCCTTTTTTCGTATCATGGAGCACGAGGAGAATCGAAGGATCAGTTGCTGAGCAAAGGATGACATAATTGTGTAACAAAACGGTACTTTCGCATAGCCGTGGCTAGACGAATATGTAGTTCGGGTGCTTTTAGTGAACAGAATCCGTGTACTCAATCTTTCGAGTACAAAATACAAGGGCTGGCCGGTGATATTACAATCGTAGAGCTCAATAACTGAAGATGTTTATTTTTTATTTTTGGTCGGAGAATAACTGAAGATGTTGACAAGCAGAAAGCAGAGTATAGTGACTTACAAATTCGGCTCACAATTGAGCTAAGCAAGATTCTCAGGAAACACAGAAGCAACCACTAGGAACTAGAAATGAGTGATTTTTCAGACAGTTCCCTTCTGGCTTGGAGATTAACGAACAAGACAGGCAGTACAAGGATGGTGGAGGGAAGGGAACTAAAACTCGTCAAGGTAAGACACGAAATGAATCATGCAGCTTATCAGCAAACAGATATGTAGAATAGTTAAAGCCAGCGAAAGGAATCATTCTCTCCTCAGTTTGACATGCATCATCTCATTCACATTGCGGTTTATAGCAATAGTGGAAGGAAAAGGTATAGTGCAATACATACTTGAGAAGTTGAAGAATGGCTGTATCAAGCAGATTTGGTTCAATCCTTATAAGCCAGAAGATGATACGCCTCCCATTAATTGAGCTAGCGAGCACACTTCATCCACTGCAATCTCCTGTCATGCATCTGCAGCACCTTCTACAAATGCCATAACCACCGTCAACAGACTTTTATTCAGATAAACCGAGACGTACATGCAAAAAGAAGCAATCTATCTGTCGCGAGTTTCTTTTAAACAATCAACAGAGAATAGATTCAATTAACCTAAAAGTGTTTATGATCATGCCATTAAATGGTCCAAATGTTGCAAAAGCAATACTACAAAACTGAACATCAAGGTTAGTGAATTATGAAAACACGCCAAATTTGGTTGATCACGTCATAAGCATCAGTGTAACCCCTCTATTTGCCACATACCTGTTACTGTCCACATTTTTGCTTACTTATTTTTGCCAATCCCGAATAGGCAAGGAAGACAACCTGCGTGAATACTGTCTCTGGGCATTATTAACTCACTATTTGTTGCTTAGCCCCATCTGTAACCCATTAATCCGAGATGGGCAGACCCTGTCACCATATCTCCACCAAGAAGTTATAGGCTCAGAATCCGTTAAAACAACGTAATATACCCATTCATACTACTGCAAGCAGATTCAACAACCGGAATTTGCATTTGTGAAAAATAATGCCCTTACCACTAGGGCATCATCAAAGGTGGTCCACACTTGCACATTTGAATGTGATAATTCAGCGCCCTATTCATGATATTCAATTATCTGCAACAAAGTTAAGCAACCCCATTATATTATAACCATCTATGTCTCTGCATATAGACGGAAGATAATAATTGCAACTCAAACTATGTTCTTTATGAATGACTCATATACCAAAACAGTATGTAATGTGATGCAAAGATGAGCACAAGGCATTAACACAAAATGCAAGGATCAAAAGAGTGTCAACATATGGACTATCCTTTGTCAGGTCCCTGGTTCAAATCTCCCATCTCGCGCTCCGTGACTTAAGTAGGGGTCGCGGTTGGTGGTTGCCGTGCTAGTCCCCCCGAGGAATAGTCGAGGTGCGCGCAAGCTGGCCCGGACACCTCGGTCATAAAAAAAAAACGTGTCAACATAAAAAGGTTGCAAGCACCTAAGGTAAAAAGACTAATTAAAACCATAAAAAAAGCGCTCAGGCGAAAGCAACTTGAGATTTTGGTTACAGCTTAGAAAAAATGCAGAACGAGAAACCGATCATAATTGCACAAAAATTAGCCCAAGTTTACATAGAGAACTATGACCCTCACACTCAAAGTGGTCCTCAGACGTTCATCAATCTCTCCCCACATATTCTTTTTCAGCATATCAGCAAGCGGATGACATAAACACTTGGTTTCAATGATAGCATTATTAACCCACCATTCAACATGCATCATCTCATATTCCATTAAAATGATACTGGAAGGGGAAAAAAAAAACTATCCATCTATCAAAAGGTTGAATAATGGGCGTACCAAGCTGCTGGAATCAATCCAAAATAAGCAAGAAGACACTAGATGGAAAAACTCTGTCCGTCGATTCCAGCTACAGCACAGTTATCCAGCAAAGTCTCTGGTAATGCATCAGCAGCACATCTGGCACAAGTAAAGCTCGAGTAATCATAAGCCATAGGCACTTCCAATTGACATTGTCATTCACATAGACCAAGACAACGGTTCAAAAGATTTACAATTAGGGAGCAAACATAAAAAGCATCTGATTTGCCACGACTCTCTTACACAATCAACTGGACAAATACAATTGAAGTAAAACTAATATGTTGCGAAGGGGACTCTACTCAGCCACTAATCATAGATGCTCGTATCAATGCCACTAAATGCTCCAAAGTTTGCAAAAGGAAATCTACACAACTGTAGTGCTATGAAGCCCTGCAAACAAGGAAAGTATCGGTTAAAGCTCGTAACTGCACTTTCCACATTTCATCGGAGTAACTAGAATGCGCTATTCGGCACACCTAACTAATAACTTGCCGTCAAATCATCATGTCGGGAAATCCAAACAGAGGATACCAGAATAATCAAACCAATGAATTTAAATGGAAGTTAACAGCCACAAATTATATACTTAACAATTCCTTATTAATCCAGAGGGAAATGTGCCTGAGACCAAATATTTTGAGCCGGATTCGGTCGAAAATTCAGACTTTCTTTTAGATGCTGCAATCACATAAAAATATAAACATTGAGACTCAGCAGCTAAATACATGGCAATTGAATCATGAGTTCATACACCAAAAGAGAAGGTGAAATGAGATAAAGCATAAGCATGGGTAAGCGGAGATCCGATATAAGAAGGAATTGTGAACGCTTTTTATTTGAAGACTAATTGCAACAATTTACAAGAGCTCAAGCTAAAGCAACTCGAGATTTTGGTTACAGCTTAAAGAGCATACAAACTTAAAAGCAGGTCATACTAACATAACAATTAGCCAAAGTTTACAAAGAGAACTAGAACTCTCACACACAAGTAGTCTACAAATATTCATCAAATCTTTCCCAAGCTATTTTCATTTAATTAGTACTCTGTCCATCTTCGACACCAAGGCCGTACAATACACCAGCGTACTTTTCTGTGGAGCCATTGAAGAACATGTCCCTCAACTTCAGGAAAGAACAAGCCGTGAGCAAGCTGTCAGACCCAGCTTGATGGCACACGCCAAATCTCTCAACTTCCAACAATTCAGCAAGCTTATTCAAGCCGCCGTGAAGACTGTTGCAGAACTTCATCAAATGCTTGATGTCGTACACCATGGGGAAATAAATATTGATCAAATCGAAGAACCCCACTTGCGTATCAGGCAAACTCCGGCAAGTCAACAACTTCAGCAGGTAACCGAAATCATACCCGCTATGAAAGGTAACCCAGTTAACATCACCATTCATAACAATCCCAGAGGACATCAAGAGCTCACCAAAGCGTCTCACGTCGACCCCCTCCTCATTATTCTTCTTGAAATCCATACCACACTGACGCAGCAACTCGATCGAATCGCCAGCGAACATGTCCTCGGTTACATTGAACTCGCGGAAATTGAACTGCCAAATGCAATACTTGTCTGTGCCGCAAGTGGGCAAGTTCCCGTTCTCGTCCGAAAACGTGAGACCCAATTGGATCAACTTCAACATATCAACATTATTTTTCAAAGTCTGGTAGTTATAATCGCTGATGTTCTTGAAATTCCCCACCGGACGAGAAACAACTCCAGGGAACTCGGTATCCATCGCCACATAATTGAATCTGTCCACAACTTCGCGGATCAATGCGAATTCCTCTTCGAGATTATCGTTCCACACCTCCCGAATGTTAATCGATTCATCTTTCAGCAGCATCGACATTTCCAACGTCCCAATTCCAAAACAACAGCTCGGCCTAGTTTTATCGAGCCCAGATCTGGAAGTAGATCATCAATAAACACCCAAAACCTCAAAGCTGAAAGCCGGTCGTCGCTCGAACTCTCAAGTCGGAGCCCTTTCAGGCTTTACCAAGAGATCTGAAGCAAACCCAGACCATGAAACAACGTATTACAGACAGAAAACACTTCTGAAGGGAACGGTTTGCTGGAATGAGACACAGATCCCAGACAGCTAAAGGCTCAACTAGGAACTGAGCACGTATATCAGATCTTACCTTGGATTTGCGAAATTGTAGCCCGAAATCAACAGATCTAGAACTTGGAAAGGGAACCTCAGCTTCGTTGGGGAAAGATCTTAGGTCAACGAAGCCCGCGGAGGGAAAGAGATAGAGAGAGAGGGGACTTTAGTGGGCGTCTTCTCAACCACTGAGGAGACAGTACAGCAGGAAACGAGGAAAGTGACGTTTGGACAAGAGAAGCCATATCCGACGTCGTCTCCTCATCTTAAGTCCTTCCCCTAACGACGTCGTTCCTGGTGCCTTCACATCACGACGCTCGTACCGTACGACAAGCGTGTTCATCTTCCAACCCTGCATCTGAATCGTTACGATGGCATGTTTTCCCAAGGCAAAAATCCCCAAGACCACGAGATTTCTGCTCTCCTTGGTAGTCGCGAGACAGCCTTATTCCATTCAATAAGCACCAGCCAAATGCGGCGAAAAATTTTACTTCAAAAACAAATATAGCATGATGGCGCGATTTAATGCGTTCCTTTACCGAAATGAGATGTTAACCATACAAAACGAACATAATCCTTGCGGTCCTCCCTAACGACGTCGTAACAGATGCCTTGCATCACAACTCTCGCACCATTGAATAAGCGTGTACATCATGCTCGTTCGAGTCGTCCATCTGAATCGTGTATTTTTCCAAGGTAAATCTCTAGGACTAGGAGGTCTGTTTGCTTCTTGGGGATCGCGCGAAAGGCCGCACTGATTTCATTCGATAAGCATTAGCCAAATGTAGCGAAAAAATTTAACCAGAGAAACAAATATAGTGCGAGGAATGACATATTTTAATCGAATGTGATTTAATGCCATCCTTTACCTACATGAAATCTTAATCGCACAAAATGAAACATAATCTTTACGGGCCTCCCTAATGACGCCGTAGTCGGTGCCTTGCATCACAACCCTCGCGAGACAGGATAAGTGTGTTTATCCCGCTCGTTCGAACCCTGCTTTTGAATCGTTACGATAATGTTTTTTTTTTCTTCCTAAGGCGAGTCTTCGGGACCATGAGGTCTGTGGGCTCCTCATGGATCGAATGACACACCCTGCACCGAAAGGTCATCCTAATTTCATTCAATAAGCGTCATCCAAATATAACGAACATATTTAACGAGAGAAACAAAATATAGCGCGATGGTAGTACAGTTGATCGAATGTGATTTAATGGCGATCCTTTATCGAAATGAGATATGAATCATATACAAAACAAACATAATCTTTGCGGTCCTCCCTAACGACGTTGTGGTTAGTGCCTTACATCACAATCCTCGCACCATTTTGATAAGCGTGTTTATCATGCTCGTTCGAGCCCTGCGTCTGAAACCGTTGCTGCCGTATATTTTGAATAAAGCGAGAATCTCCAGGACCACCACGAGGTCTGTGCGCTCCTCGGGGGTCGCGCGATACACGGTGCACGAAAAAAGGCTGTCCTCATTTCATTGAATAAGCATCAACCAAATGCGGCGGAAAATTCATCCGGAGAATCGAACGTAGGGCGACGGCGACACGACTAATCGGACGCGAGTGAATGCGGTCCTTCGCGGAAATGAAAATCTCTAATCACGTAGGAGTTGTCACGTAATCTTTGCTGGGACATGTTTCGAGAGAGTGGGGGCCGGTGGCAAAATTGTGATTTTCACGCCAACAGCACCGAGCTTGCCAAATTTGACCGAGACCCACCCAACAAAGCTCGTGGCCAATCCGCGGAATCAACGTTGCTTGGGCGGCGGAACTTTGCCTGGACGCCGAAGACGACGAGGGGCCACGAAATTTGTGAGATCTTGACATTTAATTGTATTATATTTCTTATTTTAAAATTTTTTATAGAATAATTTAGTAGCATGATGAATGGGAGATGGCGATGATGGTGATAGGGATGAGACTGGGTTTTTTGTCTGAAAGTAGAGCGGGGAGATTAAATTAAGGAACGCACGGTTTGACCATGTCATTTTGGACCGTACCTTCCAACACGCAAGCCCAACAGGAGATCCGATGCTGAATGATGAATAACGAGGGTCGCTTTCAAGGGACTTTCGCTCGAACACGAGTCGAGGCTCATGGAATATCCTACTGACGTCACGGGGCCGAGTAAGATGCGAATCTGAATCGGGATCGATGGTCCGGAGAACGTTGGATTGTTCGAGGGCGTGATGTTATGTGAAATCGAACATTTATTGCGTATTTAGGTTTTACAACGCATTGGACATTGATGCGGGAATTCAAAAATATTGTTATATACATCAGAAGACCTTGCTAACCTTCCCTTTGCAAAAATTAAGATCATTCTCCAAAGCGCGTGAGGATTTAGCGACAACTTACTTAGGTTTTGGCATTGTTACCGGAAGTGGTTGTGGAGACGACTTACTGTACCCGGCGTTAGGTTTTGTCTTTTGCTCAACATTTCGGGACTGTGTTCTTCAGATTTGGGGATGGGGCTAGGGGCGAGTTGAAAATGATTTGATCCCAAATTGACAGCCCTAATACATGGTCTACAAATTTAGCGATTTGTACTCGACCCTGACTCGGCCTGTATCCGATCCGACCTGGCGTTAATTCTAAGCAACTTTTTCTCCTTAAATTGTTGCCTTTGAAGAACGAGCGACCTCATGAACAGACTAACCGAGAAAGTGAGGGAGCTAGGGTGCTCGGTTCGGATTGTGCAATATTTATGCTGTCTACTTGGAGAATCGTCGCCTCAGAACTGCCCTCCACCAAAGTAGATATGCCTACGTTAGTTTCACTTGTACATTTGTTCTCACACCATCAAATCTCCTCAACACCCAATTGGTCCTCATCACCTAAACATGCTTCAAAATTCAAGAACCAAATGAAATCCTTTCGACATTTGAATTTCCCGTCGGAAACTCTGGTTCTCAAAATTATTGGAACTCACTCAATAATTGTCTCCCTCTTTCTTGCATGATCCAGGTAAATAATCGTTTCTTTGTCCAAACGGCAAGTGGAAAAATCCCCCCTTCTGTAAATAATTCTCTCACGTTTTGGACGTTAGCTGGTATCGGTTTCTCGTAATAGGTTCGATATGCACGCCAACTGCTTCTTCACACATGCTAACCCACTTCTACTGCGTATCCGACCACGATCTCTCGCTAGCTTCTTTTAAGATTGAGGTTTGCCCAGAAAATAACTGCTCTTCACAAATTTTCCTGAATTTTAAACAATTTGGCATCGAGCCAACTGTTCGTGCCACATGTGTGTCAGTCACTTCTGTCATGTGTATGCTAGACGTTTGTGTCACTTTTAATAATCCCTATTCTCTTTTTTCCTGCTTGGATCGTAATAATTCCCAATGTCGATCTCGGCACATGCCAAACCGCCCTCTATTAGCCAAACCTATACTAATCACAATTTGATTGAATCGCTAAATCTTATAATTACAAAATCAATATCTCCCTTGTTGTTCATTCCGGCCCAATCCTTTCATAGGGAAAAAAAAAAGGTTCAAACACAGCCAGTCAGACCAAGATTAAACAACTGATCAGCTGAAAATTAGTTAATGGGTAAAATATGCAGGCCTAGTGGGATGATTTAACCAAGTGGCTGTCCTCAACTCCACGATTTCAACTTTAGTTATCACTGACTTGTTTTGATCAGGAGCACGATGTCCAACTGATTTTTGTCACTTCACCAAATGTAAATAACTTTATGCTTGAGCTTAGTATCGGAGTTTAGGCTCGAGTTGTACCTTATTTGTGAAGTTAGTACCGGTCCAAATATTTACTTGCCTGAGAGGAGTTACTATCATCAGAAAAAGAATATTCATTCTCGAACACTTAAGTATCTCTTTACCAAAGAAATCATTATTAGAACATATTTCATATGTGGGCTTTATTAATTATTATTGTAATTACTAATTGATATGATAAGTTAAAGATATATAGTTTCATATTTAGTCTTGTTGTGGAAATACTCCTATATTTTGATTCTGACAAAACCTTCAAAAGATATTGTTTAATGTAATGTGATGCAGGAAGAATGTGTAAGCAGAAGATTGAGTGATTCCAATTCTGTCGCACTGACGAAGGGTCAGATGGAAGTGCTTCTGACGAAGGGTCAGATGGAAGTGCTTCTGACGTAGAGTCAGATGGAAGTGCTCTTGACGATCCAAACAGTGACGGATGGATCACATCAAATCTCCGTATTACCATTCCATGCCAACTGATCAAACTTCTCATAGACGAATCTGAAGAAAGATCAGTTCAACGAATCTGAAGAAAGATCAGTTCCTGCATTTTACAAAACACGAAGACCCACGTATGGCAGGTTTCCGATCAAGGCAAGTGATATTCAATTATCCTGATATCTCCTCTTGTCAATCAAGGGACTTTCTATAATAGGATATCATCTTCTAAGGAAAATATCCTCGGGAATCAACTCAAACTTATCACACTTATGGAAGCTGGAGATTCAGTTGTATGGGCGACTGAATCAGAAGGGTTCAATATCTTACCCAACGGTCTACATATCTTCTGAAGATACAGTCTCGTTCAATCACGATTGATGACGTCCAATCAAGGATTGAAGAGCGATCCCTTGGCTGGAATCCAACGGCTAGTTCGGAGGCATGGGAGTATAAAAGAAGAATAATGTTCGACCAGAGAGCAAGAGAGCGAACATCAATCCAAAGTGCAAGAATAACTAGAGTTTCATCTGAGAGAGTATTCTGAGTATTCAAAATCCTTCACTGTGAAAATCTGTGTGAGAAGGAAACAAAACACTTGAGTGATTGTAATCTTCTTGATTCTTCATAGTGAAATCCAGCCGATCGGCTGTCATCGTGGGAGAGTGGACGTAGGCTTGATCTAAGCCGAACCACTATAAATTTCGTGTGCAATATTCTCTTCTCTAAACTCTTATCTTTGTGTTTAGATTTTCTGCACACCGTTATACTGTTTTTGTTCCTAATCGTACACTGAACTTTATTCATTCCGCAAGAAATTTCAATTGTGATCAGAATCTCCTATTCACCCCCCCCTAGGAGATATTGCTAGATACATCAATTGGTATCAGAGCAGGTTGCTCATTTTACGAAGTGTCTATTGACTTCAGAGTTAACGATCTACTATGTCTAGCAATCACTCTTCAGGAACAAGCGATTCGCACTTTGCCAACAAGCCTCCATACTTTGATGGAAAGGATTACAACATGTGGAGTAACAAGATGAAGTGGTTCTTCAAAGCCTATGATGATCTGATGTGGGATGTCGTTACAAATGGAATAGTTCCTGCAAATACCACAAATCCAACCTCTGCTGACGGAGTAAACATTGTCACAACAATGACTGATGCTGAAAAGGCTAAAAGAAAAGGTCTTGATTCTAAAGCTGTCAATGTTCTCTTTTGTGTCTTATCTACTCCTCTTTATAATCGTGTCTCAGAGGAAGAATCATCTAAGACAATATGGGATAGACTTCATGTTACCTTTCAAGGAACAAATCGTGTGAAAGAAACAAAGCTCAGTATTTTACTGAGTGACTATGAAGCATTTGAAATGAAGCCTGATGAATCTATTGCAGATATGATAGACAGGTTTTAGACTTTGGCAAGTGGACTTGCAAGACAAGGTGCACCTATTGCTGAACCAATGCAAGTCAGGAAAATACTACGTGGACTCACAGATGATTGGAATTACATCAAGCCATCAATTCAAGAATGCCAAACAATTAGACCTCTCTCGGTGGATGAGCTAGTCGGCACTTTGCAATCCTATGAAACAGAACGAGCAAACAAAAAGGGAGAACAGAAAGGTAAAAAATCTATTGCATTAAAAAATCAAATTAATCAATGTTTTTCTGACACAGATGATGAAGATGAGGATGATGAAGAATTAGCCCTCATGGTCAAGAAATTTAGGAAGATGGCTTGGAAAGGCAGAAATATCAAAGGAAAGAAACCTTGGAAAAAGAGTGAGGTAAAAATATCAAGCAACGACTCACAAGATAGCAAAGACGTGATTTGCTTCCACTGTAAGAAAGCATGTCATATCAAACCAAACTGCCCAATTTTGAAGAAGGACAAACTCAAGTATGAGAAGTACAAGAAGGCTCTAAAGGCAGAAACTTTGAGTGATTCTGATGAAAGCGAGAATGATTATGCAAATATCTATCTCATGGCCGAATCAGACTCAAGTTCAGATTCAGAAACTGAGGTATGTTCATCTGAACTCCCTGATGAAGTCGTTGAATATATAGATGAATTATGTAGAAACTACAAAGAAGCCCTTGAGAAGGTTTCTTGTTTGAGAAAGGAAAATACTTCTTTAAAACAACAGAATGTGTTCCAAGAAGAAAAAATTAGTTTTCTACAACAAGAGTTTCACCAGATGAAAGAAAATCATGATTCTGTTTCAAGAGAAAATGCTTCCTTGAAAGAAAATATTTCTACTATATCAAAAAAGTTTTCACAAAGCTCAGAAACTCTGAATAGCATTATATCAAAACAAATACCCTTCAATGATCGATCTGGGTTGGGTTTTAAAAAGGAAAGTAGCCAAAGAAATGTCTTTAAAACTGAATTTCGAAGACCAACGTTTTCCAATTACAAGCATCATTTTTATAAGCATTTTACTAGATCCTACATTCGACAACCTTGTGTGAACTGTGGTGATCCTAGCCATACTAAGGATTACTGCAAGAAAATCTGGAGACCTATTAAAAGGTCAAAATATACTAACACAGAAGGACCCAAGAAAATATGGGTACCAAAGAAACAGTAAGTTGGTTATCTATTGCAGGTACCAAAGAGAAGGAAGAACAAATGGTTTCTGGATAGTGGTTGTTCAAGTCACATGACTGGAAATCCAGATGTGTTTATATCCCTCTCAGATTGTGATGGAAGAAGTGTATCGTTTGGAGGAAGGAACAAGGGTAAAGTGATCGGGAAAGGAAATGTAAAGATTGGAAATCTGACCGTTAAAGATGTCTCTCTAGTCAAAGGATTGAACTACAACTTGATTTCTGTAAGTCAACTCTGTGACTCTGGATATGATATTCGGTTCCAAGATCTAAAATGCACAGGTATGAGCAAGGATAAGAAGCAATCCTTCACGGGACGAAGGCATGGGAATATTTATCTTTTAGATATTAATGCTGACTGTGAACATGCTAAATGTCTTATTTCTGTCAAGGATGAATCTGATCTTTGGCACAGAAAGTTAGGTCATATTAGTATGAAACATATTTCAAAACTTTCCAAGAAGGGACTTGTTCGAGGATTACCTCAAACAAAATTTGAGAAAAATGGACTATGTCATGCATGCACACTAGGTAAGCAGGTAAGAAGTTCTTTTAAGTCTTTAAATCAAGTTTCCACTAAGCGTTGTCTGCAGCTACTTCATATGGACATCTTCGGACCAAATAGAACTCTAAGCATTGGAGGTAAGAAATATTGCCTTGTCATAGTTGATGACTTCTCTAGATTTACATGGGTTTCATTTCTTGCTCACAAAAACGAAGCTTTCATATCCTTTTCAAAACTTGCTAAAAGAATTCAAAATGAAAAGGGTTACACTATTTCCAGTTTGAGAACGGATCATGGGGGAGAATTTGAAGATCAAAATTTCTCAGATTTTTGCACTAATTTCGGAATTCAGCATAACTTCTCTGCTCCTTATACTCCACAACAAAATGGGGTAGTAGAAAGGAAGAATAGATCGTTGCAAGAAATGGCCAGAACTCTTCTTATTGAAAGTAAAATTGCCTCTAACTTTTGGGCTGAGGCTGTTTCAACAGCTTGTTATATCTTAAATCGAATTTCCCTCAGACCTTTTTCTGAGAAAACTCCCTATGAATTTTTCAAAGAAAGAAAGCCTGATATTGCATACTTTCATGTATTCGGTTGCAAATGCTTTATTCTAAAGAATGCTAATGATCGAGTTGGAAAGTTTGATGAAAGATCAGATGAAGGAACTTTCTTGGGATATTCAACAACAAGCAAAGCCTACAGAGTCTACTACAAGAATACTCGTACTGTAGAGGAATCAGTAAACATCAAGTTCGATGAGAGCAACCAGGATGATGAACCTGAATCCATTCAAATGCATACACTTCATCAAGTCACGAACTCATCAGCAGAATCAGATGTGAATTCGGAGAATGTTCAGAAGGAAACTTCCGCAGTTGAAGAAAGACCAGAAGATGATCAGAATGAATCCAAAATATCCTCAAATGATGGACTTGACAAAAACTGGAAGCATAAGTCAAGTCATCCAAAGGAACTTATCATAGGCAGCATAAATGATGGTGTAAGAACAAGATCCAAGTTCAAGCAAGCAATGAGCAACATCGCCTTGGTATCTGAATTGGAGCCAAAAAGGATTGAAGATGCATTAGCAGATGAAAATTGGATAAATGCAATGCAGGAAGAGCTACATCAGTTCAAAGTCAACAATGTTTGGGAACTAGTCAATCGTCCCAAAAATCGTCCAGTAATTGGAACAAAATGGGTATTCAGAAACAAACTTGATGACAAAGGAAAAGTTGTGAGAAACAAAGCAAGACTTGTAGCAAAAGGATATTCTCAGGAAGAAGGAATAGACTATGATGAAACCTATGCACCGGTTGCCAGGTTAGAAGCCATTAGGCTACTTCTTGCTTATGCGTGTTACAATGACTTCAAACTTTTTCAGATGGACGTGAAAAGTGCCTTCCTAAACGGCTACATCAAAGAAGAGGTATATGTAGAACAACCTCCTGGCTTCGAAGAACCTAGAGAAAAGGATCTGGTATATGTCTTAAAAAAGGCTCTCTATGGATTGAAACAAGCACCTCGCGCCTGGTATGAAAGGTTAAGTAACTTTTTATCTCAACACAGCTTCACTAAAGGTAATGTAGACACCACTCTTTTTATTCAAAGAAAAGGTAAAGATATCATTTTAGTTCAAATATATGTTGATGATATTATATTCGGCTCCTCTAATGAACTTCTCTGCAAGAAATTCTCTAAAACAATGCAGGATGAATTTGAGATGAGTATGATGGGAGAATTACGGTTCTTTCTTGGTCTTCAAATTCACCAATCCCAGAAAGGAACCTTCATATTTCAAGAGAAGTATGCATTGGAAATAGTGAAGAAGTTTGGTATGAAAAATGGCAAGAAAACAGAAACTCCTATGTCTCACTCTTCCAAATTAGATAAGAATGAAGATGGAAAAGAAGTCAATCCCAAACTATATCGAAGCATGATCGGATCATTACTCTATCTCACAGCTTCAAGACCCGACATACTATATAGTGTCTGCTTATGTGCAAGATTTCAGTCAAGTCCAAGAGAATCACATCTATCAGCAGTCAAGAGAATAATCAAATACATATGGACTTATCCCAACTATGGTTTGTGGTATTCTAAATCTTCTGATTTTACACTAAAAGGTTATTCAGATGCAGATCTTGCAGGTTGCAAAATTGATAGAAAAAGTACATCAGGAACCTGTCAACTCATGGGAAACATGCTTGTCTCATGGTACTCAAAGAAGCAAAATACAGTGGCACTCAATACAGCTGAAGCAGAATACGTATCTCTTGGAAGCTGCTGCACTCAAATACTTTGGCTAAAACAGCAGCTCAAGGACTATGGTGTTGAAGAATCAACTGTGGAAATCCTATGTGACAACACAAGTGCCATAAATCTCACAAAGAATCCTGTACTTCACTCAAGAACAAAGCATATTGAGATCAAGCATCACTTCATACGTGATCATGTTCAAAACCATGATGTTAACATTTCATACATTGACACGAAAAATCAACTTGCAGATATTTTTACTAAACCACTTGATAAACAGAGTTTCAATTTTATCAGAAATGAATTATCTATTATTAACCTTCCTTCTTAAGTATACCTTAGAACAGGGTACGTCAGAAGGAGAGTCACAAGGAAAGTCAGAAAGAGCATCAGAAGGAAATTCAGAAAGAGCATCAGAAGGAGAGTCAGAAGGAGCGTCAGAAGGAGAGTCAGAAGAAGCGTCAGAAGGAGAGTCAGAAGGAGAGTCAGAAGGAGAGTCAGAAGAAGCATCAGAAGGAGCGTCAGAAGGAGCGTCAGAAGGAGCATCAGAAGGAGCATCAGAAGGGACGCCAAAAAGGCGCGTAAGAAAAAAAATTCACACTTTTCTTAAATCAAAAGGTCAGTTATCTCTAAAAGCTATCTTTTAGGTAAGTTTCCTCATATGAATAGATATTGCTTAATATCTGATTGACCGTGAATAATTTTTTAAGAATTCCTTTTTAAATCAAAATTCTCTTTTGTGTTTCCAAAAATAACCGCCTCTTTTATAAAAAACGCTGAACCGTCACCTCTGTTCTCTTACTTTCGAAATTCTCTCAAATCAAAACCCTAAAACCGTGTTGAAAACCTCTCGCTCTCGATTTCCTCCTCAAAGCAACACTCTTTCACTCAAAGTTTCAAACTTTCTACGCATCAATGGCTCCAAAATCAGTCTCTGACTCGAAGAAGACGCCTCAGACTAAGAGGAAGTTCTCCGCATCAACTGCAAGCAGCGCGGAACTTACAGATACCCAAATCAACGAACAACGAGAAGCAATCCGCCTGACAAAAGGTCTATCTCTGTCTGCTTTTGAAATAAAGGAATCTATGGCCTATTCTATTAAGCCAATGTATGATAGAATCAAGGACGCTGGAGATTTTGGAAACGAACTTAGAAAACTGCTGAAAACTCATCACTTTGATAGTGAGAGCGAACTTTTGGAGTTTCTTAGTCTGCCTGGAAAAATCGTTGAACCACTTGCTGTAGAAAAACCTATGTCTGTCTCTAGCAAAGGAAAGGAGAAAGTGGCAGAGACAAGTTTGAAACGTAGACGATCCCCAATTAGACCTGGGGGTACGAAGGCAAAGGTGGAAGATGATGATGACATTCTGTCCAATGAATTTGTGAAAAACATAGGCTTTAATTTGGATAAAAGCATTACTGATCCATTGTTCCAGAACCAGGCTCACAAAGAATGGTTTGAAGCAATGAAACAGAGAGGTGTTATACCTCAAAGGGTATTTGAGTTAAAGTACTTTGACAGCAATGGCATCAATCTGAGGAAGCATCTAGGTAAGATGAAGCTAGATCAGTTTATAACTAGGAGAGGCTACACTTTTCCTGATATGGTAGCTTACTTCTATTCAAATCTTCAGTTTGTCAACTTCAACTCTTTGGCTTTCACAATCAAAAGAAAGCAGTATTTTCTAACTGTTGATGAATTGGCTTCAATCATGGGAACCAGAAAGGGAGATTTCAAACCCTTAGATATCACTGCAAGTGAAGCTTTCTGCTTCCTGACTGGCAAATCGAGTTTCTCAAGGGAATCAAAGTCACGCATTGCCTACACAGATTTTCCCCTGAAACATATCATGATGCACAAAGTGATCATTGAATGTCTCAGACCCAAGGCAGCATTAAAGACAGATATCTCAAAGTACGAGGCAAAGCTGTTATGGGGAATCTTGACAGGACAAAGGATTTCTTTTGCTCACACTGTACTATTGCATATGTACAAATCAGCTCTCAAGCCAAAGGGGCAACTTCCTTATGCGGCGTTGATCTTCAAAATAATCAATCATTTCAAGATTGATAGCCTAGGTGCCTTTGTCGAGCAAGAAATTCCTTTAATGACTGCTGGAGAGACTATGGTAACAAAGATGGGATTTAAGATGACTCATGCTGGATGGAGAACGAAGAACAATGAACCAGTCATTGTAGACTTTGAGGAAGAGTCACGGCAGAGATCTCCCAAGAAGAGAAAAGTCATGGCAGTTAAGGGTCAACAAACAGAAAGTCCTGCTGGTACGGACTCAGACGCAAGTGAGGAAGAAACAGGGGAATATGATTCTGAGGCTACCCCATCTCGAGGAGGATCAAATGCAGCTGGTCAGTCCGAAAATCAGAATGCTGAAGGAGTCGAGGAAGAAGTAGATGACACAGGACTACAACAACAAGAAAAAGTTGTGTATCCCTGTGATCTGACTGAGGCAGAATTCCTTACAATGTGGAATGAGGAGCAAGCTGCACGATTTGCAGATGACACAGAGTATGACATCCAAATCGTCAACTGTGATCATGAGGAATTGCTAGCTCAAGTTCTAGTAACATTGGCGTCACAAGAACAGGAGCAAGAACAAGATGACTTTGACGTTTACTCTGTCTCCTCCACCAGACACACTATTCAGAAAGGTGCTACAAGTCTGGCCTCAGCAATAGCACGAGAAGATCAATTGTCCAGTGCAGAGTCCATTCCAATGGACATTGATGAAGAAATAGTCTCCGTGCCTCCATCAAAGGACAAAGGAAAAAGAGCTATACTTCAGGGGGAGAAAGAGCCTGAGACTGTCATATCATATGTCTTTCTCACTGAAGTCCTAGCTTCTCAAGCCTTCACTAAGGCTCATACTAAGGGGGAGACTTCAGAACCTACACCTCCAAACCCACATATGGACCTTTACGCGCATTTTGACAATCTTCAAAATACTGTCATTTAGACAATGGCTGCAATGGAAGCAAGATTTGTTCAGCAACTGCAGGCTTTTGAACAGAAGACAGATAGGCAGCTGCAGAGTCTGACTAGTCAGGTGACTACGCTAGAAAAATCCATTGATGTCTATGGGAAAACGTTTCGTGATGAGATAGCCAACCTGCCTACATATACACTGGTCAGAACGGACAGAACATCTTCACACATGCCCTCTCCTCAAGCTGTCAGAGACCATGCTCAGATGCTGAGAAGCAGTTTTGCAGGACCTTCCCGAGGGGAGACTGATGTTGAGCCTGAAGATCATCCCTCTTCTTAAAAACTTTTTCTTTTCCTCTTCCTAAACGCATTATCATTTCAAGAACTTTTTCGATGTTGACAAAAAAGGGGGAGAAGTTGAAATTATTTTTATGCAGTCTAAATAGATTATCTCTAACCATATTTCTCTAATCATATCATATCTCAATTTAGAGGAAAGGAGGAGAAGACCTAACCTACCGTTTTGCAGGACAATTCGTGCAGGATTATTGCAGGATAATCTTACTATGATCATGTTCTCCTATGAGCACACTTTCATTATATTTCACTCTAATGATGATTACCTGCAGGAGCAAATAAGATGGCTACTCACTTTTATTAAATTATCACTGGTTTAATTTTCCTTTAAATTTGAAACTGGAGAAGTTTTTGTCACCATAAAAAAGGGGGAGATTGTTGTGGAAATACTCCTATATTTTGATTCTGACAAAACCTTCAAAAGATATTGTTTAATGTAATGTGATGCAGGAAGAATGTGTAAGCAGAAGATTGAGTGATTCCAATTCTGCCGCACTGATGAAGGGTCAGATGGAAGTACTTCTGACGAAGGGTCAGATGGAAGTGCTTCTGACGTAGAGTCAGATGGAAGTGCTCTTGACGATCCAAACAGTGACGGATGGATCACATCAAATCTCCGTATTACCATTCTATGCCAACTGATCAAACTTCTCATAGACGAATCTGAAGAAAGATCAGTTCCTGCATTTTACAAAACATGAAGACCCACGTATGGCAGGTTTCCGATCAAGGCAAGTGATATTCAATTATCCTGATATCTCCTCTTGTCAATCAAGGGACTTTCTATAATAGGATATCATCTTCTAAGGAAAATATCCTCGGGAATCAACTCAAACTTATCACACTTATGGAAGCTGGAGATTCAGTTGTATGGGCGACTGAATCAGAAGGGTTCAATATCTTACCCAACGGTCTACATATCTTCTGAAGATACAATCTCGTTCAATCACGATTGATGACGTCCAATCAAGGATTGAAGAGCGATCCCTTGGCTGGAATCCAACGGCTAGTTCGGAGGCAGGGGAGTATAAAAGAAGAATAATGTTCGACCAGAGAGCAAGAGAGCGAACATCAATCCAAAGTGCAAGAATAACTTGAGTTTCATCTGAGAGAGTATTCTGAGTATTCAAAATCCTTCACTGTGAAAATCTGTGTGAGAAGGAAACAAAACACTTGAGTGATTGTAATCTTCTTGATTCTTCATAGTGAAATCCAACCGATCGGCTGTCATCGTGGGAGAGTGGACGTAAGCTTGATCTAAGCCGAACCACTATAAATTTCGTGTGCAATATTCTCTTCTCTAAACTCTTATCTTTGTGTTTAAGTTTTCTGCACACCATTATACTGTTTTTGTTCTTAATCGTACACTGAACTTTATTCATTCCGCAA
Organism: Rhodomyrtus psidioides; assembly: GCA_021437785.1. NCBI lineage: Eukaryota > Viridiplantae > Streptophyta > Magnoliopsida > Myrtales > Myrtaceae > Rhodomyrtus > Rhodomyrtus psidioides. Next base: position 2,492,465 of record JAILYB010000047.1, read on the forward strand.
GAAATTTCAATTGTGATCAGAATCTCCTATTCACCCCCCTCTAGGAGATATTGCTAGATACATCAAGTCTAATATATAGTTGGATAATGTGGACTGAGATAAGCATTACCTATAATGAGAGGGTAGGTTACAACCTATATAAATAGAGCTCAAGTCCCACATCTAAACCAAAATGTCCACATAACCTCCATCAAGAGTCGTCAGAAGCGATACGTGAATGGCTGTTTCATTGAAGCCAATGCTTAAGGGGGTCCTAGAGGAGCAGATCTTGAACATCGATTTATCGTTATTCCGCATCAAGAACGATGGATTTGAAACAAGGTACGCCAATGTTGCGACCTTAAATAAAATCAGGTTAACGAATTATCAGGTTAATTAGATTAACTATTCTAATTCGATTCTCCTTAGTCCTACCGAATCGCAACTTATGTTCAACTCATGCAAAAATTATTAAATTGGAGCTGCCACTAATTGTTTCTTGGTAAGTTGATTAGACACCTAAATAAAATAGTGGAAGAACTATTTTATTTCTGCTAATAAGAGAAAATAGGTTGGGAAACTTAGTTACATTAATTAAAAAATTAATGTCCTTCCAGTACCAATTTCATGAAATATACTTTTCAATTGATCGATGCGATTTTTTTTCGGATTAAATAAAAAGCAATCAAAAGCAATAAAATTTTGAACAAGATTAAACAAAAATGCCCATAATATACCATGATATTCCGATTTTTTTTTTTAAATCTACTCATCCCCAAAGATCTAGGTCAGTGAAAAAATTTTCATCCGCTACATTATCGAAGATTCGAACCAGTATGCGGGCAGAATATAATATGACAAACGTCCCTTTTGCCAAAGGGAAGAAATGTGAAGTTTTATACTAAATCGCCAGCCCATTCCATGAGATCATGGCTAAGATAAGCAATTTAATTTTCGAAGAGTCTAGGCACAATGGGAGCATATATTATGAACACGTTTGTTCAAAATTGTACAAATTTCATATCAAACAAGCAAGATAAAACATGACAAAAATAAAATAAAAGTGAGTCAATTAAAGCTTCAATTTAATAAATTTGAGAGGGATGACCAAAAATATGACTTTGGGGTTCATCTTTCCTCATCTCAAATCTTGTTCAATTAAACATGACAAATATGCATATTTTCCAATCACCCGAACATAGATTAACAAGCAAAGTACAAAAATCTTACCTCTTTTTAAAATAATGTTCTAGCAAATGCAGCTCCAAGTTCTGTACACAAAACAGAACTATATTCACCAGATTTGTGCTCTAAACAACAAGGTAAGCTAGCACGAGGATGTAACTTCGTTAGATTTCAAATATTGATAAGAATGGGATCAGTTTACCGCTTGAACATAGTCAATTCTATTTTAAATGAAATTGGACAGCAGCCGGGATGAACTGATCCTCAATGGTTTGGGCTGCGGCGATGCCTTGTGGTGGTCGGGGCGAGGTGGATCTGCAACTAAGCAACGAACGAGGAAGAGGCAACCCGACTCTTACTTCGGCTGAATGGATCAGGAGGAGGATTGTCTCGACCGGCAGGAGACAATCAAACTCCTTGAATTTTAGTTGAGTGTTCTCTGAATTTTCAACTATAAGTATGCCAAGAATTGTGAGATGGCCAACCCTAAAACTTATGCTCGAGCCTTGTATTTATAGATGCATCGCCTGACTTGATGAACAAGAATGTAATATTATTTGAATATTTGATAGACACAATATTATATGAATATCTTCTCAAAACAAATATTACAAGAATAATGCAGATATTTTCTTCCCCTTCAAGAAAAATTCGAATTTTGTCACCCTATATCCATTAAAATTCGGGCAAGAGAGTGTCATGGTGATAATATCCGAATATGTCCTTGCTTGCGGGCTTGAGGTGTAATCATGGGTCTAGATCGGGCTCTAGTAAAAGCTTTTCTAATTTATGGATATTTAATCGAGAATCCTAATTAAATAACTAAGCTTGAATGGACTGAACATACCACGAAAGTCAACCCAACTAGCCCATATGAAATTTGGCACACTCTATTGCTCTTGGTCGAAAATCCTAGATTGAGTTCGGTCCGATCGCCTGTCAAATTAAGCTGAATTGACTCATCTAAATGACGCAACTGGAAGAAAATAAATATGCAATGCATGAGGAATTTATTCTTGGTGAGAATTTATAATTAAATCTCATTTCATGCTTAAATGATTTTTATTTTCTAAAAATTAAAATTAAAATTTAGGTGTCAATAGCCAATTCTTCTACTTTAGGAAACTCTGATTTCCATATCTAAACGTGATGATCTTGGAGCGTTATTTAAAGTAATAACAACAGTTTTCATGTGGTATCAAAACTTACACGTTTTAAATCTTCAATTAAGTTTTAGATATTTTTCGAAATTTTATTTTCGGTAAAAATTGATTTTGATCACAAATTTGGAATATACACAGTGAGACAAGCAAAACCATATAAGGAATCGCAGAACCCGAATATACGCGATGGAAATCCAAATTTCTTGTTTTGATGTAGGAGTTTCAAGTTAAAAAAAAAGGGAAATTGCGGAGATTAATTTCCTATTACGTGCTGGACGATGGGCCGTGATGCAATTTTTTTTGGTAGCCACGTTCACGAAGGAGACCATGCGCTATGTGACATTCTGAAATTCCGACCATTTCAAGACTTATGAATGAGATTATATCTATCGATGTATTTCAGTTTTATCTCGTTCGAACCTGATCAATACGAGTTAACTGACCAGAAAGGGAAAGGCCAACACATGACAAATACGTGAACCTAGGAACTCGAATAAGGAAACGGCACTTTGACCATAAGGATTGCTGAGGGGATATTTAGAGCCAATAAAGGTCGATCTATGAACGATTATGGAATTCATTGCAAGTGTTATACGATTGGAATGCGGGTGATTCCGCTTAATCGACATATGATTTGCAAACCTTTCATAAATCGAACTCTTAAGATCGAGACCGTCAAAGCTAGTAATAAACCATCGCAATTACATAACAACCAAAGTTGCCATGACTTGAGTCATCCTAAGTGTGATGAGAATCACAGAGTCGGTACGCGTAACATTTGCAAAAGCCCACCCGTTAGTTCGAGATAAACTGAATTTACGATTGACGAAAAATCGACCATGAAATGGGATCTCGACATTAGAAAAAAGACAATGAAGAATTTCAACATTTGAAATGAATTAGACTTCACCTTTTCGAAGGTAATTTAAATTGGAAAAATGAAATTTCGGATGAAAAGTGCAAAATTACCATTTTGCCTCTCAAGGACTAACCTTATTCTAGAAGGGAGTGAGGGCATTTTAGTCAATTACAAACCCCCTTGGCTACCGAAAATCAAAGGGCAAATGGGTCATTGGAGTCAAGATATTCATGTGCTCGAAGACAAGTGTCAAAGGATGGGTGATTAGCATTAATTAACCACTATTACACTTACAATTCCACTCATTGACCAAGGAAATTTGTGGAAGACTCTTTCTCTCTCCTTCCCCTCTCGTTTTCGACCGGCCACCCTTTTCCCATCTCTCTTTCTCACTTTTCCTCTCTCTCTCTCTCTCTCTCTCGCCAGCTCGCTGCCCTGTTCCGACAACCCTACTGTTCCGGCCATAACTTCATCATCCGATATCGGATCGAGGTGAATCCACATCCATTAGAAAGCTTATTGTCTTGTGGTTCTATAGACGTATTATAAGCTCAATTTGGCTCGGCCCTTTTTCCCATAAGTCTGTTTGAAGGGACGAAGGTCAGGCGGGTCAGTTTTGATACCCGGTTTGAGAGAAAGCTCCTTTGCGCCGGCCTTAAGAGCTTCTTTGGCTTCCGATTTGTGTTAAGATCTTCTTAAGACCTAGTACTAAGGTTTGGTGACTTGAGGTTTGAATTTTGTTGAAGATAGATGGGTTAAAATGGTTGAACTTTATTGGATTCCTCTAAGACAGAATTTGTTTTTTTCGTCGGGTTTGGGAACTGTCGCGACCCGTCCGGAAGCGGACGCGGCTAATGGATTACCGATCGCGGGTCTCGGATCGGCGCGGGCCCTCCCAGGCCCATACCAAATCGCGGCGGGAGTATTTTTTGAGGATTCGACGATAGGAGTCGATCGCTTTCGACCTTCAGTGTGGTCGTGGTGGCATGTGCAACTTGTGCATGCATTTGGAGTCGCCACAGGTCTTTCTTGGAGGGTAGACCGGAAACCTTACTGACCGATTGGGAGAGATCGATCAGTTCTGCGGAACCAGAGATTTTGGGTTCGGGGACTTGGTTACGTCGGTGTCATTACCAACGCCCTTTCGGTACCTAACGCAAGTGATTTTCCTAATTAAGACTTCATGCATGCGCAAGTTCGGGTGAGGTAGGTTTAATTCAGGGTTTCATGCAGATTGGAAGACTATTCCTATCAATCACAATCCATTTTAATGAAAGCGCAATCAAATGCATAAATAAATCACATCGATGCACATCAATTCAAATCAATGGCTTCCTAGTATAGCCATAAGGCTTAGGGAAGGCGTGATTTAGGACCGAGGTAAAATGAGAAGATTTGAAGGCGATTTAGCCCGAAGGGCAAAATCGTCAATTTTTGGAAGGCTCGGATACCCAATTACCCAAAATATTCCATGGCCAGTTGATTGTGGCCATTTCCCATTTTTGAGAATTTTTTTTTGGAATTTCTTGATTTTTCTTCAATTTTTGGAAGACAATTCGCCCAAAGGGCGAAATCGTCATTTTAATGAGGGTCGGGGTTCAAAACACCCGAAATGAGTCTTGGCCAGTTGATTGTGGCAATTTCCTATTTTTTTGGGATTTTCCTGGATTTTTTTAGAATTTTTTTTGGAAGACGGTTTGCCGGAAGGGCAAAACCATCATTTTTGAAAAGACCGAGGTCCGAAAGACCCGGAACAGGTTGTGGCCAGTTGAACATGGCCATTTCCTATTTTCTGGAATTTTTTAGAATTTTTATGAATTTTCCGAATTTTTTTGAATTTTTTTTATGAATTTCTATTTTTTTATTGATTTTTGAATTTTATTATTATTATTAATTATTATTTATTGATTAAAAATAATAATAATAAAATAAAAAATTATACGGACCGGGTCGGATGACCCGGCCCACGCCCGGATCCGCGACCCAGCTCCGGCCCGCCCCGTCCATGACAAAACGGCGCCGTTTCAAGGATTGAGAACGGACGCCCCAGATCTAGCCACGTAGCGCATTCTCAACCGTCCGATCGATTTTTTTAATTTTATTATTCAAAAATATTTTATTAATTCTGAAAATCTTTTTTTTATTTTCCAAAAATCCCAGATCGCGACACGTGGCACAACGTCCACCGTCGGATCTGGGTCTTATTTTTTAAACGGCCCGGCCCCATTGCTGACGTGGCTGCTGACGTGGCGTGCCACGTCAGCGTTGACTGGTCAACGGTCGTCCAGCCTCTTTCTGTCGTGTTTCTCGTCATATTATTGATATATGTTGATATGGGATTGACTAGGAGTGGATTGGGCTCAAAATCGCGCCTCGGAACCGGCGATTTTACGTCGGTTTGGCGCCTCCGGCGAGGCGCCGGCGAGAATCGCCGGCGCCGGTCGTCTTCTCCGGCGGGCCTGGTCGACCGTTGACCAGTCAACGCTGACGTGGCAAGCCACGTCAGCAGCCACGTCAGCAATGGGGCCGGGCCGTTTAAAAAATAAGACCCAGATCCGACGGTGGACGTTGTGCCACGTGTCGCGATCTGGGATTTTTGGAAAATAAAAAAAAGATTTTCAGAATTAATAAAAGATTTTTGAATAATAAAATTAAAAAAATCGATCGGACGGTTGAGAATGCGCTACGTGGCTAGATCTGGGGCGTCCGTTCTCAATCCTTGAAACGGCGCCGTTTTGTCATGGACGGGGCGGGCTGGAGCTGGGTCGCGGATCCGGGCGTGGGCCGGGTCATCCGACCCGGTCCGTATAATTTTTTATTTTTTTATTATTATTTTTAATCAATAAATAATAATTAATAATAATAAAAAATTCAAAAATCAATAAAAAATAGAAATTCATAAAAAATTCAAAAAAATTCGGAAAATTCATAAAAATTCTAAAAAATTCCAGAAAATAGGAAATGGCCATGTTCAACTGGCCACAACCTGTTCCGGGTCTTTCGGACCTCGGTCTTTTCAAAAATGACGGTTTTGCCCTTCCGACAAACCGTCTTCCAAAAAAAATTCTAAAAAAATCCACGAAAATCCCAAAAAAATAGGAAATTACCACAATCAACTGGCCAAGACTCATTTCAGGTGTTTTGAACCTCGACCCTCATTAAAATGACGATTTCGCCCTTTGGGCGAATTGTCTTCCAAAAATTGAAGAAAAATCAAGAAATTCCAAAAAAAATTCTCAAAAATGGGAAATGGCCACAATCAACTGGCCATGGAATATTTTGGGTAATTCGGTATCCGAGCCTTCCAAAAATTGACGATTTTGCCCTTCGGGCTAAATCGCCTTCAAATCTTCCCATTTTACCTCGGTCCTAAATCACGCATTCCCTAAGCCTTATGGCTATACTAGGAAGCCATTGATTTGAATTGATGTGCATCGATGTGATTTATTTATGCATTTGATTGCGCTTTCATTAAAATGGATTGTGATTGATAGGAATAGCCTTCCAATCTGCATGAAACCCTGAATTAAACCTACCTCACCCGAACTTGCGCATGCATGAAGTCTTAATTAGGAAAATCACTTGCGTTAGGTACCGAAAGGGCGTTGGTAATGACACCGACGTAACCAAGTCCCCGAACCCAAAATCTCTGGTTCCGCAGAACTGATCGATCTCTCCCAATCGGTCAGTAAGGTTTCCGGTCTACCCTCCAAGAAAGACCTGTGGCGACTCCAAATGCATGCACAAGTTGCACATGCCACCACGACCACACTGAAGGTCGAAAGCGATCGACTCCTATCGTCGAATCCTCAAAAAATACTCCCGCCGCGATTTGGTATGGGCCTGGGAGGGCCCGCGCCGATCCGAGACCCGCGATCGGTAATCCATTAGCCGCGTCCGCTTCCGGACGGGTCGCGACAGCTGGCGACTCCGCTGGGGAATTTTTGTTCTAGAACCTATCGTTCTAGATCTCAAGTGGACTTAGGCCGTAATTAAAACGCTGAGTGATTTTTCTAACTCTGCAGGCGCTCTTGAAGGTGAGGTAAGTCCGCTTATGATATGTGTTGTATGTTTTTGCAGATTGGAGTGATAAGGGGGGTAGTCTGTGATTAACATTGTCTTATGCAGATTGACGTAGGAATGAATGATTGTGTGTATGTTTTATATTGAAGCGGTGATTGTTAAATGAGATGCATGTTTATCGCTTTAGCACGACACCGAAAATACACACAACCGCGCCTAAAACCCCGGGCGCCGCCTATAGGAAAACAATAGAAGGGATTGAAAATGGAATCTCCGTGAGGAAAAACACGGGGTAATCCACTTTTCAATTCCGCTCATTTCGAACTATGGATCGAGTCCCAATGCAACGATAGCTGTGCAATGGAATCGGCTCTTTCCAGAACTCGAGGTGGGAACCTTGACCTTAGGTGCCAAGTCCTTTGATTTTTAGAAGTTTTATCCTCACTTGTCTCATGTGCATGTCTTTAGGTGGTTGGTATACCTAAAAAAAAAAAAATAATCGGTGATCCTGGAGTCACATCTCGAAGACTTGAACTGGGGCATCTCCAAGTGTTCGGACCACATTCCTTTGATTGGTTTGGCATTTTTAGTTCTCTTGTATAAGACTAATTTTGCTTGGGCCCTCTCTATCTCGTCTCTTAGATTGATTGTATTAGGGATCTATTTGCATTGTATACATCTCGATAAGGCTCATTTCTATCGAAAATAGGGGCAAATTCCCCAAACCCGTGGAGCATGGTGGAATTCGTCTCTTCAGTGTAAAATACATTTGGCCGCAGAGCCACTCGTTTGGTAAAAGGACGTATCGTTCCTAATTGATTTTTAATCAGATCTGGGGATAAATGTTTCTCCATTTTTTTTATCTCAGGTGATAAAAGAGACAATGCACCCAAAAGCTCATGCATTCAAATGACAAACCAGACGTCGCCCAGCTGGGGCAACCTAATTTGGATCGGCTCTTTTGAACTCGAAAAGGGTATATTCGTTCCAAATTAAATTGATTTATTCACAAGCTGATATGGTTTTCCATTCTTACAGGTGATGACAAAAATGAATGGGACCACTGAAGAATTTCCATCCTCCTGGATGCCCGAAGTGACTAGAGCCGGGATAGTAAATCCGTAATCGTTTCAATTAAAGCTCCTTACGCGGTGATTGACTCTTTCACTCCTTTCATCGCGCAGGTTGTTGAAGTACCCAATCACGAGTAAACCCATTCTCGCGGATGTCAAATAGCCTGAATGCGTCAATGCGGCAGGATCAAATTGCCTACGACTAAATCAGCCAACCCCAGACAAAGCATCCAGTGGCTGGGGATAAATGTGCATGGACGTTGTCAAAATTGAATTGAAAATTGCAACAAACAAGGAAAGTGCTAAGGCATATTGCTACGACAAATCACACCCAACTGGGGCAAGTGAATCATTTGTGCGCCAGACAAAGAATGACGTTTCTCCTCTGGCAAAGTCAATGGACGCAATAACAGAGTCGTCCGCATCAGAATCAAACCCCAAGATACGAATTTGGGTGAACGGTAACCTTGTATCGTTCCAATTTGGTCTTCGAAGACCACATGCCTAACACGAGTTTTTGCTCATTTAACAGGAAGTTGTTGGCGCCGAAAGCCTCAAAAGAAGAGAACGCGCTAACAGGGAGGCGAATAGAATTATTGGCCTCGGAAGTCAGGATTCCAGGAGATGGTCTTTGATTATAAGACCTAGTGGATGGTAAAAAGTATCGCTTCCACACTTCATGCTTTGGCATACATTCTGATAAAAATTTCATTTTTCTTGAATAAAAGGAACTCTGAAGAGTGGCGCTGGAATGCGTCCGAAAACACAAATGGATCTCTTCTGGGGCAAATCCTTGAGAATGATTCATCGCCAACAAAACGGGGGGATCAAGGCCACAAGATAGAGGGGATTGCCATCAAGGCGAAACAGGTTTTCACATACCATGTATTACCCGTTGGAATACATGACCAAGGGTAAGATGTATCGTTCTAATTTTTTGAAAAATTCATGAACGAACAATAACATGTTTCTTCCGCATTTTCAGGGATCTCCAGCCGCGGCGGGTAGGTAAGTATCCCTTTTCCCAAGTCGTTGAAGATAAAAAGTGTTGGGACTCTTTCAATCATTATGTCTAAAAAGAGACATCGGGTTTTTAAACTCATAGACATCCACAGTAGAAGTTGGGAGGTTGTCTGAACATGAATAAGAACATGCATTGTGCATCATGAAATCCCCTTGACGGGTAAAATTCTTAGAGGAAATGGAAGAGATTTTTCCAAACAAAAGTTGTTCAAAACATTCAAAAGGACGTTTTCTCAAAAGACGAGAGGCGAAGCCAAATCCAAACACGTCCAACACACACTTGAGAGATGAGTGGAGTGGACAGATGACAAAATCTGGGTCCACGGAGGTAAGGACCATTCGCAGCGATTACATGGATTGGGACGACGGAGGCATTCGTTTCATATCCCCAAACACTACAGGTGACCGTAGGTAACCCCTTTGAACGGCGGTTTTCATTCTCAGCCCTGTCAAGAACCACCCCACATTGGGGCAAAAAGGAAGTAAGTCCAGCAGCGTCAGGAGAAAATGATTAGAAATTTTCTTGCTTGGACTAACATCAATCTTTGTGTGTTGTTTATATGGTAATCCAGGTGCCATAGGATGACGAGAAGCGTTCATTTCTCTATCCCACACACCATATCCTTTGCACAGCCAACTTGAGCCTGCAAATTCATTTCATGAACCCATTGGTGATCATTCCAATACGGATGCAATACCACTTCAAAAATGGAGGAGTTCAAGACTCAGGGATTGCGAAAAGGATTCCCGGGCTGATATTTAAAGCATGTTTAGACTTTCAAACATATGTCTGACATGATCCCATCGAGGATAAGAAGAACCAAGATTTCAAAAAAAAAATGAAAAATCCCCAGCATCAGAAAAGAAAAAGCAAAGTGCCTGGTAAAAGCAAGGCCGATGCTCGTGTAAGCTGTTTGATTGATCCACAATGAAGCCCGGACGGGAAAAGAGGAAATCCCTGAATGAACCAAATAAAAAAAAAGGGGCTGCTCCCCAAATGCTGCCAGGCACAGAACAAAAACACAGAGAGAGCTGTCAATCTCTCAAAACAACAAGAGACGCTCTCTAAAGGACTTGTGCACACCTCAAAAACGGGGGCACACCTCAAAGACTGAAGATGCAGACAGGTAGGGACAGGTGACAAGTTTGCAATGATCACAAATGTCAATCCCTTCGTAAATTCTGGGCCAAAAACAAGCCTTTTTCGGTCCCCAATCCTGCCAATGCTACAACCCTGAAACAGTCTTCTCTGACTAAGACACTTGGGTTAACATATAGCTTAGCTCGAAGAAGTACGAGCAAGACTATTTCTTTCTCATTTTGCAGGGTTCTTGACTTGTAAACCCGGAGCAGATGGTGAAAACTTTTGTTCAATGGCCTTGACTCAAAAATGAGTCCCCCTTTGAAGACCAATACCCAAGCCCAACATTACGGTCCGACGGAAGACCTCCCGACCGGTCAAAATGTATGCGCTGCGAATGAGCCTAAAACCTAGGCCCAAGTTAGTAGGGAATTGAGTGAATCCCCTATAAAAACCATTATCTCAAAACAGGTGAGAAGACCTCCTTGTCGAGAAATATTCCAATTGATGTTTTGAACACACTCTTTTTGGAAATTTCAAATTGTTTGATCCAAATTTGCCGCAGAAGGAATTTGTGATCACATCTGTATGTTGCAATAATATTTTGGATAACCTCCAGCATCAAAATGCACATGTCATGACTAAAACTTAAGTCATAAAATTTTGTCAATTGGACAATTGCTGTCTTCCCAAAGATTACTAACGTTTTCTTGGTGAAGAAAAATCTTTCAGGCTCAAACTTCTGCAGGATACCTGGAGAACCCAGCTCCCAGAATGTCGCTTCAACAGACTCAAGTGAAGCTTTGTCAAGATAAAATCTTTCACTACTTCAAAACTGAATTCCCAGCAAATTTCGGGATCTTTCAAAAGAAGGGATGAAGATAGAACCCTTTCTCAAAAGAAGTCGGAAAACTGTCCCAGCAGACGTGGAGAACCCTCGTCCCGGGACCCTTTTTCAAAATCAAGCAGTCCTAGCTTGACGTGGAGAACCCTCGTCCCAGGACCCCTTTTCAAAAATATCAAATAGTCTCATCGGACGTGGAGAACCCTCGTCATGAGACCCCTTTTCAAAATTTAGGCAGTCTCATCGGACGTGGAGAACCCTCGTCATGAGACCCCTTTTTCAAAATCAAGCGGCCCTGTCAGACGTGGAGAACCCTCGTCCCGGGACCCTTTTTCAAGAATTTAGGCAGTCTCATCGGACGTGGAGAACCCTCGTCATGAGACCCCTTTTCAAAGCAAATCAAAGGTAGATACCGCCTGAAGGGTCAACTTGATGGTAGATACCGCCTGAAGGGTCAAATCAAAGGTAGATACCGCCTGAAGGGTCAACTTGATGGTAGATACCGCCTGAAGGGTCAAATCAAAGGTAGATACCGCCTGAAGGGTCAACTCAAGGTAGATACCACCTGAAGGGTCAAACAAAGGTAGAAACCGCCTGAAGGGTCAAATCAAGGTAGATACCGCCTGAAGGGTCAAATCATGGTAGATACCGCTTGAAGTGTCAAATCAAGGTAGATACCGCCTGAAGGGTCAAATCAAAGGTAGATACCGCCTGAAGGGTCAAATCAAGGTAAATACCGCCTGAAGGGTCAAATGAAGGTAGATACCGCCTGAAGGGTCAAATCAAAGGTAGATACCGCCTGAAGGGTCAAACCATTGTAGAAACCGCCTAAAGGGTCAAAACAAAGGTAGAAACCGCCTGAATGGTCAAATCATGGTAGAAACCGCCTGAAGGGTCAACTCATGGTAGAAACCGCCTAAAGGGTCAACTCAAGGTAGAAACCGCCTGAAGGGTCAAAACAAAGGTAGAAACCGCCTGAAGGGTCAAACCAAGGTAGAAACCGCCTGAAGGGTCAAATCAAAGGTAGAAACCGCCTGAAGGGTCAACTTAAGGTAGAAACCGCCTGAAGGGTCAAACCAAGGTAGAAACCGCCTGAAGGGTCAAACCATGGTAGAAACCGCCTAAAGGGTCAAAACAAAGGTAGAAACCGCCTGAAGGGTTAAACCATGGTAGAAACCGCCTAAAGGGTCAAAACAAAGGTAGAAACCGCCTGAAGGGTCAAATCATGGTAGAAACCGCCTGAAGGGTCAACTCATGGTAGAAACCGCCTAAAGGGTCAACTCAAGGTAGAAACCGCCTGAAGGGTCAAAACAATGGTAGAAACCGCCTAAAGGGTCAATTCATGGTAGAAACCGCCTAAAGGGTCAACTCAAGGTAGAAACCGCCTGAAGGGTCAAAACAATGGTAGATACCGCCTGAAGGGTCAACTCATGGTAGAAACCGCCTGAAGGGTCAAAATCAAGGTAGATACCGCCTGAAGGGTCAAATCGAAGGTAGATACCGCCTGAAGGGTCAAATCAAGATAGATACCGCCTGAAGGGTCAAATGAAGGTAGATACCGCCTGAAGGGTCAAATCAAAGGTAGATACCGCCTGAAGGGTCAACTCAAGGTAGATACCGCCTGAAGGGTCAACTCAAGGTAGATACCGCCTGAAGGGTCAAACAAAGGTAGATACCGCCTGAAGGGTCAACTCAAGGTAGATACCGCCTGAAGGGTCAACTCAAGGTAGATACCGCCTGAAGGGTCAAACAAAGGTAGAAACCACCTGAAGGGTCAAATCAATGGTAGATACCGCCTGAAGAGTCAATTCAAGGTAGATACCGCCTGAAGGGTCAACTCAAAGTAGAAACCGCCTGAAGGGTCAAACCAAGGTAGAAACCGCCTGAAGGGTCAACTTAAGGTAGAAACCGCCTGAAGGGTCAACTCATGGTAGAAACCGCCATAAGGGTCAACACGAGGTAGATACCGCCTTAAGGATCAACACGAAGGTCCGATCCACCATACGGATTAAAATCTCCGGCGAATCCTCAAGCGTGGGATGCGCCTTCCTTAGGTTCCTGCCAGTTAGGAATCCAATAATGGTATGACCTACCACACAAGTCAGAGCTTAATCTCCCTAGGATTTTCTGTGACGAGTCCTAGGCATCTTCTTGAAAGTTGTCGCAACCGGCATCATCCGACAGGTGAGCTTCAGGTAAACCTCTCTCACTCCGGCCCATGTTCGAATTGCAAGAGTAAACCGGTGATTAATTTGAGCGTTCATAAAAAAGGCTTAAGGATCCGATGTCATAGCATTTCTTTTCCCCCAGTCGAGTCGGTTAAGATTCAGGTGCCATCTTGTCTTTGAGAGAAACCTCTAACGAGATTCCTCTCAAAGAGGTGCAGCTGTTGACACCTGATTTTTGACCAATCTATTATTGTGATTTTTATTCTTTAAAATTAATTAAAAATATCAAAAAAGGTCATAAAATCACAAAATCAACTTTGGAAGCCTTGGCCTGGTCTTAGGAACCAATTTTGAACAAAAAATATTTTTTGGTAATTTTTTAATATTTTTGGAATTTATTTAATTATTAAAAATACCCAAAAAAATCATAAAAATACCATTCGTGGTCAGAAAATTACACAAAAATATTCAATAATTTTGTTTTAATTTCCTATTCAAGTTTGTTACTTTAAATCTCAAAAATTCGGCTCGGGTCACTATGTTCCTTCACAAACATAAACCCGAACCGAGCCTAAAAAATCCTTTTTGAGTCTTTTAGTTTTCAATTCTCACCTTGTGTAAGCTATGACATTGGATTCTAAAGTCTTGAAATGCAATTTGGTCAATTTGCCCTCCAATTTGATCAATTTTAAGCAAAAGGGCTAGATTGCATAATTTTCTTTCAATTTAGTCCCCGGTTTCACAATTTTTGAAATTAAATTTCATACGGGCATACCCATTCAAATTAAACATCTCTACCCTATAGTTTTCATCATGCCGAATCCGTGAATGGCCTCAATTTGGGCTAATTCGACCATTTGGACCTTCGATTTAGAGAAATTAATTTTCGGATCCTAAGGACAATTTGGGGTTTTCACTAAATTTCAATCAATCGATTCGCGAAAATACCCATATTTGATAGAAAACATGTCAAGGAGTCCGATTTTTCCATCAATTTCATGAAATGAGTCGATTTGGGACCCAATTTGGCTAAATTGGTCGAACCGGGCCGGTCGAGTCGAACCCGACCCGGCTCGGTCCGACCGGGTCTGCAACATGGTTGCAGACCCACCGTGGCCGGCGCAAAACATAAAAAAAAAACAGGGCAAAGTAGGGGGGGCCAATGGAGCTCATCCGGCGGCATTTCTTTAAGGAAAAAGGAACATTAAGAGTGGGGGACATGGGCAAGTGGTTGAGAGGGCGCGACAAAGGCGGTCGGCCATGGAAAATAAAAAAAAGAGGGGAACCGGGGGGTGATACCAGGAGCTCGGGCGTGAGAGGCAGGGAGGTCGGGGGGAAAAGGAAGAGGAAGCGGACGATCACCGACCTCCAAGGCGGCGTATCAACCGTCACGGAAGCTCCGGCCACCGTCGACAAGCCGTGAAAAGGTCGGTATTCCCTCTAAACTTTCCCGCCGAAGCATACTATATGTTTGACAAAATGCCCAAGTGAGCTTTAGACTTTTTCGAGTCTCGGCCGTGTCTTTCCGGCCATATCTTGTGCGAACTTAGCCTTAAACTCCCTGTGGAACCGACTCTAAACCTTTGTATGCGCTTCTTTTGCATTAAAACCGCGAGGGAAACCGAGCTCGGGAGTTCGCCGGTCATGGTTCGGCCCGAAAGCTAGGCGAAGGGCTTCGCGTCGTCGCCGAGCTCCAAAGGAGTCCAGGTAAGCTCCCTGACCCTCCTCTGATGATGTGTCGATGCTTGGAATTGAGTTCTTCTTAAAAAAAAAATTCTGCAAGTATGGTCATCGGCGTCGTTTCGCGGTCGGCCATCCAGCCTCTTTCCGTCGTGTTTCTCGTCATATTATTGATATATGTTGATATGGGATTGACTAGGAGTGGATTGGGCTCAAAATCGCGCCTCGGAACCGGCGATTTTACGTCGGTTTGGCGCCTCCGGCGAGGCGCCGGCGAGAATCGCCGGTGCCGGTCGTCTTCTCCGGCGGGCCTGGTCGACCGTTGACCAGTCAACGCTGACGTGGCACGCCACGTCAGCAGCCACGTCAGCAATGGGGCCGGGCCGTTTAAAAAATAAGACCCAGATCCGACGGTGGACGTTGTGCCACGTGTCGCGATCTGGGATTTTTGGAAAATAAAAAAAAGATTTTCAGAATTAATAAAAGATTTTTGAATAATAAAATTAAAAAAATCGATCGGACGGTTGAGAATGCGCTACGTGGCTAGATCTGGGGCGTCCGTTCTCAATCCTTGAAACGGCGCCGTTTTGTCATGGACGGGGCGGGCCGGAGCTGGGTCGCGGATCCGGGCGTGGGCCGGGTCATCCGACCCGGTCCGTATAATTTTTTATTTTATTATTATTATTTTTAATCAATAAATAATAATTAATAATAATAAAAAAATTCAAAAATCAATAAAAAATAGAAATTCATAAAAAATTCAAAAAAATTCGGAAAATTCATAAAAATTCTAAAAAATTCCAGAAAATAGGAAATGGCCATGTTCAACTGGCCACAACCTGTTCCGGGTCTTCCGGACCTCGGTCTTTTAAAAAATGACGGTTTTGCCCTTCCGGAAAACCGTCTTCCAAAAAAAATTCTAAAAAAATCCAGAAAAATCCCAAAAAAATAGGAAATTGCCACAATCAACTGGCCAAGACTCATTTCGGGTGTTTTGAACCCCGACCCTCATTAAAATGACGATTTCGCCCTTTGGGCGAATTGTCTTCCAAAAATTGAAGAAAAATCAAGAAATTCCAAAAAAAATTCTCAAAGATGGGAAATGGCCACAATCAACTGGCCATGGAATATTTTGGGTAATTCGGTATTCGAGCCTTCCAAAAATTGACGATTTTGCCCTTCGGGCTAAATCGCCTTCAAATCTTCACATTTTACCTCGGTCCTAAATCACGCATTCCCTAAGCCTTATGGCTATACTAGGATGCCATTGATTTGAATTGATGTGCATCGATGTGATTTATTTATGCATTTGATTGCGCTTTCATTAAAATGGATTGTGATTGATAGGAATAGTCTTCCAATCTGCATGAAACCCTGAATTAAACCTACCTCACCCGAACTTGCGCATGCATGAAGTCTTAATTAGGAAAATCACTTGCGTTAGGTACCGAAAGGGCGTTGGTAATGACACCGACGTAACCAAGTCCCCGAACCCAAAATCTCTGGTTCCGCAGAACTGGTCGATCTCTCCCAATCGGTCAGTAAGGTTTCCGGTCTACCCTCCAAGAAAGACCGGTGGCGACTCCAAATGCATGCACAAGTTGCACATGCCACCACGACCACACTGAAGGTCGAAAGCCATCGACTCCTATCGTCGAATCCTCAAAAAATACTCCCGCCGCGATTTGGTATGGGCCTGGGAGGGCCCGCGCCGATCCGAGACCCGCGATCGGTAATCCATTAGCCGCGTCCGCTTCCGGACGGGTCGCGACAGCTGGCGACTCCGCTGGGGAATTTTTGTTCTAGAACCTATCGTTCTAGATCTCAAGTGGACTTAGGCCGTAATTAAAACGCTGAGTGATTTTTCTAACTCTGCTGGCGCTCTTGAAGGTGAGGTAAGTCCGCTTATGATAAGTGTTATATGTTTTTGCAGATTGGAGTGATAAGGGGGGTAGTCTGTGATTAACATTGTCTTATGCAGATTGACGTAGGAATGAATGATTGTGTGTATGTTTTATATTGAAGCGGTGATTGTTAAATGAGATGCATGTTTATCGCTTTAGCACGACACCGAAAATACACATAACCGCGCCTAAAACCCCGGGCGCCGCCTATAGGAAAACAATAGAAGGGATTGAAAATGGAATCTCCGTGAGGAAAAACACGGGGTAATCCACTTTTCAATTCCGCTCATTTCGAACTATGGATCGAGTCCCAATGCAACGATAGCTTGTTGACACCTGATTTTTTTATCAGTCTTTCATAGTTTATTTTTTAAAAATTCATAAAAAATCTATAAAAAGTTAAAAAGTTAAAAAATCATCTTTGGTAGCCTTGACCAAGCTAAAGGAACCATTTTTGACAAAAAATAATTTTTCAATTTTTTCCAAAAATAGAAAAATACATGAAAAATGAAGAAAAATAGCATTCGATGTCGTAAAAATATAGAAAAATAGTCAATATTTTTATTTTAATTTTCTTTTCATTTTGAACTCATAAATAGTCAAAATTCAAGTTCAATTGCATGTGTTTCTTCACGACGCATAGAGTTGAATTTGGCAAAAAAATATCATTCGAGTATTTTAATTTGTAAATTTCTACATCTTTTTTAGTCTTGATGTCCAATTAGATCGACCACCATCTACAATAAATGCCCCTTGCTGAATATTTTCGTTATTGTTTCACATGATTTCATGATGTAAAACGCCGAGTGGATCCCCAAATATAATCGGGTCGGCATGAGCTCGATAGCTCGTCCAAGACCAAACCAGGGCACGGCGAACCCCATGTGAGTACTCTCAAACTCCTGCGATGCTTCCTAATGCTTTTCTTAGGTTAGATCGAGTGTAGAACGGCTAGGACAGCTAAATCATTCTTGAGCTGTGATTGATAAATATGGCATTACTAGGAATGCCATGTGATTTATTTGCATATCTAGATTCCTTGAGTTGCGCATTTTATTACTGATTGTGATTGCTAGGATAATTACTCATATCTGCATGAATTTCTAGATTTATGGTTCATACCTTACTCATCCGCACAAATCTCAGGCTAGAAAATTCAGTCAACTTAGGTACCGAAAGGGCGTCAACTCTGACAGTTGGCGTAACTAAGTCCCCGAAACCATTTCTCTAGTTCTCGCAGAATTGAATAGAAACTCCCAACTATTTGATTGGGTGGTCCAATCATACCCTAAAAAAATGATTGGTGGCGACTCCATGGCATGCACACTTAGCACATGTCACTAGACCACACTGAAAGTCGATCACGCATACCTCCGTTGCGATTTGGGTAATGGGCCTTGGGAGAGGCCCGCATCCGACCAGACATGACGGCCCATTAGCCCTCGAGAGCCCGACAACCTCAAGAGGGTCGCGACAGACTGGCGACTCCGCTGGGGACTGGTTCTTAACCATTTAGTGGACTTGAGCCGATTAAAAAGTTGATTGATTCTTCTAACCTAATTTTATGCAGATGCTCTCGAAAGTGAGGTGTATATGCTAACGAATGTGTTAGATGTTTTTGTAGACGGGAGAAATAAGGGGTGAAGTGCTTGTTAACTTTGTTTTATGCAGGCAAGAGTTTTGGATGTATGATTGTGTGGATATTTATATTGAAGCGGTGATTGTTAAATAAAATGCATGTTTATTGCTTTAGCACGACACAATGAATACACACAATTGCGCCTAAAACCCCAGGCGCCCTATTTAGGAACACAATAGAAGGAATTGAAAATGGAATCTCCGTGAGGAAAAACATGGGGTAATCCACTTTTCAATTCCGCTCACTTCGAATTATGGATTGAGTCCCAATGCAACGATAGTTGTGCAATGGAATCGACTCTTCCCAGAATTCGAGGTGAGAACCTTGGCTTTAGGTACCAACCCTATCTTTTGATTTTTAGGAGTTTTCCCTCACTTGTCTCATGCGTTTGTCTATGGAAGGTTAGTATACCTAACACCGTACAGAGAAGCTTGATTTTCTCTTAAGTTTGGTTGGTAAGACTTTTCTATCCCTCGAACTTGTTACAGCTCATAATCATTATATTCATTGCATAATTCTGGTTATTGGATTAAATGCCATTTTGAGGATAGTTAGGTGTGTTTTCCTCCCAATGTTCTTGATGGAAGACGAAGATGGTGTCATCCCATTACGAGCGCCAAGTGGACAAGAAGAGCCTGCTATGGACATCATTGAGGTATCATCTAATGAAGATGACAATTTGGAATAGGTGATCCTGAAGTCACCTCTCAAAGATCGAAACTGGGGCATCTCTAAGTAGTTAAAAACAGATAGAGAAGATAAGTCTTTTTGTGGATAAACGCGGTGGGAGGTTCCTTTATTCGATCATAAGCAAGATTAAAAAATCAAGATGTACACGCTCGAATCATCAATGTCAAAGAGCAGCTTGCCTAGGTTGAGAGTGGTCAGATGTTCGAGAAAGTCAGCCATACAGAAGTTGAGACACACATATTAGAGCTTTCATTCATTTCGCTCAATCGAGGGACCTTAAAAGCAGATCATACAAATCATCGAGGTGGAAAAGTAAAACCGAAATGAGCCCTAATTAGCATCACAAAGGAACCCAGTTGGCCCTCCATATTATTGATGCTTTGCCTATACTCACCACCTCGGGACTCGAGATCTGCAAGCTTAAGAAGAAGGCGTTTACATTCCCCTTTAAGCTCGGCAACCTTGGTCCCGTGATCTTCGGCGGCTATTTCCAGGTCCCGAACTAGTCCTCTCCCATGGGCTATATCCGCAGTAATGCTGTCAAGCCTTTCTTCCTGCCACTCACATTGAAACTTCAACACGACATTACGACGGTCGTGCTCATAGGTGGTCAGGGATAAGGCCAAGTGCTCCACCAAATTTCCCCTCTCGCGAAGCAACATCGAGACCCGCTCGTTGGCGAACTCAACAGCCTTTTTGTGACTATCGGCCACAAGGTTGGCCAACACCAAGCAGTTGGACCGATCCTCATAGCGAGCTCGCAAAACGTGAGCCACGGTAACTTCTCGATGAGCGACACGGTAAGTCTCTAAAAAGTTTATAAAGAGGGTTGGGAAGATTCTATATTCCCTCTCTAAATTAGTGCCCTCGATAGAGGTGGTGTCTATTTCCACGAGCAAAATGCGAATTTCATCTTCAATTTCTGGGTGATCGGCTATATGAGCATAGCCTCGACCTAAGAGGTTATAGAGTTTTTCCCACTGGGCTAAAATTTCAGCCGAGAAAGCGCGAATAGGAGAGGAGGTCATTTTTGTTGGAGTGAGGGAGAAGAAGATGGGTGTGGTAGAGTGATTAAAATACGAAAAGGCAATTATGTAAGAGCGTTAATCTTCTCTGCATTAACTCCTCCTTTTATAGCAACTCGAGGATGAAGAAATGTCACAACAATAATGCTCGTGGAGCCAAGTTAATTGGGTAAAGCAGTGGTGGCTCTTTCGGTGAACCATCAGATCCGTCCCAGTCCGCGATTTCAGGCTTGATAAATCTAAAAAAGTTGTAAAAAGATATGTCAGTGCCACCATATTAAAATTGAGCAGGAGTTAAGCGCAACTATCGAAAAAAGTTGCAAAAGGATTTGGCGGTCCCATCATATTAAAAAACTGAGCGGGAGGTGAGCGTAGTTCCACCTTTTTGAAAATAAGTGGGAGACAGACATGGATATCGAGAAAAGGAAATCGATTTGGTGTCCCTCCACGTTGAAAAGAAGAAAGAAGACGACAAAGCGAGAAATACGAAATCTTGGGAGAAACGCTTGCCTGATGATCTTCATCCATGTTTAAAGAACGTTTCCTGGGCATACAGAACCACTCAAAAGAAAATTTAGAGAGAGTGAGCATACATGAGAGAGTAGAGAACCCTGAGTGAGCAAAAATTGATCGAACATTTTTCGATCCAACATGTTTGAGGGTTACAGTCAGTTGCTAGAGGCGACTGATCCAAAAATCTCAGAAAATGAACTATTGAGAGATCTCGAAGATTCCAGGATCGCGTCTGGTACCAGAACCACAGAACCCAACCCTTTCGGCAACGAAGTTCAGGATCTCAGCAGCGACGACAACAGCAGCATCGATGGTCAATCCCGGAAAAGGAAACGTCGCCAGTGCCACACTCAGAATGAAATCCAAGAGCTTGAAGCTTTCTTTAGTGAATGCCCTCTCCCGAACATGAAACAAAGAAATGAATTGGGCCAGAAGCTAGGGATGAAACCTTTGAGGGTCAAGTTTTGGTTTCAAAATAAGCGAGCCAAATTGAGGGCTCAACACAGACGTCAAGAACTTGCGATTCTAAAGGAGGAAAACGAAAAGCTTCGAGCGGAGAACATGAGGTATAAGAAAGCTCCCAGCACTATTGCTTGCCTTAATTGCGGTGGCCCTATCACTCTCGGCGAAATGTTCCTTGATAAGCCTTATATGAGGATTGAAAATGCTCATTCACCACCCCACTCCCTCGAACCATCTTTGATACAATCGGATTTTGTTGGAGATATGCATGAACAAATCAATTCTACGAAGTCAATACCGATGCCTTCTAAAGGATGGGATATGCGTCACCATGATTGGAGTTTCCTTAACGATGAGCTTACTATCACGACCGACCAATCCAAAGCTGATGAATTCCCTCCACAACAATTTCCGGCTCGATCAAATCCTACTGGAAATAGGCCAGAGAGCAATAGCCAAGTTGTCAACACTGTTCCAGGTCGCAAGAAGACGAGGGTCAATTGGTCCCCGGAGCTTCATCTCAAGTTCCTTAGTGCGGTTCAGCAACTAGGGATCAACTCAGCATATCCAACGCGCATACTTGAGATCATGAACATACCAGGACTCACTAAAGATGGAGTCGCGAGTCACCTCAAGAGCTACAGAAGGGCACTAAGACAGCGCCACACATCACTGAACCTGAAAGAACTCAACTTGTGCCTAAACACTAGGCATGGCCACAACTACAATGCCCCTGAAGTAAGAAATACCCTGCCGAATTTAGGCATCGACCAAGCTGGTAGCAGCACCATCGACTACTTGGGCGCTAATCAGAATATTCTCCCGAATCATCTCAGCACCACTCAAGAGTATATGCCACAAGTGCAGCAGGTACGAACTCCTTGGTTTGAGCAGCAACTTTTCGCTAGTGCTCTTCCTATCGCCGATCAACATATTGCGCCTAGTGTTCAAAGATCTGCCTGGCTTGGGCGTATGATTTCGGAAGATCAAGCGGGGGGATGCTCTGAGGATTTTTGTTTCTCCCATTGTTGACACCTAAATTTTGATCAACCTTTTTGTTTCCTTTATTTTTCAAAAATTCATAGAAAATCCATAAAAAGCTGAAAAATTACAAAATCAACTTTGGTAACATTGGCCAAGCTAAAGGAACCATTTTGGATAAAAAAATATGTTTTCATATTTTTCGTATTTTTTATTATTATTATTTTCGAAAAATATAAAAATAAAATGAAAATCAAGAAAAGTAGTATTTGAGGTCACAAAAATATAGAAAAATAGTCAGTATTTTTATTTTTAATTTTCTTTACTTTTGAACCTCATAAAATAGTAAAATTCAGGTTCGATTTTGGGTGTTTTCTGATCACCATAAAATTGAAATTGGCAAAAATATTAGTAATGATTAAAAGGAAAAGGAGTGAAAACATAATCATTCAAAAGGAAAAGGGAACTAATCATTTTGTCTTTGCTTTTGATTATTTTATTATTATTCTTACTTTTTAGTATTTTATTTTATTATTATTTTATTTTTTATTATTATTTACTCACCTTTCCCCTCATCCGTCGCTGGCTTCTTCTCCTCCCGCGACTTCATCTTCTTCCTCTCCTTCCTCTTCTTCAGGAGCTCTTCTTCTTCTTCTTGTCTTCTTCTTCTTCTTAAAAAAAAAAAAAAAAAGGAATCCTCACCTTCGTGCATTATTTGCCTTCGCCTTCGATCCTTCCGCCGTCGTCGCTAGCCGTCGTACCTCAAAGCCGCCGTGAACAACTCAAGACCCGCGACCTCCACCCGTTTCGGAGTTTGGTTCGGGTTTGTTTCGGATCGGGCCAAATCCGTCACCGCCATCGCCTCCGGTGACTGCCCCGGAGTCCTACCTCCTCCCTCGGAGCTTGTGGAGCCTACGCGCCGCTGGTGGAGCTCAGAAACGGCCTCGGGTCACCACCCCGTCGTCGGAGCGTGTCGGCGTGTCGGAGCGTGTCGGCGTGTGGCGTGTCGGAACGTGTCGGCGTGTCGGAACGTGTCGGCGTGTCGGAGCGTGTCGAGCCGTGTCGGAGAGTGTCGAGCCGTGTCGGAGCGTGTCGAACGTGTCGGAGCGTGTCGGAGAGTGTCGAACGTGTCGGAGCGTGTCGGAGAGTGTCGAACGTGTCGGAGAGTGTCCGGGCGTGTCGGAGCGTGTCGGAGAGTGTCGAACGTGTCGGAGAGTGTCGAGCCGTGTCGGAGAGTGTCGAGCCGTGTCGGAGAGTGTCGAACGTGTCGGAGCGTGTCGAACGTGTCGGAGCGTGTCGGAGAGTGTCGAACGTGTCGGAGCGTGTCGGAGAGTGTCGAACGTGTCGGAGAGTGTCCGGGCGTGTCGGAGCGTGTCGGAGAGTGTCGAACGTGTCGGAGCGTGTCGGAGAGTGTCGAACGTGTCGGAGAGTGTCGAACGTGTCGGAGCGTGTCGGAGAGTGTCGAACGTGTCGGAGAGTGTCGAACGTGTCGGAGAGTGTTCGGGCGTGTCGGAGAGTGTCGAGCCGTGTCATAGCGTGTCCGGACGTGTCGGAGAGTGTCGAACGTGTCGGAGCGTGTCGAACGTGTCGGAGCGTGTCGAACGTGTCGGAGCGTGTCGGACGTGATCATGAACAGTGTCCAATCCGAACAGTGCATGAACAGTGTCGGAACAGTGCATGAACAGTGTCCAATTTTTTAATTTTTTTAATTTTTTAATTTATTTTTTAGTCTTAATTTGTGAAATTGACTATCGACATTCTAATGGCGATCGACAGGTAACGGGCATGGGGATGGTCGCAGGCTGGGGCTGGGCGATTGAAGGCCGGTGTCCAATCCGGTATGTTTTACGTACCCGATCCGTATATCAGGATTATTTTTCTAAAATATTGCATTTATAGACTTGATTTGTATGTATTTGTTTCAGTCTAGTGGTTAGCTTATTTATCTGGTTGAGTGTTATCTATTGTCAAAGACATGCTTTTTGTTAAAATATTTTCTGAAAATATAAAAAAATATTAATAAATCAAAAATGCCAAAAAAATGGAAAAATTAAAGAAAAACAAAAAAATTGAGAAAAATTGCAGAAAAATTCTAAAAATTGTCCAAGGCTGAAAATGACAAAAAATTGATTTGTTTTCATTTTTGAGATTTTCTCCCATTTAATCCAAAATGGCGATTTCACCCCTCAAAGGGTGAATCGTCTTTGATATTCTGATGAATTGTGGAAATTGCTTAGAATTTGGTGATGGGCCAGATGGGTGGTTAAACCTTATGTCTAAGATTTCCACATTTCATTTCCATTTTTAGAAAATGACGATTTTACCCTTCGAATGGTAAATCGGTTTCTAAAATTCCCGAAAATCACGAAAATTGCCAAAAAATAGGAAATGGGTCAATTGAGTGACCAAACCTGTTTTGACTCCGGATTCATTCCGAAATGATGATTTTGTCCTTTTTGGGCAAATTGTCCCCTTTGTCTCAAAATTACGATTTTGCCCCTGATGGGCAAAATCATGTCTAAATCATTCCTAAGCCTGATTGATGCTTCTCTAGGCTAATATGGCCTTATTAGGAATGCCATGTGATTTATTTGTACACTTGAATTCATCGATTTGTGCACTTTATTATTGATTGTGATTGCTATGATAGTCATTCCTATCTGCATGAACTCCTAGATTTAGAACTCGTACCCCACTCATCTGCATGAAATCTTTGGTCAGAAAATTCAGTCAACTTAGGTACCGAAAGGGCGTCAACTCTGACAGTTGACGTAACTAAGTCCCCGAACCCAGTTCTCTGGTTATCGCAGAATTGAATAGAAACTCCCGACTATTCAATAGGGTGGTCCAATCATACCCTCCAAAAAATGATTGGTGGCGACTCCTCGGCATGCACACTTAGCACATGTCACTAGACCACACTGAAGGTCGACTACGCATACCTCCGTTGCGATTTGGGTAATGGGCCTTGGGAGAGGCCCGCGTCCGACCAGACTGGACGGCCCATTAGCCCTCGAGAGCCCGACAACCTCGAGAGGGTCGCGACAGACTGGCGACTCCACTGGGGACTTAGAGAACTTGAGCCGATTAAAAAGTTGATTGATTTTTCTAACATGTTTTATGCAGATACTCTTCAAGGTGAGGTACGTACTTTAACCCTTGAGGTGTTAAATGTTTTTGCAGATTGGAGAAATAAGGGGTGAAGTGTTTGTTAACTCTGTCTTATCCAGGTAGGAGTTTAAGATGTATGATTGTGTGGATGTTTATATTGAAGCGGTGTTTGCTAAATGAGATGCATGTTTATCGCTTTAGCACGACACCGAAAATACACACAACCGCGCCTAAAACCCCGGGCGCCGCCTATAGGAAAACAATAGAAGGGATTGAAAATGGAATCTCCGTGAGGAAAAACACGGGGTAATCCACTTTTCAATTCCGCTCATTTCGAAATATGGATCGAGCCCCAATGCAACGATAGTTGTGCAATGGAATCTGCTCTTTCCAGAACTCGAGGTGGGAACCTTAACCTTAGGTGCCAAATCCTCTGATTTTTAGAAGTTTACCATCACTTGTTTCATGCGCATGTCTTTGGGCGGTTGGTACACCTAAAACCGCACATAAGTCGACGAGTTTGGTTGGTAAGACTCTCTATCCCTCAAATCTATTACAGTTCATCTAAATATAGGCATTTCATTCATTGCATTCTGGTGATTAGATTAAATGCCATTTCAAGGATAGATGTGTGTGTTTTTCCCAAACGTCCTTGATAGAAGACGAGGAGGATGATATCCCATGGCGAACACCGAGTGAGCAACAAAAGAGCCTACTATGGACCTTATTGAGATATCGTCCAATGAAGATGACGAGTTGGGGCAAGTGATCCGGAAGCCACAGATCGAACTTGGGGCATCCTTAAACGTTAGGATCACATTCCTTTGTTTCATTTTCCATTACTAGTCCTCTTGTATAGGGTTTATTTTTATCGAGGCTTTTTCTATCCCACCCCTTAGAGTGATTGTATTATGGATCTATTGGTGTATACATTCAGATGGAACTTGGTTGTATTTCTTTTGACGGGTCATGGGAATGTGATAGTGGCATTTTCTCTAATCATCCGAATACTCCCAAGTCAAGTTTATAATTCCTTTAGAGGAAATTAAAATTGGAAGTCTTACACGACCTTTTGGTCGTATAGAGTAGTCCAATCTCAATTTCTCTAGAGGGAATTATACACTTGAATTGTTTCGTGCATGTTTTACGTTGCTGGTAATCCACGATAATTGATCGAGAATATCGACGTTGTTTTGAATTTAATGACGAGATAGATGTCCAAATTACTCTCGTTCTTAACAAAACGGCCTTGATTTGGATGCCGTATCTTCAATTAAATTTAAAACACGTTATTATGCCTCGCACTTTTGAGTAAATCGTTCCTCTCGAAATTGATCAAAAGCGATTATTGTGAATTACATTCCTTTCAATAGTATGCTTTCTTTCGAGGAATATTGATAAAAACTTTTCGCGCAAGATTAAAACCCTTGTAAAAGTTCTTGTCCTTATTAATCACGAGCAAGCATAAGATTGAAAGGGGTCTATGCTTTCTTTTTCATATTATTCCTTCTGACTCGGTCTTTTCATTTGCAGGTGAAAAACAAGTAGTATAGAGAAATCTTCTCTTGGACAAATCTGCAACTATTCTTCCATCTGATCATGAGCGAGTTATAAAATCAGGACGTATTTGCTCGGCTTATTGATATTATGGTTCGGCTCACCCAAGTTGAAGATGTTTGGATGCTCGAAGAAATGAACCATACAGAAGTTAAAACACACACACGAGAACTTTCATTTATTTTGCTCGGCGGAGGGTTTTCAGAAGCAGGTCATACAAGTCGGGGTGGAAAAGTAAAGCCAAAGTGAGCCCTAATTAACGACACAAAGGATCCCAACTGACCCTCCATGTTATTAATGCTCTGCTCATACTCCCAGCTCCGCATGTTGTGGTCGGCAAGCCTGAGGAGAAGACTTCTGCACTCTCCCTTAACTTCGGCGACCTTGGCCTCGTGTTCTTCGGTGACTACTTCCAGGTCCCGAACCAGTCCATTCCCGCGAGCTATGTCCTCGGTTATCTTGTCGAGCCGTTCTTCCTGCCAGTCGCTCTGAAGCCTCAACAGGACGTTGCGGCGGTCATGCTCGCCGGTGGTCAGGGATATGGCCAATTGATCCACCAGATTTCTCCTCTCGCGAAGCAACGTCGCGACCCGCTCATTAGCAAACTCGACGGCCTTTTTGTAACTATCAACCAGATAGTTGGTCAGCACCAAATGATCAGATCGATCCTCATAACGAGCCCGCAAGACGCGAGCCACCAGAATCTCCCGATTAGCAACACGATAGGCCTCTAAGGAGTGTGGAAAGAGAGTCGGGAAAGTTCTATATTCCCTCCCCAGTGTAGTACCTTCGAGAGAAGTGGTATCAAGGTCCTCGAGCAGGACACAGATTGCATCCTCGGTTGCAGAATGATCGGTTATGTGCGCGTAACCGCGACCCAGTAGGTTATAAAGCTTTTCCCACTGGGCCAAGACATCAGTTGAAAAAGTGCGTACGGGAGAGGAGGCCATTTGCGTTGGGTTGGCTTGAGAATAAGACGAGTTTAACAGAGAGATTAGAAGGAAGAGGCTGATTATGCGAGAACGTTAACCTTCCATACATTAATTCCTCATTTTATAGCAACTCGAGGATGATGAAGGGTCTCAGTAATAATGCTGGTGGAGCCCAGTTAGGGGGTAAAGCAGGAGGTCCCCTCACGAGAACCAATGGATTCGTTTCGATCCGCGATTTCCGGCTCATCAATTAAAAGATGTAAAAGATTTGTCGGGATCACCATTATTAGAGTTAGGTGGGAGGTAAGCGCAACTATCGAAGAGAGCCCTAACAGGATTTGGCAGTCCCATCACGTTGAAAAGCTAAGCGAGAAATTCAAGGTCTTGAGGGGGAACGTTTGCCTAATGATGCTTGAAGAGCGTCTCCTGAACATGCAAAGTCACTCGAAGAAAACTTTATAGGGAGTGAGCATACAGGAGAGAGTGGAGAACTCTGAGTGGGCAAGAACCAATCAAACATTTCTCAATCCAACATATTTAAGAGGTTACTGTCAGCTGCTAGAGGCGACTGACTCAAAAATCTCAGAAATTGAACCACAGAGGGATCTCGAAGATTCCAAGATCAAGTCTAACGCCAAAACCATGGAGCCCAACACTTCTGGCAACGGAAATCAAGATCACGGCGACGACGACAACGACATCCACAATGCTCAACTCGGGAAAAGAAGACGTCCTCACCAATACTCTCAGGAGGAAACCCAAATGCTGGAAACCCTTTTCAGTAAAAGCCATTACATGAAAAAGAAGTGGAGAATTGAATTGAGCCGGGAGTTGGGGATTAATCAGTCGAGGATCCAGTTTTGGTTTCAAAATAGGAGATCCAAATCGAGGGCTCAACGCAAACGTCAGGTGGTCGAGATTTTAAAGGAAGAAAACCAAAAGCTGCGAACAGAAAACATGAGGTATGAAAAAGCTCTCAATATCACCGTTTGCCCTCATTGCGATAACCTCGTCGCCCTCGGTAAGATATTCCCCGATAAGCCTCACGCGATGATTGAAGACGTTCATTTACCACCCTACTCCCTCGGGGCATCTCCTGCTCAACCAGATTTTGCCGGAGTCACGCATGAGCAGGATGATCCTACGAAGATGATACAAATGCCTCTTGGGGGATGGGATTTGCATCGCTTTGATTGGAGTTACAGTTTCAAGGAGCTGGATGTTACCGCCGACCAGCTCAAAGCATATCAGCCTCATGCACAACAATTTTCGATAGGGTCGGGTCCTGCTGGAGATGAGTTAATCAGTCGTCAAGCCATCGATGCAATTTTGGGCCACGATAAGAGGAGGTTCGCTTGGCCCCCTGAACTGCATTCCAAATTCCTAGATGTGGTTCACCAAATGGGGATCGACTCAGCAACTCCGACGCGCATATTTAAGGCCATGAATGTACCGGGGCTTAGTAAGGAGCTGGTCAGGAATCACCTTGCTGCCTACAGAAAGCTATTAAGACAACGTCGAGCGGAGCTAAACCGGGAGGAATCCGTCTCGAGCTCAAAAGCTAGGGGCGACCGCCATTGTAATGCTCAGGCATCAAGAGATACCCGGCCAAATCTAAGCATCAATCAAGCTAGCAACCCGACCACCGGCAAACTGAAAGCTGATCAGAATGTCCTCCCAGGCCATTTCAACACTTCTCAAGAGCGCGTGTCACAAGTACAGCGAGTGCGCACTCCTCCATTCGAGCAGCAGTCGGCTGGTGCTCTGCCTGCCGCTGGTCAACCCACGACAGACGATTTCTTCGATGAGGGGCTCGATGCCTTGTTCAATCAGTGGGAAGCTGGCATGCTTGGACAGCCATGATCTAGCACCTGACTCGGGGCACGATGGGTCGGTCACTACGAACACCCATAGAAAGAAGAACATGTTCACGAGTAGATCACTCATTTTATCCGTTGTAAAGTTCCTACGGGAACATTTTTCTTTAATGACTATAGTTAATTCTATATTAAAACCAACGCTATCGACGAACATCATCATGCTCAGTTGTGATGATCCCTTGTTAGATTAAGTCTGAAACCAGAGACGGTCTTTAAAATTTTGAGTGGCCACGAACTCATTCCTCACCAAGCGCCCGGGATGCTGAAATGAAGAGTAACAGCATGCACAGGGAAAATGCCACTTTCGTTTGAACGATGAAAAGGGGTTGAGAGAAGATCATAGCGTTAATTCCCATGGAGCTAAATGAATTAAACGGAGTCATTAATTGCGGGTCCACCGCTGCTCCCCACGTTCTCGGGCCTAGCAAATCATAAAAGGCGCCGAAAGATTGTAGACCCACCACTTTGAAGACTGAACTAGGGGACGAGCGCAATACTCGATGAAACCGAATCAATGCAAGAGAGTTTGTGATCCTATCACGAGGAAAAAGAAAGGGGAATACAGACGATGAGTAATTGCAGGATCTCGGGAGGAGCGCTTGCTTGCTGGTCTTCATATGCAGCCTGAAGGATGGTTCCAGGACACGCACAATCACTTGAGAAAATTTCTAGAGTGAGCAAACACGTAAGAGCGAATTGAGAAAGCTGAGTGAACTAGATCAGCCCGAGATACCCCGATCCATCATGTTTAAAAGTTATTCCCATCTGCTAGAAACGCCCGACCTGGACATTTCTGAGCACGAACTGCTGGGAGACTTTGAAGATCCTGGAGCTGAATCCTGCTCGAAGGCCATAGAGACTGACTCCTCCAGCGATGAAATTCTAGGTTTCAGCTACGAAGAAGGAGTATACAATGATGACCGGAGTCGGAAAAGGAAGCAACTACAACGCCACACTCCAGGCCAAATCCGAGAGCTCGAAGCTTTCTTCAATGAATGCCCCACTCCAAGCAAACGACAGAAAATGGAGTTGAGCCGAAAAATAGGATTGGAGCTTTCGAAGGTCAAGTTTTGGTTCGCCAACAAACGAACCCGGGTGAAACAGCAATACGCAGACCATGAGTTACTGGTCCTGAAGGAGGAGAATGAGAAGCTTCAAGCTGAAAGCGCGAGATATAAGGAAGCTCTGACCAAGGCCACCTGCCTTAATTGTGGTAATCCTGTTGTCCTCGGCGAGGTGTTCCTCGATGAACCATCCCTGTTGACGAATAACGCTCAGCTGTTACCGTATTCTCCACAGCATTTTCCGACACAGCCAGATACCGCCGGAGATCTGCATGAGCAAGTCAACACCATAGAATCAACACCAACATCCTCTGAGAAATGGGATATGAATCATCACAGGGGGAATTCTCTTAATGACGAACTCGCTGTCGCAGCCAGCCAATCCAAAGTCGGTGAGTCCCTCCCTGGACAACTTTTGAAACGACTAGATCCCGTAGAGAATAGCTACCGAAGTATTGACGATATTTTGGGTGATAAGAGAACAAGGTTTTACTGGACCTATGAGCTTCACACCAAATTTGTTGATGCAATTCGAGAACTGGGAGTTGATTCGGTTAGCCCACTACGCATACTCGAGATTATGAATGTGCCGGGGCTCTCTAGAATTAACGTTGAGTCTCACCTCAAGTACTATAGGAGATTGCTAAGGGATGGAAGGATAGCGTTAAACCATCATAAAGCCAGTTGGAGCTCAAGTGCTGGGCAGAGTTACAACCATGATGATTGGAGAGCCAAGAGCACCCAACCGTGTTTCAGCAATGACGGGACTAGCAGTCGTGTCAGCGACTCCTCTAACCCAAATCAGAATGCTCCGCCGAGCTATCTCAATACTCCTCAGGAGTATATGCCACAGTTCCAGCACATAGAAATTCCTCAGTTTGAGCGCGAATCAGTCATTAATGCTGTCCCTGAAGCGGATCTGGCATTGGTAGAGAGTGCACATATGAACCTGCCGGTCATCGGAGGAAGTTCCAATTCGAGGGGTCAAATTGCTCACGGCGAGAGCAAAGAGAGGAATCCCTCGCCTGCAGTCGACGACACCCAATCTGGGCACCAAGAGCTAGAAAGAACAGGTGATTTCCTTGATGAGGAGTTGGACACTTGGATCAATACTCTTCGGGAATGTATGTCTCAACCCCAACAAGGCAATGATGAAGGTTCCAGCTCAAAGACTCCAATCCCTCACAACGAAGGCAATGAAAGAAATCTGCCCCCAACAATCGTTGATACCCAACTTGAACATCAATGGCTCGAAGACCCGAGCAATTTCCTTGGCGATGAGTTCAATCTTTGGCTCGATCAATTTGGAGCCGGAGGACCATCGCAGTGGTGACGCGAGGCCGGTGATCAAACGTCTGATGCAAGGCATGGCTACTCGATGAAAAATGCTTCGAGAAAAGGGGTTGAATACTCCTATTGCATATGTTGTTGATCGCACTGTAAGGTTCCCACGGGAACATCTTTCATTAATATCTAGAACTAATTGCGCGTGAGTGTCAACATCACCCTTTGAGCATCTTCAAGCCGAAGGCCGTGGATTAATCACTTAATCCGTAGAGCAAGTTCCATGAACCATAATTATCACCCGCAGAGCATAATGGAATCCATTCCTTCAATACAAGATACATTCGGCCGCGGAGCCACCCGTTTGGTAAAAGGACGTATCGTTCCTAGTTGATTTTCAATCAGATCAGGGGATAATGTTTCCTCTCTTCTTCCTCTCAGGTGATAAAAAGAGACAAGGCCCTAAAAGGCCATGCATTCAAATGGCTAAACAAACGTTGCCCAGCTGGGGGGCAGATGAACCATTGATGTTACAAACACTCCAAGCATGGATAGGTGGATTTGATAGAGGTTGTTCATATCAATACGCAACATCAGAATGGGATGAAAATCAAGAGTAAAGTTGTATCGTCCCAATTTGTCTTGAATTTGGGAATATGAATTAACACTTATTTTTTTATCCTTGACAGGGGAATCGCCTTGGAGACGAATAAGTTTTTACATCCCACATACTACCTGTTAGGGTACATGAGGGTAGGATGTATCGTTTCGATTTTCGAAAAATTCGTGAACATACAATGATATGCTTCTTTCACATTTTCAGGGATCTCCAGCCACGGTGGACAGGTAGGTATCCCTTTCCCCCAATCCATTGAAGATGTTAAACAAAAAAAAACACAGAGAGAAAAAGAAAAAGCTTTCAAAATCTGATGTCTAGAAAAGACATGGAATTCTAACTTCATTGGCATTCATGTTTTGAAACATGAGGTTGTCTGAACACGCATTGTGCACCATAAAATCCCCTTGACGGGTAAAATTTTTGGGAAAACGAAAGAGATTTTTCCAATCAAAAGTTGTTCAAAACTCTCAAAAGGATGTTTCCTCAAAAGAGAGGCAAGCTCAAATCCAAACACATCCTACATACACTTGAGAGATGAGTGGAGCGAATCAAATAGTAAAATCTGGACCTACGGAGGTAGGGACCATTCGCAGCGATTACATGGATTGGGACGACGGAGGCGTTCGTTTCATATCATAAACACTACAGGTGACCGTTGACAACCCACTTGAACGGCGGTTTTCATTCTTAACCCTGTCAAGAACCACCCCACACCGGGGCAAAAAGGAAGTAAGTCCAGCAGCATCAGGAGAAAATGGTTAGAAATTTTCTTGCTCGGACTAACATTAATCTTTGTGTGTTGTTTATATGGTAATCCAAGTGCCATAGGATGACGAGAAGCATTCATTCTCTATCCCACACACCATATCCTTTGCACAGCCAAGTTGAGCCTGCGAATTCATTTCATAAACCCCTGTTGGTGATCATGGGATGTTTCAAGATAGAAACTGTATCACTCCAAGAACGGAAGAAATCAAGAGATGGGATTTATAGAAAAATCTCATATCGGCGTTTAAGTGTGCTATGATTCAAGTTGTATATCTAGCACAATTTTCTGAACATCGTAGTTCCAAAGGAAAAGAAAAGGCGGGATTTCAACAAAAAATCCCCAGCATCAAGAAAAAGCAAAGTGCCTGGTAAAAGCAAGGCCGATGCTCGTGAAAACTGTTTGATTGAGCCCCAATAAAGCCTAGTTGGGAAGAGAGAAAAACCCATAAATGAGTCAGATCAAGAAGACTGCTCCCCAAACGATGTCAGCCGTGGTGTAAAAACACGGACAGAATTGTCAATCTCTTAATACCACAAGAGACGTTCTCTAAAGGATTTGTGCACACCTCAAAAGCGGTTGCACACCTCAAAAATGGAAGATGCAGAATGGAAAAGACATGTGACAAATTTGCAATGATCACCAATGTCGAATCCTTCGTGATTTCTGGGCCAAAAACAAGCCTTTTTCGGTCCCCAATCCTACCAATGTTACAACCCTGAAACAGTCTTCTCTGACTAAGACACTTGGGTTAACATATAGCTTAGCTCGAAGAAGTACGAGCAAGACTCTTTCTTTCTCATTTTGCAGGGTTCTTGACTTGTAAACCCGGAGCAGATGGTGAAGATTTTCATTCGATGGCCCCGACTCCAAAGCGGGTCCCCCTTGAAAACCAATATCCAAGCCCAACATTACGGTCCCGTGGAAGACCTCCCGACCGATCAAAATGTATGCGCTGCGAATGAGCCTAAAACCTAGGCACAGGTCAGTAGGGAATTGAGTGCATCCCCTAAAAATCATCACCTCAAAACAGGTGAGATGGCCTCCTTGTCGAGAAATATTCCAATTGACGTTTTGAGCAAACTCTTTTTGGGAATTTTCAAACTGTGGATCCAGATTTTCCATGCAAGGGATTCGTGATCACATTTGCACGTTGCAAAAATGTTTTGGATAACCTCCAGCATCAAAATGCACATCTCATGACTAAAGCTTAAGTCATAAAATTTTGTCAATTGGACAATTGCTGTCTTCTCAAAGATTACCAATATTTGCTTGGGGAAGAGAAACCCTTAAAAAAAAATCCTTTTCAAAATATCAAACAGTCTCATTGGACGTGGAGAACCCTTGTCATGAGACCCCCTTTTCAAAAATATCAAACAGTCTCATCGGACGTGGAGAACCCTCGTCATGAGACCCCTTTTCAAAATTTAGGCAGTCTCATCGGACGTGGAGAACCCTCGTCATGAGACCTCTTTTCAAAATTTAGGCAGTCTCATCGGACGTGGAGAACCCTCGTCATGAGACCCCTTTTCAAAGCAAACAAAGGTAGAAACCGCCTGAAGGGTCAACACAAAGGTAGATACCGCCTGAAGGGTCAACTCAAGGTAGATACCGCCTGAAGGGTCAAATCAAGGTAGAAACCGCCTTAAGGGTCAAATCAAGGTAGAAACCGCCTGAAGGGTCAACTCAAAGGTAGAAACCGCCTAAAGGGTCAATCAAAGGTAGATACCGCCTGAAGGGTCAAACAAAGGTAGAAACCGCCTGAAGGGTCAAAACAAAGGTAGATACCGCCTGAAGGGTCAAACAAAGGAAGAAACCGCCTGAAGGGTCAAAACAAAGGTAGATACCGCCTGAAGGGTCAAACAATGGTAGAAACCGCTATAAGGGTCAACTCATTGGTAAGTACCGCCATAAGCATCGACACAAATGTCCGATCCACCATACGAATCAAAATCCTTGGCAAATCTCAGGGCGTGAGATGCGCCTTCCTTAGATTCCTAGCAGTTAGGAATCCCATAATGGTATGACCTACCATACAGGTCAAAGCTTAACCTCCCTAGGATATTCTGAATGACGAGTCCTAGGCATCCTCTTGAAAGTCGTCGCAACCGGCAGCATCGAACAGGTAAGTGGCAGGTATGTCTCTCTACTATCTCACTCTCTCATGTCAAATGAACGTTTCCCCCTTCAAGAAAGAGCATACATGGACAAGCATGAAGATTGTATGTCATGACTCCTTTTCCTTTAGTTTCCCAAGTCGAGTCGATCAGGACTCAGGTGTCACCTTATCTTTGAGAGATTCATCTAACGAGATTCCTCTCAAAGAGGGGCAGCTGTTGACACCTAAATTTTGATCAACCTTTTTGTTTCCTTTATTTTTCAAAAATTCATAGAAAATCCATAAAAAGCTGAAAAATTACAAAATCAACTTTGGTAACATTGGCCAAGCTAAAGGAACCATTTTGGATAAAAAAATATTTTTTCATATTTTTCGTATTTTTTATTATTATTATTTTCGAAAAATATAAAAATAAAATGAAAATCAAGAAAAGTAGTATTTGAGGTCACAAAAATATAGAAAAATAGTCAGTATTTTTATTTTTAATTTTCTTTACTTTTGAACCTCATAAAATAGTAAAATTCAGGTTCGATTTTGGGTGTTTTCTGATCACCATAAAATTGAAATTGGCAAAAATATTAGTAATGATTAAAAGGAAAAGGAGTGAAAACATAATCATTCAAAAGGAAAAGGGAACTAATCATTTTGTCTTTGCTTTTGATTATTTTATTATTATTCTTACTTTTTAGTATTTTATTTTATTATTATTTTATTTTTTATTATTATTTACTCACCTTTCCCCTCATCCGTCGCTGGCTTCTTCTCCTCCCGCGACTTCATCTTCTTCCTCTCCTTCCTCTTCTTCAGGAGCTCTTCTTCTTCTTCTTGTCTTCTTCTTCTTCTTAAAAAAAAAAAAAAAAAGGAATCCTCACCTTCGTGCATTATTTGCCTTCGCCTTCGATCCTTCCGCCGTCGTCGCTAGCCGTCGTACCTCAAAGCCGCCGTGAACAACTCAAGACCCGCGACCTCCACCCGTTTCGGAGTTTGGTTCGGGTTTGTTTCGGATCGGGCCAAATCCGTCACCGCCATCGCCTCCGGTGACTGCCCCGGAGTCCTACCTCCTCCCTCGGAGCTTGTGGAGCCTACGCGCCGCTGGTGGAGCTCAGAAACGGCCTCGGGTCACCACCCCGTCGTCGGAGCGTGTCGGCGTGTCGGAGCGTGTCGGCGTGTGGCGTGTCGGAACGTGTCGGCGTGTCGGAACGTGTCGGCGTGTCGGAGCGTGTCGAGCCGTGTCGGAGAGTGTCGAGCCGTGTCGGAGCGTGTCGAACGTGTCGGAGCGTGTCGGAGAGTGTCGAACGTGTCGGAGCGTGTCGGAGAGTGTCGAACGTGTCGGAGAGTGTCCGGGCGTGTCGGAGCGTGTCGGAGAGTGTCGAACGTGTCGGAGAGTGTCGAGCCGTGTCGGAGAGTGTCGAGCCGTGTCGGAGCGTGTCGAACGTGTCGGAGCGTGTCGAACGTGTCGGAGAGTGTCGAGCCGTGTCGGAGAGTGTCGAGCCGTGTCGGAGCGTGTCGAACGTGTCGGAGCGTGTCGGAGAGTGTCGAACGTGTCGGAGCGTGTCGGAGAGTGTCGAACGTGTCGGAGAGTGTCCGGGCGTGTCGGAGCGTGTCGGAGAGTGTCGAACGTGTCGAAGCGTGTCGGAGAGTGTCGAACGTGTCGGAGAGTGTCGAACGTGTCGGAGCGTGTCGGAGAGTGTCGAACGTGTCGGAGAGTGTCGAACGTGTCGGAGAGTGTCCGGGCGTGTCGGAGAGTGTCGAGCCGTGTCATAGCGTGTCCGGACGTGTCGGAGAGTGTCGAACGTGTCGGAGCGTGTCGAACGTGTCGGAGCGTGTCGAACGTGTCGGAGCGTGTCGGACGTGATCATGAACAGTGTCCAATCCGAACAGTGCATGAACAGTGTCGGAACAGTGCATGAACAGTGTCCAATTTTTTAATTTTTTTAATTTTTTAATTTATTTTTTAGTCTTAATTTGTGAAATTGACTATCGACATTCTAATGGCGATCGACAGGTAACGGGCATGGGGATGGTCGCAGGCTGGGGCTGGGCGATTGAAGGCCGGTGTCCAATCCGGTATGTTTTACGTACCCGATCCGTATATCAGGATTATTTTTCTAAAATATTGCATTTATAGACTTGATTTGTATGTATTTGTTTCAGTCTAGTGGTTAGCTTATTTATCTGGTTGAGTGTTATCTATTGTCAAAGACATACTTTTTGTTAAAATATTTTCTGAAAATATAAAAAAATATTAATAAATCAAAAATGCCAAAAAAATGGAAAAATTAAAGAAAAACAAAAAAATTGAGAAAAATTGCAGAAAAATTCTAAAAATTGTCCAAGGCTGAAAATGACAAAAAATTGATTTATTTTCATTTTTGGGATTTTCTCCCATTTAATCCAAAATGGCGATTTCACCCCTCAAAGGGTGAATCGTCTTTGATATTCTGATGAATTGTGGAAATTGCTTAGAATTTGGTGATGGGCCAGATGGGTGGTTAAACCTTATGTCTAAGATTTCCACATTTCATTTCCATTTTTAGAAAATGACGATTTTACCCTTCGAATGGTAAATCGGTTTCTAAAATTCCCGAAAATCACGAAAATTGCCAAAAAATAGGAAATGGGTCAATTGAGTGACCAAACCTGTTTTGACTCCGGATTCATTCCGAAATGATGATTTTGTCCTTTTTGGGCAAATTGTCCCCTTTGTCTCAAAATTACGATTTTGCCCCTGATGGGCAAAATCATGTCTAAATCATTCCTAAGCCTGATTGATGCTTCTCTAGGCTAATATGGCCTTATTAGGAATGCCATGTGATTTATTTGTACACTTGAATTCATCGATTTGTGCACTTTATTATTGATTGTGATTGCTATGATAGTCATTCCTATCTGCATGAACTCCTAGATTTAGAACTCGTACCCCACTCATCTGCATGAAATCTTTGGTCAGAAAATTCAGTCAACTTAGGTACCGAAAGGGCGTCAACTCTGACAGTTGACGTAACTAAGTCCCCGAACCCAGTTCTCTGGTTATCGCAGAATTGAATAGAAACTCCCGACTATTCAATAGGGTGGTCCAATCATACCCTCCAAAAAATGATTGGTGGCGACTCCTCGGCATGCACACTTAGCACATGTCACTAGACCACACTGAAGGTCGACTACGCATACCTCCGTTGCGATTTGGGTAATGGGCCTTGGGAGAGGCCCGCGTCCGACCAGACTGGACGGCCCATTAGCCCTCGAGAGCCCGACAACCTCGAGAGGGTCGCGACACCCATCCCCAAATGGAAGGTGCTTTTGATAGTGAACCGATCAATCATCCTCTTATAATCTCGAGCAATGACGAAGGTTCTAGCTCGAAGAATCAGATCGCTCACAACAGAAATAGGAATCCTTCGCCGCCAAGCGATGATGGTCAACCCGAATATCAGTTGCTCGAAGAATCAAAAGATTTCCTTGATGAGGAGCTCCATATCTGGATCGATCAGTTTAAAACTGATGGACTTATGAAGTTATGATCCAAAATGGCGATTATATATCTGATTCATGGTGTAACTGGCTGATCACCGAGAATCTTCAAGGGACGTAGGCACATGTGACTGGATGTATCATTAATCTTTCCTTCATAAAGTCTTCCATGCGAGATAATCTTCCTTAATGCCTAGAGTTAATCTGGGGCAGCGATCAGTACTACCTGCGAGCATCATCATGCTCGAGTGCGACAATCCCTTGTTAGATTAGAGTCGAGGCGAATCAATTGAACGCCACGAAGAAAAACATTTAAAGGCTTCACATAGGAAAATGTGAGTAAAAGCCCGAGCGAGCTCAAAGACGGTTAGCTCTGTATCGTTCCA
Organism: Rhodomyrtus psidioides; assembly: GCA_021437785.1. Classification (NCBI taxonomy): domain Eukaryota; kingdom Viridiplantae; phylum Streptophyta; class Magnoliopsida; order Myrtales; family Myrtaceae; genus Rhodomyrtus; species Rhodomyrtus psidioides. The sequence goes on from JAILYB010000047.1 coordinate 2,531,946, forward strand.
AGGGACCTTTAGTCGTTACGAACTCTAAATTGAGCTTGTTTCATTCTCGATGGGGGTCACTAACTGCTTCGAGAATTTTATAACAAAAAACGAACCAGTTAGGGACGCCAATAGTGCTGTGTCTTGGTAGTCAGTGAAATGGCAGTGGTACGAAACGTCAGGAGTTCGAGTTCGATCTCGGGATTGAAAAATCGTTTTATCAGTTGGTCTATCACTCGATGAAGTTCAAAGAGATTCGACGCAGATGACTATAGAACTTGGGGCAATTCGAAAATCATCGATTCATTTTTATCAAGCGGCGAAGTTGGTATTGTAAAATGTGAAGCGCGCAAATGACAAATCCGAAGCAGAAGGAGATGAATCATGATTCGCTTATCCAAGGTCGGGATTTCAACCTTCGACTAAAGCCAAATCTAGGATGAGTTTTTGATCTTGCCCACTCGACAAAACCCATCTCTACTGAAAATGGGGGCAAACCATTCCTACATCCGGAAAGCATGTCGAAGCCGAAGACATCAGATTCACCGTTTAATCCGTGGGGCAAGTCCCCCAAGCGATAGTTATCATCCGCAGAGCGTAATGGAATCCATCCTTTCAACGTAAAACGCATTTGGCCGCGGAGCCACCCATTTGGTAAAAAGAACGTATCGTTCCTAAATGATTTTCAATCAGATGTGGGGATAATGTTCTCTTATTTTCCTCTCAGGTGATGAATAGAGACGAGGCACCCAAGAAGCCATGCATTCAAATAACAAAACAGCGCATGAAACACGCCCAAAAAGATGAATGAATCTCCTCCGACATAAATCCTTGAGGGCCGGCTTCTGCAATCCGCACATTGGCATGCAGAATGGAATTCAAATCAAGAGTAAAGTAGTATCGTCCCAATTTGTTTTGAATTTGGAAACCCAAAATAATGCTTAATATTTATCCTTGGCAGGAGCTCGCCATCAGGGCAGACATATTTTCACAACCCTTGTACACTCGTTGGAGCATATGACGAAGGGTAAGATGTATCGTTCCAATTTTTGTAAAGTTTTAGAATATACAATGACATATCCCTTTTATATCTCCAGGATCTCCAGCCTCGATGGGCAGGTAAGTATCCCTTTTCCCAATTCATTGGAGATTAAAAACTTTCAGAATTAATTCGATTCTCACATCTAAAAAGACATAAAATTCTTACTTCATTGACATTCATGTTTTAAAACAAGAGATTGTCTGAACATGAATTACACATATATGGTGCATCACAAAATCCCTTTGAAGGATAAATCTTGATGAAATGAAATGAATTTTTCCAACAAGAGTCGTTTGAACTGTTCAAAAGGGTATTTTCTCATAAGAGAAGCGAGCCTAATCCAAACACGTCCCATACACACTTGAGAGATGAGGAGATTGGAAATGATTGAGAAACCTTAACCTATGGACATAAGGGTCATTCGCAACGATTACATGGATCGAGATGACAGAGGCATTTATTTCTTCATTCCAAACACTACAGATGCCCATTGAGAACCCCATTGAACGGCGATTTTCATTCTCAACCCTGTCAAGAACCACCCCACATTGGGGCAAATGAAGGTTAGTCCAACAGTATCAGAAAGTAAATGGTTAGAAATTTTCTTGCTCGGACTAACATAAATCTTTGTGTGTTGTTTATATGATAATCCAAGTGTTATAGGATGACGAGAATAATTCATTTCTCTATCCTACACACTGTTATCCTTTGCACGACCATGTTGAGCCAGCAAATTCATTTCATCAACATATTGGTGATCATTGCATATTCCAAAACAAAGGCAACATCACTCTAGGAACGGAAGCATGCCAAAGTTTAAGTTGCATATCTAGCATGATTGCCGAAAATCCTAGCTCCAAAAGAAAAGAAAAACACGGGATTAAAAAAAGGGGGAAAAGAAAAATCCCTAGACATCAAGAAAAAGCAAAGTGCCTGGTAAAAAGCAAGGCCGATGTCCATTCAAAATATCCCCAGTAAAGTCTAGAGAGATGATGAAAAGACCCTCCAAAGGAGTCAGATCAAGATGACTACTCCCCAAATGATGTCGTGCTCAAATAGCAAACACACAAACAGACGGTCTCTTAATGCAACAAGAGACGCTTTTAAACATCCTTGTGCGCTCTAAAAGAGGAGTGTACACTTCAAGAAATGGAGATGTTCTTCGAAGGACATGTGGCAAATTTGCAATGATCACCAATGTCAAACCCTTCACAATTTCTAGGCAAAAAACAAGCCTTTTTCGGTCCCCAATCCTTCCAATGTTACAATCCTGAAGCAGTCTTCTCTGACTAAGATACTTGGGTTAATGTATAACTTAGCTCAAAGAAGTACGAGCAAGACTATTTCTTTCTCATTTTGCAGGGTTCTTGACTTGTAAACCCGGAGCAGATAGTGAAAAATTTCGTTCAACGGCCTTGACTCAAAAGTGAGTCCCCCTTGGAAACCGATATCCAAGCCTAACACTACGGTCCCGTGAAAGACCTCCTGATTGATCGAAATGTATGCGTTGCGAATGATCCTGAAACCCAGGTACAGGTCGGTAGGAAATTGAGCACTTTCCCTATTAAAGATCATTATCACAGAGCAGTGAGGAGCCTTCTTGGATGAGAAATACTCCAATGGATGTTTTGAGCAAACTCTTTTTGAAATTTTCAAATTGTTTGATCTAGAGTTTCCGTGCAAGGAATTTATGATCACATCTGTATGTGGCAGGAATGTTTTGGATAACCTCCAACAATCAAAATGCACATTTTATGACTAAAACTTAAGTCGTAGAATTTTGTCAATTAGACAATTATTGTCTTCCCAAAGATTACTAACATCTTCTTGGCGAGGAAAATTTTTTCAGGTCTAAGATTTCTGCAGGACTTTTGGCCACCCCAAAGACTAGGTGCGTCATCCTTAAGTGAAGCCTTTTAGTAGGCAAATCTTTTCTAAGACCGATCCACAGAATGATCGAGTCTCCGACTAGCCCCGAAGAGCGGGTACGTCATCCTTTGATTCATATCAATTTGGAATTTCATAAATGGTAGAAACCGCCTGAAGGGTCAACTCAATGGTAGAAACCGCCTGAAGGGTCAATCAATGGTAGAAACCGCCTGAAGGGTCAGCACAATGGTAGAAACCGCCTGAAGGGTCAATATATGGTAGAAACCGCCTGAAGGGTCAATGTATGGTAGAAACCGCCTGAAGGGTCAATCAATGGTGGAAACCGCCTGAAGGGTCAACACAATGGTAGAAACCGCCTGAAGGGTCAATGTATGGTAGAAACCGCCTGAAGGGTCAACCAATGGTAGAAACCGCCTGAAGGGTCAATACAATGGTAGAAACCGCCTAAAGGGTCAATGTATGGTAGAAACCGCCTGAAGGGTCAACCAATGGTAGAAACCGCCTGAAGGGTCAACTCAATGGTAGAAACCGCATGAAGGGTCAATGAATGGTAGAAACCGCCTGAAGGGTCAAAGGACTGGTAGAGACCGCCTGAAGGATCAACCCAATGGTCCGATCCACCATACGGATCAAAACCTTGATGAATCCCGAACGCGGGAGGAGTCGTTTTCCCTAATAAGCCTTACATTAGGCAAGCCATTTCTAGTTTAGCCCACCATACGGATCAAAACCCTTGGCAAATTCCCAAATGTGGGATGCGTCTTCCTTAGGTTCCTTTCAGTTAGGAATCCCATTATGGTTTGACCTACCATACAGGTCAGAGCTTAACATCCCTATGACACTCCGATGACGAGTCCTTAGGAATCTACTTGAACCCATCAGACACAGCAAATGCCGCAAGCATTCGGCAGGTAAGGGGCAGGGAAGTCTATCTACTCCTTAACTTTCTTACATCATATCATGGAATTGAATGAGCACATCTCTTTTTAAGGAAAAGCACACATTGATGGGCATGAAAATTGGATGTCATGATTTCTTTTCTTTTCTTTTCTTTTCCCAGTCGAGTCGATCGGGACACAGGTGTCACCTTGTCTTTGAGAGAAACCTCTGACGAAATTCCTCTCAAAGAGGGGTAGCTGTTGACACTTGATTTTTTTATCAGTCTTTCATAGTTTATTTTTTAAAAATTCATAAAAAATCTATAAAAAGTTAAAAAGTTAAAAAATCATCTTTGGTAGCCTTGACCAAGCTAAAGGAACCATTTTTGACAAAAAATAATTTTTCAATTTTTTCCAAAAATAGAAAAATACATGAAAAATGAAGAAAAATAGCATTCGATGTCGTAAAAATATAGAAAAATAGTCAATATTTTTATTTTAATTTTCTTTTCATTTTGAACTCATAAATAGTCAAAATTCAAGTTCAATTGCATGTGTTTCTTCACGACGCATAGAGTTGAATTTGGCAAAAAAAATATCATTCGAGTATTTTAATTTGTAAATTTCTACATCTTTTTTAGTCTTGATGTCCAATTAGATCGACCACCATCTACAATAAATGCCCCTTGCTGAATATTTTCGTTATTGTTTCACATGATTTCATGATGTAAAACGCCGAGTGGATCCCCAAATATAATCGGGTCGGCATGAGCTCGATAGCTCGTCCAAGACCAAACCAGGGCACGGCGAACCCCATGTGAGTACTCTCAAACTCCTGCGATGCTTCCTAATGCTTTTCTTAGGTTAGATCGAGTGTAGAACGGCTAGGACAGCTAAATCATTCTTGAGCTGTGATTGATAAATATGGCATTACTAGGAATGCCATGTGATTTATTTGCATATCTAGATTCCTTGAGTTGCGCATTTTATTACTGATTGTGATTGCTAGGATAATCACTCATATCTGCATGAATTTCTAGATTTATGGTTCATACCTTACTCATCCGCATAAATCTCAGGCTAGAAAATTCAGTCAACTTAGGTACCGAAAGGGCGTCAACTCTGACAGTTGGCGTAACTAAGTCCCCGAAACCATTTCTCTAGTTCTCGCAGAATTGAATAGAAACTCCCAACTATTTGATTGGGTGGTCCAATCATACCCTAAAAAAATGATTGGTGGCGACTCCATGGCATGCACACTTAGCACATGTCACTAGACCACACTGAAAGTCGATCACGCATACCTCCGTTGCGATTTGGGTAATGGGCCTTGGGAGAGGCCCGCGTCCGACCAGACATGACGGCCCATTAGCCCTCGAGAGCCCGACAACCTCAAGAGGGTCGCGACATAGCTGTGCAATGGAATCGGCTCTTTCCAGAACTCGAGGTGGGAACCTTGACCTTAGGTGCCAAGTCCTTTGATTTTTAGAAGTTTTATCCTCACTTGTCTCATGTGCATGTCTTTAGGTGGTTGGTATACCTAAAAAAAAAAAAATTCGGTGATACTGGATTCACATCTCGAAGACTTGAACTGGGGCATCTCCAAGTGTTCGGACCACATTCCTTTGATTGGTTTGGCATTTTTAGTTCTCTTGTATAAGACTAATTTTGCTTGGGTCCTCTCTATCTCGTCTCTTAGATTGATTGTATTGGGGATCTATTTGCATTGTATACATCTCGATAAGGCTCATTTCTATCGAAAATAGGGGCAAATTCCCCAAACCCGTGGAGCATGGTGGAATTCGTCTCTTCAGTGTAAAATACATTTGGCCGCAGAGCCACTCGTTTGGTAAAAGGACGTATCGTTCCTAATTGATTTTTAATCAGATCTGGGGATAAATGTTTCTCCATTTTTTTTTATCTCAGGTGATAAAAGAGACAATGCACCCAAAAGCTCATGCATTCAAATGACAAACCAGACGTCGCCCAGCTGGGGCAACCTAATTTGGATCGGCTCTCTTGAACTCGAAAAGGGTATATTCGTTCCAAATTAAATTGATTTATTCACAAGCTGATATGGTTTTCCATTCTTACAGGTGATGACAAAAATGAATGGGACCACTGAAGAATTTCCATCCTCCTGGATGCCCGAAGTGACTAGAGCCGGGATAGTAAATCCGTAATCGTTTCAATTAAAGCTCCTTACGCGGTGATTGACTCTTTCACTCCTTTCATCGCGCAGGTTGTTGAAGTACCCAATCACGAGTAAACCCATTCTCCCGGATGTCAAATAGCCTGAATGCGTCAATGCGGCAGGATCAAATTGCCTACGACTAAATCAGCCAACCCCAGACAAAGCATCCAGTGGCTGGGGACAAATGTGCATGGACGTTGTCAAAATTGAATTGAAAATTGCCAACAAACAAGGAAAGTGCTAAGGCATATTGCTACGACAAATCACACCCAACTGGGGCAAGTGAATCATTTGTGCGCCAGACAAAGAATGACGTTTCTCCTCTGGCAAAGTCAATGGACGCAATAACAGAGTCGTCCGCATCAGAATCAAACCCCAAGATACGAATTTGGGTGAACGGTAACCTTGTATCGTTCCAATTTGGTCTTCGAAGACCACATGCCTAACACGAGTTTTTGCTCATTTAACAGGAAGTTGTTGGCGCCGAAAGCCTCAAAAGAAGAGAACGCGCTAACAGGGAGGCGAATAGAATTATTGGCCTCGGAAGTCAGGATTCCAGGAGATGGTCTTTGATTATAAGACCTAGTGGATGGTAAAAAGTATCGCTTCCACACTTCATGCTTTGGCATACATTCTGATAAAAATTTCATTTTTCTTGAATAAAAGGAACTCTGAAGAGTGGCGCTGGAATGCGTCCGAAAACACAAATGGATCTCTTCTGGGGCAAATCCTTGAGAATGATTCATCGCCAACAAAACGGGGGGATCAAGGCCACAAGATAGAGGGGATCGCCATCAAGGCGAAACAGGTTTTCACATACCATGTATTACCCGTTGGAATACATGACCAAGGGTAAGATGTATCGTTCTAATTTTTTGAAAAATTCATGAACGAACAATAACATGTTTCTTCCGCATTTTCAGGGATCTCCAGCCGCGGCGAGTAGGTAAGTATCCCTTTTCCCAAGTCGTTGAAGATAAAAAGTGTTGGGACTCTTTCAATCATTAAGTCTAAAAAGAGACATCGGGTTTTTAAACTCATAGACATCCACAGTAGAAGTTGGGAGGTTGTCTGAACATGAATAAGAACATGCATTGTGCATCATGAAATCCCCTTGACGGGTAAAATTCTTAGAGGAAATGGAAGAGATTTTTCCAAACAAAAGTTGTTCAAAACATTCAAAAGGACATTTTCTCAAAAGACGAGAGGCGAAGCCAAATCCAAACACGTCCAACACACACTTGAGAGATGAGTGGAGTGGACAGATGACAAAATCTGGGTCCACGGAGGTAAGGACCATTCGCAGCGATTACATGGATTGGGACGACGGAGGCATTCGTTTCATATCCCCAAACACTACAGGTGACCGTAGGTAACCCCTTTGAACGGCGGTTTTCATTCTCAGCCCTGTCAAGAACCACCCCACATTGGGGCAAAAAGGAAGTAAGTCCAGCAGCGTCAGGAGAAAATGGTTAGAAATTTTCTTGCTTGGACTAACATCAATCTTTGTGTGTTGTTTATATGGTAATCCAAGTGCCATAGGATGACGAGAAGCGTTCATTTCTCTATCCCACACACCATATCCTTTGCACAGCCAACTTGAGCCTGCAAATTCATTTCATGAACCCATTGGTGATCATTCCAATACGGATGCAATACCACTTCAAAAATGGAGGAGTTCAAGACTCAGGGATTGCGAAAAGGATTCCCGGGCTGATATTTAAAGCTTGTTTAGACTTTCAAACATATGTCTGACATGATCCCATCGAGGATAAGAAGAACCGGGATTTAAAAAAAAAATGAAAAATCCCCAGCATCAAAAAAGAAAAAGCAAAGTGCCTGGTAAAAGCAAGGCCGATGCTCGTGTAAGCTGTTTGATTGATCCACAATGAAGCCCGGACGGGAAAAGAGGAAATCCCTGAATGAACCAAATAAAAAAAAAAGGGGCTGCTCCCCAAATGCTGCCAGGCACAGAACAAAAACACAAAGAGAGCTGTCAATCTCTCAAAACAACAAGAGACGCTCTCTAAAGGACTTGTGCACACCTCAAAAACGGGGGCACACCTCAAAGACTGAAGATGCAGACAGGTAGGGACATGTGACAAGTTTGCAATGATCACCAATGTCAATCCCTTCGTAAATTCTGGGCCAAAAACAAGCCTTTTTCGGTCCCCAATCCTGCCAATGCTACAACCCTGAAACAGTCTTCTCTGACTAAGACACTTGGGTTAACATATAGCTTAGCTCGAAGAAGTACGAGCAAGACTATTTCTTTCTCATTTTGCAGGGTTCTTGACTTGTAAACCCGGAGCAGATGGTGAAAATTTTTGTTCAATGGCCTTGACTCAAAAATGAGTCCCCCTTTGAAGACCAATACCCAAGCCCAACATTACGGTCCGACGGAAGACCTCCCGACCGGTCAAAATGTATGCGCTGCGAATGAGCCTAAAACCTAGGCCCAAGTTAGTAGGGAATTGAGTGAATCCCCTATAAAAACCATTATCTCAAAACAGGTGAGAAGACCTCCTTGTCGAGAAATATTCCAATTGATGTTTTGAACACACTCTTTTTGGAAATTTCAAATTGTTTGATCCAAATTTGCCGCAGAAGGAATTTGTGATCACATCTGTATGTTGAAATAATATTTTGGATAACCTCCAGCATCAAAATGCACATGTCATGACTAAAACTTAAGTCATAAAATTTTGTCAATTGGACAATTGCTGTCTTCCCAAAGATTACTAACGTTTTCTTGGTGAAGAAAAATCTTTCAGGCTCAAACTTCTGCAGGATACCTGGAGAACCCAGCTCCCAGAATGTCGCTTCAACAGACTCAAGTGAAGCTTTGTCAAGATAAAATCTTTCACTGCTTCAAAACTGAATTCCCAGCAAATTTCGGGATCTTTCAAAAGAAGGGATGAAGATAGAACCCTTTCTCAAAAGAAGTCGGAAAACTGTCCCAGCAGACGTGGAGAACCCTCGTCCCGGGACCCTTTTTCAAAATCAAGCAGTCCTAGCTTGACGTGGAGAACCCTCGTCCCAGGACCCCTTTTCAAAAATATCAAACAGTCTCATCGGACGTGGAGAACCCTCGACATGAGACCCCTTTTCAAAATTTAGGCAGTCTCATCGGACGTGGAGAACCCTCGTCATGAGACCCCTTTTTCAAAATCAAGCGGCCCTGTCAGACGTGGAGAACCCTCGTCCCGGGACCCTTTTTCAAGAATTTAGGCAGTCTCATCGGACGTGGAGAACCCTCGTCATGAGACCCCTTTTCAAAGCAAATCAAAGGTAGATACCGCCTGAAGGGTCAACTTGATGGTAGATACCGCCTGAAGGGTCAAATCAAAGGTAGATACCGCCTGAAGGGTCAACTTGATGGTAGATACCGCCTGAAGGGTCAAATCAAAGGTAGATACCGCCTGGAGGGTCAACTCAAGGTAGATACCGCCTGAAGGGTCAAACAAAGGTAGAAACCGCCTGAAGGGTCAAATCAAGGTAGATACTGCCTAAAGGGTCAAATCATGGTAGATACCGCCTGAAGGGTCAAATCAAGGTAGTTACCGCCTGAAGGGTCAAATCAAAGGTAGATACCGCCTGAAGGGTCAAATCAAGGTAGATACCGCCTGAAGGGTCAAATGAAGGTAGATACCGCCTGAAGGGTCAAATCAAAGGTAGATACCGCCTGAAGGGTCAAACCATGGTAGAAACCGCCTTAAGGGTCAAAACAAAGGTAGAAATCGCCTGAAGGGTCAAATCATGGTAGAAACCGCCTGAAGGGTCAACTCATGGTAAAAACCACCTAAGGGTCAACTCAAGGTAGAAACCGCCTGAAGGGTCAAAACAAAGGTAGAAACCGCCTAAAGGGTCAAACCAAGGTAGAAACCGCCTGAAGGGTCAAATCATAGGTAGAAACCGGCTGAAGGGTCAACTCATGGTAGAAACCGCCTGAAGGGTCAAACCAAGGTAGAAACCGCCTGAAGGGTCAAACCAAGGTAGAAACCGCCTGAAGGGTCAAACCATGGTAGAAACCGCCTAAAGGGTCAAAACAAAGGTAGAAACCGCCTGAAGGGTCAAATCCTGGTAGAAACCGCCTGAAGGGTCAACTCATGGTAGAAACCGCCTAAAGGGTCAACTCAAGGTAGAAACCGCCTGAAGGGTCAAAACAATGGTAGAAACCGCCTAAAGGGTCAATTCATGGTAGAAACCGCCTAAAGGGTCAACTCAAGGGAGAAACCTCCTGAAGGGTCAAAACAATGGTAGATACCGCTTGAAGGGTCATCTCATGGTAGAAACCGCCTGAAGGGTCAAAATCAAGGTAGATACCGCCAGAAGGGTCAAAATCAAGGTAGATACCGCCTGAAGGGTCAAATCAAGGTAGATACCGCCTGAAGGGTCAAATGAAGGTAGATACCGCCTGAAGGGTCAAATCAAAGGTAGATACCGCCTAAAGGGTTAACTCAAGGTAGATACCGCCTGAAGGGTCAAACAAAGGTAGATACCGCTTGAAGGGTCAACTCAAGGTAGATACCGCCTGAAGGGTCAACTCAAGGTAGATACCGCCTGAAGGGTCAAACAAAGGTAGAAACCGCCTGAAGGGTCAAATCAATGGTAGATACCGCCTGAAGAGTCAATTCAAGGTAGATACCGCCTGAAGGGTCAACTCAAAGTAGAAACCGCCTGATAGGTCAAACCAAGGTAGAAACCGCCTGAAGGGTCAACTTAAGGTAGAAACCGCCTGAAGGGTCAACTCATGGTAGAAACCGCCACAAGGGTCAACACGAGGAATATACCGCCTTAAGGATCAACACGAAGGTCCGATCCACCATACGGATTAAAATCTCTGGCGAATCCTCAAGCGTGGGATGCGCCTTCCTTAGGTTTCTGCCAGTTAGGAATCCAATAATGGTATGACCTACCATACCGGTCAGAGCTTAATCTCCCTAGGATTTTCTGTGACGAGTCCTAGGCATCTTCTTGAAAGTTGTCGCAACCGGCATCATCCGACAGGTGAGCTTCAGATAAACCTCTCTCACTCCGGTCCATGTTCGAATTGCAAGAGTAAACCGGTGATTAATTTGAGCGTTCATAAAAAAGGCTTAAGGATCCGATGTCATAGCATTTCTTTTCCCCCAGTCGAGTCGGTTAAGATTCAGGTGCCATCTTGTCTTTGAGAGAAACCTCTAACGAGATTCCTCTCGAAGAGGGGCAGCTGTTGACACCTGATTTTTGACCAATCTATTATTGTGATTTTTATTCTTTAAAATTAATTAAAAATATCAAAAAATGGTCATAAAATCACAAAATCAACTTTGGAAGCCTTGGCCTGGCCTTAGGAACCAATTTTGAACAAAAAATATTTTTTGGTAATTTTTTTAATATTTTTCGAATTTATTTAATTATTAAAAATACCCAAAAAATCATAAAAATACCATTCGTGGTCAGAAAAATAAACAAAAATATTCAATAATTTTGTTTTAATTTCCTATTTAAGTCTGTTACTTTAAATCTCAAAAATTCGGCTCGGGTCACTATGTTCCTTCACAAACATAAACCCGAACCGAGCCTAAAAAATCCTTTTTGAGTCTTTTAGTTTTCAATTTTCACCTTGTGTAAGTTATGACATTGGATTCTAAAGTCTTGAAATGCAATTTGGTCAATTTGCCCTCCAATTTGATCAATTTTAAGCAAAAGGGCTAGATTGCATAATTTTCTTTCAATTTAGTCCCCGGTTTCACAATTTTTGAAATTAAATTTCATACGGGCATACCCATTCAAATTAAACATCTCTACTCTATAGTTTTCATCATGCCGAATCCGTGAATGGCCTCAATTTGGGCTAATTCGACCATTTGGACCTTCGATTTAGCGAAATTAATTTTCGGATCCTAAGGACAATTTGGGGTTTTCACTAAATTTCAATCAATCGATTCACGAAAATACCCATATTTGATAGAAAACATGTCAAGGAGTCCGATTTTGCCATCAATTTCATGAAAATGAGTCGATTTGGGACCCAATTTGGCTAAATTGGTCGAACCGGGCCGGTCGGGTCGAACCCGACCCGGCCCGGTCCGACCGGGTCTGCAACATGGTTGCAGACCCACCGTGGCCGGCGCAAAACATAAAAAAAAACAGGGCAAAGTAGGGGGGGCCAATGGAGCTCGTCCGGCGGCATTTCTTTAAGGAAAAAGGAACATTAAGAGTGGGGGACATGGGCAAGTGGTTGAGAGGGCGCGACAAAGGCGGTCGGCCATGGAAAATAAAAAAAAGAGGGGAACCGAGGGGTGACACCAGGAGCTCAGGCGTGAGAGGCAGGGAGGTCGGGGGGAAAAGGAAGAGGAAGCGGACGATCACCGACCTCCAAGGCGGGGTATCAACCTTCACGGAAGCTCCGGCCACCGTCGACAAGCCATGAAAAGGTCGGTATTCCCTCTAAACTTTCATTCCGCCGAAGCATACTATATGTTTGACAAAATGCCCAAGTGAGCTTTAGACTTTTTCGAGTCTCGGTCGTGTCTCCCCGGCCATATCTTGTGCGAACTTAGCCTTAAACTCCCTGTGGAACCGACTCTAAACCTTTGTATGCGCTTCTTTTGCATTAAAACCGCGAGGGAAACCGAGCTCGGGAGTTCGCCGGTCATGGTTCGGCCCAAAAGCTAGGCGAAGGGCTTCGCGTCGTCGCCGAGCTCCAAAGGAGTCCAGGTAAGCTCCCTGACCCTCCTCTGATGATGTGTCGATGCTTGGAATTGAGTTCTTCTTAAAAAAAAATTCTGCAAGTATGGTCATCGGCGTCGTTTCGCGGTCGGCCGTCCAGCCTCTTTCCGTCGTGTTTCTCGTCATATTATTGATATATGTTGATATGGGATTGACTAGGAGTGGATTGGGCTCAAAATCGCGCCTCGGAACCGGCGATTTTACGTCGGTTTGGCGCCTCCGGCGAGGCGCCGGCGAGAATCGCCGGTGCCGGTCGTCTTCTCCGGCGGGCCTGGTCGACCGTTGACCAGTCAACGCTGACGTGGCACGCCACGTCAGCAGCCACGTCAGCAATGGGGCCGGGCCGTTTAAAAAATAAGACCCAGATCCGACGGTGGACGTTGTGCCACGTGTCGCGATCTGGGATTTTTGGAAAATAAAAAAAAGATTTTCAGAATTAATAAAAGATTTTTGAATAATAAAATTAAAAAAATCGATCAGACGGTTGAGAATGCGCTACGTGGCTAGATCTGGGGCGTCCGTTCTCAATCCTTGAAATGGCGCCGTTTTGTCATGGACGGGGCGGGCCGGAGCTGGGTCGCGGATCCGGGCGTGGGCCGGGTCATCCGACCCGGTCCGTATAATTTTTTATTTTATTATTATTATTTTTAATCAATAAATAATAATTAATAATAATAAAAAATTCAAAAAACAATAAAAAATAGAAATTCATAAAAAATTCAAAAAAATTCGGAAAATTCAGAAAAATTATAAAAAATTCCAGAAAATAGGAAATGGCCATGTTCAACTGGCCACAACCTGTTCCGGGTCTTTCGGACCTCGGTCTTTTCAAAAATGACGGTTTTGCCCTTCCAACAAACCGTCTTCCAAAAAAAATTCTAAAAAAATCCAGGAAAATCCAAAAAAAATAGGAAATTGCCACAATCAACTGGCCAAGACTCATTTCGGGTGTTTTGAACCCCGACCCTCATTAAAATGACGATTTCGCCATTTGGGCGAATTGTCTTCCAAAAATTGAAGAAAAATCAAGAAATTCCAAAAAAAATTCTCAAAAATGGGAAATGGCCACAATCAACTGGCCATGGAATATTTTGGGTAATTCGGTATCCGAGCCTTCCAAAAATTGACGATTTTGCCCTTCGGCGTAAATCGCCTTCAAATCTTCCCATTTTACCTCGGTCCTAAATCACGCCTTCCCTAAGCCTTATGGCTATACTAGGAAGCCATTGATTTGAATTGATGTGCATCGATGTGATTTATTTATGCATTTGATTGCGCTTTCATTAAAATGGATTGTGATTGATAGGAATTGTCTTCCAATCTGCATGAAACCCTGAATTAAACCTACCTCACCCGAACTTGCGCATGCATGAAGTCTTAATTAGGAAAATCACTTGCGTTAGGTATCGAAAGGGCGTTGGTAATGACACCGACGTAACCAAGTCCCCGAACCCAAAATCTCTGGTTCCGCAGAACTGATCGATCTCTCCCAATCGGTCAGTAAGGTTTCCGGTCTACCCTCCAAGAAAGACTGGTGGCGACTCCAAATGCATGCACAAGTTGCACATGCCACCACGACCACACTGAAGGTCGAAAGCGATCGACTCCTATCGTCGAATCCTCAAAAAATACTCCCGCCGCGATTTGGTATGGGCCTGGGAGGGCCCGCGCCGATCCGAAACCCGCGATCGGTAATCCATTAGCCGCGTCCGCTTCCGGACGGGTCGCGACAGGAACCGAGGGCTTCTGAAGACTCTTGAGGCGTTGCCTTACTCCGAAATTTGTTGGTAAGACACCCTAAGACATGATATTATTTGTTAGCAAAGGATAGGTGAGTTGGATTGGAGTTTTGATGGCTGGTTTGCATGAAATTCCCTAGGAACTGAACCTGCCCTGCACCGATCAAATTAGGATCTGAAGGTTGTTGCGGTTCTTGGAGGAGTTTGTTTGCTTAATTAGCTTGGTAAGAAGACTTCTAACCCTTAATTAGGATGTTGGGTTACTAAAGGGTGGATTTTTGGTAGAATTAAAAGGATTTAAAGGTCTGCTTTGGAGTGAAACACTTTGGAAGTCCGAAATGCCGACTGCCCTATTTTTCAGCGCACACTGTTTTTAAAATGGTTCGTTCTCAATCATCTGATGTCCAAATTGAGTACCGTTTTCGCCCACATGTCCATAAGATCTTGAAGAATAAGATTCTAAAATTTATTTTCTCAAAAAGTTAATAGAAAAATGTCAATTTTCTTGTAATTGAACCTAGTCGTGGGCGGGCAGTTTTGTGAATTGGGGTCATTGATGACTTTCTTGATTGAATGTTCCTTTAACATGCTTAGGGAATGTCGAGTTGATGCTATGATTGCTTGGTGATGAAATGCTATGTGTGAAAATAGGAATGTGTTGATTAATCGGGTTCAATCGAGGGCTTTAATGCTTGGTTTTGCAATCGGTGCTGAATGATGTTTAGTGTGATTACGTGCATGTGCATGATGACCAAATGGAATGCTCGAATTTATGAGCTCGATGTGTTTGAATGATGCCTTGAATGGCGATGGTATGAATTGCATGTGATTGTGATAATAGCCTTAACGAAAAGAATCACCGTTTGTTTTATGGCCAATGCATTGAGTTGGGGAGGGAGTTACTCCCATTGACCTGACGAGGTCTTGCGGCTAGAGAGTCCTACCTTGACCGAATCATCTCGAAGGTTGTAAGAATTCAGAGTCAGGTAGCGATCGAATCATCTCTAGGTCCGGACGCGAAAGTCCTATAGTCGACCGAATCATCTCGATGGCGCGGAGTGTCGAGAGTAGCTATAGAGACCGAATCATCTCGCAGCGAGAGTCGTGATGACCGAATCATCTCGAGACGTCGAGAGTCATGTGATTGACCGAATCATCTTGTAGCCTAAGTAGGGTGGCTCTTGATAGGCATAAAGAAGATAAAAGACTGCAACATGACCTTGATGTGTTTCTAAGTTTGCATGCTTGAAAAGCTTGAATTGACTGGAATGTCTAATATGCTTGTATGGCTTGTGAAGTTCGGATTGGAAAGTGAATATGTGAATAACATGAGCCTGGTTGCCTGAAACACTTGAATTGCCTTGTTATGCCAATTGCTTGAATGTCAAGTATGAAAAGCATTTTTTCAAAATTTGCATGTTTTTCAAACGTGTCTAGAGGTACCAATAGTATAGCTTAGGTTAGGATCGACTTACTGATATTGTTATCTCACCCTGTCGTGGGACCAATATTTTCAGACCCAAAACCATGATGAAGACCCCTGGAGAAAGATGAAAAAGATCACCTCGCAGCCCAAGTAGCGTGGCTCTTGATAGGCGTAAAGAAGATAAAAGACTGAAACATGACCTTGATGTGTTTTTGAGTTTGCATGCTTGAAAAGCTTGAATTGACTAGAATGTCTAATATGCATGTATGGCTTGTGAAGTTCGGATTGGAAAGTAAATGTGTGAATGACATGAGCCTGGTTGCCTGAAACGCCCGAATTGCCTTGTTATGCCAATTGCTTGAATGTCATGTATGAAAAGCATTTTTCAAAATTTGCATGTTTTTCAAACGTGCCTAGAGATACCAATAGTCTAGCTTAGGTTAGGATCGACTTACTGAGATTGTTATCTCACCCCGTCGTGAGACCAATATTTTCAAACCCAAAGCCATGATGAAGGCCCTTGAAGAAAGATGAAGAAGAAGAGGAAGAAGTTGAAGACGAGACCTATTAGTTAGGATTTCTTTTTGGGCCTCTTTCTTTTTGTGGTCCTATAGTGCCTATCTTTGAACCCCACCTTTTTTTGATGTACTAGACCCTTTTTTATTTGTAAGATGATGTATGTTTGTTTCTAATCCTATGTCACCTTATGTTTGTTTTTATGTCTGGGGTTTTTATTTCGCTTCTGCATGTGCTTATCATATCGCGCTCTAAGAGTTTGGCTATTGAATCCTAGGTTATCTTATTTAATTTGACAGCCGTGTGAGATGTTGGCGAGCCGCCGGGGTCGGGACGTGACATCCCCGCTTGTTTGGTATCAAAGCAAGGTTAGCTCGATTCAAACAGTTCGAAGTCTGGAGTATGAGTGGTGACTATAGGATGGTTATGTAGTGAGACTCTAGGGGGATTCACTGAAGTTAGACACGAATTGTTTGGCATATGAATTGTCGCATGTGATTGGCATTGGCTAGTGATTACGAAATCAGGCATGGTTGGTTGCTATCTGTTTGATGTTTTTGAAAGCTGATTGCGATTTACTAATGTGCACATGCGTCTGGACCTGAGGTATGAGTGAAAATCTCCCTGTTGTGATGCCTCTGATTGTTTGATTTGTGATGAACTGTTGGCTATGGTAGTTGTTGTGATAAGTAGCTTGGAGTTACTAGACTTAAGTGAGTGACTTAGGTCTCTAATTCATGGATGGAATTATAATTGCCCGGGTACTATAAGGGCTAGCAAGATGAGCAATCGAGGTAGAAACACTAGAGGGGTGTCTAGCTCAAGTGCACCAGTAGCTGAAGATCCAAGAGTTGATGGAGTCTTAGGAGCGCTGAAGCAAATTGGAGAACTGTTAGGAAGGGAAGCTCAGGAAAGAGCTGCCGCAGCTATCCGGCAGGCTGAAGAAAGGGCTGCAGTTATCGCCCAAGCTGCTGAAGTTGCAGTAGCTGCTGTGAACTTGGCAAATGGGAATAATGGCCAAGGAAATGGAGGTAGCAATGTACAAGGCCCTGAGAATCACGCTATAGTCAGTTGATGGGGCAATTTTCTGAAGCTGAAGCCGTCAAAGTTTGATGGCAGAGGAGACCCTGAGTTAGCCCCTAGATGGATTGAAGAATTGGAGAAAGCATTTGGAGTTTTAGGGTACACAGAAGTTGGAAAGGTGACCCTAGCGACGTACTAGCTCCAAGGAACGACGAACGATTGGTGGAAGGCCATCAAGGAAATGGTTTTCCCTGAAGGGACTGAGCCGACATGGGCGGTCTTCGTCAAGACATTTAATGCGAAGTACTTTTCTGAGGCTGTTCAAGAGCAGAAGCTGACTGAATTTCAGAACCTTCGCTAGAACCACATGACTGTTAATCAGTATGAGGCTGAATTTGCAAGGCTATCGAAGTACGCACCTAGGATGGTGAAGAACCCGTTGGATCGGGCAAGAAGATTCTGGGATGGATTAAGGCCCGATATCCGCAGCTAGATGATATCGATGAACCTGAGGGATTACAATGAGATTTATAGCAAGAGTTAGATGATTGAAAGAGATATGAAGAATATAGGACTTTCCTCTGGACAGCGGTCTATTGTTGTCAGAGACAATCAGAATTTAGGCAAAGGACCTATGGTGAATAATAGGAGGTTTGTTCCCCCAGTGAAGAAGAACATTGCGAAGCCTGCTCACCAAAATAACTGGAATTGTTGTCTTTGTGGACGTAAGCATGGAAATGGACCCTGCCCGAAGCAAACATGAGCGTGCTTTTAAGTGTGGCAAGGTGCCCCACAAGGCAGTGGAGTGTGGACTGCAAGATGCCGGCCATCAGTATCAACCGCCACGAGCCCAATAAGGACCACAAGCTAGAGTTGCCCCGCAGGCCAACCAAAATAGGTCGCTGGCTCAAGGAAGGGTGTACGTAGTGGCACGCAGGGAGGCGGAGGAGACGCCTAGTGTGGTCACAGGTAAGATTTCTCTTTGTGATCATGCTGCTTATGCCTTGTTTGACCCTGGTGCGTCGCATTCGTTTGTGTCTGCCCAGTTTGCTGACCTGACTGAAATGAAATTGAAACCGCTGGATGTTATATTGCACGTGACAACGCCTTTGTTGGATAAAGTGTTTGTTTCGTTAGGATGACAGAATTGTAAGATAGTTATTGGAGGTAGTGAATGGCGAATAGACTTGGCTGTGTTACCCATGTATAATTTTGATGTCATCATTGGAATGGACCGCCTGGGTAAGCAAAGGGCTGTAATGGATTGTGGTAGTGGGGTAATTCGATTTCACCTTGTCGATCGCCCTAGTTTCAAGTTTGCGGGGGAGCCGAGGAGGAACCTCGATTCCTTTGGTTTCATCACTCGAAGTGGCTAAGTTGATGAATGAAGGGTGCAAGGCTTTTTTAGCCATTGTGGTTGATACGACAATTGAGGAGCCTAAGCTAGAAGATATAGCTGTAGTATGTGAATTTCCTGATTTATTTCCTCAAGAATTGCCTGGTGTACAGCCTGAAAGGGAAGTGGAATTTTCGATTGAATTAACCCTTGGGACGGAGCCAATTTCAAAAGCACCATATATGATGTTTTTGTCGGAGTTAAAGGAACTAAAAGTGCATATGCAGGAATTACTGGACAAGTGATTTATTCATCCAAGTGCATCGCCTTGGGGTGCACTTGTATTGTTTGTGAGGAAAAAAGATGGATCTTTGCGTTTGTGCATTGATTATAGGCAACTGAATCAAGTTACCATTAAGAATAAGTACCTGTTGCCAAGGATAGATGATTTGTTCGACCAGTTGCAATGAGCGTCAGTGTTTTCTAAGATCGACTTAAGGACGAGTTATTATCAGTTGAGGATCAAGAAGGTGGATAGACTGAAAACGGCTTTTAGGACGAGATATGGACATTACGAGTTTACCGTCATGCCGTTTGGATTGACTAACGCCCAGCTACATTTATGGACTTAATGCATCGAGTATTCAAGGAGTATTTGGATTAGTTCGTTTTCATCTTTATTGATGATATTCTGATCTACTCGAGGAGTAATGAGGAGCACGAATGACACTTAAGGATCATTTTACAAATTCTAAGGGAACACTCGCTCTACGCCAAGTTTAGTAAGTGTGAGTTTTGGTTGAATAAGGTAGCGTTTTTTGGTCACGTGGTGTCTGGAGAAGAAATCTCCGTGGACCCTTCGAAGATCAATGCAGTTATGAATTGGCCTAAACCTACAACAGTTACTGAAGTTAGAAGTTTTTTGGGGTTTTTTTTTTTCCAAACTAGGTGTAAAAAAAAGTATTTACCAAAATGGGTGTCTTTTTTTTTTTACCAAATCGGGGGTTGCTTGGCCGCTCGGTAATCTTAATGCCAAGCAGCCCCCCGGTCAGCAGTCAAAATGCCGGCTGGGACCGGCGCGGCCCTATCGGCAGTCTGACTACCGATCGGGCCGTGAACAGTGCCCGCTCGGCAGTTATACTGCCGAGCGGGCACGTAGTCCTTCTTTTTTATAATTTTTTGCTCCCACTCGGCAGTCTAACTACCGAGCGGGGGCAACCCTATTTTTTTTTTAAATTGACACATGGAGTCGGGTGATCGTGGGGATTTCTTTTTACCTAGTCGGTTAGATTGATGGTGGGAAACAACTCACCACTTGGCCGTTCTTAGTCTTGCATGTGGACACCTCTTTGATGAGTCAGAATGTATGAGCAAGTGTGGTTCCCTTCTTTCTGAGTTGCCATTCCTTGGTGATTTTTTACGTGTCCTATTGTTCCTTCTCTTGTGCTTGTTTACTTCGTATGTATCTTAGATATCTGAGTCCCTGGGTTCTTCGAAACAGGGCCATTCGTCTATCCGTTCCCGAGAAATGGACACCTATTCTTGTGTCTCATGGTTGCATTGCATGTCAACTAGTGAGGTTTTTCACGTGGGAATAGTTTAGTGTTTAATTTGTGCATGTCTTGCGTCTTTGTTATTTGTGGACAAGTGTTCGTGTGGAGCTCGTTGTTCTTATTGTCGTTCCCCATGTTTTATCATCCAAAAATTAAGTCACACCTCTGTTTCACAGTATCCTGAGCAATATGTCATACTCATTAACGTCACCGGATTTAATTTAGTTGAATATGCAAATGAGTAGTTTTCGTATTTATAACCCACATATTAGAGGATCCATCAAACGAAAATTTCGGAAAATGTAGCCCTTATTAAATAGTGCCAGTAAATTAAAAATATTGTTCGCTTAGCTTAGTTTGCCAGTTTTATTTGCTAGTGTGCTAGAAGCATTCATTTTTCATTTTTCCTCCAGATGCAACAAAAAAAAAAATCCTTATTTTTCCCCTTGAAACCTTGTAGTTGAGGCATGATTTCGCGTTGTGCCGAGTGTACGTTGTGTCCGGGAGCGCCCGAGCATTTGATCCCGACCATTGGAGTTGGCGGTTGCGGAGACAATGCGAGGTACAAATTGTGGAAGTGGAGGCAGCAGCGGTGATGAGGGATTGGTGTCCTCTTCAAGATCAGTGATACAAAATAATGCTAAAATTTCCAGTTACATGGGGACGACTAGTTTGGAAACAGAAGAACCTATATGGGATTGGGAGCAACTCAATTGGTTTTAACACAGCCCTCAGAAAAATAGATTTCCTTTGGATGAAGTAGCATCTTTGACAGAAAAGTTGTTTGTCAATTGATTTTTATCTTTATATTTTCCATAGGGTTCCTTAAAAAGTCAAGTTTAAGTATGCATCCCATCTACTGATTGAACAAACTTCCCAATGGAAAAACGGTTAATGTTTATAGTGCGTCCTCTTATTATGTGCATCTGCAAGAGAATTACAAAACATCTTGACCAATATGCAGAATGTCTAGTATAAATTTTTTAGAGCCTTTTATTTTAGAGTATGTGGTACTGTTAAGTGTGCTTAAACAAATATATGTATGCTCCATAGGATGAACATCGAAAGGTAGTGCTAGTTGACCTGCATATAATAGTTCACTTTGCTCTATTATGTCCGGAGAAAGAGGTGTCCACATGCAAGACTAAGAACGGCCAAGTTGTGGGTTGTTTCCCACCGTCAATCTTATCGACTAGGTAAAAAGAAATCCCCACAATCACCCGACTCCATGTGTCAATTTTTTTTTTAAAAAATGTAGGGTTCCCCCGCTCTGCAGTTAGATTGCCGAGCGGGAGCAAAAAAATTATAAAAAAGGACTACGTGCCCGCTCGGCAGTATAATTGCCGAGCGGGCACTATTCATGGCCCGATCGGCAGTCTGACTGCCGATCGAGCCGCGCCAGTCCCGACCGGCATTTTGACTGCCGATCGGGGGGCTGCTCGACATTAAAACTACCGAGCGGCCCCTGGTTTGGTAAATAAAAAAAAAGACACATGTTTTGGTAAATACTTTTTTTACACCTAGTTTGGAAAAAACCCCAGTTTTTTGGGATTGATGGTTACTATAGGCGTTTTGTGGAGAAGTTCTCATCGATAGCCGCCCCGCTAACAAGGTTGACTAAGAAGGATACGCGGTTTGAATGACGGATAAGTGTGAAAGGAGTTTTTAGGAACTTAAGCGACGTTTGATGACCGCACCTGTATTGACGATTCCGTCTGGCCCTAGAGGTTACGAGATCTATAGTGATGCATCGTTAAAAGGATTATGGTGTGTTCTGATGCAACATGGGAAGGTAGTGGCGTATGCGTCGCGACAGCTAAGGCCTCATGAAATGAATTACCCGACGCACGATTTGGAATTGGCTGCAATTGTCTTTGCGTTAAAGATTTAGAGGCATTATTTGTGTGGTGAGAAGTTCCAGATCTATGCGGATCATCTGAGTTAAAGTATTTGTTTTCTCAAAAGGAATTGAATATGAGGCAATGTAGGTGGATGGAGTTGCTTAAAGACTACGACTGTGATATTTTGTATCACCTTGGAAAGGCGAATAGGGTAGCGGATGCCCTTAGTCGAAAGTCGAGCATCGCGCATCTGTTGGTCAAGGGATGGTCTTTGCTTGAAAGATTGAGAGACTCGGAGTTTAAGTTGGAAGTTTACCAATTGTCAAGTTTGATGGCAACTTTGAGAGTCGAACCGGAAATACAGGATAGGATTAAGGCATTGCAATCCACGGACCCTGATATATAGAAGATCTTGGAGATGGACGCGGACAAGAGGAAGGTTGACTTCCAAGTATCTGAAGATGGAATATTGAAGTTCCGAGGACGGTTGTGTGTACCCAATGATGATCAGCTTAAGGAAAGGATTTTGTCTGAAGCTCACAGGAGCCATTATAGTATTCATCCGGGTAGCACAAAGATGTACCAGAACTTACGCCAGCACTATTGGTGGAATGGGATGAAGGTGGATGTGGTTAGGTACGTAGTTAAGTGCTTCGCCTGCCAAAAGGTGAAAGAGCAGCATTGCAAGCCTGGTGGTATGCTGCAACCTTTGGAGATTCTCGAATGGAAATGAGAGCATATCATCATGGATTTTGTCATGGGTTTGCCAAGGAGTCAAAGAGGTCACGATTCGATTTGGGTGATAGTGGACAGATTGACCAAGTACGCTCATTTCCTGCCTGTGCGAACGGATTTCGTGATTGACAGATACGCTGATCTGTATATGCGGCACGTGGTACGACTTCATGGAGTGCCTGTGACAATAACGTGAGATCGAGATCCTAAGTTTACTGCGAATTTCTGAAAGATTCTGCAGGATGCCATGAGATCGAAATTGCAGTTTAGTACGGCGTACCATCCACAAACCGATGGACAATTGGAAAGGACGACTCAGACGTTAGAAGATATGCTGCGAGCATGTGTCCTTGATTTCAAAGGTGGATGGAAGGAGAAACTGCATTTGGTGGAGTTTGCGTATAATAATAGCTACCAGCAAAATATTGGAATGCTACCATTTGAAGCGTTATATGGCAGAGCATGTAGAACTCCATTGTGCTGAGATGAAGTCAGTGAGAAGAGTATAACAGGCCCAGAACTAGTGGAGCAATCAATTGAGACAGTTAAGGTTATCCGAGAAAGACTTAAGACGGCCCAGAGTTGCCAAAAGAGTTATGCAGATAAGCGACGAAGGCCTTTGAAATTTCAAGTGGGTGACCACTCTCAAGGTGTCACCTATGTAAGGACTATCTCAATTTGGAAAGAAGGGAAAGTTGAGTCCAAGATACGCAGGACCGCTCAAGATATTGGAAAGGATTGGGACGTTAACGTATTGTCTTGCCTTGCCCCCAAGCTTATCGCAGGTTCATAATGTATTCCATGTGTTGATGCTGAGGAAATATGAGCCGGTCCTGACACATTTTTTGGATCATGAAGTTATTGAAGTAGACGACCGAGTATCGTACGTGGAGAAGCCAGTTCGAATCGAAGATTCGAAGGACCAAGTTCTGAGGAACAAGACGATCCTACTTGTCAAGGTGATTTGGGAGCACCATGGCACGGAAGGCGCTACTTGGGAAGGCGAAGAAGCGATGAGGCGTCAGTACCCCCATTTGTATGAGCAGATTTGCGTTATTGCAAATTTCGAGGACAAAATTTTTGTAAGGGGGAAGAGTTGTGACATTTTGAATTTTCGACCATTTCGAGACTTATGAATGAGATGATATCTATCGATGTATTTCAGTTTTATCTCGCTCAGATCTGATCAATTCGAGTTAACTGACCAGAAAGGGAAAGGCTAACGCATAACAAGTACGTGGACCTGGGAACTCGAATAAGGAAATGACACTTTGATCATAAGGATTGCTGAGGGGATATTTAGAGCCAATAAAGGTCAATCTAGGAATGATTATGGAATTCATTGCTAGTGTTATACGATTGGAACATAGGTGATTCCGCTTAATCGATGTATGATTTGCAAACCTTTCCTAAATCGAACTCTTAAGATCGAGACCGTCAGAGCTAGTAATAGACCCTCGCAATTACATGATAACCAAAGTCGCCATGACTTGAGTCATCTAAAGTGTGATGAGAATCACAGAGTCGATACGCGAAACGTCTGCAAAAGCCGCCCGTTAGTTCGAGATAAACTGAATTTACGATTGACGTAAAATCGACCATGAAATGAGATCTCGAAATTGGAAAAAGGACAATGAAGAATTCCAACATGTGAAATGAATTAGATGTTGCCTCATCGAAGGTAATTTAAATTGAAAAAGTGAAATTTCGGACGGAAAGTACAAAATTACCATTTTGCCCCTCAAGGACTAACCTTATTCTAGAAATGAGTGAGGGCATTTTAGTCAATTGCAAACCTCCTTGGCTGCCGAAAATCAAAGGGAAAATGAGTCAGTGGATGTCAAGATATTCATGTGCTTGAAGACAAGTGTCAAGGGACGGGTGGTTAGCATTAATTAACCACTATTACACCTACCATTCCACTCATAGATCAAGGAAATTTGTGGAAGACTCTTTCTCTCTCCTTCCTCTCTCATTTTCGGCCAGCCACCCTTTTCCCCATCTCTCTTTCTCACTTTTCCTCTCTCTCTCTCTCTCGCTCGCCAGCTCGCCGCCATGTTCTGACAACCCCACTATTCTGACCATAACTTCGTCGTCCGATATCGGATTGAGGTGAGTCCACCGCCATTAGAAAGCTTATTGTCTTGTGGTTCTAAAGACATATTATAAACTCAATTTGGCCTAGCCATTTCTGTTAGAAAAATATCGTACAATATGTATATTAATCTATACAATGACAGAAACAAATCATAAGTAATGAAATGAAAGATAGGTTTATAACAGACATGTCATGGACTATGTCATTCACCATAAGTCCCACCAATCTTCTTCTTTGAAGATCTGTAATCCACAAAGTTGTGATCTATCTTGTCAAAGTTGAAGCATGTACTTTGATATCTGTTCTTGGTCACTTTAACTTGCAATCATTTAAACTTCGAATCGCAATAATAAATATGATCAAGCTGCCTCGAAACATGAACATTAAGTTGGCAGAAGCATAAAATTTGATCCTTCAGAAGCAGTATTCAAAATCGTCAGATGAAAAAAATTCATCAGATGCAACTGCTTCTGAACCTGTCAGATGCAACTGCTTCTGAACCCATCAGATGCAGAAATTCTTCAGATGCAGAAATTCGTCAGATGCAACTGCTTCTGAATCTGTCAGATGCAGTCCTTCTGGACCCGTCAGAAGCAGTCCTTCTGGATCCGTCAAATAGACCCTTCAGATGGAGTTCCTTCTGAGGCTTCCTTCTGACCCTCCTTCTGAGCCTCCTTCTGACCTTCTTTCTGACGCTCCTTCTGAGGCTTCCTTCTGACCTTCCTTATAAGGCTTCCTTCTGACCCTCCTTCTGAGGCTTCTTTCTGAGCCTCCTTCTGAGCTTCCTTCTGAGGAACACAGTCCAAACGGAAATATGACAATATAAATAATTGAATTAAAAGAATACCGAGGCCTGTGTTCGACATAGTTTCCTTAAAACAGATTCGTCCCCTCCAGTACGTGCTTTGAGGTTTCGTGGACGTCTGTCTCCCAGGATACAACGGTTGAACAACGATAGATGCTAGCACAGCACTCCAAAGCTTCCGGCGAACTTGAACAACACGAGAACACTATCGAAAACAATGCAAATGCATAGAATCGAAAAAGAGGGAGAAAAGTTTTTCTTTTGAGATTGTAGTGTTTTCCTGTCTCACTTCCTCTCCTCCAAACAGAATGGAAAACCACCTATTTATAGGCTAAGTGGGGCATTGCGGAAATAACTGCTAAATTAATTCTGTAATCACAGAATTATGGCAGCCGTAATCTTAGTTAATACCATTTATACACCGGTAATTAACGTAAGCTCGATTAACGGCTTGAATTGGCCATCATGTAATTAATTCTGTAATTACAGAATTATAGCAGCCGTAATCTTAGTTAATACCTTTTATAAACTGGTAATTAACGTAAGCACGATTAACGGCTTGAGTTGGAAAAATTAAAACAGAAGGCAAAAATGGGCTTGTCGCGAGGCCCACTTTTCTGTCCGGCATTCGCGTACGCAGGTCGTGCGTTCGCGCCCAAGTTCAACTTGTCGGGCCTCCGTCGGGGTCCGGGAATCGCACCCCCCCTGCGCGTGCGCGCGAGGCATATTGCTTGTACTATGATAGTTACCACTCAAAGAGAGTGTATCCATATATAAAGCACTTCAAGGCCTTCTTCCTTTCCTATGTGGGACTAGTGCTTTGTCACTTCCCACTTCCAACTCAATGAGTATCCTTTGAGAAACAATTTCTCATTCACTCATCCATCAAAATACCTCAAATTTTCCAATAATCCCCCACATGAATGAAAATTGTTTTGATTTTGACTCTGTGATAGTGTTCAACAAATGAAACCTGCATAGGATAGGTAGGTATCACCCTTTGAACCTTCCTTTGTGAAAGTATATTTAATTTACCAGCTGTCCAGTAGACATGATGTCCTTGAACTGTCCTGCTTTCTTAGTAAATGACCCATACACTTCACACAGGAATCATCAACGTTTGTTCAGTTCTCATGAGTATGTTCGTTTTGGCCATGAACATTGTCCTGGTTCTGCAAGAGTTTCTAGAGAATTCAGCCCTCAATAATTCTCATTTGAAGCGGCCCCACTTCTCTCTCACATAGGTGATTACTTAATCTTGAGTAATTGATTTACTCAACTTAAGAATCATTAAAGAAATAATTGCTATCATTTTCCTGATAAACCCCCACAGTAATTTGTTTACTCCACATACTTGGGGGATATCAAATCACTGTTTCTTTTATAGGAATGATTTGAGGGATAGACCCCCACAGTGATATCTTAAGTTCGTATACTTAGGTTGCCCCTTTTGAACCTAGAGGATCTCCAGTCAGCTAGGTTGGGTTTTCCGTTATACAACCTTTTCTGTAATGGGCTGTAGTCCCATTCCTATAGTTGCCTTTCCAACTAACTCTCTGTTTAACCCTTTGGTTAGGGGATCCGCAATATTATCCTTTGACTTTACGTAGTCAATAGAGATAATTCCAGTTGAGAGTAGTTGTTCTAATGGTATTATGTCTATGACATATATGTCTAGACTTACCATTATACATAAAACTCTGTGCTCTTACAATTGCATATTGGTAATCGCAATGTATACAGATTGGTGGCACAGGTTTTTGCTATTTTGGAATATCCTCTATGAAATGGCATAGCCATTTAGCCTCTTCACCACATATGTCCAAAGCTATAACTTCGGATTCCATTGTGGATTTGATTATAACAGTTTGTTTTCAGGATTTCCAAAATATGGCTGCATCTACTAATGTGAATTCATATCCACTAGTAGATTTTGGAATAACCACTTTTGCAAGGCACCCCCCACACTCGTAAGCATTTATAGCTCATAAGGGGAACAGCCATTTTTGCAAGGCACCCCCACAATCGTAAGCATTTGTAGGATGGTCTCCTACCTTTCCATGGTTCATAAGGGATTTTATCCTCTTTATTTCGAGGTATTGCATTATTCTCACCTTAGGAAGGAAATAATGCTTCACAAGGTCAACAAATAACTTGTTATTGCCCTAATTCATGAAATCGTCAATTACATAAGTTGGGTTACCATCACTGTTGATTTTCCTCAATTGGCTAAGTCCCATTTCCCTCGAGGAATAGTCAGAGGATCGGCCGAATCCATTTCTGACTTCATATTATCAATGGACATAATTCCATTTACAAGCAATTGCTTTATCACGTCACTCCTCGAGCGAACATGTCTCTTTCTCTTTTTGCAATGGCTATTGCCACTTGACAATCACAATGCATAGACATGTAAAGTGCCGATTTCATTTCCTTGAGCAAACCTCAAGTTATCAAAATATTTCCTTCTTCTTCTCCTACTAAAGTGTAGGGGGATAAATGTTATATTTCCACAAATATGCTTGGTAGCATCTAGGTTTATCACCCATTATTTTTCCGTTAGCCACAATATTGGCTCGAGAAATGACCGCAACATTTTCCAGAATCATCTGCTTTAACCAAATTGACTTTTGGTTTAGCAGGATTGTCATTTTCTCCAAGATATTTTGTTTGGTTGAGTTCCAAACTACAACATCCTACCAAGTATGAACATGTATCAACTAGTGGATCTTGTCTCATTCGAATCTAATTTCGAATCATACACAGAATTCACCAATTGGTGTTTCTCATTGCTTCTTATAGAGAACAAATTTCTCTTAAGACTTCATCTTTTCTTTTAAGCAAATATATATAGCATTTTTTTTATGCTATCATCGATAAAGGTAATAAAATATTTATTACCGCCTCTTGTTTGTATGAATTACAAATTCACATACATCACAATGAATCAATTCAAGAGGATCTGAGTTTCTTTTATACGCAGAGCCTCTATTGGTTCATCTATTTTGTACGTAGAGCCTCTATTGGCTCTTTCCTTTCGCGTGCAGAGCCTCTATTGAACCTTTTGTGTTCAAGGTTTCTATTGAACTTTTCGCGTTCAGAGTCTCTGTTAAGCGCTATTTTTGTTCAAGGCGCCGCACATGTTTCAAGCAATCTCTTCCGCATAGGATGGGAAGAATCGCTTTTCGAAACTCAGCTTCAGATGCCTCCCATGTCTTGATATGGTTGGCCTTATCGTTGCTCTTGGTGCATCACCATAGCAACGCATTTTCCAAATACAAGGGTATGGTGTTCACACGCACCTTGTCATCCCGAGCTCCTTGGGTTTATAATTATCGATTCTTCGCCTATAGGAAGATATCCACAATCTTGGAATTCCTCAAGTCTTTAAATTTCTCGAGTCGAAGAACATTCAATCTAAGTGATATGGGGATTACCCCGTTCACATGACCAGAGTCCAGCATGGCCATTTTGGCCTTTAGCTCAAACGATCCAGCATGTAACTTGGTCCAAGGATTTACTCAAGTACATTTTTTTCAGCCTGAATCTCATGCAAGATCACTTGAATTTCTTGCATCTGACTGATCACAGTCTTAGATTCCACCATCATATAATTAAGGAATCGTCCGACAACAAATTTCTTTGCTTCGGCATCCTTTGTTTTATATTTCCGGTCAAGGATTCTCAAAATCCTTTGACGTCCTTATTGCACAATAGACATTGTACAAGGAGTCATCTAAGCCATTCATGACATAATTCCTACATAGGAAGTCAGAATGCTTCCAAAGCCTCAACCTCGTTGAAGGCTTGCTTATCCGTTTCTCCATTGGATACCTTAGGAGGTTCCTCAGTCAAGAATCTCGCAAGATTCAAACCAACATCTTTTAAAGTTCAATCAATTTGAACTTTTCAAGTTTCTTACCATAGTGGATAGAAACAGCGACAGAGGTAGACGATGATCCATACAGAAGCCTTTAGACAGCAAAAGCATAACCTTTGGTGATGTCGTTAGCAGCCACATCAACAACTTCGTTTCCAGTGGCAATCTGAATACTAAATATGTATTCTCTTTGTCTGCATGATTGACGGTACAAAAAACACAATAATCAATTTGGACAAAACCATAAGAGAGCAAATCTACCATTAGATTTGGTTGATGATAGGGTAAAGCACCACATCAAAGCCATAAATAATATAACTTGGTATTAGCCACTGATTAGACCGTTGAGGTCATGAACGAGAGTTCATTTTGAATTGATGGCAACGCTTCAGACTTGCGATGAATCATAGGCTCTCGACGGGCACATAGATATTTCTTGGAATGCCACAGATAAGGCTGGTCGTCGTATGGAGTCCACCAAAGAATCTGTAAAAGATACCTAACACGCAAAGATAAGATTTGCATGACCTATTGGTGTTATTGACAAATTAAAATTCGTCAATTTTGCCAAGGATTTATTGAACCGTTTGACAATTAGATCCTGTCCAGAATACTTCATGAGACTTCTCGCTTTTCGTCCATTCCTTTTATTCTCCTGCAAAAGACGTTTGATCCCAAAAATTAAACTGCACTTATGTGGAAAAATTCAAATATCATTGTTCCATCACAATCTTCAATCCCTAGGGGACCCCTCTCGAAGGTCATCCTCGAATCTGCAGAAGGAGGAATAGAAGACTTCTTTCCTTCACCATATCTGTCATGTAAGTGATTAATCTTTTAAGAGAAGACAACTCTGTTTTAAGATTGTTAGAAAAATATCGTACAATATGTATATTAATCTATACAATGACAGAAACAAATCATAAGTAATGAAATGAAAGATAGGTTTATAACAGACATGTCATGGACTATGTCATTCACCATAAGTCCCACCAATCTTCTTCTTTGAAGATCTGTAATCCACAAAGCTGTGATCTATCTTGTCACAGTTGAAGCATGTACCTTGATATCTGTTCTTGGTCACTTTAACTTTCAATCATTTAAACTTCGAATCGCAATAATAAATGTGATCAAGCTGCCTTGAAACATGAAAACATTAAGTTGACAGAAGCATAAAATTTGATCCTTCAGAAGCAGTATTCAAAATCGTCAGATGAAAAAAATTCATCAGATGCAACTGCTTCTGAACCTGTCAGATGCAACTGCTTCTGAACCCATCAGATGCAGAAATTCTTCAGATGCAGAAATTCGTCAGATGCAACTGCTTCTGAACCCGTCAGATGCAGTCCTTCTGGACCCGTCAGAAGCAGTCCTTCTGGACCCGTCAGATAGACCCTTCAGATGGAGTTCCTTCTGAGGCTTCCTTCTGACCCTCCTTCTGAGCCTCCTTCTGACCTTCTTTCTGACGCTCCTTCTGAGGCTTCCTTCTGACCTTCCTTATGAGCCTCCTTCTGACCCTCCTTCTGAGCCTCATTCTAAGGCTTCCTTCTGAGCCTCCTTCTGAGTTTCCTTCTGAGGAACACAATCCAAACGGAAATATGATAATATAAATAATTGAATTAAAAGAATACTGAGGCCTGTGTTCGACACAGTTTCCTTAAAACAGATTCGTCCCCTCCAGTACGTGCTTTGAGGTTTCGTGGACGTCTGTCTCCCAGGATACAACGGTTGAACAGCGATAGATGCTAGCACAGCACTCCAAAGCTTCCGGCGAACTTGAACAACACGAGAATACTATCGAAAACAATGCAAATGCATAGAATCGAAAAAGATGGAGAAAAGTTTTTCTTTTGAGATTGCAGTGTTTTCCTGTCTCACTTCCTCTCCTCCAAACAGAATGGAAAACCACCTATTTATAGGCTAAGTGGGGCATTGCGGAAATAACGGCTAAATTAATTCTGTAATCACAGAATTATGGCAGCCGTAATCTTAGTTAATACCATTTATACACCGGTAATTAACGTAAGCTCGATTAACGGCTTGAATTGGCCGTCATGTAATTAATTCTGTAATCACAGAATTATAGCAGCCGTAATCTTAGTTAATACCTTTTATAAACTGGTAATTAACGTAAGCACGATTAACGGCTTGAGTTGGAAAAATTAAAACAGAAGGCAAAAATGGGCTTGTCGCGAGGCCCACTTTTCTGTCCGACATTTGCGTACGCAGGTCGTGCGTTCGCGCCCAAGTTCAACTTGTCGGGCCTCCGTCGGGGTTCGGGATTCGCACCCCCCTGTGCGTGCGCGCGAGGCATAGTGCTTGTACTATTATAGTTACCACTCAAAGAGAGTGTATCCATATATAAAGCACTTCAAGGCCTTCTTCCTTTCCTATGTGGGACTAGTGCTTTGTCACTTCCCACTTCCAACTCAATGAGTATTCTTTGAGAAACAATTTCTCATTCACTCATCCATCAAAATACCTCAAATTTTCCAACAATTTCTTCCGTAGGTCTGTTTGAAGGGACGAAGGTCAGGCGGGTCATTTTTGATACCTGGTTTGAGAGAAAGCTCCTTTGCACCGGCCTTAAGAACTTCTTTGGCTTTCGATTTGTGTTATGATCTTCTTAAGACCTAGTACTAAGGTTTGGTGACTTGAGGTTTGAATTTTGTTGAAGATAGATGGGTTAAAATGGTTGAACTTTAATGGATTCCTCTAGGACAGAATCTGTCCTCTTCGTCGGGTTTGGGAACCGAGGGCTTCCGAAGACTCTTGAGGCGTCGCCATGCTCCGAAATTTATTGGTAAGACACTCTAAGACATGCTATTATATTTTAGCAAAGGATAGGTGAGTTGGATTGGAGTTTTGATGGCTGGTTCGTATGAAATTCCTTAGGAATTGAACCCGTCCTGCATCGGTCAGATTAGGATCCGAAGGTTGTTGCAGTTCTAGGAGGAGTTTGTTTGCTTAATTAGCTTGGTAAAAAGACTTCTAACCATTAGTTAGGATGTTGAGTTACTAAAGGGTGGATTTTTGGCATAATCGAAAAGATTTAAAGGGCTGCTTTGAAGTGAAATATTTTGGAAGTCCGAAATGTCGACTGCCCTATTTTTCAGCGCACACCGTTTTTAAAATGGCTCATTCTCAATCATTCGATATCCAAATTGATTACCATTTTTGCCCACATGTCCAAAAGATCTTGAAGAATTTGTTTTCTAAAAAGTCAATAGAAAAATGTTAGTTTTCTTGTTATTGAACCTGGTCATGGGCGGGCAATACTGTGAATTGGGGTCATTGATGACTCTCTTGATTGAATATCCCTTTAACATGCCTAGGGAATGTCGAGTTGATGCTATGATTGCTTGGTGATGAAATGTTACATGCGAAAACGAGCATGTGTTGATTAATCGGGTTCGATCGAGGATTTTAATGCTTGATTTTGCAATCGGTGTTGAATGATGCTTAGTGTGATTACGTGCATGTGCATGATGACCAAATGACATGCTCGAATTTATGAGCTCGATGTGTTTGAATGATGTGCCTTGAATGGTGATGGTATGAATTGGCTGTGATTGTGATTAAAAGGCTTAACGAAAAGAATCACTATTTGTTTTATGGCCAATGCAATGAACCGGGGAGGGAGTTACTCTTATTGACCTAACGAAGTCTTGCGGCTAGAGAGTCCTACTTTGACCGAATCATCTCGAAGGTTGTAAGAATCGAGAGTCAGGCAGCGATCGAATCATCTCTAAGTCTGAACGCAAGAGTCCTATAGTCGACCGAATCATCTCGATGGCGCGGAGTGTCGAGAGTCGCTATAGAAACCGAATCATCTCGCAGCGAGAGTCATGATGACCGAATCATCTCGATAAGACGTCAAGAGTCATGTGATTGACCGAATCATCTCGATAAGACGTCGAGAGTCATGTGATTGACCGAATCATCTCGCGGCACAAGTAGGGCGGCCCTTGATGGTCGTAAAGTTGATAAAAGACTAAAACATGACCTTGATGTGTTTCTGAGTCTGCATGCTTGAAAAGCTTGAATTGGCTGGAATGTCTGATATGCCTGTATGGCTTGTGAACTTCGGATTGGAAAGTGAATATATGAATGACATGAGCCTGGTTGCCTAAAACGCCTGAATTGCCTTGTTATGCCAATTGCTTGAATGTCACGTGTGAAAAGAATTTTCCAAAACTTGCATGTTTTTCAAATGTGCTTGGAGGTACCAATAGTCTAGCTTAAGATTAGGATCGACTTATTGAGATTGTTATCTCACCCTGTCGTGGGACCAACATTTTCAGACCCAAAGCCATGATGAAGACCCCTGGAGGAAGATGAAGAAGAAGTTGAAGACGAGACCTACTAGTTAGGATTTCTTTTTGGGTGTCTTTCTTTATGTGGTCCTATAGTGCCTATCTTCGAACCCTACCTTCTTTTGATATACTAGACCCTTTTTTATTTGTAAGACGATGTATGTTTGTTTTTAATCCTATGTCACCTTATGTTTGTTTTTATGTTTGGGATTTTTATTTCGCTTCCGCATGTGCTTATCATATCGCGCTCTAAGAGCTTTGACGTTGGATCCTGGGTTATCTTATTTAATTTGACGACCGTGTAGGATGTTGGCGAGCCGCCGGGGTTGGGGAATAACACGCTAGACCCGGGCTTGTATGTGCTCGGCACGTGTGGGACTGATGTCATCTCATTCCGGGTAGACCCGATCCAACCCGGTTGACCCGCCCCTTCCTTAGTCTGCATATAGAGCTTTCATCTCTTTTAATCTCAATTTCTCTTATTTTTTTAAATCATCACATGAGGACAATCAGAGGCAATTTATGATATGTTTTTCATCTTTATGTCTTTGTTCTTCACAAAAGAATTTGCTTGTGCACTTTGCAAATTAGGAAGAGCCGGCCACCTAGTGACCATTGAGCATCGTCATTCAATTGTGCAAGACTGTTGATACTTGATTTTTTATTAGTCTTTTAAAGTTTATTTTTTAAAATTTCACAGAAAATCTATAAAAAGTAAAAAAAACAAAATCAACTTTGGTGAACTTAGTCAAGCTAAATGAACCATTTTGACCAAAAATAATAATTTTTCATATTTTTCATATTTTTTAATGTTTTCGAAAAATAGAAAAATGTGTGAAATATCATTAAAAATAGTACTCGAGGTCACAAAAATATAGAAAAATAGTCATTATTTTTATTTTTATTTTATTTACTTTTTGACCTCATAATAATAAAATTCAGGTTCGATTTTATGTGTTCTTTGAACATCATAAAATCGAATTTGGCAAAATTATTAGAAATATTAAAAGGAAAAGGAGTAAAAACATCATCATTTAAAAGGAAATAGGACGTTTGACTAATAATCGTGTCTACCTTTATTATTATTATTATTATTATTATTATTATTATTATTATTATTATTATTATTATTATTATTATTATTCTCTCTCTCTCTCTCATGCGCTCTCCCTTCCCCCGTGGATGCTCTCTCCCTCGGTCAGATACCCGACCGAACATCCTCCTTCCGCCGGCAATTTCGGCGCCGACCACCGCATCTGCAGCCACCACCACCTTCCACCTGAGCTCGCTGCCATCTCTGACCCCTCCGACGTCATCGTCAGCCACCGGACGACCGCGAAAATCGACCGAGAAGCCAGCTCCGTTTTCGGACCCCCCTGAACCCGAGAACAACTGGCCCTCCTCCGGCCATTTCTGGCGTCGTCGCCTCCACCCACCGCCTCACTATCGTTCGCCTACCTCCCTTCGACTCCTCGGTCGCCACATCATCGACTGTCGTCCGATGGAACCGCCGCGAACAGGCTCGAAAACCTCGATACCCTGTTTTCGAGGCCGGCTCAGAAATTCCTCAGATTCGACCAAGCCCGACGTCACCGTTGCTCACCGCCACCTCCAAGGACCTCCTAAGACTTATCTCCGACGTCCCAGAGCTTTTGGAAGCCGGCCACCGCGTGTGGAGGCCAGAAAATCGCTCGAAGTCCTTCCCCTATTCTCGGCGCCGTGAAGCCCTATTTTGGCCCACTCTGTTCCACTGCTGTTCTCCCTCCTCCGGCCGTCCGTAGCCACTGCCGCCGCCACCCTCAGCTCCTCGACGTTCCCTCAACCCGCCACCATCGATCCTAGAGCCGACCATCCCCCGTTAGTAGTTGAATCAGCTGCCTCTGCCGCGCCCATAGTTGTTAAGGCGACAAGGCGAGCTAGAGGTCCTAAAACGCCTAGGCGATTAGGCGCCCACCTAGTCGTCCCCAAAGAGATAAGGCGACAATGTAGCTAAATTTTTAAATATATATATAATTATATATTTTATATTTGTACTTTAAAACTTACATTCATGATTCAACAGAGCAAATATATGCATGAGAAATTATTAAAAATAAACAACAATCAAATATATTGGTAGTGTCATTACTTATCACACATCATCAATGGCTGTGGTTGGTTTCAAAAGCGAGACAAGACGGTGGGGCCAAATGGCACACCCAAGGATTGCCGTCTATTCCAGCACCAAGCGTGGCAATAAATAAATTATTTAATAATATAAAAGAGATGAAAAAAAGCAAAAAAAAGGGAGAGATTCCGTCTCAAGAGCACAAGACAATTGTTGACACCTAAATTTTGATCAATTTTTTTTCCTTTTTCCTTTATTTTTTTGAAAATTCATAGAAAATCCATAAAAAGTTGAAAAATTGAAAAATCAATTTTGGTGACCTTAGCCAAGCTAACTGAACCATTTTGACCAAAAAAATAATTTTCATAATTTTCATTTTTTTAATATATTTTCGAAAAATATATAAAAAAAGAAAGAAAAAGAAAAGTGAAGGAAATGAAACTGGAAGGGGATTCATTGGGATAAAAAAGGATCGATTATTATGGGGTTAAAAAGAAGAGGATGAGTCGATAGTGCGCTTCAGAAGTTTGCTCCTAATCGTGCTTTAGGAAATTGTATATGATGGGCCATTGGCATACTTCCTCCATAAAAAAATGGGCATCATCTTTAAGGGAGCACATGCGCAGGGACAACCACTCCAAAGCCATCATCATCATCTTCAGCTTTGGGGAAGGAAAAAGCAAAGGGAGATGGGTCTTCATCCAAAAAAAAAAAGAAAAAAAAATAGAAAAGAAGGGGAATAAATGAGTAGGATCACACTCATTGTCGGCAAGGACAATGAAAGTTGCAAGGGATGGACGCCCTGCCCCAAGGGGGAGAAAAAGAAAGATTAAGAAAAAGGGAGGGATCCAATTCATTAAAAGCCACTCGACGAAGGGAGATTGGGGACGAAGATTTTGCCGCAAGCTGACTTAATTAGCAAGGTCCCCTCCAATCTTTGAACGGCCACCGAGACAACCCCAACGTCGACGCTCGCTGCTACCGAGCCCTGATGGTGATGCTGATGACTAACTTCCACGGAAGTTATGAGCGAAGATGACGATTCCGATCTCTTATACGAGAAATCAGCATGTCCTTCGCGTCGAACCAGAAACGTCGGTGAATATCGAGCACCCTTCGGTGACATCGATGACTTCTTGGTGTCCTGAATCAGGACCCGACGTGTCTCCGACGCTCACCGCCAATACCGAGCCGAAGCCTTTATAGCAATCGTCCACTGCAAACCAACAAGTTTGTTGAGATGCTCGGCCAAGTCCAGTGAATTCCCACTGACGATCCAACCGTGATTAGTCCTCGTCCCCGTTTAGCTATAAGTTTCACTCCCTTTTTTATGACTCTAGAATTGCTCCTTCCTGCAATGTTAATTTTAGTTCCCTCTTGCTATTATTTAATCTTTCTATGCAGGTAATTTGGAGTTTTCCCACCAAGACTCAATTCACACACTGAAGAAATAATCCACATGACCTCTAATGGCGTAGCACAACTCTTCCATGAGATGGCCATTCCTCGTGTTGTTCTAATTACCAAGCATCCGAGATCCTTTGAAAATACCAAAAAAATAAAATATCATTTACATTGCATATTACATAATTGCATGTCATATTTTCCCACGTCGTTATATCATGCTATGTCGTTTATGCCACGTCATCCATGCATAATTGCCATATCATTTACTTTATGTCCTAGCATTTCATGCATCGTATAATTAATTTGCATTGTACTGCGTTTGATAAAAGTGGGCATTTTCTACATTTTACTTATTAGACCTAGAATCGGAAGGCCGAGCCTCCTGTTGGTGTCTAAATATTTGCTGTGTATTTACTTTATGTCCTAGCATTTCATGCATCATATAATTAATTTGCATTGTACTGCATCTAATAAAAGTGTGCATTTTCTACATTTTACTTATTAGACCCAGAATCGGAAGGCCGAGCCTCCTGTTGGTGTCCAAGGCATTTTATTCATTTATTTTCTGCAAATTATATTGTGCTACCCCAGAATCGGAAGGCCGAGCCTCCTGCTGGTGGTTTATACCCCACACATTGTTGCACGAGCACCGACGGACTCCGACGTCGTAAAATTCACCGGATCCCACCTCCTTTGCTTATGTTTATGTTGTGTAATGACTTAATATCTTCTTTATTTTTATTATAATTTGCATTGCGTTGCGTCGCGTCCTATAAAAAAAAAAAACAATGCTAGATCGGACGGCTGCAGATGAGCCACGTGTCGAGATCCGGTGATTTTCAAAAAAAAAATATTTTTAACATTAAAAGAAATGAATTTCGAATTTTACAAAAATTAAAATGATTCGATTATCACCGAGACGCCACGTGGCGAGTTAGGGACCGTCAGTTGGGATTTATTTTCAGAAATTTCGAAAAATCATAAAAAAATAATAATAAAATAATAGTAAATCAAAAAAATCAAATAAAAAAAATAGAAAATCATAAAAAATTGAAAAACATTCGGAAAATTCAGAAAAATTCTAAAAAATTCCAGAAAATAGGAAATGGCCACATTCAACTGGTCATGACCTGTTTCGGGTCTTTCGACCCCCGATCTTTCCAGAAATGACGGTTTTGCCCTTCCGGCAAACCGTCTCCCAAAATAATTCTAAAAAAATTCAGGAAAATCCCAAAAAATAGGAAATGGCCACAAACAACTGGCCAAGGCTCATTCCGGGTGTTTTGAACCCCGACCCTTCTTAAAATGACGATTTCGCCCTTTGGGCGAATTGTCTTCCAAAAATTGAAGAAAAATCAAGAAATTCCAAAAAATTCTCAAAATTGGGAAATGGCCACAATCAACTGGCCATGGAATATTTTGGGTAATTCGGTATCCAACTCTTCCAAAAATTGACGATTTGGCCCTTCGGGCTAAATCGCCTCCAAATCTTCTCATTTTACCTCGGTCCTAAATCACGCCTTCCCTAAGCCCTTATGGCTATACTAGGAGGCCATGTGATGTGAATTGACGTGCATTGATGTGATTTATTTATGCACTTGATTGCGCTTTCATTTAAATTGATTGTGATTGATAGGAATAGTCTTCCAATCTGCATGAAACCCTGAATCAAACCTACCCCACCTAAAATTGCGCCTGCATGAATTCTTAGCTAGGAAATCACTCGCGTTAGGTACCGAAAGGGCGTTGGTAATGACACCAGCGTAACCAAGTTCCCGAACCCAAAATCTCTAGTTCCGCAGAATTGATCGACCTCTCCCAATCGGTCAATAAGGTTTCCGGTCTACCCTCCAAGAAAGACCGGGTGGCGACTCCAAATGCATGCACAAGTTGCACATGCCATCACGACCACACTAAGGTCGAAATCGATCGGCTCTTATCGCCGAATCCTTTACAAAAATACCCCCGTCGCGATTTGGTATGGGCCTGGGAGGGCCCGCGCCGATCAAAGGGCCCGCGATCGGTAATCCATTAGCCGCGTCCGCTTTCGAACGGGTCGCGACAGCTGGCGATTCTGCTGGGGACTCTGTGTTCTAGAACCTATGGTTCTAGACCCCAAGTGGACTTAGGCCGTTATTAAAACGCTGAGTGATTTTTCTAACCCTGCAGGCGCTCTTGAAGGTGAGGTAAGTCCGCTTATGATAGGTGTTATATGTTTTTGCAGATTGGAGTGATAATGGGGGTAGTCTGTGATTAACATTGTCTTATGCAGATTGGCGTAGGAATGAATGATTGTGTGTATGTTTTATATTGAAGCGGTGATTGTTAAATAAGATGCATGTTTATCGCTTTAGCACGACACCGAAAATACACACAACCGCGCCTAAAACCCCGGGCGCCGCCTATAGAAAAACAATATAAGGGATTGAAAATGGAATCTCCGTGAGGAAAGACACGGGGTAATCCACTTTTCAATTCCGCTCATTTCGAACTATGGATCGAGCCCTAATGCAACGATAGCTGTGCAATGGAATCTGCTCTTTCTAGAACTCGAGGTGGGAACCTTGACCTTAGGTGCCAAATCCTTTGATTTTTAGAAGTTTTATCCTCACTTGTCTCATGTGCATGTCTTTAGATGGTTGGTATATCTAAAACCACCTAAAAAAAAAAGGTGATCCTGGAGTCACATCTCGAAGACTGGAACTGGGGCATCTCAAAGTGTTCGGACCACATTCCTTTGATTGATTTGACATTCTTAGTTCTCTTGTATAAGATTAATTTTGCTAAGATCCTCTCTATCTCGTCCCTTAGATTGATTGCATTAGGGATCTATTTGTATTATATACATCTTGATAAGGCTCATTTCTATCGAAAATGAGGGCAAATTCCCCAAACCCGTGGAGCATAGTGGAATTCGTCCCTTCAGTGCAAAATACATTCGGCCGCAGAGCCACTCGTTTGGTGAAAGGACGTATCGTTCCTAATTGATTTTTAATCAGATCTGAGGATAAGTTTTCCTCCATTTTTTTTTTATCACAGGTGATAAAAGAGACGATGCACCCAAAAGCTCATGCATTCAAATGACAAAACAGACGTCGCCCAGCTGGGGCAAATGAACCGTAGGCGTTGCAAATACCTTCAAGCACGGATGGAGGAATTTGATAGATGTTATGCATATCAATATGCAACATCAAAACGGAATGCAAATCAAGTGTAAAAGGACGTATCGTTCCAAAATGATTATTTTCTTGATATGGGAATAATGCTTCCTTTCTTTTTCCTCTCAGATGATGATCAAGAGCAGAGGACGCAGGATGTAATGCTTTCAACTAACAAACAGGGAACATCAAATACCTCAAATGGCTACCGTGATCGAGAGAATCACCAAACCGCCACATGATGAATCCCAAGAATATCAAGCTGTCTTGAGACAGATAAAATTGATCAAGGACTCTGACAATCGAGATGGATGATCAGAATATGCAAAAATCAATAGGAGCAGGTTCCCCCCATTTGCTTTGAGGAGCCAAACCGGGGGCAAACTCTCATGATCCCCCATGAAAGCGCCTCAGACCAGGGTTATCGAATCCAGAGATGACAAACAGCAAAACCATGCCTAAACTGGGGCAAGTGAATGATTTGTACGCAGGACGTTTCTCCTCTGACAAAGTCAATAGACGCAATAACAGAGTCGTCCGCATCAGAATCAAACCCCAAGATACGAATTTGGGTGAACGGTAACCTTGTATCGTTCCAATTTGGTCTTCGAAGACCACATGCCTAACATGAGTTTTTACTCATTTAACAGGAAGCTGTTGGCGCCGAAAGCCTCAAAAGAAGAGAGCGCGCTAACAGGGAGGCGAATAGAATCATTGGCCTCGCAAGTCAGGATTCCAAGAGATGGTCTTTGATTATAAGACCTAGTGGATGGTAAAAAGTATCGCTCCTACGTCACATGCTTTGACATGCATTTTGATAAAATTTTCTTTTTCCCTTGAATAAAAGGAACTCGGAAGAGTGGCGCTGGAACGCGTCTAAAAACACAAATGGATCTCCTCTATGGCAAATCCTTGAGAAGGATTTATCGCCAACCAAGCGGAGGAATCATGGCCACAATATGGATGGCCAATTTCTGCAAGCCGCGCGTTTGTGCTCAAATGGAAACACAAAGCAAGAATAAGGCTGTATCGTTCCAATTTGCCTTGAATTTTGGAACGCAAACTGACGCCTAATTCCCGTCTTTGACAGGGGATCGCCATCAAGGTGAAACAGGTTTTCACACCCCATGAATTACACGTTGGAGTACACGACCAAGGGTAAGATGTATCGTTCTAATTTTTTGAAAAATTCGTGAACGTACAATAACATGTTTCTTCTGCATTTTCAGGGATCTCCAGCCGCGGGGGACAGGTAAGTATCACTTTCCCCAATCCATTAAAGATGTTGAATAAAAAACAGAGAAGGAAAGAAAAGCTTTCAGAATCTGATGTCTAGAAAAGACATAGAATTCTAATTTCATTGGCATTCATGTTTTGAAACAGGAGGTTGTCTGAGCATGAATAAGAACATGCATGGTGCATCCTAAAATCCCCTTAACGGGTAGAATTTTTGGAGAAAATGGAAAAGATTTTTCCAATCAAAAGTTGTTCAAAACTTTCAAAAGGACGTTTCCTCGAAAGACGAGAGGCAAAGCCTAAATCCAAACACGTCCTATACACACTTGAGAGAGGAGTGGAGCGGATCAGATAGCAAAATCTGGACCTACGGAAGTAGGGATTATTCGCAGCAATTACTTGGATTGGGACGACGGAGGCATTCGTTTCTTATCCCCCAAACACTACAGGTGACCGTTGATAACCCATTTGAACGGCGGTTTTCATTCTTAACCCTGTCAAGAACCACCCCACACCGGGGCAAAAAGGAAGTAAGTCCAGCAGCGTCAGGAGAAAATGGTTAGAAATGTTCTTGCTCGGACTAATCTTTGTGTGTTGTTTATATGGTAATCCAAGTGCCATAGGATGACGAGAAGCATTCATTTCTCTATCCCACACACCATATCCTTTGCATAGCCAAGTTGGGCCTGCCAAATTATTTCATAAACCCGTTGGTGATCATTGCACATTCCAAGACGGATGCATCATCACTTCAGAAATGGAGGAATTCGAGACTTAGGGATTACTAAGAAATTCCTAGGCTAATGCTTAAAGCATGTTTAGACGTTCGATCATATGTCTAACATAATCTACCGAAGATGAGAAAAGCAGGATTTCAAAAGGAAAATGAGGACGAAGAAAATCCCAAGCATCAAGAAAAAGCAAAGTGCCTGGTAAAAGCAAGGCCGATGCTCGTGCAAGTTGTCTGATTGATCCCCAATGAAGCTTGGATGGGTAAAGAAAGAAAAAGCCTAGAAGGAGTCAGATCAAAAGGTCGCTCCTCCAAATGATGTCAAGCATGGAAGAAAGACGCAGACAGAATTGTCAATCTCTTAATGCAGCTAGAGATTCTCCCTAAGGAATTTGTGCACATCTCAAAAGCGGTTGCACACCAAAAGTTAAAGATGCAGAGTGGAAAAGACAGGTGGCAAGTTTGCAATGATCACCAACGTCAATCCCCTCATGAATTCTGGGCCAAAAACAAGCCTTTTTTCGGTCCTCAATCCTACCAACATCATAACCCTGAAACAGTCTTCTCTGACTAAGACACTTGGGTTAACATATAGTTTAGCTCGAAGAAGTACGAGCAAGACTATTTCTTTCTCATTTTGCAGGGTTCTTGACTTGTAAACCCGGAGCGGATGGTGAAGACTTTCATTCAATGGCCTCGACTCAAAAGTGAGTCTCCCCTTTGAAAACCAATATCCAAGCCCAACATTACGGTCCCGTGGAAGACCTCCCGACCGATCAAAATGTATGCGCTGCGAATGAGCCTAAAACCTAGGCACAGGTAAGTAGGGAATTGAGTGCATCCCCTATAAAAACCACTATCTCAAAACAGGTGAAAAGACCTCCTCGTCGAGAAATATTCCAATAGATGTTTTGAACAAACTCTTTTTGGAAATTTCAAATTGTTTGATCCAGATTTGCCCCACAAGGAATTTGTGATCACATCTGTGTGTGGCAAGAATGCTTTGGATAACCTCCAGCATCAAAATGCACATTTCACAATTAAAACTTAAGTCATACGGTTTTGTCAAATGGACAGCCGTGGTCTTCCCAAAGATTACTAACGTTTTCTTGGTGAAGAAAAATCTTTCAGGCTCAAACTTCTGCAGGATACCTGGAGAACCCAGCTCCTAGAATGTCGCCTCAACAGACCCAAGTGAAGCTTTGTCAAGATAAAATCTTTCACTGCTTCAAAATTGAATTCCCGGCAAATTTCGGGATCTTTCAAATGAATGGGTGAGGATAGAACCCTTTTTCAAAAGAAGTCAGCAAACTGTCCCAGCAGACGTGGAGAACCCTCGTCCTAGGACACCCTTTTCAAAAATATCAAACAGTCCTAGCATGACGTGGAGAACCCTCGTCCTAGGACCCCTTTTCAAAAATATCAAACAGTCCTAGCATGACGTGGAGAACCCTCGTCCTAGGACCCCTTTTCAAAAATATCAAACAGTCTCATTGGACGTGGAGAATCCTCGTCATGAGACCCCTTTTCAAAAACCAGGCAGTCTCATTGGACGTGGAGAACCCTCGTCATGAGACCCCTTTTCAAAGCAAAACAATGGTAGATACCGCCTGAAGGGTCAAACTCAAGGTAGAAACCGCATGAAGGGTCAAAACAAAGGTAGAAACCGCCTGAAGGGTCAAAACAAAGGTAGAAACCGCCTAAAGGGTCAAATCAAAGGTAGATACCGCCTGAAGAGTCAAACTCAAGGTAGATACCGCCTGAAGGGTCAACACAAGGTAGATACCGCCTGAAGGGTCAACACAAGGTAGATACCGCCTGAAGGGTCAACTCAATGGTAGATACCGCCTGAAGGGTCAACTCAAGGTAGAAACCGCCTAAAGGGTCAAACCAAGGTAGAAACCGCCTGAAGGGTCAAACCATGGTAGAAACCGCCTGAAGGTTTGACCTACCATACGGGTCAGAGCTTAACCTCTCTAGGATACTCTAGTAACGAGTTCCTAGAAATTCTCTTGAATCCATCAAACACCGCGAAAATCACACAAATATCGAACAGGTAAGTGGCAGGTATGTCTCTCTATTATCTCACTATCTCATGTCAAATGAATGTTTCCCCCTTCAAGAAAGAGCATACATCGACAAGTATGAAAAACTAGATGTCATGACTCCTTTTCCTTTAGTTTCACGAGTCGAGTCGATCAGGACTCAGGTGTCACCTTGTCTTTGAGAGAAACCACTGAGGGGATTCCTCCAACGAGATTCCTCTCAAAGAGGGGCAGCTGTTGACACCTAAATTTTGATCAATTTTTTTTTCCTTTTTTCCTTTATTTTTTTGAAAATTCATAGAAAATCCATAAAAAGTTGAAAAATTGAAAAATCAATTTTGGTGA
Organism: Rhodomyrtus psidioides; assembly: GCA_021437785.1. Lineage (NCBI taxonomy): Eukaryota > Viridiplantae > Streptophyta > Magnoliopsida > Myrtales > Myrtaceae > Rhodomyrtus > Rhodomyrtus psidioides. The sequence goes on from JAILYB010000047.1 coordinate 2,576,942, forward strand.
CCTTAGCCAAGCTAAATGAACCATTTTGACCAAAAAAATAATTTTCATAATTTTCATTTTTTTAATATATTTTCGAAAAATATATAAAAAAAGAAAGAAAAAGAAAAGTGAAGGAAAAGAAACTGGAAGGGGACTCATTGGGATAAAAAAGGATCGATTATTATGGGGTTAAAAAGAAGAGGATGAGTCGATAGTGCGCTTCAGAAGTTTGCTCCTAATCGTGCTTTAGGAAATTGTATATGATGGGCCATTGGCATACTTCCTCCATAAAAAAATGGGCATCATCTTTAAGGGAGCACATGCGCAGGGACAACCACTCCAAAGCCATCATCATCATCTTCAGCTTTGGGGAAGGAAAAAGCAAAGGGAGATGGGTCTTCATCCAAAAGAAAAAAGAAAAAAAAAATAGAAAAGAAGGGGAATAAATGAGTAGGATCACACTCATTGTCGGCAAGGACAATGAAAGTTGCAAGGGATGGACGCCCTGCCCCAAGGGGGAGAAAAAGAAAGATTAAAAAAAAGGGAGGAATCCAATTCATTAAAAGCCACTCGACGAAGGGAGATTGGGGACGAAGATTTTGCCGCAAGCTGACTTAATTAGCAAGGTCCCCTCCAATCTTTGAACGGCCACCGAGACAACCCCAACGTCGACGCTCGCTGCTACCGAGCCCTGATGGTGATGCTGATGACTAACTTCCACGGAAGTTATGAGCGAAGATGACGATTCCGATCTCTTATACGAGAAATCAGCATGTCCTTCGCGTCGAACCAGAAACGTCGGTGAATATCGAGCACCCTTCGGTGACATCGATGACTTCTTGGTGTCCTGAATCAGGACCCGACGTGTCTCCGACGCTCACCGCCAATACAGAGCCGAAGCCTTTATAGCAATCGTCCACTGCAAACCAACAAGTTTGTTGAGATGCTCGGCCAAGTCCAGTGAATTCCCACTGACGATCCAACCGTGATTAGTCCTCGTCCCCGTTTAGCTATAAGTTTCACTCCCTTTTTTATGACTCTAGAATTGCTCCTTCCTGCAATGTTAATTTTAGTTCCCTCTTGCTATTATTTAATCTTTCTATGCAGGTAATTTGGAGTTTTCCCACCAAGACTCAATTCACACACTGAAGAAATAATCCACATGACCTCTAATGGCGTAGCACAACTCTTCCATGAGATGGCCATTCCTCGTGTTGTTCTAATTACCAAGCATCCGAGATCCTTTGAAAATACCAAAAAAATAAAATATCATTTACATTGCATATTACATAATTGCATGTCATATTTTCCCACGTCGTTATATCATGCTATGTCGTTTATGCCACGTCATCCATGCATAATTGCCATATCATTTACTTTATGTCCTAGCATTTCATGCATCGTATAATTAATTTGCATTGTACTGCGTTTGATAAAAGTGGGCATTTTCTACATTTTACTTATTAGACCCAGAATCGGAAGGCCGAGCCTCCTGTTGGTGTCTAAATATTTGCTGTGTATTTACTTTATGTCCTAGCATTTCATGCATCATATAATTAATTTGCATTGTACTGCATCTAATAAAAGTGTGCATTTTCTACATTTTACTTATTAGACCCAGAATCGGAAGGCCGAGCCTCCTGTTGGTGTCCAAGGCATTTTATTCATTTATTTTCTGCAAATTATATTGTGCTACCCCAGAATCGGAAGGCCGAGCCTCCTGCTGGTGGTTTATACCCCACACATTGTTGCACGAGCACCGACGGACTCCGACGTCGTAAAATTCACCGGATCCCACCTCCTTTGCTTATGTTTATGTTGTGTAATGACTTAATATCTTCTTTATTTTTATTATAATTTGCATTGCGTTGCATCGCGTCCTATAAAAACAAAAAAACAATGCTAGATCGGACGGCTGCAGATGAGCCACGTGTCGAGATCCGGTGATTTTCAAAAAAAAAATATTTTTAACATTAAAAGAAATGAATTTCGAATTTTACAAAAATTAAAATGATTCGATTATCACCGAGACGCCACGTGGCGAGTTAGGGACCGTCAGTTGGGATTTATTTTCAGAAATTTCGAAAAATCATAAAAAAAATAATAATAAAATAATAGTAAATCAAAAAAATCAAATAAAAAAAATAGAAAATCATAAAAAATTCAAAAACATTTGGAAAATTCAGAAAAATTCTAAAAAATTCCAGAAAATAGGAAATGGCCACATTCAACTGGTCATGACCTGTTTCGGGTCTTTCGACCCCCGATCTTTCCAGAAATGACGGTTTTGCCCTTCCGGCAAACCGTCTCCCAAAATAATTCTAAAAAAATTCAGGAAAATCCCAAAAAAATAGGAAATGGCCACAAACAACTGGCCAAGGCTCTTTCCGGGTGTTTTGAACCCCGACCCTTCTTAAAATGACTATTTCGCCCTTTGGGCGAATTGTCTTCCAAAAATTGAAGAAAAATCAAGAAATTCCAAAAAATTCTCAAAATTGGGAAATGGCCACAATCAACTGGCCATGGAATATTTTGGGTAATTCGGTATCCAACTCTTCCAAAAATTGACGATTTGGCCCTTCGGGCTAAATCGCCTCCAAATCTTCTCATTTTACCTCGGTCCTAAATCACGCCTTCCCTAAGCCCTTATGGCTATACTAGGAGGCCATGTGATGTGAATTGACGTGCATTGATGTGATTTATTTATGCACTTGATTGCGCTTTCATTTAAATTGATTGTGATTGATAGGAATAGTCTTCCAATCTGCATGAAACCCTGAATCAAACCTACCCCACCTAAAATTGCGCCTGCATGAATTCTTAGCTAGGAAATCACTCGCGTTAGGTACCGAAAGGGCGTTGGTAATGACACCAGCGTAACCAAGTTCCCGAACCCAAAATCTCTAGTTCCGCAAAATTGATCGACCTCTCCCAATCGGTCAATAAGGTTTCCGATCTACCCTCCAAGAAAGACCGGTGGCGACTCCAAATGCATGCACAAGTTGCACATGCCATCACGACCACACTAAGGTCGAAATCGATCGGCTCTTATCGCCGAATCCTTTACAAAAATACCCCCGTCGCGATTTGGTATGGGCCTGGGAGGGCCCGCGCCGATCAAAGGGCCCGCGATCGGTAATCCATTAGCCGCGTCCGCTTTCGAACGGGTCGCGACAACAATCTCTCTGAATCTCAAAATGTGGTCCCCACAGCGGTTGCCCAGATCGTGCGTCCATAAGCTGCACCTGCATCCGTGTCCCGCGGAGATGAGAAATCACGGCTGTCCATTTCCCTTGAACGAGTCCTCTCCGACGATGCTCCGTGATTCGACCTCTCGTCCACCGACGTGCACACGATCAACTCCCCCCATCCCTCACATAATAGAATTATCATTACTCGATCAAAGCTTTAGTAATATTAAAATAACAGATGGAGCGGGAAAAGATCTCGTTTGCCCGACCGAGGGGTCGAAAACGACACCCCGTTTTTTCTCCCCTTCCAGCACTTTCCATCAGAAAGAAGAAGAAAGAATTAGAAAGGAGGAAGAAAGAGTTCGCAGGAAATAGAGAAAAAGAAGGAACACGCTCTCTCTCTCTCTCTCTCTCTCTCTCTCTCTCTCTCTCTCTCTCTCTCTCTCTCTCTCTCGTCCGCGATTCGAGATTGTGCCGGACGCGCGGTGGTTCTGATCGGAGCTGAAGAGCGAGGCAACTGGCTAGTTCGATGCATCTGCTCAAGTGGTCAAGGTATACAAGAGGGAGCGATGGGTTGGATTCCGTGCTCTGGCGTTTCGAAGTTGAAGAAGAAGCATATGAGCCCGCGGAACCGGCCGTTCGATCATCACGGCAAATCTTCCTCAGGTACGCGCGATCGTCTCCTGGTGAAACGCATGAAGCACATTTCCAATAGTGTCGTGAGGATTTTGGTGGGCGTAGTCTCGCCGTCGAGAAATGTCCAAGGTGCCCAAGGCGTCGCCTAGGCGTCCAAGGCGACGCCTTGATAACTATGGCCGCGCCTTCCTGTCGTTCCCCTATTTTTGGGGTTACGACCATGTCCAGGCGGACTGGACCGTGTCCGGCCGTGTCCGGGCGAACCGACCGTGTCCGAGCCCGATTTTTCTTCTTCTTTTTTTTTTAAAAAAAAATTACTCATTTTTTTATTGTCGATCTTAATCTGTAAAATTGGTCGTTAATATGCTAATCTGGCGATCGACAGGTGACGCGCACGGAGACGGTCACACGTTGGGGCTGGGCGATTGAAGACCGAAGTCCAACCAGGTCTATTTTTGCATACTCGGTTCGAGTATCAAAGTTATTTTTCTAAAATTTTGCTATTACAGATTTGATTTGCATGTATTTATTTCAGTCTCATGTTTAGCTTATTTATTTGGTTAAGTGTTGTATACTAGCAAAGAAATGCTCTGATTAGAATGTTTTTCGAAGATATTAATAATAATAAAAATAAAAAAATAATAAAAAATGGAAAATTAAGGAAAAATTCAAAAAAATTGGGAAAAATCTTATAAAATTCCTAAAAAATTCCCAAGGTTAAAAATGTTCGAAAAAAATTGACTTGTTGTCATTTTTGGGATCTTCTCCCGTTTAATCCAAAATGACGATTTTACCCCTCAATGGGTAAATCTTCTTTGTTATTCCAATGATTTATGGAAATTGTTTAGAATTCGGCAATGGGTCAGATAGGTGGCCAAACCTTATGTCTAAGGTTTCCACATTTCATTTCCATTTTGAAAAATGACGATTTTACCCTTCAGATGGTAAATCGATTTCTAAAATTCTAGAAAATTCTGAAAATTATCGAAAAATAGGAATGTGTCAATGGAGCGACCAATCCTATTTTTGACACTGTTTTACTCCGGATTCATTCTGAAAAATGACGATTTTGCCCTTTTAGGGAAAATCGTCCCTTTGCCTCAAAATTACGATTTTACCCCTGATGGGCAAAGTCATGTCTAAATCATTATTGAGCTGTGATTGATACTTCTCTAGGCTAATAGGGCCTTACTAGGAATGCCATGTTGACTTGATATGATTATTTTGCGTATCCGGATTCCCTGATTTGCGCACTTTATTATTGATTGTGATTTCTATGATAGTCACTTCTATCTGCATGGATTTTTAGATTTAAGATTTGTACCCCACTCATCTGCATGAAATCTCAGGTCAAAAAATTCAGTCAACTTAGGTACCGAAAGGGCGTCAACTCTGACAGTTGACGTAACTAAATCCCTAAACCCATTTATCTGGTTATCGTAGAATTGAATAGAAACTCCCAACTATTCAATAGGATGGTCCAATCATACCCTCCAAAAAAATGATTGGTGGCGACTACATGGCATGCATACTCAGCACATGTCACTAGACCATACTAAAGATCAACCATGCATATCTCCGTTGCGATTTGGGTAATGGACTTTGGGAGAGGCCTGCGTCCGACCAGACTAGACGGCCCATTAGCCCTCGAGAGCCCCAGGCAACCTCGAGAGGGTTGCGACTGAGACCTAGCACTGGTTGGTCCTTGATCCAAGATTGAGTTCGATCTCAAATTGGTTTGAATTGGGAAAGAAAATTCTACATACGAGGTAAACTTTTTATCTTGAATTTTATTATATTCCCTAGCTTTTTTGTGATTCTATTGCATACCTTGCTTATCTTGCATTAAAGTCGATATCTTTTCAAAATAAATGTTGATTAGGGATTTTTTCTAATCCGTAACTTGCCATATAATCGAGAAAGTCCATCTTTAATATTGTTGATGTAAATATTCACGAAATATTTCAAAAATTATTTGATATATCAATTTCTTAATTGAATTGATTGGCATACTCACTTTCCCAGTTTTATTTGAATTGTTTGATTGTCGTATTTTTTTAGACTATGTCAGTCGCATGCGATATCGAAAATCATAAAAAATGATTGAGCTCATCCATTTTCCACATTTAAAAATTTTCATAACTACAAAATAGCATTTTGTAGATAATTGCATATCCAATCTTTTTTGTAAGATATTTAGATTAGATTGCGTGTTAGGTTAGAAATTGCATGTTTAAATAGAATCTTATGTCTAAAATAATTTATCTTTAATATATTAGGGTTTAGGTCAATTTAAATTCTAAAATATGCAAGATAAACATTATTTTGGCATAGTTTTATTTTAGGTCATTATTATTCCGAAAATACAAAAATAAATTATTCATATCATGTCATCATGCATTATATGTCATCTTTGTCATGACACATAGATTTCATTTAAGTTTATATTGCATATAGAATTCCATGTTTAGGGTTTTAGTTAATTCACATGTCATGTCGTCGATTTAATTGAACCAAACCATCATTTACACTATAGTTTAATTTAGTCATGTAGTTAATTAAACTAATTTCATATGCATGCTTAGGATTTCCTTGCATTTAATTTAATTCATTTGCATCTTAGATTAAATTCATGCATTGCATATAGATTAGTCGTTATCATATTAAAAAGAAAAAATCCAAAAGTGAGAACAACTTACCTTGTCGCATACTTCCTGCAATTACTTTGATTACACACCTGCATGATAACCTTTGTTAGTAACTTAGGTTAAAATCAATTAATGTTCCCTTCTATAATGATTTTTCATGAAATAAAATGGTACCAAAAGAGCGTAAGAGTAATCTATCGTAATCAAGTTCTCGGACTCTTAATCTCTAGTTTGTAGAGATAATTTAGTACTCCCACTAATTTATTAATTTTTTTTAGTCAACCTATCAAAATGTAACGCCCGTACACCAACCAACTCAGGCTCGCCATCACTTACCTAAAATTGTGAACAACAACGGAATGTGAAGCTCAGCAAGTTAAAACTCTTAACATTTCGACTAATCCACGTAATGAGTTGTTCGAGCAATGAAGGACATCGGATGAACAACAAGTTCTAACAACCGTGGGTGTGGTATTTTGTTAACAACGTTCTACGAATGGATACAAAATAGATAGTGATGCCATGAATATCAGGCACATGCACCAAAACACGGAATAACTCGATGTATGCGGGTGCGAAATGATTTAATATGGTCTCGTACCGTCTCTGAGTCCAGCCCAGTCATACAGTAGGGTCACCAATCACATAGCAGGGTCTTTCTATATACTCCATGCGGTACGTACACATGGGTGCAAAACCCACATTCACAAGTTTAAGTAGATAGTTGCCACATGATGCATGTTGACACCAGATTTTTTACCATTTATTATTGTGATTTTTATTCTTTAAAATTAATTAAAAATATCAAAAAAGGTCATAAAATCACAAAATCAACTTTGGAAGCCTTGGTTTAGCCTTAGGAACCAATTTTGAACAAAAAATATTTTTCGGTATTTTTAATATTTTTCGAGTTTATTTAATTATAAAAATACCCAAAAAATCAGAAAAATACCATTCGTGGTCAGAAAAATACCCAAAAATATTCGATAATTTTTTTTTTAATTTCCTCTTCAAGTGTGTCACTTTAAATCTCAAAAATTCGGCTCGGGTCACTATGTTCCTTCACAAACATAAACCCGAACCGAGCCTAAAAAAAAAAAAAAATCCTTTTCGAGTCTTTTAGTTTTCAATTCTAACTTTTTATAAGCTATGACACTGGATTCTAAAGTCTTAAAGTGCAATTAGGTCAATTTGCCCTCCAATTTAATCAATTTTTACCAAAAGGGCTTAATTGCACATTTTTCTTTCAATTAGTCCCCGGTTTCACGGATGTATACATATGCTCTACGTATTTATACGTCATACGTATTTATACATTATGCGTATTGGTATTATTTGGTAACCTCTTTAACTCTTGTAATAATAATAATGGTTATTATTTTTAACACCTTTGTTAGTGCCTTTTTTTAGCATTTTTGTATTGTGAGTGCTATTGCTAGTGCTATTTTTAAATAGCATTTTTGTATTATAAATTGTGAGTGCTATTGTTAGTGCTATTTTTAAATGACATTTATTTATCATAAATTGTGAGTGCTATTGTTAGTGCTATTTTTAAATGGCATTTATTTATCATAAATTGTGAGTGCTATTATTAGATAGAATTCTTAATTGTTAGTGCTATTTTTAAATAGCATTTTTGTATTATAAATTGTGAGTGCTATTGTTAGTGCTATTTTTAAATAGCATTTTTGTATTATAAATTATGAGTGCTATTGTTAGTGCTATTTTTAAATGTCATTTATTTGTGAGTGCTATTTTTAGATAGAATTTATAATTGTTAGTGCTATTTTTAAATACAATTTATTGGAAGGTATTTTTGGCTATAAAAGGATGGCAAGAGTTTTGAGGTTGAGGAGGAGAGACATTTTGTAGAGTGTGCAAATTTTTGAGAGCTTAGAGAGAAGAACACAAACACTCTCTATATTCTCATAATCTTGAGTGAGCAAAATATACTAAGTTCGGAATATTGATTCCGCATATTGCTAGCACAATTGTTGTGGAGTTATTAGTCGTCTCCCCGTTCGTCAATTGGTGGTGCGTCCGAACTAGATGCCTAACACTTGTGGAGGCTGAGATCGAAGAACATCGAACCGACACCTCCGTTCAAGCACGCTACGAGAGGTAATCCATTTACTCCCTTTGAGGCTTTGTGATTTTTTTCGATTGAAATGCACGAAGTACGCCTCTGGAGATACATGTATGGGTTGTTATTTATTTCCGCTACGTGTTACGTGGATCCCAACAGTGGTATCAGAGCCGATCCTTAGGTGTTTTCGTGCATTTAATTGATTTTTTGCAATTTTTGCAATACTATGGCCAATATGTATTAACGAATTGTTCGTCTTACATGGCTAATGGAGGTTGATTATTTTATATGATAAATTAATCAACGTAGCAAAAATTGAGACTAAATCAATTTTGAATCGAAAATTTATGGCTATCTTATTTTATGTAAAAATTCTGAATATGATTCAACGTAGAATTTTTATTGTACCTTCCTAAGTTTTAAATTGTGAATTTATTACTTACGTGGAAGGGTGGTGATCATGGAAAAATCCCTAATCAATGTGATTGATGTATGTATGAATGTATGGTGATTATTTATATATTTGTGGTTGTAATTATTAAATGGAGGCTGCGTACTCCTTTTATTTTTCATGTAATCTTTATTTTTAGCATAGTCAATTGTTGATGTAAATGCTACGAGGATTACGTGGAGGAGCCTTTTAAGTCGGCGAGCTCTTTGGGGCCCGATTCTTGAAGAGTTCAAGAAACCAAGAAGAAGCGAAGAGCGGCTCTCCATTATTAAAATATTAAAATGATTAAATGTGGTCTCATTGGCTCGAGACCCATTAAATCATAATTCCATGATCACCACGTAGGATAGATGTTTATGTGATTGGCATCTATTTATTTATTATGATTACGTGAGCAAGTTAAACTGGTTAATGTGCAAAGTCAGACTTACGTCACCCAAAATTGCGCCTGCATGAAATCCTAGTTAGGGAAAATCACTCGCGTTAGGTACCGAAAGGGCGTTGGTAATGACATCAACGTAACCAAGTCCCCGAACTCAAAATCTCTAGTTCCGCAGAATTGATCGATCTCTCCCAATCGGTCAATAAGGTTTCCGGTCTACCCTCCAAGAAAGACCGGTGGCGACTCCAAATGCATGCACAAGTTGCACATGCCACCACGACCACACTAAGGTCGAAAGCGATCGACTGTTATCGTCGAATCCCTTTGAAAAATACTCCCGCCGCGATTTGGTATGGGCCTGGGAGGGCCCGCGCCGATCCAAAGCCTGCGATCTGCACCCTTGTGCGGGGGAAAGCCCGCGATCGGTAATCCATTAGCCGCGTCCGCTTTCGGACGGGTCGCGACAGCTGGCGACTCCACTGGGGACTGTTGCTCTAGAACATATGATTCTAGACCTCATGTGGACTTAGGCCGTAATTAAAACGCTGAGTGATTTTTCTAACCATGCAGGCGCTCTCAAAGGTGAGGTAAGTCCGCTTACGATAGGTGTTATATGTTTTTGCATATTGGAGAAATATGGGGTGTAGTCCGTGATTAACATTATCTTATGCAGGTTGGCGTAGGAATGTATGTTGTATGGATAATTTGAAGCGCCGATTGATAAACTGTTGTGCATGACTTACATTGTGATACTCACGGCACATGAACACACACAACCGCGCCTAAAACCCCGGGTGCCCCTTATAGGAAAATAATAGAAGGGATTGAAAATGGAATCTCCGTGAGGAAAAACACGGGGTAATCCACTTTTCAATTCTGCTCATTTTGAAATATGGATCGAGCCCCAATGCAACGATAGTTGTGCAATGGAATCTGTTCTTTCTAGAACTCGAGATGGGAGACTTGGCCTTAGGTTCCAAACCCTTTTGATTTTTAGAGTCAAGCCTCACTTGTCTCATACGCATGTATGTGAATGATTGGTACACCTCGAAACCAAAAGGTCATTCAGCGCCGCTTATGAATCAGAATCCAAAGACTTAGTCGCGAGTTTAAACGAACCAGGATGGCATGGAAAAGCGCTGGACCACCCTGGAGAATCAACTGATGAGGGCAAATGCCTTTTGACCGGGGCAGCCGGGTCAAGTGTAAAAACGTGTCGTTCCTAATTGTTTTTCAATCAGATACCGGCATAATATTTCCTATCTTTTCCTCTCAGGTGAAAAACAGGTAGAGAAGGAAAATCCATTTGTGGATAGACACGAGGGACATGTTTTACATGGCACACATTTGTCAAAAATGTCCTCATCTGATCACATGCAAGATGATAATGGAATGATGGTAAAACTGTAATCGTTCCAATAAGCCCTTCGAGTGTTATACTTGACTGGGACCTTCATGTCTTTTATCTACAGGATAAGATGGTTGAAGACCAACAAAGGGAAGCTTGCTTTCCCTACAAGATGGAAAGAAGTGCACCTTCATCGGGCATCACCCATTGGGTTTGCAAAAACAAGATGGATTTATTGCGATGAGCCTTAAGTAGACAACGTGAAGCTGGGGCAACCTAATTTGGATCGACTCTCTTGAAGTCGAAAAGGGTGTATTCGTTCCAAATTAAATTGATTTATTCACAAGCTGATATGGTTTCCCATTCTTGCAGGTGATGATAAAAATGAATGGGACCACTGAAGAATTTCCATCGTCTGGGATGCCCGAAGTGACTAAAGTTGTTGAAGTACTCAATCACGAGTGAACTCATGCTTGCGAATAGCACGAATGCATCAACACGACATGATCAAACTGCCTACAAATAAATCAGCCAACCCAGGCGAATCACTCATTGGCCGGGGGCAAACTCTCATAAGCCCCATGAAGACACATCAGACCAGGGTCATCGAATCCAGAGATGACAAACAGCAAAACCATGCCTAACTGGGGCAAGTGAATGATTTGTACGCAGGGCGTTTCTCCTCTGACAAAGTCAATAGACGCAATAACAGAGTCGTCCGCATCAGAATCAAACCCTAAGATACGAATTTGGGTGAACGGTAACCTTGTATCGTTCCAATTTGGTCTTCCAAGACCACTTGCCTAACATGAGTTTTTACTCATTTTACAGGAAGTCGTTGGCGCTGAAAGCCTCAAATGAAAATAGCGCGCTAACAGGGAGGCGAATAGAATCATTGGCCTTAGAAGTCAGGATTCCAGGAGATGGTCTTTGATTATAAGACCTAATGGATGGAACCTTGAAGAATGGCGCTGGAGTGCGCCCAAAAACACAAATGGATCTTCTTTGGGGCAAATTCTTGAGAAGGATTCGTCGCCCAACCAGATGGGAGATCAAGGACACAAGATAGAGGGCCAAATTAGGCAAGCCGCGCGTTTGTGTTCAAATGGAAACACAAAGCAAGAACAAGGCTGTATCGTTCCAATTTGCCTTGAATTTTGGAACGCAAACTGACACCTAATTCTCGTCTTTGACAGGGGCTCGCCATCAAGGCGAAACAGGTTTTCACATCCCATGTATTACCCATTGGAACACATGACCAAGGGTAAGATGTATCGTTCCAATTTTTTGAAAAATCCGTGAACATACAATAACATATTTCTTTTCAGGGATCTCCAGCCACGGTGGACAGGTAGGTATCCCTTTCCCCAATCCATTGAAGATGTTAAACAAAAAAAAATAAAGAGAAAAAGAAAAAGCTTTCAGAATCTGATGTCTAGAAAAGACATAGAATTCTAACTTCATTGGCATTCATGTTTTGAAACAGGAGGTTGTTTGAACATGAATAAGAATATGCATGGTGCATCATAAAATCCCCTTGACGGGTAAAATTTTTGGAAAAAAAGGAAAGAGATTTTTCCAATCAAAAATTGTTCAAAACTTTCAAAAGGACTTTTTCTCAAAAGACGAGAGGCAAAGCCTAATCCAAACACGTCCTATACACACTCCAGGGAAAAGTGGAGCAGATCAGATAGTGAAATCTGGACCTACGGAAGTAGGGATTGTTCGCAACAATTACATGGATTGGGACGACGGAGGCATTCGTTTCATATCCCCAAACACTACAGGTGACCATTGACAACCCCTTTGAACGGCGGTTTTCATTCTCAACCCTGTCAAGAACCACCCCACATCGGGGCAAAATGGAGGTGAGTCCAGCAGCATCAGGAGAAAATGGTTAGAAATTTTCTTGCTCGGACTAACATTAATCTTTGTGTGTTGTTTATATGGTAATCCAAGTGCCATAGGATGATGAGAAGCATTCATTTCTCTATCCCACACACTGAATCCTTTGCATAGCCAAGTTGAGCCTGCAAAATCATTTCATAAACCCGTTGGTGATCATTGCACATTCCAAGACGGATGCAGCATCACTTCAGAAACGAAGGAGTTCAAGATTTAGGGTTTGCAAAAAATCCCTAAGTTAATGCTTAACCTTGTTAGACCTTTGATCATAGGTCTAACACGATCCCATGAAGATGAGAAAAAGTGGGATTTCAAAAATGAATGAGAAAAATCCACGGCATCAAGAAAAAGCAAAATGCCTAGTAAAAGCAAGGCCGATGCTCGTGCAAGCTGTTTGCTTGATCCCTAGTGAAACTTGGATGGGAAAAGAGAAAATTCCTAAAGGAGTCAGATAAAAAAGACTGCTCTCCAAATGATGTCAAGCGCGGAGGAAAGACGCAGACAGAGTTGTCAACCTTCTTAATGCAACAAGAGACGCTCTCTAAATGACTTGTGCACACCTCAAAAGCGGTTGCACACACCTCAAAAACAGAAGATGCAGAATGGAAAAGACAGGTGACAAATTTGCAATGATCACCAATGTCAATCCCCTCATAAAATCTGGGCCAAAAACAAGCTTCTTTCGGTCCCCAATCCTACCAACATCATAACCCTGAAACAGTCTTCTCTGACTAAGACACTTGGGTTAACATATAGCTTAGCTCGAAGAGGTACGAGCAAGACTATTTCTTTCTCATTTTGCAGGGTTCTCGACTTGTAATCCCGAAGCAGATGGTGAAAACTTTCATTCAATGACCTTGACTCAAAAGTGAGTCCCCCTTGAAGGCCAATATCCAAACCCAACATTACGGTCCCGTGGAAGACCTCCCGACCGATCAAAATGTATGCGTTGCGAATGAGCCTAAAACCTAGGCACAGGTTAATAGGGAATTGAGTGCATCCCCTATAAAAACCATTATCTCAAAACAGGTGAGAAGACCTCATTGTCGAGAAATATTCCGATTGATGTTTTGAACAAACTCTTTTTGGAATTTTCAAACTGTTGATCCAGATTTTCCATGCAAGGAATTTGTGATCATATTTGCGTGTTGCAAGAATGCTTTGGATAGCCTCCGGCATCAAAATGCACATTTCATGATTAAGACTTAAGTCATACGGTTTTTGTCAAATGGACATCCGTGGTCTTCCCAAAGATTACTAACGTTTTCTTGGTGAAGAAAATTCTTTCAGGCTCAAACTTCTGCAGGATACCTGGAGAACCCAGCTCCCAGAATGTCGCCTCAACAGACTCAAGTGAAGCTTTGTCAAAATAAAATCTTTCACTGCTTCAAAACTGAATTCTCGACAAACTTCGGGATCTCTGAAAAAAAAGGGGAAGAAAAACCCTTTTAAAAGAAAAAGTCCTAGCATGACGTGGAGAACCCTCGTCCCAGGACCCCTTTCCAAAAAATCAAGCAATCCCAGCAGACGTGGAGAACCCTCGTCCCGGGACCCTTTTTCAAAATTCAGGCAGTCTCATCGGACGTGGAGAACCCTCGTCATGAGACCCCTTCTCAAAATTTAGGCAGTCTCATCGGACGTGGAGAACCCTCGTCATGAGACCCCTTTTCAAAGCAAAATCGAGGTAGATACCGCCTGAAGGGTCAACACATGGTAGATACCGCCTGAAGGGTCAACTCAAGGTAGATACCGCCTGAAGGGTCAACTCAAGGTAGATACCGCCTGAAGGGTCAACTCATGGTAGACACCGCCTGAAGGGTCAACTCAAGGTAGATACCGCCTGAAGGGTCAACTCAAGGTAGATACCGCCTGAAGGGTCAACTCATGGTAGAAACCGCCTGAAGGGTCAACTCATGGTAGATACCGCCTGAAGGGTCAACTCAAGGTAGATACCGCCTGAAGGGTCAACTCAAGGTAGATACCGCCTGAAGGGTCAACTCATGGTAGACACCGCCTGAAGGGTCAACTCAAGGTAGATACCGCCTGAAGGGTCAACTCAAGGTAGATACCGCCTGAAGGGTCAACTCATGGTAGAAACCGCCTGAAGGGTCAACTCAAGGTAGAAACCGCCTGAAGGGTCAAATTAATGGTAGATACCGCTATAAGGGTCAACTCATTGGTAGATACCGCCATAAGGGTCAACTCATTTGTAGAAACCGCCATAAGGGTCAAACTAAACTCAACGGTAGATACCGCCTGAAGGGTCAAACCAAGGTAGAAACCGCCTGAAGGGTCAACTCATGGTAGAAACCGCCATAAGGGTCAACTCATTGGTAAGTACCGCCGTAAGAATCAACACAAAGGTCCGATCCACCATACGGATCAAAATCCTTGGCAAATCCTAAAGTGTGGGATGCGCCTTCCTTAGGTTCCTATCAGTTAGGAATTCCATAATGGTATGACCTACCATACAGGTCAGAACTTAATCTCCCTAGGATTTTCTGAAACGAGTCCTAGGTATCTCCTTGAAAGTCGTCGCAACCGGCAGCATCCGACAGGTGAGCTTCAGGTAAGCCTCTCTCACTTCGGCCCATGTTCAAATTGTTAGAGCAAACCGGGGATTGATTTGAGCTTTTATCAATAGCCTTAAGGATCCGATGTCATAACATTTCTTCTCTCATTTTCCCAGTTGAGTCGGTTAGGAATCAGGTGCCACCTTATCTTTGAGAGAAACCTCTAACGAGATTCCTCTCAAAGAGGGGCAGCTGTTGACACCAGATTTTTTACCATTTATTATTGTGATTTTTATTCTTTAAAATTAATTAAAAATATCAAAAAAGGTCATAAAATCACAAAATCAACTTTGGAAGCCTTGGTTTAGCCTTAGGAACCAATTTTGAACAAAAAATATTTTTCGGTATTTTTAATATTTTTCGAGTTTATTTAATTATAAAAATACCCAAAAAATCAGAAAAATACCATTCGTGGTCAGAAAAATACCCAAAAATATTCGATAATTTTTTTTTTAATTTCCTCTTCAAGTGTGTCACTTTAAATCTCAAAAATTCGGCTCGGGTCACTATGTTCCTTCACAAACATAAACCCGAACCGAGCCTAAAAAAAAAAAAAAAAAATCCTTTTCGAGTCTTTTAGTTTTCAATTCTCACTTTTTATAAGCTATGACACTGGATTCTAAAGTCTTAAAGTGCAATTAGGTCAATTTGCCCTCCAATTTAATCAATTTTTACCAAAAGGGCTTAATTGCACATTTTTCTTTCAATTAGTCCCCGGTTTCACGGATGTATACATATGCTCTACGTATTTATACGTCATACGTATTTATACGTTATGCGTATTTGTATTATTTGGTAACCTCTTTAACTCTTGTAATAATAA
Source organism: Rhodomyrtus psidioides (assembly GCA_021437785.1). Taxonomy (NCBI): domain Eukaryota; kingdom Viridiplantae; phylum Streptophyta; class Magnoliopsida; order Myrtales; family Myrtaceae; genus Rhodomyrtus; species Rhodomyrtus psidioides. Next base: position 2,592,964 of record JAILYB010000047.1, read on the forward strand.
TAATGGTTATTATTTTTAACACCTTTGTTAGTGCCTTTTTTTAGCATTTTTGTATTGTGAGTGCTATTGCTAGTGCTATTTTTAAATAGCATTTTTGTATTATAAATTGTGAGTGCTATTGTTAGTGCTATTTTTAAATGACATTTATTTATCATAAATTGTGAGTGCTATTGTTAGTGCTATTTTTAAATGGCATTTATTTATCATAAATTGTGAGTGCTATTATTAGATAGAATTCTTAATTGTTAGTGCTATTTTTAAATAGCATTTTTGTATTATAAATTGTGAGTGCTATTGTTAGTGCTATTTTTAAATAGCATTTTTGTATTATAAATTATGAGTGCTATTGTTAGTGCTATTTTTAAATGTCATTTATTTGTGAGTGCTATTTTTAGATAGAATTTATAATTGTTAGTGCTATTTTTAAATACAATTTATTGGAAGGTATTTTTGGCTATAAAAGGATGGCAAGAGTTTTGAGGTTGAGGAGGAGAGACATTTTGTAGAGTGTGCAAATTTTTGAGAGCTTAGAGAGAAGAACACAAACACTCTCTATATTCTCATAATCTTGAGTGAGCAAAATATACTAAGCTCGGAATATTGATTCCGCATATTGCTAGCACAATTGTTGTGGAGTTATTAGTCGTCTCCCCGTTCGTCAATTGATGGTGCGTCCGAACTAGATGCCTAACACTTGTGGAGGCTGAGATCGAAGAACATCGAACCGACACCTCCGTTCAAGCACGCTACGAGAGGTAATCCATTTACTCCCTTTGAGGTTTTGTGATTTTTTTCGATTGAAATGCACGAAGTACGCCTCTGGAGATACATGTATGGGTTGTTATTTATTTCCGCTACGTGTTACGTGGATCCCAACAGTGGTATCAGAGCCGATCCTTAGGTGTTTTCGTGCATTTAATTGATTTTTTGCAATTTTTGCAATACTATGGCCAATATGTATTAACGAATTGTTCGTCTTACATCGCTAATGGAGGTTGATTATTTTATATGATAAATTAATCAACGTAGCAAAAATTGAGACTAAATCAATTTTGAATCGAAAATTTATGGCTATCTTATTTTATGTAAAAATTCTGAATATGATTCAACGTAGAATTTTTATTGTACCTTCCTAAGTTTTAAATTGTGAATTTATTACTTACGTGGAAGGGTGGTGATCATGGAAAAATCCCTAATCAATGTGATTGATGTATGTATGAATGTATGGTGATTATTTATATATTTGGGGTTGTAATTATTAAATGGAGGCTGCGTACTCCTTTTATTTTTCATGTAATCTTTATTTTTAGCATAGTCAATTGTTGATGTAAATGCTACGAGGATTACGTGGAGGAGCCTTTTAAGTCGGCGAGCTCTTTGGGGCCCGATTCTTGAAGAGTTCAAGAAACCAAGAAGAAGCGAAGAGCGGCTCTCCGTTATTAAAATATTAAAATGATTAAATGTGGTCTCATTGGCTCGAGACCCATTAAATCATAATTCCATGATCACCACGTAGGATAGATGTTTATGTGATTGGCATCTATTTATTTATTATGATTACGTGAGCAAGTTAAACTGGTTAATGTGCAAAGTCAGACTTACGTCACCCAAAATTGCGCCTGCATGAAATCCTAGTTAGGGAAAATCACTCGCGTTAGGTACCGAAAGGGCGTTGGTAATGACATCAACGTAACCAAGTCCCCGAACTCAAAATCTCTGGTTCCGCAGAATTGATCGATCTCTCCCAATCGGTCAATAAGGTTTCCGGTCTACCCTCCAAGAAAGACCGGTGGCGACTCCAAATGCATGCACAAGTTGCACATGCCACCACGACCACACTAAGGTCGAAAGCGATCGACTGTTATCGTCGAATCCCTTTGAAAAATACTCCCGCCGCGATTTGGTATGGGCCTGGGAGGGCCCGCGCCGATCCAAAGCCTGCGATCTGCACCCTTGTGCGGGGGAAAGCCCGCGATCGATAATCCATTAGCCGCGTCCGCTTTCGGACGGGTCGCGACAATGCATAAATGGGACACTTTCAGTTATAACATATATAATTACAACAATCAAATCATCGCATTTGCAATTGTAAGTTCTTATACCAACTTACTGACCTTCTATCATGAGCTACCAACAACTCCATTGGTGTCGGAATCTAAGGGTACGGAAGCACAGTCCTGGTTACTCTGGCTTCAAGCTCATTAGTCACTAAACCCACAAGAAAAGAAATTAGATAATCCTCTTGGCCAAAGTTGAATACGCACCACCTCAACCGGGCCGTTTAGCATTCCATTTCCCAACATCAATCCTTTAGCTTTGCAACTTGACACCACCCCATTTGCCTGTCCTGAATTTAAGGGTGCGCATGGTAACACTTATGGAAGAGAATTTCTGCTTCAGAAGTCATTCTGGAGCAGAAATCCATTTGGTAAAGACACTTCAGAAGTGCTTCTAAAGATGAAAGTCGTTTGGTAAAAATATTGAGAATTTCTATTTCTGGAAGAGATTTCTACTTCTGGTTGGATTTTTTGCCAACTTTGAGAAGCTAAAAATTGTAGCTTCTAAAAAAAAATCACTTTTTTAACTACAACGGTCTTCACCGACCAACGCCCGCCGCCGCCGCCGGCCAGCTCCGCCAGAGATTTTGTTAATAATGTTTCAAAAATAGAAAATTTCAGAAGTAGAAATCAACTTATGATGGAGAAGTTGAAAAATCAACTTCTGCTTTTGATTGAGAAGTTGAAAAATCAACTTCAGCTTCAGAAATGATTTCTGAAGCAGAAGTGTTGCCATGCGCGCCCTAAACTTCTCGAATGTTTCCTCTAGCCTTACACTTACATTCTGCCTCCTCGATTTAATTTGCCGAGGATCCACTTGTTGCCCCTCTTGAGTCGACCCGACTACTAATTTATTTCCTCAATCTTTGGTGACCACTACTCTACTAGACCCCCACACACAAGATCGAAATCAATAAGCGCTAATGATAATACCTCGAGCCAAAACCCGCTGGTTCAAACCTCGAACCACACCAACTGCTGTATCGACCCGACTACTAATTTTATTTTCCATGTGATCATTCAAAATGACTTGAAATGTCGCCGTGCGTGGTATTTTAAAAGAGACAGATAAACATATTTTTGTCCCCCAGGATTGAGAGGAAAGAGAGCAGTTGAACCACTATTTGGAAAGGTGATGATTGGAAGGCACATTGCAGAAAGGAATCCACACGAGTTAAACTATCAATCCGTATCTCTTAGCCGTCGTTTGTTACCAAACGCAAGAAGTTTGTCCTCTTGATTTCATTTAAAACCATCCTGCAAGAGGATGAACTTAATGTCCCAATCTGACCAACAATCCAAATCTAACAGCATTGGTGCTCTTAGTGGGACTTCGGCCCTGTTTGGTTTGGCATTGAGAATGAGCATTGGGGCTCTAAAATTCATTGGCTAAATGCAAATGGTATTTGGTTCATTTTTTGGTTTACTTTGGGGAGATGCAATCGTATCTCAAATGCTCTTCAAAGGTCTTTAGCTCAAAGTACCTCTGAAAGTACTTTGGAAAGTTGAATTTCAAATGCAACTAATTTTTTTTTCTTTTAGCGACGAGAATTTCGCAAAAATTCGTCGCTAAATTGATTTGGCGACGAATTTTGGGCGAGAAAAAATCTGTAGATAATTCGGCGTTGCTAAATTTAGCGACGAAAAATTGGTCCATTCGTCGCTAAAATTAGCGACGAACGGACATTCGTCGTCATATTCGTCGCTGTTTGCATCCGAAATTAGCAACGAAAAGCTCCATTCGTCGCTAAAATTAGCGACGAACAGCGCCTATTCGTAGCTAAATTTCATGGATTTTCTTTTGTATTTTTATTGATATTCTATTTTTACGACGAGAAAGTAATTTCGTTGCAAATTATTTCCTCCTTTCTCTCCGCCGCGGAGGAGAAGAGCGAGGGCGAGCAAGGTGCCGTCTACGTCCACCTACTTCTGAAATGCTCCGCCTCGTTCCTCAGCGACCGAAGCCTGCACGGAGTCACAAGGAAGCGAAACCCGCAGCGATGTGGGCGTTGGCGAGGCCTTGCTCCTCTTGCTCGGAGGAGGCGTCGTCGACAGTCGCCCGGTGATCGACCACGGTGGAGCCGCAGCAGGTCGTTTCCGTCGCAACTGACGTCGGTGGGTGGCTCCACGGGGGTCCAGGTGCAGTCCCGCCCGGAGGGGGGAGGCTAGTGGTGGAGGCAGTGGCGGCGTCTTCGGGTCGCATCATCTTCAACGTGGAGCGGAGCCACGGCCGTCTCGGAGGAGAGCGAAGGTTAAGGAGACGAGGAGAGAGTGAAGAGGAGGAGGAGGCAGAGAGCGTAGGGAGGAGGTAGAAGAAGAAGGGGTGCGGGGGAGCAATATATACGAGCGGGAAGCGGGTTCGAAGCCAAAATTTAGGGCCGAGTTTTTGAAGGAGCGGGAAAGTCTAAATTAGCGACGACCTTCGAAGGTTGTCACTAATTCAGCGACGACGTTCGAAGATCGTCGCCAAATTCAGCGACGACGTTCGAAGATCGTTGCTGAATTGGCGACGATCAACAAATGTCGTCGCTGATTCAGCGACGATCAACAAATGTCGTTGCTAATTTAATAACGAAAAGAGATGTTCGTCACTAAAAACAAAATTAAAATTAAATAATTTGCTAAATTAATTAGATACGTCAAAATAAACCATAGCCGCAGCATAAATAGAGAAAAAAAAAATTCTCGGCCCAACTCGGAGGTCGCCAATCAAATCTCATTTTTTCTCTACTTTTGGGTGATGAACCAGACCGAGTGCATAAAATTCAATACGTTTTTAACAAAAATGTAAAGCTTCTTAAAATTAGCAAGAAAATATATCCTATATAATTCAAAAGAATTCGTTAAATTAGCAACGAAACAAAATGAATAAGATGAAACAAACTGAGAATGGAACCCACGATCACTGAAGTACTTCATCCATGCAACAAGGCAAATAGCAAAGTTAGTGAAACTATTCATATTTCAATTGATATATGCACACATTAAAAGACGTGACCTTAATTTGGACATAAAAACTCTATGGATCCCTTCCTCCCTACAAAAGATAAGGTATAATGAGTCTAGCATAGAAATATTGAAAATAAAAAAAGAGTAAATAAAGTACAATGATCAAATGATGTGGTATAATGTGTAATAATGATTACACATAAATAATGAAACAGAAGGAATGCTTTCTAATTCAGGAATAAGGATAACAGAAATAAGCCTCAATTCCAAGAAATTATATCTTTTTTAAAGCATTTACTGAAAAGCAGAAACCCTTTTCAAAAAAACTATCTAGGAACAAAAGGAATGCTTTCTAATTCAGGAATAAGGATAATAAAATAAATAAATTGATCGCTCTTCATTTATGCTTATTAATGTAATCTTTACTTAATTAATAATATATTCATTTTTAAATTTCAAAAAAATATTTGTTCTATTTTCATTTTCTTTTAAAATGAATTAATGTAGATTAATATAAAATAATATAATCTAAGAAAGAACATAAATAAACTAAGCTAAACGATGTGTCATAAGCGTTTCTTATTTATATCATTCACTATTTGAAGAGAGCAATGATTCCAAATAATTGATCTTTCTTTTAGTTATTGAATATTTCTTTGGTTGATTAACGTGTGATATTTTGAATCCCCATTATTAATATTGAACGAAACTACATCTTATAAAATCACATTTGAATATTTGATGATACATTTCGTACCTTGCTAAAAAATTGATCCTTCTAATGTTTTTGAAATCTTTATTAATTGATTTACAACATCTCTTATTCGCTTATAGTATCTTATCTATCTTATTCGTGGATAACACAATTACAATATATATTTTTGGTAATCAAATATTATGCAAAGTAAATCATTTTCGAATAAATCCTTACTCTACTCTATTTAGTATCTCATCAAAGACGAATTTTTTTTTCTAAGTTATATTTTATCAAAAGAATTGATCTCCATTTTTTGTTTGTTCACAACTTTATATATGTAATAAATATAAAAAGGGTCCTAATACACCTTGAAAAAATATAAATTAAGGATAGCAATTAGCGACGAACAATTATTTTCGTCGCTATAGAAAAATTACATAATAAATAAATAAATAAATAAAAAGGGTTTTCGTCGCTTTTAAAACAAATAAAAAACTAAATACAAAAGAAACACTAAATTAGCGACGAACAAAGGGTTTCGTCGCTAATCAGTTCTTTTTATTTTATTTTTCATCAAATTAGCTACGAAAAATACTGTTAGTCGCTAATTTGACCAAAAAACCAAATAAATAAATAAATAAAATTTAGCGACGTACGCTAATTTTCGTCGCTAAATTAGCGACGAATAGTCTTAGTCGTCGCTAAATTGACCAAAAACCAAATAACAATTTAAATTAAAAAAAATAATTTTTAGTCACGAATAACATTGTTTGTGACCAATTTAGCGACGAACAATGATTCTCGTCGCTAAATTATTTCTTTCTTTTTCATTTTTTGGTCATTTAGCGACAAAATTGTACATTTGTCACTAAATTAGCGACGGAATGTTCTTTCGTCTCTAAGTTCATCGCAATTTAGCGACGAAAGTAATTTTTCGTCGCTAATTTAGCTACAAATTCCTTGTTCGTCGCTAATTTTGTCATTAATTAGCTACAAATATTTGTTCGTCGCAAAATTCATCGCAAAATTTGTGAGGAATTTTTTTGTCACTATTTTCGTCGTAAATTGCGACGAACTTCCTTGTCGTCGCTATTTTTGTCACAAATTAGCGACGAAAATTATCTCGTTGTTAAATGCTCGTGGCTAAATCGTTGTTTTTTTTGTAGTGATATTAATATCATCTATTGATACTGCCGCACGCAAGCATCAAAATATGACTTCTTATACAATGCCACCCATCAATAACTGTATCTGTGTCGCATGCATTAGATATGTGTTCTGTAAGGAAACTGAAAAAAAATTCTCCATAATCAATGGAGTCAAATTCCTGAACGGAAGATTGCTTTTGCCAGCCAAAAATCACAATCAACAAGCTTTCTCAAAAATTAACTTTCATTTCCAGAATTGACTTGTTGTTTCTCACTTTTCTTTTCTTTTTATAATCAGGTTGATAATAAGCACCAATTCTTATAGCATTTTTTTCCCTAATGTTTCATTCTAGCCAAAAGATGCATTACTTCCAAAAAATTTCCAATTCGAGCATATGTCAATATCAAAGTATTCCACGAGAAAATGTTCGGTTGATCCATAAGCTCCAACAAAGCCTTTACATCACCTACGTTTGCTCATTTACTATAAGCATGCAAGAAAGAATTCCATACGACCACATCCAACCGAAAATCATACACCAGTGCACCACAACGCAATTACACTCTTGTAAGCTCCAAATCTTCTCCAAGCACCTTAAACAAAGTCACCAAGCAGGCTCCACTCCTTCACAACGCATATCATAACATCCCATCCCCGGCATTGTCCTCAAGCTCAGGCATACCTCCATGGCTGGGCGAAAAAATTTGCCTAGTACATCTAGGCGATGTGCAAATTCACCAAACCCCATCCTCATGAAGGATCTCTTGCATTAGAAGATCGGTTCGGAAATTTTTTTCCAACTCCACCACTTCTTTGACATGATTGGTTCTAATCTTTTCAAGCTTTAATCTTTCTTTCAGAAGATTCTGTTTTGTAGATTCAACATCCGTCATAGGCAAGGCGACATGAGCCTCCAACAATTTCCCAAATCCACGTTTATGATGATTTGTCCGAAACTTTCCATTGCTTCGTCCCTTTTTCTTTGACGATTTAAATGATTTTTCATTTTCTTTGTCTTCCAAAGCCTTGTTATGCTCTCCAGTTTGATTGTTTCAACATTTCCAACATTGTCTATATCTTCTTACTTGACTGACTCTTTTTTCTCAACATCAATGGCTGCCTTCTTAGCTATTAAACTAGGCCTAGATGTGTTGCAAAACTCTTCATTCTGCTTTGCCATCTCCAAATTGGCATGTTGTCTCTCTTTCATTGTTCTTTGCTTCTCTGATCCAAGTTATTTCTTTAAATTTTCACACCTTAAAGTCATAATGACTAATTCTAATCTTGCATCATCAATTTCTTTCAATAAGTTTTGCAAACGAAGCCTATCACCCACAATTATTAATCCATCACAATTCCATGTCGATAACCAGTCATACAAGGCTAACCACTAAACTCCAAAATTTCATGTCTATCAGTAAGTAATTACTCTTTCGACATACCGTCCAATCCATTTGTCGATCACCATGTTATATCCACAAAATACCACGATCATCAATTCCTTACGTAGTGATCAATAACAATATTCACTATTAAATAACGCAAGCTACTGCCAATCTTGTAACAAGCACAATCGCATGCACTTGTAAGTTTAACGCGTTCATACCTACCAACTACTTCAACCACTCGCACACCTTATCGCTCCATTTAACCTAGGCTTTGACACCACTATTTGTGATGCATGTAACCTAATCCTCCTTCTCTGACATCAACCAATCCAGGCTCACCATCACTTATGATACGGATAAGCATCAAAGTTGCGATCTACGTAATATTGCGTGATGTTATGTAATATTGCGTAATTTTCTATTTTTAGGTAATTTTATATTTTAATGGTATTTTCGTAATTTTTATGTTTTATAATCCTAGTAGGTTAGGTTTTTTTTTTGGTCAAACTAGTAGGTTTGGTTTAGGGTTAACACCCTATATAAGATGTTTTATAACGCTTTGAGATGGGACTTTTTTTTTCAGAATATTGTCATCTTAATTCAATTTCGAGAATTTTCTCTGTCTCAAGCAAGATTTGCTTGCTCTTCTTCACTGAATGCTAATGCGAATAAGGGTGCGATCTACAAACGATGTAGATAAAGTTGTGATCTACGTAATATTGAGTAATTTTCTATTTTTAGGCAATTTTATATTTTAATGGTATTTTAGTAATTTTGCGATTTATATGTCATTAGGGTTGACACCCTATGTAAGCTTGTTTTAGGGTTTTTGGAAGACATAATTTTTTTATATTGAATTTCGAGATTTCTCTCTCTAGCAAGATTTGTTTATTCTTCTTCGCTTAACGCTACGTCAGGTGAGAATAACAAGCAAATAGAGAGAAATCTTGAAATTCAATATCAAAAAATATATTATGTCTTCCAAAAACCCTAAAGACGTCTAAATCGTAAAATTACTAAAATACCATTAAAATAAAAAATTGCCTAAAAATAAAAAAATTAGGCAATATTACGTAGATAATTTTACGAAGATCTCAACTTTATCTACATCGTATGCTCCTGGACTTGGAAGAAAACATCGCAACTTTATCTACATCGTTTGGGTTGCCATCCTGGACTTGGAAGAAAATACTTGATTGTAGACAAGAGTATGTGATGAAGTTCAAGTGGGAGATCCGGAATGGTTCTTCCACCTCTTTCTGGTTCGACCATTGGCATGATAGGGGGCCTCTTCACCTACGGTTTGAGGCGGGAGATATTTACCGATCTAGAATCCCGCGTCACATCTTGGTACGCGACTTCTTCCATTCCTCTTGGGACCCTTCGCCTACCTTGGACACTCTATTTGCTTTCATTGGCCCGGAACCTCCCCTCCTGGATACTAGGGAAGACAAATGCTTATGGAGTGATCACAACTCTGGGGAGTTCTCTGTCTCCTCAGCTTGGGAACTCATAAGACGTAAAGGCCAACGGGTTCATTGGCACTCCTTCATTTGGGACAACACCATCGCTCCCCGATACTCTTTCATTATGTGGTTGGCTACACTTAACCATCTATCCACCCAGGATAGGCTACAACAACACCAAAGACTTGATGATGTAACTTGCACCTTTTGTCATAACATTCCGGACTCAATTAATCATCTCTTCTTCGGTTGCTCTATTACCGATACCCTTGCTGCATTATGGGCTGCTAAGTGCAATTTGGGTTGGCGGAACTGGTCGTGGCATGATGTTATTAGATGGGCGAAGCAGAATATTAGTGGCTGGTCCTTTTGCCATCGCATTGCTAGATTCTCTCTAGGTGCGCTTTGCCATATTATATGGACAGAGAGGAATGAAATTCTATTCCGTGGCAAGAAGTTAGTTACCCCGGCTGTTGTATTGCACCTTACCAAGTTGGTTAAGGATAAAGCTATTGCGCATGGTGGTGTTCGTGATCATCCCCGCAATAGGAGAATTCAGAGGAGTTGGGGGCTCTCTCCTAGCATATTTGAAGTGGCTTCGCAATGAGTTTTTTAGCCCTTATGCTTACTTTCATGGCTAGGAAGTTTTATGAGTACAAGGGTGATCTATTGGCATTGGTGGAGCTAACTAGAGGGTTGTTTCCTGCTGAGTGGAGGTCTTTTGGTTGTATTGCTGGCTCCTCTGGGTTTTGTTCTTGCTCTGGTGGAGTGTCTTATACTGGTGAGGATGTGCACTTGTTGCTGCTACCTACAGCTTCTTGGCAACACTTCGAGCTTCACCTTGAGAAGACCCTAACCCCTGGTGCCTCCTTGGTGTTTGGGAGGATGTTCTGTCTTCCTCCTCTTGTAGGCTGCTGGAACTCCTTTCGTCCTGTTGGAGCTCGTGAAGAGTTGCTGCTGTGTTTTACTGTGTTTGTTTCTCTTTTTTCTGTTCTGTTTTGTTTTTTCTCTTTTCTTCTTCTTCTGGTCAGTGTTGTTTTACATGTTCCTTCCTCGGCTGCCTCTGGTCTGTACTGGCACTCTCTCTTTGAGGTGCCCTTTTTCTTTTTCTGTTTTCTTTTTTCCTAGTTCCCCTGACTGGCTGCTGGGCCTTTTCTGTGCTGGTCTTGTTGTGTTGCTAGCTCTGTGGTGTTTCGTCTTGGTGAGGGAGTTTTTGGCCTTGGCTGGGCTGCATGTTGGGTCTTACGGTCCAGACCTGGTACTTGAAGGGGGGCTTTCTGTCATGCCTTTTGAACACCAAGGCCCATCCTCACCTTCTAGTTTTGATAGTTTTGTTCTGCCTGCTGATCCAGGAGCAGTTTGTTCAGCTTCTACCTTGCCGAGAGCTTTCCTAGCTGGTGGGGACTGCATTGCTTCTGGTCCCCTGCTGGTTCTTTCCTGCACCCTTTATCAGGTCACTATCAAGCGATCTTCATGCTATATCATCTCTTGGGAGTGCTCTTTTTCATTGCAGTTTCTCATTTTGCTATACTCCGATCATTTAGGCCGCGATTTGGCCGTCATTTTTTGTTTTCCCTCTGCATTCACCCCCTTCTTCTGTGCGGGTGCCTCTTCTATGCACCTTGGTTGCCCTACTTGTCGTAGTGCTTGTTTTGCAATCGGTCACCATTAAACCCATATCGGCACTGCATGTCAATGTTGGTTCATGATTTTTGTGCCCGATTTTTTGTAATTAGGAATTTGAATAGTCAATACAACCTTATCTTACCAAAAAAAAAACTTTATCTACATCGTTCGTAGATCGCAACCTTATCCGCATCAACTAACCTAAAAATATCGACAACAACGAAGTGAGAAACTCAGAAATTTAAAGCTCTAACACATCCACTAAGACACCTAAAGCAATGAAAGACTCCGGATGAGCAACAAGCTCTAACAATCGTGGGTGCGGTATTTCGTTGACGACATTCTACGAATGGAAATTCTACAATAAATAAATTCTCTTTTTTTCTATTGCACGCTGCACAACTGCCCACATCACTCGCCCAGATGGGCGCACCCTCATAGTGGGGCGTCGCACCCAAGCACCTGCATGGCACGTGCCTTGTCTTCCTCCCCATCGGACACGTGCAAGGCCCGTGCCTGCAACTGCAGACCCAAAAATCGCAAGCAGAAAAAATCCTGCCCAACTCCGCCGCTCGTTCGTCGTCCGATTCTTCTCCAACAGCCTATGTCCGTCCAAAATATTTGATGGTTTTGAACTACACGCCGGTGCGACTGCATAGGTCCGAGAATCGACTAAAACGGTGAAGAATTAGCCAAGAATCAACCTAAATTTCAGCGGGCGAAACATTAAAAATCGCAAACCCCATCGCTCTCAATTAGCCTCCAGCGAACATTCAAATGCTGAAACACGGCAGAAGAACACTAGAAGTGCTAATATTTGTGTACGGGCCACGGTGCTCACTTTAGTATCAATTTTTTTTCGGATTATTTAAGTGCCAATTTTTTTTTAAATGGTTATTTCAGCGCCAAGTCCGACGTGGCTTGCCGGAAATCACACGTGGCGCACACGTGGCTTGCTGGAAATCCTAGTCAGCAATAACAAAAATCCAAAAAAAAAATCACATAATAAGCCAAAAACTGAAAAAAGTTAAAACAGTAAAAAAAGTAAAAAATAAATTTTAAAAGAAGCAGAGAAAGCTCTCTGTGGCAGCGGCAAGGGCTCACAAGCCCTCGCTGTCGCTGCCCACCACGAAAGGTGGGGGGATGGTCGGGGATGGGGGGCACTGAGCCTCGGTGACCTCGCAGAGGCCTCGAAGACCTAAGGCGAGACCGACCTTGCCCAGATCTGGGCGAGGTTGAGCCTCGCCATGGCAAGGCTCGGTTGTTCTTGCCCAGCAACAGTCATTCTCCAATCTCTTCGCCTCTTTCTGTTGCCATGATGCCGCAACTAGTCCCGCCGCCCGTGTCGGCCCAGGCACTCGCCGCTGGATTCGCTGATGAAGATCCTCTTCTCCTCTTTCGCAACCAATTTGCCCAAATCAGACTTATGCAAGCAATTCCGGAATCGTCCAAATCTGGGCGAGGTCGAACCTCGCCGTGGCTAGGAGGCGCCGGAATCGTCCAGCCACCGCTCGTCGTGGTCGGGCTGGACGATTCCAGCCTCGCCTAGATCTAGGCGAGGTCGGCCTCACCGTCGGGCCGCGAGGCCTCGGCCAGCCACGGTCGAGCTCGCCGACCCCCGACGGCTCACAAGTCGGGTCTTTCCGAGTTCGAGTGGAGGTCATGCCTGTACTTCGCGAGGGGGTTCTGCAAGAACGGTACTAGCTGTAGGCTCCTCCACAACTCCTTCAACCTTTTCTCGCTCGTCGTCCGTGACGGCACCGTATCCAAACCCTGACTTCGTGATCCTGTCCGAGGACTGCAAATTGGGAAGTCTGCATCTTTCTAGTGTTTCGCAGAAGAGGAAGAGGCGAGGAAGAGGAAGAAGATCAAATGGTGGCGATTCTGCAATTGGGAATTCGATTTCAACCAAAATCGAATATTGAAAATTGTTTTGATTTCAAGTTGGAATTGGGAAAAGATTTTGGTGGCCGATTGAATTAGGATGAAGAAGAAGAATAGGGATCATCGCGGAGAAGAATCCGCCAAATTCTGCGAGTTTCCAACCTTTATTTTTTTTTCATTTTTTTAGGCTATTTTTAGTTTAATTTTATTTTTAATAGTGAAATGTCCACGTGGCATCCACGTGGACGTCAGCTGGCCTAATGTTTTTTTTTAAATTGCCACGTGGACGCCATCTGGACAAAGAAATTAATAAAAAAAAATGTCATGTGTATTGTTTGGCCGGAATTGACACTTAACTAATTGTTTTTTGACGGAATTAGCACTAAAGTGATCGCCAGATGCAAATATTGACACTTCAGTGAGCCGGCGAAAAAAATTGGCACTAAAGTGAGCACCGTACACAAATATTGACACTTCTAGTGTTCTTCTGCCGCCGAAATACTTAGGGCTTTTGTTCTCCATGGCGAGATGACCCTACTGGTCCAAATCTGTGCCTTGATTAGCCGGAATTAGGCCGGAATAGGCGATTTTCTTCTCGGCCAGAAAAGACTCAATTTTACGATTTACCCAAAAATCAATGAAAATTGCACCCAAAACACAGTAATTCATCAAGGCAGAGATTTTATTGCTCTGATACCGAACGTAAGTAATTCTAAAGACTGAATGTCCCGATTATATGTTCAAATAAAATCACGTATAATCAAAACCAAGTGCAGAAACGTAAGGAATCTTTACTTACCTTGGGTCATTGTTGAAGACGATTGACAAACTGAAAATCGTGGAGCGTTGAACGATTGACGACGGGTGCCTCTAGCCAATTGCCCTCTCTATGCAATGGTGTGTGTTCTCACTGAAGACGTACATTCTGAATGTACATTAGAATGAAAACTGACGATCAGAGGGTTTGGCTTATATGACCCTTTTATATTCTCCTCTTTGCATCTCTTCGGATAATGTTATCCATCAAGACGTTTTCGTAACTTTTGGGCGTCATGACTTTTGGGCGAGAACAGTTATCACTCAAGTTAATGCAATCAATAAGTTAATGAAATCAAATATGAGATCACGTTATCTATAAAATTATAACACCTTGAGTACAAATTGAAGTCTTAAACCCAAGTATGATGGCTTGCCTCGCCCTACCGGGCGTCGCAAGCCTGCCCATTACCTTGGTTTATTTTTTGATTCGCTCCGCAAAGGTGTTTGATTTTGTCTCGTTTCATCTTTGGATCATGCATCATTCACTTTGTTTGAAGTCATTGGTCATGGCTTGAACCCTTATCCAAACTTTTGCCTTGAGTTTTCCTCGCTGGTATGCTCGCCAGTATTTATTTATTTTTATTTTTTGGTGTGGGGGGTGGGTGGGTGGGCTTATGTTCATGTAAGAATGGAGCGTTAGGCCTCCGCTTAATTGTTTTGGTCATCCATGTTTGTATCTTAGTCCAGGAGAAAGTTGCAGTTATATATTTGCATTGACTAGATTAGCTCGATTTTGATGGGCTATAAGCTGCTGTCCGAGCTATGGCTGGCGAGTTACTGGTCCTAACCTACTCATTTGATGAGCCTCGAGCCAACCCATGGGGGTCATTATGGCTCGGGGTGCACCGGCTTGACTTTTTGAACTTTTTTGAACCGGTTTTGAGTCCGATAAAAATCGATGGCCGCTGTCCGGGTTGTGTGCTTGCTGGACAGCGGGCATTCCTAAGGTTTTTGCTTCAATTAACATTCTTGCAATTGGCCGGGAGCAAGCTGCATGCACATCTCAGTTTCTTTTCTTGTGTCGGAGGAAGAATATAGAAAGGAGCAACAGTCGAGAGATAAAAGTGGAGGATGGAAAATGAACTCAATCGCTTGCTGCCGTTACTCGTCAGTTATGAAACGCCATGATCTTCCTCATTGCAGTAGAGAATCTGGAATCAAGAGTCAACAGGAAATCTCAAGCACTTTCAACTACAGAAACATGAATTTATCGGTCGGTCGTGCACTGAAAGCACTTACACTTGTTCCAGGCTTTTCGAAAAATTATGAATAATCGACATCCTTCATCAAATCAAACATGGATATTCTCTTGAGCTATCGCTCGAGCGATACCACGCCGGACTTCTCATTGTTGACTTGGTGCCCGTGGCATGGGCGTACTCGATAGGAAGCTCTTGAACAAAGCATGTGCTTGAGATGGGAGATACATCGGGACTTCGTGTCCCGATCCAAACACAGCGACGAATGTAAGCCCTTCATATACCTCGATCCAACCTCCGAGCTAATAAAAAACAATAGTCTTGTTTTAGTTTATTATGAATTACAGCACGAAAGCTTTTCTTCAACTTGATTTGAATTTGCGCTTACCAGATTGTTATGGTTCCAGGGGTGCCATTTGTCCTGTATTTTGAGCTTAAGTGCTTCAATGTTGCGCCGAGTTGTTGACAAAGTAATGGCTATATCCGTAGTCCCGCTGCTCAAAAGGAAAAAAAAAGGAATAATCCAGTGTTTCGGTTGATGTTAATGCACTGATTCTACCAATTCAGTACCATCATGATTATGTCTCGAATTAATCAAATGTTGTAGGCTCGAGATCAAATGCATAGGCATGATTTTCTTCTTTTCTTGTTTCTAAATCTAATATGCCTTACCTATATATCCAAATGCGCAAACGGGTCTCTATGAGTTCTTTTAGAACCGGCAACATCGATGAACGTGTGTCGCTTTCTACATAGTTCGTTTGAACCAGTTCACTGCATAAGACAAACCACAAGATTTGTTATTCTCCAGAAATTTTCCATGCCCTTGATTTGAGTGAAGTTCTTGTATCATGGACAATACCTGGCTAGAGAGTAGTTCACTGGAATATAGGAGGGGTCAATGTGGAATGCCTCCTGCACCTCTTTCCTTCTCAAGTAATTAACAATGTCATTATCTGAATAGAATCCAAACCCATCTCTGTACATCAAATCCTGCTTGTAGAGAAAAATGAAGCATAAGTATGAAGGGTTCTCGGGCTTTCTAATCTGTCTTTCTAGCCTCTAAGAATAAAATTAGGAGCTATGTCACCTGTATGGGGCTCGCAGACGGTCTCATAAATAGGTTAAAATTGTTGACATCGCCAAATTCATGCATGTATGCTTCGTTCCAGGCTTTATTACAGCCATCAGAATGTCTATCAACAGCACAGAAGTTCCGTATGTTTTGGTAGGTGGTGCTCGATATCAACCCTTGATTCCACAAGTAATCAGCCATTGCCGGTTCTCCGCTTTCGTCGTCAAGAAGAGGGTTTCCTAGCTAGAAAATTTTACCCAAGAACAAAGCATTAGTTCAGTCCAGTTCAATAGCAAAAATGGATATGCTTTGACATGCAGATTCGGCACCGATCATCTCACCAGTATTCCCTTCAGATTGATGATTGGTCGCGCGATCCCCTTGTTGTGATTTACTATCAGTTGAGCGAGTTGAGGCACATAATGTCCTGAAGTAAATGTTTATTATTGAGCTTGTGAGTGACCTCAGATCACATTATACAATTAAATCGCACCAAAACATGAGTACCTGCATAGCTCTCTCCGGCGACATAGAAGTCTCGATATTTGTACTTAGGAAAGATTTCGAGCCATTTATTCAAAAACGTGTGACTATCCATCGCTGTGATAGAAAGAGACGTAAATAACTTAAGACTTCTGAAAAGAAAGTGCAAAGTGGAAGACACAAAAATTAAACCAGGGTAAACAGGTAGAGCAAGTCATTAAGTCCCGACCGGTGATATTGTCTCCGATTGACTCAGCATCGCTGAGGATAGAAAATCCAGCTCCAGCAGGGGAATCGAGGAAGAGCAAATTGGACTCTAGGAAAAAAGAAACAACAAGATGTTATACTTCAATCGTCGCCTTAACTATGAATTTTTTAGCGACGACGCAATGTATATGAGTTTGAAAGAAGCGACGTTCATAATTGAAAACACCGGTTCAAATATAAAAACAAACACGGATCATTAAGTTTACTATCATGAAAAAAATAGTTAGTTTGCTCTAAAGTTATATTATCCAACGAGTTGACGAGATAAAGTTAACAGTCAGATTTATTGAAAATGTTCAGCCTCCATTACTACAACGCTGCTATAATTTCTCAATTGAGTTTTTGTCTGAGAGAGGTTGGCCTAAATTTTCTCGAGTTCGACGTTCCCTTGTCAATAAAACCAAACAGTAATTCAACATACAGTAATAGCCATTCGAGACATTCAATGAACGAGTCTTAATGAAGATTCAATACACGAAGCATTGCTGCAACAAAAATACCAGTGTTCCATGCAAATTGTCTTTTAGAAAGCTTCCCGCCGGGCAAGATCTGGAAGGGTCCGATCTCTTGAAAAGCCCCGTACCCAATTGTCGATGCACCGGGTCCTCCATTGAGCCATAGGAGAAGAGGTTTCGACTCTGCAACCGATGACGCTTCAACCAACCAATAGAACAGCTTCTTTTTCTCATTTATGGTCACATGTCCCGAATACTGAGCAAAACTCACGTCGATAGGTTGTCCAGGTAATGTCGTGATCTTGGCATTTGCTGCTTCATTTATTAAAGGTCTAGCAATGATGGACGACGCCAGTAAGTTCAACAAGAGAAGGCAAAAAATATTCGTCGACGCTTGTTTCGCCATCTTTCAAATTGTGTTTTGGTGTGGCTTCTTCCTAATGTTCTTGGAAACATTTTCCTCTTATGTATAAATGAATATGTTCTGGTGTTAACCAATCGACTGAAGAGATGAAGTTGTTTGCACGGTTTTGGGCAAATAACAGTAATTTGTTGCCTACTGTTGGCAACAATACATCATTCTTCTAGAGGTTTTGATGGTTAGGAAGTCAAGAAATTTGTTTTTTAGCAATCTTTTCTGAGCTGGATGCACAAGGGATGGTTGAGTTAGGGTTGTGCGAGTTAAGGGCAATAACGCTTGAGATTGCGGTGGTTGAATTACAAGCTCACACATCCAATTTGGACATGCCTGATTGAGTTTTATGAAGACATTGCCAAAAGATTTAGTGAGATTACTACCGGCCTTTTTCCAAACCAAGATAAAAAAAAATTATCAAATCAGATGTGAAAAAAATTTATTTACCTGACTCGGCGCAGCTTGACAGTCTTATTGCCAAGCGGCACCCGCTTGATGGTCGGATCGCCAAGCAGACCAAAAAAAAAAAAATAGAGGGAGGGAGGGAGGCAATTTCTAATTTTTATTGCCTGGCTGCCGAGCAGGGAGAGACAATTCCTTTTTTTTTTAAATCTCAGTGCTTGCTCGGCACTACCATTTTTTTAAAAAAAAAATTATTGTTTTCTTTTTTAATTATTTTTTAATTTCTTTTTTTTCTTTTAATATTTTTTTTATTATTCATTTTGTTCTCTGGAATCGAAAAAATATTAATGAAATTTGTATATA
Organism: Rhodomyrtus psidioides; assembly: GCA_021437785.1. NCBI lineage: Eukaryota > Viridiplantae > Streptophyta > Magnoliopsida > Myrtales > Myrtaceae > Rhodomyrtus > Rhodomyrtus psidioides. Next base: position 2,611,658 of record JAILYB010000047.1, read on the forward strand.
ATACTTTGTTCTGTGTTAACGAGCGAGCGAAATAACGAACGAGGCAGCAAACGAACATCGAAGCCGTGGAGCGAACGAAAGAGCGAGCGAACAAATGATCGAGACTGCGGGGCGAGCGTGCTCGCTCGTTCGCTCCAGGGCCTCGGTCGTTCGTTCGCTCGCTCACGAACGACCGAGTGAGCGAATGGACGAGCGAGTGAGCGAGGCTCGACTCCACAGAGCGAGTGAGCGAAAGTTCGCTCCGCGGCCTCGATCGTTCGTTTGCTCGCTCGTTCGTTCGTTCATTTCTTAACAAGCGAGCGAATGAACGAATGAGGGAGCGAACGAAGGAATGAACGAGCGAGCATTTGCTCCGCGGCCTCGATCGTTCGTTCGCTCGTTCACTTCGCGGTCTTAATCGTTTGTTTACTCCCGAACAAGCGAGCAAGCGAGGGTCGACCCGACAGAGAGAGTGAGCGAGCGTTCGCTCTATGGCCTCGATAGTTCGTTCATTCGCTCCCTCGTTCGTTCGCTCGCTCACTCGTTAGCACAGGGTATTATATACGAATTTCATTAATATTTTGTCGATTCTAGAGAACAAATTGAATAATAATAAAATAAGAAAAAGAAAATAAGAAAAAAAATTTAAAAAGTAAAAAAAAAGTAAAAAAAAAAATAGTTAAGAAGGTTGAGTGCTTTGCTGGGCACTCTAAGTGCCGAGCAAGCATTGAGAATTTTTTTTAAAAAAATATTGTTTCTCCTTGCTCGGCAGTTAGGCAATAAAAAAAATTAAAAATTGCCCATTCGGCAGTTTGATTCTTCTATTTTTTTTTTTTTTTTGTCTGCTCGATGGTCTGGCTGCCGAGCTGTACTTGGTCTGATAAATAAAATTTTGAAAGACCGATTTGGTCCTTTTTATCCCAGAAAAAAATAGCCAAATGAATGCCAATTCCCTTTATAAGCGCTCCTCAATGAAGACCGAATTTGAAATTGGCAAATGTGAAAACAGCTTGTCATTTTACATCGAGAATTGATTATGTGACAGTATTTGGGTGACTATATATTAGATTAATGATTTGTTTTGGGCCACAGAAAAAAAATACATAAAAATTAATTATGGGATTCACTCCTTTAAGAGTTTGTGGTCTATAACGTACTGTTATTTTCACAATCACTCAAAAAGACTGTTGTGCTGAGATAACGGCACGGTTATTCTCTAGGGATAGCGATGCCTTTTACACCACAAAGTCCCTTTCCTTTTCTAGTTGGCAACTGGCAAACACGGTAATAAGTTGAACAATAGTTCTGGTTTTAACAGAATTTTGTGAAGCCTAAGTTACTGACTTAAAAAAAAAAATGTGATTAAAGTCAATAGCAATCCGCTTGCCAAATTTGACCAAGATCCAACAAATTCACGCCAATCATATTCCCAGGAATCAACTTCTTGGGCGGCGAAATTGCTTGGGACGTGGTAGAAGCGCGGTTTGATTGTTGCACGTACTTTCTATCTATTTATTTATGTCGAAATGAAAACGAGATTACTTTGAAAGACAAGGACGAACACAATTCGAGACTTGAACTTGAGAGGCTACTTAAATTCCAAAGTACCCTGCTATCATCATGACTTAAATGAAACACGAGTCAACATAAAAAGGATTTGCTAATCCTACAAAATCTTTTCAGGTGCTAGAACGGGAGATCATTGCTTCGAGCTACTTTTTTGCCTCTAGCCGAATACGCCGTAAGAGCATCAACGTCCCACTCCTTCAACTTCTTCCAGTTGGATAGATTAGGTAAGCGTAAGGAACTGCAACGTCCGATGTAGAGACTCTCTAGTGATTCCACTCTGTCAAGACCTCGAATCTCAACCAATTCTGGACAATTTTGTACTTCGAGGTCCTCGAGATTCTTGAAGTCAGATAAGTTGGAGAGGTCTATAATTTCGAGAAGATCGCAACCGTCAACCGTGAGTTTCCTCAAGCTAGAGGGAAGCTGTCCAATGTGGCGCAAGTTCTCGCAGTTCTTGAGTTCAAGTTCTTCTAGACAGCAAAGGCGATCCAAATATGGGCTTATGTTGGTGATACGTGGAAGTTTCAACATGCAATATGGGTGGTGGCGGCTATAAGTTCTCGCAATTGGAAAATCTTGGATGGACTTCGAGCTTGTAAAATATAATTCTAGATTTCTTAAATTCACTAGGTTGGAGATCTCTGGAGCTTCTTCTGTGGCACTTGATGATAGACATAGACTTACCAGACTCTGGGGAAGCTCCGGTACATTCTCTACTTGAGTTTTTGTTAGTTCCAAAATCTTCAAGAAAGGTAGTCTCGCGATATCACTAGGAATCATCTCTAGCTGCGTGCAATCCGCCCCATAGATCTCCTCAAGTTTCTCTAACATCCCAATTGTCTCGGGTAACTTTTGCATGTGACTTCTGCTCATCTTCAACACTATCAAGCTCTTTAGATTGACAATATCATTTGGCAACTCTGCAATGCCTGTACCTGAGACATCCAACTCGACTAAACCTTTCAGCATTCCAATCGAATCAGGAAGCGTCTTTAACTTGATGGCTTCAGTAATAACCAGGCACTCTAGATTTGCCAGTGCTCCGATGGAGCTTGGGACTTGACTAATACTTCCACGAAGATGATAATTCTCTATGAGCAGCTCGGTCAATGCTTCTAGAGAACCCAATTCAACTGGGAGCACTTGGAGATTGTCACATCCGCATAGATTCAAGTGTTTCAGACGTTTCAAATGACCAATGGATCTATCAATCCTTAACAAACTTTTACATTTCCTCAGATTTAATATTTCTAAGGTTAAATACGGAGAGAGGTCAGGAGTTTCCGTGAACAAGGGATTACGTGACAGATCGAGGACCTTCAATCTTGTAGCCACCTGAAAAATAATTGTGTATATTCAATGAGTTTAATTTACAGAATTTTGCAAGAATAAACAAATATATGGAGTAAGGAAGCTTTCCACCAAAATAACTTCATAAATATGCGCGTATCCATTCTTTCTCTACCTTAAGCCAAAACCACTCTTTGTCTCACTTTTTTTCATTTCTTCCAATATTATCCCTGACAACAAATAAAAGAAAAGGGATCTATTTTCAAATTAGCTTGTATCGAATAATAAAAAAAAGCCAAAAAGAATGTAGCCAATATAGCTCTTATAGATTGAACATCCTTTTCAACTTCATCAAGCAAATTATCGATATTGTGCCCAACTCTAGTTTACGTGTCTTTTGACCATAAGCTAATTCTATATTTGCATCAGTTTACTATTTTTATTTTATAATTTCTTGTTTCGCACATTAAGATAAGGACAGTATTAGGTTTCACATAACTTTTGAAGAGTATAATACATTTTTACACTATTGACGTATTAAACAAGTCAGTTTACATGTTTAAATTAATTTAAGAATGTAATAATGACAAGTTAGTGGCTTGATTAGGGAGCTCAAAACGACATGGTCAGAAAAGTAATCAACTAACACGCCATCACGAAAAGATTTGCCATAAATGATAAAAACAGCAACAACATAGTATCAATGTGCAATTATAAATGACCAACAACCAAGATTTTGTTCCCTGAATTAACAAGAAGGGGCAAAAAAAAAAAAAAGATGAATATACAGCCCCGTGCGATACAAGAGCAGGTGTGACCGGAAGAAAATATGACATTGATTATTTGCACACACACACATACCTTGAGTTGAGTCCAACCACCCCAATGTTCGTCTATTGAGCTGTCATATAGTTCAAGGACGACGAGATTTCTTGGGCAAAAGTTGGTTGCTTGCATTTCTTCTGGACAACAATACCACCAAGAAAGCCATCTCAATTCTGAAAAGAGACCCTCAAAGTCTCCGGAGAGGGTCCCACCACCCAACATACTGAGATATCTAATATTTGGCATTTTGATAAAGTCTTCTGGTGTCAAAACAAAGGGCCTGGGCCACCAACAGAAGGCTGCAACAGTTTGGGTTCCCTAAATTGAGGAAAGAGTCGGTTAAATGAGAGGAGTTCCAAATAGAGCCTGAAATTAAAGAAATACAGTCCAAAGCAACTTCTATACCTTTCTATTCTCGACATTATCAGGACCATACTGCCTCCACAACCGAGAACCCTTTCTCGGGTCTTTACAATTTTCTTCGTACATAATGCTCCTGCCCAAGTCCTTGAGCTGATCGTGCATCCATAATATATCATTTTTTTTCAATTTTCACTAAGGACATTAGTTGCAGAACCTCAATCCCCTCATTCGGAAAAAATTCACAGTCCTCCCACATGTATTCTGCGTAACACTTCCTTTTTGTCCATTGAAACCATCCCTCGGCAAAGCAAGCAATATCAAGAAATATTTGTCTTTGTTGCTGATCTATCGCTTCATAACTCAACGTTAACTTTTCCTTCACATCCCTATGTTGACAATGTTCCATCTTTTTCAACGTATCTTGCCACACCGCTTCCCTTTTTCCATGTAAAAATGAGCCAATCACTTCAATAGCCAGAGGAAGGCCTCCGGTTTTTGCCGTGACTTTCTCGGATAGACTAAAGAATGCGTTTGGAGGAGAATTGCTTCTAAAGGCATGCTTGCTAAAAAGTTGAAGAGCTTCCGGATCGTCGAGTCCCTTAGCTTCATAAATCAAACAATGTTCAAATTGATCTTGAAATCCATTTAAAACACTTGTATCTCTTGTTGTAACCACTATTCTTCTTCCCGCACCAAACCATACTTTCTCTGCTGCTAATGCGATGAGTTGGCTCCTGTGATCTATATCGTCAAGGAAAATAAGAACTTTCTTTCCCTTGAATCTATCTCTAATCATGTTCATTCCAAAATCGATGCTAGAAAGTTCAAATCCTACGTCACCAAGGATATCAGAGACCAGCTGCCCCTGCACATTTGACATACCAAAACCTTTTGATCTTTCTCGGATATTTGCAATGAAGCTGCAACTCTCAAACTTAGTGGATAGTTTGTCGTAAACAGCCTTGGCAAGAGTTGTCTTGCCTACTCCACCCATACCCCAAATACCGATGAGCCTTATGTCCTTAGATTCGACATTCATCAAATCTACCACTTCATTCACTGGTTTGTCCATTCCAACCAAATGGTTAGATATATGAACACAAGATGACTTAAGCTTAACCAACACTTTATGGGCAATCGAACGTGCGAGTTCGCCATGGCTGAGTCAGGACACACAATGGAATCAAGTTAACTATAAGATTGGTGGCAAGCTAGTATACATGTAAGATTAAACAATAACATGAAGTTACAAAACGGATGCTGCACCCAGTGAACAAAAGAATGAATGCATGATTCTCTGGTTCTTTTCAATCGACACAATAGACTATAATGCTTATGTCGAGAAGGTGATCTTTGAGTCTTGAGATAATGAAGTATAAAATTCCATCGCAATTTTTTGTCCAGAAAACAGGAAAAAGTTATGCTCTCTAATTATAATCCACATTCAAGCAAAAGAAAGAAAGAGGAAAGAGAAAACGAAGTTGAGTGATTTAACATACCCTGCGTTCTTCGTATCCCATCCCTTGATTCCAGTAACCTCTTTGAGCGTCTTTTCCCAGCGTTGCACAATCTCAGCCCCACGTTTCTCTGCATGCTGAGTCAATGCATCCCTATATACTTTTGTTTCAAGCTTCACATCCGAAGGTTCGACGTCGTAGAAAATGGGCATAACCTCCAGTTTGCTGGTTTTCCTGCGCTCCATCATGTGTTCCAGCTCACGCAAGCACCAGCTACTGGAGGCATAACCTCTGGAGAAGATGGGAATGCAGATCTTCGAGTCGTCGATGGCCTGGAAAATCTCTTGGCCGATCTCTTCACCAACGTCGATCCCCTTCTTGTCTATGAAAACACGGATACCCTTATCTAGCAGGACATGATAGAGGGAATCTGCGAAGGTAGCGCGAGTATCCGGTCCTCGAAAGCTCAAGAACACCTCGAACTCAGCTCCTGATGCGTCATGGCTTATGGATGGAGTTTCCGGAGAAGAGCTCCTGCTTCTTTCCATCTTAGCTGCGTGTGCTAAAATTATGAAGGCAAATCTCAAAAGACTAAATATATATAGAAATCACCTGATTTCTGTTAGCGAAGATTGGCGCGAGCAAGTCGAATGTTAAAATCACCTGATGCAATCTTCTGATCTAATGCTTCAACAAGAGCTCCCTTCTTTTTCTTCAAGAACTGGAAATGGCAAGAACAGAGTAATCAGTGACATTCATCAAGTTAGTCATCAATCTAGTCAGTGATGATCAAGCTCTTCAAGAGCTACTTTTCTTTTGAGCTTTCCCACCACCCGAAAGCAATACAGGGGCAACGCGATCAAGATCACAACCACCCACCTTCTCAAAGAGGTGAATGGCATGTTTTAACAAGATGGAGATCGCGAGTATCGCGAAACAAACGATGGCGACCACCCACGTTGCGGTCTCCTCCAGAGTACGCTCTTGCTGGTAATCCTCCGCCATCGACGCCTCGCCCGTAGTTCACGTTCGACGGAGAATCAGCCCGCGGCGGCGAGAGAAAGAGGCAGCTCCAGTCCAACGAAGGGAAACAAGAGAGGGCGATGGAATGCGAGGTGGAGAAACGAGATGTGTGTGGGAAGATGTGAAGCAGCTGTGGAACATGTTTTGCAATGGAAAACGCGGTGTGATGCAATTCAAGGAAGTTGCGAGGACTCCGAATGGAACAGAGGTCAACGAGCGCTGGTCATTTGGTCATGTAGGAAAGTGACAAGAGGTAAAGATATGATTGAAAACAAAAGTGAAAATGGTAACGCCTTCAAACTTTAATTACCCGTTTACCAAATTTAATTTTTTCTAATTACCAATCTTTCTTATTTCTTTTATAGTTTTCATTTAACTTTCTCTATTATGCCTTAAATGTGCTGACTCTTATTTGTCAACTTTTTATTTCAACCTTTATCAGCTCTTGTTTGATTTAATTATCAACGTTTATTAGATTTTTCTTAATTATTAGATTTTCTATTGAAGTATTTAATCTGGAAAAATCGGGAAGTCACCAAATAAATATTGGTAATTTCCTATATAATTGGTAAATTTAAGATGTTGATAATGCGAAAATTGGTTTATCATTCATGAAAGAAATTGGTAATTCAAAAAAAGAAAAAGAAAAAAGACACGTTGGTAACTATTTTCTTAGACCCTCGAGGAGCTTTCCAAGAAGGGCGCCCCAAAGGTAATCTCCACATTTGGTGTACCGTGTGAAATGGAAAAGAAAAGAATTTTTAACAAAAAGGAAAAGTTCAGGATCATTCAGGAAAAGTATCACAGACGATCTTCACTTTTTCTCATCCATGATCGTGCTTCCACGACCTTTCTTGGAAATGTAGAATCAGTTATTATAGCCTTGCTTTTGAGGCAGCCTCAATCTCTTCGCGATCTTGACCGCGATCGAATTCCATAGACTCAAAATAATTTGTCCCATCTCATCGCGTTACTACATTTATATAAGTATCCATAATGCCATCGTATTGTATCGAAATTCAATTCTTCTCATAAATCATAATGATATGATAGTCATTTTAAAGCCGGATAGATAGAATTTTCTCTTCTTTTTTTCCTTTCTATTAAATGTTCAATGAGTTCTGACATAATATTTATTATGCAAAACAAAATGGTTATGAAGAAAATCAAAACAATACGGTTTAACTTAAGCATCAATGCTAAAATTTCAAAATATACAAGCATGAGCTAGTCCTTCACAAAGCCAAAAAGAAAAGAAAAGGAATTATACAAAATCTTGTATATTTTGAAGTTTCATATAAATAGCCAAACTTGATCATCAATCACTTTCCTTATACAGTTTTGACGATCATCAGAGTCCCCAGATTCAAGACCCAGCTCCTAGCATTAAATTATGATATTTCAAGATTATCCATGTGAAAAATCACGGACTAATCACTCTATAGATTGGTGAGATGACGTGATCAAAATTTTCCATTAGTAGAAGATCTAATTGGCAAATCATGTGATTAATAAAAATATACTTGTGTATAATTGTTACTTGGGTGTAATAGTTTAGTATTTTTTTTAGATGTGATGTGGTAGCATCCGATGATGTCACTAGTGATAGACCTGGCATTAATGAGCAATCCTTGATTCTATCCGTAAGCTCTACACAATTATTATTTATTCAGACTAAGGTTGATTTTGGTCACAATGTGCTTCAGTGGATAGTGTCTGCATGAAGACTATCGACTGGGATTGTGATAGTAAAGTTTTTCTTCATTCCTTTCCAATAAGATAATCAATTCACTATGTTGATTGCTGCTGATTCCATGGTGATTTACTAGATTGATTGCTAACCTGGTTGATTAAAGATTCAAAGGCATATTCAAGACATGATTGATCGTTGATTTCCAGCCTTATATTGACTGGTTACTTGTTGATTTGATGACAAATCAATAAAGATGTGATTGATTGCTGATTTCAAGTCTTATCTTGTTGATTGCTTGCTAATTTGATGACAAATCAATTAAACATTAATGGAAACCTGATTGGAGTTGTTTCCTCTGACGTGAGTAGATCTTTTAGGGATGTTATTGGCTGTACAAGGCTGTACAAGGCTGATGGATGAGATTATTATCTTTTATTTCCTTTTCGTTTTGTCTTAGTCTCGCTATAAATAGAGGGATGTTCTCCATTGTAACATAGATATGATGAATGAATGAGAATTCCTCTCTTGAGTTGAATTTTCTTTATTTCGATTTCTTTAACCTTGAAAATTGGATTCATCCTCGGTGGTGAACCAAAAGCCCTTTAGCCTTCTTTGGTGGTTATCCTTTAAATCTCGGTGGTGAGCTTCTATCCCGAATCCCGATTTCGATTCTTGGTTGATTGTGCTTCCTTCAAGCCTTGATCAGGTCGTAGCCTATCATACATTTACCTTTTCACTCAATTTTCATCCTCACACTCCGATCTATTCTCACTTTCCATCACAGTCACTCAAAACGCATTCGTCCGCCTCACGCATGCATCAAGACGAAAATTAATATTTGATAGATGTGACATAAGAATACCAATTTTGAATTTCTAATTATTTTAACCGAACAAATAGAGTTGGGAACTAATTTCGTAGAGACCACGCGGAAATTTCCAAGGATGCTCAAATGGTTATCTCCACTCCGTGATTGGTGTAACGTCTTTGGCCAGCCATCAACAAAATGAAAATGTTTAAAATCAGTTGCGAAAGGAATCTCAAACAATCTTGCTTTTTCTCATCCATTATTGTGTTTCTGTGATCTTTCTTGGAAATCCAGCATCAACTGTGCCTTTAAAATTTTTATATTCTTTCCAAAATAATATTCTCTTGCTGTTTTCAAACTTCTATTTGTATTTATTAGCAAAGACTTATAATTACCAACTATTTTTAGAAATCGCCAACTTACATTTGAGTAACTTACCCACTTTCCTCCGTTTAAATTGCCCAATTAGTTTGCGGTTACCAACGTTACTTACCACGATAACTTTTCTTATTTTACCAACTCCCAATTACCTTCCTTTATTACGCCTTAAACTTTCCAAGTACACAGTTTATCTTATGTGATTTATCAACCAGTTCTCCGATTAAGTTTTCAACTGATTATCAACTCTCATTTGGGTTAACTAGCATCATTTATTCATTTATTGATTTATCAAATTTTTCGTTAGATTTGTTAATCTGGAAGGGAATTCGTAAGTCACCAATTAAACATTTGTAATTTCATACATATTTGGTAAACTTAATATATCGTTAAGAAAGTTAAATAAATGTTGCTAATAATAAGAAATTTCTTTTTCCAATAATAAAAGAATTTGGTAATTGAAAAAAAAAAGACTTTGGTAACTAATTTCCACAAGGAGCTTTCCAAGAACGACCCTGCAAAGGTGTGAATCTCCATTATTGGTGTTCCGCGTGAAGTGGAAACGAGTGACGTTCTTTTCCCAGCCATCAACAAACAGAAAACATTATAAAGCGAGTCATGAAAGAATTCACAAATCGTTCCTACTTTATCGCGTTTCTATGATCTTTCTTGAAAATCTAGAATTAACTGTTTTTGAAACTTTCGAATACCTGCTTGACGTGTACATATAACGTAGCAAAACAGTGAAGTTAGAACGAGTATCCGGCCCTTGAAAACTCAAGAACACGTCGAGCAAAGCTCTAGATATGTGCCGTGGCTAGTGGATCCTGTTTTTTGAATTCATTGTATCGACGTCTAACCACCAACAGAGAAGATTTTACAGAATTGGGGTATTGAATTTCTGTTTACGAGCTCAATTACATATACGACAGAGAAAAGTGTAAAGAATCCTCCCTCCTGAGGTCCAAATCGAATGACTACTTACAAGTTAAAACTCATCTCTCTCTCTCTCTCTCTCTCTCTCTCTCTCTCTCTCTTTAGGGCCTGAGCATTCGAGATTTTACATCCTGGACCGCCTTCTTTGCTCGGCAAAGATTTTGAATCCGAGACCGGATAACAAACTCCGGTCCCCTTTTTGGTTTTAATTAATCTTGTCCCCGCAACACAAGCTTAGACAAAAATTGCATTTGTTTTCCTGTCCGCCTCCTCCCTCAAAGAATTAATATATATTATCCACACATAATGATAATGAGCTCGATCACATGTACAAACAAGTGACATTACTTTTTTTATATTCCCAAAGATGCCCCTCCCCCTTCCTCCAACGCTCCCAGCCTCTATGTACAGTGTCCCTCAGTCCTCTCTAATCATAATATCTTCGTCGTTTGTGAAAAAAATTCTTCTTTTCACAAATAATAATAACAATAATAATAATCTTAGTAAACGATCGTCAAGGGTCAGGATCGGCGTGCTGTTTGCTCCGTCTTCTTCTCTTTATATTTCTTTTCGGGCGAAGATTATTGTTTCTGCTACATGAATTGGCCTTTTTCGCAACTTCATCGTCCAATAAGAGTCAATAAAAAAAGGGCCCATTCTCTTATATGAATGAAGCCAACACCAACCAACTTACTAAATTTGATGAACACTTCAAATATATTTTCACTGAATTTAAGTAACTTGGCAGCAGATTTACTTGAAAGTGGTAGACAAGGAGCAAGAGCTTTTGTGAGATTTTCAAATTTTATTTGTGTTGTGTTTGTTTCGTGAAAATGAGTGATTTTCAAAAATATTTTTCTAAAATTAATCGCATATATTGCTTAAAATAATTAGGCAATGAAAAATACTTTCATTACCGATAATAATTTATGCCTGAATATTTTTGTGAATGATGAAAATATTTTTCATTTATTGTCTTTTGTAAGCAATACAAGAAATCATATTTAGGAAAATGTTTCTCAAATCATTTGTCTCTCGCGGAGCGTTATTTTATGTTTATTTTCCTAGGCTTATTTACTAGTTTTTGAATGATACGGATAAGACCGATTTATCTGAAGTGTAGCAATAAAGCAAGTTGTGCAATTCCAGGAAGTTGCAAGCAGTCCCGTTTGGAAAGTGAGGGTCGGTTTCCATTTCCAATGTGTCGCGAAATTGCAAGAAGATATGATTGAAGAATTAAGAAATGGCCTAAGCCCCACGAGCCGACATAATTTCGAAGAATTCATCTCGAGTGGTCTTAAAAATATGGAGGAGAGTGCGAGTGGTTGGTCAGTCCTCATCATCAATTGAGAGGACTTTTGGAGTTTAAAAAGACCGAGGTTGGTCGATGGGCCCGAATCAAATGAAATGTCTGAGAAATTAGCCATTTCCTTGTGGAGTTGCAAGTCTTGCTGTGTGTGTATATATATAGAAATGGGTAATTTTGTTTTGATGGCGTCACTAAATTCAGATTTCTAATTTCTTTCATTTGTTATCTAACAAATTTGTTTAAGAGATTGACAAAATCTTTCTGACTATATAGATTTCTTACTTCTTTCATTACTTCTTAATTAATGACGCATCAAATTGCATAGTCGTCTAGAGAAACAGCCAAACAATTATTGTCGCGAGTCCGTTGACAAAACCCAACCACCCCCGCCAAAAAAATAAAGGCTTTGGCTTGCATTCCCTCGCCGGTCTTTGCCTTTTTTCCCTTTCTTTTGAGTAGGTTTTGTCGGTTTTTGATGGAGTACTTTGACTTGCTTTCTCTCGCCTCGCGCCGTGAAGTAGATTGGTAAACAGGATTAATTTAAGTACGAGTATTCATCGCCTCCTCTGTTACCTTCTTTTAATATTTCATTTAAAAAAAATTGAGATAAAATATATCAAGCTGCTTGCGGTTGCATCACAATTAGTAAAATAGTTCGTATTAATAACTTTGCCAATCAATTCATTTTTGTAAATCAAGTACATAATGTACTTGCACTTAACACACTTGTCACCAAGCTCTCTACAACTCTCTTCTCTTCAAGCTCAACATCATTTCACCGCACGAAGCCATTTTTCTTGATCTTCAAATTTGTTGGGGGTGGGTGTGGGACGGGGGAAGCGCCCTACGCAGAAATCAAATAGGATGACTGTGACACCCCATTTTGATAGTTCTAATTAAGCGGGAATAGGACGAAATGGATTTGAAAGCTGACTTATGTCAAAGAAAGTGGCGAGGATTTCAATTGAAATAGTCAGGCTACAAGCGGACCTGAGAAAAGAATAAATAAATAAATATTTATTATTTCGGGCCTAGGAACCTCCGGGCTTTGTTGTCGTCAACCCACGAGCGCTGCCCGAGTTTAGCTGCCCATTTGGTCAGGCTTGTCTTGGGCCAATTTTTTCGTTTGGGCCCAAGTTAATTATTTGTTTGGTTTCAATCTGATTCGGAGACATCAGAAGTTTAAGGCCAGCAAAAACCTAACTCGCCAGCTTTTAAGTCTTCACACTGGGCCACAATTCAAGACATCCTTGGCCCATCTACAGCACGTGTACAAGTTAGAGAACAGACCCATTTTTCTGCGTTGGTTCTGCAGAATCTTCGAGCTGGTCTCATGGGGCCTCTCGAGCGACGACGCCTCACCTTCCGATTGCAGCTCCCCCGCCCGCCGCACGTCCGACAGCCTCACCGCCCGACGACTTCGACCCGACCGGCGACCAGAACCCAAGGCAAGTAAATTTTCTAACCTATCCACTAGCTTTATCAATGCAAACGAGAATGAACGGGAAAGCGAGCGTCAGGAGGGTGTTCGGTCGAGGTTCGAAAATGGCTGCATGTCGCTGATTTCGGTTGAGACGAGACCCACGAAGTGCGTGATGGCAGATTGCATCGATGGGTGGTCGGTCTTTGACAGGGTGATGGTTCGGCGATGAAGGGAAGGTCTGGAAAATGGGTCTAGGCCGTGAGATTGGCGAGAGGCAGTCTGTTCTGTTGTGAATCTGAGAGAGAACCAAGTTGCTGGCATGAGATTTGTGCGTCGAACTAGTGCGAGGAGGGTTGAGTCCTTGGTGGGTGTCCATGAACACCGAGGTAATTCTGTCAAGGTTAGCCTCCCATCGTGAAGTCTTCGACAGAAGGAGAAGGCCTGTAGTGGATGGTGTCACACGAGGGAGAGGATTTATACAGCTTTTGGTTTGGTAGTTGAGAATAAAGAGATGCCGCAGAAGAAAGATAATGGAGGTATGCTTGTGGAAGAATGAGCAGTTGGACTTTTAGTATTATTTTATAATGTGAAGTTGTCAGGTGAGAATTCGTAGATGGAATGGAACCATCCGAACCAGGTTGGAGTTTAGTTTACCCAAGGAAAGAGTATTCTAGGTCAAGCTGCTATTGGAAGAAGAAACATCTAGGGTCTTCATGCCGGCAAGTCAGATGCACGTAAAGGAAAAAAAAAGAAAAAAAACGAAAAAAAGAAAGGTTTAGTTCTCTACAGAAGTTTAGTCGATGGTAATGGTAGTATCCTTTGGTGATCGGAATGGATATTTAGATAGTAGACTTTTCCGTGGGCGTGACAAAAATGTTTTTTTCTTTTTCGTTTTAAGCATAACATTTGCATTGCCAAAGCTTGGTACATATTCCATTTGTTGTGTGCATCTTCGTGAACATTGCATAAGTTGTTATTCATGTAATGAAAAGAACCCAATGTGGTTCCTGATAGTGGGTCGATACTCTATATTTTACCCCATGGAGACTAGAGTGTATGGGAAGACCCTGCTGTGTGTTCTGGGCGACCTTGCTGTGTGTTCTGGGCCGGCCTCAGAGGCGGAATGAGGTGATGCACCTAAAAATTATAAACTGTGGAAGAGACAAATGACTTAAGTCGTATATCTAAATTACTTATTCATGAGTATTATTCATACCACGTGCGTTGCATGGTTCGATATGATGAGATGACGAATGTTCTTTAGTTGATTGTAATGTTCCTGAAGCGTCTAGAGTAATTATTCCTTAAAGTGTTTGTTCTTGTCTCGTCTATTGGTTAATTTAGTCGATGGTTTAGAATGTTTTACTTGCTGGAGATCTCACTCCATTATCGTTGACAATTTTTTAGGTAAGTGACGTTTTTTTACCAAGATGTTGGAGCTGAGGTTTAAGGCCGGGTTGCTACAGGTGATGTCGGAGTAGGAGGATCGAAGGTTCGGGGCGTCAATGACAACATCCTGTGCTTCAAGTTCAACACATGATTGAATGGCACAATAGGTTTAGAACCGAAATAGCAAAATTTTTGATGAATTTAGAACTAAATTGCTGAGATCTTTGACTGATGATTAGAACGTGCAAAAGAGCTCAATTCGTTAAGGACTTATGAATTTGGAAGAGTTCATTGGCTCTTTGGCTCTTTAATGTCCAACGAAGTGGAGAAAGAAAATGAGGCCCATAGGAAAAAGAACAAGTCAATCGCCTTAAAGGTCAATCAATAGCATCGAGGAAGTGTTTTCAAGCACGGATGAGGAGGACAAAGATGAAGTATACATGCTCAAATGCAAATTCAAAAAGTTCCTTCGAATGAAAAGTTTTTCAGTAAGATAGAATTATAAAAGGCAGACAAAGATATAAAGGTGAGAATAAAAACCTTTCAGGTTTTTGGATGCAATCAAGCCGGCCACATAGAATCGGACGCCTTCTACTGGAGAAAAAAATTCGGGAAACAAGGAAAAAGTAATAAAGCTTTAATTAAACATGGAATGACACTAAAAGTGAATTAAGTAAAGGGTGAAGCAGAAGCTGCAAATCTACGTTTGATAGCCAGCGTTGTAGAAGCCGAGGTAAAAGCACTAACATTGATTCTACACTTATCGATTCTATGGCTAATGAGTTCCATGACGCATTTGATTAGTTTTTTTCACTAACTAAAAAAAGTTTCCAAGCTCAATTCTGAGCAAAAGAGAGTACATTAAAATTTAAAGCAAAAGAATGGCGCCTTCGGAAAGAAACTTTTCATTACACAGGTAAAAACTGACTCGAAACTGATTAGACGCGTATTGCTTTTGCAATCAGGCACGAAACTCGTTATGCTCATGAATTTCTTGTCATGAAATGTTGAAAACTTCGTCAAAGGCTTTTAAAGATCAGAGAGGACTTCAATTTAATACCAAGAAAGAGTTCACACCCATAGTATAAAGATCTTTTGTCAAAAGCTTACATCCAAATACATCACATCACTGTCAACTCTTTTAAAATTTTAAATTATTATACGAATTTATGCATTTACATGTGATATCACTCCGCCTCATGCTTAATCTAATTTTTTCCGTGCCCTTGATTTGAGTGAAGTTATTGTATCACAGACAATACCTGTCTAGAGTGTAGTTCACTGGAATATAGGATGGGTCAATGTGGAAAGCCTCCTGCACCTCTTTCCTTCTCAAGTAATTAACAATGTCATTATCTCAGTAGAATCCAAACCCAACTATGTACATCAAATCCCACTTGTAGAGAAAAAACACATCATAAGTATGAAAGGGTTCTCCGACTTTCTAATATGTTTTTCAAGCCTCCAAGAATAAAATTAGGAGCTATCTCACCTGTCTAGGGCTCGCAGACGATCTCATAAATAGGTTAAAATTGTTGACATCGCCAAATTCATTCATGTATACTTCATTCCAGATTTTATTGCAGCCATTAGAATGTCTATCAACAGCGCATAAGTTCCGCATGTTTCGGTATGTAGTGCTTGACATCAAATCGTGATTCCACAAGTAATCAGTCATTCCCAGTTCTCCGATTTCGTCGTCAAGAAGAGGGTTTCCTAGCTAGAAAATTTCTACCCAAGAAAAGAGCATTAGTTTAGTCCAGTTCAATAGAGAAAATTGAAGAAATATATTTTCCTCTATATTCCATATAAATCTTTACAGCATTACAATCGACCTTAAATACAATATATGTACTAACCCTAACATATCAATAAATCATGAAAGATTATAATAAAGGGAAAAAAATGCCTAATTTGAAGGAAATACAGCTCACGCCAACACACCCCCTTAAGTGGGTGAGAAGTTGGGATGAGCGGTTCTAGGTTCCGAGTAGGTTCCACCTGGAACCTACCCACTGGTACAGGTTCCTCATTTTTTGGAATCTGGAACCTACCCGCAACACTATGGATCCTGGAACATACCTTGTCACCGATTCCGGTTCTTGTTCCAAGGTACTCGAGAACCTATACTTAATCATCCAAACTCCAAAGTACAAAAAAAAAGAAACTTGTGAAAACTGCTGTGTAATTCACATCAACCAGCAAATAAAAAATCCAGAACCGGAACTATGCGGCGTCGAGGTGAGGAAAGGAAACTGAAAGGAAAAACACTGATACTGATAGGAAATTAGGGTTTTTGTTTAATAACATACGGTTCCGGTTCCGATTCCGGGTAGGTTCCATAGTGGAATCGAGAACCGAAATCGAAACCGCCGGTTCCTCAAAATAAGGAACTGGGAATCGAAACCGGGCACATCAGAACCGGGAACTGGACAGAAACCGGTGGTTCGGTTCTCCGGTTCTCGGTTCTACCCGGGAACCATGCTCACCCCCTAGTGAGAAGATGTCTTCGATACCCATCTTGATGAGTGAGCTTTGAAACACTCTACTTGACACAGTTTTGGTCAATATATCGGCTAATTGATCTTCAGATTTGACAATTCTCCTTGACAAAGTGTCTATCAACATCAACATATTTAGTTCGATCATGCTGAACCTGATTGTGAGAGATGGCTATAGCAGCTTTATTGTCACAAAACAACTTCATCCCAAACTCCGATGGATACCCAAGTTCGGACAATAGTCCTTTAAGCCACAATAACTCACACAACCCCTTCGCTACTCCTCTGAATTCTGCCTCGGCACTGGATAGAGCCACAACTTTTTGCTTCTTGCTCCTCCAAGTGACCAAGTTACCTCCTACAAATGTGAGATAACCTGACGTCGACTTTCTATCTGTTACGTTCCTTGCCCAATCTGCATCTGCATATCCTTCCACTACAAGGTGACAATTCTTTGCAAAAATTATCCCTCTCCTTGGAGCTGACTTTAAATATCAAAGGATACGATATACTGCATTCATATGTTCTTCACTAGGAGCATGCATAAATTAACTCACAACACTTACTGCATAAGTAATGTCTGGGCGAGTGTGAGATAAATAAATTAATCTTCATACTAATCTTTGATATCTCTCCTTATTAGCCGATACTTGATCAGAATACTCTCCAAGTTTATGATTCTGTATCATAGGAGTATCAGCGGGCTTACAGTCTAACATTTCTACTTCAGCCAACAAATCAAGTATGTATTTTCTCTGTGATAAGAAAATTCCTTCCTTAGATCTAGCTACCTCAATACCCAAGAAATACTTTAGTCCTCCCAAGTTCTTCATCTCAAACTCTTCTGCCAACTTCTCTTGAAGCCTCGAAATTTCTTCAGTATCATCTCTTGTTATGATCATATCATCAACATATATGATCATGGCAGTCAGCTTACCTTGGCTTCGCTTAAAAAATAAAGTGTGATCTGAATTGCTCTGGAATAACCATGCTTTCTCATAGCTGAGTTGAACCGACCAAACCAGGCACGAGGTGACTGCTTCAAATCATATAACGACATCTTCAGTTTACAAACAACATTTGGCTTATTAACACACCTATATCCAGGTAGAATCTCCATGTAAATCTCTCCATTCAAATCTTCATGAAGAAATGCATTCTTTACATCAAACTGATATAATGGCCAATCCAGATTTGCAGCAAGCGATAACAAAACCCGCACAACATTTAATTTTGCAACTGGAGAGAACGTCTCCTGATAGTCCACACCATAAGTCTGTGTGTATCATTTTGCGACCAATCGAGCCTTGTATCTCTCAATGGTTCCATCTGCCTTGTGTTTAATGGTAAATACTCACTTACACCCTACGGCTTTCTTCCCTTTTGACAACTCTGCAAGTCTCAAAGTCTGATTCTTTTCTAGTGCTTCCATCTCCTCCTTCGTAGTTTGGACCTATTTTGGATCCTTCAAGGCTTCTCACACCCCATTCGGAATTTGAACAGTTGATACATTTGACACAAAAGTCATGCAAAATTCCGACAATCTTCTTGTTGACACAAAATCGGCAATGAGATATTTAGACCTTCGTTCCTCTACATTCGGTGAATACCGACTAGGAGGCTTGCCTCGATTATGTCTGTCAGAGATTTAATATCTAACAACCAAATTAGAATCATCAGAAACCTCAAGATCAGAAAGAGAGCTTACCTCAGGATCATTCTTAGGAGAGTGGTTGGGTACTGAAGAAGGGGCAATTTACGAAGGAGCAGGCTGATCTCGCTCATTAGATGTAGATATAGGCTGCTCATCATCCCCACTTTCAGCTGAAAAATGACTTCTACCATTGCACTATCCCCCTCATTAAACTGCATAATTGAAACTTTTTGTAAGCTGGTTAATGGTCCAGCCCCACCCAATCGCACCTCGGACTCCATATGTCCTCCTGACTCTGCACCCTCCATGCCAATATCCCATCAATTTTTCCTTTCACTGTAATTCTCCCCCTGAAAGGAACATTGGGGTGGAGAAAAATAAGACTCGGACTCTAGAAAAGTCACGTTCATGGTAACATGTGTCTTCTTGGTCTTCGGATCATAACAGCGATACCATTTTTGATGAGCTTCATAGCCAACAAATATACATCGTACTGTACATGGGTCAAGTTTGGTGCGTTGGTTCTTGTGAAGATGCACAAAAGCCACACACCCAAACACTTTAGGAGGTATTGTCAAGACTGAATGGAGAGGCATAAACTGAGATAGAGTTTGTAATGGAGTTTGAAATTGCAACACGCGAGAGGGCATACGATTCATCAAGTGAACGGCTGTGATTACCGCTGCATCCCAAAACCTTTTAGGAACATTTCCGCTGACAAGAAGAGCTCTTGCCGTTTCTAGAATGTGGCGGTTCTTTCGTTCGGCCACACCATTCTGCTAAGGGGTTTGAGGGCAAGAGGTCTTATGGATGAGACCATGTTCCTTAAAATAAGAGGTAAGATGTTGATTGATATATTGTCCAGTGCGGAGAATCTGAATACGAGCTCCAAATTGAGCAGCAACCATTTTATGAAACATGCAAAATATGGTAGAGGCCTCATCTTTATGCTTCATCAGATACAACCACTCATATGTTTGCAGTCATCAACAAATGTTATAAACCATCTCATTCTAGACATTATAGTAATTGGAGATGCACCCCACACATCAGAATAAACCAGACAAAAAGGCTTGCTACTTTTATTAGAGCTCAAAAGAAAAGAAACACGATGACTCTTTGTCATAATGCATGTTATATAATATGATAAACCACGAAATAACTCAGGAAATAAATACTTCAAATATCTAAATGACGGGTGTCCCAACCGACAATGCGACAACCAAACATCCTTCTCCTTACTAACAGACTGACTAGGAGTGTGATATACACAGCCAGAGCTCAGATCATCCACAATGTATAGCACCTCCTTCTTAGTACCATGCATAATAATTTCCTTCGTGAGAATGCCCTGAAACAAACAAAAATTCGGGTACATAAGAACATAATAATTCAGCTCATCAGTAATTTGTCCAATAGACAATAAACGGTTCGACAAAGGGGGCACAAGTAATGTATGAGATAAAGAAAGAGAGGACGTGAGAGCCACACTCCCAGCACCAGTGACTGGATGGCAATTTCCATTAGCATTATACACACTGTCTCGTCGTGGTGAGGTACCGTTGACTAGGTCATCGAGGTGAGGTGTCATGTGATCGATAGCGCCTGAGTCGATAATCCATCCATTGTTTCCACCATGACGAGTAATGATAAAACCAGAACCACAATTACCTTCAAGAGGAAGAGTGGAAGTATTAGCTGAAGATACCATCGGGACTAAGGAAAGATGTGAACTCCTAGTCACCAAGGATGCTTGCCCTGTACTCTTGCCCAGTTCTGCTTCAGATTTCTTCTTCTTCGCTTGAAAATCATCCCACCAATCTGGAAATCCATGTAGCTTAAAACAAGTGTCCCTAGTGTGTTTGGAATTTCCACAATGAGAACAGCCGCCGAACACCTGAGACTTTGCCTTGACAGCAGACCGAGAGCGCCCACCTCTACCCGCCGAATTGCCAACCATCATCTATAGAGATGGGTCTCCTCGATTGCCCCGTGAGACCATTGCTACACCCGTAGGAAAGCCATCAGCATTGGTCAACATCACGGTTTGGCGCACATCTTCCTTGCGGACGCGGGTGTAGGCTTGCTCAATAGTGGGGAATGGATCCATCTTCAGAACATCAGCACGAACATTGTCCAGGCGGTCATCGAGACCATCCAAAAAAGTATAAACTCGATCTTCATGGACAATAGCATTGTACCTCTGAAAATTGATCGAAAATTGCATAGGATTAGGACATCGGAAATCAATCTCACGCCAGAGCCCTTGAAGATCATTGTAATATTTCTCGATGGGTCCACCGCCTTGCTGAAATCGAGAAACCTGCCTCTTAAGATCATAGATTTGGGAGGTGTCAGATCCATCAAAAAAAGTCGTTGCCACAGCATCCCAGACGGCTTTGGCAGTAGGAAATCGAATAAAATTTGGTATCAAGGCTGGGTCCATAGAATTGATAAGCCAACCTTTCACCGTTGAATCATCGGTCTTCCATTGTCGAAAAAATGAATCAGTCGGAAGGGGATCAGGGGAACCACCGTTCAAATAGCCCAGTTTGTCTTTGCCCGAGACATACATCTCAACAGCTTGGGACCAGACGCCATAATTTTTGCCATCAACCTTGACAATAATCAATGCAGCAAGAGCTTCAACGCGCGATGGCACGGCCTGTTGGGTCAAGAGCTGCTTCATCGCAACGGTCAGGTCTGCCAGAATGGCAGTAGCAGAGGCAGTAGCATCCTCTTGGTCAGTTTTCACAATTGGCTGATCGTCGGCCATGAGATCAGGTCCACAAGATGAATTGCTCGAATGGGACGAAGTCGACCGACGCGAGACGGGACCGCCGTAGTCAGTGATTGACGTACAGTACCCTAAGGATCAAACCCTAGGGCTCTGATACCATGAAGAAATATATTTTCCTCTATATTCCATATGAATCTTTACAGCATTACAATCGACCTTATATACAATATATGTGCTAACCCTAGCATATCAATAAATCAGGAAAGATTATAATAAAGGGAAAAACTGCCTAATTTGAAGGAAATACAGCTCACGCTAACAAAAATGGATATGCTTTGGCATGCATATTCGACAATCATCTCACCAATGTTCCCTTCAACAATCATGATGCAGATCAGGTGTAGGCTACTCGAACGAAAGGAACGGGAGTAACTATTATGGAAGGTGGGCGAAATATAGGTGAAAATGGATAGATGATGGTGGATAGAGTAAAGGATAGATAGGCACTTCAATGGATGCTCTTTCAGCCCTCCAAGGAAGTGGATAGGGTAACGATTTTTCTAGATCGTTGACTGCAACTCTTCAAGGATGCATATTTTGAAAAGCTCTAACTCTTCAAGGACGGAGTGAAAACTCTTCTACGTTTTCATGAGTTGAACTCTTCAAGGTTCGGGATAATTGCACAAGGCAAATTTTCATTCATCAAAATCGTCTGCTGAATACATAAAGTAGATGGCCTTTTATAGCCAAGGAAAAGAAAATGAAAAGACTCGAGAAAATGAAGAGACTAAAGAACTTTAAAGAACCTATAAACCATAAATATTAAAGTGCCTAGGAACTAGAAACGAGATAACTTCTTTATCAATATCCCGAGGTGTCTTTTAGACTTCTAATGCGTAGGGAATGACAAAGGCTTTATTGCGGTGTGGACTCCAGAATGAGACTCTTGGTCTTTGACGTGCTTCTCTTCGGCTTCGACAAGTCTTGTCGAGCTTGGATACGGGCTGATCGCCTCGGTTGGGTGAACTCATCTTCGATGCGGGTGGCATCATCAATATGGCCTGCATCATCCTCCCCTTCTTTAAAAGAATTCATCTCTGAATTAATGTTATCATCAGATGAATCTTCAGCGTAAGGTGCTAAATGCCAAACGTTAAAGACGTCATGTGTCTTCATGTGAGAAGGAAGCTTCAAGCGATACGCAATAGGATTGATGCGCTCAAGAACTTTGAGGGACCAAGCTTGCAATCACTAAGCTTGTTATAGCTTCCGATGGGATGACGCTCCGGTGGAAGAGAAGCCCAAACAAATTCTCCTGGTTCGAAGATAACTTCACGCCGCCGCTAATTGATGTCCTTTTTGTGGGACTTGGTCTTGCTCTCTAAATTTTGGCGTACATCTTCATGAATTGTTCTCATCTGGGAAATAATATCGTCGACCTTACTATTCGACTTTCCAGCGAAAGGAATCGGTGCAAGATCAAGAGCAGTGTTTGGTTGTTGTCCATATACGATCGTAAAAGGACTATATCCAGTGGTACGCTCGCAGCACAATTGTATGCGAATTTGCCAAGGAATAAGCGCGTCTCTCAAGAGCCAGGATTCTCATCGATCAGTGTCCTCAATAGATTTCCCAACGTTCGATTGACAACTTCAGTTTGCCCATAAGTTTAGGGATGAAGCACAGTACTATATTGCAGTTTAGTACCGACATTCTTCCACAGTTGCCGCCAAAAATGACTAAGAAACTTGGTGTCCCGATCAAAAGTAATAGTCTTCGAAATGCCATGCAACTTATAGACTTCCTTGAAGAATAATTCAGCAATACGCGAAGCATCCATAGTTTTGGGACAATGAATAAAATGAGCCATCTTTGAAAATCGATCAACGACAACAAAGATCGAATCCATACCTCTGAGTGTGGAGGTAGTCCAAGGACAAATTCCATAGAAATATCTTCCCATGGTGCTTGCGGGATCGACAAAGGCAGATAAAGACCAGCATTAGTAGCTTGTCCTTTTCTAATTTGGCAACGTCGACACCTCATCACATGTTGATATATATCACATTTCAAATGAGACCAAAAGTATTTGGCTGCAACAAGTTGCATGGTCTTGTCATGCCCAAAGTGCCCGTTTCGATGAACTTCATCGATCACCCTTTGTTGAAGAGAACAATCAGGCACACATAAACGGTTCCCTTTGAAAAGAAAACCATCACACTTAGTGAAATCAACAAGTTTCTTCTCTTTTGCTTCTGGAATGATTTTGGAGAAGTAAGGATCTTCATGATACAACTCCCGAAAAGAGTCAAATCCAAGAACAGTCGATCGCATCGTATGGAGTAAGCTTTTCTTTCGACTAAGAGCATCAGGAACCAGATTTTGAACTCCAGTTTTATGCTTAAAAATGAAAGTGAACTCCTGGACGTATTTAGTCCATTTTGCACGCTTGGAGTTGAGCTTTTGTTGCCCTGAAATATACTTGAGAGCTTCATGATCAGTGTACAAAATAAATTCTCGAAGAATAATATATTGCCTCCAATGTTTGAGAGTGCGAAACAATGCATAGAACTCCAGATCATAAGTGTTGTCACGAAGTTTAACACCATTCAGTTTTTCGCTAAAGAAGGCAATGGGTCGACCTCCTTGACTTAACACTCCTCCAATACCAGTACTTGATGCAAAATGCACTTCAAAAACAAAATCAAAGTTAGGCAAAGCGAGTACTGGGGCAGTGCTCAATTTTTCTTTGAGCTGCTCGAAACTTTTCTAAGCCGCACTCGTCCATTCAAAAACTCCTTTCTTCATGCAAGAAGTGAGTGGACCCGCAATAGTGCTGAAATGTGTAACAAACGCCGATAGAAAGAAGCGAGGCCATGAAAGCTCCGCACTTCATGGACATTCGTTGGAGTCAGCCATTCTCGAATCACTTTAATCTTGGCATCATCCACCAAAATACCTTTCTTCGAAATATGAAATCCCAAGAAAAGGATTTATGGTTCCATGAAGTAGCACTTCTCGAGGGCTACAAATAAGCGCTTCTGCCTCAACACACGAAGTACTTTTAGAAGATGTTGCAAGTGCTCGTCAGTGGACTGGCTAAAAATCAGAATATCATCAAAATGAACCACAATAAATTTTCCCAGAAAGGGCTTCAAAACCTAGGTCATGAATCTCATGAATGTCGAGGGTGCATTCGATAACCCGAACGGCATGATTACCTATTCATACAACCCATTTTTTGTTTTGAATGCTGTCTTCCATTCATCTCCGTGCTTGATTCTGATTTGATGATATCCACTTTTCAAATCTAGCTTTGAGAAGATAATCACACTAGAAAGTTGATCCAAGAGATCATCAAGATGAGGAATAGGAAATCGATACTTGATAGTAATCTTGTTGATAGCCCTACTGTCGACACACATTCTCCAAGTATCATTTTTCTTAGGCACCAAGAGAGATGGAACGACACACGGACTAAGGCTCTCTCGTATAAAACCTTTAGTCGAGAGTTCGACAACCTGCCGATGCAATTCTTCATGTTCAGTCGGACTCATTCGATAATGAGCCAAATTCGGTAAGGAAGCTCCGGGCATCAAGTTGATTCAATACTGAATGTCTCTCATAGGAGGGAGACATGCTGGTAAGTCCTTCAGAAAAACATCCTTAAACTCTTCCAAAAGTGGTCGAACTTCAAGGGGTATGGAAGAAACAACTTCACTCTCTGCACATGTTTTGTGAAGCAAAATATATACAATATGAACCCCTTTCAAAGCACCTTTCACATCCTTCATTGAAAGCAACGTAGGAGATGAAGAATTTTCGACATCAGGAGTTTTCAGTGGCTCCTTACTAGGTTCTAATACAATCATCTTCCCTCCAAACTCGAATGAATATGTATTTAGATAGGCATCATGAGTAGTTCTTCTATTGAATTGCCACGGTCGCCCAAGAATAACATGACTAGCATCCATTGGTAGAACATCGCACCATATCTTGTCGAAATAAATAAAACCAATGGACATATTAACAAGGCAACATTTGGAAACAGTTACCTCGATGCCTTTCAACAGCCACGACGGCTTGTAAGGCGTGGGGGTGTGCCTTCAATTCTAATGCCAACTTCTTTGTTGCTACTTCAGAAATTACATTCTCACAACAACCAGAGTCAATAATCAATTGACATATCTTCCCCTTAATTGTGCAAGCGGAATGGAAAATATTGGTGCGCAGCCACCTATCTCCGATATCATCACGAGGAGTTAGAAAGATTTTTCTCACCATGAGACAATCGCCAAAATCAACATGCACAACTTGTTCGTCAGCAATAGCTTCTTCGACATCATTTGACTCTTCTTCGAGCGGATCATCCGCATGATCGTCAGAATCATTATCCACCAAGAAGGCCTTGCCGTCTTATCGATTCTTGTTAACTCAACAGTTGCTAGCACGATGACCCAACTTACCACAAGAAAAGCAACGTATTTCGGATGTATTGGCTTGCTTTGAAGTGTTGGGCTGAGTAGAAGACTTACTAGTAGCTTGCGTCGTAGCCTCAGCAACTTTGGTTGCGCTGGTAGTACTATTAGCGGGACGACTTGACATAGTAGAAGACTGTTGTCTTCTAGAGCGAGAACGCTCCACCTTCAGTGCCCGTTGGTGTGCATCTCATAAGTCCCAAATGTCGAGGACTTCCAGGGCATCTTGTATTTGTAGCTGAAGACCATTCAAGTACTTGCTCACAAGTACCTCTTCCGGATCTTGGAAGTTGTTGAGAATCACCAATTCATTAAATCCAGTGGTGTACTGGTCCACCGTTCGCGTACCTTGCCTCATATTCTGGTACCGTTGGTAGAGCTCTCTCTTGTATCCCATAGGTAGGAAATACTTGCGGATCTTTTACTCCATCTTCCTCCATGAGGTTATTGGCGCTTTGCCAATGGATTGGCGAGTTTACTTCTCACGCCTCCACCAAGCGATGGCTTTGCCTCGGAATCGCATAGCAGTGATCCCGACTCGACGATCCTCCGGAACACTTCAATGCTCAAATACTTCATTTAGAAGTGTTAGCCAGTCAACAATTTCATCAGGAGAATCATTACCTAAGAATTCCAAGATATCTTTGTTATCTTCTTTTTCCCACTTTGGTTCACGAACATTTTGCTCATGATGTCGAGCATTCCTTCGACCGCGAAATGATCGAACCTTCTCCGAAGATGAAGAGTCACCATTTGAATCTTCGGTTTTGGAACGAGGTGGGGGATTGTTTGCTTCCTCTCTCAGACGATGAACTTCCCGCGTCAACTCGTTGATTTGTTGTTGCATATGTTGTTGCAGATTGTCAATGAGCGTGTGCACTTCATCCAGAGAGATGGTTTTGCCTCGACGATGCCTAGCTTGTCTTGGCGGCATGGTTCTCTCCTCCAAAACTCTGATACCAAAGGATGTAGCCCGGGTGTAGGCTACTCGAATGAAAGGATCGGGAGAGTAACTATGATGGAAGGTGGGCGAAATACAAGTGAAAATGGATGGATGAGGGTGGACAGAGTAAAGGATAGATAGGCACTTCGATGAATGCTCTTCCAGCCCTCCAAGGAAGTGTATAGGGCAACGATTCTTCTAGATCGTTGACTGCAATTCTTCAAGGATGTAGATTTTGAAAAGCTCCGACTCTTCAAGGACGGAGTGAAAATTTTTCTAGTTTTTCAGGGGTTGAAGTCTTCAAGATTCGGGATATCATTAATCAAAATCGTCTTCTGAATACATAATGTAGATGGCCGTTTATATCCATGGAAAAGAAAATGAAAAGACTCAAGAAAATGAAGAGATTAAAGAGCTTTAAAGAACCTAGAAACCATAAACATTAAAGTGCCTAGGAACTTGAAACAAGATAAATTTTTCATCAATATCCCAAGGTGTCTTTTAGACTTCCAATGCGTAGGGAATGACAAAGGCTTTATTGCGGTGTGGACTCCAGAATGAGACTCTTGGTCTTCGACGTGTATCCCTTCGACTTCGATAAGTCTTGTCGAGTGGCTTGTCGAGCTTGGATACGGGATGATCGCCTCGGTTGTGTGAGCTCATCTTCGATGCGGGCGGCATCATCAATTTGGCCTGCATCAAATCATCTCACCAATATTCCATTCAGATTGATGATTGGTCGCACGATCCCCTTGTTTCCTATCAGTCGAGTGAGTTGAGGTACATAATGCACTGAAGTAAGAGTTTATTATTGTGCTCGCGAGTGACCTCAAATCACGTTATACAATTAAATGGCGCCGAAATATGTGTACTTGCATAGCTCTCTCCGACGACATAGAAGTCTCGATATTTGTACATAGGTAAGATTTCGAGCCATTTATTCAAAACCGTCTTACTATTCGTCGTTGAGATAGAAAGAGACATAAATAACTTAAGATTTGCAAAAAGTGCAAAGTGGAAGACACAAAAATTAAACCGGGGTAAGCAGGTAGAGCAAGTCATTAAGTCCTGACCGGTGCTATTGTCTCCGATTGACTCAGGGAAAAGTACACCTGGAGGGCCTTAACTTTCGTACGATGTGCACTTAAGTGCCTTAACTTTCAAAGTGTGCACTTAAGTGCCTTAACTTTTAAAAAATGTTCACTTAAGTGCCTATACTACTGAGGGCCGAGGCGAGGCCGGCCAAGGTTAGGGGACTCACCAGCAGGTCGAGGGGAGTCGGACAAGACTGGTGACGAGCGGCGGACAGCCGCGAGCAGCAGCTCGGGCCGAAAACAGGGGATGGCGGTAGAACATGGGAGGGACTTCGGGGCTGACTCCGAG
This sequence comes from Rhodomyrtus psidioides, assembly GCA_021437785.1. Lineage (NCBI taxonomy): Eukaryota > Viridiplantae > Streptophyta > Magnoliopsida > Myrtales > Myrtaceae > Rhodomyrtus > Rhodomyrtus psidioides. Next base: position 2,639,799 of record JAILYB010000047.1, read on the forward strand.
CTCCACGCACGGCGGCGCTCATCCACAAGATCAGGGAAGTCGGAGAACGGTCTAAAGAAGCCGTTGGGGGTGGCGGTGAGCAACGGTGGCGGCCGAATCGGCGGGATCGAAGAAAACTCCAATTGACCTCCAAAAACACGGCACCGAGCTTCGGGGCCTGTTCGCGGCGGCTCCGGCGGCCAACCGACGGCGAGGTGGCTTCGACTTGGTGGTGATGAGGTTGGGGGACGTCGGTGAGGTGGTGGTTGGCGCTGGTGGCGGTGAAAACGGCTAGAGACGGGCCGGGTCTCCTTGGGTCAAGGGGTTGGCTTGCTCGGGCTACGTCACAGCCATCCGGCGACCTACGGCGGTACGGCGGTGGCGGCTTGACGACGAGAGCGGCAGGTGGTCGAAGGAAGCGTGAGGTGGTGATGGCGTGAAGATGGGGTGGTCAGCGACCAAAAACCCACGAGGAAGTGGAGGGTGGGTGTTCGGTTGAGGAAGGAAGGAGGAATAGAGAGAGAGTAGCGTGAGAGGGAGCAGGGGGAAGAGAGAGACATGTGAGAGAGTAGGCTGATGGGAGACCAATGGGTCCACCATGAAGACTTTTTGGCTATTTTGTCCCTTATGTAAATATCTAGGGGCAAAATCGTCATTTGACAAATCGAGACTGAAACGAAATTCGGTGTACTGAATGAAGAGTGATTTCGTTAATTTCACAAGCTAGGCTCGGTCAGGATTAGGCTCGGGTGGCGAGGATTGAAATCCTAATTCGCGACGACTAAAAATTCGAAACCTAATCTAAACCGATTGAAGCTTTAGAATTCGTCCAAATGTCAACTCTTCAGTCCTTATGATCCAAAATGTTTTAATGACTGAATTTCAATATTAATCTATTTTATTGAATTCAGGTACTTTACAGAAGTCGAATTTTCAGGGCGTCACATAACTGCCCTTTGGCAGTTTATCTATAACTATAGGGGGTGTGGTAGCCTACATGGGCAAACCATGGTGCTTACCGTGCACCCCCTATAAAATCCAACATCTCCCACTCGCCCATGAATGGCTATCCATATCTCTCACTTGCCGACGAAGGATCATAACTCCCACTCACTCACGAAGGGTTAAATATAACTCTCTCTCTTTTCTACAAAGATCATATAGACAAATAATCCGTGCGACCAGCATACTACGAGTGCTAGTTGCTATACATCCGTTGGGAGTATATAGTAGCTCTAAAATGGCATGTTAACTCAGAGTAGATTCAGTATGCAGTACCCTAGATCAATCAGTCACATTTACATCATATCTCTATTGATCTCTTTAATCTCTTTGAGCCCTCAAATACAATACATTGTATTCGCAATCATGATTAACTCAAATAATCACAATTGATCGACCTGTGAACACAAAGATTGAATGTGATATCCAAAACAAATTGATCTTCCTCTTCCCTTAAACCTCTCAATCTCAGTCCAGCTCGTTTTTCTAAAAATGTCACATTAGGTCGAATCAATCTCATGACCATTAATAACACCCTACGCTAGCGAACACCAAAAAGAAATATTGAGAATAAGTAAGAGTCGTGAGGGGACTTAATTCGAGGAATTTTTGTCCTCAAGAGTCTCACATGGCTACAGAGTTGAGATAAAAAACTCTTGCCAACTCTTCTTGGTCGATTCATGCATACCTAATATGAAGTACGTCTAACAGTATTCCCTCTTTTTCCATGGAGCGTATGTCTCTTCTTTTAATACCTTACAGATAGCAGCTCAGACATACTCAATGTCTAGCTTGAGTTCACAAATCTACTCTCTTTAATAGAATCTTTCAGAACTCACATCTGGCATTAAGACAGATAAAGTGAAATATGTGGGCTATATCACTTTGGGTATTTCACTTTCGGACATAATAAATATTATGGCATCATCTTAACATTCCGTTAAGGCGACCGTAAAATTTCCAAGCTTCAGCTCTCAATTATCACCTAGATAATAAGCTTGAAATCATCTCATCTCTATTCATCACGCAGTAAATAGAGACGATTACCTATGTGAGTAGAATAATCTCATCTGCTCGACATACTTTCTCAACATAATGCACCAAACATTAATATGCATAAATGTCATACAAACTCATATGCATCACTAATGATAACAAATACCATCAATTGTGAACATTGGGAAATATAAATGTCCAGAACTCCCACTTTTATGCACTTCTAGAGATTTCAATATATGAAACTAATCTTTTTACTAACACATGACTGAAGAGCAACATCTCTAGGTACTCACTTCATAGAAGAGCTGCTATCATTCTATGCATATATGTGTACTGTATGTTCACATCTTTTCTTACAACCATGTCTTTCACAAAAAACATGTTGCATGTTTATTTACTTAGTCTGGCAATGAATTCTTAGTGAAAGCTCTTGCTGCTTGGCTGTCACAATCAACTAATAATTGTACTTGCAGCACCCTTAGTACCACCTCACCAATCCAAACATCTCTTAAGCCAAACATTCTCTTGTACTGCTGTTGATAACACCACCATTTTCCTCATTCAACATTAGCATAGCTTTCAAGGTGTAAATCTCTACCTTGATAACTCAATAAAAATTCAGCAATACTTTTCAAATATCTCAGATTTTTTTACGGCAATTCAAAGTACTTGACCTGCAGTGGATTGGTATCTACACACCATTCCAATTACATAATAAATATAAGGTCTTTTACACACATAGTGTACATTAAGTTTCGAACAGCACTAGCATATGGAACACTTTTCATTTCTTTATTTTGCTTGTGGAATCTCAAGACACATTTCATAGCTCAGACCTTCATCTCTTGCAATATGAGTATCTTGGGTTTACAATCGTACACAGAAACCATTCAAGGACTTTTATAAGTCTCTCGTGAAAGAAATCACAAGCTCTTTAAATGTATGCAGATTCACCCATATCTTCTATATAAAAAATTGGAACATAACCAATTATGACTGTATCAATTAACTCCATACTGCTCCTAGCAATTAATATATTATCAACATATAATGATAAGGCCACATTTGATCTTTGGATCTTTTGATATATACGCAATGATCTTCATCAATCATTAAAAAAAAAGATATGCCACAGTGGCATTACGAAAAAGTATATATCATTATCTCGAAGACTACTTAAGGCCATATATCAATCTCAAAAGTCGATATACCTTTTGTTCTTGGCCCTCTATAACAAAACCCAATAGGTCGTTTCATGCAAAATTCGTCTTTTAATTCTCCATTGAGAATCGCAATCTTTACATCCATTTGATGTAATCCAAGATCCATACTAATCACTTTCAGAATGAGGTGAATTGATCATACTATTTCATCACAAGGCGAGCCTTATATCTCTTAATCGAGCCATCAGCTTTACGCTTTATTTTGGAAACATACTTGCTCCCAATGGCTTTGTGTCCTTTCGAAAGATCAATCAGTTCTCAAAACTTCGTTTGATCTCATTAATTCCATTTCTTTTTCCATTGCTTGTATCCACTTTTCCTTATCAAGGTAAATCGGAGCCTCATTTTATACTCCTTGACTTATTCTCTTATTGTGGAGCAACCATGAAAGCTTTATATTCATTGTCTAAACGTCGACAATTTGACGGAGAAAGCTTTTTGCGACTTGTTCGCCAAATTAGAGATCGTACACTTAGTACATCATTCTCTAGTACGCTCCCCACTCGGATCAAACAATAATGACATCTTCTTCACATCAAGTGGTTGCAATTGAGACTAATTCGAAATAAATTTCTCACTTCTCACATTTCTCCCACTTGGATAAGATGCCCCAGAAAAATCATTGTCACTATCCTAGAATTCAAACAGAGAATAGTTTTTAAGTATCTCACGCTTTTTCGAAAATTCATTCACTAAGAATGTGACATCTTATGATTCAAATTCAGTTACACTTCCCACTTTCTTGCTCATCTATAGCACTTTCCCTTTCGAGTACTCTTAGTATTTCAAAAAGATACTCTTTTTACCTCTATGGCCCAATTTTCCATACTTGTGGGAGAACACATGTGTGTATAGGGAGCACATTAAGGTCTAAGAAAACTCAAATCTCATTTTCAACATGTCCACAACTCATATGGAGTAGATGTAACTGATTTATAAGGCATACGGTTAAGTATCTAGACAACCATCAACAAAATATCACCACAAAAGGTAATACGCACAATAGGATGTGCCATCAAAGACTTAACCATATCTATGGGGACCTTTTTTCTCTTCAACTCCAATTCTATTAAGGAATCGCTGAAATAGAAAATTATTTTTCTATTCCTTTTTCATCACATAAATATCCGAACTGATCAGATAGACTTTCTTATTCTCGTTTGGATTTATATATATATATATAAGATCAAAATAAAATTTTCGAAGCAACTTATGCCTCAAATTTTATGAAAAATCACAAAACAACACATCCGAATCGAGAGTAATCATACAAATGTGATGAAATAAACAACCTTATTCCTTGTTATCACATTCATTGAACCACATTTATCTGAATGGATTAACAGCAAAGGAAACTCAGCTCTTGTTCCTTTTCTAAATGGTTTTCTCTTTGTTATTCCCACTAGGCAATGTTCACAAATAAGCAAATCGACACTGTCAATACTGTATAATAAGCCCTCTTTAGCTTATTTTATCCAACCTAGCAGGCCACATATTCATATCATCACAAAAGATGAAAATAGGGAATAACTATCATTCACATAATTGTACTCAACAATCTGCACATTGAAACCATCTAGAATTCTAATAACTTGTTCTTAACAACAAGTCATCACCATCGTTATGAAAGTCCAAATTCAAATCAGGTTGAACTAGAACTAATACGGAAATTAAATTCCGTCATGTTTTGGAGCATTTTACACGTCATGTGGGAATGGGGTGCAACCATCGCGTATATTCAATTGGCAGGTGCCAATTTCGTTAGTTTCCACGTAGGAATTGTCTCCCACATTTTTTCACTTTGCTTCATGTGAAAATCTTTGAAATTTCACTAAGGCATTTCTTTGATTTGCTACATGGTTTGTGGCATCTAAGTCTACAGTTCACAAAGAATGAGATTCAATTACAAACTAAACTGTAGATATAAATAACACTTTTCACTATAATCATGAGAAAAGTGACCACCATTGCCACAAAAAATATATTTCACATCTAATATGTTTTTCTTAAAAGAACGTTTTCCTTTCACATATCGGTTAAACTTCAATTCCATTTCTAAAGAATCTATTTCTTTGTCGTTTCACTTCTAAAATCCATCTTGACACTTATGCCTAGAGCACAAAGCTTTATTTGAGCTAAAACTAGCATAACGTATATCGGTTTTTGGTTAAGTTGCCAGAAGACGATTCCCTTTAGCTCATGATTGCACATAACATTCTCAAAAAAATATTTACTTTTATTGTGGATCAAGTGAAATTTTCATATGCACACAACTATGAGACAAAGAACTAAATACTACTTGCACTTGCTATTAATAAGTCAAAATGTGGTCTGCATCTTACAGTTCACTTCTCATGTTTGACACAAGCCACAAAAGCTATTTTAGATTTAGCCCACGAGGCATCTTATTGACTTCAAACCTTATAGTGATCTGTCTCAAGTTTGTGAACTATATCTAACCAAACTTAGTTTTTAATTCCTCCCACTTGACTATAGTATTTTCATAAATGCCTTAACTCATGCATAAAAATTTCATGCTACTCAACAACATAATGCAAGTAATAGAGTACATCTTGTTCAATACAGCAAATGCCTTTTTTTCCTTCTATATTATGCAGTATTTTCATCTTCAGGTACTTTCATAATTAGGCTAAGAGCTTCTAATACTTCTTGCTCTTCTTGCATATACTGGATTCTCACATTCCAGTTTTCATAATTCTCGCCATCTAATTTCTATTCTAATCAGGCTTAGCTACGATATTCCAATAAGCTAAAGCCATAATATCTGAATACAAATTTCTATAGACATGTATTCAACTACTATTGATGCCTAACATTTATGCATCTATTTTACATTAACTAATTATATTAATGAATAATTTCACATAAGGTCTCAAAGTCGAAAGTTTATTATGTTCCCAATCATCGTCTGAGAATCCTCGCTTGAAATTACCATTAACATTACCATTTATGTAAAATCGAGTTCACTGAAATTACTAAAATTTTCTAGAACTCCCCACTCAAATGAAGATCATAATTCATATCATGATCTCGATATCTATTTTGTAATCATAACAAAATAGTATGGCATGATTTGAACTAAAGCACCATTAATATATGCATCAAACCATGCTTTAATTTCATGATACAATATCAAGTATTCTACACTTTATACATGCCATCATCAATCAGTATAAGCATGTAAGTCATTCTCAAAATAAAAAATAACATGGATGATAAATACTCGAAAAAACAAGGAAAATATGTATATCAAGAGGATTCATATGTATTTTATAATTTTATGTTCATCAAACATGCTCATATAACTATCAAATTGAAGACAATTTCAATACGAACGTAATGGTACCTCGCATGCCCCAATCGGCGCTCAAACAAACCCGTACGAGCCGGTCAAAGTTTTTGCTTTGACTAGTCAATGCTCGGTCAACGGGGTCAAATTGCAATTTTTAAAAAAATTTGAGAACCGAATTGCAATTTCCATAGAATATAGGGACTAAATTGAAATTCCACAAAAATTTTGGGGCAAAATCGACCAAAATGCAATTTTCGAAAATTAGCCCGATCGGTCAACGGTCAACGGAGACAGTCAACTGTCAAACAGGGTCGGAACGGGCGGGTCGGTCATGTAACGGGTCGGAACCTGGTCGTGGACCGGGCCGTCTTCTTGGGTCACGGAATGGGACGAAAGTCCCAATATTGTCATTAATAGCATAGAAGTTCTACATCACAACAAATGCATGTGAATTGGCCTAGTGGATAAATGAGTTGGATTTAAAAATGTCACCTTGCGGTCGTGGGTTCAAATCCCCTAAACAGCAGTTGTTGAATAATTGAAAAATGAGATTATTCAGGAATACACATTGAATGCTAAGATTACGCTTAGGCAAATATGTTGTGGTGAAATTATGTTAACTGCCAGAACTAAACTATCATTCTTTTATCTATATGAGAATTCAAAGCTAATTTTCAAGGCTTGGTACGGGAGTGTGATTTATTTTTACTTTTGGTATTGCCAAAAAAATTTGGATTCATTATATTATGTGCATCGTATAAGTACAACAAATTTGGGGACCTGAAACGTCTATTTTTAAAAAAAATAAACTTTTTATATTATTTGCTTTTGTCACGTGTCTGATATCATCACGCCAGTTATCACCAACGTCCCAACGAAAGCCTAAGGGACCAAAGGAAAATAGGAATAAAAAAGGAAAAACTAAAGAAACTAAAAGGAAAAAAAAATCTAGAAAGCTTTAAAAGATATTGTAAAACGACCCCGTTTGGTGCAGGATAGCTGTCTGCTCTGATGTCCGTCGATGGTGTCGGTTGAAAGGAGTGGCAAAATTGTGATTAAAGTCAGTAGCAATCCGCTTCTCAAATTTGACCAAGTTCTTGGGCGGCGAAATTGCTTGGGACGTGGTAGATTAGGACCACGAATTTTGTGAGAAATTGACATTTTATTTATCAGAAGTACATAGATTAGGACTATCACGGAGAAATGGAGTCAAGGAATAATCAAGATGGAGAGAGTAATTAGAAGCGCGGTTTGACGATTTCATTGCATGTACTTTTCAAATAAGCCATAAATTCAATACTTATTTATTTATTTATGTCGAAATGAATACGAGGTCACTTTGAAAGACTTGGATGAACACAATTCGAGACTTGAACTTGAGAGGCTACTTAAATTCCAAAGTACCCTACTAACATCATGGTTCAATTGAAACACGGGTCAACGTAAAAATGATTTGCTAATCCTACAAGATCTTTTCTGGTGCTAGAATGTGAGATCATTGCTTCGAGCTACTTTTTTGCCTCTAGCCTAATATGCCGTGAGAGCATCAACGTCCCACTCCTTCAACTTCTTCAAGTTGGATAGATCAGGTAAGCGTAAGGAACTGCAGCGTTCGATGTAGAGACTTTCCAATGATTCCACTCTGCCAAGACCTTGAATCTCAACCAATTCCGGACAGTCCTGTACTTTGAGGGCCTTGAGATTCTTGAAGTTAGATAAGTTGGAAAGGTCTACAATTTCGAGAAGATCGCAACTGCCAACTGTAAGTTTCCTCAAGCTAAAGGGAAGCTGTCCAATGTGGCACAGGCACTCGCAGTTCTTGAGTTCAAGTTCTTCTAGACAGCAAAGGAGACCCAAATATGAGCTTATGCAGGTGACACGTGGAAGTTCCAACATGCAATATGGGAGGCTATAACTTATTACACTCAGGACAAACTCCGATGGACTTGGAGCTTGTAAAATGAGGTTTGAAATCTCTAGAGCTTTTTCTGTGGCACTTGAGGATAGATTTCTGTGGCACTTGAGGATAGACATAGACTTACCAAACTCTGGGGAGGCTCTGGTACATTCTCTACTTGAGTTTTTGTTAATGTCAAAATCTTCAAGAAAGGTGGTCTCCCGATATCACTTGGAATCATCTCTAGCTGCTTGCAATTCTCTCCATAGATCTCCTCAAGTTTCTCCAACATCCCAATTGTCTCGGGTAACTTTTGCATGTGACTTCTGCTCATCTTCAATACTTTCAAGCTCTTTAGATTGACAATATCATTTGGCAACTTTGCAATGCCTGTACCTGAGACATCCAACTCGACTAAACCTTTCAGCATTCCAATCGAATCAGGAAGCGTCTTTAACTTGATGGCTCCAGTAATAACCAGGCGCTCCAGATTTGCGAGTGCTCCGATGGAGCTTGGGACTTGACTAATACTTCCACGGAGATCATAATTCTCTATGAGCAGCTCGGTCAATGCTTCTAGAGAACCCAATTCAACTGGGAGCACTTGGAGATTCTCACATCCATTTAGATTCAAGTGTTTCAGGCGTTTTAAATGACTAATGGATCTAGCAATCCTGAACAAACTTTTACATTTCCTCAGATTTAATATTTCTAAGGATAAATACGGAGAGAGGTCAGGAGTTTCCGTCAACGAGCGATTATATGACAGATCGAGGACCTTCAATCTTGTAGCCACCTATATAATAATTGGGTACATTCAACGAGTTTAATTTATAGAATTTTGCAGGAATAAACAAATTTATGGAGTAAGGAAGCTTTCCACTAAAATAACTTCATAAATATGCGCATATCCATTCTTCTCTACCTTAAGCCAAAACCACTCTTGGTCTCACTTTTTTTCATTTCTTCCAGTATTATCCCTGACAACAAATAAAAGAAAAGGGATCTATTTTCAAATTAGCTTGTGTCGAGTAATAAAAAAAAGCCAAAAAGAATGTAGCCAATATAGGTCTTATAGATTGAACATCCTTTTCAACTTCATCAAGCAAATTATCGTTATTGTGCCCAACTCTAGTCTTCTGACCATCAGCTAATCTATATTTGCATCAGTTTACTATTTTTATTTTATAATTTATTGTTTCACACATTAAGATAAGGATAGTATTAGGTTTCACATAACTTTTGAAGAGTATATTACATTTTTACACTATTGACATATTAAACAAGTCAGTTTACATGTTTAAATTAATTTAAAAATGTAATAATGACAACTTAGTAGCTTGATTAGGGAGCTCAAAACGACATGGCCAGAAAAGTAATCAACTAACACGCCATCACGAAAAGATTTGCCATAAATGATAAAAACAGCAACATCATAGTATCAATGTGCAATTATAAATGCAACACAGAGTAATGACCAACAGCCAAGATTTTGTTCCCTGAATTAACAAGGAGGGGGCAAAAAAAAGATGAATATGGCATGGATTATTTGCACACACATACCTTGAGTTGAGTCCAACCACCCCAATGTTCGTCTATTTTGCTCCGAAGAGGGTCCCACCACCCAACATACAGAGATATCTAATATTTGGCATTTTGATAAAGTCTTCTGGTGTCAAAACAGAGCCCCAACAAGTGAAGGCTGCAACAGTTTGGGTTCCCTAAATTGAGGAAAGAGTCGGTTAAATGAGAGGAGTTCCAAATAGAGCCTAAAATTAAAGGAAAACAGTCCAAAGCAACTTCTATACCTTTATATTCTCGACAGTGTTAGGACGTCCAAATTCCACACCCGAGAACCCTTTCTCGGGTCTTTACAATTTTCTTCGTACACAATGCTCCTGCCCAAGTCCTTGAGTTGATCGTCCATCCATAGTTCATTATCTTCTCCAATTTTCACTAAGGACATCAGTTGCAGAACCTCAATCCCGTCATTCGGAAAAAAATCCACAATCCTCCCACATGTATTCTGCATAACTCTTCCGTTGTCCGCCTAGAAAGAAACCTATATCAAAGCAAGCAATATCAAGAAATATTTGCTGCTGATGATGATCTAACCCCTCATAACTCAGCATTAACTTTTCCTTCACATCCTTAGGTTGCCAATGTTTCATCTTTTGCAATGTAGCTTGCCACACCGCTTCTCTTTTTCCATGTAAAAATGAGCCAATCACTTCAATGGCCAGAGGAAGGCCTTCGGTTTTTGCAATAACCTTCTCGGATAGACTCAAGAATGCATCAGGACGAGAGTTGCTTCTATAGGCATGATTCCTAAAAAGTTGAAGAGCTTCCGGATTGTCGAGTCCCTTAGCTTCATAAATCAAGCAATGTTCAAATTGATCTTGGAATCCATTTAAAACACTTTTATCTCTTGTTGTAACCACTATTCTACTTCCCGCGCTAAACCATACTTTCTCTGCCGCTAATGCGATGAGTTGGCTCCTGTGATCTACATCGTCAAGGAAAATAAAAACTTTCTTTCCCTTGAATCTATCTCTAATCATGTTCATTCCAAAATTGATGCTAGAAAGTTCAAATCCTACGTCACCAAGGATATCGGAGACCAGCTGCCCCTGCACATTTGACATACCAGAACTGTTATTTTATGTCTCGAGTTTGTATTTCTTTGGAGATGGAAAATCTTGAAATATGCAAGATTTTAATCAGAGTGGCATCGGGGACTCTTCTGGCCGAATAAGAGGGTAGAAAGAATGAATAAAAGGAAAAGTTCTTTCTGCCACTAAAAGACAAAAAAAAGGGGAGGAGCAGCTCGTGCAATTCCTTTTGATTGTGAAAAGGAAAAGCGCGTGGGCCCAGTGAAGAAAAGGAAAGAAAAAAAAGGGTGGCTTTCTCTTCTTGAGTGACACGCCAGCAGGTTTCGTGCATATAAGAAAGGAGAGACTCCTTTCTGCGATTAGGGCCAAAACCACACAATTAGAGTCGCGCCGCAAAAGAAGAAAACTCTTTCTTTTTTGAATAGAAACCGAGCCGTGAAGAGCCGCACAGGAGGTGCCATCGTACGAAGACACGAAGAACATCCGAGAACTGTTCTTCGGCGAACGAGGAGCGTTTTTTCGCTTGGACATCGATTTATCCGTGAGTTTATTGTTCTTATATCCAATTTAGTTGTTTTATTGTAAACACTTGGGGTTTGGGTATAATTTAGGTGCGGGAAACACGAGCGTATTAAGCGATTGTAAATTCGATTCTCCGATTATAGTGGATTATTCTTGCTGGCTCTCCTCGTGGATGTAGGTACCGACATTCGGACCGAACCACGTAATTTCTGGTGTCCTCTATCGTTCCACGTTATTTTCTCTGAGCTTTCGCATTGACGTATTTGCAAGATCCTGGTTAATTTCCGCGTATAGTATTACAACAATTGGTATCAGAGCCAGGTTAGATTTCTGGATTGTGATTTGGGGCTTTTGCTTGTCTGGTTATTATCTGGAATTCTGTTGCTGCAATTATGACTGGGGTGAAAGCTGAAATTGAGAAGTTTAACGAGAGGAACAACTTTGGGTTATGGAGCCTCAAGATGGAGGCATTATTGACAACTCTAGGTTTGGCAGAAGCATTGGAGGGCAAAGCTAAATTGCCTGAATCAATGAAAGATGCTGATAAGGATGTGTTGATGAGGAAAGCTAGGAGTCAAATCCTGTTGAATTTATCGGATGAAGTGCTAATAGAGGTAGGCGAGGAGAAGGATACCGCAGCATTGTGGGCAAAGCTTCAGTCGCTCTATATAAAGAAGGGTTTGAACAATCGCTTGTACATGTTGAAGAGGATGTTCCAGTTCAGATATACTGAAGGTACGTCTATCAGAACCCACCTAGATGAATTCAATAAACTCATGATGGATTTGAAAAACGTCGGTAAGATTCTTGAAGATGAAGAACAGGGCATGATGTTGTTGGCTTCTTTACCAGAGTCATGGGAGCACTTTACCGACTCTCTACTACAGGGGCGTACTTTGATTACCTCAGAGGAGGTAAAGTCCGCTTTGTTTTTTAAAGAGTGGCAGAGAAAGTTGCGAGATGACAGTCTGGCGCATCGCAGGGACTAGTGATTCGGGGTAGAGAGCAACATCGGGGGCCCAATAGCAGCAGAGGTAAAAGCAGGTCTAAGTCACGCCATAGAAAATCCAAGGGACGCGTGAAGTGCTTTGAATGTCATGAGGAGGGGCATATCAGGAGAGATTGTCCTAAGTTGATAAACAGAGGTGATAAGCAGAAAGCCACAAGCAGTGTGGCGAATATTGCAGAGGAGAGCACTAGTGATTGTCGCGACCCGTCCGAAACGGACGCGCTAAATGGATTACCGATCGTGGGCCGTTCCCCCACACCGGAGTGCGGAGCGCGGGCTTTGGATTGGCGCGGACCCTCCCAAGTCCATACCAAATCGCGGCTGGAGTATTTCTTTAAGGGTTCGACGATAAAAGTCGATCTCTTTCGACCTTCAGTGTGGTCGTGGTGGCATGTACAACTTGTGCATGCATTTGGAGTCGCCACCGGTCTTTTTTGGAGGGTAGACCGGAAACCTTACTGACCGATTGGGAGAGATCGATCAGTTCTGCGGAACCAGATATTTTGGGTTCGGGGACTTGGTTATGCTGGTGTCATTACCAACACCCTTTCGGTACCTAACGCGAGTGATTTTCCTAACTAAGAGTTCATGCAGACACAATTTTAGGTGAGGTGGATTTGCTTCAGGGTTTCATGCAGATTGGAAGACTATTCCTATCAATCACAATCAATTTTAATGAAAGCGCAATCAAGTGCATAAATAAATCACATCGATACACATTAATTCAAATCAATGGCTTCCTAGTATAGCCATAAGGGCTTAGGGAATGTGTAATTTCGGACCGGGGGTGAAATGTGAAGATTCAGAGACGATTAGCCCGAAGGGAAAAATCGTCAATTTTTGGAAGATTTGGATACCGAATTACCCAAAGTATTCCATGGCCAGTTGATTGTGGCCATTTCCCATTTTTGAGAATTTTTTGGATTTCTTGATTTTTCTTCAATTTTTTTGGAGGACGATTCGCCCAAAGGGCGAAATTATCATTTTAAGAAGGGTCGGGTTCATAACACCCGGGGTGAGTCTTGGCCAGTTGATTGTGGCCATTTCCTATTTTTTGGGATTTTTCTGAAATTTCTTAAAAAAAATAATTTGGAAGACAATTTACCGGAAATGGCAAAACCGTGATTTCTCGAAAGATAGAAAGTCGAAAGACCTGAAACAGGTCGTGGCCAGTTGAATGTGGCCATTTCCTATTTTCTGGAATTTTTTAGAATTTTTCTGAATTTTTTCAAAAAAAATTTTGAATTTTTTTATGATTTTCCATTTTTTTATTGAATTATTGAATTTATTATTATTTTTTTTGAATTTTTTAATAATTTAAAAATATTTTTCGGGCCGTGTTGGACCCGGCCCAAGCCCCGTTGGCGCCCGGCCCGACCCTACGAGTCGGCACAGGCCTAAAACGACGCCGTTTTGATTTTTAAAGATTTTTCTATTTTTTTTTTTTATCAATTTTTCGATTTTTTATATATTTTCTTTAATTATCCGAAAATCCTCTAGATCTAACGGCCCACGCAGTGCCACGTGGCTGAGTCTCGGGTGCCCGATCTTTCGCTAGATCGGACGATCCACAGAGAGCCACGTGGCCCAATATATACCGTCAGATTAAAGCCAATTTTTTTTATTAATTTCCGAAAATCCCCCATCAGACGGACCAAACTGTGCCACGCGGCCTCCTCTGGCGTGTCCGATCCTGGGGTCAGATCGTGCGTTCAACAGAGTGCCACTTGGCACAGTCTCGGCCGTCGGATCGAATTTTATTTATTTATCCGAAAATCATTTATTAATTCTGAAAAGATTTTTTTTTTAATTTTCCAAAAATCCCAGATCGCGACACGTGGCAACACCACGACCGTCCGATCTGGGCGTTTATTTTTATGAACCGGCCCCACGTACTGACGTGGCTGCCGACGTGGCATGCCACGTCAGCATTTGACGGGTTGACCGCCGGCGATAGTCGCCGGAGAAGACGATGAACAGTAATTATTCCGGCGACTATCGTCGGAAATCTCGCTGGAAAATGCAAATCGGCCCCGAAACTTCGAATTTTTTTGCTCGATTTGCATCATTCGACTCCTTAGACACTCATTATCCAAACACAACCATAAAAGTGGCCATGTACACGTCGAAAGTGGCCGGAACGAACCTCCAACTTCCCGGCGCCGACGACGATTTGTATAATTTATTTTCTCCACTCAAGCTCGGTTCCCAGCCATCAAACAGCATCCTAGGAGGGTCTAGAAGCTTACCTGAGCTCGTTTCGAGCTCGGTGACCACGTGAACCTCCCCATCGAGCTCCCGGTCCGAGCCATAGCCGGCGAAGCACCGAGCTCGGCTTCCGCCGCGTTTTAATGCAAAATAACGAACAAGCCAGGCTTAGAACAAGTTATAATGAAGCTTAAAGACGAGACTCGCACAGATAGAGCGCGGGGACGGCTCGGCCGAGAGCCAAAATATCAAACCCTCATTTAGGCATTTCGTCGAGCACGTTATAGGCATGCAAGAAATGGAGGTTGGGAGAGGATACCGACCTATTTTCGACCCGTCGACGGCCGCTGAGGCTCCGGTGAAGCTCCCTTGAAGGTCCTAGACGTTGGTCCAACCTCGTCCTCCCCTCAACTCGCCCGAACTTGCTCTGTCCCTCTATGGCCGAGCTCCTCTTTTTTTTTTCTCCTGAGAATCTGCCCCCCTCTCTTTTGTCTATGGCCGACCGCCTTTTTGGTCGTCCCAACTCCACCCAACGTCCACCATTCGTTACTCCACTCACAAACCTCCCTTTTTTGTAAAAAAAATAACGCGGCGGGCCTCCCCCACCTTCCCCTGCTCTCTGGCCACGCGGGTCTGGTCGGGTCTGACCCGACCGACCCGGTTCGACCAAATCGGCCCAATTAGGCCCCAAATTGACCTATTTTCATGAAATTGATGGCAAAATCGGACTTCTTGACATGGTTTGTATCGCAAATGGGTATTTTCGTGAATCAATTGATTGAAATTTAGTGAAAACCCTAAATTCTCCCTAGGATCTGAAAATGATTTTTGCTTAATCGATGGCCTAAATGACCAAATTAGTCAAAATTGAGGCCGCCAATGAATTCATCACGATGAAACCCATAGGGTAGAGGTGTTTAATTTTAATGGGTATGCCCGTATGAAATTTAATTTCAAAAATTGTGAAATCGGGGACTAAATTGAGAGAAAACTATGCAATTAGGCCCTTTTGTTTAAAATTGACCAAATTGGAGGACAAATTGACCCAATTGCACTTTAAGACTTTAGAATCCAATGTCATAGCTTATAAAAAGTGAGAATTGAAAATTAAAAGACTTGAAAAGGATTTTTTAGGCTCGGTTCGGGTTTATGTTTGTGAAGGAACATAGTAACCCGAGCCGAATTTTCAAGATGTAAAGTGGCACACTTGAAGAGGAGATTAAAAAAATTATTAAATATTTTTGTGTATTTTTCTGACCACTAATGGTATTTTTCTGATTTTTGGGTATTTTTTAATAATTAAATAAATTCAAAAAAATTATTAAAAATTATGAAAAATATTTTTTGTTCAAAATTGACTCTTGAGGCTAGGGCAAGGCCTCCAAATTTGATTTTGCAATTTTATGATTTTTTGGCTATTTTTAATTAATTTTTAAAAATAAAAATCAAAGTAAAAAGTAATTAAAAATCAGGTGTCAACAGCTGCCCCTCTTTGAGAGTGAGCTCGTCAGAGGTTGCTTTCAAAGATAAAATGACACCTGAATCTTGACCGACTCGACTGGGGAAAAGAAATGCTATGACATCGGAACCTTAAGCCTTTTGATGAATGCTCAAATTAATCCCCGGTTTGCTCTTGCAATTTGAACTTGGGATGGAGTGAGAGAGGCTTACCTGAAGCTCACCTGTCGGATGCTGCCGGTTGCGTTAACTTTCAAGAAGATACCTATGACTCGTTCAGAATACCCTAAGGAGATTAAGCTCCGACCTTGTGTTGACCCTTCAGGCGGTTTCTACCTTGAGTTGACCCTTCAGGCGGTTTCTACCATGGTTTGACCCTTCAGGCAGTTTCTACCTTGATTTGACCCTTCAGGCGGTTTCTACCTTGGTTTGACCATTCAGGCGATTTTTACCTTGGTTTTTCTTTGAAAAGGGGTTTCATGACGAAGGTTCTCCACGTCCGATGAGACTGCTTGATTTTTGAAAAGGGGTCCTGAGACGAAGGTTCTCCAAGTCTGATGGGATTAGCTGATTTTTTGAAAGAGGGGTCCCGAGACGAGGGTTCTCTACGTCTGATAGGACTGCTTAATCTTTTGAAAAGAGTTCCCAAGACGGAGGTTTTCCATGTCCGATGGGATTGCTCGATTTTTTGAAAAAGGTTCCCAAGACGGAGGTTTTCCACGTCCGATGGGATTGTTTGATTTTTTTGAAAAGGGTGTCATAGGACGAGAGTTCTCCACGTCATGCTAGGATTGTTTGATATTTTTGAAAAAGTTTCCCATGATGGGGGTTCTCCACATCCAATGGGATTGCCTTCTCCACGTCTGATAGGACTGCTTAATCTTTTGAAAAGGGTTCCCAAGACGGAGGTTTTCCATGTCCGATGGGATTACTTTTTTTAAGGGTTTTCCCATGACGGAGGTTTTCCACGTCCGATGGGATTGCTCGATTTTTTGAAAAAGGTTCCAAAGACGGAGGTTTTCCACGTCCGATGGGATTGTTTGATTTTTTTGAAAAGGGTGTCCTAGGACGAGAGTTCTCCACGTCATGCTAGGACTGTTTGATATTTTTGAAAAAGTTTCCCAGGACGGGGTTTCTCCACATCCAATGGGATTGCCTTGATTTTTCAAATGGTTCCCATGACAAGGGTTTTCCACGTCAATTGAGATTTTTGTCTTTTTTTTCCTTGAAAAGGGCTCTTCTTGCCCCTTTTGAAAGATCCCGGAATTCAACGGGAATTCAGCGAAAGATTTTATTTTGACAAAACTTAACTTGGGTTTGCTAAGGCGATATTCCGGGAGCTGGGTTTTCCAGGTAACCTGTAGAAAGTTCAAACCTGCGTGCTCCACTTCGTGGAGCAAAGGTTTTTCTGGGATTTGGGGTTTCCAAAGATCCTGCAGAAAAATAGATTTGTAAGTTCTTCTCTTCAGAGTGAGGACTTCTTCTGGGGATTTGGTGTCTCAAACGGATCCTGTAGAAGTTTGAGCCTGAAAGATTTTTCTTCACCAAGAAAACGTTAGCGATCTTCGAGGAGACGACGGCTGTCTATCTGACAAAACCGTATGATTTAAGTTTTAATCATGAAATGTGCATTTTGATGCTAGAGGTTATCCAAAACATTCTTGCAACGTGCAAATGTAATCACAAATTCCTCCTGCAGAAAACCTGGATCAATAGTTTGAAGATTCTAAGAAGAGTTTGCTCAAAACATCAATTGGAATATTTCTCGACAAAGAGGTCTTCTCACCTGTTTTGAGATAATGATTTTTATAGGGGATGCACTCAATTCCCTACTAACATGCCTAGGTTTTAGGCTCATTCGCAGCGCATACATTTTGATCGGTCGGGAGGTCTTCCACGGGACCGTAATGTTGGGCTTGGTATTGGACTTCAAAGGGGGACTCACTTTTGAGTCAAGGCCATTGAACGAAAGTTTTCACCATCTGCTCCGGGTTTACAAGTCAAGAACCCTGCAAAATGAGAAAGAAATAGTCTTGCTCGTACTTCTTCGAGCTAAGCTATAAGTTAACCCAAGTGTCTTAGTCAGAGAAGACTGTTTCAGGGTTATGATGTCGGTAGGATCGGGGGACCAAAAAAAGCTTATTTTTGACCTAGAATTTATGAGGGGATTTATATTGGTGATCATTGCAAATTTTGCCACATGTCCATACATGTCTGCATCCTCAGTCTTTGAGGTGTGCGCCCGCTTTTGAGGTGTGCACAAGTCCTTTAGAGAGCGTCTCTTGTTGTTTTACGATATTGACAACTCTGTCTGCGTCTTTGCTCCGCGGCTGACATCATTTGGGGAGCAGTCTTTTTGATCTGACTCATTTAGGGGTTTTCTTATTCTTTCCCTACCAGGTTTGACTAGGGATCAATCAAATTGCTCACCCGAGCATCAGCCTCGCTTTTACCAGGCACTTTGCTTTTTCTTGATGCCGGGGGTTAATTTAATCCCTTGTCGCAAGTGGGATGCTTGGCAATTGTGCTAGATATATGACTTGGTTCTTAGCACGCTTGAGTATCGATTTAGTAGCTTCTTCGTAAACTCTAATCCTTGAATTCCCTCGTTTCAGAAGTCATCCGCTTTTGTCTTGGAATTTGCAATGATCACCAACGGGTTTATGAAATGAATTGGCATGCTCAACTTGGCTGTGCAAATGATAAATGTGTGTGGGATAGAGAAATGAACGCTTCTCGTCATCCTATGGCACTTGGATTACCATATAAACAACACACAAAGATTGATGTTAGTCCGAGCAAGAAAATTTCTAACCATTTTCTCCTGATGTTGCTGGACTCACCTCCATTTTGCCCCGATGTGGGGTGGTTCTTGACAGGGTTGAAAATGAAAACCGTCGTTCAAAGGGGTTGTCAATGGTCACCTGTAGCGTTTGGGGATATCAAACGAATTCCTCCGTCATCCCAATCCATGTAATTGCTGCGAATAATCCCTACTTCCGTAGGTCCAGATTTTGCTATCTGATCCGCTCCACTTCTCTCTCAAGTGTGTATAGGACGTGTTTGGATTAGGCTTTGCCTCTCGTTTTTTGAGAAAACGTCCTTTTGAAAGTTTTGAACAAATTTTGATTTGGAAAAATCTTTCATTTCTCCAAAAATTTTACCTGTCAAAGAGGATTTTATGATGCACCACGTATGTTTTTATTCATGTTCAGATAACCTCTTGTTTTAAAACATGAATGTTAATGAAGTTAGAATTTTATGTCTTTTCTAGACATCAGATTCCGAAACTCTCTTTTATTATTATTATTATTATTATATATATATTTTTTTAACTTTTTTTTGTTTAACATCTTCAATAGATTGGGGAAAGGGATACTTATCTGTCCACGAGGGCTGGAGATCCCTGAAGATGCAAAAGAATCATGTCATTGTACGTTCATGAATTTTTTCAAAAAAAATTGAAACGATACATCTTTCCCTTGGTTCTGTATTACAGCGGGTAACACATGGGGTGGGAAAACCTGTTTTGCCTTGGTGGCGAACCCCTTGCTCTCGCTTTGTGTTTCCATTTGAACACAAACACGCGGCTTGCAGAATTTGGCCCTCTATCTTGTGGTCTTGATCCCTCCGTTTGGTTGGCGATAAATCTTTCTCAAGGATTTTCCCTAGAGGAGATCCATTTGTGATTTTGGACGCATTCCAGCGCCACTCTTCATGGTTCCATTTCTTGGAGTCCTGACTTCCATGGTCGATAATTCTATTCTCTTCCCTATCGGCGAGTTCTTTTCTTTTGTGGCTTTTTGGCGCCAGTAATTTCCTGTCCATCTAGACGGCGAACCCCTGTCAACGATAAACATTAAGAGTTAGTTTGAGTTCCGAAATTCAAGATAAATCGAAACGATACTGCTTTACTCTCGCTTCGCGTCAAAGATGTGAGGTTCGCAGAAGTTGGCCATCTAGCTTGTGGTCGTGATATCCATCTGGCTGGGAATGAATCATTCTCTAGTATTTACACTGGATGAGATCAATTTGTGCTTTTGGACGTATTCTACGTCATTTTCCAGGGTTCCAATTCTTGGCAAGCTGCCTCCCTGAAACTGACATTTCTTTTCGCCTCAATGTCGGCGAGATCCTTTCTTTTGTGGCTTTCTGGCGCCACCAATTTTCTGCCTCTCCTGACGGCGAATCCCTCATTTCTTAACCCTTTTCATGTTCAGTCATCCTGGAATCATTTAGAGAGAGAAAACGCCACTTGGGGCTCTCGATTTATTCATGGATGGTACTTCTTGACTACATCAGCGTTTACAGGATATCCCAACTCTTCTCCATCCATGTTTACAAGAATTAAGGGCCCCCAAGTAAAACCTTCCTAACCACATATGGTCCTTCATAATTTGGGGTGAACTTGCCCCTTGGGTGTGACACGTTTGGGAGGACCTTCCTGACGACAAGTTCATCAGCCTTGAACGTTCGCGGTCAGACCTTTTGATTGAATGACTTAGCAACTCGCTTCTGATATGCTTAGCCATGGCAGATTGCCCTTAGACGCTTCTCGTCTATCAGGTTTAGCTGTTCGTGTCTCTGCTGAACCCATTTAGCCTCATCAAGCTCGACCTGAGACAAGAGCCTTAATGACGGGATTTCTGTTTCGATCGGTAGGACTGCCTCCATACCGTATACTAGGGAGTAGGGCGTTGCCCCAGTAGAAGTCCGAATTGAGGTTCGGTACGCCATCAGGGCGTAAGGTAGCCTTTCATGCCAATCACGGTAGTTCTCTGCCGTTTTAGCCAGTATCTTCTTGATGTTCTTGTTTGCCGCCTCTACCGCTCCATTCATTTGGGGTCGGTAAGGCGATGAATTAAGATGGCGGATATTGAAACTGTTCAGAAGATTATCCACAGTTTCGTTATTCAGATTCGAGCCATTATCAGTCACGATGGCTTGAGGTGTCCCATATCTCGAGATGATGTCTCGCTTATGAACTTAGCCACGTTCTTTGCAGTCACATTAACGTATGATGCAGCCTCGATCCACTTGGTGAAATAGTCTATTGCCACCAGTATGAACCGGTGCCCGTTTGAGGCCTTAGGGTTGATTGGCCCTATCATGTCTATGCCCCACATTGAGAATGGCCAAGCCTAAGACATTTGATGGAGCTCGTTCGAAGGTGCATTAATTCTATCCCCATATACCTGACACTGATGGCATGATCTTACGTGCTGATTACAATCCGACTCCGAGGTCATCCAGAAATAACCTAGTCGCATGATTTTCTTGGCGAGGAGATGGCCGTTCATGTGCGGACCGCATTCCCCTTCGTGTATTTCGCTCATAAGCGATCTAGCTTCGTTGGCGTCCACGCACCTGAGGAGGACTGAGTCGTAAGATCTCTTGTAGAGAGTTGGACTACTGAGAAAAAACTTGGCAGCCATCTTCGCAATGTACTTCCTGTCCCCTGCTTGAGCACCCGGAGGAAATTCCCCTTTGACTAGGTAGTTCTTTATATCATGATACCAAGGCAGGTCCTCGAACCCCTCTTCAATTACCATGCAATGTGCGGGTTCTCGGGTAATGCCTATGCGCAATGGTTCAATGTCTACGCCGTTTGTTACTTGAAGCATAGATGCCAAAGTAGCCAATGCATCTGCGAAGTGATTTTGCGTCCTTGTCAGATATTCGAAATCAATTACTTCGAATCCCTTGATCGTCTCCTCTAGGAATTTGTCGTACGGGACGAGCTTGAAGTCCCTCGTTTTCCATTCGCCTTGGGTTTGGAGGATGATTAGCATTGAATCTCCATAGACTTGTAACTTCCGCACTTTCAAATTAGTGGCAAGCTGCAAACCAAGGATACATGCTTCATATTCAGCCACGTTGTTGGTGCATGGGAATGCCAGTTTTGCGGCCACGTGGAGATATTAGGACGGCCCCAGTACCTGCCCCAGCTAAATTGACCGCGCCATCAAAATACATAGTCCATTTATCATCTGAGAGTGTCAAAATGTGGCCTTCAGCCTCCTCCTCTTCAGGGGCATCGTGAACTTGGGAATTCTCGGCCAGCATGTCGGTAATGACTCGTCCCTTTACTGACTTCTGGTTTGAGCTTCTGACGTCAAACTCAGAAAGGAGTACCTGCCACTTGGCCAATTTTCCTATCAACGACGGCTTTTCTAGCAAGTATTTGATCGGGTCACTTTCCGTGACTAACTGGATGGTGTGGTGAAGGGTATACTGCCTTAGCCTGCGGAGTAACCATATCAGCGCGACGCACGTTTTTTCTACCTCCGGGGTACCTTGCCTCTGACGCGGTGAACTTCTTGCTCAGGTAATAAACGGCTCGCTCTTTGCCGTTGTCTGGGTTTGTCTGGGCGAGTAAAGCCCCTAGGGATTTGTCATGGCTAGTGAGATAAAGGGTCAGATGAATGCCTTGGAGCGGGGGCACTAGTATCAGCGGACTGACCAGATGCCCCTTGATTTCCTCGAAAGCCTGCTGGCATTCGTGGTCCCACTTGATTTTGGCATTCTTCTTCAATAATTTGAAGAGTGGCTTTGCAGATTCTGAAAGGTGAGATATAAAGCGGGCGATGTAATTCAATCTTCCCAAGAGGCTCCTTACGTCTTTAACTGTTGAAGGGGTGTCAAGACTGAGGATAGCTTGAACTTTGGTGGGGTCAATCTCGACACCACGATTGCTAACTATGAATCCCAGTAGTTTGCCTGACTTCGCACCAAATATGCACTTTGCAGGATTGAGCCTCAGCTTATACTTCCTGAGTCGTTCAAACAACTTCCTCAGTACTAGGGCGTGGTCTTCACCATGCCTGGATTTTGCTATCATATCGTCCACGTAAACCTCTATTTCTTTATGCATCATATCGTGGAATAGTGTAACCATCGTCCTCTGGTAAGTTGCTCAGGCATTCTTCAGGCCAAATGGCATGACTTTGTAGCAGAAGGTGCTCCAAGGCGTGATGAATGACGTTTTGGCTTTATCCTCCTCCTTCATGCGGATTTGATTGTAGCCTGAGAAACCATCCATAAATGAGAACCATTCGAATCCGGCTGTGCTATCGACTAAGACGTCGATGTGTGGCAATGGGAAGTCGTCTTTGGGGCTGGCCATGCTCAAGTCCCGGTAGTCTACGTAGATTCGGACTTTCCCATCCTTCTTCATGACGGGGACAATATTGGCAATCCATTCCGGGTAAGCAATCACTTCGATGAACCCTACTTTGAGGAGCTTCATCACCTCCCCTTCGATTTTTTTTGCCAATTCGGGTTTCGTACGCCTGAGGCACTGCTTCTTGGGCGAGACGTTGGGGTTGATTGGTAGAGCATGCTCTACGATACTAGGGTGTAATCCTGGCATGTCCGCATATGACCATGCGAAAACATCTTGGTATTCTCGCAGGAGTTCAACTATTCTGAATGCTTCTGTCGGTGGTAGACTTTCCCCAATCTTTACCTCTCTGACATTCTCTGGGGTCCCTAAGTTTACTGAAGTGGTACCCTCTACGGTGGGTGGCTTGGAGTCTTCATAGCGTTTCCAATCAACCATGATTCCCTCCTCAACCTGATCGTCTTCTTCTCCTTCGATCTGGTGAGTAGCTTCCTTTTGAGAGTTTGGATAACTTAACGACCTGCTATGTATGTGTGGAATGGTATGCCTGATGGCGGACACGTTGTCATCGATCCCCTTGATAATGACGTTAACAGAGTCTTCCAGGAACAAGCTGGCTAACTGGGGGTCTTCTGTTGCAGCGTCCATCTTCTCGTCTTTCAGCCACTTGGATGCCTGATTGAAGAAACGACTCAGGGGAGTTTCGAACATCTTTCCCTCGCCCCTCCAAGTGTTCGACCCCAGGAAACGGCCACCGCGGCCTCTGCCGCTCCCATAACCTTCCGGTTGGGAGTGTCGACTTGGTTCTCCTTTATAACCTAGCCCTCGGCGGTTTTTTACCGTTGCCAAGCTAACTGGCTCTTGAACACCTTGGTGATGCTTGCCTAAACCGAGGCCCGGGATAAAGCCGTGATGTATCATCATTTTTCCTGCCATGATCGATGATTTGGAGTAATTTGGGGGTCTCATGGCTGTACCGGCTGGTACGTACATAATGTACATTCTCTCCGCAGCGCGAAAGCTTGATTCTTCTCCTGATGTAGGTTCCACCAATGGAATAGCATCAATGTGGCCCGTTAAGTGATCACTCTCTGAGTGTACGGTGATCAGTTTGTCGTTAACGACCATACGGACCTTCTGGTGTAAGTTGGACGGTACGGCGCCGGCTGTGTGAATCCAAGGTCTTCCCAGCAAAAACCCAAATGACGCCGGGATGTCCATGACTTGGAAAGTGATCAGGAACTCTGTTGGGCCCACAAGGACGGGTAGTTCTACCTCTCCAGTTACTTCACCTTTAGCCCCATCGAAAGCACGAATGGTGGATTTCGAGGTTTTGATTGAATCTTCCTTTACCCCGAGGCCTCTCAGCGTGCTTAAAGGGCATATGTCAAATGCAGATCCATTATCTATAAGGACTCGGGATACCCGCTTACCATGGCACATTGCTGATACATAGAGGGCCTTGTTATGTCCTCGTCCTTCCGGTGGGAAGTCTTCATCTGAAAATGAGACTTGGTCTTTCAAGAGGATCGCCCCGACGAAGTCTTCCAATTGGGCCTCGTTGATGGTTTCGGGTACGTGGGTCTCATCCAACACCTTCAAAAGGGCATTTCGATGCTTCTCAGATGTCTTGAAAAGATCCAAGAGCGAGATTTGTGCGGGCATCTTTCTCAGCTACTCGACCTCTTCGAACTCGCTAGTTCTAATGATGGCCAGGACCTGCTTAGCGTCCTCCTCCATTACTCCTTTCTTTTCAACTTCTCCCTCCTTTTGGACTTGGCATCTCTCGGAGCGAGTAATGGCATCCACTTCACTGGTGCCGTAATTCCAATGCACTGCCTTAGGGTTGTAAGTCTCTACTGCGGTGAGTGTGATTACTAGGGGTTGGTCCTTTGTAACCTCGCTTTTGTGAGAACATCTGGCTGCTTCTACCTTGATATCACTATGTTCCTCCTGGATGAACTCAGCGAGGTTGATTACCAGTGGGGTCATACCTTCCACCATGCATATTGATCCAACCAGGTATGGTTCCTCCGAGTCGTATAGGCTTCCCCTTTGATCTATATTGAACACCGCGTTTGCGGCATGGTCGGGCAGTGGATTCTGTTGGATTTTCGGATCCGCTCCGTCAAACTTCAGCAAGTTGCTGTCGATAAGAGCCTGTATGTCGTATTGTAGGGTCCGACAATTATCTACGTTGTGTCCCCTTTCGCCCATGTGATACGCACATGTCTGACTTTCATTGAAACCTATGAACTTTGGTGGTGTTGACCTCGGCGGCTTCTTGGCTAACAACCTTGCCTCTAGAAGTTTAGGAAGTAATTTTGACATCGGGACTGGGAGTGGGGTAAAAGAGGGAGGACCCCTTCCTCTCGGTGCTAGAATCCTCTGGGCCGTCCAGAAGGTGCTCTCCTAGGTCAGGGTGGAGTTTTCGGATCTTTTGGGTCTTGGTGGATTGGAAACGAAGGCAACCTCGGCAGTAGATTCTCGCTCTTTCTTTGCGGGAAATGATCGCTTCGGAGTTACTTCCGGTACGCGCCTTTCTCTTATGGCCCACTCGTGCCTTTCCACCACCTTGATTAAGTGCGCGAAAGTCTGACACCCAGAAGTGTTTAGTTTATCAAAGTAATCGTACGGCAGTGCCTTTAGAAAGATGTCTACTAATTCTTCCTCCGGGATGTATGGCTTAACCTGAGTGGTGAGTGCCCTCCACCTTTGGGCATATAGACGGACGCTTTCAGTCCTCCCTTTCGCGGTCCGCAACAGGTCTTCTCTGGTTGGAGCGGTCAGTGCGTTGAATTTATACTGAGATAAGAAGTCTCCCGCAAACTCATCCCAGTCGTCATACTTTTGTATGTTTAACTCCACGTACCAAGACAGAGCGGCGCCCGCCAGACTCTCTTGAAAGGTGTTGATCAGCAATGACGTGTAATCTGAGTATTTGGCCATCTTGTACAGGTAGTACTTCAAGTGGGTCTTGGGACAGCCCGTCCCATTATATTTTCTTGAGAAATCCGGCTCTTTGTAGTCCACAAGGACTTCGATCTTGGTGAAAGGCATGATTTTATCGTACTTTGACAACTCAAACCCCTGGCTGGTGAGACATTCTTCGATTTTGGCGATCCTTTTTACTCCTTCATCGATCTTGACAGACTGCTCACTCCGTTTCCCTTCTAGGTTGATGGTGACAGGTGAGGCTCTCGGCGGTATTTCATCAGTCGGAGCCTGCTCAGCGCCAGGTGTAACACTAGTCCCAGCAGGCCCACCTGTATCAGACTCGGTAGGCATGCCTGGATTCGCAGTTTGGTTAAGATCAACCGGTAGAGTAGGCCTAGCGTTAGCTGCGATGAATATGTCTTTCATTTCGGCCAGCATCTGAGTCACTTGGTCTAATCGTGCTTCCAGAGTCCCAAGGCGGGCATTAACTTGTTCGTGTTCCATACGGGCCTGAGAACGCGCTTGGGCTCGAGTCCTCGTGATTGAGAGCTACTTGTGATAGAAAAGTAAGATAGCGTGAGGAAATTCTGGGGGGAACATAAGATCCCTCTTTCATTTAATATTTTCGTTTGATGAAATGGCAGCGAGAGACATCTGTGCGGATAATGTCCTCGGCAAAAATTTCTTCAAAAGAAATTATACAATGAAAGAGGAGCAAGCGGTGTTTACTTAAAATGTCCTTCGCACATCCCTCTAATGCCCAGCGAAATTTAGTGATCACATTCGAGAGATAGATCCCTATACATAATTCTAAAGAGGTTAGATGAAAATAGGAAACTCTTATTGTAGCACAAAAGGTGGTCTAATGGAATATAGTGCCTAATCCTTCGCGGGTATAAACTCAAGACGGAGGCGCTTGTTCTGGCAGGCTAAGGACTCGACTCGACGGAGTGCTTCATCTCTTTCTTGAGCAGCCTTCTTAGTTAAAACATCTTGAAGAGTCAATTTGTCAGGCAAGGTGGGAACGACCACCTTAGGTAGAGCTGGTAAGGCGAGACGTATGTAATCCTTAGATGCATGGTGCTCCTTCATGTTCCCTTCAAGCTCGGCCCTGTCCACCATGGTAACAGACGTCGTACGATAGTCACGCCAAGTGTGAATTATGTCGGCGACTATCTTGTCTAGTTGAGCCTTTCGTCCTTCAGTAACCTCTTTGTGATAGTCCAATGCGAGAGGATTGGATTCGAGAGGGGGAGGAATTTGCTGGATGGCGCGGAACTGACGGATCACCCTAAGATGGTAGTATGACGTGACTCCTGTCAATCCCAGCAAAGGAATGACGTTGTCGAACCCGTCGGCTAGGCAAGGGTTATGAGACACAAGCCATTTGGCATACCATTGGATACGAATAGGGACAAGAGACTTGAGATAGTTGAGCCATCTAGAGAACGCCCAACAAGGAAATAGTTTGTTCTTTTCAAAGAAACGAAGTAAGGGGTGAGAGGAAGGGCTAATTTGTGAAATTTGCATATCAGTGGCGAATTCCCTAATGTGAGATGTCAACCAGACCTGGAGAAGACCTATAGGTGCTCTAAAAGTACCCTTACCCGACTTCTTGAATCTTGACAGAGAGATGAATGTTTCGCCAAGAATTAAGTGAGAGAACTTCTTACCGCTACACACTTGGAGTACGATGTGAATGATGGAAGGGATCATGCTCTTATTTGTGTATGGAAAGATAACGAATCCAAAGAAAGCTAGGATAAAGACCCTAGGGATTTGCGTTCCAGATTCGGTGGGTAAACCTGAAGAGAGTTCATCGAGAAATGTTATGGGAATAGCGTTGGTGTTTCCCTTGAGGATGTTTATGATGAGAGTGGAATTGACTTTCAAAAATTGGCTAAGCAGTGATACTGAATCGACATCGATCGGAGGGGTGGCCAAATCGAAAGTCCCGACGGGGCCTATCATGGCATCATACTCCTCGAGAGTTGGGGTGAGCTCGCATTGGCCTATCACAAAAGAAGAGGACTCGGGGCTCCAAAAATGTGACAATGCTTTAATCATGGCAATCCTCGCCTCGAGATGTATCAAGGATGTGAGA
Organism: Rhodomyrtus psidioides; assembly: GCA_021437785.1. Classification (NCBI taxonomy): domain Eukaryota; kingdom Viridiplantae; phylum Streptophyta; class Magnoliopsida; order Myrtales; family Myrtaceae; genus Rhodomyrtus; species Rhodomyrtus psidioides. The sequence continues at coordinate 2,668,185 of JAILYB010000047.1, forward strand.
AAGCCTATCTTCTTCACCACGTAGCCCTTGTAGGTTGGCAGCAGTCGATCCCACATGTTGACGATCGCTCGCGGGAAATGTGCAATTTTAACCTCAGGTGGTCCCATTTTCTGAATCGTATCGAAGGGCATTTATGTCAAACACCGCTTGCTTTTGACGAAAAATAATAATATCGAGCTAAAAGGAAACAGATTCCAAGGGAAGGGAACTTACACATCATTCGAAAAGGATAGGTTATGTCAAACACATTGATCAAGCTCATGAAGTAAGTGAGGGTGAAACTATAAAAATCAAGATAGGGTTTGGAACCTAAGGCCAAGGCTCCCACCTCGAATTCTAGAAGGGGTAGATTCCATTGCACAACTATCGTTGCATTGGGATCCAATCCATAGTTCGAAATGAGCGGAATTGAAAAGTGGATTACCCCGTGTTTTTCCTCACGGAGATTCCATTTTAAATCCCTTCTATTGTTTTCCTATAGGCGGCGCCCGGGGTTTTAGTCGCGGTTGTGTGTGTTTTCAGTGTCGTGCTAAAGCGATAAACATGCATCTTATTTAACAATCACCGCTTCAATGTAAAACATCCACACAATCATTCATTCCTACGCCCAATCTGCATAAAACAATGTTAATCACAGACTACTCCCATTATCACTCCAATCTGCAAAAACATATAACACCTATCGTGAGCGGACTTACCTCACCTTTGAGAGTGCCTGCAGGTTTAGAAATATCACTCGGCGTTTTAATTACGGCCTAAGCCCACTTGAGGTCTAGAACCATAGGTTCTAGAACAAAGTGGCCCCCAGTGGAGTCGCCAGCTGTCGCGACCCGTCCGAAACAGACGCGCTAAATGGATTACCGATCGTGGGCCGTTCCCCCACACCGGAGTGCGAAGCGCGGGGTTTGGATCGGCGCGGACCCTCCCAGGCCCATACCAAATCGCGGCTGGAGTATTTCTTTAAGGGTTCGACGATAAGAGTCGATCGCTTTCGACCTTCAGTGTGGTCGTGGTGGCATGTGCAACTTGTGCATGCATTTGGAGTCGCCACCGGTCTTTTTTGGAGGGTAGACCGGAAACCTTACTGACCGATTGGGAGAGATCGATCAGTTCTGCGGAACTAGAGATTTTGGGTTCGGGGACTTGGTTATGCTGGTGTCATTACCAACACCCTTTCGGTACCTAACGCGAGTGATTTTCCTAACTAAGAGTTCATGCAAGCACAATTTTAGGTGAGGTGGATTTGCTTCAGGGTTTCATGCAGATTGGAAGACTATTCATATCAATCACAATCAATTTTAATGAAAGCGCAATCAAGTGCATAAATAAATCACATCGATACACATTAATTCAAATCAATGGCTTCCTAGTATAGCCATAAGGGCTTAGGGAAGGTGTGATTTTAGACCGGGGGTGAAATGGGAAGATTCAGAGGCAATTAGCCCGAAGGGAAAAATCGTCAATTTTTGGAAGATTTGGATACCGAATTACCCAAAATATTCCATGGCCAGTTGATTGTGGCCATTTCCCATTTTTGAGAATTTTTTGGATTTCTTGATTTTTCTTCAATTTTTTTGGAGGACGATTCGCCCAAAGGGCGAAATTGTCATTTTAAGAAGGGTCGAGTTCATAACACCCGGGGTGAGTCTTGGCCAGTTGATTGTGGCCATTTCCTATTTTTTGGGATTTTTCTGAAATTTTTTTTAAAAAAAATTTGGAAGACAATTCACCGGAAGGGCAAAACCGTGATTTTTGGAAAGATCGGAAGTCGAAAGACCCGAAACAGGTCGTGCCCAGTTGAATGTGGCCATTTCCTATTTTCTGGAATTTTTAGAATTTTTTTTGAATTTTTTCTGATTTTCCATTTTTTTTATTGAATTACTGAATTTATTATTATTATTTATTATATTTTTTTGAATTTTTCAATATTTTAAAAATATTTTTCGGGCCGGGTTGGACCCAGCCCATGCCCCCTGGGCGCCCGGCCCGACCCTACGGGTCGGCCCAGGCCTAAAACGACGCCGTTTTGATTTTTAAAGATGTTTCTATTTTTTTTTTATCAATTTTTCGATTTTTTTATACATTTTCTTTAATTATCCGAAAATCCTCTGGATCTAACGGCCCACGCTGTGCCACGTGGCTGAGTCTCGGGCACCCGATCTTCCGCTAGATCGGACGATCCATAGAGAGCCACGTGGCCCAATATATACCGTCAGATCAAAGCCAATTTTTTATTAATTTTCGAAAATCCCCCATCAGAGGGACCAAACTGTGCCATGCGGCCTCCTCTGGCGCGTCCGATCCTGGGGTCAGATCGTGCGTTCAACAGAGTGCCACTTGGCACACTCTTGACCGTCGGATCGAATTTTATTTATTTATCTGAAAATCATTTATTAATTCTGAAAATATTTTTTTTATTTTTCCAAAAATCCCAGATCGCGACACGTGGCAACACCACGACTGTCCGATCTGGGCGTTTATTTTTACGAACCGGCCCCACATGCTCACGTGGCTGCCGACGTGGCATGCCACGTCATCATTTGACCGGTTGACCGCCGGCGATAGTCGCCGGAGAAGACAATGAACAGTAATTATTCCAGCGACTATCGCCGGAATTCTCGCCGGAAAATGCAAATCGGCCCCTAAACTTCGAATTTTTTTGCCCAATTTGCATCATTCGACTCCTTAGACACTCAGCATCCAAACACAACCATAAAAGTGGCCATGAACACGTCGAAAGTGGCCGGAACGAACCTCCAACTTCCCGACGCCGACGACGATTTGTATAATTTATTTTCTCCACTCAAGCTCGGTTCCCAGCCATCAAACAGCATCCTAGGAGGGTCTAGAAGCTTACCTGAGCTCGTTTCGAGCTCGGCGACCACGTGAACCTCCCCATCGAGCTCCCGGTCCGAGCCATAGCCGGCGAAGCACCGGGCTCGGCTTCCGCCGCGTTTTAATGCAAAATAACGAACAAGCCAGGCTTAGAACAAGTTATAATGAAGCTTAAAGACGAGACTCGCACAGATAGAGCGCGGGGACGGCTCGGCCGAGAGCCAAAATATCAAACCCTCATTTAGGCATTTCGTCGAGCACGTTATAGGCATGCAAGAAATGGAGGTCGGGAGAAGATACCGACCTGTTTTCGACCCGTCGACGGCCGCTGAGGCTCCAGTGAAGCTCCCTTGAAGGTCTTAGACGTCGGTCCGACCTCGTCCTCCCCTCAACTCGCCCGAACTTGCTCTGTCCCTCTATGGCCGAGCTCCTCTCTTTTTTTTCTCCTGAGAATTTGCCCCCCCTCTCTTTTGTCTATGGCCGACCGCCTTTTTGGTCGTCCCAACTCCACCCAACGTCCACCATTCATTACTCCACTCACAAACCTCCCTTTTTTGTAAAAAAATAACGCGGCGGACCTCCCCCACCTTCCCCTACTCTCTAGCCACACGGGTCTGCAACTTAGTTGCAGACCCGGTCGGACCGGGTCGGGTCGGGTCTGACCCGACCGGCCCGGTTCGACCAAATCGGCCCAATTAGGCCCCAAATTGACCTATTTTCATGAAATTGATGGCAAAATCGGACTCCTTGACATGGTTTGTATCGTAAATGGGTATTTTCGTGAATCAATTGATTGAAATTTAGTGAAAACCCTAAATTGTCCCTAGGATCCGAAAATGATTTTTGCTTAATCGATGGCCTAAATGACCAAATTAGTCAAAATTGAGGCTGCCAATGAATTCATCACGATGAAACCCATAGGGTAGAGGTGTTTAATTTTAATGGGTATGCCCGTATGAAATTTAATTTCAAAAATTGTGAAACCGAGGACTAAATTGAGAGAAAACTATGCAATTAGGCCATTTTGTTTAAAATTGACCAAATTGGAGGATAAATTGACACAATTGCACTTTAAGACTTTAGAATCCAATGTCATAGCTTATAAAAAGTAAGAATTGAAAATTAAAAGACTTGAAAAGGAGTTTTTTGGCTCGGTTCGGGTTTATGTTTGTGAAGGAACATAGTGACCCGAGCCGAATTTTCAAGATGTAAAGTGGCACACTTGAAGAGGAGATTAAAAAAATTATTAAATATTTTTTTGTATTTTTCTGACCACTAATGGTATTTTTCTAATTTTTGGGTATTTTTTAATAATTAAATAAATTCAAAAAAATTATTAAAAATTACGGAAAATATTTTTTGTTGAAAATTGACTCTTGAGGCTAGGGCAAGGCCTCCAAAGTTGATTTTGCAATTTTATGATTTTTTTTGGCTATTTTTAATTAATTTTTAAAAATAAAAATCAAAGTAAAAAGAAATTAAAAATCAGGTGTCAACAGTGATGCAGAGGCTGTCTTATATGTGACTACAGGTTCGTCAGGAGACGAATGTGTGCTAGATTCGGGGTGTTCTTATCATATGACGCCTCACAGGAACTGGTTTACTACTTACCAGACTGCAGATGGTGGTAGAGTTCTATTGGGGAATAACGCAGCTTGCAAGGTTGTGGGGATAGGGACAGTTCGAATTCAGATGCACGATGGTGTGGTTCGCACGTTGACAGACGTGAGGCATATACCGGAGCTCATGAAGAACCTTATTTCTCTAGGGACACTCGCTGAAGGTGGAGTGCTGAAGATCTCTCAAGGTGCCATGACAGTGATGAAAGGGAAGAAAGAGAATTCTCTCTATCATCTACTGGGAGAGACCGTGACAGGAGCTGCTGCAGTTTCATCAGGTGAGTCAGATTCTGACTTGACTCGTTTATGGCATATGCGTTTAGGGCACATGAGTGAGGCAGGTATGACGATGCTGAGTGATAGGGGGTTGTTAAAGGGTCAGAAGACAAGTAAGTTAGACTTATGTGAGCACTGTATCTTTGGGAAACAGCGCAGGATTAAGTTTACTACTGGTATTCATTCGACTAAGCAACCGGTTGAGTATATTCATTCAGACGTTTGGGGCCCGTCTCCAGTTCCTTCGAAAGGAGGTGCCCGTTATATGCTGACATTTATCGACGATTATTCAAGGAAAGTATGGGTATACTTTCTGAAGCACAAATCTGATGTGTTTGATCGGTTCAAGAAATTTAAGGCATTGATTGAGAAGCAGTCAGATAAGCAGATCAAGTGCCTGAGAACCGATAACGGCATGGAGTTCTGTGGTAAAGATTTTATCGAGTTCTGCGAGAGAGAAGGTATTGTTAGACACCGCACAGTACCTAGGACACCACAGCAGAATGGCGTGGCAGAACGGAAAAACAGAACTCTACTTGAGCGGGCTCGGAGCATGTTATCACATGCTGGAATTGGCAAGGAATTTTGGGCCGAAGCAGTGAACATGGCATGTTACCTGATTAATAGATCTCCATCATCTGCTATTGAGTGGAAGACTCCAGAGGAAGTATGGTCGGGGAAAACTGTTGATTACTCCGGATTACGAGTATTCGGATGTCCTGTGTATGCTCATGCTAGTGATGGTAAGCTTGAGCCAAGGTCGAAGAAGTGCATATTTCTGGGTTATGCAAATGGGGTGAAAGGCTACCGGCTGTGGTACACTGATCCCAGATCACCCGATTTTCTAATCAGCAGAGACGTGTTCTTTGACGAGACTGCAATGCTTCGATAGAGGAGTCTTGAAACACTACCAGCAGAGCAGACAGATCATGGTGTCAGTAGTGAGGTGGAATTTCAGGTGGAGACTCCAGAGACCTCGAAGGTAACAGAGGTTGAGACTGCAGATGAGGCCGCAATTCCTGAAGTCGGTGATAGTGAACAACCAGTACAGCCGCAGCAGACTCTAGTCGAGGGCAGACAGCGAAGGCAAATAAAACCACCGGTACGATATGGTTATACAGATATTGCTTATGCTTTGACTGTAGGTGACGAGGTGGAGACAGATGAGCCTTCGTCTAACTCTGAGGCGATGGCTAGTTCTAAGTCGTCGCAGTGGCTAGGGGCTATGAGTGAAGAGATGGAATCACTCCATCGAAATCAGACATGGGAGCTAGTTAAAGTACCCAAGAGCCAGAAGATTGTTGGAAGCAAATGGGTCTATAAACGGAAAGAGGGCATTCCTAGTGTCGAGGCAGCGAGGTATAAGGCGAGACTTGTGGCGAAGGGGTTTACACAGCGGGAGGGCATTGACTACAATGAAGTGTTTTCTCCTGTGGTAAGGCATACTTCTATTCGTATTTTACTTGCCTTAGTTGCTGCACAGGATCTCGAGTTGGAGCAGCTTGATGTAAAGACATATTTTCTTCATGGTGAGTTGGAGGAGCAGATTTACATGAGGCAGCCAGAGGGATATGCTATTCCGGGTAAGGAAGACCATGTTTGCTTGTTAAAGAAATCTTTATATGGGCTGAAACAAACTCCTAGGCAGTGGTATAAGCGCTTTGATGCTTTCATGGCTAGTCAGGATTATTCTAAGAGTCAGATGGATAGCTGTGTTTATTTTAGGAGACTGGATGATGAGTCTTTGATATATCTGCTGTTATATGTTGATGATATGCTGATAGTAGCTAAGAATATGTCTGATATTGATGTGCTGAAAAGGCAGTTGAGTGCTGAGTTTGAGATGAAAGATTTATGTGCTGCAAAGAAAATTTTGGGTATGGAGATTTTGCGTGACAGGACTCCTGGATTATTACGTCTGTCTCAAAATAAATATATTGAGAAGATTGTAGCACGTTTTAATATGCAGTCAGCGAAGTCTGTAAGTACACCATTAGCGAAGCACTTTAAACTTTCAATTAAGTCATCACCGCAGACTGAGGAGGATGAGGAGCATATGTCCCGTGTTCCATATTCTAGTGCAATGGGTAGTATTATGTATGCTATGGTATGCACTAGGCCTGATATTTCACAAGCTGTCAGCGTAGTTAGTCGTTTTATGAAGCGTCCTGGTAAAACTCATTGGGAAGCTGTGAAATGGATCCTCAGATATTTGAAGGGGATGGCAGACGTTGGCATAGTGTACCGGAGGAACAGTAATGACAGTGAAACCACAGGTTATATGGATTCTGATCATGCAGGTGACTTGGATGAGTGCAGGTCTTTAGCAGGATACTTGTTTAAGCTTGCAGGTGGTGCAGTTAGTTGGAAAGCGTCCTTACAGGACCACGTGGCCTTGTCGTCGACTGAGGCAGAGTACATGGTACTAACCTTTGTAGCGAAAGAGGCGATATGGTTACAGGGTTTGCTCTTGGACTTTGGTTTGGATCAGAAAAGTGTTGACATACACTGTGATAACCAAGGTGCGATATTTCTGGCGTATAATCCGGTTTATCATGAGCGGACGAAACATATCAATATCAGGTATCACTTCATCCGAGATATATTAGCTAAGGGTAAAGTTGTTGTGTAGAAGATAGCGACAGCGGAGAACCCGGTAGACATAATGACTAAGTCTGTTCCTTTGGCGAAGCTCAAGCTCTGCTTGAGCACTATTGGCGTCTGCAGAGAGTGATCGCCTTTCGGGGCGATGGGAGAGCAGCATGGTTAATGAGCACTATGAGCTGGTTTCAAACATCGAGCCAAGGTGGAGAATTGTTATTTTATGTCTCGAGTTTGTATTTCTTTGGAGATGGAAAATCTTGAAATATGCAAGATTTTAATCAGAGTGGCATCGGGGACTCTTCTGGCCGAATAAGAGGGTAGAAAGAATGAATAAAAGGAAAAGTTCTTTCTGCCACTAAAAGACAAAAAAAAAGGAGGAGCAGATCGTGCAATTCCTTTTGATTGTGAAAAGGAAAAGCGCGTGGGGCCCAGTGAAGAAAAGGAAAGAAAAAAAAGGGTGGCTTTCTCTTCTTGAGTGACACGCCTGCAGGTTTCGTGCATATAAGAAAGGAGAGACTCCTTTCTGCGATTAGGGCCAAAACCACACAATTAGAGTCGCGCCGCAAAAGAAGAAAACTCTTTCTTTTTTGAATAGAAACCGAGCCGTGAAGAGCCACACAGGAGGTGCCATCGTACGAAGACACGAAGAACATCCGAGAACTGTTCTTCGGCGTACGAGGAGCGTTTTTTCGCTTGGGCATCGATTTGTCCGTGAGTTTATTGTTTATTATATCCAATTTAGTTATTTTATTGTAAACACTTGGGGTTTGGGTATAATTTAGGTGCGGGAAATACGAGCGTATTGAGCGATTGTAAATCCGATTATCCAATTATAGTGAATTATTCTTGCTGGCTCTCCCCGTGGATGTAGGTACCGACATTCGGACCGAACCACGTAATTTCTGGTGTCCTTCATCGTTCCACGTTATTTTCTCTGAGCTTTCGCATTGACGTATTTGCAAGATCCTGGTTAATTTCCGCGTATAGTATTACAACAATCCTTTTGATCTTTCTCGGATATTTGCAATGAAGCTGCAACTCTCAAACTTAGTGGATAGTTTGTCGTAAACAGCCTTGGCAAGAGTTGTCTTGCCCCCAAATACCGATGAGCCTTGTGTCCTTAGATTCAACATTCATAAAATCGACCACTTCATTTACTGGTTTGTCCATTCCAACCAAATGGTCAGATATATGAACACAAGATGACTTAAGCTTTACCAACACTTTCCGGGAAATCGAACGTGCGAGTTCTCCTTGGCTGAGTCAGGATACACAACGGAATCAAGTTAACTAAAAGATTGGTGGCAAGCTAGTATACATGTGAGATTAAACAATAACATGAAGTTACAAAACGGATGCTGCACCTAGTGAACAAAAGAATGAATGCATGATTCTCTGGTTCTTTTCAATCGACACAATAGACTATAATGCTTATGTCGCGAAGGTGATCTTCGAGTCTTGAGATAATGAAGTGTAAAATTCCATCACAATTTTTTGTCCAGAAAACAGAAAAAGTTATGCTCTCTAATTATAATCCACATTCAAGCAAAAGAAAGAAAGAGGAAAGAGAAAACGAAGTTGAGTGATTTAACATACCATGCGTTCTTAGTATCCCATCCCTTGATTCCAGTAACCTCTTTGAGCGCCTTTTCCCAGCGTTGCACAATCTCAGCCCCACGTTTCTCTGCATGCTGAGTCAATGCATCCCTATATACTTTTGTTTCAAGCTTCACATCCGAAGGTTCGACGTCGTAGAAAATGGGCATAACCTCCAGTTTACTAGTTTTCCTGCGCTCCATCATGTGTGTTGTAATACTAATGCGCGGAAATAACTAGGATCTTGCAAATACGTCAATGCGAAAGCTCAGAGAAAATAACGAGGAACGATAAAGGACACCAGATATAACGTGGTTCAGTCCGAATATCGGTACCTACATCCACGGGGAGAGCCAGCAAGAACAATCCACTATATCGGAGAATCGGATTTACAATCGCTCAATACTCTCGTGTTTCCCGCACCTAAATTATACCCAAACCCAAGTGTTTACAATAAACAACTCTATTGGATAAATAAACAATAAACTCACAAGCACAAATCTTTCCTGCGTGTGGACTCCTTCGCGCGATCAAGAACTTTACTGTGTCGTCCTTTTTTTTTCTTCTCGCGACGTCCTTCTCACGGAGTCTATCGCGCGCGGCTTCAGGTCGGTCTTAGAACCCGAAAACCCCAAAAGTCCTCCTTTTAACTTTTGGGCGGCTCGGCTCTTCTTTTCGTTTCTTCTCGTGCGGCTAGGTCAGGGACTGAGAAAAAACCCCATACGTTGTCCACCACCTTTTATTTCCTTTTACGACTTCTTCTGCAGGTAAGGAAAGGTAATCTCTTCTTTTCCTTATTTTATTCCTCATGGGTCCCACATTATTATATAACAAAAGTGAGCATCCCTTTTGTCATGTAGCGCCCAATCAAATCCGAGGCAAATTCAACAATTCTCCACCTTTGCTCGAGATTTGAAGCCAGATCAATAGTGCTCATCATCCATGTTGCTCTCCCATCGCCCCCAAAGGCGATCACTCTCCACAGATGCCAATAGTGCTCAAGCGAAGCTTGAGCTTCGCCAAAGGAACAGGCTTAGTCATCATGTCTGCCGGATTCTCTGCTGTCGCTATCTTCTTCACAACAATCTTACCCTTTGCTAATATATCTCGGATGAAATGGTACCTGATATTGATATGTTTCGTCCGCTCGTGATAAACCGGATTATACGCCAGAAATATCGCACCTTGGTTATCACAGTGTATGTGAACACTTTTTTGATCCAACCCAAAGTCCAAGAGCAAACCTTGTAACCATATCGCTTCCTTCGCTACAAAGGTCAGTGCCATGTACTCCGCCTCGGTCGACGACAAGGCCACGTGGTCCTGTAAGGACGCCTTCCAACTAACTGCACCACCTGCAAGCTTAAACAAGTACCCTGCTAATGATCTGCATTCATCCATGTCACCTGCATGATCAGAATCCACAAAACCTGTGGTTTCACTGCCATTACTGTTCCTCCGGTACACTATGCCAACGTCTGCTGTCCCCTTCAAATATCTGAGGATCCATTTCACAGCTTCCCAATGAGTTTTACCAGGACACTTCATAAAACGACTAACTACACTGACAGCTTGTGAAATATCAGGTCCAGTGCATACCATAGCATACATAATACTACTCACGGCACTAGAATACGGAACACGGGACATATGCTCCTCCTCCTCCTCAGTCTGCGGCGATGACTTAACTGAAAGTTTAAAATGCTTCGCTAATGGTGTACTCACAGACTTCGCTGACTGCATATTAAAACATGCTACAATCTTCTCAATATATTTCTTTTGAGACAGACGTAATAATCCAGTAGTCCTGTCACGCAAAATCTCCATACCCAAAATTTTCTTTGCAGCGCCTAAATCTTTCATCTCAAACTCAGCACTCAACTGCCTCTTCAGCACATCAATATCAAACATATTCTTAGCTGCTATCAGCATATCATCAACATATAACAGCAGATATATCAAAGACCCATCATCCAGTCTCCTAAAATAAACGCAGCTATCCATCTGACTCATAGAATAGTCCTGACTAGTCATGAAAGCATCAAAACACTTATACCATTGCCTAGGAGACTGTTTCAGCCCATACAAAGATTTCTTTAACAAGCAAACATGATCTTCCTTACTCGGAATAGCAAATCCCTCTGGCTGCCTCATGTAAATATGCTCCTCCAACTCACCATGAAGAAACGCCGTCTTTACATCAAGCTGCTCCAACTCGAGATCCTGTGCAGCAACTAAGGCAAGTAAAATACGAATAGAAGTATGCCTTACCACAGAAGAAAACACTTCATTGTAGTCAATGCCCTCCCGCTGTGTAAACCCCTTCGCCACAAGTCTCGCCTTATACCTCGCTGCCTCGACACCAGGAATGCCATCTTTCCGTTTGTAGACCCATTTGCTTCCAACAATCTTCTGGCTCTTGGGTACCTTAACTAACTCCCATGTCTGATTTTGATGGAGTGATTCCATCTCTTCACTCATAGCCCCTAGCCACTGCGACGACTCAGAACTTGCCATCGCCTCAGAGTAAGACGAAGGCTCATCTGTCTCCACCTCGTCACCTACAGTCAAAGCATAAGCAATATCTGTATAACCATATCGTACCGGTGGTTTTATTTGCCTTCGCTGTCTACCCTCAACTAGAGTCTGCTACGGCTGTACTGGTTGTTCACTATCACCCACTTCAGGAATTGCGGCCTCTTCTACAGTCTCAACATTTGTTACCTCCGAGGTCTCCGGAGTTTCCACCTGAAACTCCACCTCACTACTGACACCATGATCTGTCTGCTCTGTTGGTAGTGTCTCAGGACTCCTCTGTCGAAGCATTGAAGTCTCGTCGAAGATCACGTCTCTGCTGATTAGAAAACTGGGTGATCTGGGATCAGTACACCACAGCCGGTAGCCTTTCACCCCATGTGCATAACCCAGAAATATGCACTTCTTCGACCTCGGCTCAAGCTTACCATCACTAGCATGAGCATACGCATGACATCCGAATACTCGTAATCCGGAGTAATCAACAGTTATCCCCGACCATACTTCCTCTGGAGTCTTCCACTCAATAGCAGATGATGGAGATCTATTAATCAGGTAACAGGCCATGTTCACTGCTTCAGCCCAAAATTCCTTGCCAATTCCAGCATGTGATAACATGCTCCGAGCCCGCTCAAGTAGAGTTATGTTCTTCCGTTCTGCCACGCCATTCTGCTGTGGTGTCCTAGGTACTGTGCGGTGTCTAACAATACCTTCTCTCTCGCAGAACTCGGTAAAATCTTTACCACAGAACTCCATGCCGTTATCGGTTCTCAGGCACTTGATCTGTTTATCTGACTGCTTCTCAATCAATGCCTTAAATTTCTTGAACCGATCAAACACATCAGATTTGTGCTTCAGAAAGTATACCCATACCTTCCTGGAATAATCGTCGATAAAAGTCAGCATATAACGGGCACCTCCTTTCGAAGGAACCGGAGATGGGCCCTAGACATCTGAATGAATATACTCAACCGGTTGCTTGGTCGAATAAATACATGTAGTAAACTTAATCCTGCGCTGCTTCCCAAAGATGCAGTGCTCACATAAGTCTAACTTACTTGTCTTCCGACCCTTTAACAACCCCCTATCACTCAGCATCGTCATACCTGCCTCACTCATGTGCCCTAAACGCATGTGCCATAAACGAGTCAAGTCAGAATCTGACTCACCTGATGAAACTGCAGCAGCTCCTGTCACGGTTTCTCCTAGTAGATGATAGAGAGAATTCGCTTTCTTCCCTTTCATCACTGTCATGGTACCTCAAGAGATCTTTAGCACTCCACCTTCAGCGGTGTACTTACACCCGATATCATCGAGTGTCCCCATAGAAATAAGGTTCTTCTTGAGCTCCGATACATGCCTCACATCTGTCAATGTGCGAACTACACCATCGTGCATCTGAATTCGAAATGTCCCTATCCCCACAACCTTGCAAGCTGCGTTATTCCCCAATAGAACTCTACCACCATCTGCAGTCTGGTAAGTAGTAAACCAATTCCTATGAGGCGTTATATGATAAGAACACCCCGAATCTAGCACCTATTCGTTTCCTGAAGAACCTGTAGTCACACATAAAACAGCATCTGCATCACTTGTGCTCTCATCAGCAATATTTGCCACACTGACTGTGGCCTTCTGCTTATCACTTCTATTTCTCAACTTAGGACAATCTCTCCTGATGTACCCCTCTTCGTGACATTCAAAGCACTTCACGCGTCCCTTGTATTTTCTATGGCGTGATTTTGACCTGCTTTTACCTCTGCTGCTACTGGACCCCCGATGTTGCTCTCTACCCCGAATCACTAGTCCCTACACTACATCCTGCGCCAAACTGTCATCTCGCAACTTTCTCTGCCACTCTTTAGAAAACAAAGCGGACTTTACCTCCTCTGAGGTAATCGAAGTACGCCCCTGTAGTAGAGAGTCAGTAAAGTGCTCCCATCACTCTGGTAAAGAAGCCAACAACATCATGCCACGTTCTTCATCTTCAAGAATCTTACCGACATTCTTCAAATCCATCATGAGTTTATTAAATTCATCTAGGTGGGTTCTGATAGACGTACCTTCAATATATCTGAACTGGAACATCCTCTTCAACATGTACAAGCGATTGTTCAAACCCTTCTTTACATAGAGCGACTGAAGCTTTGCCCACAATGCTGCGGTATCCTTCTCCTCGCCTACCTCTATTAGCACTTCATCCGATAAATTCAACAGAATTTGACTCCTAGCTTTCCTCATCAACACATCCTTATCAGCATCTTTCATTAATTCAGGCAACTTAGCTTTGCCCTCCAATGCTTCTGCCAAACCTAGAGTTGTCAATAATGCCTCCATCTTGAGGCTCCACAACCCAAAGTTGTTCCTCCCGTTAAACTTCTCAATTTCAGCTTTCACCCCAGTCATAATTGCAACAACAGAATTCCAGATAATAACCAGACAAGCAAAAGCCCCAAATCACAATCCAGAAATCTAACCCAAGCTCTGATACCAATTGTTGTAATACTAATGCGCGGAAATAACCAGGATCTTGCAAATACGTCAATGCGAAAGTTCAGAGAAAATAACGAGGAACGATAAAGGACACCAGAAATAACGTGGTTCGGTCTGAATATCGGTACCTACATCCACGGGGAGAGCCAGCAAGAACAATCCACTATATCGGAGAATCGGATTTACAATTGCTCAATACTCTTGTGTTTCCCGCACCTAAATTATACCCAAACCCAAGTGTTTACAATAAACAACTCTATTGGATAAATAAACAATAAACTCACAAGCACAAATCTTTCCTGCATGTGGACTCCTTCGCGCGATCAAGAACTTTACTGCGTCGTCCTTTTTTTTTTCTTCTCGCGACGTCCTTCTCACGGAGTCTATCGCGCGCGGCTTCAGGTCGGCCTCAGAACCCGAAAACCCCAAAAGTCCTCCTTTTAACTTTTGGGCGGCTCGGCTCTTCTTTTCGTTTCTTCTCGTGCGGCTAGATCAGGGACTGAGAAAAAACCCCATAAGTTGTCCACCACCTTTTATTTCCTTTTACGACTTCTTCTGCAGGTAAGGAAAGGTAATCTCTTCTTTTCCTTATTTTATTCCTCATGGGTCCCACATTATTATATAACAAAAGTGAGCATCCCTTTTGTCATGTAGCGCCCAATCAAAGCCGAGGCAAATTCAACAATGTGTTCCAGCTCACGCAAGCGCCAGCTACTGGAGGCATAACCTCTGGAGAAGATGGGAATGCAGATCTTCGAGTCGTCGATGGCCTGGAAAATCTCTTGCCCGATCTCTTCACCAACGTCGATCCCCTTCTTGTCTATGAAAACACGGATACCCTTATCTAGCAGGACATGATAGAGGGAATCTGCGAAGGTAGCGCGAGTATCCGGTCCTCGAAAGCTCAAGAACACCTCAAACTCAGCTCTTGATGAGCCATGGCTTGTGGATGGAGTTTCCGGAGAAGAGCTCCTGCTTCTTTCCATCGTAGCTGCGTGTGCTAAAATTATGAACGCAAAGACTAAAAATATGTAGAAATCACCTGGTTTCTGTTAACGAAAATTGGCGAGAGCAAGTCGAATGTTAAAATTACCTGATTCAACCTTCTCTAATGCTTCAACAAGAGCTCCCTTCTTCTTTTTCTTCAAGAACTGGAAATGGCAAGAACAGAGCAATCAGTGACATTCATCAAGTTAGTCATCAATCCAGTCAGTGATGACCAAGCTCTTCAAGAACTTCTTTTATTTTTAGCTTTCCCACCACGAGAAAGCAACACAGGGAACGCGATCAAGATCACCCACCCACCTTCTCAAAGAGGGGAATGGCATGTCCTAGCAGGATGGAGATCGCGAGTGTCACGAAACAAACGATGGCGACTACCCACGTCGCCGTCTCCTCCAGAGTACGCTTCTTCTGGTAATCCTCCGCCATCAACCCCTCGCCGGTAGCTCACATTCGACGGAGAATCAGCCCGCGGCGGCGAGAGAAAGAGGGAGCTCCAGTCCAACGAAGGGAAACAAGAGAGGGCGATGGAATGGGAGGTGGAGAAACGAGATGTGCGTGGGAAGGTGTGAAGCAGCTGTGGAACATGTATTACATTGATTTTACAAGACTTGGATAATGGAAAACGCTGTGTTGTGCAATTCAAGGAAGTTGCGAGGACTCCGTTTGGAACAGAGGTCAACGGGCGATGGTCATTGGTCATGTAGGAAAGTGAGAAGAAGTGGTAAAGACATGATTGAAAACAAAAGTGAAAATGGGAACGCCTTCAAACTTTAATTGCATCGTCTGCCCTCTTTGATTGAGGGCAGGCCTGCCCTGTCAAATCAGGGCCGTCCGATCAATCAACGGATGACCCTAATTTGAGGGGTTTTTATTTATTTATTTATTTTAAATAAAAAGGCCCTCAAATTAGGGCCGTCCGTTGCTTGATCGGACGGCCCTGATTTGACAGGGCACGTCTGCCCTCAATCAACGAGGGAAGACGATCTGTTCACTTTATGAATTCTTCATCCTTCTTTTTTGTATCGTCTACAAGCTCTTTTATATTCATTTTTTAGTAACCCCGTAGTATAGCCCATTTCAATTAGAGTGACGTACCTCCTCTTCTCTATTTAAGTTATCAATTAATTTTGGGTTACCAAATCTCGGTTAAGTTATTTACCAAATTTATTTTTTTAATTACCAATCTTTCTTATTTCTTTTATAATTTTCATTCAACTCTCTCTATTATGCCTTAAATAAACTGACTCTTATTTGTCAACTTTTTCTTTCAACCGTTATCAACTCTTGTTTGAGTTAGTTATCAACGTGTATTTGGATTTTCTTAATTTATTAGCTTTTCTATTGAATTATTTAATTTGGAGAAATTGGGAAGTCACGACATAATTATTGGTAATTTCCTAAATAATTGGTAAATTTAAGATTTTGATAATGGGAGAATAGGTTCTATCATTCAGGAAAGAAATTGGTAATTAAAAAAAAAAAGACACGTTGTTTACTAATTTCTTAAACCCTTGATGAGCTTTCCAAGAAGGGCGCTCCAAAGGTTGTCTTCACGTTTGGTAGACCGTGTGAAATGGAAAAGAAAAAAACTTTTAACAAAAAGGAAAAGTTTAGGATGAGTCATGAAACGAATCACAGACGATCTTTACTTTTTCACATCCATTATCATGCTTCCGCGAAATTTCTTGGAAGTGTAGAATCAGTTATCATAGCTTTGCTTTTGAGGCAGCCTCAATCTCTTTGCGATCTTGACCGGGACCTAATTCCATGATCCGAATAATTTGTGCCATCTCATCGCGTTAATACATTTAACATTTTATATAAGTATCCATGTGGCCATTTATTGTATCAAAGTTCAATCCTTCTAACAAATCTTAATGATATGATAGTCATTTTACGACAAATAGATAGAATTTTCTCATTTTTTTCCTTTCTATTAAATGTTCGGTGAGTTTTGACATAATATTTATTAAGCAAAACAAAATGGTTATGAAGAAATCAAAACAATACAGTTGAACTTAAGCATCAATGCTAAAATTCCAAAATATACAAGCATCAGCTAGTCCTAGTCACGAAGCCAAAAGGAAAAGAAAAGGAATTATAGAAAATCTTGTATATTTTGAAGTTTCATACAAATAGCCAAAATTGATCATCAGTCACTTTCGTTACACAGTTTTGTTCCGACTAGGCTATACACCTAGAGGGGTGAATAGGAGTATTTAATCAAACTTCGATAAATAAAGCGAAATTGAAAGTATCGAGTTCGATAGAGGCATAGGTATTAACAGAATCACGTAGTGTTTCTACCAGATAGTAAATAGAAGCAAGTTAGAGAAGAAGGCAATGCATACAAGATTATAGTGGTTCGGCTTTAGGAAGCCTACGTCCACTCTCTCACACTAACAGCCTACTGGTTGGATTCCACTAAATAATCAAATGAGAAATTACATAAGGATGTGATTGCTTGAGCACAAGCACTGCCAACAGAAGCGAGCTTTGCCTCTATCAAGGCTATCCCACTCTACACATTTTACTCTGTATAACACCTCTCACAAGATTTCAAGATGATGAGCTCATAGACAACAATGAAGCTCTCTTTGAATAAGGTTGATAATTTCTTGATTGTCCCACGTTCTTTGAACTTCGTGCTCTTTATAGTCCTCGTCCTCCAAGCTTCATGCTGGACAAATCCACTCCGAGGATCAATCACCAATACTAGCAGTTGGTTTATTGATAAAAGATCACTTGTCGTTTGTGGTGAGAGACACCAGATCTTTGGAAAGATTTATTCGCCCATACAAACAAATCTTAAAACCTTTATACAAAGAATCTAAATAAGGTAGGTGTCTAAAAGTTTGAAAATCAATTAAGATCTCTTATTAAGGAAGGCCTTTAGAAGATCTTTTCGATTGAAAACAACATAACTTAGACACGAGATCCAGTCCAAATTATTGACCGTTAGTGGGAAAATATAACCTGCTAAGATAAGAAATAATAAGATTGATTAGACAATCAAAATATGTCTCAAAAAGGATAACACATTTGTCTGCTTCTGCCACGAATCCTGCCTGCTTCTATTAAATCAAAGACATTAAGCTTATTAGGTGCAAGAGGCATAGAGATATATATTTGTAGTAATTCCTCAAAGTATAAATCAAAGTCTTTTCAACAAAGTATGGAAGGTTTTGTTTTCTTCAAAATTAAACATAATTTCTCAACAGTTTTAATGTCCATTAGAGTCCCCAAATCCAAAAACACAGCTCCTAGCATTAAATTATGATATTCCAAGATCATCCATGCGAAAAATCATGGACTAATAGATTGGTGAGAGGACGTGATCAAAACCTTCTATTAGTAGAAGTTCTAATTGGCAAAGCACATGACTAGTAAAAAAATATATAGTCTTGTATAAATGTTACTTGGGTGTAATAGTTTAGTATTTTTTTATGAGACAAAAATTAATATTTGATAGATGTGACATGCAAATACCGATTTTGAATTTCTAATTATTTTAACCAAACAAATAGAGTTGGGAACTAATTTCGTAGAGCCTACGCGAAAATTTCCAAAGATGTCAAATGGTTATACTTTTTGTGAGGTGGGGTGATCCCCACCCTTCACTTAGGGGCCCCACCTAAATGAAGGGTGGGGTCCAGTTGGTGTACCGTCTTTGACCAGCCATAAACAAAATGAAAATATTTAAGATTGGTTACGAAAGGAATCTTAAACGATCTTGCTTTTTCTCATCCATTATTGTGTTTCTTTGACCTTTCTTAGAAATCCAGAATCAACTGTGCCTTTAAAAATTTTATATTCTCTCCAAAGTAATATTCTCTTGCTATTTTCAAACTTCTATTTGTATTTATTAGCAAAGACTTATAATTACCAGTCATTTTTAGAAATTGCCAACTTAAATTTGAGTAACTTACCCACTTTTCTCTGATTAAATTGCCCAATTAATTTGCAGTTACCAAGGTTACTTACCAAGAAACTTTTCTTATTTTTTTACCAACTCCCAATTACCTTCCTTTATTGCACCTTAAACTTTTCAAGTACACACTTTATCTTATGTGATTTATCAACCAGTTCTCCGATTAAGTTTTCAACTGATTATCGACTCTCATTTGGGTTAACTAGCAGCATTCATTCGTTTATTCATTTATCAAATTTTCCGTTAGATTAGTTAATCTAGAAGAGAATTCGTAAGTCACCAAATAAACATTTGTAATTTCATACATATTTGGTAAACTTAATATCTCGTTAAGAAATTTAAATAAATGTTGCTAATAAAAGAAATTTCTAACAGTCCAAAGAACGAACCTAAAAAGGTAAAGATCTCCATTATTGGTGTTCCACTTGAAGTGGAAAAGAGTGATAGTCTTTTTCCAGCCATCAACAAAAAGATATAAAAATATAAAGTGAGTCAGGAAAGAATTCACAAATGATCCTATTTTATGGTGTTTCTATGATCTTTGTTTGGAAATCTAGAATTAGCTATATCTTTAGGCACGAAGATATAATGGTGTATGGGGCCAATATGCAAAATAATAATAATAATAATAATAATAACAACAACAACAACAACAACAACAACAACAACAACACCAACACACGCCCCCCTCTAACTTTAACATTTATGACAATTATATCCAATTTTTTTTATCTCATAAAAACTTCTAAATTTTACTTTTGTTCCAATTTTACCAACCAAGTACCAAAAAAACCCTCAACTTTAGCATATATCTCATATTATATTCAAAAAAGAAATTATCTCATAAAAAACTTCAACATTTATTTTTGTCCCAATTTTACCACTATTAGTCTTCCGTTTATAATCATCATTGTCGCAACCCGTCGACATCGAGACCTCCACCTTGATGGGATAGGGCTAATGGATTGCCGATCGGGCCCCCCACTCTAGAATGTGGATCGCGTCTCTTCTCGGCGCGGACCCTCCCGTGCCCATACCAAATAGCGGCAAGAGTTCTGACTTTTGGAGCTTTGGTCAATAAGAATCGATCGCCTTCGAGCTTAGTGTGGTCGTGGTGGCATGTGTAAGTAAGCATGCATTTGGAGTCGCCATCGGTCCTTCTTGGAAGGTGAACCGGAAACCTCGCTGATCGATTGGGAGATATCGATTAGTTCTGCGGAACTAGAAATTTCGAGTTCGGTGACTTGGTTACGTTGGTGTCATTACCAATGCCATTTCGATACCTAACGTGAGTGATTTTCCTAATACTAAGATTTCATCCTGGGAATTTCGAGCGAGGTAAGTCGGATTGGGGTTTTCATGCATATTGGAAGACTAATCATATTAGTCACAATCAATGTATTGAAAGCACAATCAAATGCATAAATGAACCACGTCAATGCACGTCAATTCAGAACAAGGGCTTCCTAATATAGCCCTAATGGCTTAAAGAATGGGTGATCAGGGTCTAGAGATAGTTTGCGAAAATTTGGAGATGATTTGCAAGAAGGGAGAAATCATCATTTTTTTAGGGTTCGAATGTCGAATTACCCTAAAATAGTCCATGGCCAGTTGCCTGTGACCATTTTCCATTTTTAGGAATTTTTCTGAATTTTTCTCTTCTCGTGAAATCGTCATTTTTTAAAAATTCGAGGATCAAAGTACCTAAAATAGGTCTTGACTAGTTGATTGTGGCAATTTCCTATTTTTTGAGATTTTTTGGGATCTACATGAATTTTTTCAATTTTCTTGAATTTTTTAATGAATTATATATATATATATATATATATATATTTAAAACAGTTTTCAAATTGTTCTGATTTTTTAATAATTTATCCGAATTTTTTATTATTAAAACATTTTCCAGACCGGGTCAACCCGACCCACGCCTCTTGGGCGTCCAGTCCGACCTTAAGGGACCGAATCGATCTAAAACGACACCGTTTTGGATTTTTCGAAATTTTTTAATCAATGTTTTGAATTATCTGAAGTTCTGATAAATAAAACCCCATCGGTCGGATCATAGAGTGCCACGTGGTGCACTCTCGGCCGTCCGATCCATTTTAATTTTTTAAAATTCATTTATTAATTATAAAATTATTTTTTATTTTTGAAAATCTTGGATTGCAACATGTGTTGAGGCCAAGGCCGTCCGATCCAGGTTTTGGTTCCCTTAAGGCACGGCCTCACTTGCCGACTTGAATGCCTACGTGGCATGCCATGCAGCGCCACGTCGGCGCTGACTGGTCTACCCTCGCCGTGGATGATGACCGGCGACTCGCCAGAATAGTCATTATTCCGGTGAAGTCGCCAGAATCTTGCCGGAGCCAGCTAAACCGAACCCAAAAATGCCATTTTTTTTTTTGCACAATTTTGACACCAATTCAAACCCAACACATGGGATGGAAGCTAAAAACGTGCCTTAAACACCAAGAACCCGACGTCCACTGTCCCGGCTCCGGCGAAACTTTTTGCGATTTTTTTTTACTACGTCGAACTCCAATTCTAATACATCAACCAACATCTAGAGGCCACAAGAGAGCTTACCCGAGCTCCGATGGAGCTTAGTGACCACCATTTGTGACGGCTCGAGCCTTCAGTTGGTGTCGAGACCGAAAGAGCTCCGGCTACGATTCCCGGCCCAGTTTAATGCAAAGAAAAGACCATGAAAGACTAAAGCCGGTTCTAGGACACATTCAGGACGGGGGATTGTCAAAAAAAGACTCAGACATAATGCATCCAAAGGCATTCGAGGGAGAACACGCATCAAACCAGATATGGGCATTTCATCGAACAGGTCATATACATGTGGAAAATAGTAATCAAGCTAGCAAAACGAGAAGTCACCGGGAAAATCGAGAATAAATATGATTCGTATGAGACTATAGGGAGGTAATGCAACGTCAGTATAGGTTTGGTTTGGGTCGGTTTGATCTCCACAATCTCTGTGTGCGCAAATCAGAGTATGAAGTGGGGAGCCAAGAACCGACCTGTTTGGCAATAACTGGCGGCGGATGGGACTTCGACGATCGCTTGTTGATCGCCTTAGGTCTCGTTCAGATGCGCTTTTACTCAAATCCCTCCCTCACAGCTCGCTTACTCTCGGTCCCTCTCTATGCTTTGTTTTTCGAACGCCGGAGCTCCGGCCGAGACTCTCACCCTCTCTCGAGCTCTCTTCTTGCTCTCTCTGTGTTGTCTCCGTGTGTGTGTCGACGTATGTAGAATGGCCAGCCTCCCTCGAATGACCTCCTCTCTCTCTCTCTAGTATCCTCGGCCCCACTCTCTCCTCTCGTACAATCGACCAACATTCTCCTCTCTCAGCCACGGTCATCATCCTTTTTTGCGATCCCAATGTGCCAGCTCACTCCCTCCGTGCGTCCTCGGTGCAGCAGACAACAAAACACCAGGATCACGTGCGAGGGAGAGCTTGAAATCGTGCGAAAAATGGCGCCTGCCCATGTGCAATGCAGACCCGGGTCTACTGGGCCGGGTCGGACTTCGGTCCCGATTTTTGCGAAATTGGACCCCCCATTTGGCATTTTGTTATGAAATTGATGTTAAAATTGAGTTTCCCAGTACGAATTTCATGTAAATTGGTGTTTCCATGTATTTTTGGCTTGAAATTCGATGAAGACCCCAAATTGCCAATAGGATCCGAAAATGATTTTTGCAGTTTTCAAGGCTCAAATTACCAAATATGTCCAACTTAAGGCCATCATTAGTCCGGAATGATGCATAATATAGGGTAGAGATGTTTGATTTTCATGGGCGTGGCCTGAGAGAATTTAATTTCACAATTCGTGAAACCAAGGACTAAATTGAAAATAATTTGTGCAATTAAGCTCATTTGGTTAAAATTGATCAAATTGGAGGGCGAATTAACGCTATTGCAGTTCAAGGCTCTAGATACCAATGTCATAGCTTATTAAAAGTGAAAATTGAAAAACAAAAGACTCAAAAAAGAATTTTTATGCTCGATTGGGATTTAGGTTTGTGAAGGAACATAGTGACCCAAGTCTAATTTTCGAGATTTTAAGTGACCAACTTGAAGAGAGAATTAAAATAAAAATATGAACGTTTATATATATATATACCATGAATGGTATTTTTTCTGATTTTTTTGGGTATCCTTATAATGAAATAAATTTGAAAAAATATTAAAAATTATGAAAAATATTTTTTGTTCAAAATTGGTTCCTAGGCTAGACCAAGGTTTTCAAAGATGATTTTGCAATTTTTATAATTTTTTGGCTATTTTTAATGAATTTTGAAAATAAAATAGAAATAAAAAATAATTAAAAATCAGGTGTCAACAATCATTAGTTAATTTTACGTGGCATCTTTAATTCATTAATGAATTACGCCTCAGTAAAACTGACATGAAAAAAATTCCGAACTCCTATTCTGTTGTTTGTTTCCCCTATATATTGTCAAGATATGTAGTCACCAAAGACGGCACGTTTCATATTCTCGGCACTCAACATCTTAAAGAATGACTAGGCATGGAGATATTCTGACAAACTTTTTAAAATCTCGTCGTCATTGAAATCTACTATTTCTAAATTTCGAAAATTCATTGGTAAATTCGGCAAAAAAAATTCGAGTAACGTAGAATTAACTAACGGTGATTATGAACAAAAGGATGACGGTGGTAGAATTGTGATAAAAATAAAAGTTGGTTGTTTTTTAGAAGATAAAATAAAGTTTTGGATATAATTGAGACATATACTAAAGTTGATGGTTTTTCGGATATTAGGATAGTAAACTTGGGACAAAAGTAAAAGTTAGGGTTTTTTATGAGACAAAAAAGTTTTGGATATAATCGAGACAAATGCTAAAGTTAGAGTTTTTTTTTTTTTTTTGTATTAGGCCAAGGTGTATGCATGTTTGGATACACTTAAATACGAAGTTAAGTCACTGGCTTTCCTATCAAAAGTCAACATATTTTGTAGGCTATTGAAATTTGTGGTGGAATATGTAATTTTATATATTGATGATTAATCTTCACATTTTGAAAGGTCTGAGGAGTAATTTTTTTAACCGTAAAACGCCAAAGCAAAAGACAAAAAAAAAGTTCCATACTAACTGAATAGAATTAATTTTTCATGTATGAAGGAAATATTTCACGTGCTAATCCTATTATTTTGTAACTATTACATGACTTTATGATAATTTAATGGGCCTTTCGTCTCTATCCACTCGTCAACGGTTACAATTGGTACAGTAATAGGCTAAGGACTCCGTGGTCTGAGGGCAAAGCTTGACTCAACCGCAAATCTCGAGAGGAGCTGCAGGCTTCGAGGAGCTTCAACTTGTTGGGAAAAGGCTGAAGGCGTGTCTATTGGCACGTCACATGCTCTTTCGTTCTTTATGATTCAAAAGCTTGTGGCTTCTTGTACTATAACCTCAATATGCGTTCATTGAACATATTATATATCCTAAGCATAAAGAATCAAATCGACGTATGTCAGAATTTCAGGTTTCATTCACAACCACATTATCTTGTCCGTTCATACCAAAATGATCTGTTTGAAAATAAAAATACATATGATTGATTATTCAAACAAAGAGTAGAGTTTGAGAGAGTAAAGAGCGAAGTTTCTCCGCTCCCCCTTTGACATTCTCATTTCACCGGCCATCTCAAAGGGGTCATGTCTAAAGGATTCTTCACACTTCTCTGTCAATGAGCCCCATCCTTTTCCCTAACGAATAGGGAATAACTATTGTAAGTCCTTGTAACTCTGATATAACCTAAAGTCTAGTGACTCGAACAGTCTAAGTCTCTACGTAAATAATGGAGGCTGAAGAGACCAAAGCAGATAATGGAAGCGCCACCGACAAAATCTTCCTTGTGAATTTGAAACGGAAATTATGCAAAGCTCCTGGCGGGTAGCAGACAATTCGCTCAATGGCAGCCATGACAGAGGCTCTTGAAAAACTTCCAGCGATTGGAATATGGACGATTCTTGTGTTCGTGTGTTAAAACTAGGATTTGTGTTTCCGTGCCCGTAAATTCATGAAACCGGTGATAACTGTCAGATCTTGTTGGTAAAAATGAAGTTGACTGATAACTTGCTTATCGTGACGTCCCAACTCCTTTTCAGATTAATCCAACAAGTAGGAAATTATTGACGTGGACAACAGCCGTCTTAGGTGGATCCGCCGACGTTAACATGGACAATCTTTATAAGCTTTGTAATTTTCTCTTTTTCTGTTTTATTTTCTGGTTTTGCATTATGTTGGGCGAGGCTCAACCTTGTAACAGCTGGATCTGGTGAGGGTTAGACCCTCACGATCTTTGAGTCAGCCTCCTTAGCCCAGCCCTTGGAAAAGATCTCTAGTGACCTCACTACCCACAATGAAAAAATAGAAAAGAAAAGTGAAAAGACGAAAATAAGAAAACAATAATAAAATTATTAAAAAATCTAAAAATTATTCTTGTGAGTACCGGTGGTGCCATGTAGGACGGCCGATGTTTATGTCAATAATTTCCGGCCAAAAATAACCGAATGGAATGAATTTGTAAATTATTAAAAAGTTTAGAACTAAATTGGTCAAATTAAGAATTTTAGAGCTGAATTGACAAAATTGAACTAGATTTAGGACTTTTTTGAAAAAATTTCCCACCTAAAACTAGTTGGTAACTTGTCATTAGGAATGTCCTTAAAATACTCTAATCGAACTTAGCAATTTCTTATAAAAGTTAGAAATTTTAACACCTAGATAACCATACAAAAATAAGGCTACGTTTGGTAGTCAGGATAGGATAAAATTTGTTGGATCTAGCAATATCATTCAAAGATGCCCTTGTTATTCCCAATAGGATGGCGCGATAACAGATCGATTCTTCCAAAGCGCGCCTCGTTGTTCTTCTTTAAATATTTCTAACTTCGAATTCTCTTTATTTTTATTCCTATCCATATAAGAAGTTTTATAACCTTGGCTAAAATCCTTAACCCTTCCACCTCTTACTAAGACTACATAGTGTTCTTGTGAATTATGGCCAATACCAGGTATATAAGCAGTGATTTCAAATCCAGAGGTTAATCGTACTCTGGCAACTTTATGTAAGGTAGAGTTTGGTTTTTTGGGGGTGATAGTGGAAAAGTTGACAGTTTTTTTTGTCAATAACTATAAATTCCAATTAACTGTTGATTAGTTGGTAAGAAGTGCGATTCAAGTTGGATTGAAAATTGAATCTAATAATATAATTTGAGTTCTACCCAGATCCATATCAGCAATTCAGTTTGAGTTACGTGAACTTCAAAGGATTTTATTTCAAGAAAATCAATCCATCCCCTCATAAATCTGGCCCTGCCCGGCTACTAATCTCTCATAGGACAGACCCAGAGCTCATCCACAAACACTTGAAGCACTTGACTAATTTCAAATGAATCAACCAGACACTCCAATGGACATTGGTAATCCATAGGGAGGACCGTTATCTCAAGATCCATACGACTACGGATTCCCTCAGCCAAGCATAGCCGCCTCGGATATTCCATCATCCGTCTCCTACAATGGACTCCTGAATATGAGTTCACTGAAGAACTCAAATGGTTTTTTTGGTATTTGTTTAATTTGCACACTGTGGCAATTGAATTCCAAACAGACAAGATCATCAAAGTCCTCTCTGATGCTTTAATGGGAACTTCTCTGACCAGAAACCTCTCACTGAGTTACTCACATGGTTTCAACCATTGCAAGCCTGGAAACACATGTTTGTCCAGCAGAGATTCATTGAACGTCCTGAACCAGAAAGGCATACTACTTGCCTATTCAGCAAACCATGGTACTACATTGGTCCAACTGGAGATCCTCGCACACAAGTTGCTCCAGCAGGAACTACAACATTCAAGCCTGATCTCCAAAAGCAAAAGTTTGAAGTACATCGTACTCTACCCAGATCCATATCAGCAATTCAGTTTGAGTCTCACACCCAAGTTCCATAGCCTTGGGTCCGCTATCCCAATCATGATTTTCCTACCCTCATAGGGAAAGGTCCTTCCCCTTTTGGGCCGGTTGTGGGCGAGGAGGGATTCGAACCCCCGACATCGTGGTTCGTAGTCACGTGCTCTAATCCTCTGAGCTACAGGCCTCGCCTTGTCTCCACTGGATCTATTCCCGGGAGTACCCTAAAAAAAGGAACTTTTCCTCTCTCCAGCCATTTCGGGTTAAGAAGATGTGAAAGCGCCTTTCTCTCTATAATATAATAAGGGTGCATTCCGAGGTGTGAAGTGGGAGAGAAGGGATTTCAGAATTTGGGGTTTTGAATAAAACGACATTTTCCTTTTTTTTTAATAGATATGAAAAAGTAGTAATAAGAATGAGAGGTCTTCTGGATCTGACCATCAAATGAAATGTGAATAACCCGTCCTCCTCTCTTTGAAACAAGGGGGTCTTATGGATCTGACCAACTGTCCATCCTACCTCCTCTACGTTCTTGACAGCCCATCTTTGTCTCAGTAGAGTCTTTCACTGTAGTAGGTAAACTTGAAGGAGAAAGAGACATTACTTTGGGCTTTGTTGATTTAGTACGTGATGATTTTATTGAAAAAGATCGAAGCCTGCGGAGGTAAATCTTTGCTTGCTAGGCAATGATTTGGAAGATCCAAAACCAAAAATAGTGGTATTTGCTAGCAACAACATAATGGAGGCAGTCAATCAATATAGATGGATCCGAAATCTATTTATAATCCTCTGTTAGTTGGATTAATGGATCATTCAATTGGAAATGATAAAAGAATGTATAGGTAGTTAAAATGAGTTCTAAAAAGCATATACATATAGTATACCACCTTATTACCTTATTTCCTCTATGAGGGTGAATAGGTGATTCTGAGTATAATTGAAATTTAATGCGGAAATAAAAACAATTTCAATTCTTAATCTCGAACAGAATGATATAATAACGTGTAGACAATTCAAACACAGATGTAGAGTTTAGAGAAGAGAATGATGCACGCTGAGTTTATAGTGATTCGGCTTGTCAGGCCTACGTCCACTCTCCCATGATGATAGCCGATTGACTGGATTTCACTAGAATGATTTGATGAAGATTACAAGTGATAACAGACACTCAGTCTTTCTTACAAACCCTCATAGTGAAAGAAATTTAGAACTCTCAGAATAGTTTAGTGAATCTGAACAACTCTTGACCTTTGAAATTCTTGTTCACCACCCCCTTCGTAGAACACCACGATTCTTCTTTTATACTCTTTTACCTCCAAACTAGCCGTTGGATGATCGATCAAAGGATCGTTCTTTAATCCTTGATTGGACGTCATCAATCGTGATTGAACGAGATTGTATCTAAGAAGATATGATAACCGTTGAAGTAGAATTTGAACCCTTCTGATTCAGCTACCCATACAACCAAATCTTCAGTTTCCAAAAGTGGAGTAGATTCAAATAAGTCACCAAAGATCTTCGTGGAGGGTAATATCCAATCGTAGATTTCCTCCTAATTGATTGAAGAAAAATCTTATCAATCAAATATTACATACTTCCATAATAAAACTTGCTTGTTTGGAAACCTGCCATTCGTAGGTCTTCAGAATCTGTTTTGTGAATAGGTGCATAATTTGACCAGTCTCAAAAGCAGTCCTCAGAAGAAGACTTTCTGAATCTGAGCATATATTTTAGAATGCAAATGCTGAGCTTCAATAAAGTCCATCTGACATTGCAAATAGTTCTTTAGACAAATAATCATTCAAATGAGAAATCATGTTACATTTGATCCTCATAAGCAACTCCATCTGAATGTCCTCAGATGTACTCCATCTGACCGTCTTCAGAAGCACTCCATTTGACCGTCTTTGAAAGCACTTCATCTGAGCACCTTCAGAGGTACCTCCATCTGGCCATCTTCAGAAGGACTCCTTCTAAACATCTTCAGAAGCAACTATATGGCTACTAATTTAACGAGTCTTAGTGACAGACTTGGAGCAATACAAACTTATGTTTACACATTCTTCCTATAATAAGACATTTCAAATATTACACAGATTCTGTTGATAATTTTGTCAGAATCAAAATAGAAGAAAAATTTCCATAACAATCTTCCCCTTTTTGATGATGACAAGACTTTCGAAATGTCAATAAGTGTATAGAATAGTATGTTGAATGGTGAATATTTAATAGATAGAGAAAGTAGAAATATCACCAGAATGTAGAAATATCACCAGATCATCAGGAGTTACATCCTGCAATAATACAAAATAGAAACACCTGTGTTGACACCTGATTTTTGACCATTTATTATTATGACTTTTATTCTTTAAAATTAATTAAAAATATCAAAAAAGGTCATAAAATCACAAAATCAACTTTGGAAGCCTTGGCCTAGCCTCAAGAACCAATTTTGAACAAAAAATATTTTTCGTAATTTTTAATAATTTTTCGAATTTATTTAATTATTAAAAATACCAAAAAAATCAGAAAAATAACATTCATGGTCAGAAAAATACACAAAAATATTCAATAATTTTTCTTTAATTTCCCCTTCAAGTGTGTCACTTTAAATCTTGAAAATTCGGCTCGGGTCACTATGTTCATTCACAAACATAAACCCGAACTGAGCCTAAAAAAATCATTTTCGAGTCTTTTAATTTTCAATTCGCCCTTTTATAAGCTATGACATTGGATTCTAAAGTCTCGAAGTGCAATTGGGTCAATTTGCTCTCCAATTTGATCAATTTTGACCAAAAAGGCTTAATTGCACAATTTCCTTTTGATTTAGTCCCCGGTTTCACAATTTTCGAAATTAAATTTCACACGGGCGTACCCATTGAAATTAAATACCGCTAACCTATAGTTTTCATCATTCTGAATCCATTGGTGGCCTCAATTCGAGTTAATTTGGTCGTTTGGACCCTTGATTGGACAAAACTCGTTTTCGAATCCTAAGGGCAATTTGGGGTTTTCACTAAATTTCAATCAATTGATTCACGAAGATACCCCTGCTTGATAGAAAACATGTCAAGGAGTCCGATTTTGCCGTCAATTTCATGAAAAGAGGTGGATTCGGGGTCCAATTTGACAAAATTTGTTCGAACCGAGCCGGTCGGGTCAGACCCGACCCGACCCGGTCCGACCGGGTCTACACTTGCAGACCCACCGTCGCCCAAAGCGCACCGAAAGAAAAAAAAGGGGAAAGGAGGAGAGGGACCTCGGGGGAGAATTCTTTAAAAAAAAGGGGAGGAACGAGTGCGGGGGACAAAGAAAAGCAATGGTGGATCGCCTTGGTGGACCGGTGGCCACGGAAAGGCCGGTCGGCCAAGAGCAAATAAAAAAAGGAGAGAGAGAGAGAGAGCAGGAGGCCGAGAGCTGTGGGAGGAGAGTTCGAGTCGCGACGAAGTTCAAGCAGAGGTCGTGAGGTCTCCGCTGGACGAGCTCACCACCGCCGAAGCCCCGATCGCCGCCGGAAGCGCGAAAAAACGATCGGTAACTCCTCGGTCTCATCCTCCCCTGTTTTCCCCTGTTTGCAAAATGCACTGTGGGTTCGGTTCCGTTTGGTTTCCGGCCAAACGGAGCCGAACCGATCATTGTCCAAAGTCTATTCACGTCTCTATATGCATGTTTAAAGATCATGTTGCTTCGGTTCTGCTCGAAACGCACAAGGATCTAGCCTAAACGTTCGTTCCTCGCACGCCCGTCACGTGTTCGACGAAATGCCCGCCTATGGTTTAACCCGAGTTTGTCCTCGGTCGTGCGTTACCCGAGTGATCTGTGCCTGCATAATGCCTTAAGATAGTCTTAGGACCGACTCTAATCCTTCCCATCACTCTCTTTTGCATCGGATCCCGTCGACGATGGTGGTCGGAGCTTCCCGGTCCTAACCCGAGACGAGACCTCATACCGGCGTTGACAGTGGTCGCCAAGCTCTAAAAGAGCCCCAGGTAAGTCTCCTCAGCCCTCTTGGACGTGATTCGGTTGGTTGGAATCGAGTTTAGTCAAAAAAAAAAAAACGTGAAATATTTTTGTCGCCGGAAACGTCACTGTTACCGTTCGGCTCCGGCGTGTTTGTCGTGTTCGGTGGCTTTAAATCGAGCGCATAGTAATCCAGAGACAATAAGGAGTCGAGGGGAATCAAGAGGGTAAAAAAAATGCCGAATTTGGGGTCTGTGCACGACTTTCCGGCGAGATTTCCGGCAACTTCGCCGGAATTTTCACTGTTCCGGCGAAGCGCCGGATATCCTCTCCGGCGGGTTGCGAGACCGTTGACCAGTCAATGGCTGATGTGGCGTGCCACGTGGGCAGCCACATCAGCCGGGTGGGGTCGCGCCGTAGAAATAAAACAAATGAAACGGACGGTCTCGATCGCGACACGTGTCGCGATCTGGGGTTTTCGAAAAATAAAAAAATATTTTCAGAATTAATATAAATATTTTCGAGTAATAAATTAAAAATCAATCCGACGGTTTAAATTGTGCCAAGTGGCTTTCTGTGAATCGTCCGATCTTGTCTAAGATCGGACGCACCAGGAGTAGCCACGTGGCGCAATCTGAAGCGTCCTTTCTCACTAGGCGAAGCGACGCCGTTTTGGGTCTTTGAGGAGGCGGGCCGGGCCTGGGTCGCGGGTCCGGATCGTGGGCTGGGTTTGACCCGGCCCGGAGAATTTTTTTAAATAAAAAAAAATCAGAAAATAATAAAAAATAATAATAATAATAAAAATTCAAAAATCAATAAAAAAATAATAAAAATCATAAAAAATTCAAAAAAATTCAGAAAATTCAGAAAAATTATAAAAAATTCCAGAAAATAGGAAATGGTCACATTCAACTGGCCATGACCTGTTTCGGGTCTTTTGACCCCCGAACCTTCCAGAAATGACGGTTTTGCCCTTCCGGCAAACTGTCTTCCAAAAAAATTCTAAAAAAATCCAGGAAAATCCCAAAAAATAGGAAATGGTCACAGACAACTGGCCAAGACTCATTCCGGGTGTTTTGAACCCCGACCCTTCTTAAAATGACGATTTCGCCCTTTGGGCGAATCGTCTTCCAAAAATTGATTGTGATTGATAGGAATAGTCGTCCAATCTGTATGAAACCCTGAATCAAACCTACCCCACCCAAACTTGCGCCTGCATGAACTCTTGGCTAGGAAAATCACTTGCGTTAGGTACCGAAAGGGCGTTGGTAATGACACCGACGTAACCAAGTCCCCGAACCCAAAATCTCTGGTTCTGCAGAACTGATCGATCTCTCCCAATCGATCAGTAAGGTTTCCGGTCTACCCTCCAAGAAAGACCGGTGGCGACTCCAAATACATGCACAATTTGCACATGCCACCACGACCACACTGAAGGTCGAAAGCGATCGACTCTTATCGTCGAATCCCTTTGAAAAATACTCCCACCGCGATTTGGTATGGGCCTGGGAGGGCCCGCGCCGATCCAAGACCCGCGATCGGTAATCCATTAGCCGCGTCCGCCTTTCGGACGGGTCGCGACAGCTGGCGACTCCACTGGGGACTTTGTTCTAGAACCTATGGTTCTAGAACCTATGGTTCTAGACCTCAAGTGGACTTAGGCCGTAATTAAAACGCTGAGTGATTTTTCTAACCTTGCAGGCGCTCTTAAAGGTGAGGTAAGTCTGCTCATGATAGGTGTTATATGTTTTTGCAGATTGGAGTGATAAGGGGGGTAGTCTGTGATTAACATTGTCTTATGCAGGTTGGCGTAGGAATGTATGCTGTGTGGATGATTTGAAGCGCTGATTGATAAACTGTTGTGCATGATTTACATTGTGATGACCACGACACATGGGCACCCACAACCGCGCCTAAAACCTCGGGCGCCGCCTATAGGAAAACAATAGAAGGGATTGAAAATGGAACCTCCGTGAGGAAAAACACGGGGTAATCCACTTTTCAATTCCACTCATTTTGAACTATGGATCGAGTCCCAATGCAACGATAGCTGTGCAATGGAATCGGCTCTTTCTAGAACTCGAGGTGGGAACCTTAACCTTAGGTACCAAACCCTCTGATTTTTAGAAGTTTACCATCACTTGTCTCATGCGCATGTCTTTGGGCGGTTGGTACACCTAAAACCGCACATAAGTTGACGAGTTTGGTTGGTAAGACTCTCTATCCCTCAAACCTATTACAATCCATATAAATATGGGCATTTCATTCATTGCATTCTGGTGATTAGATTAAATGCCATTTCGAGGATAGATGCGTGTGTCTTTCCCAAACGTTCTTGATATAAGACGAGGAGGGTGATATCCCATGGCAAACACCGAGTACGCAACGAAGGAGCCTACTTTGGGTGTTATTGAGGTATCATCCAATGAAGATGACGAATTGGGGCAAGTGATCCTGAAGTCATAGATCAAAGCCGGGGCATCTTTAAACGTTAGGATCACATTCCTTTGTTTTTATTACTAGTCCTCTTGTATAGGGTTTATTTTTACCGAGGTTTTCTCTATCTTACCCCTTAGAGTGATTGTATTAGGGATCTATTGGTGTATACATTCAGATGGAACTTGTTTGTATTTCTTTTGACGGGTCATGGGAATGTGATAGTGGCATTTTCTCTAATCATCCGAATACTCCCAAGTCAAGTTTATAATTCCTTTAGAGGAAATTAAAATTGGAAATCTTGCACGACCTTTTGGTCGTATAGGGTAATCCAACCCCAATTTCGCTAGAAGGAATTATACATTTGAATCGGTTCATGCATGTGTTACACCACTGGTAATTCACGATAATTGATCAAGAATATCCGCGTTGTTTCAAATTTAATGACGAGATAGATGTCCAAATTACTCTCGTTCTTAGCGAACGGCCTTAATTTGGACGCCATATCTTCAATTGAATTTAACACACGTTATCATGTCTTGCACTTTTGAGTAATTCGTTCCTCTCGAAATTGATCAAAAGCGATTATCGCGAATTACATTCCTTTCAACAGTATGCTTCCCTCCGAGGAATATTGATAAAAACTTTTCGCGCAAGATTATCCTTGTAAAAGTTCTTGTCCTTATTAATCATGGGCAAGCATAAGATTGAAAGGGGTTCTCGCTTTCGTTTTCAAATTATCCCTTCTGATTCTGTCTTTTTATTTGCAGGAAAAAATATATATAGGAGATAGAGAGAAGTTTTTTTTTTCGGATAAGCCTGTGGCTATTCTTTCTTCTGATCGTGAGCGAGTTAGGAAATCAGAACACATTTGCTCGACTTATTATGGATCGGCTCCTCCAAAGTCTAAGATGTTCGGATGCTCGAAGAAATAGATCATATAAAAGCTAAAACAAACGCACAGGGGCTTTCATTCAGTCTTGCCCAATTGAAGGATTTCAAAACCAGATCATACAATTCATTGGGGTGGAAAAGTAAAGCAGAAGTGAGCCCTAATCAGCGACACGAAGGAGCCCAGCTGACCCTCCAGGTTATTGATGCTTTGTTTGTACGCACCACTCCGCGTATCATGGTCCGCAAGCCTGAGGTGAAGGCGTTTGCGTTCATCATTGACTGCAACAACCTGAGTCTCGTGATCTTCGGCGACTATTCCCAAGTCCCGAACAAGTCCATTCTCACGAGTTATATCCTCATTTATGCCGTTGAGCCTTTCTTCCAGCCACTCGCTTCGATTCCTTAGCACGGCATTACGACGATCGTGCTCATAGGTAGCCAGTGATAGAGCTAAGTCCTCCACCAGGTTCCTCCTCTCGCGAAGCAATGTCGAAACCCGCTCTTTAGCGAACTCAACAGCCTTTCTGTGACTATCGGCCAAGTAGTCAGCCAACACTAAGCGGTCGAACTGATCCTCATAACGGGCTCGCAAGACACGAGCCACGGTAAGTCCCCGGCGAGCAGCGCGGTAGACCTCCAAAGAGTTTGTAAAGAGCGTTGGAAAAATACTGTATTCCCTCCCCAACGCAGTACCCTTGAGGGAGGTGATGTCCAGGTCCCCGAACATGACTCGGATTTCATCCTCGGTTTCGGGATAATCAGCTATGTGAGCATAATCTCAACCCAAGAGGTTATAGAACTCTTCCCATCGAACCAAAGCTTCGGCCGAGGAAGTGTGAACATGGGAAGAGGCCATTTTCGACAGGGAAGTGTGTAATGGAGCGATTAGAAGATGGAAGAGAATTATATGAGAGCGTTAATCTCCCAAATACTAACTCCGCATCTTATAGCGTCTCGAGAATGGAGGACAGTCACAACAATAATGCTTGTGGAGCCAGGATAATTAAGTAAAGCAAGGGTCACTCTTCCCGTGAAGCATCAGTTCCGTCCCGGTCCGTGATTTCAGGCTTGCCAAGTGAAAGCTGCAAAAGATTCTTTGGTCTCACCATTATTGATTTTAGGTGGGAGGCGAGCGCAACTATCGAAGAAGCCGCGAAAGGATTGGGTTGTTCCATCACGCATAAAGCTGGGCGGGGAGTGAACAGTCTTACCACTTAAAAAAGGAAGACAGTGCTGAGCAGGCATGACTATTGAGGAAAAGTGAAAGGCAAGCACAGCTACCGAAGAAGCCGCGAAAGGATCTGGTTAGCCCGTCACGACATAAAGCTGAGCGGGAGGTGAACAGTTCTGCCATTTTTTTTTTTTAAAAAAAAAGGGGAAGACAGTGCTGAACAAGCATGGCTTTTGAGGAAAATGAGACAACAAGTCGAAAGAGCGAGTATACAAAGGAGAACAGAGAACCCCGAGTGACGAGCTGTTGGAAGACCTCGAAGGCTCTTGAATCAAATTCGATATCGAAGCCATGGAACCCAACACTTTCGATGACGAATATCAAGATCACAGCAGCGACGACGGCAGTGACCACAATGCTCAACCCCAGAAAAGACAGCGTCGCCAACGCTACACTCAGAATGAAAACCGAGAGCTTCAAGCTTTCTTCGATGAGTGCCCTTGCCCAAACGCGGAGCAAAGGGTTGAATTGGGCCGTAGGCTGGGAATAAATCCTATGAGAGTCCTATTTTGGTTCCAGAATAAACGATTCAGACTAGGTGTCCAACACAGGCATCGGGAGATCACGACCCTAGAAGAGCAGAACCAAAACCTTCGAATGGAAAACATGTGGTATGAGAAAATTCTCAGTACTATCACCTGCCCTGATTGCGGTGGCCCTACCACCCTCAGTAAATTGTTCCCCGATAAGCCTTCTACGAGGATGGAAGGTGCTCATTCATCCCCCTGCTCCCTTGAGCCATCTCCGGTACAATCAGATCCTGCTAATGGCGCGCATGAGCAGATCGATCCTATAGAAATTATACCAGTGCCTTCGGAGGAAGAAGATACGTGTCGTCATGATCGGAGTCACCTCATCGAAGCCCATGAATCTCCTCCACAACAGCTTTCGGTAAGATCAGATACGGTTCAAGAGGAATTAGAGATTAGTCGGCAGGCTATCAACGCCATTCTGGACAACGAGAAGAAGAAATTCATTTGGCCCCCGGAGCTGCATCTCAAGTTCTTAGACGCAGTTCGACAGATAGGACTTGACTTCATAGGTCCGACAAGCATACTTAGGGTCATGAATGTACCGGGACTTACCAAGCAATTAGTCGCGAATCACCTGGGTTGCTACAGAAGGGCGCTAGGACAGCGCTATGCAGAGCTGAATCCGAACAATAGACTCGGCTACGAATCCAACACCCTTATGTCAAAGGAGGCCCGATCAAATTTAGACGACTATTGGGGATTTGATCAGGACACCCTCATGAGTCATTCCAATATTCCTCAAGAGCGCGCATCACAAGTGCAGCAAGTAAGCACTCCTCCGTCCGAGCAGCAGCTAGCCAGCGTTCTTCCTGTTGCGGATCAGCCCATCACGCCCAGTGCTCGAGGGTTTGCCCAATCGGAGCATGTGGCTTCAGATGATCCAATGGGAGAATGCTTGGAGCATTTTTATTTCCCTAATTCCCAAGTGGGAGATGCTTGTGGTAGTCAATCGATCAAATCTCCTCTTATAATCCCAAACAAGGATGGAGGTTCCAGTTCGAAGAACCCGTCGGGCGATGCAGCTCAACCTACACATCAATCGTTCGAGGGGTCAGATGATTTCTTCGATGAAGGACTTGATACCTGGTTCGATCAGTTGGAAGCTATTAATGGTCGACAACCATGATCTGCAGTCGATAATGGCACACCTAAGCCGAGGCCAGATTGGTTGGTCATTGGACATGCCCAAAGAAAGAAGGGGATGTACGCGAGAAGGATGTATCTCCTATTGTAAAGTTCTCATCAGTGCATGCGTTTGTTTCTTCAATAGCTAGAGTTGATTTTGCATAATGTTTTTCGCAAACGTCATCTCGTGTGTATACGGTAATTCCTTGTTATTAAGTTCAAGGTAAAATCAGCCCGACGCGTGAAGGCAGAATTGATAGCATGAGTTACTAGCAGAATGCGATCGAGCTCGAAAGCGAAAGATTACTAGCGGCCCCAAACGCCATGACCACAAAATCAGGGGCAATCTTTAAGTTTCGAGCAACTACAAATCTATTTCTCACGAGGCATTCAAGTCAATCAAATATAAAGCGTCGGGCTGTGAGAATGATGCGTAGTCAAGCTGTTGACACAGGCGGAAAAGGAGTCGCGTAGATCCGAAAGCAAAAACCTTTCTTGGCTAGTCAACAATGCAGAATGAAAGAGCATATATAAACAAACTCGCATTTATTTCATTCAGCAAGAAAGTTTACAAGTGGATCACTGAGGGGGAGCAGTAAACCCAAAATGAGTTCTGACAAGCATCACAAAAAAGCTTAACTGACTCTCCATGCTATCCATGCTTTGCTTACAACCCACACTCTGGGAATCGAGGTCTACAAGCTTGAAGAAAAGGAGACCACATTTCTCCTTAAGTTCGTTCACCTTGGTGTCATAGTACTCGAACTCAAACTCTAAGTCCTGAGCCAGCACCCTCCCGCGAGCTATATCCATGCTCAGGTCTTCAAGCCTTTCCTCCAACCAGGCACACTGGAACCTCAACACGAAGTTGTGCTGGTCTTGCTCAAAGGCGGTGTCAAAAAGAGCCAGACGCTCCACCAAGTTGTCCCTCTCACGGACCAGCATGGAAACCTGGGCGTGGGCGTATTCAACAGCCCTTTTATGGTTATCGGCCGTCAGCATGGCCAACATCAAGGACTCAGTTCGGTCCTGATAGCGGGCTCGCACGATACCAGCCATAGTGACCTCCCGGCTAGCAACTTCGTAAGCCTGCAGGAAATTGTTGAAGAGAGTTGGGAAGATCGCAAACTCCCTTTGTAATTTCGTACCTTCGATACACACAGTATCCAGGGCCGGAATCAGAGTATGGATTTCAGCCTCGGCTTCAGGATGATTGTTTATGTAACCGTAACCTCTGCCTAGGAGGCGATAAAACCTTTCCCATTGGGTTGAAGCTTCGGTTAAAGCAGCAGGTACAGAGGAGGAAGCCATGCGCGATCGAATGTTGGAGAAGAGAGTGAATATTGGCAGAGTGTTTGAGAGGCTGAATCTGATCAGGCTAAAATGTTAATCCTTTTGACATCAATCTCTCACCTTATAACGCTCGAATAAGCAAGTAGAGGCTATAATAATAGTTTATGTGCAGCGGGGCCAAGTGGGTTTCATTAGTGCGCCCCCGATGAGTCACGGATCCACCGCAGTCCTGTGATCTCGGGTTTAGCAAAACATAATGGCGCCGAAATGTGACCAGAATTATTGCTTTAGAGACTGGGCCAAAAGGACGGACGTGGTGCTCGACAAAGCGAAATCAACGCAAGAGATCTTCGGGCTCCACTCGCGCAGAAAAGAATAAAAAAAGACGAAGTGGGAATCACGAAGTCTTGAGAAGAACGCCCGCCAGGCGGCCATTATCTTGGATCAAAGAAACGGTGATCGGACTCACTTTCCCTTTCGAAAATTTCAGAGAAGGTGAGGATCCAAGGAAGGACAGAGAAAGCCGGGTTAACAAAAATCAATCGGTGATATTTCGATCAAAAATGTTCAGGGGGTTCTGTCATTTACTGGAAGCGCCAGACTTAGAGGTCCCCGAGCTGGAGCTGCTAGAAGAATTTAAAGATCCCGGGACCGAACCCGACACGAGAGCCACGGAAGCCGACCTTTCCAATGATGAAACCCGAGGCATGGTTCACGAGAACAATGTCCGCGGCGGTGATCGACGTCAGAAAGGGAAGCATCCCCAATGCCACACTTCAGGTCATGTCCGTAAACTTGAGTTTTTTTTTCAGGGAATACCCTTATCCAGAAAAGGAACAAAGAATCAAGATAAGCCAGGAGTTAGGGTGGGAGCCTCAGAAGGTCAAGTCCTGGTTTGAAAACAAATGAACCCGTCTGAAACAGCAATGCGATCGACGCAAGTTAATGATTCTGAGGGAGGAAAATGAAAAGCTTCAAATAGAAAACACTCAGTATAAAGAGGCTCTAAGCATCGTTACTTGCCTTGATTGCGGTAACCTTGTTCCCACCGGCGAAGCGTTCACTGAAGAGCCGGATCTGGGGGTTTATAATGCTCATATGTTGCAACGCCCTTCGTAACATCTTTCGGAACAGACGGGTACCGTCGAGGGTCTGCAAAAGAAGCCCAGTGCTATAAGGTCAAAGTCGACGCCCATTGTGGAAGGAGACATGTGTCATGACAAGTCAGGTCTGCTCAATGATGAACTCACCATCACAACCGGCCTATCTGAGACCACTGAATTCCCCCTAGAGCAGCTTCCAACACAACCGGATCCCGCGAAGAGTAGCCGCCGAGTTGCTAAGACTACTTCAGCTAACACGAAAGCAAGGTTTCGTTGGACTCCGGAGCATTGTAACAAATTTGTCGATACGGTTCAACAGTTGGGGATCGACTTGGCTCGCCCACTGCGTATACTCAAGATCATGAACGTGCCAAGTCTGGCTGTAGGAAATGTCAAGAATCGCCTTTGGCGCTACAGGAAACGACTGAGAGCTGGACAAATGGCGCCAAACCAAGATAGAGACGATCCAAGTTTAAATGATATGCATGGCTGCGACCTCAATCCTCATGAAGCAAGAAGCACCCAATCACATCTCAGTATCGGCAAAACTGGCAATTACGCGGGTGATTGTTCAGGCATCAATCAGAGTGTTCCCCTGAGTTATCCCAGTACTCCTTAAGAGTACGTGCCGCAATTCCAGCAAGTAGGGACTCCCCAATTTGAGCACCCACCGATCGTTAGTGCTAGTCCCACGGCGAATCTAGCATTGGCAGGAGATACACATACCATCTTGCAAGACAACTACGGAGGTTCCGGCTCAAAGAATCAGGTCGTTCATGACGAAAATGGCAACAAAATTCCTTCGCTAGTAGCCGACGATACTCGACCTGAGCGTCAGTGGCTCGATGGATCAGACGATCTACTTGAAGACCTCTATTCTTGGTTCGATCGGCTGAATTCCCCCATGAGTTACCTCAGTACTCCTCAAGAGTATGTACCTCAATCACAGCAAATAGGGACTCCCCAATTTGAGCACCAACCGATCGTTAGTGCTATTCCTACGGCGAATCCCGCATTGGATACAAATGTATTGGACAACG
Source organism: Rhodomyrtus psidioides (assembly GCA_021437785.1). Classification (NCBI taxonomy): domain Eukaryota; kingdom Viridiplantae; phylum Streptophyta; class Magnoliopsida; order Myrtales; family Myrtaceae; genus Rhodomyrtus; species Rhodomyrtus psidioides. The sequence continues at coordinate 2,708,644 of JAILYB010000047.1, forward strand.
ATGGGAGTCCCGACTCGAGGAGTCAGGTTGTTCATGCCGAAGGGAATGGGAGGAATCCATCGCCAGCGGTTGAGGATACCAGACCTGAATTTCGATGGTTTGAAAAATCAAATGATTTCCTCAGTAAGCAACTCAGCATGTGGATCAAGCAGGACTCGAGGAAACGGGTTATTCATACCGAAAGTAGTGGGAGAAATCCATCACCAGCGATTAAGGATGCTCAACTTGAACACCAACGACTTGAACAGTCGGACGATTTCCTGAATGAGCAACTCAGCCTATGGGTCAAGCATTTTGGAACAGGTGCATTTTCGCAGTCGTGATCGATACCGGCAACCATGCATCTGGTTCGAGGCCCGTGTGTTGGATCACTAAAAGGCTCAAGAGAATGAGAGGCGAATACTTTAAACGAACGTGTTACTGATCTTGTTGTAAAGTTCCCATGAGAACATTTTTAATTAACGCTTAAAACTAACCGCTCTGAGCGCCAACATTACCCTTGGATCAATCGCTTAATCTGTAGAGCAAGTTCCCCGAACAATGACTATCATCTGCGGGGCATAATGGGATCTACCCCTGCAATACGAAATACGTTCGGCCGCGAAACAACCTATTTGGTAAAATGATGTATCGTTCCTAAACGATCTTCAATCAAATACCGAAGTAATGTCTTCTTTCTTTTCCTTCTTAGATGATAAACATGGATAAAGCACTCAAAGAGCCAGGCGTTCAAATAGCAGAACAAACGCTGCCCAGCTGGGGGCAGATGAACCATTGATGTTACAAACACTCCAAGCATGGATAGGCGGATTTGATAGATGTTGTTCATATCAATACGCAACATCAGAATGGGATGAAAATCAAGAGTAAAGTTGTATCATCCCAATTTGTCTTGAATTTTGGAATATGAATTGACACTTATTGTTTATCCTTGACAGGGGAGTCGCCCTGCAGACGAACAAGTTCTTACATCCCATGTACTACTCGTTAGAGTACATGACCAAGGGTAGGATGTATCGTTTCGATTTTTGGAAAATTTGTGAACATACAATGATATGCTTCTTTTACATTTGCAGGGATCCGCAGCTGCGACGGACAGGTAAGTATCCCTTTTCCCAGTTAGCTGGAGATAAAAAATGTCAGAATCCTTTCAGCCGGCATAAAGATTTCCCAATGCATCGATATTCATGATTTAAATCGGGAGGTTACCTGAAGCATGAATAGAACATGCACGGTACATCACAAAATCCCCTCGACGGATAAATTTTGAAAAAAAAAATGAATTTTTCCAAATGTGATTATTTTTCAAACCATTCAAAAGAAAGTTTCCTCAAAAGAGAGGCGAGCCCAGTCCAAACACATCCTACATACACCTGAGAGATGAGTAGAGCGAATCGGATAGCAAAATCTGGACCTATGGAGGTAGGGACCATTCGCAGCGATTACATGGATTGGGACGACAGAGGCGTTCGTTTCATATTCCCAAATACTACAGGTGACCATTGATAACCCCTTCGAACGGCGGTTTTCATTCTTAACCCTGTCAAGAACCACCCCACATCGGGGCAAAATGGAGGTGAGTCCAGCAGCATCAGGAGAAAATGGTTAGAAATTTTCTTGCTCGGACTAACATTAATCTTTGTGTGTTGTTTATATGGTAATCCAAGTGCCATAGGATGATGAGAAGCATTCATTTCTCTATCCCACACACCGAATCCTTTGCATAGCCAAGTCGAGCCTGCAAAATCATTTCATAAACCCGATGGTGATCATTGCACATTCCAAGACGGATGCAGCATCACTTCAGAAACGAAGGAGTTTAAGACTTAAGGTTGGCAAAAAATTCCTAAGTTAATGCTTAACCTTGTTAGACCTTTGATCATAGGTCTAACACGATCCCATGAAGATGAGAAAAAGTGGGATTTTAAAAATGAATGAGAAAAATCCACGGCATCGAGAAAAAGCAAAGTGCCTGGTAAAAGCAAGGCCGATGCTCGTGTAAGTTGTTTGATTGATCCGCAATGAAGCTGGATGGGAAAAGAGGAAATCCCTGAAGGAGCCAAATCCAAAAGGGCTGCTCCCCAAATGGTGCCAAGCGCAGAACAAAGACATAGAGAGAGTCGGTCTCTGAACGCAACAGGAGACGTTCTCTAAAGGATTTGTGCACACCTTAAAAGCGGGCGCACACCTCAAAGACTGAAGATGCAGAAAGGCAAAGACAGGTGGCAGATCTGCAATGATCACTAATGTCAAACACCTCATGAATTCTGGGCCAAAAACAAACCTTTTTCGGTCCCCAATCCTACCAATGTTACAACCCTGAAACAGTCTTCTCTGACTAAGACACTTGGGTTAACATATAGCTTAGCTCGAAGAGGTACGAGCAAGACTATTTCTTTCTCATTTTGCAGGGTTCTCGACTTGTAAACCCGGAGCAGATGGTGAAGACTTTAATTCAATGGCCTCGACTCCAAAGCGAGTCCCCCTTGAAGGCCAATATCCAAGCCTAACATTACGGTCCCGTGGAAGACCTCCCGACCGATCAAAATGTATGCGCTGCGGATGAGCCTAAAACCTAGGCACAGGTTAGTAGGGAATTGAGTGCATCCCCTATAAAAACCATTATCTCAAAACAGGTGAGAAGACCTCTTTGTCGAGAAATATTCCAATTGATGTTTTGAGCAAACTTTTTTTGGAATCTTCAAATTATTGGATCCAGATTTTCCGTACAAGGGATTAGTGATCACATTTGCATGTTGCAAGAATGCTTTGGATAACCTCCAGCATCAAAATGCACATTTCACAATTAAAACTTAAGTCATACGGTTTTTGTCAAATTGACAGCCGTGGTCTTCCCAAAGATTACTAACGTTTTCTTGGTGAAAAAAAAAAATCTTTCAAGCTCAAACTTCTGCAGGATTCTTGGAAACCCCGAATCCCGGAAAAATATTTGCTCCATGGAGTGGAGCACACAGGTTTGAATTTTCTGCAGGATACCTGGAGAACCCAGCTCCCAGAATGTCGCCTCAACAGACTAAAGCGAGGCTTTGTCAAAATAAAATCTTTCACCGCTTCAAAACTGAATTCCCGACAAATTTCGGGATCTTTCAAAAGAAGGGGTGAGGATGTGACCCCTTTTCAAAAATTTAGGCAGTCTCATCGGACGTGGAGAACCCTCGTCATGAGACCCCTTTTCAAAATTCAAGCAGTCCTAGCTTGACGTGGAGAACCCTCGTCCTAGGATTCCTTTTCAAAAAATATCAAACAGTCTCATCGGACGTGGAGAACCCTCGTCATGAGACCCCTTTTCAAAAATCAAGCAGTCCTAGCTTGACGTGGAGAACCCTCGTCCTAGGATCCCTTTTCAAAAAATATCAAACAGTCTCATCGGACGTGGAGAACCCTCGTCATGAGACCCCTTTTCAAAGCAAATCAAGGTAGATACCGCCTGAAGGGTCAAACCAAGGTAGATACCGCCTGAAGGGTCAAACAAAGGTAGATACCGCCTGAAGGGTCAAACCAAGGTAGATACCGCTTGAAGGGTCAAACAAAGGTAGATACCGCATGAAGGGTCAAACCAAGGTAGATACCGCCTGAAGGGTCAAACCAAGGTAGATACCGCCTGAAGGGTCAAAACAAAGGTAAAAACCGCCTGAAGGGTCAAAACAAAGGTAGAAACCGCCTAAAGGGTCAAACAAAGGTAGAAACCGCCTAAAAGGTCAAAACAAAGGTAGAAACCGCCTAAAGGGTCAAAAATATGGTAGAAACCGCCATAAGGGTCAACTCATTGATAAATACCGCCATGAGCATCGACATAAAGGTCCGATCCACCATACGGATCAAAATCCTTGGCAAATCCCAGGGCGTGGGATGCGCCCTCCTCAGGTTCCTACAGTTAGGAATCCCATGATGGTATGACCTACCATACAGGTCAGAGCTTAATCTCCCTAGGATATCCTGAATGATGAGTCCCAAGTATCTTCTCGAAAGTCGTCGCAACCGGCAGCATCCGACAGGTGAGCTTCAGGTAAGCCTCTCTCACTCCGGCCCATGTTCAAATTGTTAGAGCAAACCGTGGATTAATTTGAGCTTTCATCAAAGGGCCCTAAGGATCCGATGTCATAGCATTTCTTCTTTCATTTTCCCAGTTGAGTCGTTTAGGAATCAGGTGCCACCTTATCTTTGAGAGAAACCTCTAACGAGATTCCTCTCAAAGAAGGGCAGCTGTTGACACCTGATTTTTGACCATTTATTATTATGACTTTTATTCTTTAAAATTAATTAAAAATATCAAAAAAGGTCATAAAATCACAAAATCAACTTTGGAAGCCTTGGCCTAGCCTCAAGAACCAATTTTGAACAAAAAATATTTTTCGTAATTTTTAATAAGTTTTCGAATTTATTTAATTATTAAAAATACCAAAAAAATCAGAAAAATACCATTCATGGTCAGAAAAATACACAAAAATATTCAATAATTTTTCTTTAATTTTCCCTTCAAGTGTGTCACTTTAAATCTTGAAAATTCGGCTCGGGTCACTATGTTCATTCACAAACATAAACCCGAACTGAGCCTAAAAAAATCATTTTCGAGTCTTTTAATTTTCAATTCTCCCTTTTATAAGCTATGACATTGGATTCTAAAGTCTCGAAGTGCAATTGGGTCAATTTGCTCTCCAATTTGATCAATTTTGACCAAAAAGGCTTAATTGCACAATTTCCTTTCGATTTAGTCCCCGGTTTCACAATTTTCGAAATTAAATTTCACACGGGCGTACCCATTGAAATTAAATACCGCTAACCTATAGTTTTCATCATTCTGAATCCATTGGTGGCCTCAATTCGAGTTAATTTGGTCGTTTGGACCCTTGATTGGACAAAACTCGTTTTCGGATCCTGAGGGCAATTTGGGGTTTTCACTAAATTTCAATCAATTGATTCACGAAGATACCCATGCTTGATAGAAAACATGTCAAGGAGTCCGATTTTGCCGTCAATTTCATGAAAAGAGGTGGATTCGGTGTCCAATTTGACAAAATTTGTTCGAACAGGGCCGGTCGGGTCAGACCCGACCCGACCCGGTCCGACCGGGTCTGCACTTGCAGACCCACCGTCGCCCAAAGCGCACCGAAAGAAAAAAAAGGGGAAAGGAGGAGAGGGACCTCGGGGGAGAATTGTTTAAAAAAAAAGGGGAGGAACGAGTGCGGGGGACAAAGAAAAGCAATGGTGGATCGCCTTGGTGGACCGGTGGCCACGGAAAGGCCGGTCGGCCAAGAGCAAATAAAAAAAGGAGAGAGAGAGAGAGCAGGAGGCCGAGAGCTGTGGGAGGAGAGTTCAAGTCGCGACGAAGTTCAAGCAGAGGTCGTGAGGTCTCCGCTGGACGAGCTCACCACCGCCGAAGCCCCGATCGCCGCCAGAAGCGCGAAAAAACGGTCTGTAACTCCTCGGTCTCATCCTCCCCTGTTTTCCCCTGTTTGCAAAATGCACTGTGGGTTCGGTTCCGTTTGGTTTCCGGCCAAACGGAGCCGAACCGATCATTGTCCAAAGTCTATTCACGTCTCTATATGCATGTTTAAAGATCATGTTGCTTCGGTTCTGCTCGAAACGCACAAGGATCTAGCCTAAACGTTCGTTCCTCGCACGCCCGTCACGTGTTCGACGAAATGCCCGCCTATGGTTTAACCCGAGTTTGTCCTCGGTCGTGCGTTACCCGAGTGATCTGTGCCTGCATAATGCCTTAAGATAGTCTTAGGACCGACTCTAATCCTTCCCATCACTCTCTTTTGCATCGGATCCCGTCGACGATGGTGGTCGGAGCTTCCCGGTCCTAACCCGAGACGAAACCTCATACCGGCGTTGACAGTGGTCGCCAAGCTCTAAAAGAGCCCCAGGTAAGTCTCCTCAGCCCTCTTGGACGTGATTCGGTTGGTTGGAATCGAGTTTAGTCAAAAAAAAAAAAAACGTGAAATATTTTTGTCGCCGGAAACGTCACTGTTACCGTTCGGCTCCGGCGTGTTTGTCGTGTTCGGTGGCTTTAAATCGAGCGCATAGTAATCCAGAGACAATAAGGAGTCGAGGGGAATCAAGAGGGTAAAAAAAATACCGAATTTGGGGTCTGTGCACGACTTTCCGGCGAGATTTCCGGCAACTTCGCCGGAATTTTCACTGTTCCGGCGAAGCGCCGGATATCCTCTCCGGCGGGTTGCGAGACCGTTGACCAGTCAATGGCTGATGTGGCGTGCCACGTGGGCAGCCACATCAGCCGGGTGGGGTCGCGCCGTAGAAATAAAACAAATGAAACGGACGGTCTCGATCGCGACACGTGTCGCGATCTGGGGTTTTCGAAAAATAAAAAAAATATTTTCAGAATTAATATAAATATTTTCGAGTAATAAATTAAAAATCAATCCGACGGTTTAAATTGTGCCAAGTGGCTTTCTGTGAATCGTCCGATCTTGTCCAAGATCGGACGCACCAGGAGTAGCCACGTGGCGCAATCTGAAGCGTCCTTTCTCACTAGGCGAAGCGACGCCGTTTTGGGTCTTTGAGGAGGCGGGCCGGGCCTGGGTCGCGGGTCCGGATCGTGGGCTGGGTTTGACCCGGCCCGGAGAATTTTTTTAAATAAAAAAAATCAGAAAATAATAAATAATAATAATAATAATAAAAATTCAAAAATCAATAAAAAAAATAATAAAAATCATAAAAAATTCAAAAAAATTCGGAAAATTCAGAAAAATTCTAAAAAATTCCAGAAAATAGGAAATGGCCACATTCAACTGGCCATGACCTGTTTCGGGTCTTTTGACCCCCGAACCTTCTAGAAATGACGGTTTTGCCCTTCCGGCAAACCGTCTTCCAAAAAATTCTAAAAAAATCCAGGAAAATCCCAAAAAATAGGAAATGGCCACAGACAACTGGCCAAGACTCATTCCGGGTGTTTTGAACCCCGACCCTTCTTAAAATGACGATTTCGCCCTTTGGGCGAATCGTCTTCCAAAAATTGATTGTGATTGATAGGAATAGTCGTCCAATCTGCATGAAACCCTGAATCAAACCTACCCCACCCAAACTTGCGCCTGCATGAACTCTTGGCTAGGAAAATCACTCGCGTTAGGTACCGAAAGGGCGTTGGTAATGACACCGACGTAACCAAGTCCCCGAACCCAAAATCTCTGGTTCTGCAGAACTGATCGATCTCTCCCAATCGATCAGTAAGGTTTCCGGTCTACCCTCCAAGAAAGACCGGTGGCGACTCCAAATACATGCACAATTTGCACATGCCACCACGACCACACTGAAGGTCGAAAGCGATCGACTCTTATCGTCGAATCCCTTTGAAAAATACTCCCACCGCGATTTGGTATGGGCCTGGGAGGGCCCGCGCCGATCCAAGACCCGCGATCGGTAATCCATTAGCCGCGTCCGCCTTTCGGACGGGTCGCGACAACCTGCAAACAGGATAAAGTAAAAGGACTTCTCTCCCCCTTTTTGTCATCAACAAAAAGAATATTTCATAACAGAAAAGTGTCAATGCATAATGGATAATAATAGGCATCTCTCTACCTAACAGAGTTGTTCACAAAGAAACAAGTACAAAGAATGGAGCTTAAGAACTTTAAATAGAATGGGGTTGAGGCAATTTTGAAGAAGAGAAAATATCCTCGAGCTCTTTATCAACCTCCTTTGAAGAGTCCCTGATGTAGTCTGCTCTCACTAGAAATTCTCTTGTCATTATGGACCAGGGTGTGTGTTGGCATATTCGCAACCTCAGCACAGAACATACTGCCATAAAGATCAAGAGAATTCTCGAGTGTGTCTACTTTCTGTGCTAAACCCTGTATTTTTTCATCGATCTTCTTTTCAAGACTAGACAGCTTCTGGTTAATCATTTTCTCCATGGCAGCCATACTCTAAATGATAATCTATTGAAGACTTTCTACTTGCTTTTGAACTTCAAATTGAGAGGTTTTGGTTTCAAGAAGCTCGGCAATGAAGGTATTGACAGTCTCAACTGGATTCATCTTCTTGGCAATGGATGAGTTTCCTTGTTTGGCAGTTGTTGACACCTGAATTTTGATCAATATTTTCCTTTATTTTTGAAAAATTCATAGAAAATCCACAAAAAGTTAAAAAATTACAAAATCAACTTTGGTAGCCTTGGCCAAGCTAAAGGGACCATTTTGGACAAAAAAAAATAAATTTTCATATTTTTATATATTTTCAAAAAATAGAAAAATACACGAAAAATCATAAAAATAGCATTTGAGATCACAAAAATATAGAAAGATAGTCAATATTTTATTTTAAATTTCTCTTTATTTTGACCTCACAAAAAGTGAAAATTCAAAGTTCAAATGCATGTGTTCCCTCACAACACATAGAGTTGAATTTGACAAAAAATATCATATGGTATTTTGATTTACAATTTTTGTATTTTTTAAAGTCTTGACATTCAATTCGATTGCCGGCATTTTAATTTGGCTCAATTGCATGCTGTTTACTCATTTGACACTGAATTTGAAGAAAATTATTGAGCAGGATCAACTGGGTCGAGTTGACTCGATCTACTCAATCCAATTGACTAAAGCCACAACATAAGCTTTCCCTTTGTTCTTCCTCTTCGCACTCGGGCAACTCGAGAAAGGAAAAGCGGAGCCATTCTAAAATAATCGAAAATGGCATGGTTGGCCAACCAAAAGAAGATGATATATGGTGGGCGAGAAGGTGGACGGAGCTAGAGAGCACTGAAAAATAAAAGGGGAGACCATCCATGAAAAGTGACTAAAAAAAGGAAAGGGAAGATGGTGGACGGATGCTGGATGACATAGTGGAAGACTTGATCATGAGGCAAGTCTACCAAGAAGAAAATGACTAAAAAGGGAGCATTGTAGAATTAAAAAAAGAGGACCACTAGCAGAAAAGAAAAAAAAAAAGAGAGGAGATAGTGCGTGAGAGGGCTCTAGCAATTGAAAACCACAAGGTGAACAAAGGCAATAAAAAATGGACAGAGTGAGAGAGGTTCGAAGGAGGGGCTTTTTTCCAAACCAGGGATTAAATAAAAAGTATTTACCATTTCAAGTGTGTTTTTTTTATTTACCAAACTAGGGGCCGCTCAGTAGTATGACTGCCGAGCTCGGTAGTCTTAGTGCCGAGCGGCCCCTGGTTCGGCAATCATACTGCCGAGCAGGTCTTGCGTAGCCCGCTCGGCAGTAAGGATGCCGAGCGGGACGTGAACAGTGCCCGCTCGGCATTTATAATGCCGAGCAGCACTGTTCACTATTCACTATGCACCTTTTTTTTTTTTTTTTTTACAATTCAAGCTCGAAACAAGCCGAGCAAACCAGATATCAAAATAAAAAACGTGAGCAGTGAGGTAGAAAGAGAGCGCTACTGTCACCAAGCTCACATGTAGTTTGTTGGTGTACATTTCAAGCATGGTTGGACAGTTGGGGTTTGCGGCTGGACAGTGTAGGCTTCGACGTTCGGAAAGGAATGCTATAGACGAAAAGAGGTGGAAACCGGTCTGGCTTGGTTGCTTGTGAAAAGGTAGAGATCTGGACGTCCTTGGTTGCAACGTTCTATCTCTTCAAGCACGAGAGCGATAATTGACTTGCTTGATCAGACCCTGTTCAGAAGGGAAATGGAATAAAAGACAAAAAAAAAATATTATGGTTTTGCTTTCTTCTCTTTGCCAAGTTTTCTGGGGACTTCTTTGCTTCATGAAACTAGTGTGGTGTCCGTCTTCTTTGACTGGACAATTTCTTCCTTTTTTTCTTTCCCTTTCAACCCTTCGTGGATGGACTACCATCACCAAGCTTGAAGGACAACTTGAGAACGGGCATCTTCCCTCAACGAGCGTTGTCCTCCACGTATCTTCTCTCTCAAATCCTACTTCGATAACAAATAACCTGCAAAACCAGAATAGTAAAAAATTACACCACTCGAGTCAGTGAAGGATCAACAACATAAAAAGGAAAAAAAATGAACAATGTGCAAGAATCAACAAAGATGCCTTATCTTATGTTGCTTGTGTAGTGTCCACAGATGCCTTATCTTATGTTGCTTATAGAATGTGACCTGAGCTTATAGCACATATGTTTTTTTATTCCCTATTTTATTCTTCCTCGGTCGCCATGGGCGACGAGTCAGGTGAAGGTCGCTCAACGACGGCGAGTTAGGCGAAGCTTGCCCAACGACGGCAAGGTCAAGCGGCCTCGCCACACAAATTGCGATTTCGGTTCTATTTGATTCACCGCTGAACGAGACACGAAAGAGCAAACTCAGTCCGTACTTTCCATGTCGGGTTGACGTCACGAGCTGAGTCGTTCTGATCGGAGAAATTCTTCAATCCCTCCTCCATGCTTTCTAATCGCAACCCATCTTTTTGCTTCGGTTTCAATTCTAACTTGTAAAATCAAACCCACCTTTTTCAATTTCCCTCTTTTTCGTAACTGGGCAAACAAATTTCAAAACCCTGGAGAGAGGAGGGGGAGAGCTCTCTCACCACTGGCGAGCAACTGGAGAAGAACGATGGGGAACGTGAGGTCGTTCGTGAGCAATGCAATAGGTGGCACCTGAGGCTACTGCAATCTGGCTTCTGGGTCGTTGCCAGTACCTTAGCATATTGCCTCTAGCCGGGCTGAACAAAGAAGAAGATAGGGAAAAAATTCGAAAAAATTAAAATATTATTAAAAATTGTCACCTCAGTAATTTTCAGCTAAAGTTCGTCGGATAGACTGAATTGACACAAATGCAAAAGATTTAGGACTGAATTTGTAAAACTATAGTAGGTTTAAGACTTTTTTTTATAATTCTCCTCCTAGCCATCTAAATGCCTTGTCCTGTTATTTGGAAAATGATATCAAAGTGGTTATAATCAACATTTGTCACACAGAAAGAGGGGGGGTTGTCTTACCAAGGATGCAGCACCACGGCTGTAGCAATTTTTTGGTAGATCACTAATCCAATACTTATCTACATGCAAGGTTGGAGCATATGAGTCATGTTTGTTGGATGCATGTCAGAAAAGGTTTTCAAAAAGGTCTTGCTTTGAAGCACTTGTAGGACTAGTAAGAAAGAAGAAATTTAGTCGGCCAAAGCGTGGTGCAGTGAGAGATGAAGGGCTCTACAAATAGGTAAATACTTTGTCATGCTTATTATTGTTAGTGGATAGACTCGCACAATTTGCATTTAACACATTGCCTTATCACATTGCCTTATCAAGAAATATTATTAACGGCAGATTTGTTGGAATTGATTCTCTTGGAACGCGACCATATACACGGCATCAGTAATTACTTAACTACTTGAGAAATTTAAAATCTTTTGATATCTGGTTTACTCGGCTTGTTTCCAGCTTGAATTGCAAAAAAAAAAAAAAAAATTAAAAAAAGTGAACAGTGCCGCTCGGCATTATAACTGCCGAGCGGGCACTGTTCACGTCCCGCTCAGCATCCTTACTGCCAAGCGGGCTACGCGAGACCTGTTCGGCAGTATGACTGCCGAACTAGGGGCCGCTTGGCACTAAGACTGCCGAGCGGCCCCTAGTTTAGTAAATAAAAAAAAAAAACACACTTGAAATGGTAAACACTTTTTTTTTTACCCCCGATTTGGAAAAAAGCCGTCGAAGGAGGCTCTGATTGTCAAAAAGGATACACAGAGAGAGGAAGAGCGTGAGGACGCTAGCGCGATCTCCGAATCTCACTTCCATTCCCTTCTGCTACACCTTCTCCGCCTCCACTCCCGGTGATCATCGCTAGCGCGATCTCCGAGTCTCAGCGGTCGAGCATCATCGACTTAACCGGAGCTCACGACACCATCAACCTACAAAGGGAAGGTCAGAAGAAACTCGACGGTGGGACCGGCGTTGATCCAAGGTTTAAACGTGTCAGTGTCGTATCACGGTGCCAACGTTGAGGTCTCGGCTTGTGGCGACCCCTCCGCTAAGCTCCGTCCCCGTTCACTTCCGGTGAACCTGAGACCTCCTCTCTTCTTGCTCGTTGCACTCGTCAACCCAACGAACAGACCAGGAACTCCTCCGTGTATGAACCCGACGCATGTATGACGCCATCCGACGTCGCTTAGTCCATCTCGATGCCCTGTTCAGCTTTCATGTCGCAGCTGTCCCATCTGTTATATGGCCACCCGAAGCTGTTGGAGGAGCACGAACCACTTTCGTCCGCTGCCCGTGAGCTTCCGACGACAAACCACCACGAACGAGTGACAGTGCCATGGCGGGCCGATCTCATCGTCGCCGATTCAACAAGAAGCAAGCAGGTTCGGCATTCCCGACGAAAGCGCTCGTTTCACTATGATCCGGCAGCGGTCCAATGGAGGAGCCCCCAGCGACGCGATGACGAGGTGGACGACCAGCTGGCTCAGTCGCGTACGGTGTACATCGTTTCACGTTGCAGAGGAGCGAATTTTTTTTAATATTTTAATATTTTTATTTTTTAGAAGATGATGAATAGCGGCCGAATATCCTATTTTCTTCGTTTAGATGTTTTGGGCTAGTCGGGTGGGCTTGTAAAAACAAAAAATAGGAGGCTGGGCTACTTGGTCCGAAAAGGTGGAAGGACTGGACTGGGCCAGGAAGATAATTAGAGCCCAGTTCGGATGAGAACAAGAAAGAGGGGCTTGAGCCCTTGATTGTGCCGACTGGGTCCGGTTTTGGTCCGCCCTCTCGGACTGGATCAGGCCCGATGACCTGATCCAGGTCTGGGTCCGAGAACCCGATCCATACCCGGTCTTAAAAAATTATTAAAAATAAAAATGTTTTCTTAAAATAAAAATAAAAAATTGCAAAAAATTCCTAAAAAAATTCAGAAAAACTTCAAAAGTTTGAAAATGACCATGAATAATTGATTCTTGTCTTTTTTTAGGCTTTTCTCCCGTTCAATCCAAAAATGACGATTTTACCCCCACAAAGGTTTAATCACTTTCTAAAATCCCAGAAAATTCTGAAAATTTTCGAAAAATAGGGAATGTGTTGATTGAGCGACCAAACCTATCTTCAACACTGTTTTATTTCGGATTCATTCCGAAATGACGATTTTGCCCTTTTGGGTAAATCGTCCATTTGTCCTAAAATTACGATTTTGCCACAGATGGGCAAAACATGTCTAAATCAATCATAAGCCTGATTGATACTTTCCTAGGTTAATATGCCTTATTAGGAATTCCATGTTGATTTGATATGATTATTTTACATATCTAGATTCATTGATTTGCGCACTTTATTATTGATTGTGATTACTATGGTAGTCACTCCTATATGCATGAATTTCTAGATTTAGGATTCGTACCCCATTCATCTACATGAAATCTTAGGTCAGAAAATTCAATCAACTTAGGTACCGAAAGGGGCGTTGACTCTGATAGTTGACGTAACTAAGTCCCCGAACCAATTTCTCTAGTTATCGCAGAATTGAATAGAAACTCCTGGATATTCAATAGGGTAGTCCAATCATACCCTCCAAAAAATGATTGGTAGCGACTCCATGGCATGTACACTTTGCCCATGTCACTAAACCACACTGAAGGTCGACTGCGCATACCTCCGTTGCGATTTGGGTAATGGGTCTTGGGAGAGGCCCACGTCCAACCAGACAGGACAGCCCATTAGCCCTCGGAGCCCAGACAACCTCTAGAGGGTCGCGACATCAGTTTCAAGTACCTTTCTAAGCAATGTCTCCCCCTCAGAAGGAGGTCGGGGAATAGATTGAGAAGCTAGAATTTATGTCATAAGGACATCAGAATCTGCCAAAAAGTGCTCCCCCTAGATCATAGCTTCTTTCCCTTTAGGCTGAGTGCTTGTACCAGCTTCTTCTTCCACACAAATATCCATTTGTGCTGACTGAACATTCTGAGCTATTAGAACTTGCTTCTCCTGAGCAGGAGATTCAGTCAATCTTTCAGGTGAGTTGGAAGATGCTTCAGGAAGTTCTTGTGTTTCTGCGTCTTCCATCTTTGCATCTGCAATAGACTGAGCATACCACAACTCAGCTTCATAAAAACTGATAAGTGCTTCATCATATTGTCTCTCCATCTCTTCTCGTGCAGTTGATTCTAAAGTCCATATTTAGAGATATTCTTCCTAGGCAATCTCAACTGCACACTCAGCATTATCTATGGACTGTGTCCCATGGAGACCCTATCCTTTGTCAATATAAACCTCATGTTCAAACTGACTTCCAGCTACTCTAGCTGCTTCACCTTCTAAGGAGGCGTGAGTGTAGCTTCTGAATCTGATCCCTCAGTGTCACCTTCTTCGTTTGTGAAGTCCTCATCATCTGAGGTGTCTGCTAGTATTCCTTTGGTAGCCATAACCTTTCTTCTCTTAGGGGATCTCTGTTCAGTCCTGATGTGAATCGTTGCGGAAACTGATCGTTCTACGAAGATCCAAGGATTGCGAATTGCTAACCTTAACCCCCAATCGAACCTGTGATTGGTAACCTCGGTATGAGCGTGACCTGTTGACGAACCTGTATCAACCAATCCACGCTATAGACGCCACTAACAAGAAAATTCGCGATCTTGCTCGATAAGTCGATCGATCGCCACAAGGAAGCCTTGATAAGATTTAGTTTTCAAGAGAACTTGAAGAAGAGAAAACCTCTCTGTATAAAATTCTGAATTAATGTTATGTTTTCAAAAACTCATAAGCACCCTTATATATGGTGCTAACCCTAAAAGGAAAAAATTACAAAAATACCCTTAATTAATAAAAATTCGCCTAAAAATAGAAAAAAAGCCTAAAAGTCCATCTAAATGATGCCGAATGGTTGAAATTCATCGCAGTTCATGGCCTTTGGCCATGAGTATTGATCAAGACGCCGTTTCTCTTCAGCTGACCAAATTTGAGCTCATTCGGAGCTCGTTAGCCCTAAATCCGTTCAGAATTCGCGAGGCTAAATGTAATCATGTTGCGCCAAGGAGCTTCAGAATATTCAATTCTCGAATCAAGATGACCTCCACTCCAAAGATCTTGAACCATAATGCCGATAGCTTGCTTGAATTCCCTCGCTCTCGCTCGAGTAAGTGGACCAAGCGGATAGAACAACGAGTCCCTAGCACCTTCTCCTCGATATGGTTCGATGTCCACATCATTTCCTCCGTCGTGCAAAGGATTTGCCCTCAAATCATCACCTGCATAAAAAAGAGTCAAGTCAGTAACATTAAAAGTAGCACTAATGCCATACTCACCTGGAAGATCAAGCTTGTAGGCATTGTCATTGACCCTCTCTAACACCATGAATGGTCCATCCCCGCGCGGTAATAACTTAGAACGTCGTTGCTCGGGAAAACGTTCCGTGCGCATATGAACCCAAACCCAATCGCCGAGTTCAAACACTACTTTCTTACGCCCTTTGTTGGCTTACTTTGCATATTGTTCTGTCTTGTGTTCAATATTCAGCCGTGTCTTTTCATGCAATGTCTTCACAAACTCAGCCTTGTTAGCACCATCTAAATCCACACGTTCTTCAACAGGCAAATGAGTTAAATCTAACGGAGTTAATGGATTAAAACCATAGACAACCTCAAACGGTGTGAATTTAGTAGCAGAATGCACGCTCCGATTATATGCAAACTCAACATGCGGTAAACAATCTTCCCAAGACTTAATGTTCTTCTTAATGATAGCACGTAACAATGTCCATAAAGTCCTATTAACTACTTCAGTTTGACCATCAGTTTGTGGATGACGAGTAGTAGAGAATAAAAGTTGTGTACCTAATTTCTTCCACAATGTCTTCCAAAAGTAGCTAAGAAATTTAGTATCTTGATCAGAAACAATGGACCTAGGCATGCCACGCAAACACACAACCTCACAGAAGAACAAGTCAGCAACATGTGATGCATCATCGGATTTATGACATGGTATAAAATGAGCCATTTTTGAAAATCGATCTACAACCACATAAATAGAATCCTTACCATGCTTAGACCTAGGCAATCCTAACACAAAATTCATAGAAATATCAACCCAAGGATGCGTCGGGATAGGCAAAGGCGTATACAAGCCATGTGATTTAGTTGTAGACTTAGCTTGTTTACATGCAATGCACCTTTCACAAACACGTGTGACATCTCGTTTCATATGTGGCCAATAAAAATGTTCATGCATCACTTCATAAGTTTTATTGATTCCAAAATGCCCCATTAAACCACCACTATGCGCCTCTCGTACTAACAACTCTCGCAAAGAGCATCTATGCAAACATAACTTGTTTTCACGAAAGAGATAGCCATCATGCCTATAGAATTTTTCAAACGCAGCATGCTCACAAGCTTCAAACACTCTTCCAAAGTCATCATCCTCAGTATATATCTCTTTGATATCCTCAAAACCTAGGCACTTTGCTCCTAAAGTAGTTAGAATTGTGTACCTCCGAGAAACTGCATCGGCTATCATATTTTCCTTACCTTTCTTATACTTGATTGCATATGGAAAAGTCTCGATGAACTCCATCCATTTAGCATGTCTTTTGTTCAACTTTTGCTGCAATAAAGACACTACAGAACTAGGCAAACTCGGGTCAAGATCGTTAGTAGTAAACAATGCCTCATTGTACAAAAGTATAAGCATCGGTCGGTGTCGCGACCCGTCCGGAACGGACGTGTTAATGGATTACCGATCGCGGGCTTAGGATCGACGCGGGCCCTCCCAGGCCCATACCAAATCGCGACGGGAGTTTTCTTTTAACGGGTTCGACGATAAGAGTCGATCGCTTTCGACCTTCAGTGTGGTCGTGGTGGCATGTGCAACTTGTGCATGCATTTGGAGTCGCCACCGGTCTTTTTTGGAGGGTAGGCCGAAAACCTTACAAACCGATTGGGAGAGATCGATCAGTTCTGCGGAACCAGAGATTTTGGGTTCGGGGACTTGGTTACGCTGGTGTCATTACCAACGCCCTTTCGGTACCTAACGCGAGTGATTTTCCTAGCTAAGAGTTCATGCAGGCGCCATTTTAGGTGAGGTAGGCTTGATTCAGGGTTTCATGCAGATTGGAAGACTATTCCTATCAATCACAATCAATTTAAATGAAAGCGCAATCAAGTACATAAATAAATCACATCAATGCGCATCAATTCAAATCAATGGCTTCCTAGTATAGCCATAAGGGCTTAGGTAAGGTGTGATTTCGGACTAGGGGTAAAATGGGAAGATTTGGAGGCGATTGGCCCGAAGGGAAAAATCGTCAATTTTTGAAAGATTTGGATACCGAATTACCCAAAATAAACCATGGCCAGTTGATTGTGGCCATTTCCCATTTTTGAGAATTTTTTTGGAATTTCTTGATTTTTCTTCAATTTTTGGAAGACGATTCGCCCAAAGAGCGAAATCGTCATTTTTAAGAAGGGTCCAAAACACCCGGGATGAGCCTGGGCCAGTTGATTGTGGCCACCTCCTATTTTTTGGGATTTTTGTGGAATTTTTAGAATTTTTTTTTGGAAGGCGGCTTGCCGGAAGGGCAAAACCGTCATTTTTGAAAAGACCGGAGGTCGAAAGACCCAAAACAGGTCTTTGCCAGTTGAATGTGGCAATTTCCTATTTTCTGGAATTTTTTTAGAATTTTTCTGAATTTTCTCGAATTTTTTTTTGAGTTTTTTTTTATGATTTCTATTTTTTTATTGAATTTTTGAAATTATTATTATTATTATTATTTTTTTTTTTTATCATTTTCTCAAATCATCCGAAAATCCACGCATCGGACGACCCAGAACGCGACACGTGTCAGGGTGTCAACCGTTCGATCTGAATCAATTTTTTATATTATCCGAAAATCAATGGATCGGACGGCTCTCACTATGCCACATGGCATGCCACGTCAGCGTTGACCTGCTGACCCGCTGACCGTTGACCGCCGGGGATAGTCGCCGGAGAAGACGATGAACAGTAACTATTCCGGCGACTATCGCCGGAATCCTCGCCGGACGACCCATAACGACGTAAAAACGATGGTTTCAGATCTCGATTTTTTTATCAAACAAATCCCCATCAGACCCCGACCAATTTGCGCTCAGTTTATAGCAAAAATAACGTGAGGAACCGGCCAAACGAACCTTCACCGAACCGGCGCCGGCGAGGGGGATTCGCGAAAATTTTTTTTCGTTCGAGCTTGATTCCACTCGTTCATACATTCATCTGAGAAAGGTTAGGAAGCTTACTTGAGCTTCTTTGGGGTTCGGCGACGCTGCGGGACTCTTCGCCGAGCTCTTGGGCCGAACCATGACCGACGAACCCCGAGTTTGGTTTTTCGTCGTGTTTCAATGCCAAAAACAAATGGTACACGGAGCTCAGAGCCAGTTATAACGAAGGTTTGAGGTGAAAGTCGTATGGAATGGGGTCGGGAAAGGCACGACCGAGGGTTATAATTTGAGAAACCTGTTCGAGTATTTTGTCGAACATGTGACGTGCATGGGAAAAATGAAGTTCAGGGGGATGATACTGACCTGGTTTGGGCTCGTCGACGATGGCTGGAGCTTCGGTGATGCCTCTGAAGGTTGGGGACGTCCGTCACGCCCCGCTTTCGCTTCCTACTTGCGCGAACTCCCCTCTCTCCCTCTCGGCCAGACTCTCTCTCTCCGGCCAGACTCTCTCTCTCTCCCTCTTCTTCTTTTTCTTCTTCCTTTTTTCTTTGGCCGACCGCCTTTTTGGTCGTCCCAACTCCACCCAACGTCCACCATCCATCGCCATTCCACTCACAACCTCCTTTTCTTTAAAAAATAACACGGCGGGCCTCCCCCACCTTCCCCTGCTCTCGGGCGTGCACGGCGCGGTGGGTCTGCAACATTTGTTGCAGACCCGGTCGGACCGGGTCGGGTCGGTCTTGACTCGACCGGCCCGGTTCGACCAATTTTGCCTAATTGGGCCCCAAATCGACCCATTTTCATGAAATTGATGACAAAATCGGACTCCTTGGCATGTTTTCCATCAAATAGGGGTATTTTCGTGAATCAATTGATTGAAATTTAATGAAAACCCCAAATTACCGTTAGGATCCGAAATTGATTTTTGCTTAATCGACAATCCAAACGACCAAATTAGTCAAAATTGAGGCCACCAATGGATTCATCATGATGAAAAACATAGGGTAGATGTGTTTAATTTCAATGGGTATGCCCGTATGAAATTTAATTTTAAAAATTATGAAACCGGGGACTAAATTGAAAGAAAATTATGCAATTAAGTCCTTTTTGCTAAAATTGATCAAATTGGAGGGCAAATTGACCCAATTGCACTTCAATAATTTATAATCCAATGTCATAGCTTATAAAAAGTGAGAATTGAAAATTAAAAGACTCAAAAAGGATTTTTTTATGCTCGATTCGGGTTTATGTTTGTGAAGGAACATAGTGACCCAATCCGAATTTTCAAGATTTAAAGTGACACACTTGAAGAGGAAATTAAAAAAAATTATTGAATATTTTTGTGTATTTTTCTGACCACGAATGGTATTTTTCTGATTTTTTGGGTATTTTTAATAATTAAATAAATTCGAAAAATATAAAAAAAATACCAAAAAGTATTTTTTGTTCAAAATTGGTTCCTATGGCCAACTCAAGGCTTCTAAAGTTGATTTTGTGATTATATGACCTTTTTTTGATATTTTTAATTAATTTTAAAGAATAAAAATCACAATAATAGATGGTCAAAAATCAAGTGTTAACAGCTGCCCCTCTCTGAGAGGAATCTCGTTAGAGGTTTCTCTCAAAGATAAGATGGCACCTGATTCCTAACCGACTCAACTGGGAAAATGAGAGAAGAAATGCTATGACATCGAATCCTTAAGGCTCTCGATAAAAGCTCAAATTAATCCTCGGTTTACTCCAGCAACTTGAACATGGGCCGGGATGAGAGAGACTTACCTGAAGCTCACCTGTCGGATGCTGCCGGTTGCGACGACTTTCAAGAAGATGCCTAGGACTTGTCATTCAGAATATCCTAGGGAGATTAAGCTTTGACCTGTATGGTAGGTCATACCATTATGGGATTCCTAACTGGTAGGAACCTAAGGAAGGCGCATCTTACGCTTTGGGATTTGCCAAGGATTTTGATCCGTATGGTGGATCGGACCTTTGTGTTGATCCTTACGGCGGTTTCTACCATATTTGACCCTTCAGGCGGTATCTACCGTCAAGCTTAGTCTGATCCTTATGGCGGTTTCTACCAATGAGTTGACCCTTATGGCGGTATCTACCTTGAGTTGACCCTTCAGGCGGTATCTACCTTAAGATGACCCTTCAGGCGGTTTCTACCTTGAGTTGACCCTTCAGGCGGTATCTACCTTAAGATGACCCTTCAGGCGGTTTCTACCATTTTATTTTGACTCCAAACTGATAGGGATCTAAGGCTGACATACCCTGTCTGGTTGGGCTTAGTCAGAGACTCGATCGTTCTGTAGATCGGTCTAGGAAAAGGCTTGCCTATTAAAAGGCTTCACCTAAAGGTTGACATACCCTGTCTTGTTGGGACTAGTCAGAGATTCGATCGTTCCGTAGATCGGTCTTGGAAAAGGTTTGCCTACTAAAAGGCTTCACCTAAAGGTTATTCTGGGATTTAGGGGTTACCTGAAATCTCGCAGAAGGCTGAATTGTCCTTTCGACATGCGAGGTACCATTCTGGGATCTGGGGACTCCAATTATCCTGCAGAAAGCTGAAACCTCCAATCTTTTCATTAGAGAGTGTCGCGACCCGTCCGGAAGAGGACGCGGCTAATGGATTACCGATCGCGGGCCTTCCCCCGCACAAGGGTGCGGATCGCGGGCTTTGGATCGGCGCGGGCCCTCCCAAGCCCATACCAAATCGCGGCGGGAGTATTTTTCAAAAGGATTCGGCGATAAGAGCCGATCGATTTCGACCTTAGTGTGGTCGTGGTGGCATGTGCAACTTGTGCATGCATTTGGAGTCGCCACCGGTCTTTCTCGGAGGGTAGACCGGAAACCTTACCAACCGATTGGGAGAGATCGATCAGTTCTACGGAACCAGAGATTTTGGGTTCGGGGACTTGGTTACGCTGGTGTCGTTACCAACGCCCTTTCGGTACCTAACGCGAGTGATTTTCCTAACTAGGATTTCATGCAGGCGCAATTTTGGGTGAGGTAAGTCTGACTTTGCACATTAACCAGTTTAACATGCTCACGTAATCATAATAAATAAATAGATGTCAATCACATAAACATCTATCCTACGTGGTGATCATGGAATTATGATTTAATGGGTCTCGAGCCAATGAGACCACATTTAATCATTTTAATATTTTAATAACGGAGAGCCGCTCTTCGCTTCTTCTTGGTTTCTTGAACTCTTCAAGAATTGGGCCCTAAAGAGCTCGCCGACTTAAAAGGCTCCCCACGTAATCCTCGTAGCATTTACATCAACAATTGACTATGCTAAAAATAAAGATTACATAAAAAATAAAAGGAGTACGCAGCCTCCATTTAATAATTACAACCCCAAATATATAAATAATCATCATACATTCATATATACATCAATCACATCAATTAGGGATTTTTCCATGATCACCACCCTTCCACGTAAGTAATAAATTCACAATTTAAAACTTAGGAAGGCACAATAAAAATTCTACGTTGAATCATATTCAGAATTTTTACGTAAAATAAGATAGCCATAAATTTTCGATTCAAAATTGATTTAGTCTCAATTTTTGCTACGTTGATTAATTTATCATATAAAACAATCAACCTCCATTAGCCATGTAAGACGAACAATTCGTTAATACATATTGGCCATAGTATTGCAAAAATTGCAAAAATCAATTAAATGCACGAAAACACCTAAGGATTGGCTCTGATACCACTGTTGGGATCCACGTAACACGTAGCGGAAATAAATAACAACCCATACAAGTATCTCCAGAGGCGTACTTCGTGCATTTCAATCGAAAAAAAAAATCACAAAGCCTCAAAGGGAGTAAATAGATTACCTCTCGTAGCGTGCTTGAACGGAGGTGTCGGTTCGATGTTCTTCGATCTCAGCCTCCACGAGTGTTAGGCATCTAGTTCGGACGCACCACCAATTGACGAACGGGGAGACGACTAATAACTCCACAACAATTGTGCTAGCAATATGCGGAATCAATATTCCGAACTTAGTATATTTTGCTCACTCAAGATTATGAGAATATAGAGAGTGTTTGTGTTCTTCTCTTTAAGCTCTCAAAAATTTGCACACTCTACAAAATGTCTCTCCCCCCCAACCTCAAAACTCTTGCCATCATTTTATAGCCAAAAATACCTTCCAATAAATTGTATTTAAAAATAGCACTAACAATTATAAATTCTATCTAAAAATAGCACTCACAAATAAATGACATTTAAAAATAGCACTAACAATAGCACTCACAATTTATAATACAAAAATGCTATTTAAAAATAGCACTAACAATAGCACTAACAATTTATAATACAAAAATGCTATTTAAAAATAGCACTAACAATTATAAATTCTATCTAATAATAGCACTCACAATTTATGATAAATAAATGCCATTTAAAAATAGCACTAACAATAGCACTCACAATTTATGATAAATAAATGTCATTTAAAAATAGCACTAACAATAGCACTCACAATTTATAATACAAAAATGCTATTTAAAAATAGCACTAGCAATAGCACTCACAATACAAAAATGCTAAAAAAAAGGCACTAACAAAGGTGTTAAAAATAATAACCATTATTATTATTACAAGAGTTAAAGAGGTTACCAAACAGTACAAATACGCATAACGTATAAATACGTATGACGTATAAATACGTAGAGCATACGTATACATCCGTGGAACCGGGGACTAATTGAAAGAAAAATGTGCAATTAAGCCCTTTTGGTAAAAATTGATTAAATTGGAGGGCAAATTGACCTAATTGCACTTTAAGACTTTAGAATCCAATGTCATAGCTTATAAAAAGTGAGAATTGAAAACTAAAAGACTCGAAAAGGATTTTTTTTTTTTTTTTTAGGCTCGGTTCGGGTTTATGTTTGTGAAGGAACATAGTGACCCGAGCAAAATTTTTGAGATTTAAAGTGACACACTTGAAGAGGAAATTAAAACAAAATTATCGAATATTTTTGGGTATTTTTCTGACCACGAATGGTATTTTTTCTGATTTTTTGGATATTTTAATAATTAAATAAATTCCAAAAATATTAAAAAAATTAAAAAATATTTTTTGTTCAAAATTGGTTCCTAAGGCTAGGCTAAGGCTTCCAAAGTTGATTTTGTGATTTTATGACTTTTTTTACTATTTTTAATTAATTTTAAAGAATAAAAATCACAATGATAGATGGTCAAAAATCAGGTGTCAACAGCTGCCCCTCTTTGAGAGTGAGCTCGTCAGAGGTTGCTTTCAAAGACAAAATGACACCTGAATCTTAACCGACTCGACTGGGGAAAAGAAATGCTATGACATCGGACCCTTAAGTCTTTTGATGAATGCTCAAGTTAATCACCGGTTTACTCTTGCAATTCGAACATGGGCCGGAGTGAGAGAGGCTTACCTGAAGCTCACCTGTCAGATGCTGCCGGTTGTGACGACTTTCAAGAAGATACCTAGGACTCGTTCGGAATATCCTAGGGAGATTAAGCTCTGACCTGTATGGTAGGTCATACCATCATGGGATTCCTAACTGGTAGGAACCTGAGAAGGGCGCATCCCACGCTGGGGGATTTGCCAAGGATTTTGATCCGTATGGTGGATCGAACCTTTGCGTTGATCCTTACAGCGGTATTTACCAATGAGTTGACCCTTGTGGCGGTTTCTACCATATTTGACCCTTTAGGCGGTATCTACCTTCAAGTTTAGTTTGACCCTTATGGCGGTTTCTACCTGGATTTGACCCTTGTGGCGGTTTCTACCATATTTGACCCTTTAGGCGGTATCTACCTTCAAGTTTAGTTTGACCCTTATGGCGGTTTCTACCTGGATTTGACCCTTCGGGCGGTTTCTACCTTGAATTGACCCTTTAGGCGGTTTCTACCTTTGATTTGACCCTTTAGGCGGTTTCTACCTTTGGTTTGACCATTCAGGCGGTTTCTACCTTGGTTTGACCCTTCAGGCGGTATCTACCTTGGTTTGACCCTTCAGGCGGTATCTACCTTGATTTGACCCTTCATGCGGTATCTACCTTGGTTTGACCCTTCAGGCGGTCTCTACCTTGATTTGACCCTTCAGGCGGTGTCTACCATGTGTTGACCCTTCAGGCGGTTTCTACCATGATTTGACCCTTCAGGCGGTATCTACCTTGATTTGACCCTTCAGGCGGTATCTACCTTGATTTGACCCTTCAGGCGGTGTCTACCATGTGTTGACCCTTCAGGCGGTTTCTACCATGATTTGACCCTTCAGGCGGTATCTACCTTGATTTGACCCTTCAGGCGGTATCTACCTTTGTTTTGCTTTGAAAAGGGGTCTCATGACGAGGGTTCTCCACGTCCGATGAGATTGCCTAAATTTTGAAAAGGGGTCCTGAGACGAGGGTTCTCCACGTCATGCGAGGACCGCTTGATTTTTGAGAAGGGGTCCTAAGACGAGGGTTCTCCACGTCATGCTAGGACTGTTTGATATTTTTGAAAAGGGATCCTAGGACGAGGGTTCTCCACGTCATGCTAGGACTGCTTGATTTTGAAAAGGGGTCTCATGACGAGGGTTCTCCACGTCTGATGAGACTACCTGATTTTTGAAAATGGGTCCTAAGACGGGGGTTCTCCACGTCTGATAGGACTTTTTCTTTTGAAAAGGGTTTTTTTCTTCCCCCCCTTTTTTAAAGATCCCGAAGTTTGTCAGGAATTCAGTTTTTTTGGAGCAGTGAAAGACTTTATTTTGACAAAGTTTCACTGGGTCTGTTGAGGCGACATTCTGGGAGCTGGGTTCTCCAGGTATCCTGCAGAAAATTCAAACCTGTGTGCTCCACTCCATGGAGCAAATATTTTTCTGGGATTCGGGGTTTCCAAGAATCCTGCAGAAGTTTGAGCTTGAAAGATCTTTCTTCACCAAGAAAACGTTAGTAATCTTTGGGAAGACCACGGCTGTCCATTTGACAAAAACCGTATGACTTAAGTTTTAATTGTGAAATGTGCATTTTGATGCTGGAGGTTATCCAAAGCATTCTTGCAACACACAGATGTGATCACAAATTCCTTGTGCGGCAAATCTGGATCAAACAATTTGAAATTTCCAAAAAGAGTTTGTTCAAAACATCTATTGGAATATTTCTCGACGAGGAGGTCTTTTCACCTGTTTTGAGATAGTGGTTTTTATATGGGATGCACTCAATTCCCTACTAACCTGTGCCTAGGTTTTAGGCTCATTCGCAGCGCATACATTTTGATCGGTCGGGAGGTCTTCTACGGGATCGTAATGTTGGGCTTGGATATTGGTTTTCAAGGGGGACCCGCTTTGGAGTCAAGGCCATTGAATGAAAGTCTTCATCATCTGCTCCGGGTTTACAAGTCGAGAACCCTGCAAAATGAGAAAGAAGTAGTCTTGCTCGTACCTCTTCGAGCTAAGCTATATGTTAACCCAAGTGTCTTAGTCAGAGAAGACTGTTTCGGGGTTGTAACATTGGTAGGATTGGGGACCGAAACAGGCTTATTTTTGGTCCAGAATTCGTGACGGGTTTGACATTGGTGATCATTGCTGATTTGCCACCTGTCCTTTCTTTTCTACATCTTTAGCCTTTGAGGCGCGCAACCTATCTTGCGATGTGCACCAGCTCTTTAAAGAGCGTCTCTTGTTGCATTCAGAGACTGACTCTTTCTATGTCTTTGTTCTGCGCTTGATAGCATTTGGGGAGCAGTCCTTTTGGATTTGGCTCCTTCAGGGATTTCCCCTTTTCCCATCCAGCTTCATTGCGGATCAATCAAACAACTTACACGAGCATCGGCCTTGCTTTTACCAGGCACTTTGCTTTTTCTCGATGCCGTGGATTTTTCTCATTCATTTTTGAAATCCCACTTTTTCTCATCTTCATGGGATCGTGTTAGACCTATGATCAAAGGTCTAACAAGGTTAAACATTAACTTAGGAATTTTTTTGCAAACCCTAAGTCTTGAACTCCTTCGTTTCTGAAGTGATGCTGCATCCGTCTTGGAATGTGCAATGATCACCAACGGGTTTATGAAATGATTTTGCAGGCTCAACTTGGCTATGCAAAGGATTCGGTGTGTGGGATAGAGAAATGAATGCTTCTCATCATCCTATGGCACTTGGATTACCATATAAACAACACACAAAGATTAATGTTAGTCCGAGCAAGAAAATTTCTAACCATTTTCTCCTGATGCTGCTGGACTCACCTCCATTTTGCCCCGATGTGGGGTGGTTCTTGACAGGGTTAAGAATGAAAACCGCCGTTCAAAGGGGTTATCAACGGTCACCTGTAGTGTTTGGGGGATATGAAACGAATGCCTCCGTCGTCCCAACCCATGTAATCGCTACGAATGGTCCCTACTTCCGTAGGTCCAGATTTTGCAGTCTGATTCGCTCAACTTCTCTCTTAAGTGTGTATAGGACGTGTTTGGACTAGGCTTTGCCTCTCGTCTTTTGAGAAAACGTCCTTTTGAGAGTTTTGAACAACTTTTGATTGGAAAAATCTCTTTCGTTTTCCCAAAAAATTTTACCCGTCAAGGGGATTTTATGGTGCACAATGCATGTTCAGACAACCTCATGTTTCAAAACATGAATGCCAATGAAGTTAGAATTCTATGTCTTTTCTAGACATCATATTCTGAAAGCTTTTTCTTTTTCTCTCTGTTTTTTTTTGTTTAACATCTTCAATGGATTGGGGAAAGGGATACCTACCTGTCCACCGTGGCTGGAGATCCCTGAAAATGTAAAAGAAATATGTTATTGTATGTTCACGAATTTTTCAAAAAATTGGAACGATACATCTTACTCTTGGTCATGTGTTCCAATGGGTAATACATGGGATGTGAAAACCTGTTTCGCCTTGATGGCGAGCCCCTGTCAAAGACGGGAATTAGGTGTCAGTTTGCGTTCCAAAATTCAAGGAAAATTGGAACGATACAGCCTTGTTCTTGCTTTGTGTTTTCATTTGAACACAAACGCGCGACTTGCATAATTTGGCCCTCTATCTTGTGTCCTTGATCTCCCATCTGGTTGGGCGACGAATCCTTCTCAAGAATTTGCCCCAGAGAAGATCCATTTGTGTTTTTGGGCGCACTCCAGCGCCATTCTTCAAGGTTCCTTTTATTCAAGGAAAAGAAGATTTTATCAAAATGCATGTCAAAGCATGTGACGTAGGAGCGATACTTTTTACCATCCACTAGGTCTTATAATCAAAGACCATCTCCTGGAATCCTGACTTCTAAGGCCAATGATTCTATTCGCCTCCCTGTTAGCGCGCTATTTTCATTTGAGGCTTTCAGCGCCAACGACTTCCTGTAAAATGAGTAAAAACTCATGTTAGGCATGTGGTCTTGGAAGACCAAAATTGGAACGATACGAGGTTACCGTTCACCCAAATTCGTATCTTGGGGTTTGATTCTGATGCGGACGACTCTGTTATTGCGTCTATTGACTTTGTCAGAGGAGAAACGTCCTGCGTACAAATCATTCACTTGCCCCAGTTAGGCATGGTTTTGCTGTTTGTCATCTCTGGATTCGATGACCCTGGTCTGATGCGCTTTCATGGGGATCATGAGAGTTTGCCCCCGGTTTGGCTCATCAAAGCAAATGGGGGGAACCTGCTCCCATTGATTTTTGCAGATTCTGATCATCCATCTC
Source organism: Rhodomyrtus psidioides (assembly GCA_021437785.1). Lineage (NCBI taxonomy): Eukaryota > Viridiplantae > Streptophyta > Magnoliopsida > Myrtales > Myrtaceae > Rhodomyrtus > Rhodomyrtus psidioides. The sequence goes on from JAILYB010000047.1 coordinate 2,736,419, forward strand.
GATTGTCAGAGTCCTTGATCAATTTTATCTGTCTCAAGACAGCTTGATATTCTTGGGATTCGTCATGTGGCGGTTTGGTGATTCTCTCGATCACAGTCGCCATTTGAGGTATTTGATGTTCCCTGTTTGTTATTTGAAAGCATTACATCCTGCGTCCTCTGCTCTTGATCATCATCTGAGAGGAAAAAGAAAGGAAGCATTATTCCCATATCAAGAAAATAATCATTTTGGAACGATACGTCCTTTTACACTTGATTTGCATTCCGTTTTGATGTTGCATATTGATATGCACAACATCTATCAAATTCCTCCATCCGTGCTTGAAGGTATTTGCAACGCCTACGGCTCATTTGCCCCAGCTGGGCGACGTCTGTTTTGTCATTTGAATGCATGAGCTTTTGGGTGCATTGTCTCTTTTATCACCTGAGATAAAAAAAAATTGGAGAAAAACTTATCCCCAGATCTGATTAAAAATCAATTAGGAACGATACGTCATTTCACCAAACGAGTGGCTCTGCGGCCAAATGTATTTTGCACTGAAGGGACGAATTCCACTATGCTCCACGGGTTTGGGGAATTTGCCCCCATTTTCGATAGAAATGAGCCTTATCAAGATGTACACAATACAAATAGATCCCTAATACAATCAATCTAAGGGACGAGATAGAGAGGATCTCAGCAAAATTAATCTTATACAAGAGAACTAAGAATGTCAAATCAATCAAAGGAATGTGGTCCGAACACTTGGAGATGCCCTAGTTCCAGTCTTCGAGATGTGACTCCAAGATCACCGATTTTTTTTTATAGGTGGTTTTAGATATACCAACCATCTAAAGACATGCACATGAGACAAGTGAGGATAAAAAATCAAAGGATTTGGCACCTAAGGTCAAGGTTCCCACCTCGAGTTCTAGAAAGAGCCGATTCCATTGCACAACTATCGTTGCATTGTGACTCGATCCATAGTTCGAAATGAGCGGAATTGAAAAGTGGATTACCCCATGTTTTTCCTCACGGAGATTCCATTTTCAATTCCTTCTATTGTTTTCCTAAAGAGGGCGCCCGAGGTTTTAGGCGCGGTTGTGTGTGTCCATGTGTCGTGATCACCACAATGCGAGTCATGCACAACAGTTTATCAATCGGCGCTTCAAATCATCCATACAACATACATTCCTACGCCAACCTGCATAAAACAATGTTAATCACGGACTACACCCCTTATCTCTCCAATCTGTAAAAACATATAACACCTACCATGAGCGGACTTACCTCACCTTCAAGAGCGCCTGCAGGGTTAGAAAAATCACTCAGCGTTTTAATTACGGCCTAAGTCCACTTGAGGTCTAGAACCATAGGTTCTAGAACAAAGGTCCCCAGCGGAGTCGCCAGCTGTCGCGACCCGTCCGGAAGAGGACGCGGCTAATGGATTACCGATCGCGGGCCTTCCCCCGCACAAGGGTGCGGATCGCGGGCTTTGGATCGGCGCGGGCCCTCCCAAGCCCATACCAAATCGCGGCGGGAGTATTTTTCAAAAGGATTCGGCGATAAGAGCCGATCGATTTCGACCTTAGTGTGGTCGTGGTGGCATGTGCAACTTGTGCATGCATTTGGAGTCGCCACCGGTCTTTCTCGGAGGGTAGACCGGAAACCTTACCAACCGATTGGGAGAGATCGATCAGTTCTACGGAACCAGAGATTTTGGGTTCGGGGACTTGGTTACGCTGGTGTCGTTACCAACGCCCTTTCGGTACCTAACGCGAGTGATTTTCCTAACTAGGATTTCATGCAGGCGCAATTTTGGGTGAGGTAAGTCTGACTTTGCACATTAACCAGTTTAACATGCTCACGTAATCATAATAAATAAATAGATGTCAATCACATAAACATCTATCCTACGTGGTGATCATGGAATTATGATTTAATGGGTCTCGAGCCAATGAGACCACATTTAATCATTTTAATATTTTAATAACGGAGAGCCGCTCTTCGCTTCTTCTTGGTTTCTTGAACTCTTCAAGAATTGGGCCCTAAAGAGCTCGCCGACTTAAAAGGCTCCCCACGTAATCCTCGTAGCATTTACATCAACAATTGACTATGCTAAAAATAAAGATTACATAAAAAATAAAAGGAGTACGCAGCCTCCATTTAATAATTACAACCCCAAATATATAAATAATCATCATACATTCATATATACATCAATCACATCAATTAGGGATTTTTCCATGATCACCACCCTTCCACGTAAGTAATAAATTCACAATTTAAAACTTAGGAAGGCACAATAAAAATTCTACGTTGAATCATATTCAGAATTTTTACGTAAAATAAGATAGCCATAAATTTTCGATTCAAAATTGATTTAGTCTCAATTTTTGCTACGTTGATTAATTTATCATATAAAACAATCAACCTCCATTAGCCATGTAAGACGAACAATTCGTTAATACATATTGGCCATAGTATTGCAAAAATTGCAAAAATCAATTAAATGCACGAAAACACCTAAGGATTGGCTCTGATACCACTGTTGGGATCCACGTAACACGTAGCGGAAATAAATAACAACCCATACAAGTATCTCCAGAGGCGTACTTCGTGCATTTCAATCGAAAAAAAAAAATCACAAAGCCTCAAAGGGAGTAAATAGATTACCTCTCGTAGCGTGCTTGAACGGAGGTGTCGGTTCGATGTTCTTCGATCTCAGCCTCCACGAGTGTTAGGCATCTAGTTCGGACGCACCACCAATTGACGAACGGGGAGACGACTAATAACTCCACAACAATTGTGCTAGCAATATGCGGAATCAATATTCCGAACTTAGTATATTTTGCTCACTCAAGATTATGAGAATATAGAGAGTGTTTGTGTTCTTCTCTCTAAGCTCTCAAAAATTTGCACACTCTACAAAATGTCTCTCCCCCCCAACCTCAAAACTCTTGCCATCATTTTATAGCCAAAAATACCTTCCAATAAATTATATTTAAAAATAGCACTAACAATTATAAATTCTATCTAAAAATAGCACTCACAAATAAATGACATTTAAAAATAGCACTAACAATAGCACTCACAATTTATAATACAAAAATGCTATTTAAAAATAGCACTAACAATAGCACTAACAATTTATAATACAAAAATGCTATTTAAAAATAGCACTAACAATTATAAATTCTATCTAATAATAGCACTCACAATTTATGATAAATAAATGCCATTTAAAAATAGCACTAACAATAGCACTCACAATTTATGATAAATGAATGTCATTTAAAAATAGCACTAACAATAGCACTCACAATTTATAATACAAAAATGCTATTTAAAAATAGCACTAGCAATAGCACTCACAATACAAAAATGCTAAAAAAAAGGCACTAACAAAGGTGTTAAAAATAATAACCATTATTATTATTACAAGAGTTAAAGAGGTTACCAAACAGTACAAATACGCATAACGTATAAATACGTATGACGTATAAATACGTAGAGCATACGTATACATCCGTGGAACCGGGGACTAATTGAAAGAAAAATGTGCAATTAAGCCCTTTTGGTAAAAATTGATTAAATTGGAGGGCAAATTGACCTAATTGCACTTTAAGACTTTAGAATCCAATGTCATAGCTTATAAAAAGTGAGAATTGAAAACTAAAAGACTCGAAAAGGATTTTTTTTTTTGTTTTTGTTTTTAGGCTCGGTTCGGGTTTATGTTTGTGAAGGAACATAGTGACCCGAGCAAAATTTTTGAGATTTAAAGTGACACACTTGAAGAGGAAATTAAAACAAAATTATCGAATATTTTTGGGTATTTTTCTGACCACGAATGGTATTTTTTCTGATTTTTTGGATATTTTAATAATTAAATAAATTCCAAAAATATTAAAAAAATTAAAAAATATTTTTTGTTCAAAATTGGTTCCTAAGGCTAGGCTAAGGCTTCCAAAGTTGATTTTGTGATTTTATGACTTTTTTTACTATTTTTAATTAATTTTAAAGAATAAAAATCACAATGATAGATGGTCAAAAATCAGGTGTCAACAGCTGCCCCTCTTTGAGAGTGAGCTCGTCAGAGGTTGCTTTCAAAGACAAAATGACACCTGAATCTTAACCGACTCGACTGGGGAAAAGAAATGCTATGACATCGGACCCTTAAGTCTTTTGATGAATGCTCAAGTTAATCACCGGTTTACTCTTGCAATTCGAACATGGGCCGGAGTGAGAGAGGCTTACCTGAAGCTCACCTGTCAGATGCTGCCGGTTGTGACGACTTTCAAGAAGATACCTAGGACTCGTTCGGAATATCCTAGGGAGATTAAGCTCTGACCTGTATGGTAGGTCATACCATCATGGGATTCCTAATTGGTAGGAACCTGAGAAGGGCGCATCCCACGCTGGGGGATTTGCCAAGGATTTTGATCCGTATGGTGGATCGAACCTTTGCGTTGATCCTTACAGCGGTATTTACCAATGAGTTGACCCTTGTGGCGGTTTCTACCATATTTGACCCTTTAGGCGGTATCTACCTTCAAGTTTAGTTTGACCCTTATGGCGGTTTCTACCTGGATTTGACCCTTGTGGCGGTTTCTACCATATTTGACCCTTTAGGCGGTATCTACCTTCAAGTTTAGTTTGACCCTTATGGCGGTTTCTACCTGGATTTGACCCTTCGGGCGGTTTCTACCTTGAATTGACCCTTTAGGCGGTTTCTACCTTTGATTTGACCCTTTAGGCGGTTTCTACCTTTGGTTTGACCATTCAGGCGGTATCTACCTTGGTTTGACCCTTCAGGCGGTATCTACCTTGATTTGACCCTTCATGCGGTATCTACCTTGGTTTGACCCTTCAGGCGGTCTCTACCTTGATTTGACCCTTCAGGCGGTGTCTACCATGTGTTGACCCTTCAGGCGGTTTCTACCATGATTTGACCCTTCAGGCGGTATCTACCTTGATTTGACCCTTCAGGCGGTATCTACCTTGATTTGACCCTTCAGGCGGTGTCTACCATGTGTTGACCCTTCAGGCGGTTTCTACCATGATTTGACCCTTCAGGCGGTATCTACCTTGAATTGACCCTTTAGGCGGTTTCTACCTTTGATTTGACCCTTTAGGCGGTTTCTACCTTTGGTTTGACCATTCAGGCGGTTTCTACCTTGGTTTGACCCTTCAGGCGGTATCTACCTTGGTTTGACCCTTCAGGCGGTATCTACCTTGATTTGACCCTTCATGCGGTATCTACCTTGGTTTGACCCTTCAGGCGGTCTCTACCTTGATTTGACCCTTCAGGCGGTGTCTACCATGTGTTGACCCTTCAGGCGGTTTCTACCATGATTTGACCCTTCAGGCGGTATCTACCTTGATTTGACCCTTCAGGCGGTATCTACCTTGATTTGACCCTTCAGGCGGTGTCTACCATGTGTTGACCCTTCAGGCGGTTTCTACCATGATTTGACCCTTCAGGCGGTATCTACCTTGATTTGACCCTTCAGGCGGTATCTACCTTTGTTTTGCTTTGAAAAGGGGTCTCATGACGAGGGTTCTCCACGTCCGATGAGATTGCCTAAATTTTGAAAAGGGGTCCTGAGACGAGGGTTCTCCACGTCATGCGAGGACCGCTTGATTTTTGAGAAGGGGTCCTAAGACGAGGGTTCTCCACGTCATGCTAGGACTGTTTGATATTTTTGAAAAGGGATCCTAGGACGAGGGTTCTCCACGTCATGCTAGGACTGCTTGATTTTGAAAAGGGGTCTCATGACGAGGGTTCTCCACGTCTGATGAGACTACCTGATTTTTGAAAATGGGTCCTAAGACGGGGGTTCTCCACGTCTGATAGGACTTTTTCTTTTGAAAAGGGTTTTTTTCTTCCCCCCCTTTTTTAAAGATCCCGAAGTTTGTCAGGAATTCAGTTTTTTTGGAGCAGTGAAAGACTTTATTTTGACAAAGTTTCACTGGGTCTGTTGAGGCGACATTCTGGGAGCTGGGTTCTCCAGGTATCCTGCAGAAAATTCAAACCTGTGTGCTCCACTCCATGGAGCAAATATTTTTCTGGGATTCGGGGTTTCCAAGAATCCTGCAGAAGTTTGAGCTTGAAAGATCTTTCTTCACCAAGAAAACGTTAGTAATCTTTGGGAAGACCACGGCTGTCCATTTGACAAAAACCGTATGACTTAAGTTTTAATTGTGAAATGTGCATTTTGATGCTGGAGGTTATCCAAAGCATTCTTGCAACACACAGATGTGATCACAAATTCCTTGTGCGGCAAATCTGGATCAAACAATTTGAAATTTCCAAAAAGAGTTTGTTCAAAACATCTATTGGAATATTTCTCGACGAGGAGGTCTTTTCACCTGTTTTGAGATAGTGGTTTTTATATGGGATGCACTCAATTCCCTACTAACCTGTGCCTAGGTTTTAGGCTCATTCGCAGCGCATACATTTTGATCGGTCGGGAGGTCTTCTACGGGATCGTAATGTTGGGCTTGGATATTGGTTTTCAAGGGGGACCCGCTTTGGAGTCAAGGCCATTGAATGAAAGTCTTCATCATCTGCTCCGGGTTTACAAGTCGAGAACCCTGCAAAATGAGAAAGAAGTAGTCTTGCTCGTACCTCTTCGAGCTAAGCTATATGTTAACCCAAGTGTCTTAGTCAGAGAAGACTGTTTCGGGGTTGTAACATTGGTAGGATTGGGGACCGAAACAGGCTTATTTTTGGTCCAGAATTCGTGACGGGTTTGACATTGGTGATCATTGCTGATTTGCCACCTGTCCTTTCTTTTCTACATCTTTAGCCTTTGAGGCGCGCAACCTATCTTGCGATGTGCACCAGCTCTTTAAAGAGCGTCTCTTGTTGCATTCAGAGACTGACTCTTTCTATGTCTTTGTTCTGCGCTTGATAGCATTTGGGGAGCAGTCCTTTTGGATTTGGCTCCTTCAGGGATTTCCCCTTTTCCCATCCAGCTTCATTGCGGATCAATCAAACAACTTACACGAGCATCGGCCTTGCTTTTACCAGGCACTTTGCTTTTTCTCGATGCCGTGGATTTTTCTCATTCATTTTTGAAATCCCACTTTTTCTCATCTTCATGGGATCGTGTTAGACCTATGATCAAAGGTCTAACAAGGTTAAACATTAACTTAGGAATTTTTTTGCAAACCCTAAGTCTTGAACTCCTTCGTTTCTGAAGTGATGCTGCATCCGTCTTGGAATGTGCAATGATCACCAACGGGTTTATGAAATGATTTTGCAGGCTCAACTTGGCTATGCAAAGGATTCGGTGTGTGGGATAGAGAAATGAATGCTTCTCATCATCCTATGGCACTTGGATTACCATATAAACAACACACAAAGATTAATGTTAGTCCGAGCAAGAAAATTTCTAACCATTTTCTCCTGATGCTGCTGGACTCACCTCCATTTTGCCCCGATGTGGGGTGGTTCTTGACAGGGTTAAGAATGAAAACCGCCGTTCAAAGGGGTTATCAACGGTCACCTGTAGTGTTTGGGGGATATGAAACGAATGCCTCCGTCGTCCCAACCCATGTAATCGCTACGAATGGTCCCTACTTCCGTAGGTCCAGATTTTGCAGTCTGATTCGCTCAACTTCTCTCTTAAGTGTGTATAGGACGTGTTTGGACTAGGCTTTGCCTCTCGTCTTTTGAGAAAACGTCCTTTTGAGAGTTTTGAACAACTTTTGATTGGAAAAATCTCTTTCGTTTTCCCAAAAAATTTTACCCGTCAAGGGGATTTTATGGTGCACAATGCATGTTCAGACAACCTCATGTTTCAAAACATGAATGCCAATGAAGTTAGAATTCTATGTCTTTTCTAGACATCATATTCTGAAAGCTTTTTCTTTTTCTCTCTGTTTTTTTTGTTTAACATCTTCAATGGATTGGGGAAAGGGATACCTACCTGTCCACCGTGGCTGGAGATCCCTGAAAATGTAAAAGAAATATGTTATTGTATGTTCACGAATTTTTCAAAAAATTGGAACGATACATCTTACTCTTGGTCATGTGTTCCAATGGGTAATACATGGGATGTGAAAACCTGTTTCGCCTTGATGGCGAGCCCCTGTCAAAGACGGGAATTAGGTGTCAGTTTGCGTTCCAAAATTCAAGGAAAATTGGAACGATACAGCCTTGTTCTTGCTTTGTGTTTTCATTTGAACACAAACGCGCGACTTGCATAATTTGGCCCTCTATCTTGTGTCCTTGATCTCCCATCTGGTTGGGCGACGAATCCTTCTCAAGAATTTGCCCCAGAGAAGATCCATTTGTGTTTTTGGGCGCACTCCAGCGCCATTCTTCAAGGTTCCTTTTATTCAAGGAAAAGAAGATTTTATCAAAATGCATGTCAAAGCATGTGACGTAGGAGCGATACTTTTTACCATCCACTAGGTCTTATAATCAAAGACCATCTCCTGGAATCCTGACTTCTAAGGCCAATGATTCTATTCGCCTCCCTGTTAGCGCGCTATTTTCATTTGAGGCTTTCAGCGCCAACGACTTCCTGTAAAATGAGTAAAAACTCATGTTAGGCATGTGGTCTTGGAAGACCAAAATTGGAACGATACGAGGTTACCGTTCACCCAAATTCGTATCTTGGGGTTTGATTCTGATGCGGACGACTCTGTTATTGCGTCTATTGACTTTGTCAGAGGAGAAACGTCCTGCGTACAAATCATTCACTTGCCCCAGTTAGGCATGGTTTTGCTGTTTGTCATCTCTGGATTCGATGACCCTGGTCTGATGCGCTTTCATGGGGATCATGAGAGTTTGCCCCCGGTTTGGCTCATCAAAGCAAATGGGGGGAACCTGCTCCCATTGATTTTTGCAGATTCTGATCATCCATCTCGATTGTCAGAGTCCTTGATCAATTTTATCTGTCTCAAGACAGCTTGATATTCTTGGGATTCGTCATGTGGCGGTTTGGTGATTCTCTCGATCACAGTCGCCATTTGAGGTATTTGATGTTCCCTGTTTGTTATTTGAAAGCATTACATCCTGCGTCCTCTGCTCTTGATCATCATCTGAGAGGAAAAAGAAAGGAAGCATTATTCCCATATCAAGAAAATAATCATTTTGGAACGATACGTCCTTTTACACTTGATTTGCATTCCGTTTTGATGTTGCATATTGATATGCACAACATCTATCAAATTCCTCCATCCGTGCTTGAAGGTATTTGCAACGCCTACGGCTCATTTGCCCCAGCTGGGCGACGTCTGTTTTGTCATTTGAATGCATGAGCTTTTGGGTGCATTGTCTCTTTTATCACCTGAGATAAAACAAAATTGGAGAAAAACTTATCCCCAGATCTGATTAAAAATCAATTAGGAACGATACGTCCTTTCACCAAACGAGTGGCTCTGCGGCCAAATGTATTTTGCACTGAAGGGACGAATTCCACTATGCTCCACGGGTTTGGGGAATTTGCCCCCATTTTCGATAGAAATGAGCCTTATCAAGATGTACACAATACAAATAGATCCCTAATACAATCAATCTAAGGGACGAGATAGAGAGGATCTCAGCAAAATTAATCTTATACAAGAGAACTAAGAATGTCAAATCAATCAAAGGAATGTGGTCCGAACATTTGGAGATGCCCCAGTTCCAGTCTTCGAGATGTGACTCCAAGATCACCGATTTTTTTTATAGGTGGTTTTAGATATACCAACCATCTAAAGACATGCACATGAGACAAGTGAGGATAAAAAATCAAAGGATTTGGCACCTAAGGTCAAGGTTCCCACCTCGAGTTCTAGAAAGAGCCGATTCCATTGCACAACTATCGTTGCATTGTGACTCGATCCATAGTTCGAAATGAGCGGAATTGAAAAGTGGATTACCCCATGTTTTTCCTCACGGAGATTCCATTTTCAATTCCTTCTATTGTTTTCCTAAAGAGGGCGCCCGAGGTTTTAGGCGCGGTTGTGTGTGTCCATGTGTCGTGATCACCACAATGCGAGTCATGCACAACAGTTTATCAATCGGCGCTTCAAATCATCCATACAACATACATTCCTACGCCAACCTGCATAAAACAATGTTAATCACGGACTACACCCCTTATCTCTCCAATCTGTAAAAACATATAACACCTACCATGAGCGGACTTACCTCACCTTCAAGAGCGCCTGCAGGGTTAGAAAAATCACTCAGCGTTTTAATTACGGCCTAAGTCCACTTGAGGTCTAGAACCATAGGTTCTAGAACAAAGGTCCCCAGCGGAGTCGCCAGCTGTCGCGACCCGTCCGGAAGAGGACGCGGCTAATGGATTACCGATCGCGGGCCTTCCCCCGCACAAGGGTGCGGATCGCGGGCTTTGGATCGGCGCGGGCCCTCCCAAGCCCATACCAAATCGCGGCGGGAGTATTTTTCAAAAGGATTCGGCGATAAGAGCCGATCGATTTCGACCTTAGTGTGGTCGTGGTGGCATGTGCAACTTGTGCATGCATTTGGAGTCGCCACCGGTCTTTCTCGGAGGGTAGACCGGAAACCTTACCAACCGATTGGGAGAGATCGATCAGTTCTACGGAACCAGAGATTTTGGGTTCGGGGACTTGGTTACGCTGGTGTCGTTACCAACGCCCTTTCGGTACCTAACGCGAGTGATTTTCCTAACTAGGATTTCATGCAGGCGCAATTTTGGGTGAGGTAAGTCTGACTTTGCACATTAACCAGTTTAACATGCTCACGTAATCATAATAAATAAATAGATGTCAATCACATAAACATCTATCCTACGTGGTGATCATGGAATTATGATTTAATGGGTCTCGAGCCAATGAGACCACATTTAATCATTTTAATATTTTAATAACGGAGAGCCGCTCTTCGCTTCTTCTTGGTTTCTTGAACTCTTCAAGAATTGGGCCCTAAAGAGCTCGCCGACTTAAAAGGCTCCCCACGTAATCCTCGTAGCATTTACATCAACAATTGACTATGCTAAAAATAAAGATTACATAAAAAATAAAAGGAGTACGCAGCCTCCATTTAATAATTACAACCCCAAATATATAAATAATCATCATACATTCATATATACATCAATCACATCAATTAGGGATTTTTCCATGATCACCACCCTTCCACGTAAGTAATAAATTCACAATTTAAAACTTAGGAAGGCACAATAAAAATTCTACGTTGAATCATATTCAGAATTTTTACGTAAAATAAGATAGCCATAAATTTTCGATTCAAAATTGATTTAGTCTCAATTTTTGCTACGTTGATTAATTTATCATATAAAACAATCAACCTCCATTAGCCATGTAAGACGAACAATTCGTTAATACATATTGGCCATAGTATTGCAAAAATTGCAAAAATCAATTAAATGCACGAAAACACCTAAGGATTGGCTCTGATACCACTGTTGGGATCCACGTAACACGTAGCGGAAATAAATAACAACCCATACAAGTATCTCCAGAGGCGTACTTCGTGCATTTCAATCGAAAAAAAAAATCACAAAGCCTCAAAGGGAGTAAATAGATTACCTCTCGTAGCGTGCTTGAACGGAGGTGTCGGTTCGATGTTCTTCGATCTCAGCCTCCACGAGTGTTAGGCATCTAGTTCGGACGCACCACCAATTGACGAACGGGGAGACGACTAATAACTCCACAACAATTGTGCTAGCAATATGCGGAATCAATATTCCGAACTTAGTATATTTTGCTCACTCAAGATTATGAGAATATAGAGAGTGTTTGTGTTCTTCTCTCTAAGCTCTCAAAAATTTGCACACTCTACAAAATGTCTCTCCCCCCCAACCTCAAAACTCTTGCCATCATTTTATAGCCAAAAATACCTTCCAATAAATTGTATTTAAAAATAGCACTAACAATTATAAATTCTATCTAAAAATAGCACTCACAAATAAATGACATTTAAAAATAGCACTAACAATAGCACTCACAATTTATAATACAAAAATGCTATTTAAAAATAGCACTAACAATAGCACTAACAATTTATAATACAAAAATGCTATTTAAAAATAGCACTAACAATTATAAATTCTATCTAATAATAGCACTCACAATTTATGATAAATAAATGCCATTTAAAAATAGCACTAACAATAGCACTCACAATTTATGATAAATAAATGTCATTTAAAAATAGCACTAACAATAGCACTCACAATTTATAATACAAAAATGCTATTTAAAAATAGCACTAGCAATAGCACTCACAATACAAAAATGCTAAAAAAAAGGCACTAACAAAGGTGTTAAAAATAATAACCATTATTATTATTACAAGAGTTAAAGAGGTTACCAAACAGTACAAATACGCATAACGTATAAATACGTATGACGTATAAATACGTAGAGCATACGTATACATCCGTGGAACCGGGGACTAATTGAAAGAAAAATGTGCAATTAAGCCCTTTTGGTAAAAATTGATTAAATTGGAGGGCAAATTGACCTAATTGCACTTTAAGACTTTAGAATCCAATGTCATAGCTTATAAAAAGTGAGAATTGAAAACTAAAAGACTCGAAAAGGATTTTTTTTTTTGTTTTTGTTTTTAGGCTCGGTTCGGGTTTATGTTTGTGAAGGAACATAGTGACCCGAGCAAAATTTTTGAGATTTAAAGTGACACACTTGAAGAGGAAATTAAAACAAAATTATCGAATATTTTTGGGTATTTTTCTGACCACGAATGGTATTTTTTCTGATTTTTTGGATATTTTAATAATTAAATAAATTCCAAAAATATTAAAAAAATTAAAAAATATTTTTTGTTCAAAATTGGTTCCTAAGGCTAGGCTAAGGCTTCCAAAGTTGATTTTGTGATTTTATGACTTTTTTTACTATTTTTAATTAATTTTAAAGAATAAAAATCACAATGATAGATGGTCAAAAATCAGGTGTCAACAGCTGCCCCTTTTTGAGAGTGAGCTCGTCAGAGGTTGCTTTCAAAGACAAAATGACACCTGAATCTTAACCGACTCGACTGGGGAAAAGAAATGCTATGACATCGGACCCTTAAGTCTTTTGATGAATGCTCAAGTTAATCACCGGTTTACTCTTGCAATTCGAACATGGGCCGGAGTGAGAGAGGCTTACCTGAAGCTCACCTGTCAGATGCTGCCGGTTGTGACGACTTTCAAGAAGATACCTAGGACTCGTTCGGAATATCCTAGGGAGATTAAGCTCTGACCTGTATGGTAGGTCATACCATCATGGGATTCCTAACTGGTAGGAACCTGAGAAGGGCGCATCCCACGCTGGGGGATTTGCCAAGGATTTTGATCCGTATGGTGGATCGAACCTTTGCGTTGATCCTTACAGCGGTATTTACCAATGAGTTGACCATTGTGGCGGTTTCTACCATATTTGACCCTTTAGGCGGTATCTACCTTCAAGTTTAGTTTGACCCTTATGGCGGTTTCTACCTGGATTTGACCCTTGTGGCGGTTTCTACCATATTTGACCCTTTAGGCGGTATCTACCTTCAAGTTTAGTTTGACCCTTATGGCGGTTTCTACCTGGATTTGACCCTTCGGGCGGTTTCTACCTTGAATTGACCCTTTAGGCGGTTTCTACCTTTGATTTGACCCTTTAGGCGGTTTCTACCTTTGGTTTGACCATTCAGGCGGTTTCTACCTTGGTTTGACCCTTCAGGCGGTATCTACCTTGGTTTGACCCTTCAGGCGGTATCTACCTTGATTTGACCCTTCATGCGGTATCTACCTTGGTTTGACCCTTCAGGCGGTCTCTACCTTGATTTGACCCTTCAGGCGGTGTCTACCATGTGTTGACCCTTCAGGCGGTTTCTACCATGATTTGACCCTTCAGGCGGTATCTACCTTGATTTGACCCTTCAGGCGGTATCTACCTTGATTTGACCCTTCAGGCGGTGTCTACCATGTGTTGACCCTTCAGGCGGTTTCTACCATGATTTGACCCTTCAGGCGGTATCTACCTTGATTTGACCCTTCAGGCGGTATCTACCTTTGTTTTGCTTTGAAAAGGGGTCTCATGACGAGGGTTCTCCACGTCCGATGAGATTGCCTAAATTTTGAAAAGGGGTCCTGAGACGAGGGTTCTCCACGTCATGCGAGGACCGCTTGATTTTTGAGAAGGGGTCCTAAGAGGAGGGTTCTCCACGTCATGCTAGGACTGTTTGATATTTTTGAAAAGGGATCCTAGGACGAGGGTTCTCCACGTCATGCTAGGACTGCTTGATTTTGAAAAGGGGTCTCATGACGAGGGTTCTCCACGTCTGATGAGACTACCTGATTTTTGAAAATGGGTCCTAAGACGGGGGTTCTCCACGTCTGATAGGACTTTTTCTTTTGAAAAGGGTTTTTTTCTTCCCCCCCTTTTTTAAAGATCCCGAAGTTTGTCAGGAATTCAGTTTTTTTGGAGCAGTGAAAGACTTTATTTTGACAAAGTTTCACTGGGTCTGTTGAGGCGACATTCTGGGAGCTGGGTTCTCCAGGTATCCTGCAGAAAATTCAAACCTGTGTGCTCCACTCCATGGAGCAAATATTTTTCTGGGATTCGGGGTTTCCAAGAATCCTGCAGAAGTTTGAGCTTGAAAGATCTTTCTTCACCAAGAAAACGTTAGTAATCTTTGGGAAGACCACGGCTGTCCATTTGACAAAAACCGTATGACTTAAGTTTTAATTGTGAAATGTGCATTTTGATGCTGGAGGTTATCCAAAGCATTCTTGCAACACACAGATGTGATCACAAATTCCTTGTGCGGCAAATCTGGATCAAACAATTTGAAATTTCCAAAAAGAGTTTGTTCAAAACATCTATTGGAATATTTCTCGACGAGGAGGTCTTTTCACCTGTTTTGAGATAGTGGTTTTTATATGGGATGCACTCAATTCCCTACTAACCTGTGCCTAGGTTTTAGGCTCATTCGCAGCGCATACATTTTGATCGGTCGGGAGGTCTTCTACGGGATCGTAATGTTGGGCTTGGATATTGGTTTTCAAGGGGGACCCGCTTTGGAGTCAAGGCCATTGAATGAAAGTCTTCATCATCTGCTCCGGGTTTACAAGTCGAGAACCCTGCAAAATGAGAAAGAAGTAGTCTTGCTCGTACCTCTTCGAGCTAAGCTATATGTTAACCCAAGTGTCTTAGTCAGAGAAGACTGTTTCGGGGTTGTAACATTGGTAGGATTGGGGACCGAAACAGGCTTATTTTTGGTCCAGAATTCGTGACGGGTTTGACATTGGTGATCATTGCTGATTTGCCACCTGTCCTTTCTTTTCTACATCTTTAGCCTTTGAGGCGCGCAACCTATCTTGCGATGTGCACCAGCTCTTTAAAGAGCGTCTCTTGTTGCATTCAGAGACTGACTCTTTCTATGTCTTTGTTCTGCGCTTGATAGCATTTGGGGAGCAGTCCTTTTGGATTTGGCTCCTTCAGGGATTTCCCCTTTTCCCATCCAGCTTCATTGCGGATCAATCAAACAACTTACACGAGCATCGGCCTTGCTTTTACCAGGCACTTT
The DNA here is from genome assembly GCA_021437785.1 of Rhodomyrtus psidioides. Lineage (NCBI taxonomy): Eukaryota > Viridiplantae > Streptophyta > Magnoliopsida > Myrtales > Myrtaceae > Rhodomyrtus > Rhodomyrtus psidioides. The sequence goes on from JAILYB010000047.1 coordinate 2,751,921, forward strand.
GCTTTTTCTCGATGCCGTGGATTTTTCTCATTCATTTTTGAAATCCCACTTTTTCTCATCTTCATGGGATCGTGTTAGACCTATGATCAAAGGTCTAACAAGGTTAAACATTAACTTAGGAATTTTTTTGCAAACCCTAAGTCTTGAACTCCTTCGTTTCTGAAGTGATGCTGCATCCGTCTTGGAATGTGCAATGATCACCAACGGGTTTATGAAATGATTTTGCAGGCTCAACTTGGCTATGCAAAGGATTCGGTGTGTGGGATAGAGAAATGAATGCTTCTCATCATCCTATGGCACTTGGATTACCATATAAACAACACACAAAGATTAATGTTAGTCCGAGCAAGAAAATTTCTAACCATTTTCTCCTGATGCTGCTGGACTCACCTCCATTTTGCCCCGATGTGGGGTGGTTCTTGACAGGGTTAAGAATGAAAACCGCCGTTCAAAGGGGTTATCAACGGTCACCTGTAGTGTTTGGGGGATATGAAACGAATGCCTCCGTCGTCCCAACCCATGTAATCGCTACGAATGGTCCCTACTTCCGTAGGTCCAGATTTTGCAGTCTGATTCGCTCAACTTCTCTCTTAAGTGTGTATAGGACGTGTTTGGACTAGGCTTTGCCTCTCGTCTTTTGAGAAAACGTCCTTTTGAGAGTTTTGAACAACTTTTGATTGGAAAAATCTCTTTCGTTTTCCCAAAAAATTTTACCCGTCAAGGGGATTTTATGGTGCACAATGCATGTTCAGACAACCTCATGTTTCAAAACATGAATGCCAATGAAGTTAGAATTCTATGTCTTTTCTAGACATCATATTCTGAAAGCTTTTTCTTTTTCTCTCTGTTTTTTTTGTTTAACATCTTCAATGGATTGGGGAAAGGGATACCTACCTGTCCACCGTGGCTGGAGATCCCTGAAAATGTAAAAGAAATATGTTATTGTATGTTCACGAATTTTTCAAAAAATTGGAACGATACATCTTACTCTTGGTCATGTGTTCCAATGGGTAATACATGGGATGTGAAAACCTGTTTCGCCTTGATGGCGAGCCCCTGTCAAAGACGGGAATTAGGTGTCAGTTTGCGTTCCAAAATTCAAGGAAAATTGGAACGATACAGCCTTGTTCTTGCTTTGTGTTTTCATTTGAACACAAACGCGCGACTTGCATAATTTGGCCCTCTATCTTGTGTCCTTGATCTCCCATCTGGTTGGGCGACGAATCCTTCTCAAGAATTTGCCCCAGAGAAGATCCATTTGTGTTTTTGGGCGCACTCCAGCGCCATTCTTCAAGGTTCCTTTTATTCAAGGAAAAGAAGATTTTATCAAAATGCATGTCAAAGCATGTGACGTAGGAGCGATACTTTTTACCATCCACTAGGTCTTATAATCAAAGACCATCTCCTGGAATCCTGACTTCTAAGGCCAATGATTCTATTCGCCTCCCTGTTAGCGCGCTATTTTCATTTGAGGCTTTCAGCGCCAACGACTTCCTGTAAAATGAGTAAAAACTCATGTTAGGCATGTGGTCTTGGAAGACCAAAATTGGAACGATACGAGGTTACCGTTCACCCAAATTCGTATCTTGGGGTTTGATTCTGATGCGGACGACTCTGTTATTGCGTCTATTGACTTTGTCAGAGGAGAAACGTCCTGCGTACAAATCATTCACTTGCCCCAGTTAGGCATGGTTTTGCTGTTTGTCATCTCTGGATTCGATGACCCTGGTCTGATGCGCTTTCATGGGGATCATGAGAGTTTGCCCCCGGTTTGGCTCATCAAAGCAAATGGGGGGAACCTGCTCCCATTGATTTTTGCAGATTCTGATCATCCATCTCGATTGTCAGAGTCCTTGATCAATTTTATCTGTCTCAAGACAGCTTGATATTCTTGGGATTCGTCATGTGGCGGTTTGGTGATTCTCTCGATCACAGTCGCCATTTGAGGTATTTGATGTTCCCTGTTTGTTATTTGAAAGCATTACATCCTGCGTCCTCTGCTCTTGATCATCATCTGAGAGGAAAAAGAAAGGAAGCATTATTCCCATATCAAGAAAATAATCATTTTGGAACGATACGTCCTTTTACACTTGATTTGCATTCCGTTTTGATGTTGCATATTGATATGCACAACATCTATCAAATTCCTCCATCCGTGCTTGAAGGTATTTGCAACGCCTACGGCTCATTTGCCCCAGCTGGGCGACGTCTGTTTTGTCATTTGAATGCATGAGCTTTTGGGTGCATTGTCTCTTTTATCACCTGAGATAAAACAAAATTGGAGAAAAACTTATCCCCAGATCTGATTAAAAATCAATTAGGAACGATACGTCATTTCACCAAACGAGTGGCTCTGCGGCCAAATGTATTTTGCACTGAAGGGACGAATTCCACTATGCTCCACGGGTTTGGGGAATTTGCCCCCATTTTCGATAGAAATGAGCCTTATCAAGATGTACACAATACAAATAGATCCCTAATACAATCAATCTAAGGGACGAGATAGAGAGGATCTCAGCAAAATTAATCTTATACAAGAGAACTAAGAATGTCAAATCAATCAAAGGAATGTGGTCCGAACACTTGGAGATGCCCCAGTTCCAGTCTTCGAGATGTGACTCCAAGATCACCGATTTTTTTTTATAGGTGGTTTTAGATATACCAACCATCTAAAGACATGCACATGAGACAAGTGAGGATAAAAAATCAAAGGATTTGGCACCTAAGGTCAAGGTTCCCACCTCGAGTTCTAGAAAGAGCCGATTCCATTGCACAACTATCGTTGCATTGTGACTCGATCCATAGTTCGAAATGAGCGGAATTGAAAAGTGGATTACCCCATGTTTTTCCTCACGGAGATTCCATTTTCAATTCCTTCTATTGTTTTCCTAAAGAGGGCGCCCGAGGTTTTAGGCGCGGTTGTGTGTGTCCATGTGTCGTGATCACCACAATGCGAGTCATGCACAACAGTTTATCAATCGGCGCTTCAAATCATCCATACAACATACATTCCTACGCCAACCTGCATAAAACAATGTTAATCACGGACTACACCCCTTATCTCTCCAATCTGTAAAAACATATAACACCTACCATGAGCGGACTTACCTCACCTTCAAGAGCGCCTGCAGGGTTAGAAAAATCACTCAGCGTTTTAATTACGGCCTAAGTCCACTTGAGGTCTAGAACCATAGGTTCTAGAACAAAGGTCCCCAGCGGAGTCGCCAGCTGTCGCGACCCGTCCGGAAGAGGACGCGGCTAATGGATTACCGATCGCGGGCCTTCCCCCGCACAAGGGTGCGGATCGCGGGCTTTGGATCGGCGCGGGCCCTCCCAAGCCCATACCAAATCGCGGCGGGAGTATTTTTCAAAAGGATTCGGCGATAAGAGCCGATCGATTTCGACCTTAGTGTGGTCGTGGTGGCATGTGCAACTTGTGCATGCATTTGGAGTCGCCACCGGTCTTTCTCGGAGGGTAGACCGGAAACCTTACCAACCGATTGGGAGAGATCGATCAGTTCTACGGAACCAGAGATTTTGGGTTCGGGGACTTGGTTACGCTGGTGTCGTTACCAACGCCCTTTCGGTACCTAACGCGAGTGATTTTCCTAACTAGGATTTCATGCAGGCGCAATTTTGGGTGAGGTAAGTCTGACTTTGCACATTAACCAGTTTAACATGCTCACGTAATCATAATAAATAAATAGATGTCAATCACATAAACATCTATCCTACGTGGTGATCATGGAATTATGATTTAATGGGTCTCGAGCCAATGAGACCACATTTAATCATTTTAATATTTTAATAACGGAGAGCCGCTCTTCGCTTCTTCTTGGTTTCTTGAACTCTTCAAGAATTGGGCCCTAAAGAGCTCGCCGACTTAAAAGGCTCCCCACGTAATCCTCGTAGCATTTACATCAACAATTGACTATGCTAAAAATAAAGATTACATAAAAAATAAAAGGAGTACGCAGCCTCCATTTAATAATTACAACCCCAAATATATAAATAATCATCATACATTCATATATACATCAATCACATCAATTAGGGATTTTTCCATGATCACCACCCTTCCACGTAAGTAATAAATTCACAATTTAAAACTTAGGAAGGCACAATAAAAATTCTACGTTGAATCATATTCAGAATTTTTACGTAAAATAAGATAGCCATAAATTTTCGATTCAAAATTGATTTAGTCTCAATTTTTGCTACGTTGATTAATTTATCATATAAAACAATCAACCTCCATTAGCCATGTAAGACGAACAATTCGTTAATACATATTGGCCATAGTATTGCAAAAATTGCAAAAATCAATTAAATGCACGAAAACACCTAAGGATTGGCTCTGATACCACTGTTGGGATCCACGTAACACGTAGCGGAAATAAATAACAACCCATACAAGTATCTCCAGAGGCGTACTTCGTGCATTTCAATCGAAAAAAAAAAATCACAAAGCCTCAAAGGGAGTAAATAGATTACCTCTCGTAGCGTGCTTGAACGGAGGTGTCGGTTCGATGTTCTTCGATCTCAGCCTCCACGAGTGTTAGGCATCTAGTTCGGACGCACCACCAATTGACGAACGGGGAGACGACTAATAACTCCACAACAATTGTGCTAGCAATATGCGGAATCAATATTCCGAACTTAGTATATTTTGCTCACTCAAGATTATGAGAATATAGAGAGTGTTTGTGTTCTTCTCTCTAAGCTCTCAAAAATTTGCACACTCTACAAAATGTCTCTCCCCCCCAACCTCAAAACTCTTGCCATCATTTTATAGCCAAAAATACCTTCCAATAAATTATATTTAAAAATAGCACTAACAATTATAAATTCTATCTAAAAATAGCACTCACAAATAAATGACATTTAAAAATAGCACTAACAATAGCACTCACAATTTATAATACAAAAATGCTATTTAAAAATAGCACTAACAATAGCACTAATAATTTATAATACAAAAATGCTATTTAAAAATAGCACTAACAATTATAAATTCTATCTAATAATAGCACTCACAATTTATGATAAATAAATGCCATTTAAAAATAGCACTAACAATAGCACTCACAATTTATGATAAATAAATGTCATTTAAAAATAGCACTAACAATAGCACTCACAATTTATAATACAAAAATGCTATTTAAAAATAGCACTAGCAATAGCACTCACAATACAAAAATGCTAAAAAAAAGGCACTAACAAAGGTGTTAAAAATAATAACCATTATTATTATTACAAGAGTTAAAGAGGTTACCAAACAGTACAAATACGCATAACGTATAAATACGTATGACGTATAAATACGTAGAGCATACGTATACATCCGTGGAACCGGGGACTAATTGAAAGAAAAATGTGCAATTAAGCCCTTTTGGTAAAAATTGATTAAATTGGAGGGCAAATTGACCTAATTGCACTTTAAGACTTTAGAATCCAATGTCATAGCTTATAAAAAGTGAGAATTGAAAACTAAAAGACTCGAAAAGGATTTTTTTTTTGTTTTTGTTTTTAGGCTCGGTTCGGGTTTATGTTTGTGAAGGAACATAGTGACCCGAGCAAAATTTTTGAGATTTAAAGTGACACACTTGAAGAGGAAATTAAAACAAAATTATCGAATATTTTTGGGTATTTTTCTGACCACGAATGGTATTTTTTCTGATTTTTTTGATATTTTAATAATTAAATAAATTCCAAAAATATTAAAAAAATTAAAAAATATTTTTTGTTCAAAATTGGTTCCTAAGGCTAGGCTAAGGCTTCCAAAGTTGATTTTGTGATTTTATGACTTTTTTTACTATTTTTAATTAATTTTAAAGAATAAAAATCACAATGATAGATGGTCAAAAATCAGGTGTCAACAGCTGCCCCTCTTTGAGAGTGAGCTCGTCAGAGGTTGCTTTCAAAGACAAAATGACACCTGAATCTTAACCGACTCGACAGGGGAAAAGAAATGCTATGACATCGGACCCTTAAGTCTTTTGATGAATGCTCAAGTTAATCACCGGTTTACTCTTGCAATTCGAACATGGGCCGGAGTGAGAGAGGCTTACCTGAAGCTCACCTGTCAGATGCTGCCGGTTGTGACGACTTTCAAGAAGATACCTAGGACTCGTTCGGAATATCCTAGGGAGATTAAGCTCTGACCTGTATGGTAGGTCATACCATCATGGGATTCCTAATTGGTAGGAACCTGAGAAGGGCGCATCCCACGCTGGGGGATTTGCCAAGGATTTTGATCCGTATGGTGGATCGAACCTTTGCGTTGATCCTTACAGCGGTATTTACCAATGAGTTGACCCTTGTGGCGGTTTCTACCATATTTGACCCTTTAGGCGGTATCTACCTTCAAGTTTAGTTTGACCCTTATGGCGGTTTCTACCTGGATTTGACCCTTGTGGCGGTTTCTACCATATTTGACCCTTTAGGCGGTATCTACCTTCAAGTTTAGTTTGACCCTTATGGCGGTTTCTACCTGGATTTGACCCTTCGGGCGGTTTATACCTTGAATTGACCCTTTAGGCGGTTTCTACCTTTGATTTGACCCTTTAGGCGGTTTCTACCTTTGGTTTGACCATTCAGGCGGTTTCTACCTTGGTTTGACCCTTCAGGCGGTATCTACCTTGGTTTGACCCTTCAGGCGGTATCTACCTTGATTTGACCCTTCATGCGGTATCTACCTTGGTTTGACCCTTCAGGCGGTCTCTACCTTGATTTGACCCTTCAGGCGGTGTCTACCATGTGTTGACCCTTCAGGCGGTTTCTACCATGATTTGACCCTTCAGGCGGTATCTACCTTGATTTGACCCTTCAGGCGGTATCTACCTTGATTTGACCCTTCAGGCGGTGTCTACCATATGTTGACCCTTCAGGCGGTTTCTACCATGATTTGACCCTTCAGGCGGTATCTACCTTGATTTGACCCTTCAGGCGGTATCTACCTTTGTTTTGCTTTGAAAAGGGGTCTCATGACGAGGGTTCTCCACGTCCGATGAGATTGCCTAAATTTTGAAAAGGGGTCCTGAGACGAGGGTTCTCCACGTCATGCGAGGACCGCTTGATTTTTGAGAAGGGGTCCTAAGACGAGGGTTCTCCACGTCATGCTAGGACTGTTTGATATTTTTGAAAAGGGATCCTAGGACGAGGGTTCTCCACGTCATGCTAGGACTGCTTGATTTTGAAAAGGGGTCTCATGACGAGGGTTCTCCACGTCTGATGAGACTACCTGATTTTTGAAAATGGGTCCTAAGACGGGGGTTCTCCACGTCTGATAGGACTTTTTCTTTTGAAAAGGGTTTTTTTCTTTCCCCCCTTTTTTAAAGATCCCGAAGTTTGTCAGGAATTCAGTTTTTTTGGAGCAGTGAAAGACTTTATTTTGACAAAGTTTCACTGGGTCTGTTGAGGCGACATTCTGGGAGCTGGGTTCTCCAGGTATCCTGCAGAAAATTCAAACCTGTGTGCTCCACTCCATGGAGCAAATATTTTTCTGGGATTCGGGGTTTCCAAGAATCCTGCAGAAGTTTGAGCTTGAAAGATCTTTCTTCACCAAGAAAACGTTAGTAATCTTTGGGAAGACCACGGCTGTCCATTTGACAAAAACCGTATGACTTAAGTTTTAATTGTGAAATGTGCATTTTGATGCTGGAGGTTATCCAAAGCATTCTTGCAACACACAGATGTGATCACAAATTCCTTGTGCGGCAAATCTGGATCAAACAATTTGAAATTTCCAAAAAGAGTTTGTTCAAAACATCTATTGGAATATTTCTCGACGAGGAGGTCTTTTCACCTGTTTTGAGATAGTGGTTTTTATATGGGATGCACTCAATTCCCTACTAACCTGTGCCTAGGTTTTAGGCTCATTCGCAGCGCATACATTTTGATCGGTCGGGAGGTCTTCTACGGGATCGTAATGTTGGGCTTGGATATTGGTTTTCAAGGGGGACCCGCTTTGGAGTCAAGGCCATTGAATGAAAGTCTTCATCATCTGCTCCGGGTTTACAAGTCGAGAACCCTGCAAAATGAGAAAGAAGTAGTCTTGCTCGTACCTCTTCGAGCTAAGCTATATGTTAACCCAAGTGTCTTAGTCAGAGAAGACTGTTTCGGGGTTGTAACATTGGTAGGATTGGGGACCGAAACAGGCTTATTTTTGGTCCAGAATTCGTGACGGGTTTGACATTGGTGATCATTGCTGATTTGCCACCTGTCCTTTCTTTTCTACATCTTTAGCCTTTGAGGCGCGCAACCTATCTTGCGATGTGCACCAGCTCTTTAAAGAGCGTCTCTTGTTGCATTCAGAGACTGACTCTTTCTATGTCTTTGTTCTGCGCTTGATAGCATTTGGGGAGCAGTCCTTTTGGATTTGGCTCCTTCAGGGATTTCCCCTTTTCCCATCCAGCTTCATTGCGGATCAATCAAACAACTTACACGAGCATCGGCCTTGCTTTTACCAGGCACTTTGCTTTTTCTCGATGCCGTGGATTTTTCTCATTCATTTTTGAAATCCCACTTTTTCTCATCTTCATGGGATCGTGTTAGACCTATGATCAAAGGTCTAACAAGGTTAAACATTAACTTAGGAATTTTTTTGCAAACCCTAAGTCTTGAACTCCTTCGTTTCTGAAGTGATGCTGCATCCGTCTTGGAATGTGCAATGATCACCAACGGGTTTATGAAATGATTTTGCAGGCTCAACTTGGCTATGCAAAGGATTCGGTGTGTGGGATAGAGAAATGAATGCTTCTCATCATCCTATGGCACTTGGATTACCATATAAACAACACACAAAGATTAATGTTAGTCCGAGCAAGAAAATTTCTAACCATTTTCTCCTGATGCTGCTGGACTCACCTCCATTTTGCCCCGATGTGGGGTGGTTCTTGACAGGGTTAAGAATGAAAACCGCCGTTCAAAGGGGTTATCAACGGTCACCTGTAGTGTTTGGGGGATATGAAACGAATGCCTCCGTCGTCCCAACCCATGTAATCGCTACGAATGGTCCCTACTTCCGTAGGTCCAGATTTTGCAGTCTGATTCGCTCAACTTCTCTCTTAAGTGTGTATAGGACGTGTTTGGACTAGGCTTTGCCTCTCGTCTTTTGAGAAAACGTCCTTTTGAGAGTTTTGAACAACTTTTGATTGGAAAAATCTCTTTCGTTTTCCCAAAAAATTTTACCCGTCAAGGGGATTTTATGGTGCACAATGCATGTTCAGACAACCTCATGTTTCAAAACATGAATGCCAATGAAGTTAGAATTCTATGTCTTTTCTAGACATCATATTCTGAAAGCTTTTTCTTTTTCTCTCTGTTTTTTTTGTTTAACATCTTCAATGGATTGGGGAAAGGGATACCTACCTGTCCACCGTGGCTGGAGATCCCTGAAAATGTAAAAGAAATATGTTATTGTATGTTCACGAATTTTTCAAAAAATTGGAACGATACATCTTACTCTTGGTCATGTGTTCCAATGGGTAATACATGGGATGTGAAAACCTGTTTCGCCTTGATGGCGAGCCCCTGTCAAAGACGGGAATTAGGTGTCAGTTTGCGTTCCAAAATTCAAGGAAAATTGGAACGATACAGCCTTGTTCTTGCTTTGTGTTTTCATTTGAACACAAACGCGCGACTTGCATAATTTGGCCCTCTATCTTGTGTCCTTGATCTCCCATCTGGTTGGGCGACGAATCCTTCTCAAGAATTTGCCCCAGAGAAGATCCATTTGTGTTTTTGGGCGCACTCCAGCGCCATTCTTCAAGGTTCCTTTTATTCAAGGAAAAGAAGATTTTATCAAAATGCATGTCAAAGCATGTGACGTAGGAGCGATACTTTTTACCATCCACTAGGTCTTATAATCAAAGACCATCTCCTGGAATCCTGACTTCTAAGGCCAATGATTCTATTCGCCTCCCTGTTAGCGCGCTATTTTCATTTGAGGCTTTCAGCGCCAACGACTTCCTGTAAAATGAGTAAAAACTCATGTTAGGCATGTGGTCTTGGAAGACCAAAATTGGAACGATACGAGGTTACCGTTCACCCAAATTCGTATCTTGGGGTTTGATTCTGATGCGGACGACTCTGTTATTGCGTCTATTGACTTTGTCAGAGGAGAAACGTCCTGCGTACAAATCATTCACTTGCCCCAGTTAGGCATGGTTTTGCTGTTTGTCATCTCTGGATTCGATGACCCTGGTCTGATGCGCTTTCATGGGGATCATGAGAGTTTGCCCCCGGTTTGGCTCATCAAAGCAAATGGGGGGAACCTGCTCCCATTGATTTTTGCAGATTCTGATCATCCATCTCGATTGTCAGAGTCCTTGATCAATTTTATCTGTCTCAAGACAGCTTGATATTCTTGGGATTCGTCATGTGGCGGTTTGGTGATTCTCTCGATCACAGTCGCCATTTGAGGTATTTGATGTTCCCTGTTTGTTATTTGAAAGCATTACATCCTGCGTCCTCTGCTCTTGATCATCATCTGAGAGGAAAAAGAAAGGAAGCATTATTCCCATATCAGGAAAATAATCATTTTGGAACGATACGTCCTTTTACACTTGATTTGCATTCCGTTTTGATGTTGCATATTGATATGCACAACATCTATCAAATTCCTCCATCCGTGCTTGAAGGTATTTGCAACGCCTACGGCTCATTTGCCCCAGCTGGGCGACGTCTGTTTTGTCATTTGAATGCATGAGCTTTTGGGTGCATTGTCTCTTTTATCACCTGAGATAAAACAAAATTGGAGAAAAACTTATCCCCAGATCTGATTAAAAATCAATTAGGAACGATACGTCCTTTCACCAAACGAGTGGCTCTGCGGCCAAATGTATTTTGCACTGAAGGGACGAATTCCACTATGCTCCACGGGTTTGGGGAATTTGCCCCCATTTTCGATAGAAATGAGCCTTATCAAGATGTACACAATACAAATAGATCCCTAATACAATCAATCTAAGGGACGAGATAGAGAGGATCTCAGCAAAATTAATCTTATACAAGAGAACTAAGAATGTCAAATCAATCAAAGGAATGTGGTCCGAACACTTGGAGATGCCCCAGTTCCAGTCTTCGAGATGTGACTCCAAGATCACCGATTTTTTTTATAGGTGGTTTTAGATATACCAACCATCTAAAGACATGCACATGAGACAAGTGAGGATAAAAAATCAAAGGATTTGGCACCTAAGGTCAAGGTTCCCACCTCGAGTTCTAGAAAGAGCCGATTCCATTGCACAACTATCGTTGCATTGTGACTCGATCCATAGTTCGAAATGAGCGGAATTGAAAAGTGGATTACCCCATGTTTTTCCTCACGGAGATTCCATTTTCAATTCCTTCTATTGTTTTCCTAAAGAGGGCGCCCGAGGTTTTAGGCGCGGTTGTGTGTGTCCATGTGTCGTGATCACCACAATGCGAGTCATGCACAACAGTTTATCAATCGGCGCTTCAAATCATCCATACAACATACATTCCTACGCCAACCTGCATAAAACAATGTTAATCACGGACTACACCCCTTATCTCTCCAATCTGTAAAAACATATAACACCTACCATGAGCGGACTTACCTCACCTTCAAGAGCGCCTGCAGGGTTAGAAAAATCACTCAGCGTTTTAATTACGGCCTAAGTCCACTTGAGGTCTAGAACCATAGGTTCTAGAACAAAGGTCCCCAGCGGAGTCGCCAGCTGTCGCGACCCGTCCGGAAGAGGACGCGGCTAATGGATTACCGATCGCGGGCCTTCCCCCGCACAAGGGTGCGGAGCGCGGGCTTTGGATCGGCGCGGGCCCTCCCAAGCCCATACCAAATCGCGGCGGGAGTATTTTTCAAAAGGATTCGGCGATAAGAGCCGATCGATTTCGACCTTAGTGTGGTCGTGGTGGCATGTGCAACTTGTGCATGCATTTGGAGTCGCCACCGGTCTTTCTCGGAGGGTAGACCGGAAACCTTACCAACCGATTGGGAGAGATCGATCAGTTCTACGTAACCAGAGATTTTGGGTTCGGGGACTTGGTTACGCTGGTGTCGTTACCAATGCCCTTTCGGTACCTAACGCGAGTGATTTTCCTAACTAGGATTTCATGCAGGCGCAATTTTGGGTGAGGTAAGTCTGACTTTGCACATTAACCAGTTTAACATGCTCACGTAATCATAATAAATAAATAGATGTCAATCACATAAACATCTATCCTACGTGGTGATCATGGAATTATGATTTAATGGGTCTCGAGCCAATGAGACCACATTTAATCATTTTAATATTTTAATAACGGAGAGCCGCTCTTCGCTTCTTCTTGGTTTCTTGAACTCTTCAAGAATTGGGCCCTAAAGAGCTCGCCGACTTAAAAGGCTCCCCACGTAATCCTCGTAGCATTTACATCAACAATTGACTATGCTAAAAATAAAGATTACATAAAAAATAAAAGGAGTACGCAGCCTCCATTTAATAATTACAACCCCAAATATATAAATAATCATCATACATTCATATATACATCAATCACATCAATTAGGGATTTTTCCATGATCACCACCCTTCCACGTAAGTAATAAATTCACAATTTAAAACTTAGGAAGGCACAATAAAAATTCTACGTTGAATCATATTCAGAATTTTTACGTAAAATAAGATAGCCATAAATTTTCGATTCAAAATTGATTTAGTCTCAATTTTTGATACGTTGATTAATTTATCATATAAAACAATCAACTTCCATTAGCCATGTAAGACGAACAATTCGTTAATACATATTGGCCATAGTATTGCAAAAATTGCAAAAATCAATTAAATGCACGAAAACACCTAAGGATTGGCTCTGATACCACTGTTGGGATCCACGTAACACGTAGCGGAAATAAATAACAACCCATACAAGTATCTCCAGAGGCGTACTTCGTGCATTTCAATCGAAAAAAAAAATCACAAAGCCTCAAAGGGAGTAAATAGATTACCTCTCGTAGCGTGCTTGAACGGAGGTGTCGGTTCGATGTTCTTCGATCTCACCCTCCACGAGTGTTAGGCATCTAGTTCGGACGCACCACCAATTGACGAACGGGGAGACGACTAATAACTCCACAACAATTGTGCTAGCAATATGCGGAATCAATATTCCGAACTTAGTATATTTTGCTCACTCAAGATTATGAGAATATAGAGAGTGTTTGTGTTCTTCTCTCTAAGCTCTCAAAAATTTGCACACTCTACAAAATGTCTCTCCCCCCCAACCTCAAAACTCTTGCCATCATTTTACAGCCAAAAATACCTTCCAATAAATTGTATTTAAAAATAGCACTAACAATTATAAATTCTATCTAAAAATAGCACTCACAAATAAATGACATTTAAAAATAGCACTAACAATAGCACTCACAATTTATAATACAAAAATGCTATTTAAAAATAGCACTAACAATAGCACTCACAATTTATAATACAAAAATGCTATTTAAAAATAGCACTAACAATTATAAATTCTATCTAATAATAGCACTCACAATTTATGATAAATAAATGCCATTTAAAAATAGCACTAACAATAGCACTCACAATTTATGATAAATAAATGTCATTTAAAAATAGCACTAACAATAGCACTCACAATTTATAATACAAAAATGCTATTTAAAAATAGCACTAGCAATAGCACTCACAATACAAAAATGCTAAAAAAAAGGCACTAACAAAGGTGTTAAAAATAATAACCATTATTATTATTACAAGAGTTAAAGAGGTTACCAAACAGTACAAATACGCATAACATATAAATACGTATGACGTATAAATACGTAGAGCATACGTATACATCCGTGGAACCGGGGACTAATTGAAAGAAAAATGTGCAATTAAGCCCTTTTGGTAAAAATTGAATAAATTGGAGGGCAAATTGACCTAATTGCACTTTAAGACTTTAGAATCCAATGTCATAGCTTATAAAAAGTGAGAATTGAAAACTAAAAGACTCGAAAAGGATTTTTTTTTTTTTGTTTTTTTTAGGCTCGGTTCGGGTTTATGTTTGTGAAGGAACATAGTGACCCGAGCAAAATTTTTGAGATTTAAAGTGACACACTTGAAGAGGAAATTAAAACAAAATTATCGAATATTTTTGGGTATTTTTCTGACCACGAATGGTATTTTTTCTGATTTTTTTGATATTTTAATAATTAAATAAATTCCAAAAATATTAAAAAAATTAAAAAATATTTTTTGTTCAAAATTGGTTCCTAAGGCTAGGCTAAGGCTTCCAAAGTTGATTTTGTGATTTTATGACTTTTTTTACTATTTTTAATTAATTTTAAAGAATAAAAATCACAATGATAGATGGTCAAAAATCAGGTGTCAACAGAGAGGTGTCAGTTTGGGACCTGGGTTCTCCACGGATCCTGCAAAACATGACCCTAAAAGCTCTTCTTGACAGAGCAAGGAGTCCTTCCGGGATTATGGGTTCTCCACGAAATTCTGTAGAAGCTTACGCCCGCATACTCCACCTCACGGAGTAAAATATTCATCTCGGATCTGGGGTTACCAAAATCCTGCAGAGATATCAAATGTGGATACTCCTTTTCCCGGAGTACAGGTTCTTTTGGGGATTTGGGGTTTCCAAAGATCCTGCAAAAGTTCAAACCTGAAAGATTTTTCTTCACCAAGAAAAAGTTAGTAATCTTTGGGAAGACAACAATTGTCCGATTGACAAAATTTTATGACTTAAGTTTTAGTCATGAAATGTGCATTTTGATGCTGGAGGTTACCCAAAACATTCTTGCAACATACAAATGTGATCACAAATTCCTTGCATGGCGAATCTGGATCAACAGTTTGAAAATTCCAAAAAGAGTTTGTTCAAAACATCAATTGGAATATTTCTCGACGAGGAGGTCTTTTCACCTGTTTTGAGATAGTGGTTTTTATAGGGGATGCACTCAATTCCGTGCTAACCTGTTCCTAGGTTTTAGGATCATTCGCAGCACATACATTTCGACTGGTCGGGAGGTCTTCGCGGGACCGTAATGTTAGGCTTGGATATTGATTCTCAAGGGGGACTCGCTTTGGAGTCGAGGCCATTGAATGAAAGTCTTTGCCATCTGCTCCGGGTTTACAAGTCAAGAACCCTGCAAAATGAGACAGAAATAGTCTTGCTCGTACTTCTTCGAGCTAAGCTATATGTTAACCCAAGTGTCTTAGTCAAGTGTCTTAGTTAGAGAAGACTGTTTCAAGGTTGTAACATTGGTAGGATTGGGGACTGAAAAAGGCTTATTTTTGGCCCAGAATTTGTGACGGGTTTGACATTGGTGATCATTGTTGATTTGCCACATGTCTTTTTCTTTCTGCATCTTTAGTCTTTGAGGTGCGCAACCTACTTTGAGGTGTACACCAGCTCTTTAGAGAGCGTCTCTTGTTGCATTCAGAGACCGACTTTCTCTATGTCTTTGTTCTGCGCTTGGCAACATTTGGGGAGTTGGCTTTTGGGATTTGGCTCCTTCAGGGATTTCCTCTTTTCCCATCCAGGCTTCTTTGTGGATCAATCAAACAACTTACACGAGCATCGGCCTTGCTTCTACCAGGCACTCTGATTTTTCTTGATGCTAGGGATTATTATTATTATTTTCTTTGAAATCCCGATTCTTCTCGTCCTTGATGGGATCATGTTAGACATATGTCTGAAAGTCTAAACATGCTTTAAATATCAGCACGGGAATCCTTTTCGTAATCCATGAGTCTTGAACTCTTCCATTTTTAAAGTGGTGCTGCCTTCGTCTTGGAATGATCACCAATGGGTTCATGAAATGAATTTGCAGGCTCAAGTTGGCTATGCAAAGGATTCGGTGTGTAGGATAGAGAAATGAATGCTTCTCGTCATCCTATGGCACTTGGATTACCATATAAACAACACACAAAGATTAATGTTAGTCCGAGCAAGAAAATTTCTAACCATTTTCTCCTGATGCTACTAGACTCACCTCTATTTTGCCCCGATGTGGCGTGGTTCTCGACAGGGCTGATAATGAAAACCTCCATTCAAAGGGGTTATCAATGGTCATCTGTAGTATTTGGGAATATGAAACGAATGCCCCCGTCGTCCCAATCCATGTAATCGCTGCAAATGGTCCCTACCTCCGTAGGTCCAGATTTTGCTATCTGATCCGCTCCACTTCTCTCTCCAGTGTGTATAGGACGTGTTTGGATTAGGCTTTGCCTCTCGCCTTTTGAGAAAACGTCCTTTTGAAGGTTTTGAACAACTTTTGTTTGGAAAAATCTCTTTCATTTTCTCCAAAAATTTTATCCGTCAAAGGGGATTTTATGATGCCCCATGCATGTTCTTATTCATGTTCAGACAACCTCTTGTTTTAAAACATGAATGTTAATGAAGTTAGAATTTTATGACTTTTCTAGACATCAGATTCTGAAAGTTTTTCGTTTTCTCTTTATTTTTTTGTTTAACATCTTCAATGGATTGGAGAAAGGGATACTTACCTGTCCACGGGGGCTGGAGATCCCTGAAAATGCAAAAGAAGCATGTCATTGTATGTTCATGAATTTTTCAAAAATCGAAACAATACATCTTACCCTTGGTCATGTACTCTAACGAGTAGTACATGGGATGTAAAAACCTGTTCGTCTCCAAGGCGACTCCCCTGTCAAGGATAAACAGTAAGGGTCAATTCATATTCCCAAATTCAAGACAAATTGGAGCGATACAACTTTACTCTTGATTTTCATCCCACTCTGATGTTGCGTATTGATATTAACACATCTATCAAATCCGTCTATCCATGCTTGGAGTGTTCGCAACATCAATGGTTCATCTGCCCCCAGTTGGGCGATGTCTGTTCTATTATTTGGACGCACGGCTCCTTGAGTGATTTATCCATGTTTATCACCTGAGAAGGAAAAGAAAGGAGGCATTACTTCAGTATTTGATTGAAGATCATTTAGGAACGATACATCATTTTACCAAATGGGTTCTTTCGCGGCCGAACGTATTTCGTATTGCAGGGGTAGATCCCATTATGCTCCGCAGATGATAGTCATTGCTCGGGGAACTTGCTCTACAGATTAAGCGATTAATCCATGGCCCTCGGCTTGAAGATGTTCAAAGGGTAATGTTGACACTCAGAGCGGTTAGTTTTAATCGTTAATTAAAAATGTTCCCATGGGAACTTTACAACAAGATCAGTAACACATTCACTTAAAGTATTCGCCTCTCACTCTCCTGAGCCTTTTAGTGATTCAGCACACGGGCCTCGAACCAGATGTATGGTTGCCGGTATCGGTCACGACTGCGAAAATGCACCTGTTCTAAAATGCTTGACCCATAGGCTGAGTTGCTCATTCAGGAAATCGTCCGACTGTTCAAGTCGTTGGCGTTCAAGTTGAGCATCCTTAATCGCTGGTGATGGATTTCTCCCACTACTTTCGGCATGAATAACCTGATTCCTCGAGTTATGCTTGATCCATATGCCGAGTTGCTCACTGAGGAAATCACTTGATTTTTCAAGCAATTGAAGTTCAAGTCGGGTATCCTCAACCGCTGGCGATGGATTCCTCCCACTACCTTCGGCATGAACAACCGGACTCCTCGAGTTGGGACCTCCGTAGTTGTCTTGCAAGATTGTATGTGTATCTCCTGCCAATGTTAGATTCGCCGTGGGACTAGCACTAACGATCGGTGGGTGCTCAAATTGGGGAGTCCCTACTTGCTGGAATTGCGGTACATACTCTTGAGGAGTACTGAGGTAACTCATGGGGGAATTCAGCCGATCGAACCAAGAATAGAGGTCTTCAAGGAGATCGTCTGATCCATCGAGCCACTGACACTCATGTCGAGTATCGTCGGCTACTAACGAAGGAATTTTATTGCCATTTTCGTCATGAACGACCTGATTCTTCGAGCCGGAACCTCCGTAGTTGTCTTGCAAGATTGTATGTGTATCTCCTGCCAATGCTAGATTCGTCGTAGGACTAGCACTAACGATCGGTGGGTGCTCAAATTGGGGAGTCCCTACTTGCTGGAATTGCGGTACATACTCTTGAGGAGTACTGAGATAACTCAGGGGAGCACTCTGATTGATGCCTGAACAATCGCTCGCGTGATTGCCAATTTCGTCGATGCTGAGATGTGATTGGGTGCTTCTTGCTTCATGAGGATCGCGGTCATAGCCATGCATATCATTTAAACTTGAATCGTCTCTATCTTGGTTTGGCGCCATCTGTCCATCTCTCAATTGTCTCCTGTAGCGCCAAAGGCGATTCTTGACATTACCTACAGCCAGACCTGGCACGTTCATGATCTCGAGTATACGCAGTGGGCAAGCCAAGTTGATCCCTAGCTGTTGAACTGTATCGACAAATTTGCTACGAAGCTCCGGAGTCCAACAAAACCTTGTTTTCTTGCTAGCCAAAGTAGTGTTAGCAACTTGGCGGTTACTCTCCGCGGGATCTGGTCGTGTTGGAAGTTGCTTTGGGGGGAATTCAGTGGTCTCAGATAGGCTGGTTGTGATGGTGAGTTCATCATCGAGCGGACCTGACTTGTCATGACACATGTCCCCTTCCACAATGGGCGTTGACTTTGACCTTATAGCACTGGGTTTCTCTTGTAGACCTTCGACGGTACCCGTCTGTTCCGAAAGATGTTGCGAAGGGCATTGCAACAGATGAGCATTATAAACCCCCAGATCTGGCTCTTCAGTGAACACTTCGCCGGTGGGAACAGGGTTACCGCAATCAAGGCAAGTAGCGATGCTTAGAGCTTTTTTATACTGAGTGTTTTCTATTCGAAGCTTTTCATTTTCCTCCCTCAGAATCGTTAACTTGCGTCGATCGCGTTGATGTTTCAGACGGGTTTGTTTGTTTTCACACCAGGACTTGACCTTCCGAGGCTCCCACCCTATCTCCTGGCCCATTTTGATTCTTTGTTCCTTGTCTGGATAGGGGCATTCCTTGAAAAAAAACTCAAGTTTATGGACATGACCTGAAGTGTGGCGTTGGAGATGCTTCCCTTTCTGACGTCGATCACCGCCGCGGACACTATTCTCGTTAACCAGGCCTCGGGTTTCATCATTGGAAAGGTCGGCTTCCGTGGCTCTCGTGTCGGGTTCGGTCCTGGGATCTTTAAATTCTTCTAGCAGTTCAAGCTCGGAGACCTCCAAGTCGGGCATTTCCAACAAATGACAGTATCCCTTGAACATTTTTGATCGAAATATCGATGACTGATTTTTCGTTAACCCGGCTTTCTCTATCCTTCCTTGGATCCTCACCTTCTCTGCAATCTTTTAAGAGATTAAGTGAGTCCGATCATCGTTCTTTGATCAAAGATGATGGTTACCCGGCGAGCGCTCTTCTCGAGACTTCGTAACTCCCACTTTTTTTACTCTTTTCTACATGAATGGAGCCTGAAGATCTCTTGCGTTGATTTCTCTTTGTCGAGCACTACGCCTGTCCCCCCGGCTCAGTCTCTAGAGCAATAGATCTGCCCACCTTTCGGCGCCATTATGTTTTGCTAAACCCGAGATCACAGGACAGTAGTGGATCCGTGACTCATCGGGGACGCATTAACGAAACCCACTTGGCCCCACTGTACATAAATTATTATTATAACTTCCCTTTGCTTATTCGAGCGTTATAACCTGAGACATTGATGCCGAGAAGATTAATATTTTAGCCTAATCAGATTTAGCCTCTTAAACACTCCACCCATACTCGTTCTCTTCTCTACCGTTCAATCGTAGATGGCTTCCTCCTCTGTACCTGTTACCTTAGCCGAAGCTTCAACCCAATGGGAGAGATTTTATCACCTCCTGGGTAAAGGTTATGGTTATATAAATAGTCATCCTGAAGCCGAGGTTGAAATCCGTACTCTGATTCCGGCCTTGGACACCACATGTATCGAAGGTACGAAACTGCAAAGGGAGTTTGTGATCTTCCCAACTCTCTTCAACAATTTCCTGGAGGCTTACGAAGTCGCTAGCCGGGATGTCACTCTGGCTTGCATCGTGCGAGCCCGTTATCAGGACAGGGCTGAGTCCCTAATGTTGGCCATGCTGACGGCCGATAACCATAAAAGGGCTATTGAATACGCTCACGCCCAGGTCTCATTGCTGGTCCGTGAGAGGGACAACTTGGTGGAGCGTCTGGCTCTCTATCAAACCGCCTTTGAGCAAGACCAGCGCAATCTCGTGCTGAGGTTTCAATGCACCTGGTTGGAGGAAAGGCTTGAAGATCTGACCATGGATATAGCCCGCGGGAGAGCGTTGGCTCAGGACTTAGAGCTCGAATTCGAGTACTATGAGACCGAGGTGAACGAACTTAAGGAGAAATGTCGTCTCCTTTTCTTCAAGCTCGTAGACCTTGATTCTCGAAGCGTCGGCTGTAAGCAAGGCATGGATAACATGGAGAGTCAGTTAAGCTTCTTTGTGATGCTCATCCGAACTCATTTTGGGTTTACGGTTCCCCCTCAGTAACCCATTTGTAAACTCTCCTGTTGAGTGAAATAAATGCGAGTTTTTTTTTTATATATGCTCCTTTATTCTGCATGGTTTACGAGCCGAGAAAAGTCTTCGTTTTCGGATCTATACGACTCCCTTTTTCATATGTGCCAACAGCTTGGTTACGCATTATTTCCACGGCCTGACGCTTTACATTTGAATGATTTGAGTGCCTCGTGAGAAATAGACTTGTAGCTGCTCGAGATTTCAAGATTGCCCCTGATTTTGCGGTCAAGATGTTTGGGGCAGCCAACAATCTCTCTGTTTTCGAGTCCGCTCACGTTCTGTTAGTAACTTATGCTATCAATTTTGCCTTCACGTGTTGGGGTTGATTTTACCTTGAACCTAATAATAAGGAATTGCCGTATCTACACATGATGACGTTCGCGGAGAACATTATGCAAAATCAACTCTAGCTATTAAAGAAGAAAACGCATGCGCAGATGAGAACTTTACAATAGGAGATACATCCCTCTCGCGTACATCGCCCTCTTTCTTTGGGTATGTCCAATGACCACCCAATCTGACTTCGGCTAGGGCGCGCAATTACCGACTGCAGATTATGACTGCAAACCTTTACTAGCTCCCAACTGATCGAACAAGGTATCAAGTCCTTCATCGAAGAAATCATCTGACCCCTCGAACGATTGATATGAGGGTTGAGCTGCATCACCCGACGGGTTCTTCGAACTGGAAGCCCCATCCTTGTCTGGGAATATAAAAGGAGATTTGATCGATTGACTACCACAAGCATCTCCCACTTGGGAATTAGGGAAATAAAAATGCTCAAAGCATTCCCTCATTAGATCATCTGAAACCACATGCTCCAATTGGACAAACCCTTGAGCACTAGGCGTAGTGGGTTGATCTGTGACAGGAGGAACACTAGCTAGCTGCTGCCCGGACGGAGAAGTGCTTACTTGCTGCACTTGTGATGCGTGCTCTTGGGGGATATTGGAATGACTCATGAGGAAATTCTGATCAAATCCCCAATAGTCGTCTAGATTCGACTGGGCTTCTTTTGACATAAGGGTGTTGGATTCGTAGTCGCGTCTATTGTTTAGATTCAGCTCTACATAACGCTGTCCTAGCGCCCTTCTGTAGCAACCAAGGTGATTCGCGACCAATTTTCTCGTAAGTCCAGGTACATTCATGACCCTAAGTATGTTCGTCGGACCTACTGAGTCGAGTCCTATTTGCCGAACTGCGTCTAAGAACTTGAGATGAAGTTCTGGAGGCCAAATGAATTTCTTCTTCTCGCGGTCCGGAATAGCGTCGATAGCCTGACGACTAGTCTCTAACCCTTCTTGAACAGGATCTGATCTTACCATAAGTTGTTGTGGAGGAGATTCATGCGCTTCGGTATGGTGACCCCAATCATAACGACATGTATCCTCTTCCTCCGAAGGCACTGGTAAAATCTTTGTGGGATTGGTCTGCTCATGCGTGCCATCAGCAGAATCTGATTGTACCGGAGATGGCTCAAGGGAGCAGGGTGATAAATGAGCATTTTCCATCCTCGTAGAAGGCTTACCGGGGAACAATTTACCGAGGGTGGTAGGGCCACCGCAATTAG
Organism: Rhodomyrtus psidioides; assembly: GCA_021437785.1. Lineage (NCBI taxonomy): Eukaryota > Viridiplantae > Streptophyta > Magnoliopsida > Myrtales > Myrtaceae > Rhodomyrtus > Rhodomyrtus psidioides. The sequence continues at coordinate 2,773,997 of JAILYB010000047.1, forward strand.
GGCAGGTAATAGTATTGAGGATTTTCTCATACCGCATGTTTTCCATTAGAAAGTTTTGGTTCTGTTCTTCTAGGATCGTGATCTCCCGACGCCTGCGTTGGACACCTAGTCTGAATCGTTTATTCTGGAACCAAAACTGGACTCTCATAGGATTCATTCCCAGCCTCCGGCCCAATTCAACCCTTTGCTCCACGTTTGGGCAAGGGTATTCATCGAAGAAAGCTTGAAGCTCTCGGATTTCATTCTGAGTGTAGCGCTGGCGACGCTTTCTTTTCTGGGGCTGAGCATTGTGGCCACTACCGTCGTCGCTGCTGTGATCTTGATATTCGTCACCGAAAGTGTTGGGTTCCATGGCTTCGATATCGAATTTGATTCTAGAGCCTTCGAGGTCTTCCAACAGCTCGTCACTCGGGGTTCTCTGTTCTCTTTTGTATACTTGCTCCTTCGATTTGTTGTCTCATTTTCCTCGAAAGCCATGCCTGTTCAGCGTTCTGTTTTTGAAACGACGAAACTGTTTACCTCCTGCTCAGATTTCCGACACGATGGGGTAACCAAATCCTTTCGCGGCTTCTTCGGTAGCTGCGCTTACCTTTCACTTTTCCTCGATAGCCATGCCGCCATGCCTGTTCAGCACTATCTTCCTTTTTTAATGGCAGAACTGTTCACCTCCCGCTCAGCTTTATACCGTGACGGGATAACCAAATCCTTTCGCGGCTTCTTCGGTAGCTGCGCTTGCCTTTCACTTTTCCTCGATAGTCATGTCTATTCAGCATTCAACTTTTTGAAATGGTGAAACTGTTCACCTCTCGCTCAGCTTTATGTCGTGATGGGATGACCAATTCCTTTCGCGACTTCTTCGATAGTCTCGCTCGCTTCTCACTCAAAGTTAATAATGGTGAGACTAAAGAATCTTTTGCAGCTTTCATTTGGCAAGCCTGAAATCACGGACTGGGACGGATTTGATGCTTCACAGGAAGAGGCCCACCTGCTTTACCCTCTTAACTCTGCTCCATTATTGCCGGGACTTCTTGAGCAGCTATAAAAACGAAGAGTTAAGGTAGAGAATATTAGTGCTCTCGCATAATCAGCTCCCAATTCCTAATCGCATCCGTTGCACCCATCTCGCTGTCAAATAATTCCAACGAAAATGGCCTCCTCTTCCTCCCACGCTCTCTCAACTGAGGTTTTAGCCCAGTGGGAAAAACTCTATAATCTATTAGGCCGAGGCTACGCTCATATAATCAACCACCCCGAAACCGAAGATGAAATCTACGCCTTGCTCAAGAAAATAGACATCACCTCCCTTGAGGGCACCACGTTGGGGAGGGAATACAGAGCTTTCCCAACCCTCTTCACAAACTCCCTAGAGGCCTACCAGGTTGTTCATCGGGAAGTTCTCGTGGCTTCTGTCTTGCGGGCTCGTTATGAGGATCGGTCTGACCACCGGGCGTTGGCTGACTACCTGGCCGATAGTCACAAAAAGGCTGTTGAGTTCGCCGAGGAGCGGGTTTCGACGTTGCTTCGCGAGAGGAGGAATCTGGTGGAGCAGCTGGCCCTATCTCTGGCCACCTATGAGCATGATCGCCGTAATACCCTGCTGAGGCATCGAAGCGAGTGGCTGGAAGAAAGGCTCAACGGCATAAACGCGGACATAGCTCGTGGGAATGGACTGGTTCGGGACTTGGAATTAGTCGCCGAAGATCATGAGACTCAGGTTGTCGAGGTCAATGATGAATGCAAGCGTCTTCACCTCAGGCTTGCGGACCATGATACGCGGAGTGGTGAGTACAAACAAAGCATCAACAACATGGAGGGTCAGCTGGGCTCCTTCGTGTCGCTAATTAGGGCTCACTTCGGCTTTACTTTTCCACCCCGATGAATTGTATGACCTGCTTTCGGAATCCTTCAATCTGAGCAAGAATGAATGGAAGCTCTCGTGTGTGTGTTTTAGCTTTTATATGGTCTATTTCTTCGAGCATCCGAACGTCTTCAACTTGGGTGAGCCGAACCATAATATCAATAAGTCGAGCAAATATGTCTTGATTTTCTAACTCGCTCTTAATCAGATGAAAGAATAGCCTCGGACTTATCTAGGAAAAGATTTCTCTCTATCACCTATTTTTTCCTGCAAATGAAAAGGCAGAATCAGAAGGAATAATTTGAAAAAGAAAGCATAGACCCCTTTCAATCTTATGCTTGCTCGTGATTAATAAGGACAAAAACTTTTACAAGGGTTTTAATCTTGTGCGAAAAGTTTTTATCAGTATTCCTCGAAGGAAAGCATATTATTGAAAGGAATGTAATTCACGATAATCGCTTTTGATCAATTTCGAGAAGAACGAATTACTCAAAAGTGCAAGGCATAATGACGTGTTTTAAATTTAATTGAAGATACAACATCCAAATCAATGCCGTTTTGTTAAGAACGAGAGTAATTTGGATATCTATCTCGTCATTGAATTCGAAACAACGCCGATATTCTTGATCAATTATCGTGGATTACCAGTGACGTACAACATGCGCAAACCAATTCAAGTGTATAATTCCTTCTAGCGAAATTGGGGTTGGACTACCCTATACGACCAAAAGGTCGTGCAAGACTTCCAATTTTAATTTCCTCTAAAGGAATTATAAACTTGACTTGGGAGTATTCGGATGATTAGAAAAGAAATGCCACTATCACATTCCAATGACCAATCAAAAGAAATACAACAAAGTTCCATATGAATGTATACATAAATAGATCCCTAATACAATCACTCTAAGGGGTGAGATAGAGAAAGACCTCAGTAAAAATAAACCCTATACAAGAGGACTAGTAATGGAAAATAAAACAAAGGAATGTGATCCTAACGTTTAAAGATGCCCCAAGTTCGATCTATGACTTCCGGATCACTTGCCCCAACTCGTCATCTTCATTGGACGATACCTCAATAATGTCCATAGTAGGCTCCTTTGTTGCACACTCGGTGTTCGCGATGGGATATCACCCTCCTCGTCTTCTATCAAGGACGTTTTGGGAAAAACACACACATCTATCCTCGAAATGGCATTTAATCTAATCACCAGAATGCAATGAATGAAATGCCTATATTTATATGAACTGTAATAGATTTGAGGGATAGAGAGTCTTACCAACCAAACTCGTCGACTTATGCGTGGTTTTAGGTGTACCAACCGCCCAAAGACATGCGCATGAGACAAGTGATGGTGAACTTCTAAAAATCAGAGGGTTTGGCACCTAAGGTCAAGGTTCCCACCTCGAGTTCTAGAAAGAGTCGATTCCATTGCACAACTATCGTTGCATTGGGACTCGATCCATAGTTCGAAGCGAGCGGAATTGAAAAGTGGATTACCCCGTGTTTTTCCTCACGGAGATTCCATTTTCAATTCCTTCTATTGTGTTCCTAAAGGCGGCGCTCGGGGTTTTAGGCGCGGTTGTGTGTGTCCATGTGTCGTGATCATTACGATGCAAGTCATGCACAACAGTTTATCAATCAGCACTTCAAGTCATCCACACGACATACATTCCTACGCCCAACCTGCATAAGACAATGTTAATCACGGACTACACCCCTTATTCCTCCAATCTGCAAAAACATTTAACACCTCAAGGGTTAGAAAAAAAAAATCACTCAACATTTTAATTACGGCCTAAGTCCACTTAAGGTCTAGAGCCATAGGTTCTAGAACAAAGTCCCCAGCGGAGTCGCCAGCTGTCGCGACCCGTCCGGAACGGACGTGTTAATGGATTACCGATCGCTGGCTTAGGATTGACGCGGGCCCTCCCAGGCCCATACCAAATCGCGGCGGGAGTTTTCTTTTAATGGGTTCGACGATAAGAGTCGATCGCTTTCGACCTTCAGTGTGGTAGTGGTGTCATGTGCAACTTGTGCATGCATTTGGAGTCGCCACCAGTCTTTTTTGGAGGGTAGACCGGAAACCCTACTAACCGATTGGGAGAGATCGATCAGTTCTGCGGAACCAGAGATTTTGGGTTCGGGGACTTGGTTACGCTGGTGTCATTACCAACGCCCTTTCGGTACCTAACGCGAGTGATTTTCCTAGCTAAGAGTTCATGCAGGCGCCATTTTAGGTGAGGTAGGCTTGATTCAGGGTTTCATGCAGATTGGAAGACTATTCCTATCAATCACAATCAATTTAAATGAAAGCGCAATCAAGTACATAAATAAATCACATCAATACGCATCAATTCAAATCAATGGCTTCCTAGTATAGCCATAAGGGCTTAGGTAAGGTGTGATTTCGGACTAGGGGTAAAATGGGAAGATTTGGAGGCGATTGGCCCGAAGGGCAAAATCGTCAATTTTTGGAAGATTTGGATACCGAATTACCCAAAATAAATCATGGCCAGTTGATTGTGGCCATTTCCCATTTTTGAGAATTTGTTTGGAATGTCTTGATTTTTCTTCAATTTTTGGAAGACGATTCGCCCAAAGGGTGAAATCGTCATTTTTAAGAAGGGTCGGGGTCCAAAATACCCGGGATGAGCCTGGGCCAGTTGATTGTGGCCACCTCCTATTTTTTGGGATTTTTGTGGAATTTTTAGAATTTTTTTTTTGGAAGGTGGCTTGCTGGAAGGGCAAAACCGTCATTTTTGAAAAAATCGGAGGTCGAAAGACCCAAAACAGGACGTGGCCAGTTGAATGTGGCCATTTCCTATTTTCTGGAATTTTTTTAGAATTTTTCTGAATTTTTCTGAATTTTTTTTTGAGTTTTTTTTATGATTTCTATTTTTTTATTGAAATTTTGAAATTTTTATTATTTTTATTTTTATCATTTTCTCAAATCATCCGAAAATCCATGCATCGGACGACCCAGAACGCGACACGTGTCAGGGTGTCAACCGTTCGATCTGAATCAATTTTTTATATTATCCGAAAATCAATGGATCGGACGGCTCTCACTATGCCACGTGGCCTCTTCTGATGCGTCCGATCTCAGACGAGATCGGACGCTCCACAGAGAGCCACTTGGCCGAATTTCAACCATCCGATTGATTTTATTTTTATTCTTCGAAAATCATTTATTAATTTTGAAATCTTTTTTTATTTTCCAAAATTCCCATATTGCGACACGTGGCGAAGCCACGGCCGTCCGATCTGGGTTTTATTTTTATTCGGACGTGGCCCCCGCGCTGACGTGGCTGCTGACATGGCATGCCACGTCAGCGTTGACCTGCTGACCGCCGGCGATAGTCGTCGGAGAAGACGATGAACAGTAACTATTCCGGCGACTATCGCCGGAATCCTCGCCGGACGACCCATAACGACGTAAAAACGATGGTTTCAGATCCCGATTTTTTTATCAAACAAATCCCCATCAGACCCCGACCAATTTGCGCTCAGTTTATAGCAAAAATAACGTGAGGAACCGGCCAAACGAACCTTCACCGAACCGGCGCCGGAGAGGGGGATTCGCGAATTTTTTTTTTTTTCGTTCGAGCTTGATTCCACTCGTTCATACATTCATCTGAGAAAGGTTAGGAAGCTTACCTGAGCTTCTTTGGGGTTCGGCGACGCTGCGGGACTCTTCGCCGAGCTCTTGGGCCGAACCATGACCGACGAACCCCGAGTTTGGTTTTTCGTCGTGTTTCAATGCCAAAAACAAATGGTACACGGAGCTCAGAGCCAGTTATAACGAAGGTTTGAGGTGAAAGTCGTATGGAATGGGGTCGGGAAAGGCACGACCGAGGGTTATAATTTGAGAAACCTGTTCGAGTATTTTGTCGAACATGTGACGTGCATGGGAAAAATGAAGTTCAGGGGGATGATACTGACCTGGTTTGGGCTCGTCGACGATGGCTGGAGCTCCGGCGATGCCTCTGAAGGTTGGGGATGTCCGTCGTGCCCCGCTTTCCCTTCCTACTTGCCCGAACTCCCCTCTCTCCCTCTCGGCCAGACTCTCTCTCTCCGGCCAGACTCTCTCTCTCCCTCTTCTTCTTTTTCTTCTTCTTTTTTTCTATGGCCGACCGCCTTTTTGGTCGTCCCAACTTCACCCAACGTCCATCATCCATCGCCATTCCACTCACAACCTCCTTTTCCTTAAAAAATAACATGGCGGGCCTCCCCCACCTTCCCCTGCTCTCGGGCGTGCACGGCGCGGTGGGTCTGCAACATTTGTTGCAGACCCGGTCGGATCGGGTCGGGTCGGTCTTGACCCGACCGGCCCGGTTCGACCAATTTTGCATAATTGGGCCCCAAATCAACCCATTTTCATGAAATTGATGACAAAATCGGACTCCTTGGCATGTTTTCCATCAAATAAGGGTATTTTCGTGAATCAATTGATTGAAATTTAATGAAAACCCCAAATTACCCTTAGGATCCGAAATTGATTTTTGCTTAATCGACAATCCAAACGACCAAATTAGTCAAAATTGAGGCCACCAATGGATTCATCATGATGAAAAACATAGGGTAGATGTGTTTAATTTCAATGGGTATGCCAGTATGAAATTTAATTTCAAAAATTGTGAAACCGGGGACTAAATTGAAAGAAAATTATGCAATTAAGTCCTTTTGGCTAAAATTGATCAAATTGGAGGGCAAATTGACCCAATTGCACTTTAATACTTTATAATCCAATGTCATAGCTTATAAAAAGTGAGAATTGAAAATTAAAAGACTCGAAAAGGATTTTTTTATGCCCGATTCGGGTTTATGTTTGTGAAGGAACATAGTGACCCAAACCGAATTTTCAAGATTTAAAGTAACACACTTGAAGAGGAAATTAAAAAAAAATTATTGAATATTTTTGTGTATTTTTCTAACCACGAATGGTATTTTTCTGATTTTTTTGGGTATTTTTAATAATTAAATAAATTCGAAAAATATAAAAAAATACCAAAAAATATTTTTTGTTCAAAATTGGTTCCTAAGGCCAAGCCAATGCTTCCAAAGTTGATTTTGTGATTTTATGACCTTTTTTTGATATTTTTAATTAATTTTAAAGAATAAAAATCACAATAATAGATGGTCAAAAATCAGGTGTCAACAGTCGGTCCAGAACCAAAGCTCTCCTCACTTCGCTCGATCTTGTATAGAAATTATTTTCTCTCTTTTCTTTTCTCTCTGCTTTTCCCTCAGCTTTTACCACTATGTTTTTCTCTGTCTCTCCTTTTCCATGCGTCTCAGACTCTCTACGCAAGCTCTCAATTTTTTCACTTTTTCTCTCTTTCTCAACCTCACGTTGTAGTTTCAATTGATCTTCATACACCTCAGTAGGTGTCATTGGCACCAAAGTGTAAGTCTTCTGATTCATCATCAATGAATATCGGTTAGTGTATCCATCATGATGTACCCTCCGATCATACTGCCATGGTCTACCAAGTAAAAGTGTCCCGCTTGCATATGTGCAACATCACACCCACCTCATCTTTATATCCCCCTATCTCAAATGGAACTAGGACTTGCTTCGAAACTTTCACTTCACCACTATCATTCAACCACAGAAGTCTATATGGTCTAGGGTGCTTTGTAGTTTTCAATTCTAGTTTCCCCACCATAGTACAACTTGCCACATTTGTACAACTACCTCCATCAACAATTAAACTACAAATCTTACCATTCGCCAAGCATCTTGAATGGAACAAGTTATCACGTTGTTGGTGATGCTCCTCCTCCTTGACATGCACACTAAGAGAATGTCTAACCACCATCAATTCACCCTTGACTGGCATCTCGACATCGCTGCAATCCTCCAATGGCGGCATGACATCATCATCTTCCTCCCTATCACTTTCAGATTGAACATCTCCAAGCCCAGTCATTATCATTACCCTCCTATTATGGCATTGATTTGCCATATGACCCATGCCTAAACACTTGAAACATTTAATTTCACGAGTTCTAGTGTTAGGATTTTCAGTTTTACCTGAAGCCGGATTTGAACCAACTCTGCCGTCTTTCTCCTTCTCCCTTGAAGTTTCAACCTTGGTGATGTTTCCCTTCCAGTTCGGTTTCTCGTCTCTCTTCCAATTGGGTTTCCAATTCGAGCTTGAACCTCCACCACTCCTGTAATTTCGGTCCAACTTCAATTGCCTCTCTACTTTGATAGCTTTGTCCATCAATTCTTCCAACTCGACATAATGTTGCAGCTCTACCACTCTTGCTATATCTCGGCTCAAACCACATAAGAATCGTGACATAGTAGCTTCGCGGTCCTCTACCACATTAGCACGGATCATGGCAATCTCCATCTCTTTATGGTACTCTTCCACGCTCTTGTTACCTTGTGTGAGATTTTACAGTTTATGAAACAAGTCTCTGTGGTAATGACTTGGTATGAAGCGCTTCCTCATCATCGCTTTCATCTCATCCCACGTTTCTACCGATCTCTCACCATTGCGTCTCTTGCTATTCACAATTGATCCCACCAAATTATAGCATAATCAGTGAATTCAACAGCTGCAATTTTTACCTTCTTGAGCTTCGAATATCGTTGGCAGTCAAATACCATCTCCATTCGTTTCTCCCATTCTAGGTATGCATCAGGATCATTCTTTCCATGGAAAGATGGAATCTTCATCTTGATATTGCTAAGCTCATCATCTTCTCGATGTCTGAACTCTCAGCGTCTGTTTCTCCTCCCAAATCTGCCATCTCGGTCATCTGCTGTATCAGACACATATTCATCATCAAATTGCCGCTGCCATTTGGGTTGCGCCCTAGGCTCATCTCGCTGATTTTGTGCCCTCCCTCGTGGTGGCTCTTATTCACCATCAAGCCTCGTCTCACACCTCACAACTCGGTTGCTAAGGGCTTCAAGTTGTAAGCTCAACTGCTGGATGCCTGTTAAAATCGCATTATCCCTTGGATTGGTGTCATCCTCCCTTTGATTTACGCTTTCTTGGTCTGCCATGATTTTTTTTAACCTGCAATAAAATGTTAGAAATAAAAGAAATCTCACCACACTCCCTCACGTGTTTCGCTCAAGATGTTTGTCACTTCTCTCGTATTTAACTCAATCTAGGCTTTTTCTTCCCTCAATTAAACTCACACACTCTTGCCTTTTTCCACTCGTTTCTCTTCTTTCAAGCTCTTTATCAGACTAGAATTTCATTCTCACAAGCTCCTCATAACAGTCGACTAAACCACCAAGCAAAATCAATTCAGCAATATACTGCTCAATTCAACAATTCAGCAACTTTTTGCTAGATTTGAATTCAGGTTAATGTTTGCTGTTATTTTTTTTCCTATTCAGCCCAACTAACAATAATAATAATAAAAAGAAACGAGTCGTCGTCTTGATTTTTTTTTTCAGCCTTTTTTTTTATTTTTTTATCGATTTTTTTTCACCGATACTCTTTTTTTGTTTTTTTTTTCACTAATTTTTTTTGGCTGAATTTTTTTTGACGAACTCAATACAATCAAAACAACTAGGACCAAAAACCTTAATTTTATAAACCCTAGATCCCGAATTCAGAATCCTAATTCGATTAGTAACAGATCCCCAATTCTATAAACCCTAATTTTATAAACCCTAGATTGCTGAATTAAAATCAGTAAAAGTAAGATAACTAGATCTCGTAGAACCAGCTCTGATACTAGATGATGTGAATCGTTGCGGAAACTGATTGTTCTACGAAGATCCAAGGGTTGCGAATTGCTAACCTTAACCCCTAATCGAACCTGTGATTGGTAACCTCGGTATGAGCGTGACCTGTTGACGAACCTGTGTCAACCAATCCACGCTATAGACGCCACGAACAAGAAAATTCGCGATCTTGCTCGATAAGTTGATCGATCGCCACAAGAAAGCCTTGATAAGATCTAGTCTTCAAGAGAACTTGAAGAAGAGAAAACCTCTCTATATAAAATTCTGAATTAATGTTATGTTTTCAGAAACTCATAAGCACCCTTATATATGGTGCTAACCCTAAAAGGCAAAAATTACAAAAATACCCTTAATTAATAAAAATTTGCCTAAAAATAGAAAAACGCCTAAAAGTCCATCTAAATGATGCTGAATGGTTGAAATTCATCGCAGTTCATGGCCTTTGGCCATGAGTATTGATCAGGACGCCGTTTCTCTTCAGCTGACCAAATTTGAGCTTATTCGGAGCTCGTTAGCCCTAAATCCGTTCAGAATTCGCGAGACTAAATGTAATCATATTGCGCCAAGTAGCTTCAGAATCTTAATTCTCGAATCAAGATCACCTCCACTCCAAAGATCTTGAACCATGATGCCGATAGGTTGCTTGAATTCCCTCGCTCTCGCTCGAGTAATTGGACCAAGCGGATAGAACAATGAGTCTCTAGCACCTCCTCCTCGATATGGTTCAATGTCCACATCAAGTCCTATCTTCAAATTTCACAAGAACTATGTCAGGGTTGTTGTTCCTCCATCCACTAGTTGTCATATTAAATCCCATCTTCCTGTTCATTTCCTCGCCAACAATCATCAGTGGACTTTCATGTGAGATAAGAACTGCAGGAATCTGGATTTGGAGAAAATTCATCATCCTAAAAATCAAGCCTGCATATGGAAGTTGCCCCTTGGGCTTTTGGACTGTCCTGTACATGTGAAACAAGACAGTATGTGCAAAGGATATTATTTTTCCCTACAACATTCCCCATAATAATTTGGCTTCATAGTTTGAGATGTCAGTCTTGGAAGCTGCTTTTCGTCTAAGACTTTTAATAACAATTTTGTGCATCAAAGTATGTTTCAGTGGAAAGTCAGTGTAAGCTATGTGAGCCTTTGACTCTCTTGAAAAGTTTATTTTCCAAGTAAGAAAGAAGAATGCTTCTTCAAAAGTAAGATCCAAAGGTGTGAAATTCACCTTATCAACACCCATCAAGAAAGCCAGATCATGAACATCCAGATGATATGATTTTCTTCCAAGAGTAAAGAAGAGAGAATTGAAGTTGATAAAGTGAAGGTTGGAGTAAAAGTAAGCAACAAGATTAGAAAAGGTCTGTCTTCTTTGGGTTATAAAATTCTCAAGATTGAGCTGTTGAAGGTGGGGAAAAGTACACTGCAAGTGCCTTAACTTTTATACGGCGTGCACATAAGTGCCTTAACTTTCAAAGCGTTCACTTGAGTGTTAACTTATTTTCAACTTGTGCACTTAAGTGCCTTAACTTTCAAAGTGTTTACTTGAGTGCCTAAACTTTTAAAAAGCGTTCACTTGAGTACCAACTTCTTTTAAAATCATTCACTTTAGTGTCAACTCCGATAAGCCACGTCAGCACAAATAATAATTAAAAATGCCACGTGTCAAATTTTCGATGAGCCACGTCAGATTTGGCACTGAACTGAACGATTTTAAAAGAAGTTGGTACTCAAGTGAATGCTTTTAAAAAGTTTTGGCACTCAAGTGAACACTTTGAAAGTTAATGTGCTTAAGTGCACGCCGTACGAAAGTTAAGGCACTTGCAGTGTACTTTTCCCGTTGAAGGTGCTTACGAAGAGGAATCTCAACTCTATCAAAGTATTTCAAATCAAACACCTTGTGAGGTATAACACCTCTTTGCTTCAAGGACTCAAATCTGTCTTTGTGTACCTTGTTTTGAAATAGAGGATCAGGAAAATTTATATCCACGTTGAAGCCTCTGACTTTCTCAAAGTCATTAAACAAGACATCATCATCATCATCATCAACCTTTCCTTTAGTACTACTGTCACTGTCTTTGCTTTTTATTATGATGCCTTTTGAAGAAGTCTTGTCGATGCCGAGCTAGTTCCTACAACTTTCTCTTTTCCCTTATGAGAGGCAGATTCAGGCAGTTGTACAGCGATGGGTTCAACAACCCGTCCAGGCAGATTTATAAACTCTAACATTTCACTTTCACTTTCGAACTCGTAAATATCCAGTAATCGTCTAAGATTTTCCTCAAATCCTCCAATTGCCTTAATTCTATCAAATAGTGGCTTAATGCTATAAGCAAGAGCTTATTTTTCTTTAAAGTCGGACACAGACGAACCTTTTTCTCCTCGAAGTGCTTCCTTTTTATTGTTGATTTTCGAGTCCGAGACTTCGACATGAGTCGCATCTCGGGAAAAAGGTTTCTTTGTTGCATGAGTAGGCTTCTTGAGGAGGAGGCTAATTTTGGAGCCATTGAGATGAAAAAGTTTGGAGCTTGGGAAGTAAAATTGGTTTATCGAGAGAAAAAGAGATTTTGAGCGAGGCTTAGGGTTTGAGTATAATGTGTGTGATCTGTGAGGAGTTTAGAGACAGATGTGACAGTTCGTAGTTTTATAAAAGAGACAATTATTTTTGGAAACAAAATCAATTTTACATATTCAGGAAAATATATTTCTAATAAATTAATCAATCAAATGTAATCAAATATTTATAAAGAGATTTGCGAGACTTACCTTAAAAGTTTTTTAAAAAAATTGACCTTTGATCTGTGAACTTTCCTTTTAGATGGCCTTTCGGATGGTCTGCTTCTGAAAAGTTCCTTCTGACATACCTTCTGACGTTTCTTCTGAGGTTCCTTCTGACGTTGCCTTTTGATGGTTCCTTCTGACGTTCCTTTTGAGGCTTCCTTCTATGGGTTCCTTCTGATGGTTCCTTTTAAAGCTTCTTTCTAAACATGTTCTAAAATATACTTAAGACAAAGGATTAGTGATGGCTATAATTCACTTCTAATAAAATTAAAGGTTTCTTTATTCAATGGTTTAGTAAAAATATCTGCAAGCTGATTTTTTGTATCAATATACTGAATATTAACATCACCATTTTGAACATGATCACAAATGAAGTGATGTTTGATCTTAATGTGTTTTGCTCTTGAATGAAGAATATGATTGTTGGTGAGATTTATGGCAATTGTGTTGTCACATTTGATCTGCATATTTGTATCTTCAACACCATAATCTCTTAGCTGTTGCTTTAACCATAGAATTTGAGCGCAACAGCTTTCAAGAGATACATATTCTGCTTCAACTGTGCTGAGAGCAATTGTGCTTTGCTTCTTGGAATACCATGACATAAGCATATTTCCTATGAGTTGACAAGTTTCAAAGGTACTTTTCCTGTCAATTTTGCAACCTGCAAGATCTGTATCTGAATAACCTCTCAGAATAAAATCAGAGTTTTTAGAGCACCATAAACCATAACTAGGATAAGTTCCAATGTATTTGATTATCCTTTTGATAGCTGAGAGATGTGATTCTTTTGGATTTGATTGAAATCTGGCGCACAAACAGATGCTGAATAGAATGTCTGGTCTTGAAGCTGTGAGATAAAGTAGTGATCCAATCATACTGCGATATAGTTTAGGATCAACTTCTTTTCCATCTTCATCTTTATCAAGCTTGAAAGAATGAGACATATGAGTTTATGTCTTTTTGCAGTTTTCCAAGCCGAACTTCTTTAGAATTTCCAGTGCGTATTTCGCTTGATGGATAAATGTTCCTTTTGTTCCTTTCTGTGATTGATGAATTTGAAGTCCAAGAAAGAATCGTAATTCTCCCATCATACTCATTTTGAACTCATCCTGCATCACTTTAGAAAAATTCTTGCAGAGAAATTCATTAGAAGAACCAAAAATTATATCGTCAACATAAATTTAAACAAGTAGGATATCCTTACCTTGCTTTTGAATAAAAAGAGTGGTGTCTACATTTCCTTTGACGAACTTTTGTTTGGACAAGAAACTGTTTAACCTTTCATACCAAGCACGAGGTGCTTGTTTCAGCCCATGAGGTGCTTTTCTTAGAGCATAAACTAAGTCCTTTCCTCTAGGTTCTTTGAAACCAGGGGGTTGCACAACATAGACTTCTTCTTTGATGTAGCCATTTAGAAATGCACTCTTCACATCCATCTAAAAAAAAATTAAAGTCATTGTAACAAGCATAAGCAAGTAGTAGCCTAATGGCTTCTAACTTGGCAACAGGTGCATAAGTCTCGTCGTAATCCATTCCTTCTTGAGAATAACTTTTGCTACAAGTCTTGCTTTGTTTCTAACAACCTTCCCTTTATCATCCAGTTTATTTCCGAATACCCCCTTTGTTCCAATCACTGGACGATTTTTGGGTATGGAGACTAATTCCCAAATATTATTGACTTTGAAATGATGTAAATCTTCTTGCATCGCATTGATCCAATTCTCATATGCTAGTACTTCTTCAATTCCTTTGGGCTCCAATTCAAACACAAGAGCTATGTTACTCATTACTTATTTGAACTTGGATCTTATCTTGATACCATCACCTATATTTCCCATGATTAGTTCTTTTGGATGACTTGATTTGTGTTTCCAGTTTTTGTTGAAACAGTCATATGAAGATTCTATAGTTTTAGTCTGTACATCTTTTGAGCTTTCTTTATTCGGATGCATCTCCTTCTGAGTAGTTTCAGAATCAACATTTACATCTGAGTCTTGCTTCTCTTCAGATTCTATCTGTGAGTCTGAGATTTGTGGAAGTATAGAAGCATGACTAGGTTCAGATTCATCATTCTGAAGGCTTTCATCAAACTTAATGCTCATTGACTCTTCAACAACACGAGAGTTCTTGTTGTAAACTTTGTAGGCTTTGCTTGTTGAATATCCTAGGAAAATGTCTTCATATGATTTTTCATCAAACTTTCCAACACGATCATTAGCATTCTTCAAAATAAAACATTTACAAACCAAATACACGAAAATATGCAACATCAGGTTTTCTTTCATTAAAGATTTCATAGGGAGTTTTCTCAATAAAATGTCTGAGAGAAATACGATTCAAAATGTAGCAAGCTGTGGAAACTGCTTCTGCCCAAAAGTGAGAAGCAATCTTACTTTCAATCAAAAGGGTTCTAGCCATTTCTTGCAGAGACCGATTCTTCCTCTCTACTACCACATTATGTTGAGGAGTACAAGGGGCAGAAAAATTATGTTGAATCCAAACTTCATCACAAAAATAAAAAAAGTTTTGATTTTCAAACTCTCCCCTATGATATGTTTTATGTAGGAAATAATATAACATTTATCATTTTGAACTCTTTTTGCAAATTTTGAAAAAGATGTAAAGACATCATTTTTGTTTACAAGAAATAATACCTATGTAAATCTTGAGAGGTCATCAACAATAACAAGACAATATTTCTTACCTCCAAGACTTAAGGTTCTGTTTAGACAAAAAAATATCTATATGAAGTAGCTGCAAAGTCGGTTTAAAAGAGACTTGATTTATATATTTAAAAGAGCTTCTTACTTGCTTACCTAGTGTGCATGCTTGACAAAGTCCTCCTTTTTCAAACTTTATTTGAGGTAACCCTCGAACAAGACCCATTTTAGAGAGCTTTGAAATATGTTTCACACTGATATGACCTAATTTTCTGTGCCATAGATCAAATTCATCCTTAATAGAGATAAGACATTTCGCATCTTCAGAATCAACATCTAGAAGATATATATTTCCATGCCTTCGACCAATAAAGATTTGCTTCTTGTCTTTGCTCACACTTGTGCATTTTAAATCTTGAAAACAGATTTCATAACTAGAGTCACAGAGTTGACTTATAGAGATCATATTGTAGTTTAGTCCTTTGACTAATGAGATATCATTTACTGTCAGATTTTCAATTTTGACAGTTCCTTTTCCAATGACTTTTCCTTTGTTTCTTCCTCCAAAAGACACACTTCTACCATTGTATCTTGATAGTGATCTAAACATTTCTGGATTACCAGTCATGTGGCTCGAGCATCCACTGTCCAGAAACCATTTGTTCTTCTTTCTCTTTGGGACCTGCAAAAATTAAATAACTCAATGTTTCTTTGGTACCCATGCTTTCTTGGGTCCTTCTGTGTTAGTGGAACCTGATAACCTTCTGTTAGCAGGCCTCTAGACTTTCTTGCAATAGTCTTTAATGTGACTAGGATCACCACAATTCACGCAAGGTTGATGTATGTAAGATCTGGTAAATTATTTGTAAAAATGCTGTCTATATGCAGAGATGATAGGCTTTTGAAAATTTATCTTATGAAAATAATTTTTTAGATCCATTTTCCTTTTTTAAAACCTAAACCTGATCTATCATTGGAAGGTATTTATTTTAAAATGATGTTGTCTAAAGTTTTTGAACTATGTGAAAATCTTTTTGAAGTATCATCAATTTTCACTTTTAAGAGAGCATTCTCTTTTGAAATGGAATCATGACATTCTTTCAAGTGATGAAATTCTTGTTGCAGAAATTCAATTTTCTCTTTTTGAGAAATATCTTGCTGTTTTAAGAAAGAGATTTCGTTTTCAAAACAGAGACCTTTTTAAGAGTTTCTTTATAATTTGTGCAAAGTTCACCAATATATTCTGTAACTTCATCAAGGAGTTCAGATAAACATACATCTGTTTCTGAGTCTGAGTTTGAATCTGATTCTGAACCCGAGTTGGCCATCAAACAGATGTTTGCATAGTCATTTTCACTATCACCAGAATCACTTAATGTTTCTGCCTTTAGCGCATTCTTGTACTTCTCATACTTGATTTTGTCCTTTTTCAGAATAGGACAATTCGGCTTAATGTGTCATGTTTTCTTACAGTGAAAGCATATCACATCTTTGCTTTCTTAAGAATCATTGCTTGACAGTTTCTAATCATTTTCTTCAACGATTTCTTCCCTTTGAAGTTTCTGGCCTGTCGAGCCATCTTTCTAAATTTCTTTACTATAAGTACTAGCTCTTCATCATCCTCATCCTCATCATCTGTATTAGACAAACATTGAACAATTTCAATTTTTAAAGCAATTGATTTCTTACCTTTTTTATCTCCCTTTTTGTTGGCACGTTCTGTCTCATAGGATTGCAATGTCCCAACAAGCTCATCCACTAAGAGTGGCCTGATTATTTGACATTCTTGAATAGAGGGTTTGATGTAATTCCAATCATCCGTGAGAACTCTAAGTATCTTTCTGACTTGCATTGGTTCTGCAATGAGTGCACCTTGTCTTACTAGATCACTTGCGAGACTCTGAAACCTGTCTATCATATCGGCAATCGATTCATCAGGTTTCATCTGAGATGCTTCATAATCACTTAGTAAAATGCTATGTTTTATTTCTTTCACTATGTTGGTCCCTTGAAAAGGAATGTGAAGTCTATCCCATATTGCTTTTGCAGATTCTTCCTCTAAAACACGATTGTATATAGGAGTTGATAAGGCACAAAATAAAGCATTGATAGCCTTAGAATACAAACCTCGTCTTTTGGCTTTTTCAGTATCAGTCATTGTTGTGGCAGGATTTGTTCCATTTCCAGGGGATGCATGTCGCGACCCGTCCGAAAGCGGACGCGGCTAATGGATTACCGATCGCGAGTCTTGGATCGGCGCGGGCCCTCCCAGGCCCATACCAAATCGCGGCGGGAGTATTTTTTAGAAGGATTCGACGATAAGAGTCGATCGCTTTCGACCTTCAGTGTGGTCGTGGTGGCATGTGCAACTTGTGCATGCATTTGGAGTCGCCACCGGTCTTTCTTGGAGGGTAGACCGGAAACCTTACTGATCGATTGGGAGAGATCGATCAGTTCTGCAGAACCAGAGATTTTGGGTTCGGGGACTTGGTTACGTCGGTGTCATTACCAACGCCCTTTCGGTACCTAACGCGAGTGATTTTCCTGGCTAAGAGTTCATGCAGGCGCAAGTTTGGGTGAGGTAGGTTTGATTCAGGGTTTTCATGCAGATTGGACGACTATTCCTATCAATCACGATCAATTTAAATGAAAACGCAATCAAGTGCATGAATAAATCACATCAATGCACATCAATTCAAGTCTAAGGCCTCCTAGTAAAGCCATAAGGGCTTAGGGAAGGTGTGATTTCGGACCGGGGTAAAATGGGAGGATTTGGAGGCGATTTAGCCCGAAGGGCAAAATCGTCAATTTTTGGAAGATTTGGATACCGAATTACCCAAAATATCCCATGGCTAGTTGATTGTAGCCATTTCCCATTCTTGAGAATTTTTTTGGAATTTCTTGATTTCTCTTCAATTTTTGGAAGACGATTCGCCCGAAGGGCGAAATCGTCATTTTTAAGAAGGGTCGGGGTTCCAAACACCCGGAATGAGTTCTGGCCAGTTGTCTGTGGCCATTTCCTATTTTTGGGGATTTTCCCGGATTTGTTTAGAATTTTTTTGGAAGACGGTTTGCCGGAAGGGCAAAACCGTCATTTCTGGAAAGATCGGGGGTCAAATGACCTGAAACAGGTCGTGGCCAGTTGAATGTGGCCATTTCCTACTTTCTGGAATTTTTTAGAATTTTTCTGAATTTTCTTGAATTTTTTATGATTTTCTATTTTTTTAATGAAATTTTGAATTTTTTATTATTATTATTTAAAATTATTTTTTTATTAAAAATAATAATATATATAAATTATACGGACCGGGTCGGATGACCCGACCCACGCCCTGATCCACGATCCAGGCCCGGCCCGCTTCCTCTAT
Organism: Rhodomyrtus psidioides; assembly: GCA_021437785.1. Classification (NCBI taxonomy): domain Eukaryota; kingdom Viridiplantae; phylum Streptophyta; class Magnoliopsida; order Myrtales; family Myrtaceae; genus Rhodomyrtus; species Rhodomyrtus psidioides. The sequence continues at coordinate 2,792,388 of JAILYB010000047.1, forward strand.
TATCAAAACGGCGCCGTTCCACGAGTTTCGAACGGACGGATCAGATTGGAACACGTGGCGCCTCCTGGACCGTCGGATCATTTCTTTTTTTTTATTTATTTCATTAACTCTGCGCGCTGACGTGGCCGCCACGCGGCTGCCACGTCAGCGCCACGTCGGCGTTGACCAAGTCAACAAACGTTGACCGGTCAACGCCTCGTCGGGGAAGACGATCGGCGCCGGCACCATCTCGCCGGCGCCTCGTCGGAAGGCCATAACTCGGCCTTCCGACGTCCAAATTGCACAAAATCAACGGCATTCGAACCTACTCGACAAGATCTACCACATATATTAACAGCGACATAGCAGAATTTCATTTGGTCCACCTGCAACTCCGGCCGAACCTATTCTCCGGCGAGAGACCGCCGTAGCTATTCTACACGTAACATGGTTGATCTGGGCTATCGGGAAGCATACTAGGTGGTTGAGAATACCTACTTGATCGCCGATGAGGTTCGGTTTGGGCCGAAACGAGCTCCCGAGCTCATGACCGAACGGAGGGAGTTGGGGGCCGGCTCGTCGTTTTTAGCCATGAAATGGCATGCAGCCAAAAGCGAAAATGGTCAGTGAGGTATAAGGGTCCATTCCATATCAATAAATCGCAAAACCAATCAATGGAACTCGAGATGCCATTAAAGGCCGTGGAGGAGCTCGAATGCGTATCTCACCCTTTCGGCGGTCTCCGGCGAGCCTGATGGGCATGGAGAGCTTCCTCGTGGCGCTGCCGGACTCGGGGAATGGTTTACCGGCTCTGCTTTTGCTTGGCCGAGGGTGACGCGGGCTTCGAAGGTCCTCCCATGCTCGGTCGCCGGTCCTCTAAAAAAACTGCCGTTCCTCTCTCTCGATTTATTTTATGTCCATTCCTCTCCTCGTGGCCGACCACCTTTTCCTCTTGCGCTCTCTGCTGGCCCTCGTCTTTAGTGGATTCTTTGCCCGCCGCGTTCTTGCCCAAAAAAAAATGCCAGAACCCCATGCTCTGCACTTTGCCCTGCGTTTTCTATGCCAAAGGTTGGTCAACGGGTTGACCGGGTCGGTCAACCCGACCCAGTCAACCCGATCCAACGGGCTTTCGTCGAATTAGGCAACCAATCGTCCTATAATCCTGAAATTGATGCCAAAATCGGACTCATTGGCTCGTTTTCTATCAAATATGGGTATTTTCGTGAATCAATTGGTTGAAATTTAGTGAAAACCCCAAATTGCCCTTAGGATCCGAAATTGATTTTTGCTTAATTGAAGGTCCGAACAAACCAATTTGTCAAAATTGACGCCACCAATGGATTCCTCATGATGAAAACTATTGGGTAGAGGTGTTTAATTTTGGTGGGTATGCCCGTATGAAATTTAATTTGAAAAATTGTGAAATCGGGGACTAAATTGAAAGATTTTTATCCAATTAGGCCATTTTGGTTAAAATTGATCGAATTGGAGGGTAAATTGACCTAATTGCACTTCAAGACTTTAGAATCCAGTGTCATAGCTTATAAAAAGTGGGGATTGAAAATTAAAAGACTCGAAAAGAATTTTTTTATGCCCGATTCGGGTTTATGTTTGTGAAGTAACATAGTGACCCAAGCCGAATTTTTGAGATTTAAAGTAACACACTTGAAGAACAAATTAAAAAAAAATTATCGAATATTTTGGGTATTTTTCTGACCACGAATGGTATTTTTCTGATTTTTTTGGGTATTTTTAATAATTAAATAAATTCGAAAAATTATTAAAAATTATGAAAAATATTTTTTGTTCAAAATGGGTTCCTAAGGCTAGGCCAAGGCTTCCAAAGTTGATTTTGTGATTTTATGACCTTTTTTTGATATTTTTAATTAATTTAAAAGAATAAAAATCACAATAATAAATGGTCAAAAATCAGGTGTCAACAGCTGCCCCTCTTTGAGAGGAATCTCGTTAGAGGTTTCTCTCAAAGATAAGGTGGCACCTGATTCTTAACCGACTCAACTGGGAAAACGAGAGAAGAAATGCTATGATACTGAATTCTTAAGGCTCTTTGATGAAAGCTCCAATTAATCCCTGGTTTGCTCTAACAATTTGAACATGGGCCGGGATGAGAGAGACTTACCTGAAGCTCACCTGTCGGATGCTTATGGCGGTACTTACCAATGAGTTGACCCTTATGGCGGTTTCTACCATATTTGACCCTTCAGGCGGTATCTACCGTTGAGTTTAGTTTGATCCTTATGGCGGTTTCTACCAATGAGTTGACCCTTCAGGCGGTTTCTACCTTTGATTTGACCCTTCAGGCGGTTTCTACCTTGATTTGACCCTTCAGGCGGTATCTACCTTTGTTTTGACCCTTCAGGCGGTATCTACCTTATTTTTAGTTTGAAAATGGGTCTCATGACGAGGGTCCTCCACGTCCGATGAGACTGTTTGATATTTTTGAAAAGGGATCCTAGGACGAGGGTTCTCCACGTCAAGCTAGGATTGCTTGATTTTTGAAAAGGGGTCACATCCTCACCCCTTCTTTTGAAAGATCCCGAAATTTGTCGGGAATTCAGTTTTGAAGTAGTGAAAGATTTTATTTTGACAAAGCCTCGCTTTAGTCTGTTGAGGCGACATTCTGGGAGCTGGGTTCTCCAGGTATCCTGCAGAAGTTTGAGCCTGAAAATTTTCTTCACCAAGAAAACGTTAGTAATCTTTGGGAAGACCACGGCTGTCCATTTGACAAAAATCGTATGACTTAAGTTTTAATCGTGAAATGTGCATTTTGATGCTGGAGGTTATCCAAAGCATTCTTACAACATGCAAATGTGATCACAAATTCCTTGCATGGAAAATTCGGATCAACAGTTTGAAAATTCCAAAAAGAGTTTGTTCAAAACATCAATTGGAATATTTCTCGACAAGGAGGCCATCTCATCTGTTTTGAGGTAGTGATTTTTATAGGGGATGTACTCAATTCCCTACTAACCTGTGCCTAGGTTTTAGGCTCATTCGCAGCGCATACATTTTGATCGGTCGGGAGGTCTTCCACGGGACCGTAATGTTGGGCTTGGATATTGGCTTTCAAAGGGGACCCGCTTTGGAGTCGAGGCCATTGAATGAAAGTCTTCACCATCTGCTCCGGGTTTACAAGTCAAGAACCCTGCAAAACGAGAGAGAAATAGTCTTGCTCGTACTTCTTCGAGCTAAGCTATATGTCAACCCAAGTGTCTTAGTCAGAGAAGACTCCTTCGGGGTCGTAACATTGGTAGGATTGGGGACAGAAAAAGGCTTGTTTTTGGCCCAAAATTCTTGGAGAGTTTGACATTGGTGATCATTGCAGATTTGCTACCTGTCCTTTCTCTTTTGCGCCCTCATTCCGCGCTTGACACCATTTGGCGAGCAGCCTTTTTGGAATTTGGCTCCTTCGGGGATTTCCTCTTTTCCCATCTAGACTTTATTGTGGGTCAATCAAACAGCTTGCACGGGCATCAGCCTTGCTTTTACCAGGCACTTTGCTTTTTCTTGATGCCGGGATTTTTTCCTCATTTTCATCTTTTTTTTTTCTTTTGAAATCCCATTTTTCTCATCTTCAGGAGATCACTTTAGACACATGATCGAAAGTCTAAACATGCTTTTACCATAAATCCAGGAATTTCTTTGTAATCCCTTAGTCTTAAGCTCTTCCGTTTCTAAAGTGATGCTGCATCCATCTTGAAATGTGCAATGATCACCAACGGGTTCATGAAACGAATTTGCAGGCTCGACTTGGCTGTGCAAAGGATAAACGTATGTAGGATAGAGAAATGAATGCTTCTCGTCATCCTATGGCACTTGGATTACCATATAAACAACACACGAAGATTAATGTTAGTCCGAGCAACAAAATTTCTAACCATTTCTCCTGATGCTGTTGGACTTACTTCTATTCTGCCCCGATGTGGGGTGGTTCTCGACAGGGCTGATAATGAAAACCTCCGTTCAAAGGGGTTATCAATGGTCACCTGTAGTATTTGGGAATATGAAACGAACGCCTCCGTCGTCCCAATCCATGTAATCGCTGCGAATGGTCCCTACCTCCGTAGGTACAGATTTTGCTATCCGATTCACTTCCCTCGTCTCTCAAGTGTATGTAGGATGTGTTTGGACTGGGCTCGCCTCTCTTTTGAGTAAACTTCCTTTTGAATGATGTGACAAATAATCATATTTGGAAAAATTCATTTCTTTCTTTCCTAAAATTTATCCATCAAGGGGATTTTGTGATGTATCGTGTATGTTTTATTCATGGTTTGGGCAACCTCCCGATTTAAATCATGAATATCGATGCATTGAGAAAATCTTTATGCCGGCTGAAAGGATTCTGACATTTTTTATCTCCAGCTAACTGGGAAAAGGGATACTTACCTGTCCGTCGCAGCTGCGGATCCCTGCAAATGTAAAAGAAGCATATCATTGTAGGTTCACGAACTTTTCAAAAATCGAAATGATACATCCTACCCTTGGTCATGTACTCTAACGAGTAGTACATGGGATGTAAAAACTTGTTCGTCTGCAAGGCGACTCCCCTGTCGAGGATAAACAATAAGTGTCAATTCATATTCCCAAATTCAAGACAAGTTGGGACGATACAACTTTACTCTTGATTTTCATCCCGTTCTGATATTGCGTATTGATATGAACAACATCTACCAAATCCGCCTATCCATTCTTGGAGTGTTTGCAACATCAATGGTTCATCTGCCCCCAGTTAGGCGACGTCTGTTCTGTTATTCGAACAAATGGCTCCTTGAGTGATTTATCCACGTTTATCACCTGAGAAGGGAAAGAAAGGAGACATTAATTCGGTATTCGATTGAAGATCGTTTAGGAACGATACATCGTTTTACCAAATAGGTGGCTTCGCGGCCAAACGTATTTCGTATTGAAGGGGTAGATCCCATTATGCTTAGCGGGTGATAATTATGGTTCATGGAACTTGCTCCACGGATTAAGTGATTAATCCATGGCCTTCGGCTTAAAGATGCTCAAAGGGTGATGTTGACACTCACGCGCAATTAGTTCTAGATATTAATGAAAGATGTTCCCGTGGGAACCTTACAGTGCGATCAACAACATATGCAATAGGAGTATTCAACCCCTTTTCTCGAAGCATTTTTCATCGAGTAGCCATGCCTTGCATCAGACGTTTGATCACCGGCCTCGCGTCACCACTGCGATGGTCCTCCGGCTCCAAATTGATCGAGCCAAAGATTGAACTCATCGCCAAGGAAATTGCTCGGGTCTTCGAGCCATTGATGTTCAAGTTGGGTATCAACGATTGTTGGGGGCAGATTTCTTTCATTGCCTTCGTTGTGAGGGATTGGAGTTTTTGAGCTGGAACCTTCATCATTGCCCTGTTGGGGTTGAGACATACATTCCTGAAGAGTATTGATCCAAGTGTCCAGCTCCTCATCAAGGAAATCACCTGTTCTTTCTAACCCTTGGTGCCCAGATTGGGTGTCGTCGACTGCAGGCGAGGGATTCCTCTCTTTGCTCTCGCCGTGAGCAATTTGTCCCCTCGAATTGGAACTTCCTCCAATGACCGGCAGGTTCATATGTGCACTCTCTACCAATGCCAGATTCACTTCAGGGACAGCATTAATGACTGATTCGCGCTCAAACTGAGGAATCTCTATGTGCTGGAACTGTGGCATATACTCCTGAGGAGTATTGAGATAGCTCGGCGGAGCATTCTGATTTGGGTTAGAGGAGTCGCTGACACGACTGCTAGTCCCGTCATTGCTGAAACACGGTTGGGTGCTCTTGGCTCTCCAATCATCATGGTTGTAACTCTGCCCAGCACTTGAGCTCCAACTGGCTTTATGATGGTTTATCGCTATCCTTCCATCCCTTAGCAATCTCCTATAGTACTTGAGGTGAGACTCAACGTTAATTCTAGAGAGCCCCGGCACATTCATAATCTCGAGTATGCGTAGTGGGCTAGCCGAATCAACTCCCAGCTCTCGAATTGCATCAACAAATTTGGTGTGAAGCTCATAGGTCCAGTAAAACCTTGTTCTCTTATCACCCAAAATATCGTCAATACTTCGGTAGCTATTCTCTACGGGATCTAGTCGTTTCAAAAGTTGTCCAGGGAGGGACTCACCGACTTTGGATTGGCTGGCTGCGACAGCGAGTTCGTCATTGAGAGAATTCCCCCTGTGATGATTCATGTCCCATTTCTCAGAGGATGTTGGTGTTGATCCTATGGTGTTGACTTGCTCATGCAGATCTCCGGCGGTATCTGGCTGTGTCGGAAAATGCTGTGGAGAATACGGTAACAGCTGAGCGTTATTCGTCAACAGGGATGGTTCATCGAGGAACACCTCGCCGAGGACAACAGGATTACCACAATTAAGGCAGGTGGCCTTGGTCAGAGCTTCCTTATATCTCGCGCTTTCAGCTTGAAGCTTCTCATTCTCCTCCTTCAGGACCAGTAACTCATGGTCTGCGTATTGCTGTTTCACCCGGGTTCGTTTGTTGGCGAACCAAAACTTGACCTTCGAAAGCTCCAATCCTATCTTTCGGCTCAACTCCATTTTCTGTTGTCTGCTTGGAGTGGGGCATTCATTGAAGAAAGCTTCGAGCTCTCGGATTTGGCCTGGAGTGTGGCGTTGTAGTTGCTTCCTTTTCCGACTCCGGTCATCATTGTATACTCCTTCTTCGTAGCTGAAACCTAGAATTTCATCACTGGAGGAGTCAGTCTCTATGGCCTTCGAGCAGGATTCAGCTCCAGGATCTTCAAAGTCTCCCAGCAGTTCGTGCTCAGAAATGTCCAGGTCGGGCGTTTCTAGCAGATGGGAATAACTTTTAAACATGATGGATCGGGGTATCTCGGGCTGATCTAGTTCACTCAGCTTTCTCAATTCGCTCTTACGTGTTTGCTCACTCTAGAAATTTTCTCAAGTGATTGTGCGTGTCTTGGAACCATCCTTCAGGCTGCATATGAAGACCAGCAAGCAAGCGCTCCTCCTGAGATCCTGCAATTACTCATCGTCTGTATTCCCCTTTCTTTTTCCTCGTGATAGGATCACAAACTCTCTTGCATTGATTCGGTTTCATCGAGTATTGCGCTCGTCCCCTAGTTCAGTCTTCAAAGTGGTGGGTCTACAATCTTTCGGCGCCTTTTATGATTTGCTAGGCCCGAGAACGTGGGGAGCAGCGGTGGACCCGCAATTAATGACTCCGTTTAATTCATTTAGCTCCATGGGAATTAACGCTATGATCTTCTCTCAACCCCTTTTCATCGTTCAAACGAAAGTGGCATTTTCCCTGTGCATGCTGTTACTCCTCATTTCAGCATCCCGGGCGCTTGGTGAGGAATGAGTTCGTGGCCACTCAAAATTTTAAAGACCGTCTCTGGTTTCAGACTTAATCTAACAAGGGATCATCACAACTGAGCATGACGATGTTCGTCGATAGCGTTGGTTTTAATATAGAATTAACTATAGTCATTAAAGAAAAATGTTCCCGTAGGAACTTTACAACGGATAAAATGAGTGATCTACTCGTGAACATGTTCTTCTTTCTATGGGTGTTCGTAGTGACCGACCCATCGTGCCCCGAGTCAGGTGCTAGATCATGGCTGTCCAAGCATGCCAGCTTCCCACTGATTGAACAAGGCATCGAGCCCCTCATCGAAGAAATCGTCTGTCGTGGGTTGACCAGCGGCAGGCAGAGCACCAGCCGACTGTTGCTCGAATGGAGGAGTGCGCACTCGCTGTACTTGTGACACGCGCTCTTGAGAAGTGTTGAAATGGCCTGGGAGGACATTCTGATCAACTCTCAGTTTGCCGGTGGTCGGGTTGCTAGCTTGATTGATGCTTAGATTTGGCCGGGTACCTCTTGATGCCTGATCATTACAATGGCGGTCCCCCCTAGCTTTTGAGCTCGAGACGGATTCCTCCCGGTTTAGCTCCGCTCGACGTTGTTTTAATAGCTTTCTGTAGGCAGCAAGGTGATTCCTGACCAGCTCCTTACTAAGCCCCGGTACATTCATGGCCTTAAATATGCGCGTCGGAGTTGCTGAGTCGATCCCCATTTGGTGAACCACGTCTAGGAATCTGGAATGCAGTTCAGGGGGCCAAGCGAACCTCCTCTTATCGTGGCCCAAAAGTGCATCGATGGCTTGACGACTGATTAACTCATCTCCAGCAGGACCCGACCCTATCGAAAATTGTTGTGCATGAGGCTGATATGCTTTGAGCTGGTCGGCGGTAACGTCCAGCTCCTTGAAACTATAACTCCAATCAAAGCGATGCAAATCCCATCCCCCAGGAGGCATTTGTATCATCTTTGTAGGATCATCCTGCTCATGCGTGACTCCGGCAAAATCTGGTTGAGCAGGAGATGCCCCGAGGGAGTAGGGTGGTAAATGAACGTCTTCAATCATCGCGTGAGGCTTATCGGGGAATATCTTACCGAGGGCGACGAGGTTATCGCAATGAGGGCAAACGGTAATATTGAGAGCTTTTTCATACCTCATATTTTCTGTTCGCAGCTTTTGGTTTTCTTCCTTTAAAATCTCGACCACCTGACGTTTGCGTTAAGCCCTCGATTTGGATCTCCTATTTTGAAACCAAAACTGGATCCTAGACTGATTAATCCCCAACTCCCGACTCAATTCAATTCTCCACTTCTTTTTCATGTAATGGCTTTTACTGAAAAGGGTTTCCAGCATTTGGGTTTCCTCCTGAGAGTATTGGTGAGGACGTCTTCTTTTCCCGAGTTGAGCATTGTGGATGTCGTTGTCATCGTCGCTGTGATCTTGATTTCCGTTGCCAGAAGTGTTGGGCTCCATGGTTTTGGCGTTAGACTTGATCTTGGAATCTTCGAGATCCCTCTGTGGTTCAATTTCTGAGATTTTTGAGTCAGTCGCCTCTAGCAGCTGACAGTAACCTCTTAAATATGTTGGATTGAGAAATGTTTGATTGGTTCTTGCCCACTCAGATCTCTACTCTTTCCTGTATGTTCACTCCCTATAAAGTTTTCTTCGAGTGACTTTGCATGTTCAGGAGACGCTCCTCAAGCATCATTAGGCAAACGTTCCCCCTCAAGACCTTGAATTTCTCGCTTAGCTTTTCAACGTGATGGGACTGCCAAACCCTGTTAGGGCTCTCTTCGATAGTTGCGCTTTCCTCCCACCTAACTCTAATAATGGTGATCCCGACAAATCTTTTACATCTTTTAATTGATGAGCCGAAGATCGCGGACCGAAACGAATCCAATGGTTCTCGTGAGGGGACCTCCTGCTTTACCCCCTACCTGGGCTCCACCAGCATTATTACTGAGACCCTTCATCATCCTCGAGTTGCTATAAAATGAGGAATTAATGTATGGAAGGTTAACGTTTTCGCATAATCAGCTTCTTCCTTCTAATCTCTCTGTTAAACTCGTCTTATTCTCAAGCCAACCCAACGCAAATGGCCTCCTCTCCCGTACGCACTTTTTCAACTGATGTCTTGGCCCAGTGGGAAAAGCTTTATAACCTACTGGGTCGCGGTTACGCGCACATAACCGATCATTCTGCAACCGCGGATGAAATCCGTGTCCTGCTCGAGGACTTAGATACCACTTCCCTCGAAGGTACTACGCTGGGGAGGGAATATAGAACTTTCCCGACCCTCTTTGCACACTCCTTAGAGGCCTACCGTGTTGCTGATCGGGAGGTTCTCGTGGCTCGCGTCTTGCGGGCTCGTTACCAGGATCGGTCTGATCATTTGGTGCTGACCAACTATTTGGCCGATAGTCACAAAAAGGCCGTCGAGTTTGCCAATGAGAGGGTCGCGACGTTGCTTCGCGAGAGGAGAAAACTGGTGGATCAATTGGCCCTATCCCTGACCGCTGGCGAGCACGACCGTCACAATGTCCTACTGAGGCTGCAAAGCGACTGGCAGGAAGAACGGCTTGACAAAATAACCGCAGACATAGCTCACGGGAATGGATTAGTTCGGGACTTGGAAATAATCACCGAAGAACACGAGGTCAAGGTCACTGAGGTTAAGGGAGAATGCAGAAACCTTTTCCTCAAGCTCGCGGACCAGGACATGCGGAGTCGTGAGTACGGGCAGAGCATTAACAACATGGAGGGTCAGTTGGGCTCCTTTGTGTCGTTAATTAGGGCTCACTTTGGCTTTACTTTTCCGCCCCGAATTGTATGACCTGCTTTTGAAAACCCTCCGCTGAGCAAAATAAATGAAAGTTCTTGTGTGTGTGTTTTAACTTCTGTATGGTTCATTTCTTCGAGCATCCGAACATCTTCGACTTGGGTGAGCCGAACCATAATATCAATAAGCCGAGCAAATATGTCCTGATTTTATAACTCGCTCATGATCAGATGAGATAATAGCCTTAGACTTGTCCAGGAAAAGATTTCTCTCTATTACCTATTTTTTACCTGCAAATAAAAAGACAGAATCAGAAAGGATAATTTGAAAAAGAAATCAAAAACCCCTTTCAATCCTATGCTTGCCCATGATTAATAAGGACACGAACCTTTACAAGGGTTTTAATCTTGCGCGAAAAGTTTTTATCAATATTCCTCGAAAGAAAGCATACTATTGAAAGGAATGTAATTCACAATAATCGCTTTTGATCAATTTAGAGAGGAACGAATTACTCAAAAGTGCGAGGCATAATAACGTGTTTTAAATTTAATTGAAGATACGGCATCCAAATCAAGGTCGTTTTGTTAAGAACGAGAGTAATTTGGACATCTATCTCGTCATTAAATTCAAAACAACGCCGATGTTCTCGATCAATTATCGTGGATTACCAGCGACGTAAAACATGCATGGACCAATTCAAGTGTATAATTCCTTCTAGCGAAATTGAGGTTGGATTACCCTATACGACCAAAAAGGTCGTGCAAGATTTCCAATTTTAATTTCCTCTAAAGGAATTATAAACTTGACTTGGGAGTATTCGAATGATTAGAGAAAATGCCACTATCACATTCCCATGACCTGTCAAAAGAAAAGCAACCAAGTTCCATCTAAATGTATACACCAATAGATCCCTAATACAATCACTCTAAGGGGTGAGATAGAGAAAGCCTCGATAAAAATAAACCCTATACAAGAGGACTAGTAATGGAAAATTAAACAAAGGAATGTGATCCTAACGTTTAAGGATGCCCCAAGCTCGATCTGTGACTTCCGGATCACTTGCCCCAACTCGTCATCTTCATTGGACGATATCTCAATAATGTCCATAGTAGGCTCCTTTGTTGCTCACTCGGTGCTTGTCATGGGATATCATCCTCTTCGTCTTCTATCAAGGACGTTTGGGAAAAAAAAAAAAAAAAAAAAAACACACACACATTTATCCTTGAAATGGCATTTAATCTAATCACTAGAATGCAATGAATGAAATGCCTATATTTATATGAACTGTAATAGATTCGAGGTATAGAGAGTCTTACCAACCAAACTCGTCGACCTATGTGCGGTTTTAGGTGTACCAACCGCCCAAAGACATGCGCATGAAACAAGTGATGGTGAACTTCTAAAAATCAGAGGGTTTGGCACCTAAGGTTAAGGTTCCCACCTCGAGTTCTGGGAAGAGCCGATTCCATTGCACAGCTATCGTTGCATTGGGACTCGATCCATAGTTCGAAGTGAGCGGAATTAAAAAGTGGATTACCCCATGTTTTTCCTCATGGAGATTCCATTTTCAGTTCCTTCTATTGTTTTCCTATAGGGGCGCCCGGGGTTTTAGGCGCGGTTGTGTGTGTCTATGTGTCGTGAACACCACAATGCAAGCCATGCACAACAGTTTATCAATCAGCGCTTCAAATCATCCACAAAACATACATTCCTACGCCAACCTGCATAAGACAATGTTAATCACGGACTACACCCCTTATTTCTCCAATCTGCCAAAAACATATAACACCTACCATAAGCGGACTTACCTCGCCTTCGAGAGCGCCTGCAAGGTTAGAAAAATCACTCAGCGTTTTAATTACGGCCTAAGTCCACTTGAGGTCTAGAATCATATGTTCTAGAGCAAGAGGTCCCCAGCGGAGTCGCCAGCTGTCGCGACCCGTCCGAAAGCGGACGCGGCTAATGGATTACCGATCGCGAGTCTTGGATCGGCGCGGGCCCTCCCAGGCCCATACCAAATCGCGGCGGGAGTATTTTTTAGAAGGATTCGACGATAAGAGTCGATCGCTTTCGACCTTCAGTGTGGTCGTGGTGGCATGTGCAACTTGTGCATGTATTTGGAGTCGCCACCGGTCTTTATTGGAGGGTAGACCGGAAACCTTACTGATCGATTGGGAGAGATCGATCAGTTCTGCAGAACCAGAGATTTTGGGTTCGGGGACTTGGTTACGTCGGTGTCATTACCAACGCCCTTTCGGTACCTAACGCGAGTGATTTTCCTGGCTAAGAGATCATGCAGGCGCAAGTTTGGGTGAGGTAGGTTTGATTCAGGGTTTTCATGCAGATTGGACGACTATTCCTATCAATCACGATCAATTTAAATGAAAACGCAATCAAGTGCATGAATAAATCACATCAATGCACATCAATTCAAGTCTAAGGCCTCCTAGTAAAGCCATAAGGGCTTAGGGAAGGTGTGATTTCGGACCGGGGTAAAATGGGAGGATTTGGAGGCGATTTAGCCCGAAGGGCAAAATCGTCAATTTTTGGAAGATTTGGATACCGAATTACCCAAAATATCCCATGGCTAGTTGATTGTAGCCATTTCCCATTCTTGAGAATTTTTTTGGAATTTCTTGATTTCTCTTCAATTTTTGGAAGACGATTCGCCCGAAGGGTGAAATCGTCATTTTTAAGAAGGGTCGGGGTTCCAAACACCCGGAATGAGTTCTGGCCAGTTGTCTGTGGCCATTTCCTATTTTTGGGGATTTTCCCGGATTTTTTTAGAATTGTTTTGGAAGACGGTTTGCCGGAAGGGCAAAACCGTCATTTCTGGAAAGATCGGGGGTCAAATGACCTGAAACAGGTCGTGGCCAGTTGAATGTGGCCATTTCCTACTTTCTGGAATTTTTTAGAATTTTTCTGAATTTTCTTGAATTTTTTATGATTTTCTATTTTTTTAATGAAATTTTGAATTTTTTATTATTATTATTTAAAATTATTTTTTTATTAAAAATAATAATATATATAAATTATACGGACCGGGTCGGATGACCCGACCCACGCCCTGATCCACGATCCAGGCCCGGCCCGCTTCCTCTATTATCAAAACGGCGCCGTTCCACGAGTTTCGAACGGACGGATCAGATTGGAACACGTGGCGCCTCCTGGACCGTCGGATCATTTCTTTTTTTTATTTATTTCATTAACTCTGCGCGCTGACGTGGCCGCCACGCGGCTGCCACGTCAGCGCCACGTCGGCGTTGACCAAGTCAACAAACGTTGACCGGTCAACGCCTCGTCGGGGAAGACGATCGGCGCCGGCACCATCTCGCCGGCGCCTCGTCGGAAGGCCATAACTCGGCCTTCCGACGTCCAAATTGCACAAAATCAACGGCATTCGAACCTACTCGACAAGATCTACCACATATATTAACAGCGACATAGCAGAATTTCATTTGGTCCACCTGCAACTCTGGCCGAACCTATTCTCCGGCGAGAGACCGCCGTAGCTATTCTACACGTAACATGGTTGATCTGGGCTATCGGGAAGCATACTAGGGGGTTGAGAATACCTACTTGATCGCCGATGAGGTTCGGTTTGGGCCGAAACGAGCTCCCGAGCTCATGACCGAACGGAGGGAGTTGGGGGCCGGCTCGTCGTTTTTAGCCATGAAATGGCATGCAGCCAAAAGCGAAAATGGTCAGTGAGGTATAAGGGTCCATTCCATATCAATAAATCGCAAAACCAATCAATGGAACTCGAGATGCCATTAAAGGCCGTGGAGGAGCTCGAATGCGTATCTCACCCTTTCGGCGGTCTCCGGCGAGCCTGATGGGCATGGAGAGCTTCCTCGTGGCGCTGCCGGACTCGGGGAATGGTTTACCGGCTCTGCTTTTGCTTGGCCGAGGGTGACGCGGGCTTCGAAGGTCCTCCCATGCTCGGTCGCCGGTCCTCTAAAAAAACTGCCGTTCCTCTCTCTCGATTTATTTTATGTCCATTCCTCTCCTCGTGGCCGACCACCTTTTCCTCTTGCGCTCTCTGCTGGCCCTCGTCTTTAGTGGATTCTTTGCCCTCCGCGTTCTTGCCCAAAAAAAAATGCCAGAACCCCATGCTCTGCACTTTGCCCTGCGTTTTCTATGCCAAAGGTTGGTCAACGGGTTGACCGGGTCGGTCAACCCGACCCAGTCAACCCGATCCAACGGGCTTTCGTCGAATTAGGCAACCAATCGTCCTATAATCCTGAAATTGATGCCAAAATCGGACTCATTGGCTCATTTTCTATCAAATATGGGTATTTTCGTGAATCAATTGGTTGAAATTTAGTGAAAACCCCAAATTGCCCTTAGGATCTGAAATTGATTTTTGCTTAATTGAAGGTCCGAACAAACCAATTTGTCAAAATTGACGCCACCAATGGATTCCTCATGATGAAAACTATTGGGTAGAGGTGTTTAATTTTGGTGGGTATGCCCGTATGAAATTTAATTTGAAAAATTGTGAAATCGGGGACTAAATTGAAAGATTTTTATCCAATTAGGCCATTTTGGTTAAAATTGATCGAATTGGAGGGTAAATTGACCTAATTGCACTTCAAGACTTTAGAATCCAGTGTCATAGCTTATAAAAAGTGGGGATTGAAAATTAAAAGACTTGAAAAGAATTTTTTTATGCCCGATTCGGGTTTATGTTTGTGAAGTAACATAGTGACCCAAGCCGAATTTTTGAGATTTAAAGTAACACACTTGAAGAACAAATTAAAAAAAAATTATCGAATATTTTGGGTATTTTTCTGACCACGAATGGTATTTTTCTGATTTTTTTGGGTATTTTTAATAATTAAATAAATTCGAAAAATTATTAAAAATTATGAAAAATATTTTTTGTTCAAAATTGGTTCCTAAGGCTAGGCCAAGGCTTCCAAAGTTGATTTTGTGATTTTATGACCTTTTTTTGATATTTTTAATTAATTTAAAAGAATAAAAATCACAATAATAAATGGTCAAAAATCAGGTGTCAACAATGCAGTTACAGCAGCATCAGGTACAACACTATTAGTGACAACGTCCTACATCAGATCGTCATAAGCCTTAAAGAACCACTTCATTTTGTTGCTCCACATATTGTAATCATTTTCATCAAAATATGATGGTTTGTTGGCAAAATGTAAGTCGCTTGTTCCTGAAGAGTAATTGCTAGACATAATAGATCGTTAACTCAGAAGTCAAAAGAAATTTCTTAAACAAGAGTAACATGCTCTGATACCAATTGTTGGATCTAGCAATATCACCTAGAGGGGGGTGAATAGGTTATTTTGAGTATAATTGAAATTTAATGTGGAAATAAAAATAATTTCAATTCTCAATCTCGAACAAAATGATATAAAAATGTGCAAACATTCCAAATACAGATATAGAGTTTAGAAAAGAGAAAGGTGCACGCTGAATTTATAATGGTTCGGCTTGTCAAGCCTACGTCCACTCTCCCACAAAGACAGCCGATTGGCTGGATTTCACTAGAATGATTTGATGAAGATTACAAGTAATAACGGGCACTCAGTCTTTCTTACAAATCCTCACAGTGAAAGGAATTTAGAACTCTCAGAATAGTTTAGTGAATTTGAACAACTCATTGAAATTCTTGTTCACCACCCCCTTTGCAGACCACCATGATTCTTCTTTTATACTCATTTACCTCCAAACTAGCTGTTGGATGATCGATCAAAGGATTGCTCTTCAATCCTTAATTAGACATCATCAATCGTGATTGAACGAGACAATATCTAAGAAGATATGATAACCGTTGAAGTAGAATTTGAGCCCTTCCGATTCAGCCGCCCATACAACCAAATCTTCAGTTTCCAAAAGTGAAGTAGATTCAAATAAGTCACCAAAGATATTCGTGGAAGGTAATATCCAATCGTAGATTTCCTCCAAATTGATTGGAGAAAAATCTTGTCAATCAAATATTACACACTTCCATAATAAAATTTACCTTGTTCGGAAACCTGCCATCGTGGGTCTTCAGAATCTGTTTTGTGGATAAGTGCAGAATCTGACCAGTCTTAGAAGCAGTCCTCAGAAGAAGACTTTCTGAATATGATCAGATATTTTAGAATGCAAATGTTGAGCTTCAATAAAGTCCATCTGACACTGCATATAATTCTTTAGACGAATAATTATTCAAATGAGAAATCATGTTACATCTGATCCTCAGAAGCAACTCCATCTGAATGTTTTCAGATGCACTCCATTTGACCATCTTCAGAAGCACTCTATCTGACCGTCTTCAGAAGCACTTCATCTGAGCACCTTCAAAGGTACCTCCATTTGACCATCTTTAGAAGGACTCCTTCTAAACCTCTTTAGAAGCAACTATATGGCTGCTCTTTTAACGAGTCTTAGTGACAGACTTGGAACAATACAAACTTCTGTTTACACATTCTTCCTGCAATAAGACATTTCAAATATTACACAGATTCCGTTGATAGTTTTATCAGAATCAAAATAGAAGGAAAATTTTCACAACAAAATTTATTTTATTCTGTATTTGGTTCCTACTCAGGATATGATATAGCAGGATATAAGGGGGATATAACATGTATATAATAATCCTAGAGGAGAGGTAGGATAAAGGTAGATATGATTTCTTTTGTTTGTGGTATAAAATGTAACACCCCTAACCTAGTCCCACATTGCTTGGGAGGAAGACCTTGGGCTTGCATATAAGGCCTTGGTCCCTTTGAACTTGCAAGACGCGTTTTCCGGCGTTGTATGGGCAGCGCTCGGAAAAACAAAACCGTGAGGACTGTGTGTCCAAAGAGGATAATATCTTGCAAAGTGGCGCATTGGTGCACGATGGGCCCAAGCTGTTATAGTTGGTATCAGAGCTGACTCCCAATAGCATGTGTGGACCGCAACTGACGCTCGCGGGTGCCGCAGAGGGCATAGCGGGGACGCTGTGCTGCTAAGGGGAGAGTATGTAATACCCCTAGCCTAGTCCCACATTGCTTGGGAGGAAGACCTTGGGCTTGGATATAAGGCCTTGGTCCATTTGAACTTGCAAGATGCGTTTTTCAGCGTTGTATGGGCGGCGCTCGGAAAAATAAAATCGTGAGGACTGTGTGTCCAAAGTGGACAATATCTTGCAAAGTGGCGCAGTGGTGCGCGGTGGGCCCCAGGCTGTTACATAAAAACTATTTTTCTAAATAACAAACTTCTTATATAATAAAATTAAAATAGTAATTATTTTTAAATAAAATTGAATCCTAATGTTAGAAAGAAAAATCAAAATAAAAAATAATTTTCATTTTCATTTTTTATAAATCATATTTATAATTTGATTTCTTTCTCTTTATAATATGTAGTTTGTATATGTACACACACACACATACACACACACAGAGTATCTATATCATTACATATTTTAAGTATAATAGTATATTTTGTTATTTAATGAAAAATTTATTAAGAAATGAAAGGGAGTCAAAATAATGATAAAAAGAGATTTATACTTAAAAAATAAGTAAAAATGAAGTAAAAGAAACTAGTTTTAAGTAAATATATTCAAACTTGAAAATGATTTTTCTAATTCTCAAAGAGAAGGAGTGATGAAATTTCTAAAACTACTAGCATCTTCATCTCTGTCTTTTTTTTTTCTTATCTCTAGTTCATATGGAAGTTTCATTATTACTTTGTAGTATTTTAGTTTATTATAAAAATTTGCGAAAATAGCGAGATAGTTGAAATTTGCTCTCATCTTAGCTTTTTGGTTCACATCAAAAGTTCAAGAAAAGAAGAAAGAGAGTCATACATCATTCTCCGCCATAACTTTGTGTATGTTGAGGTTTAACGAATGTCGCGGGAAAAACAAAACTTTTAAGCAAAAGTTGAATGTTTATATTTTCTTTCTTTTACTAGATTCAGCAGTGAATCACAAGAAATTCTTATATTTTTTGCTTGTGCATTTTCAAATTCATTTTACATCAATATATCGTATATACCAAACAATGAATATAATATGATATGAATATATCCGGCTCTATTTCTGCGATTCACCAATCATGGGATAGGATATGGCAAAATTCATGGATTTCATATCCTATCATATCTAGTCATATCCTGACTAAAAATCCGGGCGACCAAACGTAGCCTAAATATTTCTAGGTTATTATGATACTGGAGACTTTGGAAAAACAAGAAAAGTCCTTGGTTTTCAAAAGGTTCGAGCTATTTTCACTCCAATTTTGACTTTGACACTCTTAAAAAATAATATTTTTACCATTTTTCCCCTTTGTCTAGCATGCTTTGGTCGAATTTCCTTCCCTTTTTGTTTATCTTTTCCTTTTCTTTTCCTGTAGGTCTCACGTTCCTCCTTCTTCTTTTTCATTTTCTGTAGAATCTTGGATAACAACGGCAAACGAAAATTTTAACTCCTCAACCTCTTGTACAACGCCTTGATGGCTACAGGAAAACTGGCATTGCAAGTTGCTCAAAATGCACAATGAGATTAGGCGCCAGTTGCCTCAATTGCAAACTGATCATGCAGGCGGCGTATGTGAGGACATACATCCCTTCGTGTGGATGAGGATGAAGATGATACGAATGAGGAAGTGACGGAGGCGAATTGGAGAGTGAAGGTGATAATCAATCAGATAACCAAAATGGAGGAGAGAACAAAAATGAATATGACAAGGACAATGCGCAGTAGAGTCGGAATGACGTGCTCAGGCTATGGATCCGAGACTTTGCAAGATAAGTTTGAAGCGGACATAATCAAATTGTCTATTGGATTGGAATTTTTATGGGATTGGATGATAACTCCATCTAACTGAGGCTCGAAGTGCCTGAATCATACCGCTATGTAGCCCTTTCAGAGGATTGGATTGATGACGCTAGGCAGGAAATGTTGCTAGAGAAAGGCTAGGAGAAGAGAAGCTCAGCTGGCTGTAATATTAGCTATTTTGGAGCATCCAACTGAGGAAATCTTATTAAAGCACGAAACCTTGATATGTGGGATCTATAAAGACCAGGCGAGATGGCGAAGAAATTATCCTGTGGGCATGGTTACCATGGAGATCGTATTGTGCTGTGGTTGGGTCTGAGGAATACGAGTTAGGTTTGTTGGTTCGAAATGTAGACGGATGATCCTGAGTATGAAGATGAGAAGAAGAAAATGAATGTGAATGTAGGTGCGAGCTGGAGTTGCTTTGTCCAAGACTCCACATAAAATAGAAGAAAGAATGGGGCAGGGAGGAACGTGGGACCCGCAAGAAAAGCAAAGAAATAAATAAACAATTGAGACAAAGGGACAAAATGATAAACATCACTGTTTAGGAGTGTGTCAAAGCCAAAACTGGAGTGGGAATAGCATGACTCTTATCAAAATATATTGGTACCCTATCTACAACTTATAAGCTGACCAAATTGGCAGTCAAAATCTAGTTACCAACGCATTTTAGAAGTAAATAAGAAAAAAAGTGAGTAAATTGAGATAGAAAAAGTTATATTATTAACAAAACTCTAAACCTATTACAACTGTGCCAATCCAGTACTAAACCATTTTTATGCTAATTTAATACTAAATCCTTTGCATTTATGCCAATTCAGTCATTCCTATCAACTTTGATTGAAAATTGCTGACGTAACATTGATATGGCCAATTATAAATAATAATTTAAAATTCTTTGAATAATTTGTTTATTCATTATATTTTTTGTTCATCTTTTGCTTTCTCTTTCTTTTCGTAAAACATTTTTATCATATCATTAAGATGGACAAAAAAAAATGAAAATGAGGGCAGCGTGATTTAGCCAGGCAACAATATCGGTATTAATAGTACGAAAACTATATGATGGAGGCCCGGACACCTTGATTATCAAAAAAAAAAAAAAACTACATGCCGGAAGAGCGATTTGGTCCTTTTTTTCTTAAAAATGGCCAAATCAAGGCCAGCTCTCTTCGAAACGGATTTGGATCCCCTGACATTAGAGTTTCCATGACATGCTTACCATTACTGAAATCATGCCATCTAAATGAAAATGAACGGCCTGATTTGAGATAGGGTTGGAATTCAAAATTTTTCAAACCCCAAAAAAAATTCCCGCCCAATTTTTTTCCTCCCATTTAACAAACGACATGGTCCATTCTTGACCGTCCATTTTCATTTGAACGGCTTGATTTGAGTAATGGTAAGTATCTCACGAAAACCCCCACGTTGTATCTTGAAACCCAAGCTAAACACTGCGAGTGTGTGAACCACACGGTATTGGACGTTTGCGCTGGAACGTGAAGCAGTGTTTTGTATGTGAAATTTCAGGGACTAGCATCATAAAGAGTAGCTAAATGAACGGTGAATCGCCCAGTTTGAGGACAACCGGCCATTTCAAATCGGAAAACGGATCTCTGGAGCACGAGATCTATGCGCCTATTCAGTAGTCGCCCAATACGCCTCGCATGAAAGGCCGTCATTATTTTATCCAATTTAGCATTAACTGAATATGGACAAATTTATAAGGAGAAATGAATGTAGCACGATGTTGCCATAAAAATGTCGAAATGAAATCTTAATCAAACAAGATCAACGTGATCCTTGCAGTGACATGTCGAAAAGGGTGGCAAAATTGCAATTAAAGCTAGTAGCAATCAGCTTGCCAAATTTGAGAGAGACGCAACATATTATTGCCAATCTTTTTTCCCGGAATCAAGTTCTCGGGCGGCGAAATTGCTTGGACATGGTAGACTAGGATCACGAGTTTGTTGAGATTTTGACATTTTATTTAGGGCAAATACCACAAAAAATCCTAAACTATGCCCATTGTGACACATTTGTCTGGATTTTTTTTTTTGTTACGTTAAAAACTCCAAACCATACCTATCGTTAGGGGTGAGTGGTTCCAGATTCCTTACAGGTTCCACCTAAAACCTGAAACCTACCCGTTAGAACATATTCCTCATTTTTTGGAACCTAGAACCTACCCGTCATATCTTGGAACCTGGAACCTATCCTATCACAGGTTCTAGGGTCGGTTCCAAGGTACCCGAGAACCTATAAATTTCTTTTATTTATTTTTTCATTTTTAGTTAAGCAAAATGAGAGTAAATACTACAACAATTAAGGAGAAGTAGATGTGAGCGGTTTTAGGTTCCACATTTAGAACTTGAAACTAACTCGTTGGAATAGGTTCTTCATTTTTTAGAACTTAGAACATAAAAATTTATTTGTCTTTAGATTATATACTCATCATCGAATGCCATAGAACATTGTAAGATCGTACAAAAATATATACTAAAGAAAACACAATCAAGATCCAGGGTCCATGTTCCAGGTTTTATGTAGTGGAACTTGGAACCTGCCTGTTGGAACAGGTTCCTTGATTTTTGGAACTTGGAACCTATCCTATATACCTTGGAACTTGGAATCAGATTGGTTCTTACAGGTTTCGGTTCCAGGTTCTCGGTTCTACCCTAGAACCATGCTCACCCCTACCTATCGTGACACATTTACCCTAAATTTTTTTATCGTGACACTAAAAATCTTGAACTTATACCATTGTGACACATTCACCTCCTAGCCAAAAGTAGCATCCAATGTGGTGTTGATACGGTGCCACGTAAGCTCCACGTAAAAAAACATTAAAAAGAAAAAAAGGAAAATTTGAAGTTACTATTCATCAGTAAAAAATATACATGAGCCAAAATTTAGATACACAGTAAAAAATTGTGCGGCAAAAGCCTTTTGCAAAAAAGGCTTTTGCCCAATAATCATGTCATTTCAAGAGTTGGTATTCTATCGTCACGTATCTACGGGCTGGGTTGTATTTTGACATTCTCATTTCTAATCACGCGCAAATGCTTCGCGAAAGCGATTTCTCTCTATCAATGGTTGCGGTCGATTATTATACTCTTTTGGTCTCGCTGTTCTGCACTCTTAGACGTGGCCGGTTCGACAGAACCTGCGGTTCCGGTTCCGCAGTTCCGGGCTGGTTCCCGGTTTCGATTCCGATTCCGATCAAATTTTAAAAAAAAATTATATGGGGAAGGGGAAGAGCCGTTTTGGCTCTTCCCCGCTCTTCCCAATCGGGCCCCATGTGGGGCCCGCCCCTGGAGAAGAGCCAACGGGCTCTTCCCCAAGCGCCTAGGGAAAGTGCGCCTGGGGAAGAGCCCTTGACTCTTCCCCAAGCAAGGCCGGCCCCACGTGGGGCCGCCTGGGGAAGTGCGGGGAGAGCCGTCATACCTTTTTAAAAAATAATAATAATAAAATCTGATTCGAAACCGGCCCTTGAAGGCCAGTTCCAGTTCTGAACCGCGAGCCCAGTCAACGGGCCGGTCTCGGGTCCGCGGTTCAGTTTGGCCATGTCTATGCACTCCTACCTAATCGAGCGACTTAAAATTTCGCAAAGAGTTATTATCACGTGGACAAATAGAAAGTACTTCAAAAATTAATTTTTAAAAAAGTAAAACCCTAGATAAAATGCTCACAATTCGCAAGTAGGAATACAAGAAAAAAATGATTGGGGGGGCGTTTAAATTTTTTTAGGCATCCGCAAACACACACACATAGACATGGCCATTTGGGCCCATGGGCCCGGAACCGACCGGTTGACCTGGTCCGCGGTTCCAAACCGGAACCGGACTTCAAGGGTCGGTTTCGGTTCCTAATTTTTCAGAACCAGCAACAAAAAAAGGGGGGGCATTGCCCCCCCTCGGGATTTGCAACGGCCATTTTGGCCGTTGCAAATTCCTAAAAAAAAAAATACTCTATAAAAACCTCACAATCCCTTTTTATTTTTCTCACAATTTCTCACAAATTCTCTCCAATACTCTCAAGTCTCAACTCCCAAGTTAAATTCTCTCAAATTCTCTCGATTCGATATTCACTCTCAATTCCGTCTCAATTTTTTGAATCAACTTTCCGATCAATTCTCTAAAAAAATGGCAAGTGGAAGCAGAAATATTGGAAAGATAAAGAGCCCGATGGGGATAGGAGAATCCGATTTTCCTTTTCATGAATATGATCCTCGTGAATATGCATATTGGGAAAACGACGATGTTCCCAATCTCAACGTCGAGCAGATCGCAACGCAAGAAAGTCTTTATCCTCCTACTGCCACTGCCACTGGTGTCGAAGAATCGTCGATACCAAATGAGCCGGGACGGAAGAGCCGAGAATCCGACTTATGGCTGCACTTCGACAAAGTATGGAATGAAAATGAAGGTAAGTTTGATATAAACTGTAAATATTGTCCGCAAAAATACAAACTTGGTAAAGGAGATGGCTATGGAACATTTCGTCGGCATCTGACGAAAAAACATCCAACGCAAATGGGGATTGACACTAGCTAACAACAAATTTTCGGGTTCGCCAATCCTAACCCTCATCCTTTATTCCGATTAACTAAGGCACTTTATAAACAAACATTAGCTGAATATGTTTTCCCTGAGCATGCTCCGTTTAATACTGGTGAAAATTTTAATTTTAGATATTTGGTAAACACGGTGCTGGTTCGGGAAGCACCATATGTTCCAAAAACTATTCTTAAACGCGAACTTAAACGAGTTTATAAAGATTGAAAAAATGATTTGAAAATATTTTTCGAAGAATTCAAAGGGCGTGTACATATAGGTAGTGATATTTGGAGTGATTCTTAGAATATTAATTCTTATATGGGTGTCACATGCCATTGGATTGTAATGATTGGATTATTCAAAAAAGACTTCTTGCATTTCGAGTTTTTCCTAAAAGACATACAACCCATAATATTTACAGAATAATTAGGCAAGTTTTAGAAGAATATGATTTGATTAATAAAGTTTTTTCAATTGGTTTTGATAATGCCACCGCAAATACTGCTTCTATTCCCGAGTTAGAAAAAATGTGTAAACCCTCTTTTGGCGGATAATTTTTTCACATTAGATGTGCTTGTCATGTTTTGAATTTACGTGTTCAAGATGGTTCACAAGTTCTTGTAACTTTCCTCCACCTAATAAATAGTACAGTTAGATTTTTATGGAGCCGCCCTCAACTTATGAAAGCGTGGGGAAAATTTTGTAAAGAAAATGGGAGAAATGCAAAAAGATTTCCAAAAGATGTTCCGACTCGTTGAAATTCTACCTACGTGATGCTTTACAAACTTTTGATTACAAAGATTTATTATGTTCCTTTATTACAAATATTGTTCCCGATATTGCTTTACTCCCGCAACATTGGGATGTTTGTAAAAAAAATTTAGATTGTTTGAAAGTTTTTAATGATGCTACTAAAACTTTATCCGGTATTTATTATCCTACTACGCATTTATTTTTAATAGAGCGTGTTAATATTGCTATGAAAAAGATACTGAATTATCTTCGAGTATTTTAGTAATGCGAGAAAAATGATTGCATTATTATTTGAACATTCCTCTTGTCTATTTAGTTGGTATTATTTTCGATCCACGTACTAAATTAGATGATTTATTAGATTATCTTAATGCTTATTATTATGATTGTTTACATTTGGATGAAGTAATAAATATTTCAATTATACAAGTAGAGGTTAAAGAAGCTATAGTAGCATTATATAATGAATTTTGTAATAGATATGGTTTAAGTGATAGTGGATGTGGATCTGCCCAACATAGTGTCTCAGAAAGCGATGCGAGTATTTCACTACTTAGTAGAGGGTATAAAATGCTCAAGAGTAGGCAAAAAAAAAAATAGAGAGGGACATCAATAGGTAGTATTTTCGAATTAAAAAACTATTTAGCAATTTCTTTTGAGTTTGGTGATTCCGAATACAACACAGATTTTAAGATTCTTGGGTGGTGGAGGAACCATTCAACTCAATTTCCAGTTCTCTCCCTCATCGCAAAACAAATATTAGCGACCCCTTCTTCAACAGTGGCGGTTGACGCAATCATTTAGTGCTGGATGATTAATTTTGGACTCCCGCCGTTCAAGATTAAGTCCGAAAAGTATGGAGTATCAAGCTTGTATCGATGATTGGACAAATGCTAGTTTCGCCAACAAGAGTTGGATCGAGAACACGAATTCTACAGTGATGACTGTGGAGATACTACTACCACCACAACGGCTAGCGACGATTAACGATGAGGTAAGTTGGGGGTTACCAAAGGTAAGAGAACTACATGGGCTTTGATTCTTCTATCCCCAAGAATATATGTAGGCGCTTAATGATAATTCATTAAGTTCAAGTCCATTCATTCTCTCTTTTTTTTTCCAAATTTTATTACAATTACAATTTGATTATAATTTATAATTTATTAATTTTATTTTATTATTTTAAAAATAAAATTAAAAGTTCGGAACCGAAACCGGAACCGGCCATGTCCACACACACACACACACACACACACACACACACACACACACACACACATATTATGAAAATAAGTTAAAACCTCTCCCCAAATCATTTTTTTCTTATTTTCCTTTTTAAAAAAATTAAATTTTTAAAAAAAACAAGCCAAACGGCAGTTTTGGTGCCGAGCGACACCCATTCCTGTAAATACTTTTTTTTCTGACCTATTTTGGTAAAAAAAAAAAGCCTAATTTGGAAAAAATTCCGAGAAAGTGTCGGAAATCTCAAGGCCTTGGGTCTATTTTAGCTTAATTCAGCCCACTAAATTTTAATCACGGAAAATGAGTTTTTATTGTATTTTGTTAATCGAAATAAGGCCAAAACTTAAGCCCGCTTTTACCAGAATTTGACCTAGGTTTTCACTATATAAACACCTTTAGGTCACATAACAAGAGAAGGCCAATTCCTTGTCACACACGGCACTTTTTTGAGGTAAAAGAAAGAGAGAGGGTTCGTCTTTCTTCACGTTTTTTTCCCTCTGCAGATTTTTTTTTGGGGGGGGGGGGGGGGGGTTTCCGATTTAATTTAAAAAAAATATTTACAAAATTAGGTAAAAAAAATATTTACCAATTTGGGTCTCGGGCGCTGGATGAAGAACCGCGCGAGACCCGCACGCTGGATGAAGCAGTGCGCGAGGCTTGCGCGCTGCTTAATGCAGCGTACAAGTACTTGCGCGCTGCCTTAAGAAGCGCGCAAGTACTTGCTCTTTTTTTTTTCTTGCTTTGTTTTTTTTTTTCTAGAAGCCATGTACATTTTTTTTTTGCTAGAAGCCACACATGTTTTTGTGCAACAGCAAGTGTTGCCGCATAAAAAAAATTATATTTATTATTAATTTGCGATGAGTATTATTAGGGACGAATTATATTAGCGACGAATTCTACGACGAACGTGTCATTGAAAATGTACGTTATATATTTTCCGACGAAACATCATATTTGCTACAAATTTCATCGCAAAATATATAACGTACATTTCCAACGACACATTCGTTTTAGAATTCGTCACTAATAAAATTCGTCCCTAATAATATTCATCGCAAATTCATCCCTAAAAAAATTATTTTTTTGTATTTGTTGCCAATTTGCGGTGAATTTATACGCTATATATTTTGCGCAAATTTCGTTATGCGACACGTTTATATTTTGCGACAAACTCATGCAACACGTTTGTTGCATGATATAAAACGTACATTTTCAACGACACATTCGTCGCAAAATATATACTTAGTGTGCTTCACGGTGACATCTAACGTGTCATTGGAAATGTACGCTATATATTTTGCGCAAATTTCGTCATGTGACACGTTTATATTTTGCGACAAACTCATGCGACACATTTGTCGCATGATATAAAGCGTACATTTTCAACGACACATTCGTCGCAAAATATATACTTAGACGTCACCGTGACATTTAACGTGTCGTTGGAAATGTACGCTATATATTTTGCGCAAATTTAGTCATGCGACACGTTTACATTTCCAACGACACGTTAGACGTCACCGTGAAACACACTAAGTATATATTTTGCGACGACGGTGTCGTTGAAAATGTAAGCTTTATACCATGCGACAAACGTGTCGAATGAGTTTGTTGCAAAATATAAACGTGTCGCATGACGAAATTTGCGCAAAATATATAGCGTACATGTTGACACCTGATTTTTGACCATTTACTATTGTGCTTTTTATTCTTTAAAATTAATTAAAAATATCAAAAAAGGTCATAAAATCACAAAATCAACTTTGGAAGCCTTGGCCTAGCCTCGGGGACCAATTTTGAACAAAAAATATTTTTTGGTATTTTATAATATTTTTCGAATTTATTTAATTATAAAAATACCCAAAAAATCAGAAAATTACCATTCGGGGTCAGAAAAATACAAAAAATATTCAATAATTTTGTTTTAATTTCCTTTTCAAGTGTGTGACTTTAAATCTTGAAAATTCGGCTCGGGTCAATATGTTCCTTCACAAACATAAACCCGAACCGAGCAACAAAATTCCTTTTCGAGTCTTTCAATTTTCAATTCTCACCTTTTGTAAGCTATGACATCGGATTCTAAAGTCTTGAAGTGCAATTGGGCCAATTTACCCTCCAATTTGATCAATTTTAAACAAAAGGGCTTAATTGCATAATTTTCTTTCAATTTAGTCCCCGATTTCACAATGTTTGAAATTAAATTTCATGCGGGCATACCCATTAAAATTAAACATCTCTACCCAATAGTTTTCATCATGAAGAATCCATTGGTGGCCTCAATTATGACTAATTCGGTCATTTAGACCTTCGATTGAGCAAAAATCATTTTCGGATCTTAGGGACAATTTGGGATTTTCACTAAATTTCAATCAATTCACTCACGAAAATACCCCTATTTGATAGAAAACATGTCAATGAGTCCGATTTTGCCATCAAATTCATGAAAAGATGTCAATTTCGGGCTCAATTAGGCTAGGAGAATCGAACCAGGCCGGTCGGGTCAGACCCGACCGGACCCGGTCCGAACCGGGTCTGCAACTCAGTTGCAGACCCGTGCGGTGCCAACAGAAAAGGCAAAAAAAAGAAGAAGAAAGAAAGAAGGGGGTGGGGGGCGTCGGTTTTAGTTTAGGGAAAAGAAGTGTAGAACGTGGGGGACAAAAGGGTTGATCCGTATTCGCGTTTGGGGGATTGGTGGAGAGAAAACGGGCGCCGGTCGGCCACGACGGAGGAGAGATGCGTTTGGAACGGCAGGAGGATCCGAAATTTTTTTAAAAGGTAAAACCGAGAGGGCGTCCTGAGGGAGAGAAAATCACACATGTTCTCTTCAACCCATCGAAGGCCACTACTCTCACCTCGTCCTCACCACTCCTCAGTCTCCATCCGCCACGCCTGACCGCCGCACAGCCGCTGGAAAAGCCCCGGAGCTCTTGCTCTGTTTTCGAGCCACTGCTGCTCTATTCGGGTTTCAGCCTATGCCGCGTCTCCCGACCACAAACGCCGCCTCAGCCGCCACCACACGACTCCCTTCCAACCCTCTGGCTGCCGCCTAAACGTCGATGACCGGCGCATAGCCCTCAGACCACCGCGGAAACCGATTGCTCTGTTTTAGGGATCAAAGCTGTCCCGGAATTCCTCCGCCTAGCTCCGATGTCCCCGCCGTGGACCACCGCCTAGATTGGTCGTCCTCACGTTACTTGTCATCCCTCAAAGCCGCCGACAGCCGTCTGACGTCGTTGGAAGTCGCGAAGAGCCCCGACCGAACTCCCCTGTTTCAGTAGCTCGAATCCCCTGTTTTGCACTGGATTCTGTCCAGCGGCGGTTCCGTCGCCTCCGGCCGCCTCGAGCCACCGTCGCCACCTCTCACAGCTCTTCCCCCGACGGCTGCAGCTCTATGCATTCATTAGCCTGCCACCAGACGCCCTTGGAGCCGCGAACGGCCGTGCCTCGCTCTGCGTCGTCATCGTGCCCTGTTTTTCACAGGCTATGGCCTGTTCTGAACCGGGCCGTGTCCGGGTGAACCGGGCCGTGTCCGGCCGAAACGGACACGTGTCCGATTTTTTTTTAAATAATTAAATAAAAAAAAATCAAATCAAAAATCATTTTTCTATATTTACTTGTAAAATTG
Organism: Rhodomyrtus psidioides; assembly: GCA_021437785.1. Taxonomy (NCBI): domain Eukaryota; kingdom Viridiplantae; phylum Streptophyta; class Magnoliopsida; order Myrtales; family Myrtaceae; genus Rhodomyrtus; species Rhodomyrtus psidioides. Next base: position 2,821,482 of record JAILYB010000047.1, read on the forward strand.
ATTGTTGACATTTTGATATGGTGATCGACAGGAGATGTGCATGGAGATAGTCACAGGCTAGGGCTGGACAATTGAAAGTCGGTGTCCAATCCGGTATGTTTTACGTACCCGATCCGTATATCAGAATTATTTTTCTAAAATATTGCATTTATAGACTTGATTTGCATGTATTTGTTTTAGTCTAGTGGTTAGCTTATTTATCTGGTTGAGTGTTATCTATTGTCAAAGACATGCTTTTTATTAAAATATTTTTCGAAAATATTAAAAAAATAATAAAAAATTCAAAAATCAATAAAAAAAAAAATAGAAAATCATAAAAAACTCAAAAAAATTCGAAAAATTCAGAAAAATTCTAAAAAATTCCAGAAAATAGGAAATGGCCACATTCAACTGGCCACGACCTGTTCCGGGTCTTTCGACCCCCGATCCTTCAAGAAATGACGGTTTTGCCCTTCCGGCAAACCGTCTTCCAAAAAAATTCTAAAAAAATCCAGGAAAATCCCAAAAAAAATAGGAAATGGCCACAGACAACTGGTCAAGACTCATTCCGGGTGTTTTGAACCCCGACCCTTCTTAAAATGACGATTTCGCCCTTTGGGCGAATCGTCTTCCAAAAATTGATTGTGATTGATAGGAATAGTCGTCCAATCTGCATGAAACCCTGAATCAAACATACCTCACCCAAACTTGCGCCTGCATGAACTCTTAGTCAGGAAAATCACTCGCGTTAGGTACCGAAAGGGCGTTGGTAACGACACCAGCGTAACCAAGTCCCCGAACCCAAAATCTCTAGTTCCGCAGAACTGATCGATCTCTCCCAATCGGTCAGTAAGGTTTCCGGTCTACCCTCCAAGAAAGACCGGTGGCGACTCCAAATGCATATACAAGTTGCACATGCCACCACGACCACACTGAAGGTCGAAAGCGATCGACTCCTATCGTCGAATCCTCAAAAAATACTCCCGCCGCGATTTGGTATGGGCCTGGGAGGGCCAGCACCGATCCAAGGCCCACGATCGGTAATCCATTAGCCGCGTCTGCTTTCGGACGGGTCGCGACAGCTGGCGACTCCGCTGGGGACTTGTTCTAGAACCTATGGTTCTAGACCTCAAGTGGACTTAGGCCGTAATTAAAACGCTGAGTGATTTTTCTAACCCTGCAGGCGCTCTTGAAGGTGAGGTAAGTCCGCTTATAATAGGTGTTATACGTTTTTGCAGATTGGAGAAATAAGGGGTGTAGTCCGTGATTAACATTGTCTTATGCAGGTTGGGCGTAGGAATGTATGTTGTGTGGATGATTTGAAGTGCTGATTGATAAACTGTTGTGCATGAGTTGCATTGTGATGATCACGACACGTGGACACATACAACCGCGCCTAAAACCCCGGGCGCCGCCTTTAGAAACATAATAGAAGGAATTGAAAATGGAATCTCCGTGAGGAAAAGCACGGGGTAATCCACTTTTCAATTCCGCTCGCTTCGAACTATGGATCGAGTCCCAATGCAACGATAGCTGTGCAATGGAATCGGCTCTTTCCAGAACTCGAGGTGGGAACCTTAACCTTAGGTGCCAAACCCTCTGATTTTTAGAAGTTCACCATCACTTGTCTCATGCGCATGTCTTTGGGCGGTTGGTACACCTAAAACCGCACATATGTCGACGAGTTTGGTTGGTAAGACTCTCTATCCCTCAAATCTATTACAGTTCATATAAATATAGGCATTTCATTCATTGCATTCTGGTGATTAGATTAAATGCCATTTCAAGGATAGATGTGTGTGTTTTTCCCAAACGTCCTTGATAGAAGACGAGGAGGATAATATCCCATGGCGAACACCGAGTGAGCAACAAAAGAGCCTACTATGGACCTTATTGAGATATCGTCCAATGAAGATGACGAGTTGGGGCAAGTGATCCGGAAGTCACAGATCGAACTTGCGGCATCCTTAAACGTTAGGATCACATTCCTTTGTTTCATTTTCCATTACTAGTCCTCTTGTATAGGGTTTATTTTTATCGAGGCTTTCTCTATCCCACCCCTTAGAGTGATTGTATTAGGGATCTATTGGTGTATACATTCAGATGGAACTTGGTTGTATTTCTTTTGACGGGTCATGGGAATGTGATAGTGGCATTTTCTCTAATCATCCGAATACTCCCAAGTCAAGTTTATAATTCCTTTAGAGGAAATTAAAATTGGAAGTCTTACACGACCTTTTGGTCGTATAGAGTAGTCCAATCTCAATTTCTCTAGAAGGAATTATACACTTGAATTGTTTCGTGCATGTTTTACGTCGCTGGTAATCCACGATAATTGATCGAGAATATCGGCGTTGTTTTGAATTTAATGACGAGATAGATGTCCAAATTACTCTCATTCTTAACAAAACGGCCTTGATTTGGATGCCGTATCTTCAATTAAATTTAAAACACGTTATTATGCCTCGCACTTTTGAGTAATTCGTTCCTCTCGAAATTGATCAAAAGCGATTATTGTGAATTACATTCCTTTCAATAGTATGCTTTCTTTCGAGAAATATTGATAAAAACTTTTCGCGCAAGATTAAAACCCTTGTAAAAGTTCTTGTCCTTATTAATCACGGGTAAGCATAAGATTGAAAGGGGTTTTCGCTTTCTTTTTCAAATTATTCCTTCTGATTCTGTCTTTTCATTTGCAGGTAAAAAAAAAAGGTAATAGAGAGAAATCTTTTCCTGGATAAGTCTGAGGCTACTCTTTCATCTGATCATGAGCGAGTTATAAAATCAGGACATATTTGCTCGACTTATTGATATTATGGTTCGGCTCACCCAAGTTGAAGATGTTCGAATGCTCGAAGAAAGGAACCATGCAGAAGTTAAAACACACACACGAGAACTTTCATTTATTTTGCTTAGCGGAAGGTTTTCAGAAGCAGGTCATACAATTCGGGGTGGAAAAGTAAAGCCAAAGTGAGCCCTAATTAACGACACAAAGGATCCCAACTGACCCTCCATGTTATTAATGCTCTGCTTATACTCCCAACTCCGCATGTCATGGTCGGCAAGCCTGAGGAGAAGACTTCTGCATTCTCCCTTAACTTCGGCGACCTTGGCCTCGTGTTCTTCGGTGACTATTTCCAGGTCCCGAACCAGTCCATTCCCGCGAGCTATGTCCGCGGTTATCTTGTCGAGCCGTTCTTCCTGCCAGTCGCTCTGAAGCCTCAACAGGACATTGCGGCGGTCATGCTCGCCGGTGGTCAGGGATATGGCCAATTGATCCACCAGATTTCTCCTCTCGCGAAGCAACGTCGCGATCCGCTCATTAGCAAACTCGACGGCCTTTTTGTAACTATCAACCAGATAGTTGGTCAGCACCAAATGATCAGATCGATCCTCATAACGAGCCCGCAAGACGCGAGCCACGAGAACCTCTCGATTAGCAACACGATAGGCCTCTAAGGAGTGTGCAAAGAGAGTCGGGAAAATTCTATATTCCCTCCCCAGTGTAGTACCTTCGAGAGAAGTGGTATCAAGGTCCTCGAGCAGGACACAGATTGCATCCTCGGTTGCAGAATGATCGGTTATGTGCGCGTAACCGCGACCCAGTAGGTTATAAAGCTTTTCCCACTGGGCCAAGACATCAGTTGAAAAAGTACGTACGGGAGAGGAGGCCATTTGCGTTGGGTTGGCTTGAGAATAAGACGAGTCTAATAGAGAGATTAGAAGGAAGAAGCTGATTATGCGAGAACGCTAACCTGCCATACGTTAATTCCTCATTTTATAGCAACTCGAGGATGATGAAGGGTCTCAGTAATAATGCTGGTGGAGCCCAGTTAGGGGGTAAAGCAGGAGGTCCCCTCACGAGAGCCATTGGATTCGTTTCGGTCCGCGATTTCCGGCTCATCAATTAAAAGATGTAAAAGATTTGTCGGGATCACCATTATTAGAGTTAGGTGGGAGGTAAGCGCAACTATCGAAGAGAGCCCTAACAGGATTTGGCAGTCCCATCACGTTGAAAAGCTAAGCGAGAAATTCAAGGTCTTGAGGGGGAACGTTTGCCTAATGATGCTTGAAGAGCGTCTCCTGAACATGCAAAGTCACTCAAAGAAAACTTTATAGGGAGTGAGCATACAGGAGAGAGTGGAGAACTCTGAGTGGGCAAGAACCAATCAAACATTTCTCAATCCAACATATTTAAGAGGTTACTGTCAGCTGCTAGAGGCGACTGACTCAAAAATCTCAGAAATTGAACCACAGAGGGATCTCGAAGATTCCAAGATCAAGTCTAACGCCAAAACCATGGAGCCCAACACTTCCGGCAACGGAAATCAAAATCACGGCGACGACGACAACGACATCCACGATGCTCAACTCGGGAAAAGAAGACGTCCTCACCAATACTCTCAGGAGGAAACCCAAATGTTGGAAACCCTCTTCAGTAAAAGCCATTACATGAAAAAGAAGTGGAGAATTGAATTGAGCCGGGAGTTGGGGATTAATCAGTCGAAGATCCAGTTTTGGTTTCAAAATAGAAGATCCAAATCGAAGGCCCAACGCAAACGTCAGGTGGTCGAGATTTTAAAGGAAGAAAACCAAAAGCTGCGAACAAAAAACATGAGGTATGAAGAAGCTCTCAATATTACCGTTTGCCCTCATTGCGATAACCCCATCGCCCTCGGTAAGATATTCCCCGATAAGCCTCACGCGATGATTGAAGACGTTCATTTACCACCCTACTCCCTCGGGGCATCTCCTGCTCAACCAGATTTTGCCGGAGTCACGCATGAGCAGGATGATCCTACGAAGATGATACAAATGCCTCCTGGGGGATGGGATTTGCATCGCTTTGACTGGAGTTACAGTTTCAAGGAGCTGGATGTTACCGCCGACCAGCTCAAAGCATATCAGCCTCATGCACAACAATTTTCGATAGGGTCGGGTCCTGCTGGAGATGAGTTAATCAGTCGTCAAGCCATCGATGCAATTTTGGGCCACGATAAGAGGAGGTTCGCTTGGCCCCCTGAACTGCATTCCAGATTCCTAGACGTGGTTCACCAAATGGGGATCGATTCAGCAACTCCGACGCGCATATTTAAGGCCATGAATGTACCGGGGCTTAGTAAGGAACTGGTCATGAATCACCTTGCTGCCTACAGAAAGCTATTAAAACAGCGTCGAGCGGAGCTAAACCGGGAGGAATCCGTCTCGAGCTCAAAAACTAGGGGCGACCGCCATTGTAATGCTCAGGTATCGAGAGATACCCGGCCAAATCTAAGCATCAATCAAGCTAGCAACCCGACCACCGGCGAACTGAAAGATGATCAGAATGTCCTTCTAGGCCATTTCAACACTTTTCAAGAGCACGTGTCACAAGTACAGCGAGTGCGCACTCCTCCATTCGAGCAGCAGTCGACTGGTGCTCTGCCTGCCGCTAGTCAACCCACAACAGACGATTTCTTCGATGAGGGGCTCGATGCCTTGTTCAATCAGTGGGAAGCTGGCATGATTGGACAGCCATGATCTAGCACCTGACTCGGGGCACGATGGGTTGGTCGCTACGATCACCCATGGAAAGAAGAGCATATTCACGAGTGGATCACTCTTTTTATCCATTGTAAAGTTCCTATGGGAACATTTTTCTTTAATGGCTATAGTTAATTATGTATGAAAACCAACGCTATCGACGAACATCGTCATGCTCAGTTGCGATGATCCCTTGTTAGATTAAGTCTGAAACCAGGGACGGTCTTTAAATTTTGAGTGGCCACGAATTCATTCCTCACCGAACGCCCAAGATGTTGAAATGAAGAGTAACAGCATGCACAGGGGAAATGCCACTTTCGTTTAAACGATGAAAAGGGGTTGAGAGAAGGTCATGGCGTTAACTCCCATGGAGCTAAATGAATTAAACGGAGTCATTAATTGCGGATCCGTCGCTGTTCCCCACGTTCTCGGGCCTAGCAAATCATAAAAGGCGCCGAAAGATTGTAGACCCACCACTTTGAAGACTGAACTAGGGGACGAGCGCAATACTCGATGAAACCGAATCAATGAAAGAGAGTTTGTGATCCTATCACGAGTAAAAAGAAAGAGGAAGACAGACGATGAGTAATTGCAGGGTCTCGGGAGGAGCGCTTGCTTGCTGGCCTTCATATGCAGCCTGAAGGATGGTTCTAGGACACGCACAATCACTTGAGAAAATTTCTAGAGTGAGCAAACACGTAAGAGCGAATAGAGAAAGCTGAGTGAACTAGATCAGCCCGAGATACTCCGATCCATCATGTTTAAAAGCTATTCCCATCTGCTAGAAACGCCCGACCTGGACATTTCTGAGCACGAACTGCTGGGAGACTTTGAAGATCCTGGAGCTGAATCCTGCCCGAAGGCCATGGAGACTGACTCCTCCAGCGATGAAATTCTAGGTTTCAGCTACGAAGAAGGAGTATACAATGATGACCGGAGTCGGAAAAGGAAGCAACTACAACGCCACACTCCAGGCCAAATCCGAGAGCTCGAAGCTTTCTTCAATGAATGCCCCACTCCAAGCAGACAACAGAAAATGGAGTTGAGCCGAAAGATAGGATTGGAGCTTTCGAAGGTCAAGTTTTGGTTCGCCAACAAACGAACCCGGGTGAAACAGCAATACGCAGACCATGAGTTACTGGTCCTGAAGGAGGAGAATGAGAAGCTTCAAGCTGAAAGCGCGAGATATAAGGAAGCTCTGACCAAGGCCACCTGCCTTAATTGTGGTAATCCTATTGTCCTCGGCGAGGTGTTCCTCGATGAACCATCCCTGTTGACGAATAACGCTCAGCTGTTACCGTATTCTCCACAACATTTTCCGACACAGCCAGATACCGTTGGAGATCTGCATGAGCAAGTCAACACCATAGGGTCATCACCAACATCCTCTGAGAAATGGGACATGAATCATCACAGGTGGAGTTCTCCCAATGACGAACTCGCTGTCGCATCCAGCCAATCCAAAGTCGGTGAGTCCCTCCCTGGACAACTTTTGAAACGACTAGATCCCGTAGAGAATAGCTACCGAAGTATTGACGATATTTTGGGTGATAAGAGAACAAGGTTTTACTGGACCTATGAACTTCACACCAAATTTGTTGATGCAATTCGAGAGCTGGGAGTTGATTCGGCTAGCCCATTACGCATACTCGAGATTATGAATGTGCCGGGGCTCTCTAGAATTAACGTTGAGTCTCACCTCAAGTACTATAGGAGATTGCTAAGGGATGGAAGGATAGCGTTAAACCATCATAAAGCCGGTTGGAGCTCAAGTGTTGGGCAGAGTTACAACCACGATGATTGGAAAGCCGAGAGCACCCAACCGTGTTTTAGCAATGACGGGACCGGCAGTCGTGTCAGCGACTCCTCTAACCCAAATCAGAATGCTCCACCGAGCTATCTCAATACTCCTCAAGAGTATATGCCACAGTTCCAGCACATAGGGATTCCTCAGTTTGAGCGCGAATCAGTCATTAATGCTGTCCCTGAAGCGGATCTGGCATTGGTAGAGAGTGCACATATGAACCTGCCGGTCATCGGAGGAAGTTCCAATTCGAGGGGTCAAATTGCTCACGGCGAGAGCAAAGAGAGGAATCCATCGCCTGCAGTCGACGACACCCAATCTGGGCACCAAGGGCTAAAAAGAACAGGTGATTTCCTTGATGAGGAGCTGGACACTTGGATCAATACTCTTCAGGAATGTATGTCTCAACCCCAACAGGGCAATGATGAAGGTTCCAGCTCAAAGACTCCAATCCCTCACAACGAAGGCAATGAAAGAAATCTGCCCCCAACAATCGTTGATACCCAACTTGAACATCAATGGCTCGAAGACCCGAGCAATTTCCTTGGCGATGAGTTCAATCTTTGGCTCGATCAATTTGGAACCGGAGGACCACCGCAGTGGTGACGCAAGGCCGGTGATCAAACGTCTGATGCAAGGCATGGCTACTCGATGAAAAATGCTTAGAGGAAAGAGGTTGAATACTCCTATTGAATATGTTGTTGATCGCACTGTAAGGTTCCCACGGGAACATCTTTCATTAATATCTAGAACTAATTGCGCGTGAGTGTCAACATCAACCTTTGAGCATCTTCAAGCCGAGGGCCGTGGATTAATCACTTAATCCGTGGAGCAAGGTCCATGAACAATGACTATCACCCGCGGAGCATAATGGGATCTGCTCCTTCAATACGAAATACGTTTGGCCGCGAAGCCACCTATTTGGTAAAACGATGTATCGTTCCTCAACGATCTTCAATCGAATACCGAAGTAATGTCTCCTTTCTTTCCCTTCTCAGGTTATAAACGTGGATAAATCACTCAAGGAGCCATTTGTTCGAATAACAGAACAGACGTTGCCCAACTAGGGGCAGATGAACCATTGATGTTGCAAACACTCCAAGAATGGATAGGCGGATTTGATAGATGTTGTTCATATCAATACGCAACATCAGAACGGGATGAGAACCAAGAGTAAAGTTGTATCGTTCCAATTTGTCTTGAATTTGAGAATATGAATTGATACTCGTTATTTATCCTTGACAGGGGAATCGCCTTACAGACGAACAGGTTTTTACATCCCATGTACTACTCGTTAGAGTACATGACCAAGGGTAGGATGTATCGTTTCGATTTTTGAAAAATTCGTGAACATGCAATGATATGCTTCTTTTACATTTTCAGGGGTCTGCAGCCACGACAGGTAGGTAAGTATCCCTTTCCCAGTTAGCTGGAGATAAAAAAATGTTAAAATGCTTTCAGCCGTCATGAAAATTATCCAATGCATCGATGTTCATGATTTAAATCGAGAGGTTGCCCAAAGCATGAATAAGACATGCACGATACATCACAAAATCCCCTCGATGGATAAATTTTGGGAAAGAAAGAAATGAATTTTTCCAAATATGATTATTTGTCAAATCATTCAAAAGGAAGTTTACTCAAAAGAGAGGCAAGCCTAGTCAAAACACGTCCTATACACACTTAAGAGAGAAGTGGAGCGAATCAGACAGCAAAATCTGTACCTACAGAGGTAGGGACCATTCGCAGCAATTACATGGATTGGGACGACGGAGGCGTTCGTTTCACATTCCCAAATACTACAGATGACCATTGATAACCCATTTGAACGGAGGTTCTCATTATCAGCCCTGTCGAGAACCACCCCACATTGGGGCAAAATGGAGGTGAGTCCAGCAGCATCAGGAGAAAATGGTTAGAAATTTTCTTGCTCGGACTAACATTAATCTTTGTGTGTTGTTTATATGGTAATCCAAGTGCCATAGGATGATGAGAAGCATTCATTCCTCTATCCCACACACCATATCCTTTGCATAGCCAAGTTGAGCCTACAAATTCATTTCATGAGCCCATTGATGATCATTGCACGTTCCAAGATGAAGGCATCAGGGATTACGAAGAGGATTCCCGGGATGATATTTAAAGCATGTTTAGACTTTCAGACATATGTCTAACATGATCCCATCGAATATGAGAAAAACGGGATTTCAAAAAAAATGATGATTAGAAAATCCCCAACATCAAGAAAAAGCAAAGTGCCTAGTAAAAGCAAGGCCGATGCTCGTGCAAGCTGTTTGCTTGATCCCCAATGAAGCCTAGTTGGGAAGAGAGAAAAACCCACAAAGGAGCCAAATCCAAAAAGGCTGCTCCCCAAATGCTGCCAAACACAGAACAAAGACATAGAGAGAGTCGGTCTCTGAATGCAACAAGAGACGCTCTCTAAAGAGCTGGTGCACACCTCAAAATCGATTGCGCACCTCAAGGACTAAAGATGTAGAAAGGAAATGACAGGAGGCCAATCAGCAATGATCACCAATGTCAAACCCGTCACGAATTCTGGGCCAAAAACAAGCCTTTTTCGGTCCCCAATCCTACCAATGTTACAACCCTGAAACAGTCTTCTCTGACTAAGACACTTGGGTTGACATATAGCTTAGCTCGAAGAAGTACGAGCAAGACTATTTCTCTCTCATTTTGCAGGGTTCTTGACTTGTAAACCCGGAGCAGATGGTGAAGACTTTCATTCAATGGCCTCGACTCCAAAGCGGGTCCCCTTTGAAAGCCAATATCCAAGCCTGACATTACGGTCCGTGGAAGACCTCCCGATCGATCAGAATGTATGCGCTGCGAATGATCCTAAAACCTAGGCACAGGTTAGTAGGAAGTTGAACGCATTCCTTACAAAGGACCATTATCACAGAGCGGTGAGGAGCCCTCTTGGATGAGAAATTCTCCAATAGATGTTTTGAACGAACTCTTTTTGGAAATTTCAAATTATTTGATCTAGATTTTCCGTGCAAAGGATTTGTGATCACATTTGCATGTTGCAAGAATGCTTTGGATAACCTCCAGCGTCAAAATGCACATGTCATGATTAAGACTTAAATCATACGGTTTTGTCAGATGGACAACCGTCGTCTTCCCTAAGATTGCTAATGTTTTCTTGATGAAGAAAATTTTTCAGGCTCGAACTTCTGCAGGATCCGTTGGAAACACCAATCTCCCAGAATGTCGCCTCAACAGACTCAAGTGAAGCTTTGTCAAGATAAAATCTTTCATTGCTTCAAAACTGAATTCCCTACAAATTTCGGAATCTTTCAAAAGAAGGGACGAGGATAGAACCCTTTTTTTCAAAATCAAGCAGTCTCATCGGACGTGGAGAACCCTCGTCATGAGACCCCTTTTCAAATTTAGGCAGTCTCATCGGACGTGGAGAACCCTCGTCATGAGACCCCTTTTCAAATTTAGGCAGTCTCATCGGACGTGGAGAACCCTCGTCATGAGACCCCTTTTCAAAGAAAATCAAGGTAGAAACCGCCTGAAGGGTCAACACAAAGGTAGAAACCGCATGAAGGGTCAAACCAAGGTAGATACCGCCTGAAGGGTCAACATGAAGGTAGAAACCGCCTGAAGGGTCAAACCAAGGTAGAAACCGCCTGAAGGGTCAAACCAAGGTAGATACCGCCTGAAGGGTCAACATGAAGGTAGAAACCGCCTGAAGGGTCAAACCAAGGTAGAAACCGCCTGAAGGGTCGAATCATTGGTAGATACCGCCTGAAGGGTCAAATGAAGATAGAAACCGCCTAAAGGGTCAAAAATATGGTAGAAACCGCCATAAGGGTCAACACGAGGCAGATACCGCCTCGAAGATCAACACGAAGGTCCGATCCACCATACGGATTAAAATCTCTGGCAAATCCCAAAGCGTGGGGATGCGCCTTCCTTAGGTTCCTACCAATTAGGAATCCCATAATGGTATGACCTACCATACAGGTCAGAACTCAATCTCCCTAGGATTTTCTGTGACGAGTCCTAGGCATCTTCTTGAAAGTTGTCGCAACCGGCAGCATCCGACAGGTGAGCTTCAGGTAAACCTCCCTCCCCTCAACCCATGTTCAAATTGTTAGAGCAAACCAGGGATTAATTCGAGCTTTCATCAAAAGGCTTAAGGATCCGATGTCATAGCATTTCTTCTTTCATTTTTCCAATTGAGTCGGTTAGGAATCAGGTGCCACCTTATCTTTGAAAGAAACCTCTAACGAGATTCCTCTCAAAGAGGGGCAGCTGTTGACACCTGATTTTTGACCATTTACTATTGTGCTTTTTATTCTTTAAAATTAATTAAAAATATCAAAAAAGGTCATAAAATCACAAAATCAACTTTGGAAGCCTTGGCCTAGCCTCGGGGACCAATGTTGAACAAAAAATATTTTTTGGTATTTTATAATATTTTTCGAATTTATTTAATTATAAAAATACCCAAAAAATCAGAAAATTACCATTCGTGGTCAGAAAAATACAAAACATATTCAATAATTTTGTTTTAATTTCCTTTTCAAGTGTGTGACTTTAAATCTTGAAAATTCGGCTCGGGTCAATATGTTCCTTCACAAACATAAACCCGAACCGAGCAACAAAATTCCTTTTCGAGTCTTTCAATTTTCAATTCTCACCTTTTTGTAAGCTATGACATCGGATTCTAAAGTCTTGAAGTGCAATTGGGCCAATTTACCCTCCAATTTGATCAATTTTAAACAAAAGGGCTTAATTGCATAATTTTCTTTCAATTTAGTCCCCGATTTCACAATGTTTGAAATTAAATTTCATGCGGGCATACCCATTAAAATTAAACATCTCTACCCAATAGTTTTCATCATGAAGAATCCATTGGTGGCCTCAATTATGACTAATTCGGTCATTTAGACCTTCGATTGAGCAAAAATCATTTTCGGATCTTAGGGACAATTTGGGGTTTTCACTAAATTTCAATCAATTCACTCACGAAAATACCCCTATTTGATAGAAAACATGTCAAGGAGTCCGATTTTGCCATCAAATTCATGAAAAGATGTCAATTTCGGGCTCAATTAGGCGAGGAGAATCGAACCGGGCCGGTCGGGTCAGACCCGACCCGACCCGGTCCGAACCGGGTCTGCAACTCAGTTGCAGACCCGTGCGGTGCCAACAGAAAAGGCAAAAAAAAGAAGAAGAAAGAAAGAAGGGGGTGGGGGGCGTCGGTTTTAGTTTAGGGAAAAGAAGTGTAGAACGTGGGGGACAAAAGGGTTTATCCGTATTCGCGTTTGGGGGATTGGTGGAGAGAAAACGGGCGCCGGTCGGCCACGACGGAGGAGAGATGCGTTTGGAACGGCAGGAGGATCCGAAATTTTTTTTAAAAGGTAAAACCGAGAGGGCGTCCTGAGGGAGAGAAAATCACACATGTTCTCTTCAACCCATCGAAGGCCACAACTCTCACCTCGTCCTCACCACTCCTCAGTCTCCATCCGCCACGCCTGACCGCCGCACAGCCGCTGGAAAAGCCCCGGAGCTCTTGCTCTGTTTTCGAGCCACTGCTGCTCTATTCGGGTTTCAGCCTATGCCGCGTCTCCCGACCACAAACGCCGCCTCAGCCGCCACCACACGACTCCCTTCCAACCCTCTGGCTGCCGCCTAAATGTCGATGACCGCCGCATAGCCCTCAGACCACCGCGGAAACCGATTGCTCTGTTTTAGGGACCAAAGCTGTCCCGGAATTCCTCCGCCTAGCTCCGATGTCCCCGCCGTGGACCACCGCCTCGATTGGTCGTCCTCACGTTACTCGTCATCCCTCAAAGCCGCCGACAGCCGTCTGACGTCGTTGGAAGTCGCGAAGAGCCCCGACCGAACTCCCCTGTTTCAGTAGCTCGAATCCCCTGTTTTGCACTGGATTCTGTCCAGCGGCGGTTCCGTCGCCTCCGGCCGCCTCGAGCCACCGTCGCCACCTCTCACAGCTCTTCCCCCGACGGCTGCAGCTCTATGCATTCATTAGCCTGCCACCAGACGCCCTTGGAGCCGCGAACGGCCGTGCCTCGCTCTGCGTCGTCATCGTGCCCTGTTTTTCACAGGCTATGGCCTGTTCTGAAACGGGCCGTGTCCGGGTGAACCGGGCCGTGTCCGGGTGAACCGGGCTGTGTCCGGCCGAAACGGACACGTGTCCGATTTTTTTTTTAAATAATTAAATAAAAAAAAATCAAATCAAAAATCATTTTTCTATATTTACTTGTAAAATTGATTGTTGACATTTTGATATGGTGATCGACAGGAGATGTGCATGGAGATAGTCGCAGGCTAGGGCTGGACGATTGAAAGTCGGTGTCCAATCCGGTATGTTTTACGTACCCGATCCGTATATCAGAATTATTTTTCTAAAATATTGCATTTATAGACTTGATTTGCATGTATTTGTTTTAGTCTAGTGGTTAGCTTATTTATCTGGTTGAGTGTTATCTATTGTCAAAGACATGCTTTTTATTAAAATATTTTTCGAAAATATTAAAAAAAATAATAAAAAATTCAAAAATCAATAAAAAAAATAGAAAATCATAAAAAACTCAAAAAAATTCGGAAAATTCAGAAAAATTCTAAAAAATTCCAGAAAATAGGAAATGGCCACATTCAACTGGCCACGACCTGTTCCGGGTCTTTCGACCCCCGATCCTTCCAGAAATGACGGTTTTGCCGTTCCGGCAAACCGTCTTCTAAAAAAATTCTAAAAGAATCCAGGAAAATCCCAAAAAAATAGGAAATGGCCACAGACAACTGGTCAAGACTCATTCCGGGTGTTTTGAACCCCGACCCTTCTTAAAATGATGATTTCGCCCTTTGGGCGAATCGTCTTCCAAAAATTGATTGTGATTGATAGGAATAGTCGTCCAATCTGCATGAAACCCTGAATCAAACATACCTCACCCAAACTTGCGCCTGCATGAACTCTTAGTCAGGAAAATCACTCGCGTTAGGTACCGAAAGGGCGTTGGTAACGACACCAGCGTAACCAAGTCCCCGAACCCAAAATCTCTGGTTCCGCAGAACTGATCGATCTCTCCCAATCGGTCAGTAAGGTTTCCGGTCTACCCTTCAAGAAAGACCGGTGGCGACTCCAAATGCATATACAAGTTGCACATGCCACCACGACCACACTGAAGGTCGAAAGCGATCGACTCCTATCGTCGAATCCTCAAAAAATACTCCCGCCGCGATTTGGTATGGGCCTGGGAGGGCCCGCGCCGATCCAAGGCCCACGATCGGTAATCCATTAGCCGCGTCCGCTTTCGGACGGGTCGCGACAGTACATTTCCAACGACATGTTAGACGTCACCGTGAAGCACACTAAGTATATATTTTGCGACGAATGTGTCGTTGAAAATGTACACTTTATATCATGCGACAAACGTGTCGCATGAGTTTGTCGCAAAATATAAACGTGTCGCGTGACCAAATTTGCGCAAAATATATAGCGTACATTTCCAACAACACGTTAGATGTCACCGTGAAGCATACTAAGTATATATTTTGCGACGAATGTGTCGTTGAAAATGTACGCTTTATATCATGCAACAAACGTGTCGCATGAGTTTGTCGCAAAATATAAACGTGTCGCATGACGAAATTTGCGCAAAATATATAATGTAAAAATTCGTACGTTATATATTTTCCGACGAAACTTCGTCGGAAAATATATAACGTACATTTTCAACGACACGTTCGTCGTAGAATTCGTCGCTAATAAAATTTGTCCCTAATAATATTCATTGCACATTAATAATAATATATATATTTTTTGTGCAGCAGCAATTGCTGCTGCACAAAAGGCGTGGGTTCTAGCAAAAAAAAAAAAATGTGCATGGCTTCTAGAAAAAAAAAGCAAGAAAAAAAATAGCAAAGCAAGCAAAAAAAAAAGCAAGAAAAAAAAAAGGTTGTGCGTTGCCTTATGCAGACCGAGAAGAACCAAGAGAGAGACTATCTCTCTCATGCTTTTTTTTCCCCTCAGAAGAATTGTAGACCTCTCCTCTGTTCTGAATTCCCTCTCTGCTATGGCCGTGTATTTATCAATGAATGCTCCCCCCCCCCCCCCCCCCCCCCCCCCCCCCGCTTTTTATTTAATTTTTTTTTAAAAAAAATTACAAAATTAGGTCAGCAAAAAAAATATTTACCAATTTGGATCTCACACAGAGAGACGGCATTAGTTCTGGAGGAAAAGATAACCGGGAGAAGGAAAAGGATCTACACCTTACTCTTGTGTTCTTTCTTTTTTGAACTTGCATGAACTTTGTATCGGCAAAAGAACCATCAATGATAGTCAACATCCGAGCACCTTACTAAGCCAGCTTTGGGGATTGTCACCATCGAGCCCCAATAGCGAGGCGCCACCACCATCCACGTGCCGATCAGTGGCGATGTCATCCAGATTTGGATCCCTTGCCAAGGTGGGATCTAGGTAGGGGTGATCAGGTTTTAATTCTAGCCGTCCATTCGCATCGGGCGGCTAGCATTAAGCCACCTCATCGAGGGAGGAGATGCCCAAATTTGGGCGCCCAGTTACTTAAAATTAGATCCTTAAGGTTAGGTATCTCATCTTTAGCGATTTGAATATTTGATTATCTATTTGGAACTACATCATTATCTAAAGAAATCTTTTAAGCTATATGATCAATTAGGAAAATCTTTTCCTAATTCTAAACCGCACATATGAAATTAATTCTATCTATAAGGTTTTAGATGGAATTAATGATGTAGTGGGAATTTTGAACTTTTAGAGTCGATCTATCAGGCTTTAGATTGCAAGTTAGATTCAAAAGAAATTACAAAATATTTCAAGATGATTTATTTACTTTTCATATTTGAATTGAACTGATTGGATTGCTATCTTTTTTGCAAATAGTTGAACGAATGCTGAAAATCTCTAAAAAAAAATATTGCATACAGATTAGATTTACATATCATTTTAGATAGAATCGCATGTTTAAGATAGATTGCATCTTTAGGATAGGATCACTTAGATAATTTGCATGTTTAATTGATTCCTATCGTTTTATTAAATTTCATTCTAGCATAGGATGTGCATGTTTAGATATATAATTATGCCTAAAATAGATTACCTTTAATGGGTTAGGGTTTCGGTCAATT
Organism: Rhodomyrtus psidioides; assembly: GCA_021437785.1. Lineage (NCBI taxonomy): Eukaryota > Viridiplantae > Streptophyta > Magnoliopsida > Myrtales > Myrtaceae > Rhodomyrtus > Rhodomyrtus psidioides. The sequence continues at coordinate 2,837,950 of JAILYB010000047.1, forward strand.
TTAATCCTAAACTATGTAAGATAACTATTTTTTAGGCATAGTTTATTTTAGGGTCATACTTAAATTCAAAAAAAAAAATCATCTTTGCCATATCATCGTGCATTAAAGGTCACATTTACCATGACATTTAGATTTACATGTTTAGGTTAATTAATTAATTCATCGCATGCTAGGATTGATTTTAATTTCATGTAGTCATGTAGTTTAATCAAATTCATATGCATCCTTAGGTTACTTTGCATTTATTTATGTAATTGCATCTAGATTAAATTCATGCATTGCATATAGACTAGATTTCATTTAAAAAGTCAAAATCCCAAAAATAGAGAACATTGCTTGGCGCATGCTCTCGACATGTTGTCTTTGAATTCTGGATGTTCATTTAATTGATTGTGCACCCGCATGGTTTAGGTTAAAATCAATTAAACTTGCTTGATCAAATTTTTTCATGAAATAAAATAGTACTGAAAGTGTAGTAGAGTAATTTAACTTAACCTGGTCCCCGACTCATAATCTTTTATTCGTAGAAATAAAATAGTTTTCTCCCCCTATTTTATTTAGGCTTCTAATCAACCTACTCGCAATGATTACTGGCGGCTCCTATTAATACTCTTTATGAAATTAAACCTAAGTTACGAGTTGATAGGGCTTGGAAGAGTTCGAATTAGGTTACTTAATTTAATTAACCTGATAATTCATTAGCATAAATTTTTTAGGCCGCGACAGCCGCATGCTTCTCAAGAACCGACCCTTTATGCCACCAACGACGATGGCGGAGAACTCAACAACCCTTTTCAGATGCTCCTCTTCTCCTCTTTCGACCACCATAAGCATCCACGAGCTCGACGAGACCCAAGAAAACCTAGACGCTCACCATGAGGACGATCGGCCACTGAGCCAAGTTTAGCGAGAAGTGCAGGATTGCGGCGACTGGAAAGGGCTGTTGCACCCCATGAACTCCCACGTACGGTGCAAGATCATCCGATATGGCGAGTTCGCATCCGATATGGCGAGTTCGCGCAGGCATACTACGACTCCTTCTATTTCGACCCCAACTCCAAGTATTGCGGGACGTGCGAGTATCGCTGGTCTCAGTTCTTCGACAAGCTCGACATGTGCCACTTCGGCTATCAGATTAGCCGCTACTTGTACGCTATACCCCAGCTTCTTCCAGCACTCCAGGCTTAGCAAGGTGTGGAGCATGTACGCCAACTGGAAGGGGTACATTGCCGTCGCCACCGATGAGGAGGAGATCCGGCGTCTCGGGAGGCGCGACATTGCCATCACGTGGAGGCAAGATCTATGACCTCAAGGACATCCTTCACCCGGCTCATTTCAAAGACGACCCCGCGGTCAAGATCGAGGCCGGGTTCTTTGACTTGTACACCAACAAAGAGAAGAACTAAGAAAGAGAAAAACTGCCATTTCTGCTCCTTCTTCGCTCGGGAACAGATCCTAGCGGAAGTCAAGAGGCTCCTAGATTACTATTGAGGCGAGGAAATCAGCATCACCATAATTGGCCATAGCCTCGGGGCCGCCCTGACCATAATAAGCATGCACCTATGACATTGCCGAGATGGGGTCAACGTGGTCGATGTCGGCGCAAGAGGAAGAAAGTGCCAATCAAAGTATATTCCTTTTTCGACCCAAAAAAAAAATGTATATTCCTTCGCTGGGCCTCAGGTTGGGAATCTCAAGTTCAAAGAGCGGTGTGACGAACTGGAGGTCTGGGTCATTAGGGTTAGAACGTGCACGACATGGTGCCGACCGTGCCCGGGGTCATTGTTAATGAGAAGATGTAATTCCAGAAGTACTTAAGAGGATGCCTTATCTTTCCCGTGGACTTACGCGCACGTCGGGGTCGAGCTCGCGTTGGATCACGCGCACTCGATGTTCTTGAAGCCGAACAACGACCCATTCTTTTATATGCAATTGCAGATGCAGTGGTACAACTTAAGTGCGAAGGCAATGTGGGTTCCTCTGCAACCACAAATCAAAATTGTGCGTTCTCAATCCTGTTGGACCCTCTCTAGTTCATCCTTTCCACAGTACTCAACACTTGCCAATTGGTGGTCCCAACCCCTCTCTCGAGCTGCATTTCGAGCTTGCCCGTCGCAGGGGTCCTCCAGTCAGCGTTGCAATTCATCGGGAACACAGTCCAGGGACTCCTCAGCCTCACCAACATCGTTCTGACTGGGTTCAATCTCACCGGCTCAGCCATGCAAATCGGATCCGCCTCCTCTGCATCGACGGTGGCGGGACCACTTGCATTGTCGCCGGGGCCGCCCTGGTCTTGCTCGAGAAGCAAATTCACCTCAGGACCCCGCGACGCTACACCTCCATCGTGACTTCTTCTTCGACGTCCTTGCCGGGACCGGTGTCAAGGGCATCCTTGCCACCATGCTCGTGGCTGACGAAGGCCACAGCTGCTCGCTGTATTCCGCCAGAAAAAGCCGTCGAAGGGTTGCTGAAGGTGTCGAGGTTGAAGAAGATGAAGGTGTCCACGGTTGCAGAAGAAGACATTGGGAAGGGGCGAGGATGAAGGAAAAAGGGCAAAAAAAAAGAAAAGGAAAGGAAAAGTAAAAGTGAAAAGAGAAAAATAGTAAAAGAAAAAAATTTAAAAAGTAGAAGGACGAAAATGCCCTTTAGTTAGGTCATTCTTTGAAACAAAAAGAGCATTTTCGGTCCTTATTTTAAACAAAGTTTTCAAGCCCTTATTTGAGAAAATAAAAGCACTTCGGGCCTTTATTTGAAATTTTTTTTAATTTGGACAAGACAACATATGGCTGCACCTCTTTGTTTTAGCTGTCGTACGTAAATGGAAAAAATGTACATGAACGCTTCCTTAACCAACATATGGCTGCACCTCTTTGATTTGAAAAAATGTACGGGTCCGAATCGCCTAACCTCCGGTTTGGAGGTTAGGTAGATCCCCACCCTCCATTAATACCCCAAAACATTTCCCCCCTATTAATGGAGGGTGGGGATTCCCCTAACCTCCAAACCGGAGATTAGGGGATTCGGATCCACAACCATAACCATGGATACATATATATCTTTATCATACTGAAGCGGCTCCTATTATTGATATCAAACCGGTATCGGTTCATTCAAAATAAATCTTCTAATTGACAATTATGCTAGAGAAAGAACTTTTATTTAATTAATTTCTTTTTGTCACAATATTTGCTTTTGTCTGCCACAGTTTTTAAAGTTGTTACAAAATACTGGATTATTATGATACCAATTCTCTTTCTCTAATTAAAACAAATTAAAATTTGCAATTCTCTATTTTTAGTCATTCTTCGATGTCTCACGATGGATTTATCCAAATTAGTCTTGACGAATGGCGATATAGCTTGTCCATCTCATCTTCAATAAATTTTGGGCTTTCACCTAGTGAACCATTGATTTCTTAAGAGTTTGGTACATATTAAATATTGTGTCCTTTATTTATAAACAAACAAATTAGTTCGATAATTAATGTTACGATTTTCATTAATTTTATAAGAGTTGAATCCCTTTTCATTTGGCCAAAAATCGATTTAATGGTAGAAACGCTCATCCACTCCCCCTAATGCCTTGCAGTAGTGACTCCTATGGTGTGGTGACATTTACTACAACAATGATATTGACGGGATAAGTACAGCACAAGTACCGTAACTTTTGTACACCGTTTACTTGAGTGCTATAACTTTCAAAACGTTCACTTGAGTGCCACATCGGAGCAAAAACGTTCTGATGAGTGCCAATTCCAACTAAAATCGTTCAATTGAGTGCTATTTTTGCCGAAAAAGCTGGTGTGGACTTTTCACTATTATTTTATTGATTTTCTGAGTGCAACATGGATTTTCTTTATATTTTTAATAATTTCTGAATTTTATTATTTTTTATTCATTTGGTGTTTTTATTTTTAATTTTGGTATTTAATATTTTTTTTTTTTTAAAAAAAAAGAGAAACCCTTAGGTTTCTAGGTGGTGGCCGGCGATGGCCGGCGAGGGTCGCCGCCAGCCACCACTGGCCGGCCCAAGGGCCAAGGTCGGCTCGCCCTGGGCCGGCGAGGCTGTGACGACACTAGGCGTCGGCTGTCGCTGTAGCCGCAGGCGAGGGTGTGAAGATCTCACTAGATTTGGGCAAGGGCCTCGCGCCCCCTCAACCTCGCCTAGCCAGGGCCGTTGCGGCCTTGCTCTACCAGGGCAAGCCGACCATGGCCCTTGGGCCGGCCGGTGGTGGCCGACGACACCGGGGTTTACTCTTTTTTTGTTGTTGAAATTTTTAATAATTAAATAAATAAAAAATAAAATATGCATAAAAAATAAAAATAAAAAATATTTGTCACGTCGGCGCTACATCAACTTTCCGGCCAGCCACGTAGGATAGTTTAATATTAAAATAACGTCATGTCAGATTTTCGGCGTGCCAAATCAACGCCTAGCACTTACGTAACGATTTTTTAAAAGTTATGATACTCAAATGAACGTTTTGAAATTTATGGTACTCAAGTGAATGCCGTGCAAAAGTTATGGCACTTGTATTGTACTTATCTCAATGTTGACAAATCAAACTATTTCTTGTATGGATTTATTTGACTAACTACGGTTCCATCGAATGTGGGTGAAGTGTAGAAGTTGTGTACAAATGTGTTGTCATGTTATTGTTATTATTATTAATTTGATGCAATTCTCTCTTCTTCTTTTTTAAGAGGAGGAATGGACTAATCTGATTTCGTGTAATGATGTCTATAATGCATTATATCTTTTAGAATAGGATCCATTCTTCTATCTTTTCACAGGAGTCGATGACTCCTCCAAATTTTTATCTTAACATCAAAGTAGAGTATGACCCAAATGTTGTTGTTTTGTTTTTTCTATCCTAGCTGATCCTGAACATAATGTATCAATTTCCATGGTGACTGAATACTTTCGTTTGCAATTGGATATTTGGTTTCATCCATAAATCTGTTTTATTCCCTATGCATCCTAGTCTAAATAAGAATGTTTGTTCTTACCATTTCTTCATATGCTACATCATAAATATTACCACATCCATTAAGTTCTCGACAAGAGATTGTAAGAACCATATTGATGATAAACTCCGTATTCTCCATATTCATAGTAAACTTCTCAGTGTTTGGCTCTCTATGTGGAGTAGTTACTGACATTTGGCACCAAACCATGTAAATTTTTGATAGCTTATATCGGTTTATTCTTCACGTGATTTTGCAATTTTAACGCCCATGACAAAGAGGAATTGATCCTTGCTCAACATTTAAGATATATCGATTTCTCTTTAGTAATCGAATGCTTTTTTTATACGATTTTCATAAATCGTTTTCTTCCTAAGGTTTCTTGTCTTAATAAGAATGCTAGTTATTACTGTTTGTTTATAAATTATGATGTATATACCACATCGATTCATTTTAATACTTTTTATACTCTTTCAAGAAATCTACAAATTTACTCAGCTTTGAAATAAAGGATATAGTCCAGATACCTAGATGAATTAATATGTCGATCCATATATTAAGTTATAGATATCAATTATTTAATGGTACGAATATTCATAAAATTAATTTACGAATCAACGCTTTCTCAAGAAAACGAAAAGTGGGAATTGGAAAGTGTTGTCAAATGAAAAATAGTTTCCGAAACCAAACGTCCAGTCTTCACATAGTTTCGTGAAAAAAAAGAAATGGAAGATTCGAAAGACACCATGGGCACACCAATGTAAAATGGTTGCATACAAAAACAAGTTAAAGATCAAATATTAATTCAATGAGAAGAGTTAATACTTAAAACATTTATACGTCTTCCGACAAAAACAAACACATGTACTCCATTAATATACCGAAAATCAACTTATATGTATAAGATAATTAATCTCTTGAGGTTGTGAAGAAATGGCATGTAGCTTGATCGTGTAATACATAAGACAAAGAAAATTCACCATTGCAAGATGAGTCCTTAAATTAAACAAACATAACCTTCACATTTATTACTTTGACGACAAATTCCTCCGAGCCTCTAAATTCAGGATTCGCTTATATGAAAAGCGTTTTCCACGTAGCAGTTCTTTAGCTTTAGGTAAGCTTCGCAAGGAACTGCACTCTCTAATGGCACGATTTTCTCGTGATTCCAGTCTACAAGACCTTATATCTAGACCGGTTTAGGACAGTCCCATGCTACAAAGTCCTTGAGATTTCTAAGGTTAGAAAAGTTGGCCAGCATTTGAAGGAAGGGACAACTGGTAATCAATAAGACCTGTAGATTGTCCAAGTTGGAAAGGTCAACAACCTCAAGAAGACTGCAATTGTGAACCGTAAGTTTCCTCAAACTGGAGGGAAGCTGTCCAATCTGGCGCATGTTCTTGCAGTTGATGAGTTGAAGTTCTTTTAGACAGCGGAGGCAACCCAAATATGAGCTTATGCTTGTTATACCTGGGAGTCCTAATATACAACATGGGCTGTAAGTTCTCACTTTTGGAAGAAGGCGATCGTTGATCACTGTTTTAGGGCGGACAAATTTTTGAGGATCACTTCTGAATCCTAAGAATGTGAACCCGTCAGGAACATTTTTGGATTCCAAAAGTGGCGGCCTCAATCCTTCAGGATCACTTTTGGGTCCTATAAATATGAACCCGTCAGAATCGCGTTTGTATCCTAGGGATGTGAACCCATCATTGCTAAAATACAGTTCCAGCTTTCTTAAATTCACAAGGTTGGAGATCTTTGGAGCTTCATTTGTGGCATTTGAGGATAGACATAGACTTACCAAACTTTGGGGAAGCTTCGGTACATTTTGCAAACAAGTTTGTGTTAATTTCAAAATCTTCAAGAATGGTAGTCTCACGATATCACCAGGAATCATCTCCAGCCACTTGCAACCCTCTCCATAAATCTCCTCTAGTTTCTCCAGCATCCCAATTGCCTCGGGCAACTTTTTCACAATACTTCCGTTCATCTTCAACACTTTCAAACTTTGAAGATTGACAATAGTATTTGGCAACTCTGTAATGGCAGTGTACGAGATATCCAATTCAGCTAAAAATTGCAGCCCTCCAATCGAGTTGGGAAGTGTCCTTAGACTGGGAAATCCACAAATGGCCAAGCACTCAAGATTTACAAGTGCCCCGATTGACAATGGGACATCACTAATGCTTCCAGAGAAAACATGGTTATCCATGAGCAGCTCAGTCAAAGCTTTCAAAGAACATAATTTACGAGGCAGCCATTGGAGATTGCAACATCCATTTAGGTTCAAGTGCTTCAGGCATGTCAGATGACCAATTGATCCATCAATCCTTGACAAATTAATACAATCGTTTAGAACTAACCTTTCTAAGGACAGATATGCAGAGAGGTTAGGAGTTGTGCGTAACCGAAGGCAATTTGACAAATTAAGGACCTTCAATCTTGTAGCCACCTGTCAAATGATTATGTATAATTAATCAACGAGTTTGGCTTATAAATCGACTGAGGAAGCATTCCACCACACCTTACGAGTACTCTGTTGTAGTCCGTGCATATCCATTCCTCTCACATGGTTGTGGTCCTTCTTTTTAATTAATAACAACATAAATTTTACCCTCCACATTTATTTATTTTTAACACATTAACATGAGGGCAATATCTTTTTAAGAATCATATTACTAATATTTTCCTACTAGGATTTTGTTAAAGGACGCCTCTTAGACCACCCAAGTGAAGAAATATTGGTACCTTCTATGCACTGTATTGTTCGTATGATCCTTAATCAGTTTATTTAATGTCAATTTTCTTTGGAGTCATATAAATAGTAGTTCAAGATTTGTGGTTTCCCTCGTAATCGTTACATTAACATAATCTGAGCAATGTTTATACATTCCTGTTAAGTGAGATTTTATGAACTGCCAACCCTGTACGGACAAAACCAGTGAAAAATTATTTCAACATACCGTATTGGTGATATTGATTATTGACGTAGATAATATCACTTGAGAATACAAAATTTTTCACAAAAATCCATAAAATATATTTTAACGTGCAGTTCCTTGAGACAAGGGTTTAAACATTTGCAACACCAATAAATGAAATAACCTCGATTTGAATTTTAAAAAATTATGTCTTTTCTATAAGGCAAAAAAATATTTCTTATAAAGATTTTTTTTTTTTACGCATTCATTATTGTGATGGGTAATATGTGGATGAATATGACTAAAACACGTCTTTCATCCACAATTTTACTTTCTCGGTGAGCCTAACAAAATTTTCTTTATAAAGGGAACTGTTGAAGTAGATAAAAATTATTCAAGAGCAGAAAAAGTGTCAAATCTAGACTAAACTTCATTAGCACATATGAGTAGACGAAGACGGGAGAATTACCGAAAAAATTCCTAAACCTACTGCAATTATGCCGATTCAGTCTTTTTTTTTTTATACCAATTTAGTTCTTATTATTTTGTCATTATGACAATTCAGTCTATCCAGCCATTTTTGGCCTGAAATTACCGATGTGGCATAGCCGGTATTGACGTGGATGATTTTTAATAATATTGTTTTTTCTTTGCCTTTCTTTTTTCTTCCCTTTTTTTCTTCCTCCATTAAATCATTGAGAAATATAAAAAAATAAAAGGAAAATAAAAATGACTAAAAAAACATTAAATTGTTAAAATTTATCAATGTTAGCATCGACTGCGCCACATCAGCAATATTCAGCCAACACTGGCCGAATGGACTGAAGAAGTGCTAAAATTTAGGACTCAATTTGTAAAAAGAAAAAGATTTACAACTGAATTTGGCACAATTGCAATATGTCTAAGAATGTTTTTTAGATAATCTTCCCAACTAAGACCGTAATTGCTTGAAGGCAATAAGAAGAAATTGAGGAGAAGGTTCAGTTCCTTCAAAGAAAGGCAACAGTCGTGCATTATTTTTTGCGACGTTAGTCGTTGCACAAGTTTATTAATAGTCTATTTTTTTTTGGTTTGATATTAATAGACTTATTCAAAATGTTTTAATTTGGGAGATGGAGGCATACAATACGAAATATACAAAGTTTACGTGTAATTCCATAGAAATGAATTCATGAACTAAAACAAATATCCGTTAACTTCGTTCATTACTTTAATCTGCTGTATGCTGTCTTGTTAATTGTATATTTTTACGATATTACTTTAGACATAAATTATTCGTATTAAAATGTAGTTTCATACAGTACCCAATTCCCATAAGTACTATTCAATAACTCACGGAAACAGTATATACTGATCATAGCACTTTACGTCGCACTTACAGCACGGTAAAACTACCGTTCAGTGGCAGTTATACCAAAAGAGATTGGATAAATAGAAGGAAAAGTAATTGTTTTGATTCAATATACTTCTAGCTAGCTATACTGATTGGTTCGAAAACATTAACAGAAGTTGCACTCTGCAGCGCGGAACTCGTATCTTAGGCACATCCTTTAAGAGCTAGAATTCTTCTTTTAAGTTCTGCTTGTTTCGTGAAATTTGAGTGATTTAGAAAATATTTTTCAAAAAATGATCGCTTAAATCACTTGCAAAAACGAACCAGTGAAAAATATTTCATTGTTTATGCAAATATTTGAACACAAATTGTTGCCCTTGATGAAAATATTTTTATTGGCTAATTATTTCAAACGATTTATGCGATCATTTTTAAGGAGTGTTTTTCAAATAATTCATTTCTTGCGAAACAAACGAACTCTTAGTTTAACTTAAAACCCAAAGATGACAATCCTCAACCCCTTGCAATGCACGAGCTTGTGTGGGAACAGAAAGGTGGACATATATTGTCATGTAAAAATTTGCTCATACCTTAAGTTGAATCCAACCGTTCCAGTCTTCTGTTATTTGGGTCCGCGATAGGTCAAGGATGAGTAGATTTTTGGGGCAAAAGTTGGTCGCCTGCAAATATGAAGGGCAATTCTTCCAAGAAAGCCATCTCAGTTCCGGAAAGAGATCCTTAAAGTCTCCGGAGAGGCTTCCATTTGTCATTTCGAGGAATCTTATATTTGGCACTCCCATAAATTCCTCCGGTGTTAAAAGATCTTGGCCAAAGTGCACACAAACCGCTTCAACAATCTCAGTTCCCTGTGACGGCCGTAAAAAGTTCATCATTAACCCAGGCAAAGTGAACATGGATTTCTACAGCAGTTTTGGTTCCATATAATCCCCAGACGGGGTCAGTTCATTGGTGGGCTTCCTCTGAAGTACAAATAAGCTCGAAAAAGAACAATTCTAGAAAGATTTACGCTATAAAATGGTAATAATGTGTTGCGTTTAGCTTTACCTTTTTCCTGATAAACATATCAGATGCTTCTTCATGATTCCACACCCGAGAATGCTTTCCAGAATCTTTGCGACTTTCATTACGTACGATGCTCCTACCCAAGTCTTTAAGCTGGTCATGCATCCATAACTCATTCTTTACTCCAATTTTCACTAAGGACATCAAAAGTAGGACATCAATCCCCTCTTCTGGAAACAATTCACAGTCATCCCACATATAAATTGCATCTCTCTTATCCTCTCCAGTTAGAAAGCAAGCAATATCAAGAAATATTTGCTTTTGCGCTCCATCCAAAGCTTCGTAACTTAACATTAGCTTTTTCTCCACATCTGCGTGAGGATGATTTTCCATCTTTTTCAATGTATCTTCCCACACTGCTTTCTTTTTTGGTACAAAAATGAACCCATCACTTCAATGGCCAAAGGAAGCCCTCCATTTTTTGCAATAACATTCTTAGATAGACGAAAGAAGTCACTTGGAGGATAGTTGCTTCTAAATGCATGCGTGCTAAAAAGTTGTAAAGATTCTTCATTATTCAGCTCTGCAACTTCATAAATGATACTACGGTCAAACCGATCTTGGCATACAGACAAAACATCTTTATCTCTCGTTGTAACCACAATTCTACTTCCTAAACCAAACAATTCTCTTGTTGCTGCTAGTGCCATCAGTTGGCTCCTATGATTTACATCATCGAGGAAAATAAGAACTTTCTTTCTCTTAAATCGTTCTTTGATAATATTTATCCCTTGATCGATGCTAGAAACCTCAATCTCTTTCTCTTGAAGGGTATCATGCACAAGTTGCCTTTGCAAATTCAAAAGACCATAATTTGAACTTTCTGATGCTTGTCGTATATCTGAGATAAAGCTGCAACTTCCAAAATGGGCAGATAGCTTTTCATAAATGACTTTGGCAAGAGTTGTTTTGCCTATACCGCCCATTCCACATATTCCAACGAGCCTTATGTCCTCATATTCAATACTCAACATATCTATTACTTCATCCATTGATTGGTCGACACCGATCAAATCATCAGATAGATGTACCGGAGACACCTTGAGCTTAACCAAAATTTTACGGGCAATTAGTCGTGTGAGTTCTCCATGGCTGCATGTCAGTAGAAAGAGTTTAATTAAGCAGACTGTCTGATTGAAACAAGCATCCATAGAGACAAGATCATTCAATGATGTGATTTTGCCACAAAATGTGGGACATATTGGGACAAAAATAATGCATAACTCTACGAATTGATTCAATCATAGTAGTACGATACAATAAATGTTTAACGACGGTGATGATCAAGAATAAGAAGTTTTAGATGACTCCTTCCAATATTCATTGCACACTTTACTAGAAGCGAGCATGGTTCAGGTGGCCAAATTTAATAGCTAGAACTAGAACTTAACCATGGGGTCGCTCCGAAGAGGGTGTTCATCTTCTTCTTCTTCCTTTTTTTTTTTTTTGTGGAATTGGAACCAAACTGGTCAACCTTGCAACCGGCTCGGAACAGAGCAGACCCCTATTTTTTAATTGGTGCCTCTTTTTTTTTTTTTTCGACTCCCTATTTAAATGAACTTGCAGTTCATATTTTGAATTGTAAACTAGTTATTGATTGGTCGAATATTATAGCAGTTGAGAATATCTCGAAAAAGAGAATTGGGTATTTATTTATATTTAGATATATTTTGAAAGGAGTATATAGAGCGTATTATGGGACACTACAAAAAAACAGCGATTTAGCCACGAGCATTTAGCCACGAGATCATTTTCGTCACTAATTTGTGACTAAAATAGCGACGACATGGAAGTTCGTCGCTATTCGCGACGAAAATAGTGACAAAAAAATTCCTCACAAATTTTGTGACGATTTTTGTGACGAAAAAATATTTGTAGCTAATTCGCGACGAACAAGAAATTCGTAGCTAATTAGCAACGAAATTAACGACAAACAAGACATTTGTAGCTAAATTAGAGACGAAAAATTAATTTCGTCGCTAAATTGAGATGAACTTAGCGACGAAGAACAATCTGTCGCTAATTTAGTGACAGATATGCAATTTCGTCGCTAAATGACCAGAAATTTAAAAAAAAAGAAATAATTTAGCGACGAGAATCATTATTCGTCGCTAAATTGGCCACAAACAATGTTATTCGTGACTAATTTTTTTTTTTAATTTGGTTTTTGGTCTATTTAGCGACGACTAAGACCGTTTGTTTAGCGACGACAATTAGTGTCTGTCGCTAAATTTTATTTATGAATTTTTTTTTTTGCTCAACTTAGCGACGAACAGTGTTGTTCGCTAATTTAGTGTTCCTTTTGTATTTGTTTTTTTGGCAAATTTAGCGACGAATAGTGTTGTTCGTCGATAATTTGAGGAAAAATAAAATAAAAAGAATTGATTAGCGACGAAATTGTCGTTTCGTCGCAAAAATAATTTTTTTTAAAATATAATTAGCGACGAAAGGCTTTGTTCGTCGCTAATTGCTATCCTTAATTTATATTTTTTTCAAGGTTTATTAGGACCTTTTTTATATTTATTACATATATAAAGTTGTGAACAAACAAAAAATGGAGATCAATTCTTTTGATAAAATATAACTTAGAAAAAAAATCATCTTTGATGAGATACTAAATAGAGTAGAGTAAGGATCTATTCGAAAATGATTTACTTTGCATATATAATATTTGATCACCAAAAATATATATTGTAATTGTGTGATCCACGAAAATGAAATCGATCGGTTCTTTCTTCTAATTTTGAAAGATAGATAAGATACTATAAGCAAATAAGAGATGTTCTAAATCAATTAATAAAGATTTCAAAAACATTAGAAGGATCAGTTTTTTAGCAAGGTACGGAATGTATTATAAAGTATTCAAATGTGATTCTATAAGATCTAGTTTCGTTCAATATTAGTAATGAGGGTTCAATATATCACACGTTAATCAACCAAAAAAATGTTCAATAATAACTAAAAGAAAGATCGATTATTTGGAATCTTTGTTCTCTTCAAACGGTGAATGATATAAATAAGAAACGCTTATGATACGTCGTTTAGCTTAGCTTATTTATGTTATTTCTTCAATTATATTATTTTATATTAATCTACATTAATTCTTTTTAAAAGAAAATGAAAATAGAGCGAATATTTTTTTGAAATTTAAAAATGAATATATTATTAATTAAGTAAAGATTACATTAATAAGCATAAATGAAGAGCGATCAATATATTTATTTTTATTATCCTTGTTCCTGAATTAGAAAGAATTCATTTTGTTCCTAGATAGCTTTTTTGAAAAGGGTTTATGCTTCTTCAGTGAATGCTTTAAAGAAGATATAATTTCTTGGAATTGAGGTTTATTTCTGTTATTCTTATTCTTAAATTAGAAAGCATTCATTCTGTTTCATTATTTAGGTATAATCATTATTACACATCATACCATATCTTTTGCCTTGTTGGTTGTCGCGTGGATGAAGTACTTCGGTGATCGCGGGTTCCATTCCCATCGTGTTTCATCTTATTCATTTTGTTTTCGTTGCTAATTTAACGAATTCTTTTGAATTATATAGGATATATATTTTCTTGCTAATTTTAAGAAGCTTCACATTTTTGTAAAATATGTATTGAAATTTATGCACTCGGTCTGATTCATCACCCAAAAGTAGAGAAAAAAAATTAGATTTGGTTCGTGACTCGGAGAGTTGGCCGGGGGCAACGCCCTTGGAAATTTTTTTTTTTCTCTATTAATAGACTTATAGGGGTGCGAACAGATTTATGGGGGTTCGGGGGCAACGCCCCCGAAAATTTTTTTTTTGCTCTATTTATGCTGCGGCTGGGGTTTATTTTGATGTATCTAATTAATTTAGCGAATTATTCAATTTTATTTTTAGTGACGAACATCTCTTTTCGTCGCTAAATTAGAGACGACATTCGAAGGTCGTCGCTAATTTTCAATTTCGAGCGGCCCGGGAAAAAAAGCGCCTTTTTTTTAGCAGCGAAATTGAAAATTAGCGACGAGATTCGAAGGTCGTCGCTGGTTTAGCGACGACCTTCGAAGGTCGTCGCTAATTTTCAATTTCGCAGAGTCAAAAAATGGCGCTTTTTTTCCCGGGCCGCTCGTCTATAAATTAGCTTCCCCGGCCGCTCTCGTCACTCCCTCTCTCGTCATTCCACTTGCTACTCCCTCCCTTTTCTCTCCCTTCGCCTCGACACCAAAGTCCGTCGTCCACCTTCAGCAAAATCGTCGAGGAGCGAGCTCGGATGGAAGAAGCTCACTCCGGCGATCGACTTGACATCCCCGGCCGCTCTCGTTACCGTGAACAGCTCAGAGGGAAGGAAGCTCACTCCGGCGATCGACTCGAACCCCTCCCTCTCCGGTCGACGGCGGAGCCGGTGATTTCACCGCCCTAGAATGCCGTCCTACGTCTTCGTTGTCAGCTTTTGGCTGAACTTTCATGTGTCTATGTATTTGGAATTGTAGCCATCGTTGGAAATGCTTCTGCTTTCATTTTTCTCGCAATCTTCGTTGCCATCTTCTTCTTGGACAATTTCCCAGAACTTCCTCCGACCCAAAAAAAAATTACAAATTAGCGACGAACGGCAATTGGTGACGAACAAAGCCGTTCGTCACTAAAATTTGGCGACGAACCGCTTTGTTCGTCACCAATTTTGGCTATGAACAAAGCCGTTCGTCGCCAATTTTGGCGACGAACCACTGTGTACGTCGCCAATTTTGGCGACGAACAAAGCCGTTCGTAGCCAAAATTGGCTACGAACAAAGCCGTTCGTCGCTAAAATTTGGCGACGAATGGCTTTGTTCGTCGCCAATTTTGGCGACGAACGGCTTCGTTCGTAGCCAATTTTGGCGACGACCTTCGAATTTTTCGTCGTTAAATTTAGCGACGCCGAATTAGCTACGAATTTTTTCTCGGCGCAAATTCGTCGCCAAATCACTTTAGCTACGAATTTTTGCGAAATTCTCATCGCTAATGTCGTGGCTAATTGCGTGTTTTTTTGTAGTGGGAAGACTAACTAATGTAAAAGATAACGATACTATCAAACATAACCAGTCAATGGTATGCATATCAAACGAGACTTATGCCTGAAATATATGCTGAATCAATTAAATATCCTAATATTGCTAACAGTAGCACCGACTGAAGAACAAATCTTTTTATATAATAATAATCTCACATAATAAGTGAGTCGAGAGTGGAAAGATATAGAGTCAAGAGATTGAGTGATAGCCGAGATATTAAATATGACAATGAGAGAGGAATGAACTTTTTGGCCTTTAACCTTTTCTTTTTACATTTGTATGTCTATGTTTTTTCCTTTTCATTTTTTTTCCTCTCCCCTACCCCGGCCATCATCGCCTCAAGCGAGGGCCACCCTCGCCAGATTCGGCCAGGCAGCCCTTGCCCGACGGTTTTACCGGTCCAGGCGAGGGTACCTATCTGATTGAGGAATGGTTGGCCTTACTGTCCAATCCTGAAGGTGAACAAATGCATGAGTTGGTTTTAGCCATTTTGGATTTTTAAGAACTCCTATCCATTGGCAGGTTAAAAAAGAACCGGCCAAAATTGACTTTATAGTCCAATTCGAAGTCTATTCCCACAAGAACCGAATAGGCTCGTGGGTTGTAGCTTGAGAGCCAATGTCCTATCGTGTGGAACTAGTACATGGGAGGCTAAAATGGGAAAATGGACTGAATCTTCTCAGTTCTCAGGGGTCAAACCACGCACATATTCTGTCCTTGTGGGCATAGGGTTTGAACTAGACTCTCTCCAATTTCGGCCGGTTCTTAGTTGAACTTGCCAATAGATTGGATTCCTTGAAGCACCAAAATGGTCTAAAAACCAATGAACACGATCTAATAGAAAAATGGTTCTCCTATCGTGTTGTGATGGATACATTTGAGGTTGAAATGGGATGAATCCATTTGTTCTTAGGCTTTAGACAACGAACCTATTCGGTTCTTGTGCATATACACTTTGAACTGGACTATCTCCAATTTCGGCTGAATCCTAGTTAAACCTACTAATGGATCATATTCCTTAAAAAACCAAAATGGCTAGAAAATCCATTAACACGATGGAATCAAAAAATGGCAGTTCTATTGTGGTGAGCTGGTACATTAGAGGCAGAAATTAGAAATGGATTGCATCCACTTGGTTATCAAGATTCAGACCACGAACTCTGAACTAGACTATCTCCAATTTCGGCCGCTTCCTAGTTAAACCTGTCAATGGATCAGATTCCTTAAAAACCCAAAACGGCCTGAAAAACCATAAGCACGATCTAATTGAAAAATGGCAGTCCTATCGTATTGAACTGGTACTTTTGAGGCTAAAATTGAAAATGAATTGAATCCACTTGGTTATGAGGTTTCAGACCATGGACCTATGAGGTTCTTATGGGTATAGAATTTGAACTGAACTATCTCCAATTTCGGCCTGTTCCTAGCTGAACCTGTCAATGGATCAGATTCTTTAAAAATCCAAAATAGCCTGAAAAGCCATGAACACGATCTAATAAAAAAAATGGAAGTCATATCGTTTTTTTTTTGGTTGGAGAAATCCTATCATGTTGAGTCGGTGCATTTGAGGTTGAAATTGGAAAATGGATTGAATCCCTCGGTTCTCATGCTTCAGACCGTGAACCTATTCAGTTCTTGTGGCTATGGTCTTTGAACTGGACTATCTCCAATTCTGGTCAGTTCCCAGTTGAACCTGGCAATGGATCAAATTCCTTAAAATTCAAAATGGCCTAAAAGCCATGAACATTATCTAATCAGAAAATTGTAGTCCTATCATGTTGAACTAGTAAATTTGAGGCTGAAATCGAAAAATGGATTGAATCCACTTGGTTGTCAGGCTTCAGATCAGGAACCTATCCTGTTCTTGTGGGTATAGATAGGCTTTGAACTTGACTATGTCTAATTTTGGCTGATTCTTAGTTGAACCTGCCAATGGATTGAATTCCTTAAAAATCCAGAACGGCCTGAAGAGCCATGAACACAATCTAGTCGGAAATGACAGTCTTATCACATTGAACTGGTCATTCGATGCTCAAATCGAAAAATGGAATGAATTCGCTTGGCTCTCAAGCTTCAGACCATGAACCTATATTGTTCTTGTGGTAATAGACTTTTTTTTTTTTTGGTAAGGTAAGGTTGTATTGACTATTCAAATTCGTAGTTACAAAAAACCGGACACAAAAACCATGATCCCACATTGACATGCAGTGCCAATATGGGTTTAATGGTGACCGGTTGCAAAACAAGCACTACTACAAGTGGAGCAACTAAGGTGCATATAAGAGGCACCCGTACAGAAGGGGGCAAAGCAGAGGGAAAACAAAAAAGGAATGATCGTAGTACAGCAAAATGAGAAACTACAATGAAAAGGAGCACTCCCAAGAGATGAAACAGCATGAAGAACGTTTGACAGTGACCTGATTTAGGGTGCAGGAAAGAATCAGCAGAGGACCAAAAGCAGTGCAGTCCCCACCAGCTAGGAAAGCTCCTTGCAAAGTAGAAGCTGAACAAACTGCTCCTAGATCATCAGGCAGAGAAAACCTGTCAAAACTAGAAAGTGAGGATGGCCCTTGGTGTTCAAAGGGCCTGACAGCAAGCCCTCCTTCCAGTACCAGGTCTGGAGCGTAAGACCCAACAAGCAGCCCAGCCAAGGCCAAAAATTCCTCACCAAGACGACACACCACAGAGCTAGCAACACACCAAGATCAGCACAGAAAAAGCCCAGCAGCCAGTCAGGGGAACTAGGAAAAAAGAAAACAGAAAAAGAAAGATGGCACCTCAAAGAGAGAGTGCCAGTACAGACCAGAGGCAGCCGAGGAAGGAGCAGGTAAAACAACACTGACCAGAAGAAGAAGAAGAAAATAGAAAAACAAAACAGAACAGTAAAAAGAGAAGCAAACATAGTAAAACACAGCAGCAACTCTTCACGAGCTCCAACAGGACGAAAGGAGTTCCAGCAGACAGTATAGGACACTCCACCAGAGCAAGAACAACACCCAGAGGAGCTAGCAATACCACCAAACGACCTCCATTCAGCAGGAAACAACCCTCTAGTTAGCTCCACCAATGCCAACAGATCACCCCTGTACTCATAAAACTTCTTATCCGTGAAAGCAAGCATAAGGGCTAAAAAACTCATTGCGAAGCCACTTCGAATATGCTAGGAGAGAGCCCCCAATTCCTCTGAATTCTCCTATTGCGGGGATGATCACGAACACCGCCAATCGCAATAGCTTTATCCTTAACCAACTTGGTAAGGTGCCATACAACAGCCGGGGAAACTAACTTCTTGCCACGGAATAGAATGTCATTCCTCTCTGTCCATATAATATGGCAAAGCGCACCTAGAGAGAATCTAGCAATGCGATGGCAAAAGGACCGGCCACTAATATTCTGCTTCGCCCATTTGATAATATCAGGCCACAACCGGTTCCGCCAACCCAAGTTGCACTTAGCAGCCCATAATGCAGCAAGGGTACCGGTAATAGAGCAACCGAAGAAAAGATGATTAACTGAGTCTGGAATGTTATGACAAAAGGCGCAAGTTGCATCATCAAGTCTTTGGTGTTGTTGTAGCCTATCCTGAGTGGGTAGACGGTTAAGTGTAGCCAACCACATAATGAAAGAGTATCGGGGAGCGATGGTGTTGTCCCAAATGAAGGAGTGCCAATGAACCCGTTGGCCTTTACGTCTTATGAGTTCCCAAGCTGAGGAGACAGAGAACTCCCCAGAATTGTGACCACTCCATAAGCATTTGTCTTTCCTAGTATCCAAGAGGGGAGGTTCCGGGCCAATGAAAGCAAATAGAGTGTCCAAGGTAGGCGAAGGGTCCCAAGAGGAATGGAAGAAGTCGCATACCGAGATGTGACGCGGGATTCTAGAACGGTAAATATCTCCCGCCTCAAACCGTAGGTGAAGAGGCCCCCTATCATGCCAATGGTCGAACCAGAAAGAGGTGGAACAACCATTCCGGATCTCCCACTTGAACTTCATCCCATACTCTTGTCTACAATCAAGTATTTTCTTCCAAGTCCAGGAGTAATAGACTTTGAAGTGGACTATCAAGTGCAATTTCAGTTGGTTCCTCGTTGAACCTGCTAATGGATAGAATTCCTTTGCTTGAAATGCCATGAAGACAATCTAATCGCAAAATGCCTATCCTATTGTTGAATTGGCACATTCAAGGCTTAAACCGAGAAGAGGATTGGACCTGCTTGGTTGTTAGGCTTCATACCACGAACCTATCCATATCTTGTGGGAACAGACTATGATAAAGTCAAATTTCAGCCGGTTCTTAGTTGAATAGTTCAACGGATTGGATTCCTTAAAAACCAAAAATGGCCTAAAGAGCCAATGAACTTGATCTAATCGGAAAATTGATTGAATCGCCTCGGTTCTCAGACTTCAGACCATGAACCTATTCGGTTCTTGCGTGAATCGACTTTGAAATGCTCTATAAAGTACAATTTTGGCTGGTTCCCTGGTTGAATGTAAAATGTTACTCACCCCTACTTTGTGGCCTTATCGACATCACACCCAAAATCAACACGTAAGCATAGAGCAACAAATAATCCCACACAATATACTTAATTAGATAAAGCTCACTCGATAAAATGCCAAGGTAAGAGGGTTGATCATCAATGTCCTAGTAATACAATTGACCCACGAGCCACTAGATTGAATATTGAAGGGCTCATCAATCGCGAATTTCTAATGGAGGGATGATTGACTCAAGACATGAAAGAAAGTATTAAGTCCATCAACCAAAAATAATTGCAGATATACAATCAAACGTGGTAACAAGTCATACCATAAGTAGCACGCAAGTCAAGAGGCAATTAGAGATCCTTGCGGGGAAGATCAGGGTGTGAGTCCATTAGAGATAGAGGCGGAATTCAAGACAAAAATTTCTCAAACATGATCTACAACTCATAGACATATCTCCGAAGACAATTAAAGCGCTTAGAGCAAGAACTATACAGCATCTAGAAAGGAGTCCTTATGGTTTTGAAGATTTCCCAGATTAGATTTTCATTTAGGCTTTGAATTTCAAATTTGAATTGGATTAGAATTCCTCAGTTCAATATTTGTAAGGAGCCGTCGAACGGTTTCAATTGGGTGTTAATTTCCTGGCAACCACAACTTGAAAAAAAGATGCGTAGTTGGCCAAGAACAAAATAAAGAAACTTGCTCCTCTTCAAATCGTAATCAGTACTGAATAGGGAAAAAAATGGGAATATGGAATTGAGGGAGTTAACATACCCGGTGTTCTTGGTGTCCCATCCCTTGATTTTAGTCACTTCCTTTAGCGCCTGCTCCCAGCCCTGCACAATCCCGGCTCCGCGTTCTTTTTTAAGCTGAGTTAATGCATCCCTATATACTTCGGTTTCGAGCTTCACATCGGAAGGTTCCACATCATAAAAGACGGGCATAACCTCCAGTTCCTTGGTTTTCCTACGCTCCATCATGTACTCCAGCTCGCGCAGGCACCAGCTACTGGAGGCGTAGCCTCTGGAGAAGATCGGAATGCAGATTTTCGAGTCATCAATGGCCTGGTAAATCTCAGGGCCAATCTCTTCACCTACGTCAATCCCCTTCTTGTCTATGAAAACAAGAATACCCTTATCTAGCAGGGCGTGATAGAGGAAATCTGTGAAGTTAGCACGAGTATCCGGTCCTCGAAAGCTCAAGAACACATCGTACAGTGCTCCTGATGAGCCATGTCTCATGCGTCGAGTTTCCGGAGAAGAGCTCCTTTCTCTTTCCATCTTAGCTACGTCCGCTAAAATTCTGAGGAGCAAATCACAAAAGATTTGACATGCTTTTCTCGTCGAAGTACATGTAAAATCACAACAAATTCTCTGTTTTTGTTTTGCTTGGAAGGAGGGGAAGGGGAGGAGGACGCCTGACTTTCAACTCAACAAACGCATGTTTTACAGTGATTTACGAGAGCTGGATGATGGGAAACGCGGTGCTCTGCAATTCGAGGAAGTTTCAAGAACTCCGTTTGGAACGGGGGTCAACGAGCGATGGTTTGGTAGGAAAGTGAGTCTCGGTTTCCTTTTCCATTTCCATTTCGTTACGGCATCGATCGTGGCAGTGATATGAATGAAGGATTATGAAAAGGGCCTAAGCCCCACAAGTTGACATATTTAAGTCGTCTCTCTCTATACATGTGGGGTTGCGCACCTCACCTAGCTCGGAAACAAAAATCATGGAGGTAACTTCATTTTGATCCCGTCACAAGTTAGCGCTCGTTGACTAAAATCCTTTTGGCTGCAGAACACCGTGACGACGGTAACTTCTCAATCAATGGCGCATAGAATTGCACCGTCACTACACAAACAGCCAAAAATGAGAACGATCTTTTCTAAAGTCTGCCCAAATTCACATTCACAAAAGCACTGCATTGTAGTTCATGAACCCATCGACATTTTTAAATTGCCAACTCTTTTTATAAATTACCAACTTTTATTGAAGTGGGTCACCAACTTTTCTTTGTTAAGTTACCATTTAATTTGAGGTTACCGAGTTACTTACCAAGTTTATCTTTCAATTATCAGCTTTTTTTTTTACCAAGTTCTAATTGCCTTCCTTTATTACGCCTTAAATTTTCCAAGTACATACTTTAATTTTTCTCCCATTAACTCTTCAACTGATTACCAACTCTCATTTGGATTACTTCGCAAAGTTTATTCAGTTTTTTTATTATTATTATCAACTTTTCCGTTAAAGTATTTAATCTGGAATAAAATTGGTAAGTCACCAAGTAAACATTGGTAAGTTCATTATATATTTGGTAAACTTTAGATGTTGTTAAGAAAGTCAAATAAATGTTACTGAATAATGAGATTTTTTTTTTCCAATGATAGAAGAAATTGGTAATTTTATATTTAAAAAAAGACCTTTTTTTGGTTAATTTTGGTAACTAATTTCTTAGCGTCCGCGAGGAGCCTTCCAAGAACGCACTCCAAAGCTAAAAATCTCCATGGTTGGTGTACCATCCAAAGTGGAAAGGAGTGACCTTCCAAGAGCTTTTCTTGGAAATCTAGAATCTAATTGTTCTTTAAAAGTTTAGAATACCTACTTGACATTCACATAACATAGCAAAACAGAGCAATTAAAAACAAGAGGGGTGGGAAAATCGAAGAGGAAAAGGAAATAATACTAGAAAGTTTGAATAATTGCAAGACGTTTGTCGTGTAATATGAAACTTCATGAAGGTTGCGTCCGGTTACAAAGCTTGATTCAACCGTAAATCTCGACAGAAGCTTGCAGGGTTCGAGGAACGTCACCCGTGTTGGCACATTACATGCTCTTTCGGTTCTATATAATTTATCAGGGCTTAAGCACTTTACAAGTGACAAAACTTGTATACATCGTTCACTTTAATGCTAAAATTTTTAAAACGATCACTTAAATATCAATTTTTTTGAAAAACGATTACTTCAGTACCAAAACTTTCAAAACGGCCACTTAAGTGCCAATTTTTTAAAAATCGCTCACTTCAGTATCAACTTCAGGGAGCTACGTCAGCTCAAATATTAATAAAAAAAATAGGCTACGTCGGATTTCCGATGAGCCACGTCAGCTAAATTCGGAGGTGGCACTGAAGTGCTCGTTTAAAAAAAAACTGGCACTTAAGTAATTTTTTTTAAATTCACACTTAGGTAATCGTTTTGAAAGTTTTGCCACTAAAGTGAAAGTCATACACATGTTTTTAGCCAATTTATCAGCTTGTGGCTTCTCGTGCTGGAACCTTAATATGTGTTCATTGAATACATTGTTCCTTAAAAAATAAAGAATCAAATTGATGTTTGTCAGAATTTCAGTTTACATTCAAAGCCGCGTGGTCTTTTCTGTTTATACCAAAGAGCTGAGTTTGGGAGAGTAAAGCATGAATTTTCTTTGTTTCCCACCCTTAATATTTTGTTTTCACCAGGTGGGGATTTCCTACCATGGAAATCCCCACATTGAAATCCGAAGGGTGGGGATTTCAATGATCCCCTACCATTGTGGTGGGGAATCCGGATTCGTTTTCACCGGCCTTCAAAACGGGTCTTGTCTGAAGAACTCTTTACTCTTTCCTAATGAATAGGGGGAAACATAATAATTACTCCTCGTAAATCTTCTATAACCTAAAGTCCAGCTTCACCTCTATCAGGAAAAGCTGAAAGCGCGTCTGTCAGCACGGCACATGCTCCTTCATTCTATGTAAACTCATAAGCCTGTAATACTCTAAAAAAAAATCATAAGCCTGTGGTTTCTTTGTGCTGGGAGTGGAACGTCGCATATTCTGTTTCCTTAGAACAAAAAATCAAATTGATGTTCGTCCAAGTTTCAGGTTGCATTCACAACCACGTGATATTGTATGTTCATACAAAAGAGTTGAGTTTGTGAGAGTAAGGGTTTGTATGGCAACGTTTTTATTTCTGAGAACATTTTTTAAACAAAAATACTTTTTTCTGTTTCTGTTCCCGGCATCAAATTTTGGGAAGAAGAATGCGTTTGGTAACTGCAAAAAAAATTCTATTTTCGGAACCAAAAAAAAAAGGAAAAGAAACGTGCTTGACAACTGCAAAAAAATTATTCTTAACTTTTTAATTTATCTAAGGGAACTATATATATTAAAATTAAGATGTCTTTATCTTTTTAACTTACTAAATCAAATTAAATCTCATTTATTCAATTTATTAAATCAAATTAGATCAATGTATGTATAAGTAATTTACGCATGATTTATCAAATTACAATATGGACACGATCCTACTATAAAAAAAAAAAACTCAAAGAGAAGATGAATTAGAATTAGACAACAAGAACACCAAATATATTTTCTATAAATAGGAAAAATTACAATTATGAGTCACACGAAACAAGTAGCTAAAAATGTGATTACCTTTAAATGAGAACGCCTAGAAAAATATTAACTGCACTTTGAGTGAAACCAGAGACTAAAATGAAAAATATTTGTGACTTTTGGTCCTTTTAGTCCAAATGTGCAATTTTTTCGAACATGAGGACTAAAATTAAATGGAGGTATCAAAGTCTCATATCATGAATTTAAAAGTAAAAATTTTTGGCCAAAATGATTTAAAATGAAAATTTTTAGTCAATTTAGGATTATGTTCAATGAAGAGGCATGTGACCCAAACTGAATTTTTAAAACTTTAACAAGCCAAAATGAAAAGAAAATTGAAATAAAAATATGGATTATTTTTGCTACATTTTTCTAACCATGAATACTATTTTTTTCTTATTTTAGGCTATTTTTATAATTAAAATAAATCCACAAAAGTCAAAAATAACGAAAAATATTTTTATTCAAAATTGGTTTCTACAGCTAGGCCAAATCTTTCAAGATTGATTTTTTAATTTTATGAATTATTTTGATATTTTTAATTAATTTTTAAAATAAAATGATCAAAAATTACGTGTCAACATCGTTTAAGAACAAAAGAGATGAGTGTGTGTTCAAAAATAAAATTGTTTCCAATTGTTTCTAAAAAAATGTTCCAAAAGTGTTTCTAAAAAGTGTTCCAGAAACACAGAAACAGGTTTTTTTTTTTTTGTTTCTTGTTTTTGCTCCAAAAATGTTTCTATTTCTTAAAAGTGTTTCTGGAACACTTTGGGAACATTTTTTTGTCATACGCGTTTCTGTTCCCAAAGTGTTCTCCCATACAGACCCTAAAGAGCGAAGTTTCTTCTCTCCTCCTTTGTTTTTCTCGTTTCACCGGCCTTTTGAGAGGGATATTGTCTAAAAAACTCTTTACGCTTTTTTAATGAGCACCATCGTCCTAAGTAATCGAATAGGCCGGAAGTTGCTGACGTTGATGCCAACCGTTCTACGTGACATCACTGATGTTAATGAGGATAATTTTTATAATCTTTGTGAGTTTCTCTTTTATCATTTTTATTTCCTGATTTTTCATTATGGCCGTCGACACTCACCGCCGTTGGGCGAGGCTCAACCTCGCCAATGGCTCGATCTAGTGAGGATTAGACGCTCGTGGTCTATGGCAAGGGCAAGCCTCGTCAACCCAAACCCTTGCGACCTCGTTAGCCACAATGAAAAAATAGGAAAAAAGAGAGAAAAAAGAAAATAATTTAAACGCTAGCCCAATAAACCTGTATAGAGTGTAGCACTGATTTCAAGAGTTGAACGCATCCTTCGGCAATTCTTGTGGAAAGGTCCAGACTTCGGTGTTGGAGAAGCGAAAGTATCTTGGGTGGATCTTTGCCTTCCCAAGGTTGAAGGGGGGTTGTGTATCCGCTGCCTTGATGATAGTAACAAAGTGATGACTCTCAAACACATTTGGATGCTATTCACCGACAATGAATCCTTGTGGTCCAAATGGATTCATTCGACCTTTTTGAAGAGCGTCAACTTTTGGGTAGCTAAAAGACCCACTATTTGCTCTTGGGCTTGGAAGAAAATACTTGACCTCAGGGCAAGTTTTGGGTTACAATTCAAGTGGGAGATTGGAAATGGACGGCTCACATCCTTTTGGTTTGACCATTGGCTTGAAGGGGGTCCACTTCACTTACGGTTTGAAGCGGCGGATATTTATAGATCTAGAATTCCACGTAACGCCTCCGTACATGACTTCTTCTCCACGGATTGGGAAACTTCACCTACTGTGGATGCTCTTCTAGCTTTTATAGGCATGGCACCTACCTTCCTTGACACAAGAGATGATAAGTTCAGATGGAGTGGCCATAACTCTGGGGATTTCTCAGTTTCCTCAGCTTGGGAGCACATAAGGCACAAAGGTAGACTTGTTCAGTGGCACTCCTTTATATGGGATAATGCTATTGCTCCACGAGACTCATTCATCATGCGATTGGCCTCACATAACCGGCTACCCACCCAGGTAATGCTACTTCAGCATGGCAGGATTGAGGATGTAACTTGTGCCTTCTGTCAAGCCACACAAGATTCAGTTAATCATCTTTTATTTGAGTGTTCCATTACCGGTAACCTTGCCTCCATATGGGCAGCCAAGTGCAATTTGAATTGGAGGAATCGTGTCTGGGCAGATCACATTCGTTGGGCAAAACAAAATATTGGTGGCCGGTCCTTTTGCCACCGTATTGCTAGGTTTTCCCTAGGCGCACTTTGTCACATTATATGGACGGAGAGGAATAATATACTTTTTCGTGACAAAACTTTCTTCATTCCGGCAATGGTTTTACACCTCACCAAATTGGTTAAGGACAAGGCGATTGCAATGGGTGGTGTACGGGACCATCCTCGCAATAGGATGATCCAGAGGAATTGGGGCCTTTCTTCTACAATTTTTGAAGTGGGCTGACTCTTTTAGCGAAATGAAACATTATTTTATGGAGCTTTTTCAGCGTACACTACTTCCACAGGTTATGGAACATAACCGGCTTCACACTCAGCCATGGTGGAGCCATTTGATGGGTAACCCGCAGCTTCTATGCATGACTTTCTCTTTATCTGCAGGGTCTCCTAGCCGAAATGACTTTACAAGAAGCCTGCCTATCTGTCCTTGTGTTGAAGTTGGGCTGCCTCATCTTCTCTGCTGGCTGGCACACATGTGGCAAATCTTAATCGTCCAATTTTGGTGTGGTTTTATGGTACTTATGCAGGCTTTCCTTATCCCTGTGTTGGCTGACAATTTATTGTTATGGGGATTATGGCCACTCTGCTGCTGTTCTTCGCCTCTTTTTCTAATGGCCCTGGAATTCTCATTGCGTCGTGGCCTTGTTACCTTGCTGTCCACTGGGGAGGATTACCTACTCAACTTCCTGCGGTTACTGCTGCTGCACTACTGGATTTACTCTAGTTCTATTGCTTCTTTTTTCTTTACTCTACTCTTTTCTTCTTTCTGTATAGTCTTGTTCCCTGCCAACTCGCTCTTGTTGAGGTTTCTCGCCACTGTTTGGTCACCTCTATCACCTCCCATGGAGACCTGCTGCCTGCGCCTCACTCTCACAAGGCTGCATGCTATCCTACCTTTTGAAGAACATGGCTCCAACTCTACCTCCTGCTGTGGTGTTCGGGTTTTACTTCCTTTGTCTGACTTGGATCTCACTGAGCAGAAGGGGTCAGATCTGTTTTTGGACGTCGATCAGCCCTTGTTTATACTATTGGTCTGCTGTCTCTTTTTTGGTCTGTTTTGGCACACACTTCATGCTGGTTCGGCCTCTACATGCCGACTGCTTTTGCTTTTACTCTTTGAATACCTCTGGTCTGTTTACGGGGGTTTTATTTTTTCTATTTGGCGGTGGTCGGTTCTTTGTGAGACTTTTTCCGAATCTTTAGGCCACCTGTTTTTGGCCGTCTTTTAATGACCTTTTCTCCCTCCCAATATATTCTGCTGGTGCCGCCCTTTCCACTCCTCTTCCTCTTTCTGTTGCCCGGCTTGTGGCTTCTAGCTAGACACACTTGACTTGAGGGTGATCTTGCAACCGGTCACCATTGAACCCATCTTGGCACTGCGTTGCCAATTTTGGTTCATGGTTTTTGTGTCTGGTTTTTTGTACCTAGTAATTTGAAAAGTATATACAAACTTACCTTACCAAAAAAAAAGAAAATATTTTTTAAAAAAAATAGAGATTGTCCTTGTCAGTATTGATGGCGCCATATAGGATGGCTGACTATTTATGAATTTTTTTTAGCAATTATTCCCACCTAAAATTAGTTGGTCACTTGTCGTTAGATGTTGGTAAAATACTCAAATTCAACTTAGTAATTTCTCAAAAATAAATGTTGGTGAATTACTGAAGAACCAGGTAATTTTTGAAAAAACAAAAATATCTGTAATTTTTAAAATATTTACACTCCCATTTTGACTTTGGCACTCCTAAAAATAGTACTTTGACCATTTTTCCCCTTTGTCACGCATGCTTTGATCGTTCCTTCCCTGTTTGTCTATTCATTCTTTTCTTTTCTTTTTGCTCGTGGGCATCACTTTCCTCCTTCTCCCTTTTCTTTTTCTGCAGAATCTAGACTATATATGCTAACATTCTATTTTGGACCACAAAGAATAAATAATAATTAACTAAAAAATATTATTTGATCCACTCTTTTAAGGATTTGTAACTCACAATATACTGTTATTCTCACTGTCACTCATAAACTGTTATGCCAGCAAAGTCCAACAAAAAGAAGAAGGAAAATTTGACCAAAGCGTGAGAGACATAAAAGGGGAAAAATGATGAAAACACTATTTTGGGGTGTGTGAAAACCAAAACTAAGGTGGAAATAGCGCGATCCTTTTCAAAATCTATTGATACCTTCTCAACAAGTCGTAGGTAACCAAATTATCCTCCAAAATTTAGTTACTAGTGCATTTTAGAAGCGGTTGAGAGAAAAAAGGAGAGTAAATCACGACGGAAAAAATATATTAATATATTCTATATTCATCTAATAACGACAATGACTACTAACATACTAAATCAAAGAATTTCATATTTTTTTACTGCAGTGACTTATTAAAATAAATGAAATATTCTCTCATTTATTATGCTTAACCAGTGCCTTGGCTATACTCATTAACTGGAGCAGTAAAAAAAATAAACTCAATTTAATTAAGTTTCACCAACCTAATTAAAAATAAACTGTAGAGAGGTTCTGAAATTCCCAATCTGTTTCTAAAACTCTTTTCATGTTATAATGAGAAAAAGTGCTGGATTATTTATCTTCAATCCCAAGATCCAAATCTTGAAAGTGTACTGTGAATCCCTGTAGCATTTTTGTCTCTCGGTATTCTGTTAATTTTTATCAAATTAGAAAGGTGTTGAAAGTGAAATTGGATTAATTTTAGTATTCATAAATAAAAAGCTATTAACACCAGTTCGTCAATATTAGATTTTCCATCAGCAAAAAGGAAACCACCGTGAGCAACTTCCAGCAATATTTAAAGATTTAATGCTAAGGAACCATGATAAAAAGGATAATGAGGCAATCCTTCTCAAAAGTTGAGTTGTTAACGGTGAAATAAAGGTTCGCTTAAGATATGGATAAGTGGATTGGGATTCTAAAATTTGTCACGAAAGTGTAACTAAATCCGAAGTTCAAATACTTATTGAGATTCTAGTCTTTGGTAATCTAGCACCGGCTTTCAGAAGGTGATTATTAAATTTATTGAGATGGATTTGGGTCTCAGCTAAGGGAAGGGATCTGCTGCCTTAGTTTTTCTAATGCAGCAAATCCCCACCCTTGATATATGAATAAAATATTCTCTCCCCTATATCAAGGGTGGGGATCCTCTGCCTTGAAAAAATCAAGGCAGGCGATCCAGATCTGCCAGCCAATGTCTGTGATGGTGTTATTTTCAATTTCAATGGCAAGAGAGGCATCAAAGGTGAGATCTGAACCTGGTCCTCCAGAGATGCACATGCTAATTGTGAGTAGGGGGCTCTAAAATATTCAAAATCCAAGTAGTTACCTGCACGGAAACCCACTTGTTCTGCTTCTACAAGGAGAGTCTATTATAGGCTAGTTAAGTTCATGCCAAGTTATTACCTAACCCGGTCAATACCATCATAAAAAGGCATGCATAAAAGAAGAATCCTTTTGAGGTTTTCAAGATGACTAATAGAATTCATCGCAAAAGCAATACGACAAAATGCTAAAGATAAAAGAACAAGAGGATTGGTTTGTCAGTCTCAAAAGACGTTGGGAATTTAAAAACTAGGGATTTTTTTTTCCCATTAATGTATCATAATCAGTAGAGAAATTTCATCCTTCGTACGCTCTTTTCAGTATTTGACATACCATAAAAATGAAATTAGAAATATCAAATCTATATCAAAGAAAGTTTTTGAAAAGAACACCAACAGTGAAAGTATTCTATTAGGCCGACACTAACACCGATCAAAGACGTTGGCTAGTAATTTCTCAGACCACAAGGAGCTTTCCAAGAAAGACAGCCGAAAGACTTTTAACACTTTTTCCCGGCCATCAAAAAAGGGAAAAGTTAAACATCCATCATGATAGGAATCGCAGACGAGCTTTACTTTTTCTCATCCATTATCGTGCTTCTACGACCTTTCTTGAAGGTATAGGATTTATTGTTATTGTCTTTCTTGTCCTGAACTCAATTGTTATATCCGCGCACCTTTGGCGTGTGAAATAGTCATGTGAAATTAGACTGATTAAAATCGAATCGAATTGAACTGAAAATTTGGTGCATTTGGGTTCGGTTCAGTTAATTAAGAAATGATTTTTTTTTCTAGTTCGGTTATTTCGGTTCCATTCGGTTAACCAAATTGTACTTATCTCCAAAATAAGCATTCTTTTATTTTTTTCCTTTATTTATTTATTTTTTTTTTTACTTTTTTGGAGCTGAGCGCCGGTAGAGAGTTCTTTTAGAACCGGCAACATCGATGAATAGAATCCAAACCCATCTTGTACATCTAATCCTACTTCCAGAGAACGAAAAAAAAATCATAAATATCAAATTCTTGTCGGGTTTTCTAGTCCGTTTTTCTAGCCTCAAAGAACAAAATTAAGAGTTATCTCACCGGTATGGGGCTCACAAATGGTCTCATAAATAGGTTAAAATTATTGATATATCCAAATTCATTCATGTATGCTTCATTGCAGCCATCGGAATGTCTATCAACAATGCAAAAGTTTTGTATATTTCAGTACGTAGTGCCTAACATCAACTCGTGATCCCACAAGTAATCAGCCATTCACGGTTCTTCAGTTTTGTCCTTAGGAAGAGGGTTTCTTAGCTAGAACATTTTTATGCAAGAAAAGAGCGCTGGTTTAGTCCAGTTCAACAGTGAAAATGGATACGCTTTGACATGCAGATTGGACGCTGATCATCTCACCAATATTCCTTTCAGATTGATGATTGGCCCCACGGTCCCCTTGTTGTGTTTTACTATTAGTCGAGCGAGTTGAGGCACATAATGTCCTGAGGTACGTGTTTATAATTGAACTAGTGAGTGACCTCAAAGCATGTTATACAATTAAATGGCGTTGAAACATGCATACCTACATAGCTCTCTCCAGCAACGTAGAAATCTCAGCGTTCGTACTTTGGAAATATTTCGAATCATTTGTTTAAGAATGCGTGACTGTCCATTGTTGAGACAAAAAGAGACGGAAATAACTTCAGACTTCGGAAAGAAAGTACAGAGTAGAAGACACAAAAATTAAACCAGGGTAACCAAGTAGTGAAAGTCATGAGTCCAGACCGGTGCTCTTATCTCCGATTGACTCAGCAATGCTGATGACAGAAAATCCAGCTCCAGCGGGGCAATCGAGGAAGAGCAAATTGGCCTCTAGGATAAGAGAAAACACAAGATGCCATTATTCATTCATCGTCTTAAATATGGATTTCTTAGTGATGTCGACGCATTGTTTACGAGTTTGAAAGAAGTAAATTGAACGTACAAGTCCTAGTCGATGAAGAGCAAATTGTCTCCGATCGACTCAGCCATTCGATACTATTGGATTATGAAGTGTGGGGTCCACAGAGGTTACGGTGTACGCCCATGCGGGCAATCACACCCCTCTCTCAAAACCAAACGTGAAAAGTCACGTTGATTGGAGTAAGATAAAACTGACGCTT
The DNA here is from genome assembly GCA_021437785.1 of Rhodomyrtus psidioides. NCBI lineage: Eukaryota > Viridiplantae > Streptophyta > Magnoliopsida > Myrtales > Myrtaceae > Rhodomyrtus > Rhodomyrtus psidioides. The sequence continues at coordinate 2,869,842 of JAILYB010000047.1, forward strand.
CCCTATCAGTTTCCTCTCAATCGACACATTCTGTATTCCCCAGAAAAACACAGAGAACGACGCTCCTCCTTTTGACTCATCGTTGATTGGCATTGACGACAGAAGAACTCCAAGATTGCAGATGGCTTTTAACCTGTGAAAGTTAAGGTACATTCTAGTAATGTACTCTTGTCGATCGGTGATTCAAGTGATCCAATTGGGCATGTTTCCGCAAATTAGATCTTAGTGAGAATGGGTTTAGTACCCAACATTGGTATCATAGCAGTGATTGTTTATTTCCTGATTGATTTTGTGTTAATTTCGCATGAGAAAGTGATTTAGCCCTAATTGGTTCGTTACTGTTCATGAGCAATTTTTTCAGTTTCGTTTATCGAAAATGGATTATGAACACATAATTGGAACGGGCTTGTTGAGACGATGATTTTGAGTGGTCGCCGGCCCCAAGGGGACGCCTGAAACGGCCGCGGGGCGAAGTCCCCCGAGGCCGAGTATGTTCGTCCCTTTTTAAGCCATTTTTTGTTTGTCAAAATTGAAGTGTGAATATACCATCATGTTCGTCTCGACGAGACGAGGATTTTGCCGGGTAGATGGTCACCGGAGGAGGCCGGACGGCGGCTCACGCACCAGCACATGCCGACGAAGCCAAAACCATCGCCCCCCACGCGCCACGTGTGACGCACGTGGACGAGTGTCATCGCGTGACTGACGTCAGCCAAGTACGACGCACGTGCGCTCGGCCCGCGCGTAATTCTGGCCTGGACCGGCCCAATTCGAAGCCTATTAAAAAAAGGGGGGGCAGCCCATTTTTAGAATAGTTCTGACCTAGACCGAGAAATTATTTCAGATCTGGCTCGACCCGTCCGACCGTGACCCGTTGACCGTTGACCCGTTGACCGTTGATCGTTGACAAAAAAAAAGGGGGGGTATTTCAATCTTGGGGTTTGTATAATGTCTTGTATTTATTTGTCCTTAATTACGATATGTTCCTAAATATTATATGATTGATGGATTTTAGTAATCCACTTTCTTCTACATTCGTTGCAGGAACAATGTCATCAAGGCCAGGACCTAAAGACATATGGGCAAGACGAAGTTCAAAAACGCAAATAAGGCCGAGAGAACATGCTCAAATACAAGCTCTTCACGAGAAGATTGAACAATTACGTCATTACCAATGGGATAATGTATGCGACATTATAACCTATGTTGTCACGCCCCGTATCCCTTACAAGCGCGCACATCTCCTAGTGTCGTAGGTCCTGTCTCAGGATACTTGTTAATACGGCCAAAGCGACATGAGACTCACATGCGGAAGGTAAAGAAAATAAAGCCCACCTCCACTAAAGCCAACCATTACAAAACAAAGAAAGAGATGCGGGAGAAATAAAGGACTTTTATACATCCAAAAGGTAAGTACATACAAACGAGACCATGAACCAGCTAAAAACCACAGGCTAAGGTCGAGGGACAATAAAAGGGCAAACAAAAGACGACCACTAGGCCCTATCAAAAAGATCGTCGTCACCAAAGGACACCTCAAAAAGTCATACGCTACCAAACACCCTAGGTAGTACTAGTATCATCTACTCGACTCATATCTTCAGCAGGATCATAATCTGAGAAAGTCTCTGATCGAACCTTAATGGAATCCTCCTCCATGTCCTCCTCCTCCGAGTCTGAAATTTCAATCACTTTGATGCTTGCCTCGCCCGCTGGTTCTCCCTCGGGCACATTCCTCGAACCCACCGTAGAAATCTCCACCTCTATCTCTTCTCGGGTAGGGTGACACCATGAAGGTACGACTTCTCTAGGCACATCTTATGGCTTTAACTGTTCAGACAAAACATCTCCCACTCTACGATACCACGCCTCAAACCTATGTGGCTTGCTCGACGCTCTCGGTTTGTCTACCCACACAACCATAGTTTTTCTAACATAAACTAAACCTCGTCGATCAGGAAATTCCTCTATATACCTTGTCATCTCTTGAGGGTCGCCCAATCGGATAGGAAGCATCTTCAGTTCTTCGGGTCTGGAAAATATAGTCCCACGACGAGGTGAGATTGACATCTCAGTAAGAAAAGTCCTACCCCTAGGTCAGACTGGCAGTACACTCAGGTGAATGCAACTATGAACACAATGTACAGGCAATCACATGATGAATTCAGCAACCATAAACAATGCATGAATAACAACAAGCCTTATTTATGCAATCATGGCATCAAATCTCATCATTCAAATCAAGTGCACAGTACAAAGCCAAGCCACGACATCCTCTCTTCCCAACCTCCATTTGATTCAAGCCCGCGTTTAGAACACCTCAGGCTAGGTCTGCGTAATTACGCCTCAGACCATCTCACTGACAAACCCACGTAAACGCCTCAGGTTTTCAATGTCACCTCAGGCCTGTGTCAACTCATATCGATTCTCGTCCCGCGTCTCGAAGGATCAGGACATTGGCCATTTCCACCCGCGATTAGAACGTCTCAGGGTATTTCACATTTCTCGACCCCGCGATTTCATCGCCTCAGGGTGCCATGAGCTTCTCGACATGCCAAAACTCATCTCAAATCAAAACTTCATGATCAAATACAAGCTGACATATTGAACCAACAATCCAAAGCATGCGAGACAGTCAATTGTAATAGTCAAGAGCGAAACTCAATCCATGTCACGAATACTTAACAAGCATTTAAACAAACGGCACAAATCATGAACACACATAGAGCAATACCATCGTAACTCACCATAAATTAGTATAATTCTCCATGAATTCGCCCAATTGAGTCCAATCCTCCTAGCCAAGGCTTAGGAACTTCTTACCTTATTCTAAAATCAATAAAAATCCTCCTTCCAAGTACCTCAACCACTCCGCCCAACAATCCCGAAACAGGGCAACAAACGGTCCTAGAGGAATCAACCAATTCTTCAATTTTTCTTCTTCAAATCGTCAATCCACGAAGCATAAACCTCAATAACACATCAATCGACGACCTAGCATGTCGTAACGATGAAATTTAAGCTCAATTCCACCATAAACAGCCCCCTCGAAACCGGTATGCATAAAATCGAAACAGGGCATTTTCGATTCTGTGCATATCTCATTCTAACAGCCCATATTTCGACCTAAATCCTCAATTTATCCACAAATATATTTGCTAACACAAAGTTCTAAATGTTGGGGAGTCTCACCGAAAATTTTAGCTCAAGGTGACAACAATTTATCGATGAACGACGCCGATTCCTCCAAGTCCTCAACCGGTCAGAATTTGCCCTTCAGTCACAGCAGCAATTCTACATCAAAACTTCATCGAAATTGGCTCAATTTTTTACCCCAACTTAGTACACATGTGCCTTAGGTCTCCACAAAATTTGAATGAAAAACTCAAACGATTCGAGGTCCAACGAAGTCCAAACAGCCATTTACCTCCAGTTGAGTCGGTTTCCGTCGACTCGCGGGAAAATCGTTGGCCGGAGCTCCACAGTGGACCAATCGCTGCGTTTCCACTTGGAAAAGTTGGCAAGAGGTTAAGCTTTAAGGTGGTGGTCGGCTCGGAGGTCGGTTGTCCCCGATCGGAGCGTTGGACGGCGGTGAAGCTGACGGTCTGGGCTGGTCGTGATAGAGCGATTCTACTTGTGAAGGAGAAGAAGAAAAATGAAGATGGAGCAGATGCAGGGGAGCTGTGATCGTGAAAATGAGCTGAGGGGGAGAGAGAAAAGGCTTGATCCCATCCAAATGAGCTTCTAGAAGGATTTAAGTGTAGTGAAATTTTAATAAGTACCATCCAAATTAAGACACTTGGCCTTGCTCCAATAATATCACATTTTTCTCCTTCATTTCTGCCCTTAAAAATTTTGGCTGCCTCAAGGGAAGGTCAATTGACCGAAATGCCCTCATCTGATTGATAAAGCAAGGTCGACGCTTTAGGAGCAAAATCGTCTTTTCACGCCATTCGTCTGAAAATCCATTTTTTTCGCCAATTTTCCTTCTGGATTAGGCGTCGTCCATTCCAAAATAATTGTTACAATTCTTCATTTTCATTTTCCATTTTCGAGATCCCATATCGTGGTCGATTTCTCATCGTTCGTAATTTCAATTTATCTCGAACTAACGGGCGACTTTTGTGGACGTTACGCGTATCGACTTAGTGATTCTCATCACACAGGAATACTCAACTACGGCGATTTTGGTTGTCATGTAATCACAAGGGTCTATTACTAGTCCCGACGGTCGCGATCGTCATAAATCGATTTCGAAAAAATTCGCAAATCATACGTTGGTTAAGCGGTATCACCCGCGTTCCAATCGTATAACGCTAGCAATGGATTCCTTTATCGTTTTCAGATTGGCATCGGTTCTAAATGTCCCCTCAACGACCCTTATGGTCAAAACGCCGTTTTCTTATCGAGTTTCCTAGGTCCACGTATCTCGTCGCGCGTTAGCCTTTCCCCTTTGGTTAGTTGACTCAAGATTGATCAGATCTAAGCGAGATACAACTGAAATACTTCGATGGATATCTTACTGTCAAGGTCTCGAAAAGACAGGAAAATCAGAATGTCACAACTCTTCCCCCTACAAAAATTTCTTCCTTGAAATTTGTTACAACCTAATTACTCAAACAAATGGGGGTATTGACGCCTCATTGCCTCATCGTTCTCCCACGTAGCGCCTGCCGTTCCATGGTGCTCCTAAACTACTTTGACTAGCGGAATCATCTCGATCCTCAAAACGTGCTCCTTTCGCTCTTCAATCCTGATAGGCTTTTCTACAAACGAAACTTTGTCGTCCACTTCTATCGTCTCGTAATCCAAAACATGCGTCGGGTCTGGCTCGTACTTCCGTAACATCAACACATGAAAAACATTATGTACTTGGGACAAGCTTGGTGGCAAGGCAAGTCTGTAGGCCAAAGTCCCAATCCGTTCCAAAATTTCAAAAGGGCCTATATATCTCGGGCTCAACTTCCATTTCTTTCCGAATCGAGACATACCTCGCATTGGCGATATCTTGAGGAAGACATGATCACCAACTTGAAATTCTAAGGGCTTACGTCATTTATCCGTATAACTTTTCTAGCGACTCTGCGCTGTTCTCAACCTTTCTCGGATTACTTTTACTGCTTCAACCGACTGTTCTACCAATTCTGGGCCTGTGATACTTCTTTCTCTTACTTCATCCCAGCACAGAGGAGTTCTGCACGCTTTGCCATACAGTGCCTCAAATGGTGCCATTCCGATACTTTGCTGATAGCTATTGTTATACGCGAACTCCACTAGATGCAAATGATCCTCTCATCCGCCTTTAAAATCTAAAGCGCACGTGCGCAACATATCCTCGAGCGTTTGAATCGTCCTTTCCGATTGTCCATCGGTCTACGGATGATATGACGTGCTAAATTGTAATCTGATTCCCAATGTGTCCTGAAGACTCTTCCAAAAATTAGCCGTAAACTTAGGATCTCGATCCAACGTAATTGTGATAGGCGCCCCATGTAGTCTTACAATCTGCCGCATATACAACTCGGCGTACTTATCCATTGAAAAGTCCTTTCTCATAGGAATGAAGTGCGCAGACTTGGTCAATCTGTCTACGACTACCTAAATAGAATCATGTCCCCTTTGGCTTCGCGGCAATCCCATAACGAAATCCATCGTTACGTGCTTCCATTTCCATTCTAGAATTTCCAAAGGTTGTAGCAATCCGCCAGGCTTACAATGCTATGCTTTCACTTGCTGGCACGTTAGACACTTTGTTACATGCTTAGCTACATCCACTTTCATACCGTTCCACCAATAATGCTGACGCAAGTTCTGATACATTTTCGTGCTATTTGGGTGAATACTATAATTACTCCGATGAATTTCGGACAAGATTCTTTCTTTAAGCTCCTCATCACTTGGTACAGAAAGACGTCCACAAAATTTCAAAATTCCATCCTTAGTCACCTGAAAATCGTCTTTCCTCTTCGTCGCATCCATATTAAGGATTTTCTTGATTTCAGGATCCGCAGCCTACAAGACTTTTATCCTTTCTTGGATCTCTGGTTCGACTCTCAATGTTGCTATCAAGCTAGTCAACTGGCTCACTTCTAATTTGAACTCAGAGTCTCTCAATCCTTCAAGCACAGACCACATTTTAACCATTAGGTGGGCAATACTAGACTTTCGACTGAGTGCATCGGCAACTCTATTTGCCTTCCTAGGATGATACAAGATGTCGCAATCGTAATCCTTAAGCAACTCCATCCATCGATGATGTCTCATATTTAACTCCTTCTGGGAAAATAAATATTTCAAACTCTGGTGGTCCGTATAAATTTGAAACCTTTCGCCACATAAGTAGTGCATCTAGATTTTCAAAGCGAAAACAATCGCAGCTAATTCCAAATCATGCGTCGGATAATTTAACTCATGGGGTCTCAATTACCTCGAGGCATAGGCTACTACCCTTCCGTGCTGCATCAGTACACATCCTAATCCTTTTAATGAAGAGTCACTATAAATCTCAAAGCCTCTAGGTCCAAAAGGTATGGTGAGAACTGGTGTCGTCGTCAAACGATGCTTAAGTTTCCGAAAACTCCTTTCACACATGTCCGTCCATTCAAACTTCGTAGACTTCTTAGTTAGCTGCGTCAATGGCATAGCTATAGACAAAAACTTTTCCATGAAGCGCCTATAGTAACCAGCCAATCCCAGAAAACTTCGAACTTCAGTAACTGTCGTTGGTCTAGGCCAATTTATCGCCGCCTCAATTTTCGCAATGTCCATAGAGATCCCTTCTCCAGATATTATATGTCCGAGAAATGCCACTTTGTTCAACCAAAACTCGCATTTACTAAACTTGGCATAAAGCGAGTGTTCCCTCAAAGTCTGCAAAACAATTATGAAGTGCTTTTCAGGTTCTTCATCACTCCTTGAATAAATTAAAATGTCATCAATAAACACTATAACGAAACGATCGAGGTATTCCCTCAACACTCGATGCATCATATCCATGAATGCAGCTGGAGCATTCGTCAAACCAAAAGGCGTCACTGTAAATTCATAATGTACATATCTCGTCCTAAAAGCTATTTTCGGAATATCCTCTTGTTTAATCTTCAACTGATGGTATCCCGTCCTCAAGTCTATTCTAGAGAACACTGAAGCTCCTTGCAACTGATAAAACAAATCATCGATTCTTGGGAATGGATACTTATTTTTAATAGTCACATGGTTTAATTGCTTGTAATCTATGCACAGACGTAAGAATCCATCCTTTTTTCTCACAAATAACACTGGTGCTCCCCATGGCAAAGCACTAGGCCTAATGAACCCCTTGTCGAGTAACTCCTACAACTCTACTTTCAACTCTTTCAACTCCGATAACGCCATTCGGTAAGGCTCCTTCGAAATTGGGCCCGTATCAGGAGCTAACTCAATTACAAACTCGATATCCCGCTCGGGTGGCAATCTCGGCAATTCTTGAGGAAAAACATCAAGAAATTCACGTACCACGACTATATTTTCCAATTTCGGTTCTTCGATCGTCATATCAACTACCACAGCCAAGTAAGCTCGGTATCCTTCATCTAGCAACTTTGTCGCTTCAAGCGACGAAACTAAAGGGATGGAAGTTCCCCCACGACTTCCCTTAAACTCATAGCTAGGACGACCATCTGGATAAAACCGGATTACCCTTTCACTGCAGTCAACTACAGCTTTTTGTCTATTCAACCAATCCATCCCAATAATCACATCAAAATCATACATATGCAGTACCGCCAAGTCATCCTTTCCTCTCTACCATCGATAACTACCTTACAATTCACGCAACCTAACGAAACTATCACTTTTTCCTTTAACGGAGTAGTAACGTGCAAGATCATATTCAAAGGCGTCAAATCCATTTCAACCATATCAGCAAATCGAGCAGATATAAAGGAATGCGAGGCTCCAGGGTCAAATAATACATAAGCAACTTGGTCACACAAATAAATCATACCTGTGACCATACCAGGCGCATTCTCCACATCGCCTCGAGCTACAGCATATACTCGCCCTTGAGTTGGCAGTCGGTTCAATTCATTCTGCGGGGCAACAGCCGGGGGTCCTGCCTGTGGTCGTTGTCCTTGAGGTCTAGCCATTTGAGCTTGGCTGGGGAAAAATCTCATCTGATGGCCCACCTGACCACACTTAAAGCATGTGTCCGTCCTAATCGGGCAAGGTCCGCTTCCATGTCTCCTTCCACAGAAACGACAGTTCAAGCTTGACTGATGCGGTGGTTTCCCAATATTCCTTCTCACGGGTGGAACAAATCGCCTAGTATTAGTCATTGGTCTCTTACCCAACTGGCGATTATCTCGAAAAGAAGTGAATCGCGATCTTGATGCGGTTGCTCTTTCTTTCATATCCAGCTCTATCATTTGGTTCCGCTCATAGATTTCTTTGTAAGTTCTCAAATTTACAGTCACCAACTGGTTGCGAAGCTCAGGCCTTAATGCATCCCGAAACCTCTGCGCTTTTTCTAGCGGATCCTCAACATAACGCGGTGCGTACCTCGACAATCTCGCAAACTCAGCTTCATATTGATCCACTATCATGTGCCCTTGGCGTAAATTCTGAAATTCCACTAGCTTCCTTTCTCGTGCAGTCTCTGAGAAGTACTTGTCATTAAAAGTAGTAGTAAAAGCAATCAAATTCAAAGCTGTGCCCTCGGGAAATATTCCACCTTTCGTGGCATTCCACCAGTCATTCGCGGTACCCTCCAGCTGGTAAACCGCCAAAAGTACTTTTTCCTCGTCATTACATTTTAGGACCCCAAAAGTCTTCTCGAGCTTTTCTATCCACCTGGGTGCTAACTCGAGGTCACCAGTTCCATTAAACTAGGGTGGCCTCAACTTCACAAACTGCTCCACTAGTTGACCCATATCTCGAGGGACAATAACATTACTTGGCACATTGCCTACTCCCACACTCTGGCCAGCATTCATATTAGCCTGCGCATTACTAGCTCTAGCGCCTTGGCCACTACTACCACTACCTACGCCCTCTGCATTGTTTCCAGTCGTCACATTTACAGCAGTCAAGGCCGCTCCCATAGCCTGAGTTATGGTGGCGTCTCTATCCTGAGCCTGTTTATCTATCAGATTTCTAATTCATTCCAAGGCTCTCAACACATCACCCATTCCAGGATTCTCTGCCGTAGGTGGTCTTGAACTAGAAGCCCTACTACTGGGTCTTCTACGTTTAACAGGTCGATCGCTCATCCTTATACTGCCTGCACCACTATAATTCCATTACGGAATTAAAACTTAACTCAACAATTCCAATCTAGTGTTTCCAGGCTACACAACTAGCAGCATCCACTCTAAAACAACATATTATCAAACAATCTCAAGAGTACATCAATCAAAGATACACAATCATGCTTTGAACTCAGATGAAACGATCAACACCCCATCAAGCAAGCATTCACATTCACTATACACGCTCAATACAAAGCTTGGTTGCATCCAATCATCATAACAATGCCACTTTCATGATATGAATCCCATGCGCCACTCATATGTCATGCATGCCCTACCCTACTCTAGCGAACCCTTCCTACGGTCTCGCTACCCAATCACCCCGGATCCCATTCCTCCTTATTACTCCAATTCTCAATCAATTTGGATCGAGCAAACCTTGCTCTGATACCACTTAAACAGGGATGTCACGCCCCGTATCCCTTACGAGCCCGCACATCTCCTAGTGCCGTAGGTCCTGTCCCAGGATACTTGTTAATACGGCCAAAGCGACATGAGACTCGCATGCGGAAGGTAAAGAAAATAAAACCCACCTCCACTAAAGCCAACCATTACAAAACAAAGAATGAGATGCGGGAGAAATAAAGGACTTTTATACATCCAAAAGGTAATTACATACAAACGAGACCATGAACCAGCTAAAAACCACAGGCTAAGGTCGAGGGACAATAAAAGGGTAAACAAAAGACGACCACTAGGCCCTATAAAAAAAATCGTCGTCACCAAAGGACACATCAAAAAGTCACACGCTACCAAACACCCTAGGTAGTACTAGTATCATCTCCTCGATTCATATCTTCAGCAGGATCATAATTTGAGAAAGTCTCTAATCGAACCTCAATGGAATCCTCCTCTTCCGAGTCTGAAATTTCAATCACTTCGATGCTTGCCTCGCCCGCTGGTTCTCCCTCGGGCACATTCCTCGAACCCACCGTAGAAATATCCACCTCTATCTCTTCTTGAGTAGGGTGACACCATGAAGGTACGACTTCTCTAGGCACATCTTGTGGCTTTAACTGTTCAGACAAAACATCTCACACTCTATGATACTACGCCTCAAACCTATATGGCTTGCTTGGGGCTACCGGTTTGTCTACCCATACAACCATAGTTTTTCTAACATAAACTGAACCTCGTCGATCAGGAAATTCCTCTATATACCTTGTCATCTTTTGAAGGTCGCCCAATCGGAATGGAAGCATCTTCAGTTCTTCGGGTCTGAAAAATATAGTCCCACGATGGGGTGAGATTGACATCTCAGTAAGAAAAGTCCTACCCCTAGGTCTGGCTGACAGTGCACTCAGGTGAATGCAACTATGAACACAATGTACATGCAATCACATGATGCATTCAACAACCATAAACAATGCATGAATAACAACAAGCCTTATTATGTAATCATGGCATCAAATCTCATCATTCAAGTCAAGTGCCCAGTACAAAGCTAAGCCACGCCATCCTCTCTTCCCAACCACCATTTGATTCAAGCCCGCATTTAGAACGCCTCAGGCTAGGTCCGCGTAATTACGCCTCAGACCATCTCATTGACAAACCCGCATAAACGCCTCAAGTTTTCAATGTCACCTCAGGCCTTTGTCGACTCAAATCGATTCTCGTCCCGCGTCTCGACGCATCAGGACATTGGCCATTTCCACCCCGCGATTAGATCGCCTCAGGGTATTTCACATTTCTCGACCCGCGATTTCATTGCCTCAGGGTGCCATTAGTTTCTCGACATGCCAAAACTCATCTCAAATAAAAACTTCATGATCAAATACAAGCTCACATATTGAACCAACAATCCAGAGCATGTGAGACAGTCAATTGTAATAGTCAAGAGTGGCACTCAATCCATGTCACGAATACTTAACAAGCATTTAAACAAACAGCACGAACCATGAACACACATAGAGTGTGACAGTCTGATTTTCTTGTCATTTCGAGACCTTTGACTGTAAGATATCTATCGAAGTATTTCAGTTATATCTCGCTCTGACCTGATCAGTCTTGAGTTAACTAACCGAAGGGGAAAGGCTAACGTGCGACGAGGTACGTGGACTTGGGAAATTCGATTTGAACACGGCGTTTTGACCATAAGGATCGTCGAGTGATATTTAGAACCGAGGCCGATCCGAGAACGATTAAGGAATCCATTGCTAGTGTTATACGATTGGGACGCGGGTGATGCCGCTTAACCAACGTATGATTTGCGAATTTTTCCTAAATCGATTTATGACGATCGCGGCCGTCGGGGCTAGTAATAGACCCTTGCGATTACATGACAACCAAGATTGCCGTAGTTTGGATTTTTCCTGAGTGTGATGAGAATCACAGAGTCGATACGGGTAATGTCTGCAAAAGCCGCCCGTTAGTTCGAGATAAATTGAAATTAAGGACGATGAGAAATCGATCGCGATTTGGGGTCTCGAAAATGAAAAATGGAAATGAGGGATTGGTAACAATGAGTTTGGATTGGACGACGCCTAATCGAGAAAGAAAATTAGCGAAAAAAAATGATTTTTCGGACGAAGGGTATGGAAAGACGATTTTGCCCCAAAAGCGTCGACTCGATTTTTTTTAATTGGACAAGGGCATTTTTGTCAATTGGATATCCCCAAATGTATCAGCCAAAAATTTGAGGGCAATTTTGGAAGAAAATTCAGATTTTATGAAGAATAGTCCAAGTGTCATCAAATTATGGTGTCTCATTAATTGGCCTTTACACCTAAGCCTTCTTGAAACTTCATTTGATGAGATAGCTCTCTCTCTCTTCTTCCTCCAGCTCAATTGCACGACACCACCTTCTGCCTTTTCATCTTCATCACGCTTTCTCCTCCTTCCTCACGTTCAGAACCAGAGCTGCTCAGATCAGAATTTTTCGTCCACTTCATCAGCGCCTAACTTTTCAACCGCTGACAACCAACTCACGATCCATATATAATCGCGAAGACATCCCTGTTGCCGAACTTTTCCAACTAGAAGCACACCGATTGGCCACCTGAGGAGCTCGGGCCGGCCAATCTCCCGCGAGTCGACGGAAACTGACAGAACTGGAGGTAGGCTCCGGTTTGTTTTCATTGAACCCCTTAATGGACGAATTTTGAGCTCAATTTTTGTGGAGGCCTAGTAGATACATATAATGAGTTTCTGTAAAAATTTGGGCGAAAAATAACAACATTTTGACCTTGATCCATTGTGATGTTTGAAGGGCAGATTCTGTCCATTTGCAAACTCGGAGAAATTGGAGCCTTTCGAAGGTCATCCGGTTTCGCCTTGAGCCAAAATTTTCGGTGAGGCCCCTTTACATGTAGAAATTTGTGTTAGCAAGAGTAATTATGGATAAATTGAGGAATTGAGTTGAGATTTGGGGTTGTTTGAGCTGGATTGAAACAGAACAGGGGGGTACCCTGTTTCGGTTCTGTTTTGCTGAGTTGTAGGGGGCTGTTCTTGGTGAAATTGAGTTTAAATTTTGTTGTTGAGATGTACTAGGATGTTTATTGACGTGTTATTGAGGTTTATGTCTCGTGGTTTAGGAATCGGACGAAGGAATTGACGGATTGAAGTAGATTGTGCGAAACCGGTTCTGCTTGGTTGGATTTTTGTGCAAACTGGTTCTGTTTTGATTTAGTCTTGGGGGAAACAAGTTCATTATCTGCTAATTGGGGGCATGTCAAAAGGATGAGGGTGTTGCCATTGAGATGGACTAGTAGTGGGGTTGAAATTAGAATGAATAATTGGTTGAATTGTTGGATCGCCGCTGATTATTTGCTGCCCTGTTTTTGGACAGCTTTGTGTCGTGCCGGAATCACGCTTGTCGGGAAGCTTGTGTTGTTAAAATTGCTAATAGGAATCAAGGTAAGTGGTTCCTAAACCCTTACTCAATTCCTAGGACGCGACTGGACGATTGAAATACGAGGTGTTGTGATGTGACGAAAGTATTGTGGTTGGTGGCATGTGACTTGTGTGGCTTGTATGCCTTGTGATGTTGATTGGTTTGTATACCCTTGCGATGTTGATTGGCTTGTATGCTCTTATGTTGTTGAACGGGTCGTGCGTCCCGCAACGAAGGAAGGATTTGAGAAAATGACATCACGGCCGTGGGCCCTGGCGATGCTCAAGTGTACTTGTAAATACATCGCGGCCGTTGGGCCTTGGAGATGACTGCACGCATTGAGGTGACATCGTGGCCGTGGGCCCTGACGATGATTTGGCTGTGAGCCCTATGTAATTATATCGCGGCTTTGAGCCCTGGCGATACATCCTGGCCGTGGGCCTGGTGATGGTAGAACGATTGGTCCCACTGATGCTTTAGGAGAGTGGCACGTTTATTTGGAGCTAACGTACGAAGCTTGGGTCACAAGAGGTGACACGTGTCTGATGATTGTTTATTTACGCCAAGTACTTTGACATGTAATGATAAATTGCTATATGCCTTTACTTGACTAGTCCCTGCATTTTGTGCATTGTCGTGTGGTCTAGTGGGACTAGGAGTTTAGCTTGGGTTAGGTTTCACTTGCTGAGACGTAAGTCTCACCCCTCCGTGGGACCGTTTTTTTTTTTCAGATCGCAAGGCTTGAAGATGCTACCTACTCGCTTGGGAAACCTAGAAGAAGACAAGGACGTCACCGGGGACAGAAGCTCGACTTAGCAAACTTAGAGGACCATAGGGTCTTGAAATGTCTTTTGGGGGTGGTAGCTTTTTGCTGGACTAGGGGTTGTTTTATTTTTGGTAGTCCCCTTTTCCATAATGTTGGTGGGTTGTTAGTATCCCTACTTCCTTCTTGGAATGACTGATCTTTGGGCTATGCATGTAATGTTTCCCTTCGTTTCTCATTCTATTTGAAGGATTTGGAGGTTCGCAGTTTTCTTGAGTCTTCCGCATGCGAGTCTCATTTGCATTAGACCTTGAGAGTTGATCCTGGGTAAGAATGTTTAAAGTAGGATGTGTTGTGCACGCTGTGAGGAGCGGGGCGTGACATCCTAGTTGAAGTGGTATCAGAGCGAGGTCAACTCGATCCAAAGTTGATTGAGGATTGGAGTAATAAGGAGGAATGAGATCTGGGGTGATTGGGTAGCAAGACTGTAGGAAGGGTTCGCTAGAGTAAGTTGAGTAATGCATGGCATGTGATTGGCGCATGTGATTGGCATCATGAAAGTGGCATTGTTGTGATGATTGGACATGGCCAAGCTTCGTACTGGCATGTGCTTTGATTGCTAATGGTTGCTTGATGAAGCATTGTGTATTCTATTTGTGCTTGTGGCACACTTCTATACTTTAAATTGTGTGCTTTTGTGACTATCTGGTGTATAGTGGTCTTGAAGTGGCTGTTGTTCGTGGTGTATCATAGAATCAAAAGATTGGATTGGTTGACCTAAGTCTTTAATTCCGTGGTGGAATTATAGTGGTGCAGGGAGTATAAGGATGAGCGATCGACCTGTGAGACGTAGAAGACCTAGTGTTAGGGCTTCTAATTCGGGGCCACCTGCGGTAGAGAATCCTGGAATGGGAGATGTGTTGAGGGCCTTGGAGAGGATTGGAAATTTGATCGATAGACAGGCTCAGGATAGAGATGCTGCCATAACCCAAGCTGTGGGCGCGGCCTTGATTGCAGTGAATGCAATGACGGGTACCAATGCAGAGGGCGGAGGTAGTGGTAGCAGTGGCCAAGGCGTTGGAACTAGTAATGCGCAAGCTAATGTAAATGCTGGTCAACATGTGGGAGTTGGCAATATGTCAGGTAATGTTATTGCGCCTCGAGATATAGGTCAATTGGTGGAACAATTTGTGAAGTTGAGGCCACCTTAGTTTAATGGAACTGGTGACCCAGAGTTGGCACCCAGATGGATAGAAAAGCTCGAGAAAATTTTTGGAGTACTGAAATGTACGGATGAGGAAAAAGTACTCCTGGCGGTGTACTAACTGGATGGAACGGCAAGTGACTGGTGGAAGGCCACTAAAGGTGGAGTATTCCCTGAAGGCATTGCTTTGAATTGGACTACATTTACGGAGGTCTTTAATGATAAGTATTTGTCGAAAACTGCGCGAGAAAGCAAGTTGGTGGAATTCCAGAACTTACGTCAGGGTCATTTGACGGTTGATCAATATGAAACAGAGTTTGCAAGGTTGTCTATGTACGCACCGCGTTATGTGGATGATCCAATAGAGAAGATGCGGAGGTTTCGAGATAGATTACGACCCGAACTTCGCAACCAGATGGTAGCCATGAATTTGAGAACTTATAAAGAAGTTTATGAACGGGGCCAGATGATAGAACGAGACATGAGAGAGAGGTCAGCAGCATCAGGATCGCGATTCTCTTCATTGAGAGATAACCGGCAATTGGGCAAGAGGCCGATGATGGGTGACAGACGTTTTGTTCCCCCAATTCGAAGGAACATTGGGAAGCCACCGTCTCAATCCAATTGGAACTGTCGTATCTGTGGGCGAAGGCATGGCAGTGGACCTTGCCCTAGGCAGACAGGAGCATGTTATAGATGTAGGCAGCTAGGACACCAGGCGAAAAATTGTCCGAGTCAAGCTACAGGGAATAGAGCCCAATGACAGAAACCGCAAGCTGGACAGCAGGCTGTGGCTCCGCAGAATGATCAGAACCGACCACCTACACCAGGAAGAGTGTACGCTGTGGCACGCAGAGAGGCGGAAGAAGCACCGGGCGTGGTCACAGGTACGATCTATTTATGTGATCAAGCTGCTTATGCATTATTTGATCCTGAAGCGTCACATTCATTTATATCTGCACAATTTGCGGATTTGGTGGATGTAGTGTTGAAACCATTGAATGTGATATTGTATGTTACCACACCACTGAAGGATAATGTGCTAGTATCATCAGGTTGTACAGACTATAAGATAGTGATTGGTGGTAGTGAGGAAATAATAGATTTGGCTGTGTTACCCATTTATGATTTTGACGTGATTGTTGGGATGGATTGGTTGAATAGACAAAGAGCTGTATTCGACTGTGGTGAAAGAGTAATTCGCTTTTATCCAGAAGGTCGTCCTAGTTATGAGTTGAAGGGAAGTCGTGGAGGGACTTCCATTCCTTTGGTTTCGTCGCTTGAAGCGACAAAGTTGTTGGATGAGGGATGCCGAGCTTACTTGGCTACGGTAGTTGATATGACAGCCGAAGATCCGAAATTGGAAAATATAGCCGTGGTACGTGAATTTCCTGATGTTTTTCCTCAAGAACTGCCGGGATTGCCACCTGAGCGTGAGATCGAGTTTGTAATTGAGTTAGCTCCTGGTACGGAGCCTATTTCGAAGGCACCTTACAGAATGGCGTTATCGGAGTTGAAAGAGTTAAAGGTGCAGTTGCAAGAATTGCTTGACAATGGATTCATTAGGCCTAGTGCTTCGCCATGTGGAGCACCAGTGTTATTTGTGAGGAAAAAAGATGGATCTTTGCGTCTGTGCATAGATTACAGACAGTTGAACCAAGTGACTGTTAAAAATAAGTATCCGTTGCCAAGGACTGATGACCTATTCGATCAGTTGCAGGGAGCTTCGATGTTCTCTAAAATCGACTTGAGAACGGGATACCATCAATTGAAGATTAAGCAAGAGGATATTCCGAAAATGGTTTTCAGAACGAGATATGGACACTATGAATTTAGGGTGATGCCTTTCGGTTTGACGAATGCTCCAGCTGCATTCATGGATATGATGCATCGAGTGTTTAGGGAGTACCTCGATCGTTTCGTGATAGTATTTATTGATGACATTCTAATTTACTCGAGGAGTAACGAGGAACATGAAAGGCACTTAAGGATTGTTTTACAGACCTTGAGGGAACACTCGCTTTACGCCAAATTCAGTAAGTGCGAGTTTTGGTTGACCAAAGTGGCTTTTCTCGGGTATATAATATCTGGAGAAGGGATCTCGGTAGACCCTGCAAAGATAGAAGCGGTGATAAATTGGCCTAGACCTACGACGGTCACTGAGGTTCGGAGTTTTCTAGGATTGGCTGGCTATTATAGACGCTTCGTGGAAAAGTTTTCGTCTATAGCTATGCCATTGACACAGTTAACTAAGAAGTCTACGAAGTTTGAATGGACGAATAAGTGCGAAAGGAGTTTTCATGAGCTTAAGCATCGTTTGACAACGGCACCAGTTCTCACGATACCTTCTGGACCTGGAGGCTTCGAAATTTATAGCGACGCGTCATTAAAAGGATTGGGGTGTGTACTTATGCAACACGGAAGGGTAGTGGCGTATGCTTCAAGGCAACTGAGACCCCATGAGTTAAACTATCCGACGCATGACTTGGAATTAGCTGCGATTGTTTTCGCCTTGAAAATCTGGAGGCACTACTTATGCGGCGAAAGGTTCCAAATTTACACGGACCATCAGAGTTTGAAGTATCTGTTTTCTCAAAAGGAGTTAAATATGAGGCAACGTCGGTGGATGGAACTACTTAAGGATTATGATTGCGACATTCTGTACCATCCTGGGAAGGCGAATAGAGTTGCCGATGCACTCAGTCGAAAGTCTAGTATTGCGCACTTAATTGTTAAAGGATGGTCTGTGCTTGAAGGATTGAGGGACTCGGAATTCAAATTGGAAGTGAGCCAAATGACGAGCTTAATGGCGACGTTGAGAATTGAACCGGAAATTCAAGAAAGGATAAAAGTTTTACAGACCACGGATCCTGAAATCCAGAAAATCCTTAATTTGGATGTGACGAAGAGGAAAGACGATTTCCAAGTAACTGAGGAAGGAATTTTAAAATTTCGCGGACGTCTTTGCGTGCCTAATGATGCAGAGCTTAAAGAAAGAATCTTGTCCGAAGCTCATCGGAGTAATTACAGTATTTATCCAGGCAGTACAAAGATGTATCAGAATTTGCGTCAGCACTATTGGTGGAACGGTATGAAAGTGGATGTAGCTAGATATGTGGCCAAGTGTTTGACATGCCAGCAAGTGAAAGCACAGCACTGTAAACCCGATGGATTATTGCAACCTTTGGAGATTCCGGAATGGAAATGGGAGCACGTAACGATGGATTTTGTTATGGGATTACCGCGGAGTCAGAAAGGACATGATTCGATTTGGGTAGTCGTAGACAGGCTGACTAAGTCTGCACATTTCATCTCTGTAAAGAAGGACTTTGCAATGGACAAGTACGCTGAACTATATATGCGGCAGATCGTACGTTTACATGGAGTACCTATCACGATAACGTTGGATCGAGACCCTAAGTTTACGGCAAATTTTTGGAAGAGTCTTCAGGACGCTATGGGAACCAGATTACAGTTTAGTACGGCGTATCATCCGCAGACGGACGGACAATCGGAAAGGATGATTCAAATGCTTGAGGACATGTTGCGAGCGTGCGTTATAGACTTTAAAGGCGGATGGGAAGATCATTTGCATTTAGTGGAGTTCGCGTACAATAACAGTTATCAGCAAAGTATTGGAATGGTACCATTTGAGGCACTTTATGGAAGAGCGTGCAGAACTCCTTTATGTTGGGACGAGGTAGGAGAAAGAAGTATCATGGGACCAGAATTGGTAGAACAGTCGGTTGAAGTGGTAAAAGTAATCAGAGATAGGTTGAGAACAGCACAAAGTCACTAGAAAAGTTATGCCGATAAGCGACGCAAGCCCTTGGAATTTCAAGTTGGTGATCAGGTTTTTCTCAAGGTATCACCTATGCGAGGCATATCTCGATTTGGAAAGAAAGGGAAATTGAGTCCGAGGTATATAGGACCATTTGAAATTTTGGAAAGGATCGGGACCTTAGCCTACAGACTTGCCTTACCGCCGAGTTTGTCCCAGGTACATAATGTGTTTCATGTGTCAATGCTACGGAAGTATCAGACAGACCCGACGCATGTTTTGGATTACGAGACTATAGAATTGGACGACAAAGTTACATATATAGAGAGACCTATCAGGATCGACGAATATAAGAAGCACGTTTTGAGGAACAAGACGGTGTCGCTGGTCAAAGTAGTTTGGGAGCATCACGGAACTGAAGGCGCTACGTGGGAAAACGAAGAGGCAATGAGGCGTCAGTACCCCCATTTGTTTGAATAATGGATTGCAACAAATTTCGAGGACGAAATTTTTGTAAGGGGGAAAGAGTTGTGACAGTCTGATTTTCCTGTCATTTCGAGACCTTTGACTGTAAGATATCTATCGAAGTATTTCAGTTATATCTCGCTCTAACCTGATCAGTCTTGAGTTAACTAACCGAAGGGGAAAGGCTAACGCGCGACGAGGTACGTGGACCTGGGAAATTCGATTTGAACACGGCGTTTTGACCATAAGGATCGTCGAGGGATATTTAGAACCGAGGCTGATCCGAGAACGATTAAGGAACTCATTGCTAGTGTTATACGATTGGGACGCGAGTGACGCCGCTTAACCAACGTATGATTTGCGAATTTTTCCTAAATCGATTTATGACGATTGCGGCCGTCGGGGCTAGTAATAGACCCTTGCGATTACATGACAACCAAGATTGTCGTAGTTTGGATTTTTCCTGAGTGTGATGAGAATCACAGAGTCGATACGCGTAATGTCCGCAAAAGCCGCCCGTTAGTTCGAGATAAATTGAAATTAAGGACGATGAGAAATCGATCACGATTTGGGGTCTCGAAAATGAAAAATGGAAATGAGGGATTGGTAACAGTGAGTTTGGATTGGACGACGCCTAATTGAAAAAGAAAATTAGCGAAAAAAAATGATTTTTCGGACGAAGGGTGTGAAAAGACGATTTTGCCCCTAGAGCGTCGACTCGATTTTTATTAATTGGACAAGGGCATTTTTGTCAATTGGATATCTCCAAATGTATCAGCCAAAAATTTGAGGGCAATTTTGGAAGAAAATTCAGATTTTATGAAGAAAAGTCCAAGTGTCATCAAATTATGGTGCCTCATTAATTGGTCTTTACACCTAAGCCTTCTTGAAACTTCATTTGATGAGATAGCTCTCTCTCTCTTCTTCCTACAGCTCAATTGCACGACACCACCTTCTGCCTCTTCATCTTCATCACGCTTTCTCCTCCTTCCTCACGTTCAGAACCAGAGCTGCTCAGATCAGAATTTTTCGTCCACTTCATCAGCGCCTAACTTTTCAACCGCTGACAACCAACTCACGAACCATATATCATCGCGAAGACCTCCCTGTTTTCGAAATTTTCCAACTGGAAGCACGCTGATTGGCCACTAGAGGAGCTCTGGCCGGCCAATCTCCCGCGAGTCGACAGAAACTGACAGAACTGGAGGTAGACTCCGGTTTGATTTTCATTGAACCCCTTAATGGACGAATTTTGGGCTCAATTTTTGTGGAGGCCTAGTAGACACATATACTGAGTTGCTGTAAAAAGTTGGGCGAAAAAGAACAAAATTTTGACCTTGATCCATTGTGATGTTTGAAGGGCAGATTCTGTCCCTTTGCAGACTCGGAGAAATTGGCGCCTTTCGAAGGTCATCCGGCGTCGTCTTGAGCCAAAATTTTCGGTGAGGCCCCTTTACATGTAGAACTTTGTGTTAGCAAGAGTAATTGTGGATAAATTGAGGAATTGAGTTGAGATTTAGGGCTGTTTGAGCTGGATTGAAACAGAACAGGGGGTACCCTATTTCGGTTATGTTTTGCTGAGTTGTAGGGGGTTGTTCTTGGTGAAATTGAGTGTAACTTTTGTTGTTGAGACGTACTAGGATGTTTATTGACGTGTTATTGAGGTTTATGTCTCGTGGTTTAGGGATCGGACGAAGGAATTGACGGATTGAAATAGATTGAGCGAAACCGGTTCTGCTTGGTTGGATTTTTGTGTAAACCGGTTCTGTTTTGATTTAGTCTTGGGGGAAACAAGTTCATTATCTGCTGATTGGGGGCATGTCAAAAGGATGAGGGTGTTGCCACTGAGATGGACTAGTAGTGGGGTTGAAATTAGAATGAAAAATTGGTTGAATTGTTGGATCGCCACTGATTATTTGCTGCCCTATTTTTGGACAGCTTTCTGTCGTGCCGGAATCACGCTTGTTGGGAAGCTTGTGTTGTTAAAATTGCTAATAGGAATCAAGGTAAGTGGTTCTTAAACCCTTACTCAATTCCTAGGACGCGACTGGACGATTGAAATACGAGGTTTTGTGATGTGACGAAAGTATTGTGGTTGGTGGCATGTGACTTGTGTGGCTTGTATGTCTTGTGATGTTGATTGGTTTGTATACCCTTGCGATGTTGATTGGCTTGTATGCTCATATGTTGTTGAACGGGTCGTGCGTCCCGCAACGAAGGAAGGATTTGAGAAAATGACATCGCAGCCGTGGGCCTTGGCGATGCTTAAGTGTACTTGTAAATACATCGCGGCCGTTGGGCCTTGGAGATGACTGAACGCATTGAGGTGACATCGTGGCCGTGGGCCCTAACGATGATTTGGCTGTGAGCCCTATGTAATTATATCGCGGCTTTGAGCCCTGGCGATACATCCTGGCCGTAGGCCTGGTGATGGTAGAACGATTGGTCCCACTGATGCTTTAGGAGAGTGGCACGTTTATTTGGAGCTAACGTACGAAGCTTGGGTCATAAGAGGTGACACGTGTTTGATGATTGTTTATTTACGCCAAGTACTTTGACATGTAATGATAAATTGCTATATGCCTTTGCTTGACTAGTCCCTGCATTTTGTGCATTGTCGTGTGGTTTTGTGGGACTAGGAGTTTAGCTTGGGTTAGGTTTCACTTGCTGAGACGTAAGTCTCACCCCTCCGTGGGACCGTTTTTTTTTTTTTTTTTTTTTTTTTTTTTTTTTTTTTTTTCCAGATCGCAGGGCTTGAAGATGCTACCTATTCGCTTGGGAAACCTAGAAGAAGACAAGGACGTCACCGGGGACAGAAGCTCGACTTAGCAAACTTAGAGGTTCATAGGGTCTTGAAATGTCTTTTGGGGGTGGTAGCTTTTTGCTGGACTAGGGGTTGTTTTATTTTTGGTAGTCCCCTTTTCCGTAATGTTGGTGGGTTGTTAGTATCCCTACTTCCTTCTTGGAATGACTGATCTTTGGGCTATGCATGTAATGTTTCCCTTCGTTTCTCATTCTATTTGAAGGATTTGGAGGTTCACAGTTTTCTTGAGTCTTCCGCATGCGAGTCTCATTTGCATTAGACCTTGAGAGTTGATCCTGGGTAAGAATGTTTAAAGTAGGATGTGTTGCGCACGCTGTGAGGAGCGGGGCGTGACATAGAGCAATACCACCGTAACTCACCATAAATTAGCATAATTCTCCACGAATTCACCCAATTGAGTCCAATCCTCCTAGTCAAGGTTTAGGAACTTCTTACCTTGTTCTAAAATTAACAAAAATCCTCCTTCCAAGCACCTCAACCACTCGGCCCTACAATCCCGAAACAGGGCAGCAAACGGTCCTAGCGGAATCAACCAATTCATCAATTTTTCTTGTTCAAATCGCCAATCGACGAAGTATAAACCTCAATAACACATCAATCGACAACCTAGCATGTCTCAACGATGAAATTTAAGCTCAATTTCACCATAAACAGCCCCCTAGAAACTAGTATGCACAGAACCGAAACAGGGCATTTTCGATTCTGTGCATATCTTACTCTAACAGCCGGTATTTCGACCTAAATCCTCAATTTATCCATAAATATACTTGCTAACACAAAGTTCTAAATGTTGGGGAGTCTCATCGAAAATTTTAGCTCAAGGTGACAACAATTTATCGATGAACGACGCCGATTCTTCCAAGTCTTCAACCGGTCAGAATTTGTCCTTCAGTCACAGCAGCAATTCTACATCAAAAATTCATCGAAATTGGCTCAATGTTTTACTCTAACTCAGTACACGTGTGCCGTAGGTCTTCACAAAATTTGAACAAAAAACTCAAGCGATTCGAGGTCCAACGAAGTCCAAACAGCCACTTACCTCATGTTGATTCTGTTTCCGTCGACTCGCGGGAAAATCGTTGGCCGGAGCTCCATAGTGGACCAATCGCTGTGCTTCCACTTGGAAAAGTTCGGCAAGGGGTTAAGCTTCAAGGTGATGGTCAACTCGGAGGCTGGTTGTCCCCGGTCGGAGCGCTGGACGGCGGTGAAGCCGACGGTCCGGGATGGTTGTGACAGAGCGATTCTGCTCGTGAAGGAGAAGAAGAAAAACGAAGATGGAGCAGATGCAGGGGAGCTGTGATCGTGAAAATGAGCTGAGGGGGAGAGAGAAAAGGCTTGATCTCATCCAAATGAGCTTCTAGAAGGGTTTAATTGTAGTGAAATTTTAATGAGTACCATCCAAATTAAGACACTTGGCCTTGCTCTAATAATATCACATTTTTCTTCTCCATTACTACCCTTAAAAATTTCGACTTCCTCAAGGGAAGGTCAATTGACCAAAATGCCCTCATCCGATTGATAAAGCAAGGTCGACGCTTTGGGAGCAAAATCATCTTTTCACGCCCTTCGTCCGAAAATTCATTTTTTTCGCCAATTTTCCTTCTCGATTAAGCATCGTCCATTCCAAAATAATTGTTACAATTCTTCATTTCCATTTTCCATTTCCGAGATCCTATATCTTGGTCGATTTCTCGTCGTTCGTAATTTCAATTTATCTCGAACTAACGGGCGGCTTTTGCGGATGTTATGCGTATCGACTCAGTGATTCTCATCACACATAGGACTACTCAATTACGGCGATTGTTGTTGTCATGTAATCGCAATGGTCTATTACTAGTCCCGACGACCGCGATGGTCATAAATCGATTTCGAAAAAATTTGCAAATCATACGTTGGTTAAGGGGCATTACCCGCGTTCCAATCGTATAACGCTAGCAATGGATTCCTTCATCGTTTTTAGATTGGCCTCGGTTCTAAATGTCCCTCAACGACCCTTATGGTCAACATGCCGTTTTCTTATTGAGTTTCTTAGGTTCACGTATCTCGTCGCGCGTTAGCCTTTCCCCTTTGGTTAGTTGACTCAAGACTGATCAGATCTGAGTGAGATACAACTGAAATACTTCGATGGATATCTTACAGTCAAGGTCTCGAAAGGACAGGAAAATCAGAATGTCACACATGTGATGGCGGTAAACAAAATGATCAATGAGATCATTTGGGCTAGTTGAGTAATGTCTTCAGTAGATGCATTTAATACACTAAGGGACTCAATACCTGAAGAGTGGCATGGATTGATGAATCAAACTTGGTGGCTTGATAACATCAATACATATAAGAAATTTGTGTTACATTTCTTACACAAGTTTATAAGGGTCGGGGCGGCGAAGACATCGTCACTTGGGATGAATGGATCGCGCAGACAGAGTGCACCCTGGAGAAAGACCAATGTTCATCATAGGGGTTTTCCTAAGACGCCAATATGGGCTCCTAATTTTGTCGAAAATCCCCCTAAGGAGCTTATGGATTCCTTACCTTATACAAGGGAAATTACATGGGTAAATCGTCAAACCTTAGAAAGGGTTACAACGCTTGATTATCTTTAATTATTTTTTAAAGTATGTATAGGAAACTTTTTTTGAATTCATGATTATCTGTTGTTGATAATGTAATATATATGTTGTTGTATATATATATTTGAGTGGGAGTGTTCATAAGTTTTAGTAACTATTTGATGAACACGATTGAATGATTGTATTGATATTGGTTTTAGATTAGAATGTCTAGATGATGATGGGGAGCTTAGTGAATCATTGATTTTGGAATCTTTTCTAAAACAATATATCAATATAATCAATATGCATAAATAAAGTTTCATTTGTTGCATATATATAGACTTAAAATTCGTGCAAAATGTCTAATATTCAGATATCATGGCAACGGCTTCAAAGAACATTGTTCTGAGCTCAACAAGGGTGAGAAATTAAATGGTGAAAATTATGAAATCCGGGGCATGAAAATCCAGTATGTGCTTGAGGAGCTTGAGGCATTCGAAGCTCTTAACCTGACCATGACTGAACCAGAGGATGGTTATTTATTTTCATTCCAAAATTTTATGGAATTATATCCCTTCCCTGCTTTCGGACTAATAGATTTTATGTTACGTCAATTTGAACTTGCTCGATCTGTTCAATTGCAACCTCAAGATCTAATAAAAAAAATCAAATAATTCAAATTCCTTTTTCAATTAACGAGTCCCCAAGAGGAATGGCAATGCCGTGAGTAAAGCGATTTCATTTGTTCCACATCTTGATCTCTCTTTCCGATCCGGCAGAACAACTCAAAAGATAAAGAAGTATCGTTAATTTCTTCGTGCTCGTTCCAAGTTCGAAGTACCATTTGTACAAATAAGAATCCCCTTCGTTACATGATTTCAAGCTTTCCCCCTTCGTTTGTTGTGGGTCGCGCCTTACCGCAGGCACTGAATGAATGAAATGAGTGGAGATCTTCCTTTCCTTCCCCCCTTGTTAATTACCAAGAACTTCGTTGCCACTAGTGGCGAAGAAAAATTCTACCGTATTTGGAGGAGTAGGTGAACGTACTCGTGAAGGAAATGATCTTTACATGGAAATGAAAGAATCTGGAGTAATTAATGAACAAAATATTGCAGAATCTAAAGTGGCTCTAGTCTACGTAACACTGCACAGCACAAAAGGGACAAGGAAGCCTTTGCTGCTTGGAAGAAAAAGAACTCAACTGCTCGCATTACGTTGTTGAGCAGTATGGATAATGATATTATGCGAGAGTTCAGGTAACACGAGAATGCAAAAGACATGTGGAACGCCTTGAAGGCTCGATTTGGACAGACTTCTGTCATTAAGCTAAGACAGCTTACAATCAGGTTCGATACATATAAGATGCCACATGGGCAGAATATGAGACAACATCTGAGGAAGATGTCGAACATGATTAGCGAGCTGAAGGATGCTGGTCACACATTGTCTGATGAACAATAAGTGCAGGCAGTGATCCGCTCTTTGCCTAATAATTGAGAACACATGAAGGTTAACTCGACCCACAATGTGAATGTTACGACCTTCGAGGATGCTATGCGCCATCTAGAGCTGGAAGAAGACCGTCTTTTAGCAACTAAAATACAAACAGATGTGCATTTTGCTGGTTCTAGCTCACTTGGAGCTTCGGGTTCCAAGCGCAAGCACCCTAGTAGTTTCAAGAAGTGGAAAGGCAAAAGAGTGGAACCATCTATGAAGAAACCAAAGTTTGAGAAACATGAAAAAGGGAAGCGTCCCGTGAAGAAAAACATTTCAATGATGAAATGTTATAACTGTGGCAAGAAGGGTTACTTCGCTCGTGACTGTGGCGAGCCGAAGAAGGTAGAAACCCTTAACACACTTCAAAGTGTTTGTTATGTCTCAAGTTCTGTATTTTTAACTGAATCTCATCCTTTGTGGACTGTAGACTCAAGAGCCACAGACCATGTAGCCAGAGATAGAAGTGCGTTTATGGGATTTCGACGAATTCCAAGTGGAGCGAGATGGATTTATGTGGGAAATAATTCCAGAGTGGAAGTCAAAGGAATTGGCACTTGCCAACTTATCATGCGTGGTGGACGCACTTTATTCCCGCATGATGTTCTATATGCTCTGGAGATTCGTCGAAATCTAGTCTATGTATTGGTGTTAGTCAAACTTGATTTTAGCATGAATTTCCATAACTGTGGTATGGATTTGTTGTTGGGAACAACCTTTTATGGTTCAGGTTATTTCGTGGATGGTTTTATTGTATTAGATATCGAACATGCTAGTGTAAATGTATGTTATTCCCTATTTACATCTTCCAATTCTAGTGAGAATGATGTGAATATTTGGCATGCTAGGCTTGGTCATATTGGCCAACAGAGAATGAATAGATTAGCCAAAGATGGCTTATTATGCAATATTGAGAAAGTAGAATTGTCTATTTGTGAACATTGCCTAGCTGGGAAAACCACACGAAAACCATTTGGAAATGGCACTAGAGCTGAATTTCCTTTGCAACTAGTCCATACTGACATATGTGGTCCAATGAATGTGAAAGCAAGGCACGGTGCTGTTTATTTCATCACATTTATTGACGATTGTACTCGATATGGATATGTCTATCTGATTTCTCATAAATCAGAAGCATTAAGTTGTTTCAAGAAATTTATGATCTTAGGGGAAAATCAGTTAGATAAGAAAATAAAAGCTTTGAGATCCGATCGAGGTCGAGAGTATTTATCTGATCAGTTTAGATACTTATGTGATGAAAAGGGAATAGATAGACAGTTATCCATTCCATATACTCCTCAACAAAATGGAGTAGCTGAAAGAAGAAACATAACCTTACTTGAAATGGTTAGGTCTATGATGGCACAAGCTAATTTACCAATTACTTTTTGGGGCGATGCATTGCTGATTGTTGCCTATGTACTTAATCGAGTGCCTTCTAAATCAGTCTCTTCAACCCCATATGAGTTATGGACAGATCGGAAACCTGATTTGAGCTTTCTTAAACCTTAGGGTTGCGCTACCTATACTCATGAATCATCTCATAAATATGAAAAATTGGGACCAAGAGACAAAAAGAGTATCTTCATAAGATATTCTGAACACTCTAAATGATATGTGTTCATAGGTGAGCAAGAAAGCGGAAGCGTGACTGAATTTGAATCAAGAGATGTCACATTCTTAGAGAATGATTTTTCAAGAAAGGGAGAAATAAGTGAAGACTGTTCCCTATTTAAGATCTTAGATCAGGATAATGGAACTGCTATATATAATGATCCAAGTGGGAGCAATGTGAAAAGTGGGGAATTGTGTACGAACCGGTCTCAATTGCAACCACTTGATGAATCGGTACCGTTATCTGGTCCAAGTGGAGGCATAATAGAGAATGAAGTACCTTTGGTGGTGCAATCTTCTCCACGGCGAACAAGTCGCAAAAGCATTCCTCGACGACATTTTGAAATTGAGGGGGAAGCTTTCATGATTGCTCCACTAGAAGAGGATGAGCCAAGAAATATAAATGATGCTCTATCTTGCCCTGATAAGAAAAAATGGATGAAAACAATGGAAGAAGAAATGGAGTCAATGAGATCAAACCAGGTTTGGGAACTAGTTGATCTTCCAAAAGGATGAAGAGCCATTGGGAACAAATGGGTTCTCAAAATAAAGCGCAAGGCTGATGGTTCAATTGAAAGGCATAAGGCTCACCTTGTTGTGAAAGGATACAACCAACAGGAAGGAATTGATTATGAGGAAACTTTTTCTCCTGTGGTTAGATTTACTTTTGTTCGCTTTATTTTGGCAATAGTGGCTAGTTTGGATCTAAAATTACATAAAATGGATGTGAAGACTGCGTTTCTCAATGGAGAATTAGATGAAGAAATTTATATGGGACAACCTGTTGGATTTGTTAAAAAAGGCCAAGAACAAAAGGTATGTCGACTTCTGAGGTCGATATATGGCCTTAAGCAGTCTTCTAGACAATGGAATATACGCTTTCATAATGCCATAGTGGCATATGACTTTGAAATGATCAATGAAGATAATTGCGTGTATATCAAAAGATTCAAAGGTCACTTTGTGATTTTGTCATTATATGTTGATGACATACTGATTGCTGGAAGCAATATGGAGTTTGTCAAGATAGTCAAAGGTTGGCTATCTTCAAATTTTGAAATAAAAGATATGGGCGAGGCTACGTACATTCTCGGAGTTAAGATTTCGAGAGATCGTTCGAAAAGATTATTGTCTCTTCCGCAAGAGACTTATATTAATAAAGTCCTTGAACGATTTCGTATGCAAGATTGCAAACCCATTGATACTCCTATTGCAAAAGGTGAAGGGTTAAGCCAAAGAATGTGTCCTAAGACTCTACAAGAGCAAGAACGTATGAAAAACGTTCCATATGCCAGTGCTATTGGAAGTCTCATGTACGCTGTGATGTGTACAAGACTTGATATTAGTTACGCAGTTGGACTAGTCAGTAGATACCAATCCAATCCAGATCAAGCATATTGGATTGCCGTTAAGAGAATCTTGAGGTATCTGAAAGCAACTGCCGATTACTCACTGAAGTACCAAGGAAATGATCTGCATCTTGAGGGCTACACTGATGCTGATTAGGGAGGAGATTTGGATGAAAGGAAATCCACTTCTGGAAATGTATTCTTGTTGAATAATGGCGCCATATCGTGGAGCAGTAAGAAACAACAGTGTATAGCCTTATTCACCATGGAAGCCGAGTTCGTGGCTTTATCAGCGGCAAAACAAGAAGGTGTTTGGCTTAGAAGATTTCTGGATCATTTGGATGTTACGAGAGATGCTGCTAATCATGTGAAGGTTTATTGTGATAGTCAAGCAGCAATAGCATACACTAATGATCGTAAGTTTCATGGCAAGACCAAACACGTAGACATTAAGTATAACTATGTCAAGGACATGGTGGCACGAAAGGAAGTAAACCTACAGTATGTATCTACGCATAAAATGTTAGCAGATCCTATGACAAAGTCAATTCCTAGAAATGTCTTTCTTGGTCAGGTAAAGACTCTAGGACTGCGTAGAGGTTGATGTATTGAATATTTGTATTTTCCCTAAACATTTAATAATTGATGGTATTGTTTGTCAATATGGAAGTCTATAAGTCTATTTGATATGTATATATGATAATGCTTGGTGCATTGTATTGAAAAAGGTATGTCGGACAGATGAGAGATTATCCTACTCACACGGGTAATCGCCTCTGTTCACTGTGTGACGAATAGAGATGAGACAATTTTAAGCTTATTATCTAAGTGATAATTAAGAGCTCAAACTTAAAATATTTATGTCGCCCTAACAAAATGTTAGGATGAGGATTTAAAATTTGTAATGTCTGAAAGTGAAATAGGCCACATATTTCACCTTACCTGTCTTTATTGCCAGATGAGAGTTCTGATGGAAACTCTTGGCTGGAGTTGTTACGTGAACTCAAGTCAGACACTGAGTGTGTCAAAAATGATCATCTGTACGGTATTAAAATGGAAAGACATACGCTCCATGGGGAAGGAGAAAATACTGTAATACATATTTCATATTACGTATGCATAGTCGACCAATGAGAGTTGGCAAAAGTTATGATCTCAACTTTCTTAAGCTGTGTGAGACTCTCGAGGATAAAATTCCTCAATTTTAGTACCCTCATGACTCTTCATTATTCTCGAGATTTCTTTTTAGTGTTTGCTATCTTAAAATGTTGCCTATGGTCATGAAATTGATTCGATCTAAAGGGACACTTCTAGAAAAGCGAGCTGAACTGAGATTGAGAGGTCTAATGAAAGAGGAAGATTAATTTGGAGTTTTTAGTCACATTATGGATTATATTCACAGACCGGTCAATTATGGTTATTTAGTGTAATCATAATTGTGAATATAATATATCAAATTTTAAATGAGATCCAAAAAGAGATATTTATGTGACTGATCGATCTACATCATACTAAAATATATATCTGATTATGCCCTTTTTAGAGCTGTCATATGCTCTCAACGGATGTATGACAACGAGCTCTCAGAGTATGCTGGTCGCACGGGTTATTTGCTAATATGAACTTTGAGAAAATATTAAGAGTCAAGTTTTGTCCTATGTGGACGAATGGGAATTGTTTGCCCTACATGGGCGAGTGGGAGATATTGGATTATGAAGCGTGGGGTCCACATGGATTATGGTGTGCGCCGATGCGGGCAATCACACCCCCCTCTATCCAAGTCAAACGTGAAAAGTCACGTTGATTGGAGTAAGATAAAATTGACGCTTCCCTATCAGTTTCCTATCAAACGACACATTCTATATTCCCCAGAAAAACATAGAGAACGACGCTCCTCCTTTTGACTAATCGTTGATTGGCATTGACGACAGAGAAACTCCAATATTGCAGAGGGCTTTTAACCGGTGAAAGTTAAAGTACGTTCTAGTAATGTACTCTTGTCAATTGGCGATTTAAGTGATCCAATTGGACATGTTTTCGCAAATTAGATCTTAGTGAGAATGGGTTTAGTACCCAACAGATACATTCAATGTACGAGTCTTAATGATGATTTCATGCAAGAGGCATTGCTGCAACAAAATTACTAGTGTTCCATGCAAATTGTCTGTTAGAAAGATTCCTGTCGGGCTAGATCACGAAAGGTCCAATCTCTTGAAAAGCCCCATACCCGATTGTTGATGCACAGGATCCTCCATTGAGCCATAGGAGATGTAGTTTCGACTCTGCATCAGATGACTCTTAAACCAACCAATAGAACTTCTTTTTCTCATTTTTGGTCACATGGCCCAAATACTGAGCAAAACTCGTGTTGATAGGTTGTAGAGGTAATGTCGTGATCTTGGCATTTGCTGCTTCATTTATTAAAGGTCTAGCAGCGATGAACTATGCCAGTAAGTTCAACAAGAGAAGGCAAAAAATATTCGACGACGCTTGTTTCGCCATCTTTCAACTTGTGTCTTGTAGTGGATTTTCTTCTTAATGTTCTTGGAATCCTTTTTCTCTTATGTATAAATGTTTATGTTCAGGTGTTGACCAACCAATCGACTGAAGAGATGAAGTTGTTTGCATGGTTTTGGGCAAACAACAGTAATTTGTTGCCTACTGTTGGCAACAATAGATGATTCTTCTAGAGGTTTTGAAGGTTAGAAGTCAAATTTTAGCAATCATTTCTGAGCTGTATGCACAAGGGATGGTTGAATTAGTTGTGCGACCTAAGGGCAATAACGCTCAAGATTGCGGTGGTTGAATTACAAGCTCATACATCTAAGTTGAAAATGCCGGATTGAGTTTTATTAGAGGCATCAAATGGGTAGGTGGTCGGGTTGGGATTGGGTCGGGTTGAATATGGTCCGACCCATATTGACCCGTCTAACCCGTTTTGATCCATATTCAATGACCCATACCCGACTCGACCTGCAGCCGACCCATACCCGACCCGACCCGTTGTTACCCATATTATTAAATCATACTTATATAACTCATTTAACATGTTTTAAGCTCTTCACATGCATATACTATCAAATAAAAACTTCACATCAGATTAAAAAATTAAATAATAAAAAATATGAAATATAATAAAGATAATATTCCTGAAATACTTTCACGCAATAAAAAAATAAGTGAAAATTTTTCCTTTTTTAAAATTTTTATTACTTTTTTCTAATGTATTTATTTTTTAAATATTTTTTAATCAAGTGAAATTTTTTCCTTTTTTTAAAAAAATTCTGATTTTTTTTTTAAATATTTTTATTCAAAAAATATTTTTATTCTATCTCTTCTTCGGCAGCCGGAGACTAGGGCCGCGGCGACGACCGATGGTGGCGGGGCGGGGGGCAGCGGCGAGCGACGGTGATCGACGGCGAGTGGCAGCGGCGAGCGGCAGGAGCCGGCGACTAGTTATGACCACTAGTTTTTATTTTTTTATTATATTTTCCTTTTCAGATTTCCTTCGTTAACTTATAAAAATAGAAAATAAAAAAAATAAAAATAACAAAGCCTTTTATGGCCCCTGGCCCATGTGCAATTTGTGGGGTTGCACTAGGGTCCAATATGGGTAAAAAATAAGTTTAAGTGTGTGACCCATTTATGACCCATCTGATTCAATTTAAATATTTCAGACTCATTTTTATTGAGCCTTTAAAATTTTAGAATCTATATATAACATATTTAGATGGAAATATGGGTAAAAATAGGTCATTGACCCATATTGATGGCTCTAAGTTTTATGAAGCCATTGTCAAGAGATTTGGTGAGATTACTACTATTGATTTGCATAGGAGAAGAAAAAAATTTCTCTTGAAACTAATATTTTTTAATCTGTGCACTAAATTAAATAAAACATATCTCCTGTGTGCTCACTTATTTCCTACTTTGAGAAGCAATCGAGGGGAATATGCACTAGAACGGGATGCTGGGTAGGAAAAGTTGAGAATAATAATTAATTAATGGCTATATGTGCTTCATTTTTTCCCCTAAAAACGTAGGTCTTTGACTATCAACTTCGAAGTTTCCTTGTTATACTATTGAAACATCTTTAATTGTTTTTTATTACACATGCATTAGGATGGACAGAAAAATGAAAATAATCGCAGCGGGATTTAGTCAGGCAACAATATCAAAATTCATAGTACGAAAACGATATGCTGGAAAACCAATTTGGTCCTTAAAAAAAAAATCGCCAAATGAATGCCAATTCCCTTTATAGACGCTCCTCAATGAAGACTGAGTTTGAAATTGGCAAATGTGTTAAAAAATCAAATACAAAAACTTAAACCAATAGGTGGAGGCAGACTGCGTGAATATCAAGAGCATACATGATCCATTCACAACCGATGTTGGACAACAACAACTACTTCAACCCTCCCTCTCAAGTGTAAGGGGGATTACAAGCGACACATGGAAACTGACTAATGGGGGTGGCCCCACATACACGAAAAGGAATAACACTGGCTTCGATGCCATGTTAAAAAGTCCAACTCAAATGGTATCAGAGCAAGATTCAATCCAAAAGTCAACTCCTTTGTCAATGCTTCCACTTGTCTATTGGTGATGAAAAATCCGAGTTTTTTTTTCTTGCGGTGGTTTTTGGTTTATGCAGAGAGCGATCATCTTAATCAGACCTTCGTTGGATTCGATTGTTCCAAGATAAGTTTGCTAATTTTTTTGTGTTATCTTTCGGATTAGCATGATGGTTGATAATAGCAAATCTGTTTCCGAGATATCAAATAACATGAGATTGAATATACCACAACATGTTTGCCTAACAGAGATAATAGTAAATCTGTTACGATTTCTCGCTAAGAATGCTTACACTTGTGGTTTTTACTGTTTTAGATTGACTGGATGGCTGTTATTTCGATTTTCCTTCGGCCTCTCGATGCGGCCTTCCCTTCTCGCTGGAGACAGAGACGCACGACTTCGAAATTCCAAATGAGCACGGCATCTCCTTCACTCGGGTGACTGCTACTCTTACCGTTGATGTGGGCACAGGTATTGCCCTGGTGGAGTATCGCTTTGTGTCCATATTCATCGCGATAGACGGCCTGCGGGAAGGACCTATACCCCACGACCAATTTGATGAGGAAGATGATGATGGCTGTGATGCGGAAGCAGATGGCGGAGCCACGGGAGGAGGTTCGGCTGCACCAGCAGCCTAGTGGGGAACGGAACACAGCCTGAGAGCTGTTTTTTGAAAGACCGCAAAGACTTGCAACTGAAATTGCGGCATTTTGGTTAGGGACTAATCGGCAGATGTAGCCAAGTAATCCCATGTACATTCGGGTTAGGGAACTCTAAGTCCCAGTTGATGCGATATATTGTCTATGGCTGATGCGGATAGGGTTAACAATCTACGAAATATTATCTACATCGTATTATGTGATATTACGTAATCCTTATTTTTAGGCAATTTGTTAATTTTAGTGGTATTTTGTAATTTTGAATTTTGATATTTTATAATCATAGTAGGGTTAGGTTTAGGGTTAACACCTATATAAGGTGTTTTGTGACGTTTGAGTAGACAGAATATACTTTTGATATTGAAAATTTGAGATTTTCTCTCTCAAGCAAGATTTGATTGTTTGTTCTATCGTTGAACGCTGCGTCAGGTGGTATCAGAGCCTATGGCGACTGGCGGTGGTCTTCGCGACGATGCTCGGAAGACTGGAGCCCCAATCCATGGGGACGGCACGCTGCAACGTTTGGAGCGGCGTTTAATGGAACGCATAGATCGTTTCGGAGCACGATTTGACAAATTGGCGGATCGATCCGACGGTCTTGGCGTTGATGTGAACCGGAATCGGCGGAACGACAGAAGGCCGGGTGCAGATCTTGCTCGTGGTGACCCTGTCAGGCCTGTTCTTGTCCGCAGGCAGAATAACCCTTTATTTTCAGAAAATTATTTCGATGAAGGACGATCTAGTTATGATGGCAGAAATCGTTATGAAGGATTTCAAAGGGGATATCAAGACGGAAGACGGCATTACGACGATCGCGATAGAAGAGATGGCAGACGACGCTACTACGATCGTGAAGGTAACGACTTTAAATTAAAAGTCGATATACCTTATTTTGATGGAAGTCTTGATATAGAAGAATTTCTGGATTGGATTGCTAGTACTGAAAATTTTTTCGATTATATGGAGATCCCTAATGAGAAACAGGTGAGATTAGTAGCTTATAGATTGAAAGGAGCTGCATCTATATGGTGGGAGAGATTGCAAAATACGAGAAAGCTAGAAGGAAAAGAGAAAGTTCAAACTTGGCATAGAATGAAGAGGCTGCTGAAGCAAAAGTTCTTTCCACCCGACTATGAGCAGTTCCAGCAGAAATTGATGGGTTTAGAACAAAATCGTGATTTTTCATGGCGTTCGCGAGATTTTCCGGTTGTTGATTCAGAAGGAGTTAGTGAATCTGTTAATGATAACTGGAGGAAAGAGAGTACTATGAAGGTTGGATTGTTCGATCGAGATGCCGACGAGTGTGAGATCGTCGAATGTACAAAGCCGAAATTTTGTACTAAAGCGGTTAGAACTTTGAATAATGGCTTGGAAAATTCGGGCACTAAGCATGGCGGCTCGACAAAAATTATGGAAGCAATGGAAAGAGACGTAACCGTGGTCAAGGAAGCTTGGCTGGTCGACAGCATCGAGAAAAAAGAGGCACGTCCATCTGATCTGATGGCTTTCTCAAACAGGCCAATTGTTGATGCAAAAGTTCGTGAGATGAGTGGCGGTGAAAAGAAAAGAGTAGATAAAGACTGGAATGTGGAAGCATGCTCCACGAAGTCTAAGGAATCTATGATTGGAGGTTCAGGTAATTCTATTACTCGTGTGATTTGGAGTCCAGATGGTTTATTGTTTGGCGCTGCATATTTGAGACACTTGGTTCAGGTGGATGTTTTTGGCAAGGGCAATAGTGTTAAGTTGAAACTAGAGATTGAATCTCATGATGGCCGTGTGAATGATCTCACGTCTTCTGCCACCGACGAGCTGCAGTTTGTCATAACATGCAGCAATGACGCGACTGTCAATGTTTAGGATGTGGATTTGAGGGGAGGAGTAAATGGGGCTATCAAAATTTGTCAGGAGGGTGATGTTTCAAATCGGCGAATAGATTTGCACATTGACTTGAAAGATTCATTCGTTCCCAACCAAGAAGAAGGAACAGTATGCCCCATAAAAGCAGCTTTTGTGCATGTGGATTGGATCGCGTCCGTTCTAGTGGATGGCAATTTCTATTTGCCTCAACCCTCAAAATTGAAAGAGGCAAAAGACCTTG
Source organism: Rhodomyrtus psidioides (assembly GCA_021437785.1). NCBI lineage: Eukaryota > Viridiplantae > Streptophyta > Magnoliopsida > Myrtales > Myrtaceae > Rhodomyrtus > Rhodomyrtus psidioides. The sequence continues at coordinate 2,906,345 of JAILYB010000047.1, forward strand.
CGCTGCAGTTTTCTAAACCCAGCCACGTCTTTTATTACTTAAGCTATAGTGACGATTCATCCATAGAATTTGAACTTGAAGAAGTTAAAAGCCCCAATGGAAGTGAAACAAACAAGGAAGGAAGTTGTCTACACTTTGAAATGTGTTTTTAAATGCATAAGCTTGAAGATGTGCTTTCAAAGAATTTCTTGGGGCTCAAGCTTATATATTACTTGATTCGTTGGAGAGGCCGTTCCTGGACGAAGCAGACTTCGCAATCTTGGATACAAGATTGAATTTGAAGAGACTGAATTGAAGATGAACCAGATTCGAGGACGAATCTTTTTCCTAGCAGGGGAGAATGATGCGGATAGGGTTAACAATCTACGAAATATTATCTACATCGTATTATGTGATATTACGTAATCCTTATTTTTAGGCAATTTGTTAATTTTAGTGGTATTTTGTAATTTTGAATTTTGATATTTTATAATCATAGTAGGGTTAGGTTTAGGGTTAACACCTATATAAGGTGTTTTGTGACGTTTGAGCAGACAGAATATACTTTTGATATTGAAAATTTGAGATTTTCTCTCTCAAGCAAGATTTGCTTGTTTGTTCTATCGTTGAACGCTGCGTCAATGGCTCAATCCGAGTCTTGTAGGGGCGCGTTAGACCCGCACCATTTAGTCTAATGTCAAGTGGTTTAAGCATCAATCTTGTGTTTATGTGAAATCTAGTACCAAGTTTAAAATGTACTATCTCCATTGCGTGGTAACAATGCAAGAGCCTTAAGGAAATTTTAGAAGTTACAGCCTAGGCAACTTCGCTCTGCTTGTAGTATCATAAGTGAGGTGCTCCAGAAGCACATGTGTTCTAACTTGGTCATCGCAATACCCAATGACTTATGACTCGTCATTCCCTTAAGTATCCAATACTTAATGGTGAACTTAAGAACACACTAGTCTCAACAGGATCATTGATATCCATTCAATAATCCATCGATTGGAAACAGTTTAAAGATTTAGTCTTACAGTGAAACCGTTACATATATTCTCAACGTTTCAAGGATAAGTCCAGTCACAACTGATCTTATAAAATTTATTCATATATGTAAATACATAGACAAATGAATAAACATGTATTTGCCACTAATTAAATAAGAAATTAAAATACAACTGAAATCCCTCATATATAATTATTACATTGTTACTTTAGAGCATATCTCTAACACATTAACATTCTTGGAATTGGCCAGGACCAAGCTGCATGCACATCTCAGTTTCTTTTCTTGTGTTGGAGGAAGAACATAGAAAGAAGCAAAAGTCGAGAGATAAAAGTGGAGGATGAAAAATGAACTCAATCACTTGCTTCCGTTACTCGTTAGTTATGAAACACCATTCATTGCAGTTGAGAGTCTGGAATCAAGAACCAACAGGAAATCTTAAGCACTTCCACCTACAGAAACATGAATTTCTTGGTCGGTCGTGCACTGAAAGCACTTACACTTGTTCCAAGCTTTCTGAGAAATCACAAATAATCGACATCCTTTATCAAATCAAACATGGATATTCTCTTGAGCCATTGCTCGAGTGATACCGCGCCAGACTTCTCATTGTTGACTTGGTGCCTGTGGCATGGGCGTATTCGATAGGAAGCTCTTGAACAAAGCACGTGCATGAGATGGCAGATACATCGGGGCTTCGTGTCCCGATCCAAACACAGCGACGAATGTAAGCTCTTCATATACTTCGATCCAACCTCCGAGCTAATAAAAAACAATAGTCTTGTTTTAGTTTACTGCGAATTACTGCACGAAAGCTTTTCTTGAACTTGATTTGAATTTTCGCTTACCAGATTGTTATGGTTCCAAGGGTACCATTTGTCCTGTATTCTGAGCTCAAGTGCTTCAATGTTGTGCCGAGTCGTTGACAGAGGAATGGCTATATCCGTAGTCCCGCTGCTCAAAAGGACAAAAAGGAACCAGTGTTTTGTTTGATGTTAATGCACTAATTCTACCAATTCAATAGCATCATGATTATATCTCGAATTAATCAAATGTTGCAGACTCGAGATCAAACGCATTGGCATGATTTTCTCTTTTCTTGTTTCTAATTCTAATACGTCTTACCAATATATCCAAATGCACAAACGGGCCTCTACAAGCTCTTTTAGAACCGGCAACATCGATGAACGTCTGTCGCTTTCTACGCAGTTCTTTTGAACCAGTTCACTGCATAAGCTAAACCACATATTCTCCGGAAATTTTCCGTGCCCTTGATTTGTGTGCAATTCTTGTATCGGGGACAATGTCTCTCTAGAGTGTAGTTCACTGGAATATAGGATGGGTCAATGGGGAATGCCTCCTGCACCTCTTTCCTTCTCAAGTAATTAACAGTGTCATTATCTGAGTAGAATCCAAACCCATCTATGTATATAAAATCCTACTTGTAGAGAAAAAAACAAAGCATTAGTATGAAAGGGTTCTTGGGCTTTCAAATCAATCATAAACTTTTTAATTTGTCAACTAAATCCTAAATTTTTTGCAGTTATGTCAATTTAGTCCATTTGACCTATCAGTACTGACTTAGTAAATTTTTAATAATATATTATATTTTCCAAATTTTTAATATATTTTGATAATTTTTTTTTACTTGGCGACCTCTATTGGCCACTGGGCGAGGTCCTGCAAGTCCTCGCTAGCCACTAGGCAAGGGTACAGGGCCGACCTTCACTCAAAAGTTGAGAGGGCTCACAAGCCCTCGATCAGTGGCGGCAAGAGACTGCCTTCCAAAAAGAAATGAAAAGAAAAAAATTGAAAATTTTTAAAAATACTAATAAAATTTGTCATGTCAGTACCGGCGGTATAAAGTCAGCATCAACCAATCAAATGGACTTAATTGAAACCATTACAAAAGGTTTAAGACTTAATTGACAAAAAAAAAGTTTAGAATTGAATTGGTGTAATTGTAATTAGTTGTGTGAACCTTTGGTAATTCTCTCCATCTTGGACCGGTCCCCCATGTTCTCAACATAGTTTCTAACGTTTTAAACTTGGCCAGTATCAATTTTTAGCAACATATTCCATGTCAATCACGTCTTTACGTATGGCAATCTGCTTTTGTCACGTGTCTGCTATCATACCCTCGCCAGTTATCATTGACGTGCCAATGACCGTCAATAGGACGTAAGGAAAATAGGAATAAAAAGGGAAAAAGAAGAGGAAAGAAACTAGAAGGAAAAGAAGAAAAAATCTAGAAATCTTAAAAGATATTGCAAAACGACGCGATTTGTTCAGGTTAGCTGTCCGCTGTCCGTAGATCGTGTCAGTTGAAAGGGGTGGCAAAATTGTGATTAAAGTCAACAACATTCCGCTTGCCAAATTTGGCCAAGACCCAACAAATTCAAGCCAATCAATTTTTCCCGGAGTCAACTTCATGTTGATAGTGATGATGATCGAGATATCTGAAGCACATCGATTAGGACTATAACGGGAGAAATGGAATTAAGGAATAATCAGATGGAGAGTGTAATTAGAAGAGTGATTTGACCATTGCACGTAATTTCCAGCCAGAACATCCAATATTTATTTTTTTATGCCGAAATGAATACAAGGTTACTTTGAAAGAATTGAACTTTTGCTTGGACACAATCCGAGTCTTGAACTTGAGAGGCCACTTAAATTCCAAAGTAGGTTACTAACGTCATGGTTCAAATAGAACATGAGTCAACATAAAAGGGATTTGCTGATCCTGTAAGCTTTTTTTTCAAAGTGCTAGAATGGCAGATCATCACATCGAGCTACTTTTTTGCCTCTCACTGAACGTTCCACTTCTTCAACTCCTTCCAGTTGGATAGATCAGGTAAGCGTAAGGAACTACAGCATCCGATATAGAGACTTTCTAGTGATTCCACTCTATCAAGACCTTGAATCTCAACTAGTTTTGGACAGTCCTGTACTTTGAGGACCTTAAGATTCTTCAAGTTAGATAAGTCACGAGACTCGACAGTCGACTTATCTCTAATTTGAAGTCTGAGTCTCTCACTTGCTCAAGCAAACGCCACTCATGCATCTGTAATTGAGCAATCACTGATTTTCTACTCATGGCATCAGCAACCTTATTCGCCTTACCCTGATGATACAAGATCTCGCAGTCATAACCTTGAGCAATTCCATCCATCGGCGCTGCCTCATGTTCAACTCCTTTTGAAAGAACAGATACTTAAGACTCTGGTGATCAGTATACACCTGAAAAATTTTCCTAATTGTCTCCAGATCTTCGAAGCAAACACGACCGCAACCAACTCTAGGTCATGTGTATGATAGTTCGACTCGTGCGGTCTCAACTGGCGAGATGCATACGCTACTACTTTACCATGCTGCATTAAAACACAGCCCAGTCGTCTAAGCGAAGCATCGCTATAAATCTCATAACCTCCAATATCACACGGAATTGTCATAACATGAGCCATAGTTAGCCTATGTTTAAGCTCTTGGAAACTACGTTCGCACTTGTCTGTCCATTTAAACCTTACATCCTTCTTCAACAGGTTCGTCAAAGGCGGGGCTATAGGTGAGAACCTATCCACGAATCGTCTGTAATAACCTGCCAAACCCAAGAAGCTTCTAATCTCTGTAGCGGTCGTCAGTCTTGGCCAATCCATAACCACCTCAATCTTAGACAGATCCACCGCAATACATTCGCCAGAAATCACATGGCCTAAAAACGCCACGCGAGCTAGCCAAAACTCGCACTTGTTGAACTTGGCATACAACTGATGCACTCTCAGAGTTTCCAGAACTACCCTTAAGTGTTGCTCATGATCTTCAAAACTCTTCGAGTACACCAGGATGTCATCTATAAATATAATTACAAAACAATCCAAGAACTCCCTGAATATCATGTTCATCAAATCCATAAAAGCAGCAGAAACATTCGTCAATTCAAACGGAATCACAGTGAACTCATAATGTCTATAACGCGTCCTGAATGCCGATTTCGGTATATCCTCTTTATTGATTCTTAGCTGGTGATAACCCATCCATAGATCAATCTTAGATAATACTGATGCTCCCTGTAACTGGTCGAACAAATCATCAATCCTCGGTAGTGGGTATTTATTCTTGATCGTCACTTGATTTAGCTGTCTATAGTCGATACATAGTCTTAGAGATCCATCATTCTTCTTGACGAACAGAACAGGCAGTCCTCAAGGCGATGTACTAGCGAAGATGAACCCTTCATCTAACAACTCCTGCATCTGTGCCTTAAGTTCCTTCAATTCCGACAACGCCATCTTATACGGCAACTTAGAGATCATTTTCGTCCCAAGAGCTAACTCTATCACAAACTCAATTTTCCTTTCTGGTGGTAAGCCAGGTAAGTCCTGAGGGAAAACATCTGGGAATTTACAGACAATTGCAATGTTCTCCAACTTAAGCTCATCAACAGACGTATTAACTATAGAAACCAAATAACCTTAGCAACCACTCTCCAACAGTTGGGTCGCCTCTAGCGACAATATCATCACAGTCGAGGTTCCTTGTAGATTTCCCACAAACTCAAAGCTAGTACCATCCATTGGATTAAACCGAATCACCTTATTAAAATAGTCCATCGTGGCCCTTTGCTTCGTTAGCCAATCCATTCCCACAATCAAGTCAAAATCATACATCTCTAGCACAATCAAGTTTATGTTACTTTCATGACCATCCACAACAAGTCTACAATCAGAACAATTTACTGTAGCCACGACACTATCCTTTAACGGCGTAGACACTTTAAACATAATATCTAAAGATACCAAGCTCAACTCAGACAACTTAACAAACTGATCTGCAATAAACGAATGCGTGGCACCCGAATCAGACAAAGCATAAGCTACTTGGTTGTGCAAGAGGACCGTACCTGTAACGGTCGACGAATCTTTCGCTATTTCCCGGGTGACAACAAACACCCTTCCTTGCGCCGGCGGACAATTCTAAAATTTTGGCGGCGCAGCTCCTCTAGGCGGTCCTCCTTGCTGTGCCGACGCTTGTCTTCCCTGCCTCTACGGGCAGTCCTTCACCTGATGGCCTAGCTGGCCACAACCCAAGTAGGCACTACTTTTAAACAGGCACGGACCAAGCCCATGCCTCTGGCGGCACGGATTACATGCCTCATTATGGCGAAAGATTGGATCACTGATCACCCCTTGACGATTGGGTGGGATGCAATGCTTGTTGCTAACATGGGCTTCTTCCCTTGCCTCCTGTCAAACTTATTCGGGGGCGTAAACCGCGATCTAGATGCGATAGTATTCTCAGCCAAATCTTGCTCCACTATTTGGGTTCTCTCATAGATATCGTTGTAGTCCTTCATATAGAGAGGTACTAGCCAACTCCGGATATTGAGTCTCAGCCCGTCCTTAATCCTTATCGCCTTATCCTCAGGCTTTGCTACCATTCTCGATGCATACTTAGAAAGCTCAGCGAACTTGGCTTCATATTAGTCCACGGTCAACTGATCTGGCGCAGACGAAAGAACTCAGCCATCTTCTATTCCCTCGCAGTATTTGAGAAGTACTTGCCATTAAAAGCTTCCATGAGGGCACCCCACGTTGGGGCCGTGCCCTCGGAAAAGACTCTGTCCCTCGAAGCTCTCCACCAAAAGCTCGCATTCCCTTGCAACTGATAGACAGCCAAAGTGATTCTTTCCTCCTCCATACACCTCAGAAGAACGAACGTCTTTTTCAACTCCTCAATCCACGAGGTTGCAGCCTCAGGATCTCCACTTCCAATGAACTTAGGCGGCTGCATCCTAAGGAATTGCTTCACTAACCACTGGACCTGGCGCCCTTCATTCACATCTCTAGCAGTAGGGTTTATAGGTGGAGCTCCAATAGCAGCGACGGAAGCAACATTCAGATCTCTAACTTGCTGCCCCATGAGATCCCCAATGGCTCCAAGTGCTTGCATAACTTGAGCCATCGTCGGCTCCTGCATAGCAGCGGGTGCTCTTCCATCGCCCACAATCTCATCGATCGGCATGACAAGTCTCGTTCACGACGATCGGGGCGCTCTCCTGCCGCGTCCGCTCATTAAGCAGATAAGAGACAGACTCCTGCTCACCCCAAAGCGCAACACGGTCAGAAGGCAGCCCAACGACTTAAGGCACAAATAGCAATCACAAGAACAAAGCTCATAAATCTATTAACTTTCCCATTTCCCAACACTTCTTATTACTCCAGGCCAATGACCAAATGGATCAGGCTGACCTTGCTCTAATACCACATTGAGAGGGGATGTCACGCCCCGACTCTCGAGCTCGCGACATCCCTTGCCAAATCACCACTAGGTCACAAAGGATAGCGTCCCAGACTAACTATCGACCTACGAACGTACTCCACATGCGAAACGTGCATAACTTCCAAACAACAAGATCAACATGGGATAGAGAAGCAGGAAAACCAGACAATCAAAGCACAAGCATAATACTAATAAGAATACATGATCCTTAACCTTGCAGAGCTATCAGCTAACATATACAACCATATGCTTCGGGGTAGCCCTCTAAGACTCTCCAAAAAGGTACATGAGTCGGGTAAGGTTAACTTTCATCTACTCCAAAAGAGTACTCCCACAAACTGATAACATCAGCTCTCCAATCACAAAAGATGACCCAACCCTCTAGGGGGTAAAAACAGCATCCGGATCGTCGTAACCAATCGGGGGAGCCGAGTCGTCGGGGTCGTTAGCTGAACTCTAACTAGAATGAACAAAGGGGGCTATAGACAGCTATTGAAGGTGGCGGAGCAATGACGGAACAGAACCAGGGCAAGTAGGGGACTCGCGCGACAAAAACATGGGAGGTGATCCGGGGCCGATTCCGAGCTCCACGAGCGATGACAAACTTCCACGAGCTCAAGTGTACTAGAGAGGGGTTCAAAGAGATCGTTGGAGGTGGAGGCAAGCAGCGATGGTGTCGGGTTTGGCCGAGCTCGAAGCAAACCCGAACAAGACCCCGAAACAGAGTACCTCGGCTCTCGGGTCTGTTCGCGATGGCTCCGGTGGTCGTCGGGCGAAGAGGTTACGTCTGGGTGGTGCTCAGGAGGTGGATGAGTGACGGTAAAGTGGTGGGAGGTGGCGGTGGCCCCGCAAATGACCGGAGGAGGGGCTGGAGTTCTCGGGTTAATGGAGGCCCAAGCAGGGCACGGCTTCTCGAGCTGTTTTCGTGGCTTTCGGCAGCCGACGACGGTGCCAAAGAGGTTGACGGTGGTGGTAAGGGAAAGCTGGACGTGGTGGTCGACAGTGGTGAGGTGGTGGTCGCACAAAAACAAACGAAGGAGAGGAGGGATGGAAAAGGAGGTTTGGTCGGGGGGTGTTCCACAAAATGCAAGAGAGAGAGAGAGAGAGAGAGAGAGAGAGAGAGAGAGAGAGAGAGAGGGGGTGAGCATGAGAAGGAGAGAGAAATGTGCAGTAGAGAGAGAGTGTAATGAGAAGTGATGGTTTAGTGGAGGCTTGACTAGGTGGGGCCCACTTAGGTTTAAATGTTTTTGTCTCATATGCTTGAATAATTGAGGGTAATTTGGTCTTTTGACATTTTAGGACTGAACGAAATTTGGTACACTAGACAAAGGGGAAATTTTGATAATTTCACAAGTTAGGCTCTGTCGGGATTAGGCTCGGGCGCGATGATTGAAATCTTAATTTGTGGCGGCCAAGAATCTCGAAACCTAATCTAAGTTAACCGAAGCTTCAGAATTCGTCAAATTATCGTCTCTTTAGTCCTTACGATCCAAAATATTTTATCGACTGAAATTTAATTTAATTTCCTTTTATTAAATTTAGAAACTTACTAAAGTTGAGCCGTCACAGAATTTACCTGAATTTGAGTATAAACTTCATATTTCACATTTACCTTATGCACATAATTTTAGAAAGGGGCAATTTTCCTTAAAATGATATGCCATGCTAATTATCATTGATACAACCAACAATACATGTCAAACCATGAACATGTAATTGATAAATCATACTCTACCTTGATAAATCATACTCTACCATATCTGTACGTGGTGCTTATATGTGAGCTTGCACCTGTATTTCACAAAAACAATATAGAAATACTTGAAAATACTCAAAAATACCCCCACAAAATACACATATTTAGGGTTCCGCATATATTTTCCATCCATATATCTATCAAACATGTAAAATAAATATATCAACTTGTAGAGCACGAGCATACGAGCTCGCCGGTACCTGGAACACCTCCATCGAAACCTTTCATGCTCCTTCACGTGCCGCCTGAAGTTTCGGCGCGTGAGGCCCACGCGCGACACGTGTTGAGCACTTGTTCCTGTCTTCAGCCAGTTCTAAAACCGGTCTGACCGCTCCTTGACCGAACTTCGCAAATCGAGTTGAGGCGGTCCGGTCGAACCGATCAACGACCGATCCAACCGAACGGTCCGAGTCAACGGTCAACTGATTCGGGTCGGGTCAGGTCTATACCCGGCTGAATGACGTCGGCCTTGCACGTGCGGGCCTTGTCAGCGCGTGAGGCACGTTGCCGACACGCGACCGTATAGGCACCGGTGCGTGGCCGCAGTGGCGGCGCGTCCAGCGGTCGCCGGTGATGATCTTGATACGATTTTGCTCGTCTCGTCGAGCTCTTTATGAATATATAATTTTTTTTATTTTGACAAAAATAAAATTTCGCTGACCCAAAGCTAATGTAGGCAACGGAGGCCCTTTCTTGTCCGGCCAACCATGACATGCACACACTTTCGTCGGAGGCACATGGTTGAGTGGCTATAAAGTTGAAGGGACCTACGTTGATGAAGTTTTTAAGCTCGGACTTGAGATCAGCGGTTAAGGTTCGTTCCAACTCCTCGAAACTGTTCAAGAACACCGCAGCTGCTCTTCGCAAGGCTCTGCCCTTGTCGCAAAGCATGCGGGAGAAGAGCGAGTCCAAGTTACCGAACACAACTCCTTCTGGCAAGTCCCTGATGCGCACTTTCGACATTCCTGAGATGAATTGCAGGGTCTCATCTTCCTTGCTGCGTGCGTGGGTAGACGGAATACAAAGACGATGATGCGTTAAGTCAGAAGAGATGATGATAGGGAGGGGAGTGGAGGAGAGGGGGAAAAAGGAAAAACAGAAAAGAAAAGTCCAAAAGATTCCTTCGGTTAGACCATTATTTGAAATGATTTGAGCACTCTTGGCCCTTATAACGATGTTCACATTAGATCCTTATTTGAGAAAATGAGATCGGTTCGGACTTTTTTTTGAAAATTTCCCAAAAATTTACCTTAGCTATAAAATAAAGGATGCAATCTAGATACCCATACGAATTAAAATGTCGATCCATATGAATTAAGTTGTAGTTATCAATTAATTTTATGGTACGAATACTCATAAAATTAATCCACAAATCAACACATTCTCTCAAGAAAACGGAGAATCAGAATTGGAAAGAAAGTGTTGTTAAATTAAAAATAATTTTCTAAACCAAACGGCCAGTCTCAACATAGTTTCGCCAAAAAAAAATGAAAAGACATCATGGGCACCCCTATGTAAAATGGTTGCATACATAAACAACTAAACGATCAAATATTAATTCAATGAGAAGAGTTATACTTAAAACATGTATACATCTTCTGACAAAAACAAACACTTGTACTCCATTATATACCGAGGATCGAATTACACGTATATGATAATTAATCTCTAGAGGTTGTAAAGAAATAACAAATAGCTTGATCGTGTAATACATAAAAACAAAGAAAATTCACCATCGCAAAATGAGTCCTTAAACAAACATAAGCTTCACATTTATTACTTTGACCACAAGTTCCTCCAAGCCTCAAAATTCAGGATTCGCTTATATGAAAAGCGTTTTCCATGTAGCAGTTCTTCAGCTTTAGGTAAGCTTCGCAAGGAACTGCCGCCTCTGATGGCAAGATTTTCTAGTGATTCCAGTCTCAGTTTTGGACAGCCGGATACTACAAAGTCCTTGATATTTTTAAGGTTAGATAAGTTGGCCAACATCTGAAGGAAGGGACAATTAATAATCAACAAGACCTGTAGATTCTCCAAGTTGGAAAGGTCAACAGCCTCAAGAAGATTGCAATTGCGAAGCGTAAGTTTCCTCAAACTAGAGGGAAGCCATCCAATCTGACGCAGGTTCGTGCAGTTGATGAGTTGAAGTTCTTTTAGACAGCGAAGCCAACCCAAATATGAACTTACGTTTGTTATACCTGGAAGTCCCAATATACAGCATTGGCTGTAAGGTCTCCCTTTTGGAAGAAAGCGGGGGTTAATCACTGTTTTAGGGCGGACAAATTTTTCGGGATCACTTCTGGATCCTAAAAATGTAAACCCGTCAGGATCACTTTCGGATTCTAAAAATGGCATCCCCGACCCTTCAGGATCACTTTTGGATCCTAAAAACGTGATCTCATCATGATCACTTTTGGATACTAGAAATGTCAACCCATCATTGCTGAAATGTAACTCCAGCTTTCTTAAATTCACAAGGTTGGAGATCCTTGGAGCTACATCTGTGGCTTTTGAGGACAGGCATAGACTCACCAAACTTGAGGGAAGCATTGGTACATTCTTCACTCGAATTCCTGTTAATTTCAAAATCTTCAACAAAGGGAGTCTCTTGATATCACTAGGAATGAGCCTTAGTCGCGAGCAATCCTCTCCATACAACTCTTCGAGTTTCTCCAACATCCAAATTGCCTTAGGTAGCTTTTTCACATTACTTCCGTTCATCTTCAACACTTTCAAGCTTTGTAGATTGACAATAGCGTTTGGCAACTCTTTAATGGCAGTGAACGAGACATCCAACTCAGCTAAAAATTGCAGGTTTCCAATCGAGTCGGGAAGTGTCCTTAGCCTGGGAAATCCACAAACGGCCAAGCACTCAAGATTGACCAGTGCTCCGATTGAGAATGGGACATCACTAATGTGTCCAGAGAAAACACAATTATCCATGAGCAGCTCTGTCAAAGCTTTCAAAGAATTTAATTCACGAGGCAGCCCTCGGAGATTGCAACATCCATTTAGGTTCAAGTGCTTCAGGCATCTCAGATGACCAATTGATCCATCAATCCGTAGCAAATTAATACATTCTTTCAGAACTAACCTTTCTAAGGACAGATATGCAGAGAGGTCAGGAGTTGTGCGTAACCCGAGGCAATATGACAAATTAAGGACCTTCAACCTCGTAGCCACCTGTCAAATGATTATGTATACTCAAATAGTTTGACTTATAAATCGACTAAGGAAGCATTCCACCAACGTAACTTCACGGGTACTGTCTGTGCATATCCATCTTTTTAATTAATAACAACATAGAGTTTACCCTCCACATTTATTTATTTTTTTGGTCAGGCATCTAATTTTACTTAAAAAGTACTTTTTGTGTTATCTGAGTAGATATAAATCTATATGGAGCGTAAAGTTTCTTTAGCAAATTAACATGAGGTCAGTATCTTTTTAAGAATCATATTACTAATTTTTTCATACTAGGATTTTGTTAAAGGAAGTCTCTTAGACACCAATGTGACGAAATATTGGTACCTTCTGTGCACTGTATTGTTCGTATTATCCGTAATCAGTTTATTGAAAGTCAAATTTTTTTATTGAGTCATATAAATAGGAGTTCAAGATTAGTGGTTTCCCTTATAATTGTTATAATAACATAATCTGAACAATGTTTATAAATTCCTGTTAATTAGATTTTATGAACTGCCGACCTGTGCAGAGAAAACCAGTGAAAATTTATTTTAAGTTACCGTATTGGTGATATTAACATAGATAATATCACCTGAGAATACAATTTTTTTTCACAAAAATCCATAAAAAAAATATATTTTAACGTGCAGTTCTTTGAGACAAGGGTTAAACATTTGTAATACCAATATATGAAATAACCTCAGTTTGAATTTAAAAATTTGAGAAAAATATACCAAAAAATCAAAGATATAGTTTCTCTGTCTTTTTAATAAGGTAAAACAAATGTTGCTTATAAAGATTTTTTTACACATTAATTATTGTGATGGGTAACATGGGGATTAATATGATTAAAACACATGTCATTCATCCAACGGTAGATATGTGAATAATTTTATTTTCTTGGTGAACCTAACAAAATTATCTTTATAAAAAGACCTGCTCAGGTAGGTAAAAATTATTCAAGAATAGGAAAAGTGTTAAATCTAGACTAAACTTCATTAGCACGTATGAGTAGATGAAGACAGGAGAATCACAATTATGTCGATTTAATCCTAATATTTTTTTACCAATTGAGTCTTAACATTTTGCGATTATGCCAATTTTATTTATCCAGCCTTTTTTTTTTTATCGAAATCGTTGACATAGCATAGTCAACGTAGTTTTTTCTTTCTCTTTCTTTTTTTCTTCCTCCAGTCAGTAGCCAAGAAAGAAAAAATAAAAGAAACATAAAAAATAACTAAAAATATTAATTATCAAATTATTAAAAATTGTCAAGGTTAGTATCGACTACGTCATGTCAGCGATTTCTGGCCAACATTCGCTGGATAGATTGAATAAAGGTCAAAGGTTTAGGACTCAAATGGTAAAAAAGGGTTTATTTTTGAATTTGCACAATTTCAATAAGCTTAAGATTTTTTCCTAATAATTTTCCCGACTAAGACCGTAATCGCTTGAAGGCAATAAGAAGAAATTGAAGAGAAGGTTCAGTTCCTTCAAAGAAAGGCAACAGTCGTGCATTATTTTTTGCGACATTAGTCGTTCCCCAAGTTTATTAATAGTCTAATTTTTTTTTGTTAGATATCAATAGACTTATTCAGAATGTTTTTCTTTTTTTGGGAGATGGGCTGATACAATACGAAATATAGATAATTTATGTGTAATTCCGTAGAAATGAATTCATGAACTAAAACAAATATCCGTTAACTTTGTTCACTACTTTAATCTGCCGTATGATGTCTTGTTTAATTGTATATTTTTACGGTATTACTTTAGACATAAACTAATCGTATTAAATGTAGTTTCATACAGTAGCCAATTCCCATAAGTACTATTCAGTATCTCACGGAAACATTATATACTAATCATGGCACTCTACTTCGCAATTACAACACGGTGCAACTACTGTTTAGTGGCAGTTATACCAAACAAGATTGGACAAATAGAAGGTAAAGTAATTCTTTTGATTAAATAAACTTCTACCTAGCTATAGCCTATAGTGATCGGTTTGAAAACATTAAAAGAAGTCGCACTCTGCAGCGCAGAACTGGTATACAGGCACATCCTTTAAGAGCTTGATTTCAAGTTCAGTTTGTTTCATTAAAAATGAGTGACTTGAAAAATATTTTTTGAAAAATGATCGCTTAAGTTGCCTGAAAAAACGAATGAACGAAAATATTTCATTGCTTCCGCAAATGTTTGGACACAAATTGTTATCCGCGATGAAAATATTTATCATTGGCTAATTATTTCAAATGATTCATACGATCATTTTTTAGGAGTGTTTTTCATATCATTCATTTTATTCCAAATAAATGAAGCCTTAGTTTACCTTAAAACCCAAAGATGACAATCCTCAACCCCTTGCAATGCACGAGCTTGTGTGGGAACAGAAAGGTGGACAGATATTGTCATGTAAAAATTTGCCCATACCTTAAGTTGAATCCAACCGTTCCAGTCTTCTGTTATTTGGGTCCGCGATAGGTCAAGGATGAGTAGATTTCTGGGGCAAAAGTCGGTCGCCTGCAAATATGAAGGGCAATTCTTCCAAGAAAGCCATCTTAGTTCTTGAAAGAGATCCTTAAAGTCTCCGGAGAGGTTTCCATTTGTCATTTTGAGGAATCTTATATTTGGCACTTCCGTAAAATTTTTCGGTTTTAAAACAACTTCGCCAAAGTCCACACAAACCGCTTCAACAATCTCTGTTCCCTGTAACGACCATATAAAGTTCATTATTAACCCAGGCAAGCATGGATTTCTACAGCATTTTTGGTCCCATAAAATCCCTAAACAGAGTAACTTCATCGGTAGTCTTCCTCGGAAGTACAAATAAGCTGGAAAAAGAACATTTCTAGACAGATTTACGCTATAAAAAGTAACAAGGTGTTGCACGTAGCTTTACCTTCTTCCTGATTGTCATATCCAATGCTTCTTTATGATTCCACACCCGAGAACGCTTTCCAGGATTTTTGCGATTTTCATTACGTACGATGATCCTACCTAAGTCTTTAAGCTGGTCATGCATCCAAAGCTCATTCTTTACTCCAATTTTCACCAAGGACATCAAAAGCAGGACATCAATCCCCTCATCTGGAAACAATTCACAATCATCCCACATATAAGTTGCATCTCTCTTATTCTCTCCGGTTAGAAAGCAAGCAATATCAAGAAATAGTTGCTTTTGCTCTCCATCTAAAGCCTCATAGCTTAACATTAACTTTTTCTCCACATCCTCATGGAGATGGCTTTCCATCCTTTTTAATGTATCTACCCATGCTGCTTTTCTTTTTTGGTATAAAAATGAACCCATCACTTCAATGGCCAAAGGAAGCCCGCCAGTTTTTGCAATAACATTCTTAGATAGACTAAGAAAGTCACTTGGAGGATTGTTGCTTCTAAATGCATGCTTGCTAAAAAGCTGTAAAGATTCTTCACTATTTAACTCTGCAACTTCATAAGTAAAACTACGGTCAAACTGATCTCGATATACAGACAAAACATCTTTATCTCTCGTTGTAACCACAATTCTACTTCCTGAACCAAACCATTCTCTTGTTGCTGCTAGTGCCATCAGTTGTCTCCTATGATTTACATCATCAAGGAAAATAAGAACTTTCTTTCTCTTAAGTCGTTCTTTGATCATATTTTTCCCTTGATCGATGCTGAAAACCTCAATACCTTTCTCTCGAAGGATATCATGCACTAGTTGCCTTTGCAAATTCAGAAGACCACAATTTGAACTTTCTGATGCTTGTCGTATATCTGAGATAAAACTACAACTTTCAAAATGGGCAGATAGCTTGTCATAAATGACCTTGGCAAGAGTTGTTTTGCCTATACCCCCCATTCCACATATTCCAACGAGCCTTACATCCTCATATTCAACACTCAACAAATCTATTACTTCATCCATTGATTGGTCCACACTGATCAAATTATCAGATAGATGTATCGGAGACACCTTAAGCTTAATCAAAATTTTACGAGCTATTAATCGCGTGAGTTCTCCATGGCTGCATAGTAGTAGAAAGAGCACAATTAAGTGACTGTATTATTAAAGCGGGCATGCATATGTACAAAAACATTCAATGATGTAAGTCAGCCACAAAATGTGGGACACATAGGGACAAAAATAATGCATGACTCTACGAATTCATTCAATCATAGTAATAGGATATAATAAATGTTTAATGAGGGTGATGATTAAGAACGTGGAGTTCTAGATGATTCCTTCCAATATTCATTGCACGCGAGCATGATTCGGGTGGCTGGATTTAATAGCTGGAGCTAGAACTTAACCGTGGGGTCGTCCTGAGTTTCTTCTGGAATTGGGACACAAATTAGTCCAGAACTTAACCATGGGGTCGTCTTGATTTTCTTTTGGAATTGGGAACCAAACTAGCTAATCTTGCGACCGGCTTGGAACAGAATAGGCCCCTTTTTAATTATTGTCTATTTTGTTTTTGACTCCCTATTTACAAGAGCTTGTAATTCACATTTTGTACTGTAGCACTGATTATTATTATTATTTTGGTTGAAAACTGCAGTAGTTGACAATAATGCGGGGAGTCTATTTACACGAAGACTAACAAAACGTAATAAGATAAGTACAATATCAAACATAATCTGTTATATAAGTCTCGAGATTTGAGCTCAAAGTGAAAGTATAAATATTTTGAATTGGATATTCATATTTTGCATTTGATGAAATCCTTATAATTTAATTCATTTGCGAGATTGAAAGATTATTTCGGCACGCAACAGAAGTCCGATACTTTTCATGTGGGGAGATCACCAAGAGGGAGCCCAAGTCCAAGCCCGTCAATATATCCAGTTGGACCCATCTTCACTCAAAAGCTTAAGCCAATGAGTTATGGACCAACTTGTGTATATTAACTGATCAGTACCACATCAATTCTCCGATGTGGGACTTCCCTAACACACCTCACATGTGCATCCTAACATAATCAGCGAGGGATATGCAGTATCAGATATATGCATAGTTCTCAAGGATATGCTGAATCAACTAAATATCCTAATATTTCTAATAGTAGCACTGATCAAGAACCAATCTTTTTATATAATAATCTCACATAATAAGTGAGTCGATAGTGGACATAGTTGTTAAGGCGACAAGGCAACAAGGTGAGCAGAGGCCTCTAAAACGCCTAAGTGATTAGGCGCCCGCCTAGTCATCCGCAAGGCGATAAGGCGACATTGTAGCTAAATTTTTAAATATATATGTATAATTGTATATTTTATATTTGTACTTCAAAACTTACATTCATGATTCAACAGAGCAAATATATACATGAAAGATTAAAAATAAACAACTTTTAATATAGTAAATATATGCATGAAGATGATTAAAAATAAATAACTTTTAATATTTGTACTTCTCAAGGCGCCCAAGACGTCGCCTAGGCGTCCAAGGCGCCCAAGGCATCCACAAGGCGACACCTAGGCAACCAAGGCGCCTGCCTTGAGGAGAACCAGCAAGGCGCCCAAGACATCGCCTAGGCTTCCAAGGCGCTCAAGGCGTCCATAAGGCGAAGGGCCGAATACCCCCCCAAAAAAAAAAAATCAAATTTAAGCATTTGTGACAATTATATCCAAAACTTTTTTTGGGGTTAAATTTGTATTTTTTTTGTTAAATCCAAAACTTTTTTTTATCTCATAGAAAACCTCAAACTTTTACATTTATCCCAATTCTACTTTAAACTTTTACTTTTGTCTCAATTTTAGCAGTCTAGCATAAAAAAAAAAATCTTCAACTTTAACATATGCCCTAATTATATCCAAAACTTTTTTTGTCTCATAAAAAACCTCTAGTTGTTATTTTTATCACAATTCTACCACCGTTAACCTTCTGTCCTTAATCACCATTAGTTAAATATACATGGCATTTTCATGTTGTTAATAAAGCACATCTTATCAAAGCTGAGATGAAAAAAATCCATAAACTTCTCTTTTGTTGTTTGCTTCTCCTACATATTGCCGGGAGATACAGAGTCACTCAATACGGCATGTTTCTTTTCTTTTCTGCACTTAACAACCCAAAAAACTACTAGACATGGAGATATTTAATTAGCAATCTAAAATCTCGCCATCCTTGAAACCTACTGTTTTTAAATTTCGAAGATTAATTAGTAACTTCGGCGAGAAAGCTCGAGCCCCATAGGATTAACTAATGGTGATTATAAACGAAGCCTAACAGTGGTACATTTGAGGCTCATCGGAAAATGGATGAAACTTTGCCGGAAAAGCCATGACCACAATCTAATCGAAAAATTGTCCTATGGGGTTGAATTGGTACATTTGAGGCTCATCGGAAAATGGATTGAATCTGCTGGGTTCGTAGGCTTCGTACGATGAGCCTATCTGGTTCTTGTAAGAATAGACTATGATAAAGTCCAATTTCAGTTGTTTCCTGATTGAACCTGCCAATGGACCGGATTCCTTCAAAACCCAAAATGGCCTGAAAAGCCATGAACACAATCTAATCAGAAAATGGATTGATTCCACTTGTTTCTCAGGCTTGAGACTATAAACCTATCCAGTTCTTGCGTGAATCGACTTTGAAATGCTCTATAAAGTACCATTTCGGATGGTTCCCGGATTGAACATGAGATGTTACTTGCCCCTACTTTATGGCCTTATTGACATCACACCCAAAATCAACCCCTAAGCCTAGCTAGATAAGCAAATGACACCATGCAATATACTTAATTAGATAAGAAGCACTCGATAAAATGCCAAGATAAGCATGTCGATCATCAATGTCCTAATAATCCAATAAACCCATGAAGCCCATCGATTGAATATTGAAGGGCTCATCCATCGGGAATTTCTAATAGAGGGATGACTGCTCAAGACATGAAAGGAAGTTTTAAGTCTGAAAGCTTCATCTACCAAAATTAATTGCAGCTATACAATCAAAAATGGTTACAAGTCATACCTTAAGTGGCATGCGAGTTAAGAGTCAACAAGAGATCCTTGTTTTATAACCCAAACACCCCCCCCCCCCCCCCCCCCCCCAAAAAAAAAAAGTGAGAGAGATCCTTGCGGGGAAGATCAGGACGTGAGTCCATTAGAGATAGAGGCGGAATTCAACACAAAAATCTCTCTAACATCATCTACAACTCATAGACATGTCTCTGAAGACTATTCAAGCACCTTGAACAAGAATTATATATACTGCAACAAGCAAGGAGTCCTGGTTTTGAAGATTTCCCCGATTAGATTAACTTATGTTTTGAATTTCAAATTTGAATTAGATTAGAATTCCGAAGTTCATTATTGTCTTTGACACTTTAATAAGCCGTCCATCTGCTTCAATTTGGTGTTAATTTCCTGACGACCCCAACTTGGGAAAAAACATGCGTAGTGGGCTCATAACAAAATGAAAAAAAAAAAAAAAAAAACCGCTCTTCAAATATCAATCAGTATTCGAGTAAAAGAAACAGAGTAAAAAGGGAAGATGGAATTGAGTGAGTTAACATACCCGGTGTTCTTGGTGTCCCATCCCTTGATTTTAGTAACTTCCTTTAGCGCCTGCTCCCAGCCCTCTACAGTTTCAGCCCCGCGTTCTTTCTTATGCTGAGTTAATGCATCCTTATATACTTCGGTTTCAAGCTTCACATCGGAAGGTTCCACATCATAAAAGATGGGCATAACCTCTAGTTCCTCAGTTTTCCTACGCCCCATCATGTATTCCAGCTCACGCAGGCACCAGCTACTGGAGGCGTAGCCTCTGGAGAAGATGGGAATGCAGATTTTCGAGTCATCGATGGCCTGGTAAATCTCAGAGCCGATCTCTTCACCGACATCAATCCCCTTCTTGTCGATGAAAACATGGATACCCTTATCTAGCAGCGCATGATAGAGGGAGTCCGTGAAGTTGGCGCGAGTATCCGGCCCTCGAAAACTCAAGAACACATCGAACTGAGCTCCAGATGCACCGGGGCTAGTGGATGGAGTTTCCGGAGGAGCGCTTCTGCTTCTTTCCGTCATAGCTGCGTGTGCCAAAATTATGAAAGCAAATCACAAAAGACTCTAATATATATGGAAGTAACCTGGTTTCTCTTAACGGAGATTGGCGAGAGCAAGTCGAATGTTAAAATCACCTGATTCAACCTTCTCCAATGCTTCAACAACAGATCCCTTCTTTTTCTTCAAGAACTGGAAATGGCAAGAACAGAGCAATCAGTGACAGTCATCAAGTTAGTCATCAATCCAGTCAGTGATAATCAAGCTCTTCAAGAGCTGCTTTTCTTTTGAGCTTTCCCACCACCCGAAAGCAATACAGGGGCAACGCGATCAAGATCATCCCACCCACCTTCTCAAAGAGGTGAATGGCATGTTTTAACAAGATGGAGACCGCGAGTATCGCGAAACAAACGATGGCGACCACCCACGTCGCCGTATCCTTCAGAGTACGCTTCTTCTGGTAATCCTCCGCCATTGACCCCTCGCCGGGAGCTCACGTTCGACGGAGAATCAGCCGCGGTGGCAAGAGGAAGAGGGAGCTCCAGTCCAACGAAGGGAAACGAGAGAGGGCGATGGAATGGGAGGTGGAGAAACGAGATGTGTGTGGAAAGATGTGACGCAGCTGCGGAACATGTTTTACAGTGATTTTACAAGACTTGGATAATGGAAGACGCGGTGTTGTGCAATTCCAGGAAGTTGCGAGGACTCCGTTTGGAACAGAGGTCAACGAGCGATGGTCATTGGTCATGTATCAGAAATGGTATAGCTATGATTGAGAACAAAAGTGAAAATGGTAACGCCTTCAAACTTTAATTACCCGTTTACCAAATTTATTTTTTTCTAATTACCAATCTTTCTTATTTCTTTTATAGTTTTCATTCAACTTTCTCTATTATGCCTTAAATGCGCTGACTCTTATTTGTCAACTTTTTCTTTCAACCTTTATCAAATCTTGTTTGATTTAATTATCAACGTTTATTAGATTTTTCTTAATTATTAGATTTTCTATTGAATTACTTAATCTGGAAAAATCAGGAAGTCACCAAATAAATATTGGTAATTTCCTATATAATTGGTAAATTTAAGATGTTGATAATGGGAGAATGAGTTTATCATTCATGAAAGAAATTGGTAATTCAAAAAAAAAAAAAAGACACGTTGGTAACTAATTTCTTAGACCCTCGAGGAGCTTTCCAAAAATGGCGCTCCAAAGGTAATTTCCATGTATGGTGTACCGTGTGAAATGGAAAAGAATAAGAACTTTTAACAAAAAAGAAAAGTTTGGGATCAGTCATGAAACGAATCACAGACGATATTCACTTTTTCTCATCCATGATCGTGCTTCCACGACCTCTCTTGGAAATGTAGAATCAGTTATTATAGCCTTGCTTTTGAGGCAGCCTCAATCTCTTTGCGATCTTGACCGGGATCGAATTCCATAGACTCATAATAATTTGTCTCATCTCATCGCGTTACTACATTTATGTAAGTAACCATATGGCCATCGTATTGTATCGAAATTCAATTCTTCTCATAAACCATAATGACATGATAGTCATTTTAAAGCCGGATAGATAGAATTTTCTCTTCTTCTTTTCTTTCTATTAAATGTTCAGTGAGTTCTGACATAATATTTATTATGCAAAACAAAATGGTTATGAAGAAAATCAAAACAATACGGTTTAACTTAAGCATCAATGCTAAAATTTCAAAATATACAAGCATGAGCTAGTCCTAGTCACGAAGCCAAAAAGAAAAGAAAATGAATTATACAAAATCTTGTATATTTTGAAGTTTCATACGAATAGCCAAACTTGATAATCTATCACTTTCCTTATACAGCTTTGACGATCGTTAGAGTCCCTAGATTCAAGACCCAGCTCCTAGCATTAAATTATGATATTTCAAGATTATCCATGCGAAAAATCACGGACTAATCACTATAGATTAGTGAGATGACGTGATCAAAACCTCCCATTAGTAGAAAATCTAATTGGCAAATCGCTTGATTAATAAAAATATAGTTGTGTATAAATGTTACTTGGGTGTAATAGTTTAGTATTTTTTATGAGATGTGATGCGCTAGCATCCGATGATGTCACTAATGAAAGACGCGACATTAACGAGCAATCCTTGATTCTATCCATAATGTCTACTCAATCATTATTTATTCAGACCAATGCTGATTTTGGTCACAATGTGCTTCGGTGGATAGTGTCTACATGACTATCGACTAGGATTGTGATAGTAAAGTTTTGCTTCATTCCTTTCCAATAAGATAATCAATTCAGCAGATTGATTGTTGCTGATTCCATCGTGATTTACTAGATTGATTGCTAACTTGGTTGGTTAAAGATTCAAAGGCATATTCAATATGTGATTGATCGTTGATTTCCAGCCTTAAATTGATTAATTACTTGCTAATTTGATGGCAAATCAATGAAGATGTGATTGATTGCTGATTTCAAGCCTTATCTTGTTGAAAATAAATTAAATATTAATGGGAACCTGGTTGGAGTTATTTCCTTTGATGTCAGTAGATCTTTTAGGGATGTTATTGGCTGTACAAGGCTGATGGACGATATTATTATCTTTTATCTCCTTTTTGCTTTATCTTAGGGTCTGTTTCGCAGTATTCTCGTTCCTCTGTTTCTATTCTCGAAAACAGTAAAGAACAGAAACATGTTTGGTAATGCAAATATTTATGATTCTAATTCTGTTTTCGAGAACACTTTTGGATCATTTTTCAGAAGAAAAAAAATTGATTTTTATGTTTCGGAACACTTTTGAGAATCACTTTTCATCCCCAGATTTTGAATCCGAGACCGGATAACAAACTCCGGTCCCCCTTTTTGGTTTTAATTAAACTTGTCCCCGCAACACAAGCTTAGACAAAAATTGCATTTGTTTTCCTGTCCGCCTCCTCCCTCAAAGAATTAAGATATATTATCCACACATAATGATAATGAGCTCGATCACATGTACAAACAAGTGACATTACTTTTTTTATATTCCCAAAGATGCCCCTCCCCCTTCCTCCAACGCTCCCAGGCTCCCAGCCTGTATGTACAGTGTCCCTCAGTCCTCTCTAATCATAATATCCACGTCGTTTGTGAAAAAAATTCTCTTCTTTTCACAAAAAAAAAAAAAAAAAAAAATCTTGTGCTCCGCCCGATTTCGGACAAGTGGGGCCCACCCCCCGGGCCATTTCTTCCTACTAAAATTGACTTCGGGGCCCCACTCCCTGTCTCTCTGCACAATGCAAAGAGCTGCTGCACGGCACAGCTGTCTTGCATTATCGTCCTCGAGTGAAGCTCATCCACGTCGGACATGAACCCGATGCCCAGCCGGGGGCCCGTAGGAGCCAAGTGGACATAACTTAGTAGAGGTCGAAAAAGTCTTAGTAAACAATCGTCAAGGGTCAGGATCGGCGTGCTGTTTGCTTCGTCTTCTTCTATTTATATTTCTTTTCGGGCGAAGATGATTGTTTCTGCTACATCAATTGGCCTTTTTCGCAACTTCATCGTCCAATAAGAGTCCATAAAAAAAGGGCCCATTCTCTTATATGAATGAAGCCAACACCAACCAACTTACTAAATTTGATGAACACTTCAAATATATTTTCACGGAATTTAAATAACTTGGCAGCAGATTTACTTGAAAGTGGTAGACAAGGAGCAAGAGCTTTTGTGAGATTTTCAAATTTTATTTGTGCTGTGTTTGTTTCGTTTTTCAAAAATTAATCGCATATGTCGCTTAAAATAATTAAGCAATGAAAAATACTTTCATTGCCGACAGCAATTTATGCCTGAATATTTTTGTGAATGATGAAAATATTTTTCGTTTATTGACTTTTGTAAGCAATACAAGATATCATATTTAGGAAAATGTTTCTCAAATCATTTGTCTCTCGCGGAGCGTTATTTTATGTTTATTTTCCGAGGCTTATTTACTAGTTTTTGAATGATGATAGTGTGTGGGTACGGATAAGACCGATTTATCTGAGGTGTAGCAATAAAGCATGTTGTGCATTAATTCCAGGAAGTTGCAAGAAGTCCGTTTGGAAAGTGAGGGTCGGTTTTCATTTCCACCGTGTCGCGAAATTGCAAAAAGATATGATTGAAGAATTAAGAAATGGCCTAAGCCCCACATGCTGGGATCTGGATCCTCTGCCTTAGTTTTTCTAAGGCAGAGGGATCTCCACCCTTGAAATAGGGGGGAAAATTTTTTTATTACTATTTCAAGGGTGGAGATCCTCTACCTTAGAAAAACTAAGGCAGAGGATCCATACCCCACATGCTGACACAATTTCGAAGAATTCATGTCGAGTCGTCTTAAAAACATGGAGGAGAGTGGTTGTGGTCAGTCCTCATCATCAATTGAGGGGACTTTAGGAGTTTAAGGTTGCGTTTGGTAACACTCCAAGAAAAATATTTCTGATCCAAAAGTGTTCTCAAAATACTTTTGGAACAGAAACATGTATGGTAAAAGAATGTTTCAAAAGTGTCCCGAGAAATACTTTTGAAAAAAGAAACATTTTTTACCCAAAAAAAGAAACAAAAAAATTTATTTCTGAGTTTTGGAATACTTTTGAAACACTTTCATGCAAGCCACCACCGCCATCCTCCGCCACCACGGCCACCACCCGGCGGCCGGCTGGCCGCCACGGCCATCGGTCGGCGGCCGCCACCGTCCTCTGGTCACCGACCGCCGCCGCCAGCACCCCTCACTACCGCTGCCAATCGCTCGACGACGTCGCCGTTCGCCTGCCATCTCCACCGGTCGCATGCCCCACTGGTAGCATGCCGCCGCCGCTGTCGATCCATCCTTTTAACGAGAAAAGTGATTTTTTTTAACTTACCAAATGCGTTTTTATTCCTAAAAATCGTAGTCAGGAGCAGAAACACAAAAAAATATTTCTGTTCCAAATATGTTTCCAGGAACAGAAACGTTACCAAACGCAGCCTAAAATGACCAAGGCTAGTCGATGGGACCTGAATCAAATGAAATGTCCGAGAAATTAACCCTTTCCTTGTGGAGTTGCAAGTCTTGCCTATATATATACATATATGAGAAAAGGGTAATTCCGTTTTGATGGTGTCACTAAATTCAGATTTTTAACTTCTTTCATTTGTTATCTAACAAATTTGTTTGAGAGCTTGACAAAATCTTTCTGACTATAGATTTCTTACTTCTTTCATTACTTCTTAATTAACGACGCATCAAATTGCACAGTAGTCTAGAGAAACAGCCAAACAATTATTGTCACGAGCCCGTTGACGAAACACAAGCACACAAAACACCACCCCCCCCCCCCCCCCCCCCCTAAAAAAAAAAAAAACCAAAAGAGGATTAATTTAAGTATGAGTATTCATCGCCGGTCTTTGCCTTTTTTCCCCCTTCTTTTGAGTAGGTTTTGTTGGTTTTTGCTTTATGCCCTTTCTTTTGAGTAGGTTTTGTCGGTTTTTGATGGAGTACTTTGACTTGCTTTCTCACGCCGTGAAGCAGATTGGCAAATAGGATTAATTTAAGTATGAGTATTCATCGCCTCCTCCATTACCTTCTTTTAATATTTCATTTTAAAAAAAATTGAGATAAAATATATCAAGCTGCTCGCGGTTGCATCACAATTAGTAAAATAGTTCGTATTAATAACTTTGCCAATCAATTCACTTTTGTAAATCAACTACATAATGTGCTTGCCCTTAACACACTCGTCACCAAGCTCTCTACAACTCTCTTCGCTTCAAGCTCAACATCATTTCACCGCACGAAGCCATTTTTCTTGATCTCAAAATTGGGGGTGTGGGGTGGGTGGGGGAGGGGAAGGGCCCTATTCAGAAATCAAATGGGAGTAGATGACAACATCCTGTGCTTCAAGTTCAACACATGACTGAATGGTACAAAAGATTTAGAACCGAAATAGGAATATTTCTGATGAATTTAGAACTAAATTGCTGAGATCTTTGACTGATGATTAGAACGTCCAACAGAGCTCAATACGTTAAGGACTTATGAATTTGGGAGAGTTCATTGGCTCTTTGGCTCTTTAATGTCCAACGAAGTGGAGAAGGAAAATGAGGCACATAGGAAAAAGAACAAGTCAATCGCCTTAAAGGGCAATCAATAGCATCGAGGAAGTGTTTTCAAGCACGGATGAGGAGGACAAAGATGAAGTATACATGCTCACATGCAAATTCAAAAAGTTCCTTCGAATGAAAAGTTTGTCAGTAAGATAGAACTATAAAAGGCAGACAAAGATATCAAGGTGAGAATAAAGACCTTTCAGGTTTTTGGATGCAATCAAGGAAAAGTAAGAAAGCTTTAATTAAACACGGAATGACACTAAAAGTGAATTAAGCAAAGGGTGAAGCAGAAGCTGCAAATCTATGTTTGATAGCCAGCGTTGTAGAAGCCGAGGTAAAAGCACTAACATTGATTCTACACTTATCGATTCTATGGCTAATGAGTTCCATGATGCATTTGATTAGTTTTTTTCACGAACTAAAAAGAGTTTCCAAGCTCAATTCTGAGCAGAAGAGATTACATTAAAATTTAAAGCAAAAGAATGGTACCTTCTGAAAGAAACTTTTCATTATACAAGTAAAATTGACCTGAAACTGATTCGACGCATACTGCTTTCGCAATCAGGCACGAAACTCGTTATGCTCATGGATGATGTTGAAAACTTCGTCAAAGGCTTTTAAAGACCAGAGAAATTTATTTGAGAAAGTTGTACTTGGATTTAACACCAAGAAAGAGTTCACACCCAGTGTATAAAGATCTTTGCCAAAAGCTTACATCTAAATACAGCACATCACTATCTACTGTTTTAAAATTTTAAATTATTAAAGGAATTTATGATTTAATATTTACATATTGTATCACTCCGCCTTATGCTTAATCTATTCAATCCATTCCGCCTCACGCTTAATCTAGTCAATTTTTTTTTATCAATACAAGGCGTGGGACGACTCAAAGTCAAGATCTGATCTGCTCTCTCATCTTGCAGAGCTTTCCCTCTCGTATTGCAGAGCTTTCTCTACCTCTCTAGGTAGTCTCTTCTCCTCTCTAATCCTCATCATTACTAGCGTCATGGAAAACCTGTCCTATTTTCTCCACAGCTTTCACCTCGATGGCAATCCTTTTTGGATCCTAGCAGTATTCGTTTGGATCTCTAGAAACTGATACACATGAAGGGTGCTCTTTCCAGCAACACAGCACTGGTGTCGCGACCCGTCCGAAAGCGGACGCGCTAATGGATTACCGATCGTGGGTTTTGGATCGACGCGGGCCCTCCCAGGCCCATACCAAATCGCGGCGGGAGTTTTCTTTTAATGGGTTCGACGATAAGAGTCGATCGCTTTCGACCTTCAGTGTAGTTGTGGTGGCATGTGCAACTTATGTATGCCTTTAGAGTCGCCACCGGTCTTTCTTGGAGGGTAGACCGGAAACCTTACTAACCGATTGGGAGAGGTCGATTAGTTCTGCGGAACCATAGATTCTGGGTTCGGGGACTTGGTTACGCTGGTGTTTACCAACACCCTTTCGGTACCTAACGCGAGTGATTTTCCTAGCTAAGAGTTCATGCAAGCGCAATTTTAGGTGAGGTGGGTTTACTTCAGGGTTTCATGCAGATTGGGAGACTATTCCTATCAGTCACAATAAATTTAAAAGAAAGCGCAATCAAGTACATAAATAAATCACATCAATGCGCATCAATTCAAATCAATGGCTTCCTAGTACAGTCATAAGGGCTTGGGTAAGGCGTGATCTCGGACTAGGGGTAAAATGGGAAGATTTGGAGGCGATTAGCCCGAAGGGCAAAATCGTCAATTTTTGGAAGATTTGGATACCGAATTGCCCAAAATATTCCATGGCCAGTTGATTGTGGCCATTTCCCATTTTTGAGAATTTTTTTTAGAATTTCTTGATTTTTCTTCAATTTTTGGAAGACGATTTGCCAAAAAGGCGAAATCGTCATTTTTAAGAAGGATCGGGGTTCAAAACACCCGGGATGAGCCTTGGCCAGTTGATTGTGGCCATTTCCTATTTTTTTGGATTTTTGTGAAATTTTTAGAATTTTTTTAGAAGACGGTTTGCAGGAAGGGCAAAACCGTCATTTTTGAAAAGACCGAGGGCCGAGAGACCCGAAACAGGCTGTGGCTAGTTAAATACGGCCATTTCCTTTTCTGTGGAATTTTTTAAAATTTTTCTGAATTTTTCCGAATTTTTTTTGTATTTTTTTTTATTAATATTTTCGAAAAATATTTTCTACGACGACATACAACACTTAACCGACTAAACAAACTAACCACTAGATTAGAATAAATACATGAAAATCAAATATATAATGACAATATTTTAGAAAAATAACTCTGATATGCGAATCGGGCACGCAAAATATACCTGGTTGGACACCCGTCTTCAATCGCCAACCGCCAAGCCCCGATGTGCGCTATTCTCCATGTGCGTCACAGTTAAATACTTGAGTCAAGATTGACGGGGATCTTCGAAAACTGCTCCGAGAACAAATTTGGACTCGATCGGATCCGGGCTCAAACTTCGGACAGCCGCCTAATTTCTTGGCTCACGGGCCAATTTATTCTGCCGACTTGGCCCACAGACCTAGGCTCTCGGCCCACCTTCCGGGACACGGCCTTAACCGAAATGGGCCACGGCCCAACAATTTCGCCCACTGTACAGGGCTCGGCGAGCAAGAATAGGGCACGTGAACAGGGGATTCCGAGGCTGTTCTTAGCTCTTTGAGGCGATGCAAGACTGGGACAGTGAGGTTCGATGGTTGACGACGTCCAGGGACGGCTATGGTGGTCGGAGATCGGCTGACCTGGTCGGAGGGAGCTCAGGCAGCCGCGACCAGGACAGAACAAGACACCCCAGGGACCAAAAGAAAAGGACAGGTGAAGGCAGGGCAGAGTTAATCGTGGCTGTTCAGGCGTACTATGTCGGTGGCTTGACTTGGTGGCGGCTAGATGACGTTAAGGGTAGTCTGTGGGTGGTCGGGACCAGGTGGAGAACGGCTGAGGGCAACGGCACAGCGGTGGATAGAGGCTACGAACAAAAACAGAGCGAAATAGGGCATAGCTCGAGTTCAAGGTCTGTCCGGCTTCGGTGGAAGCTCCGGAGCTCGTTGGGCGGCGACAAAGGCTGAGGGACGGTGGAGGGTGACGTGCAATGGTTGAAGGAGGCGGTTGGTTCACAGTGATGGCCAGCTTCATGGGGGCCTGGTTTGGGGCGAAAGCTTCAACGGCAGAAGGAGCAAGCGTCTAGGGCCGTCCTCGCACCACAGAAAACTTTTCGGATGTTCCTGGACAAGCAATTTCTCCAACAGATGACCACAACTTGCTCGTCGAGGTTGTTTTTGTGGCTTCATGGAGCGTGGCCCAAGTCAACCCGTGTAGGTTTTGCGGTAGTGGAGACGTGGATCCATGACATGTCCTCGTCAAGGTTCGGGGATACGATGATACTCCGCCGGACTGGCTATTGTTGCGATGGAGGGAGTCTAAAACAACAACTTTGGGGAGGCTCCAAAATCGATGTTGTTCAGAGCCTCAAGGGGAGGCTTCAGCATGGATGGTCGTCGTTCTGGGATGCCGCTGGTCATTGGCAACGCATGGACTGGCAATGCGAGTGGGATGTCACCGAATGATCAGTCGCCATCAATTTTCCACGCTCGTGGTTCGGCAAAGCCCATGTTTGGAACTACTGGAAAAACACGTTCGGATAGATGGTGATGGCACAAGCTTCAATGGCATTTAGTAGGCACTCATCTGGTCCATGCTGGCAAGAGAGGGAGCCATCGGGCGAGATCCAGTCGTTGCCCCAAGGGACGAGCCTGAGATCGACGATGGAGATGAGCCTTGTGTCGAACAGCTTGGAGAGCGAGTTGACGATGCAGTTGGCGCAGTAGGGGCAGAGGGACTCGTAGTAGAGGCTGAGCGCGACTCTCGGGTCCGACTGCGATGGAGATGCCAGCCGCAGCCGCAGGAGCCCCAGGGGAGAGCGGAAAGAGAAGCTGCTCTCACCCATCTCTCTCTCTCTCTCTCTCTCTCTCTCTCTCTCTCTCTCTCTCTCTCTCTCTCTCTCTCTCTCTCTTTTAATCTCCCCCCCACGATGGCTTGTTTGCCATATTCCACCTTTCAACTTTGACCGTGTATTAAGTATTCCCACCCATCTCTTTATGCTATTATTTTATGGGCAATGAAAGGCTCGTGTAGACAAAGACAATTAGGCCTCAACTTTTGTCGGACACTATCCCCTTCTTTGTTATTTTTTTTTATTCTCTAATGCCTTTTTTTAATTAATTTTTTTATATAGATTTTCTTTGAATTTTTCAAAAATAAACTAGAAAAGACTGATCAAAATTTAGGTGTCAACAGCTGCCCCTCTTTGAGAGGAATCTCGTTAGAGGTTTCTCTCAAAGACAAAATGGCACCTGATTCCTAACCGACTCAACTGGGAAAATGAAAGAAGAAATGCTATGACATCAGATTCTTAAGGCTTTTGATAAAAAAATTCAAATTAATCCTCGGTTCGTTCTTGCAGTTTGAACCTAGGCTGAAGGGAGGGAGGCTTACCTGAAGCTCACCTGTCGGGTGCTGCCGGTTGCGACAACTTTCAAGAAGATACCTAGGACTCGTCATTCTGAATATCCTAGGGAGATTAAGCTCTGACCTGTATGGTAGGTCATACCATTATGGAATTTCTAACTGGTAGGAACCTAAGGAAGGCGCATCCCACGCTTTGGGATTTGCCAAGGATTTTGATCCGTATGGTGGATCGAACCTTTGTGTTAATCCTTACGGCGATATTTACCAATGAGTTGACCCTTATGGCGGTTTCTATCATATTTGACCATTCAGGCGGTATATACATTGATTTGACCCTTCAGGCGGTTTCTACCTTTGGTTGACCCTTCAGGCAGTTTCTACCTTTGTTTTGACCCTTCAGGCGGTTTCTACCTTGATTTGACTCTTCAGGCGGTTTCTACCTTTGTTTTGACCCTTCAGGCGGTTTCTACCTTGATTTGACCCTTCAGGCGATTTCTACCTTTGGATTGACCCTTCAAGCGATTTCTACATTTGTTTTGACCCTTCAGGCGGTTTCTACCTTTGGATTGACCCTTCAGGCGGTTTCTACCTTGTTTGTTTTGACTCCAAACTGATAGGAATCTAAGGCTGACATACCCTGTTTGGTTGGGACTGGTCAGAGACTCGACCGTTCTGCGGATCGGTCTAAGAAAAGGCTTGCCTATTAAAAGGCTTTACCTAAAAGTTATTCTGGGATTTAGGGGTTACCTGAAATCTCGCAGAAGCTGAATTGTCCTTTCGACATGCGAGGTACCTTTCTGGGATCTGGGGACTCCAATTATCTCGCAGAAAGCTGAAACCTGTAAACTTTTCATTAAAAATGTATCAGTTTGAGACCTGGATCCTCTAGGAGTCCTGCAAAACATGACCCCATGGGCTCTTCTTGACAGAGCGGGGCGTCCTTCTGGGATCCTGAGTGCTCCAATGGACCCTACAGAAGTTCGAGCCTGAAAGATTTTTCTTTACCAAGAAAACGTTAGTAATCTTTGGGAAGACAACAATTGTCCAATTGACAAAATTTTATGACTTAAGTTTTAGTCCTGAAATGTGCATTTTGATGCTGGAGGTTATCCAAAACATTTTTGCAACATACAGATGTGATCACAAATTCCTTACGCGGCCAATCTGGATCAAAAAATTTGAAACTTCCAAAAAGAGTTTGTTCAAAACATTGTCGCGACCCGTCCGAAGGCGGACGCGGCTAATGGATTACCGATCGCGGGTCTTGGATCGGCGCGAGCCCTCCCAGGCCCATACCAAATCGCGGCGGGAGTATTTTTTTTAAGGATTCGACGTTAAGAGTCGATCGCTTTCGACCTTCAGTGTGGTCGTGGTGGCATGTGTAACTTGTGCATGCATTTGGAGTCGCCACCGGTCTTTCTTGGAGGGTAGACCGGAAACCTTACTGACCGATTGGGAGAGATCGATCAGTTCTGCGAAACCAGAGATTTTGGGTTCGGGGACTTGGTTACGTCGTTGTCATTACCAACGCCCTTTCGGTACCTAACGTGAGTGATTTTCCTAGCTAAGAGTTCATGCAGGCGCAATTTTAGGTGAGGTAGGCTTGATTCAGGATTTCATGCAGATTGGAAGACTGTTCCTATCAATCACAATCAATTTAAATGAAAGCGCAATCAAGTACATAAATAAATCACATCAATTCAAATCAATGGCTTCCTAATATAGCCATAAGGGCTTAGGGAATGCGTGATTTAGGACCGAGGTAAAATGGGAAGATTTGGAGGCGATTTAGCCCGAAGGGCAAAATCGTCAATTTTTGGAAGACGATTCGCCCAAAGGGCGAAATCGTCATTTTTAAGAGTGATCGGGTTCAAAACACCCGGGATGAGCCTTGGCCAACTGATTGTGGCCATTTCCTATTTTTTGGGATTTTTCTAGAATTTTTAGAATTTTTTTGGAAGACGGTTTGCCGGAAGGGCAAAACCGTCATTTTTGGAAAGACCGGGGGTCGAAAGACCCGGAACAGGTCATGGCCAGTTGAATGTGGCCATTTCCTATTTTCTGGATTTTTTTTAGAATTTTTAGAATTTTTTTTGGAAGACGGTTTCCCG
This sequence comes from Rhodomyrtus psidioides, assembly GCA_021437785.1. Classification (NCBI taxonomy): domain Eukaryota; kingdom Viridiplantae; phylum Streptophyta; class Magnoliopsida; order Myrtales; family Myrtaceae; genus Rhodomyrtus; species Rhodomyrtus psidioides. Next base: position 2,939,222 of record JAILYB010000047.1, read on the forward strand.
GAAGGGCAAAACCGTCATTTTTGGAAAGACCGGGGGTCGAAAGACCCGAAACAGGTCATGGCCAGTTGAATGTGGCCATTTCCTATTTTCTGGAATTTTTTATAATTTTTCTGAATTTTTCGAATTTTTTTTTGAATTTTTTATGATTTTTTATTTTTTTTTATTGATTTTTGATTTATTATTATTATTTATTATTATTATTATTATCCGGACCGGGTCAGACCCGGCCCAAGCCCCTCGGACGCCCGGCCCGAACCCACGGCCGAAACTGGCCCTAGCAAAACGACGCCGTTTCTGCTTTTTTTTATTATTTTTTTTTTTATCAATTTTCGATTTTTTTTATTCATTTTCTAATTATTCCGAAAATCCGCCAATCGGACGGTCCTCTACGCGCCACGTGGCCGATTCTGGTGCATCCGATCATGAGCATGATCGGACAACCCACGGGGCGCCACGTGGTGCACTCTCAGCCTTAGGATTATTTGACCGTTTGACCGACGGCGACTTCGCCGGAGAAGACGATGAATAGTGCTTTTTCCGGCCAAAGTCGCCGAAGGCTCGCCGGAGGACCCCAAACCGATGTGAAAACAACCGTTTTAAGTCCCGATTTCGATACCCTTCAATTCCCCTCGGACCCGACATCAAAATACAACGAAAATATGGCAAGAGTGACGTCGGAAAACGGTCGAACCGGACCCCCCACAGTCCCGATTCCGGCGAGCATTTGCATAGCAAGATATTTACGTCCAAACTCGATTCTAAGCGTTAGGCTAGCATCCTAGGGAGGATTTGAAACTTACCTGAGGTCCCACGATGATCGGCAGCCGCGGGAGCATCCTCGTCAAGCTCTCGATCTGAGCTTCGGCCGGCGAAACCCCGGCTAGTGTCCTCGGTGGTTCTCGATGCCAAATAAACGTTTAGCCGGGATTAGAGTCAACTCTAGTGAAGGTTCAAGACCAGACTCGCACGCAAAGAGGCCGGAAATGGCATGACCGAAAGCTAGGAATTAACAGGTTCATGCAGGCATTTCGTCGAACGGTGGGCATGCGCGTGGAAAATGGAAATCGAAAGGGTATACCGACCTGTTTCGGGGTTTTCGCCGGCAGCTACCACTCTGGTGAAGCTCCTCCGAAGGTCCTGGATGATGGTTGAGCTCGGTCCTCGCCCTGGACTCCCCGAACTCCCCCTCGGCCGAACTCTCTCTCTCCGCCCCTTTTTTTTTATGGCCGACCGGGCTTCGTGGCCATTTATTTGCAAAGCCAAAGCCGTCGACCACTTCCCCTTGTCCCCTCATTTTTTAAATGAAACCGGCCCCAGCGGCCGCTCTCTCGCCGGTGATGTCCCCTGCCTTTTCTCTCTTTTTTTTTTTGTTTTCTGCTTGGTGCGCACGGTGGGTCTGCAACACTGAGTTGCAGACCCGGTCCGGACCGGGTCGGGTCGGGCCTGACCCGACCGACCCGGTTCGGTCAATTTCGTCAAATTGGGCCTCAAATTAACCCCTTTTCATGAAATTAACACCAAAATCAGACTCCTTGACATGTTTTCTATCAAATATGGGTATTTTCGTGAATCAATTGATTGAAATTTAGTGAAAACCCCAAATTGCCCTTAGGATCTGAAATTGATTTTTTGCTTAATTGAAGGCCTAAACGATCAAATTATTCAAAATTGAGGCCACCAATGTATTCAGCATGATGAAAACTATTGGGTAGAGGTGTTTAATTTTAATGGGTGTGCCCGTGTGAAATTTAATTTCACAAATTGTAAAACCGGGGACTAAATTGAAAGATTTTTATGCAATTAAGCCCTTTTGGATAAAATTGATCAAATTGGAGGGCAAATTGACCCAATTGCATTTCAATACTTTAGAGTCCAATGTCATGGCTTATAAAAACCAAGAATTGAAAATTAAAAGACTCGGAAAGGATTTTTTAGGCTCGGTTTGGGATTATGTTTGTGAAGGAACCCCATGCATCGAGCCCAATTTCCCTGATAAAAAGTGAAAATATTAAATAGGGAATTAAAATAAAATTTATGAATATTTTCTTGTAATTTTCTGACCACGGATGGTATTTTTTTGATTTTTTTGGGTATTTTAATAATTAAATAAATAACAAAAAATATTAAAAAATACAAAAAATATTTTTTGTTCAAAATTGGTTCCCAAGGCTAGGCTAAGGCTTCCAAAGTTGATTTTGTGATTTTATGACCTTTTTTTGATATTTTTAATTAATTTTTAAAAAAAATAAAAATCGTAATAACAGATGGTCAAAAATCAGGTGTCAACAGCTGCCCCTCTTTGAGAGTGAGCTCGCAGAGGTTGCTTTCAAAGACAAGATGGCACCTGATTCCTAACCGACTTAACAGGGAAAATGAAAGAAGAAATGCCATGACATCGGGTCCTTAAGGCTCTTGATAAAAGCTCAAATTAATCCCCGGTTTACTCTAACAATTTGAACATGGGCTTGAGTGAGAGAGGCTTACCTGAAGCTCACCTGTTGGATGCTGCCGGTCGCGACGACTTTCAAGAAGATACCTAGGACTCGTTCAGGATATCCTAGGGAGATTAAGCTTTGACCTGTATGGTAGGTCATACCATTATGAGATTCCTAATTGGTAGGAACCTAAGGAAGGCGCATCCCACACTTTGGGATTTGCCAAGGATTTTGATCCGTATGGTGGATCGGACCTTTGTGTTGATCCTTACGGTGGTATTTACCAATGAGTTGACCCTTATGGCGGTTTCTTCCATATTTGACCCTTCAGGCGGTATCTACCATTGAGTTTAGTTTGACTCTTATGGCGGTTTCTACCAATGATTTGACCATTATGGCGGTTTCTACCTTTGATTTGACCCTTCAGGCGGTTTCTACCATATTTTGACCCTTCAGGCGGTTTCTACCTTTGATTTGACCCTTCAGGCGATTTCTACCTTTGTTTTGACCCTTCAGGCGGTTTCTACCTTTGATTTGACCCTTTAGGCGGTTTCTACCTTTGTTTTGACCCTTCAGGTGGTTTCTACCTTTGTTTTGACCCTTCAGGCGGTTTCTACCTTTGTTTTGACCCTTCAGGCGATTTCTACCATGAGTTGACCCTTCAGGCGGTATCTACCTTGAGTTGACCCTTCAGGCGGTATCTACCATTGATTTGACCCTTCAGGCGGTTTCTACCTTTGTTTGACCCTTCAGGCGGTATCTACCTTGAGTTGACCCTTCAGGCGGTATCTACCATGAGTTGACCCTTCAGGCGGTATCTACCATTGATTTGGTTTGAAAAGGGGTCTCATGACGAGGGTTCTCCACGTCCGATGAGACTGCCTAATATTTTTGAAAAGGGATCCTAGGACGAGGGTTCTCCACGTCAAGCTAGGACTGCTTGATTTTTGAAAAGGGGTCTCATGACGAGGGTTCTCCACGTCCAATGAGACTGCCTAAATTTTGAAAAGGGGTCTCATGACGAGGGTTCTCCACGTCCGATGAGACTGCCTAAATTTTTGAAAAGGGGTCTCATGACGAGAGTTCTCCACGTCCGATGAGACTGCCTAAATTTTTGAAAAGGGGTCACATCCTCACCCCTTCTTTTGAAAGATCCCGAAATTTGTCGAGAATTCAGTTTTGAAGTAGTGAAAGATTTTATTTTGACAAAGCCTCGCTTTAGTCTGTTGAGGCGACATTCTGGGAGCTGGGTTCTCCAGGTATCCTGCAGAAAATTCAAACCTGTGTGCTCCACTCCATGGAGCAAATATTTTTCTGGGATTCGGGGTTTCCAAGAATCCTGCAGAAGTTTGAGCTTGAAAGATTTTTTTTTTCAAGAAAACGTTAGTAATCTTTGGGAAGACCACGGCTGTCCATTTGACAAAAACCGTATGACTTAAGTTTTAATTGTGAAATGTGCATTTTGATGCTGGAGGTTATCCAAAGCATTCTTGCAACACACAGATGTGATCACAAATTCCTTGTGCGGCAAATCTGGATCAAACAATTTGAAATTTCCAAAAAGAGTTTGTTCAAAACATCTATTGGAATATTTCTCGACGATGAGGTTTTTTCACCTGTTTTGAGATAGTGGTTTTTATAGGGGATGCACTCAATTCCCTACTAACCTGTGCCTAGGTTTTAGGCTCATTCGCAGCGCATACATTTTGATCGGTCGGGAGGTCTTCCACGGGACCGTAATTTTGGGCTTGGATATTGGTTTTCAAGGGGGACCCGCTTTGGAGTCAAGGCCATTGAATGAAAATCTTCATCATCTACTCCGGGTTTACAAGTCGAGAACCCTGCAAAATGAGAAAGAAATAGTCTTGCTCGTACCTCTTCGAGCTAAGCTATATGTTAACC